>OY041621.1:6745833-8093000 GCA_955876795.1 Eupithecia tripunctaria
CATGTGCCCGGAGCGTAATCTATGAGCTATCACAATGTGTTTCCTTTTAAATTTATAGTTACCCCACCATGGTACATATGCAGGCTGTTCTTGCAAAATTTTATACCAAATCCCTTTGTTGACTGAAATTGAATCATAAGATGACCTCCACTTTTCAAAAATTTTGTACCTGTATTTACATAATATCTCCGAAATCTCCGGCATAACATAAATTTCTGCGCCTAGTTCAATAGCTTTTCTAGCTAATTTGTCCACTTCTTCATTCCCATGAATACCTACATGTGACGGAATCCATTGTAACCTTAGAGACACGCCGTTTTCTAAGAGATATAAAGCTTTCTTTAGAATTTCGTACGCTACTGAAGCCCCACGGACGCCCGAGGTGCATCGAGCGATGTGTTGCAACGCACTTCGACTGTCAGTAAAAATAACTACTTTTCTACAGCTGAAAGTGCGAACTAACGATAATGCCTCGGATAAGTTAAAGATAATTATAAAATATCTTTAAGTTTATATAGTTTTCAGTTATAAGTAAATACATTTTTTTAATGTTTTAATTGATTGTTGGGATATTTTTATATATTATATTGAATATTTTTATATATCACGGGATAACTTTAAATTGGTATCACGGGATAAGTTTTAAATTGGTACATACATAAAAGTATTTTTAAAATTATGTTATTAATCTAAATCATTAATTAGACCAAATTATGTAATTAATCTAAATTATTCATTAGACTAAATTATGAATTATCTAAAAATAGTAACGTTAGTTACTATTTTTAGATAATTCATAATTTAGTTTGTTAACTATAAAAAGTTAAAAGAAGCTAAACCCAATTCATATGGTTACAAAATAAGGTTACTGGGCCATAAACGAGTTATGATCGTAAAAATAAGGTCAAGCGATATGACCATAATTTCCGATACGTAGGATGATAGCATTAATATTCTAAACATGGTGTTTTGTGAACTTGAATGGAAATCGTTTTTAATGGTGTTTCGTAATGAAGTATTCATTTATAGACAATATGGTCCGTCAGTTTATTAACTACATACACATACTCGTATAAAGAACTATCTGCGTCCCGCGGCTTCGCACAACTTTCTCTGGGGAACTGATTTATGGAATAAAAAATTGCCTATGTGTTATTCCACGCCTAGAACTACCTGTATGCAAAATTTTAGCCCAATCCGTACGTTAGTTTTTGCGCGTACAAAGAGCAACAAACATACACACAGACATGTTTACAAATTTTCGCGTTGATAATTTTAGTAGGATAGTAGGAAAAAGTGGAATAGAACTGTTACTTGTTTGATTGACTGGAACAATTGAACAAAAAATAAAGTGCGTCAAAGTGGGGGTAGTGACGTCACACCATGTCCATGTCCATGTCGCAAGGTGTGTCGTCACGCGGAACTTTAACATGCTATATTTTCATATTTTTTGATAAAACGACAAAAGAAAAAAAAATGCGTGTCCAATATCTTTCTGATAATCAAACTGCCGCAAGGCGGACTAATTAGATTTTTTTAGGACATAGCCTATCAGTAACAGCTCTTGGGTACGCGTAAACTTAGACCAGACAAGCAGATAATTTTTTAAACACCCAAACCACCACTGTCCCTACGGTAGGTACTTATAGTCCGTACACGATCAGATTGAGATGGAACAATTCTGAACTGACTATTTGACTGAAAAGTAAATTTAATTTGACAAGGTTCCATCCCATTTTGATCCAACGATGACACTGAATAATGTGATACACGTAAATTTATGTATTTTTAATCTTAGCACGTCTTAGTTATGTCTGTCTTGTACTTCTATTAATGTAATAAAACTAGTATTCAGAATGTAGCCAATGAGCGATCGCAAATAATTTTCATTGATTATATAGGGTGGTTTTTAACTGTTATTTGCGTCAAGTTCCTATTTTAACAGTTTTAAATGAAATTCAAACTTCATACGCTTGATATTGTTTTCCATCACAGATTAATAATTTAAGAACAAACATAAAAAGTAATTAGAAAAACCCTTTCTAAGATTTATTTTTGTAAGTTTACGAGCTTTTTCGACCTTCCTACTTAAAAATGTAAATTATGGAGCCGGTAAGCATTATTTAGGTACTTTAATAAAGTAAGAGAAATTACCCTGAGGTCAAAGTTTTCTTATTAAAACCTACATCTAATAATTTCATGTTACGGTGCTCAAGTAAAGCTTCAAGATGAATAATTCAAACACTGAAAGGTCATGTAACTTTTTAAAACATGGCGTTTTCACAAAAAACACTGCATAAATTAAGCTAAAAGCCTTTGCTTAGCAACGTTAATATGTACAGCGCATGCATATTTCAAATATTACATGCAAATATTCATGGAATTCTCATTACATGCATACGAATTCACACTTCCAATCTAGATTATGTTCGCCAAGCGTGTCTGTAAAACAAAATAGGTTTGAATATTATCTTTGATTGTTTATTAACTCAATATGTCCAAATAGTCTGTAAAAGCTATAAAACCGTAGAAAAAATGTGTTATTCACTAACTCAAGGGACCAGACACACGTGTATCCAGTTGGTGAAACTCAAAATTGGTATCAATTATTATTTCGTTAAATCTAAAATAAATCACTTTTTTCGCTGACTGGACACACGTACGCTTTTTACCCAATTCATGACAAAGTACAGTAGCAGATTTTGTGTCACTGTTATCATTGGCCACTTAATGTCCCACTGCTGAAGAATTGTACTGCAGGAGGCACTGCTGCCCGCCCCCGGAAGATATCCCTTAGTCGCCTCTTACGACAGCCACGGAAAGAGTAAGGTTGGTGCAAATTCCAAACCGGCACCGGTCAACCTACTCGACGACCTCTGTGGGATGGTGGGCGAAGGTCTGCCTGCGACGCAGGAGGTTGCGGGTTCAATTCCCGCCTCGGGACAAATTTGTGTACGATCTGCAGACTTGTTCAGGGCGTTCTGGATGTTTTTTAAGTATATTAAAAAAATATCTATGTTGTGTATTGTATTATGTATATCAGTTATCTAGTACCCATAACACAAGCTCTGCTTAGCTTGAGGCAAGATAATGCTGTGTGAATTGTCCAGCATTATTTATTATTATTTATTTATTACTAATAATGCCTTACTCTAAACATATGCAACCATAAAAGGAACCAATAAAACTACATTATCAAGTCAGATAACATAGACAATGTTTAAAAACCATTCAAATTAATAGTTATTGAATGAGCTAGTGTTTTCATTGTCTGTGAGTCAATAAGTAATCTAGACGTGGAAGAGTCTCCACCTATCAAATATCATCTATATGCAAATAGAATCAATTCTCAAGACCTAACGCTTATTTACGAGCATTAAGTTCCTAAACAAGCATTGTCGCATTGCATTTGAATGACTTGCATACATATATAATTAATTTTGTTTTAAAAAACTTTAAACCGACTTCAATTTGTACAATATTTTTCATGAATTATCATGGATTGTCAGAACTAAACAAAATTAAAATGGAATCACACGGGAAGCACCAGCTTTCATATAAAAAAAGCATCATGCAAATCGAACCACCCTGTCAAAAGTTCTGAGGTAACAAACATAAAAAAACAGACGAATTGAGAACCTCCTCCTTTTTTTTAGTCGGTTAAAAATAATGAATAAAAAAGATATAGGAATTTATTCATAGCTACAAACAACTTAAAAAAAAAATAAAGGACATTCAGGAATTATAATTGAGTAAATAAATACATAAGCCTTTACATTTAAACTAAAAATAAATTAGAAGCGTATTGTAACTCTTTTACACGCGTTTAATTTGGTTATAAATTTAAAAGTAAAGGGTAAGAACATTTTTTTTATACCCTTGGGACTCCCCAAAACGAGGGTGTAAAAAAATGTTCTTGTAAAATAATTGGTCTTAATATAATATAATAATTGGTCGTTGTAAAATAATTGGTCTTTCCCTATATAGGTGCTCGGCTAATCAAGTCCAGCTTCAGCTAGATGCCATTATGCTCCGAGGTCGTAACGAGGCTGGTTTTTAGTCAGGACCTATTGAATGGTGAACAATGTGACTTTCTATTACCAGTTTAGTTACTTCTTTAACGACCTTTGTGGCGCAGGGAGTAAAGTCCAACACAGGAGGTTGCCGATTCGATAGCCGCCGTTTGAGAAAATGGTTGTACGATCTGCAAATATTTGTTCTAGATGCTTTTGTAGGTATTATTACAGGCTGTGCCTTTTGTTACATCAAATATTAGTTTTTTCTTGTTAGCTTTTATATATTAATTTTTGTCAAACGTGTATAATTGATGATGATCAAATGTATGTACTTACCTATAATTACCACTCAAGTACTGTGTGTTGCAGAAGCAAATAAATGTTTATCTATCTATCTTTTGGTTTCCCATGTATAAAAAAAAAATTGTCAAGCTTTATAAATAGTAAAAAATTGACTTGTCTAAGTGCTTATTTTGTAAGTCCAAAGACATAAACAATTTGACTCTGACTCTGAAAAAGAAGTAAGAAATAAGCTATCTTTGGCCTATGTTAAGTATATTTGTTATACTCGTAGTACCCTTCTAGGTACGTACAAACTTTACTTGCTTAAATCCGCCTTATGGGGGAAAACTGGAATTTATTAAGTTAGTCTAGTTTTCCCAATTGAAAAAAAAACTTAAAGGGGAAAACTGGAATTTATATATTTAAAGTAAAGTCTAGTAACTGGAATTTATTTTTTGAATTCCAGTTTTCCCCCTTGGGAGAACGAAACCAAATAGAAGTAATTTTACAGTGTAACACAAATATAACTAAACTAAAATACTCATATCTCAAAAAACGTGTAGGTATAAAAAACTTATGAATATCCTGAAACGAAACTGTGTTCCATTCGTTTCTCATCAATATGCGCAAACCATACCAAAGTCTTTTATACAAAAAGTTTTATCCCCTAATGAATATTATTTCCAACAAAAGTCCTGCATAAGTTTCGGGGATCCGAGATGGTCCGTAATAAAAAGTCACTTTTCCGTCAATCAAAGTAAGAAAAGGATCAAAAAAGTTATAGTGACCTTATTGGAGTTCTGCCTTTTTGCGATCTAGATTTGAACCAGTTTTCTATTATACGGTTTACGTGTTTTTTGTGTGTGGTACGTTATATGATATTTTGCTTTTTAATATCCTATTATTAGCCTTGGTTTTGTATGGTGGTGTAAAAACCCCTAGAGAGTTGCATTAATGAAACACAGAGCAGCTCGCTTTGCACGTTGCTTGGCGTTAGATGGAAATGTACTCGTATACATAGGTACATAATGCATTTACACGCATAATTAATACATAACTGCAAACTGGCACTTCAAGATCGCATATCGAACGTCAATGCATTGTACAGCAAAAGTATCAATTTAACCTGTTAACTACCCCATTACTTTTGAGTTTCTCCTCAACACCCAGCAGTAACTACACCATATAAATAATAGTAACTTCGATCTGAAGGAGCTATAACAAGTCCTAGACAGACTATAATGAAAGATTAGTTGTTGAATTTATTGACGCACTAACAATACCCTCGTAAACAATAATGTATGGGACGTGACGTTAATAGCAAAGGTTGTATAGTTACGCAGTGCGGTGCGATTTTCGTGTGATAATCATCAATTTTGTTATGGACGAATTTCTTTAAAATCATTTGAAAATATCTGAGCTATGGGTAATAATATATTTTTGTTTATTATGTCTTCAATAACGTCCAAAACTCATAATTCGTCGAGCGACTAACCTTCAATCAAAGTTTTAAAAGATGAGGACGAGAAAGAGATTAGAACGACTTACTTACATTACCGACTAATCTTTTGCCGATTAATCTTTGAACTTTGTTTTATTGTTTTGTTAAAAATAAAGTTCTGATTGAAGTGATAACTGAAATAAATAAGGGGTGATTGTTATTCGTATGATGCATGTTTTTGGTGAACAATAAACTTTGCTTACTTGCCGCACCGCACTGCACCGTGTGACTCATAGTAATAAAGTTATTGGCTACAATATGCCGTACAAATAAATCGTAAACGTGACGTGACGTAAGCCAATATAATTATTATGTACCCAAAATCTAAAAGGGGTATCATTGATCATTGAGATCTGTGTCATAACCTAAAATTATGTACCTATCAATATAAATCCGTAATGCATTTACATGCATATTTAATACATAACTGCAAACTCGCACAGCACCGCATCGCACCGCACCGTGTGACTCACAGTAATAAAGTTATTGGCTACAATATGCCGTACAAATAAATCGTAAACGTGGCTTATACGAGTTTGTCTAGTGCTCGTCGACGAAATTGGTGTCGACAATGTAGACAATATGGAGCAATGTGGTTGAAGCCAATATACAAATTATGTACGCACAATCTAAAAGGGGTATCATTGATCATTGATCATATTCTGTGTTTACGACACAGATGATCCCAAACTTATATACCTATCAATATAAATCCGTATTTTTGGGTTACTAATAATTACTTAATAGCCCAAAAATACGGATTAACTACACCATAAGCCTACCTGTCTTCGGAAATTCGCGTCTGGAATAGAGCAATTTCTAAAGAAAGGAACCGAATTTCTCCTTTTCAATAAAATATAATAGAATGAAGAATAGCTATTAATCTGCGCGCGGTCAGAATTGGATGGAACCATTTCGACATCAAAACAGTTAATATAAATGTTCTAGTTTCAGAGGTCAAGTATTTTTACAGGGTTCCATTCTATTCCATATTTGGAAATCGCCGAGTTTCAGAAAGGACATGGTCAGAATACCATGTTCTTCTTGAATTTTATCGACAACAGAGGCAAAATCCGTGGCTAACAATTCTTATCGAAGTCCAGAAAACATAAACTGACAAGACTGTCTTTGACACGGTTCCATCCCGTTATGATAACGCGTGTAAACAGCCTTTATAAACCCAACTAAAACATAAATAATCTTCTATTCCCTTGACTCGACGGCCATTATTCTAATTGTCTCGGAAATCGCTTTAGAAAGAACACAATGGGCCTTAATCTGAGGTACAGTAGGTAGCAGCAAATCCCGCAGTGGTGAACAGTATAACTATCAGCTAACACAATAAACAATTTAATAGCTGTTTTTGTCTATACCGTGTCCATTTTGAATGAGGCATAAACGTATACAAACCGCCCATACTTAACCTAAAATTCACTTTGTTGGCGCGTCCTTTTATACGTAATTTACATTACTTGTCGATTTTAGATCCTTCAATAAAAAATAACTGAAACTCGACGCCAAGCAAGTGAGTTTTTGTTATTTGTATCGTGGTTTATTTACTAACATGCTCCATGCTGGATGGATAAACCATAGTTTGATATATGATAATATTAGGTCCTTACATATGAAATTGGCGTTTTTCGTACTGGCCACTTTAATCACAAATTTCTCCTCTTTGGTAAGGAATTCCAAATTCAAATTTGTACAGCTATAGACTCATGTATTTGTGCTTCGATGATCGTCATTCATTTGTTTTTTTTCTTCTGTTTTTTTCTGTTTGCGTCACTCATTTTACAAAATGGAAAACTTAAAATATCGCATTATTTACGAGTACGAGTTCCGCCGTGGCACTAGTGCTGCGGAAACAACTCGAAGGGTGAATGATGTGTATGGCGGTCGTGTTGCAAAAGAAAACACAGTTCGTTTTTGGTTCCAACGTTTTCGTTCTGGAAATTTCGACCTGCAGAACAAGCCCCGTGGACGGCCTGAGACTCAAGTTGATAATGAAGAGTCGAAGGCTATTGTGGAAGCGGATCCATCGCAAACCACGTCCGAGTTAGCTGCAGGCTGCGATGTTAGTGATAAAACTGTTTTAATTCACTTGAAGCAAATTGGGAAGATTAAAAAGCTTGAAAGGTGGGTACCTCACGAATTGACTGAAGCAAACCGGCAAACGCGCGTCGACTGCTGCGTTACATTACTAAACCGGCACAATAATGAAGGTATTTTAAACCGAATCATTACCTGTGATGAAAAATGGGTTCTTTACGATAATCGGAAGCGCTCAGCGCAATGGTTGGATCCTGACCAGCCAGCCAAATCCTGCCCCAAGCGAAAATTAACCCCAAAAAAGTTACTTGTAAGCGTTTGGTGGACTAGTGCCGGTATTGTTCATTACAGTTTTCTCAAATCTGGCCAGACTATTACGGCTGATGTCTATTGTCAGCAATTGCAAACCATGATGGAAAAGCTAGCGGCTAAACAACCTAGGCTGGTCAATCGCTCCACGCCACTGCTGCTTCACGACAACGCTAGACCACACACTGCGCAACAGACGGCTACTAAATTAGAAGAGCTTCAATTGGAAAGTCTAAGACATCCTCCGTACTCCCCGGACCTTGCTCCAACAGATTACCATTTTTTTCGAAATTTGGATAACTTCTTGCAAGGGAAAAAATTCAACTCCGATGGGGCAGTCCAAATCGCCTTCAAAGATTTTATTGATTCCCGTCCGACTGGTTTTTTTAGTAAAGGGATCAACGAACCTATAAGATGGCAAAAGTGCATAGAAAATAATGGTTCATACTTTGATTAATTAAATATATTATATTAAAAAATATTCGACTTTTTGTTCCTCCCATACAAAACGCCAATTTCATATGTAAGGACCTAATATTAAAATCTAAAATCACATTTTTTAGATAGAAGTGAGTGAGCTCTCTTATCAGTCAGTGGATTAGGAATCAGTGAATCATTTTTGTGGTGCTTGTTAGTTCATGTAATGTGATTACTTAGTAAATGGCAATAATAACAGTTAGGTTTATTTACAAAACCACAAATTTATTCTACTTATATAGTGTTCGTGCGTCGGCATTTTGATAAGGCACAAATTCATAGACAATGCCACAGTTTTTGACCGTAAGGGGTTTCTATTGGTATCTAACTATTTTTTACTTAATGACGGTTTAAGGAAGCATTAACAGCTCTGAGTGCGGCACTAAGATAAAATGTCAACGAAGTAAAAGCGTAGAATAAAATATCCAACAGTTGACCTCTAAATCTAATATACCTATTTAGAATTGCAACAGTAGGTATACAGTTAGCTCAATTGTTTCAGTTGCATATATTGCAATAGTTCTATTTTATTTGTATTACCTAGCTACCTATTCGAAGTTGCAAACTTCAAAAATAAACTGACAAAATGCGTCAGTGTTCCTTAGTATCACGGTTTTTGCCCATACTCATTTGCTCATACTCTCAATTCAGCACTAACTCAAAAACCTCTACGTTGTTCGGTTATGAGCAAAGTCGCTGATGCCGTACCTATGAATCAAAGGCTTTACCTTGTGCTAGAACTGCAAAAAGTTCAATTCACGGAAAGCTAGGCAAACACTCATTTCTGGTAAATTCAAATTTTCTATAGATAGATGTTTTTTTGTTCATAGAAGTCTCTGAACAACTAGAGCCAATTTCCGCAGATTACATTTACATTTTTTACAAGGTGGGGATTTGAAAACCTACTAGGTCGCAAGCAAACCTTTACTTGCCATACCACACCGGTCCTTTGCAATAATTAGGCAGATCTATCCGTTCATTATGAATGTAAGCGGGTTAACTACGAGCCATGTTTGTGTTGTTTGTGTTCTTACAACACAAACAAGGTTCGTCGTTAACTTGCTTGCATTCATAATGAATTCGTAAAACTACAAGAGTCTAAATTTTATTTAATAAAATTGCAAACAAACTATCTAAGAATTCAGAAAAATAATATCTGAGAATAAACTATATGAAAAACAAACTTTATTTTAGAATAATATTTAATCAGGCGGGTTCTCTAGGGGATGCCGGAAATGGTCCAGCAGCTAACTTATAAATTTTGGAGCAGTATCATTGAAAATGTCTAAATCTATTTTTGTGTTCATGAAGTTATATTGGTTACACAATCTCACAGTCGGAGCATGCAAGCCAGTATTAGAATGACAGAAAGGACTGCTTAGTATTTTTAACCGACTTAAAAAAGGAGATCATCAATTTGACTGTTTTTTTTATGTTTGTTACCTCAGAACTTTTACTGGGTGGTCCGATTTGCATGATTCTTTTTTTATATGAAAGCTGGTGCTTCCCGTATGCATTTTAATTTTATTCAGTTCTTACAATGGGATCCATGAAAATTCATGAAAAAACTATAAAAATTGAAGTCGGTTTATAGTTTTTTTTAAAGCAAAATTAATTATTATTGAGTATATTGTTTTTGTCTATACCGTGTCCATTTTGAATGAGGCATAAACGTAAACAAACCGCCCATACTTAACCTGAAACTCACTTTGTTGGCGCGTCCTTTTATACGTAATTTACATTACTGTTTACATTATTGTACTAACATGCTCCAATCAAATATAGATATAGTAGAGTTTATTAGATTTTTCCTATACCCCTAAGACCTTCATTTAACAACCACTCTCAATGTCATCATCATCATCAATAAGCCTTCACTTGCCCGCTGTTGAACAAAAGCCTCCCATGATTAGCATCTTCATCATCATCAGCCTATATTAGTTTACTGCTGGAAACATAATAGATTCAGGAGTTACTTTGCGGAAATCAATGGATTTCCGCATAAATTTGAATGTATCTCTTCAAAATAAATTTATTTAAACTCATTAATAACTACACTAAACTAAAGTATGTAAACCCTTCATTTTAGAGTGTTCTTTCCCCGTATTTACGCCCAATGTTAAGCTAAGATTCGTGTTGAAATACGAAAGTTCAGAAGCTTGTATATTTCAAACGTATACTTTCTTTACTGTTTTAGTTGTAAACAAAAATAGTTTATGACGGTATAAATTGATTTCATCCTTAGTTTTAGATGGTCAACATAAAACAGCCTTGTAGTTACCCTTTCACGTTTGTATGAAAAAATGAGCGGCTAGTTCCAATTAAATAAGCTTTTTGCCTTTCTATTTCCTTTATCCTTCCCAGTATTTGCGATAGATCAAAAGAACGACAAATGAACATTGACTTATACACAATCTATTCTATTTCTATAATAAAAACTAAGTACACCATCAATAGTAAATGAACGCTTTAGTAAGTATTCGGAAATAGAAACGTTTTCTGTTCCTATTCACTTTGTAAATTTATGTATTCAAAGCCCAATTTAGGTTTGTACCAACTTTGGAACCGATCGATTGTAGGAGGTAGATGTTACGTTATAACTAATTTTGATGACTCATTTTAGGGACAATTCTATGTTTTGACGTGAGAATATAGTTTCAGAAAGTAAATTAGTCGTGTGAAAGAATTAAAATAGCCTTGGAGCTATAACAATAGAATGGAACTAAATTTTTAAATAAAAGGAAGTCATTAGTATTTACGCCGATTGTAATTTTTATTATAAGATTGAGTGTTAACGCATACTATTTTCGCCCCTCATCATCATCGACCTATTTTAATGAAGTATCTACCAACCCGGTACTTAGTTAAATAGGTATGTACCTACCTACTTGTGTTAGTTTGTTGTTGTTAGCTTCCTATTCGTCACTGTGTTTGTTCCTAAGTAGTCTTTAATTTTATTTTATTTTATTTTATTTTAAATAATAGATTCAGGCGTTACTTTGCGGAAATCCATTGTAAATATAAGAATGAAAAATATTTAGTAACAATTCCGCGAAAAAAACCTTCTGCGATAAAATCTAACAAATTGTACATTCATACAAAATGAAAGAACATTTATCAAAGCAAGTCGTCAACTAGTTTCGTCTCTCCACGAGACATCATCAGGACACCACACCACTCGATCTTGACACTGAGAGCGCCAAACAACAACGGCAGAGTCCCACCAGAGATGTTGTCACTTCGAGCTCCGCGTGCCAAGTGAGGCATCGCTCGCAAAACCGCCCCTTATATTCACTCATGGTGACGCATCACGCCCATTACCTGCGTCCGTGACATCACCGCTCGCGCCATTTCTAGAAAAAATCCGTAATAATGGCGATCGAGGCAAACCTGTACTTAGTTCATTCAACAATGTATTATTACTGTATTTTGTAATTTCTAAATTTTCTAAGACCGACAACCTAAATCCCTTATCTTTCAATTTTACATACTTGTGATAAGGGATTTAGGTTGTCGGTCTTAGAAAATTTAGAAATTACAAAATACAGTAATAATACATTGTTGAATGAACTAAGTACAGGTTTGCCTCGATCGCCATTATTACGGATTTTTTCTAGAAATGGCGCGAGCGGTGATGTCACGGACGCAGGTAATGGGCGTGATGCGTCACCATGAGTGAATATAAGGGGCGGTTTTGCGAGCGATGCCTCACTTGGCACGCGGAGCTCGAAGTGACAACATCTCTGGTGGGACTCTGCCGTTGTTGTTTGGCGCTCTCAGTGTCAAGATCGAGTGGTGTGGTGTCCTGATGATGTCTCGTGGAGAGACGAAACTAGTTGACGACTTGCTTTGATAAATGTTCTTTCATTTTGTATGAATGTACAATTTGTTAGATTTTATCGCAGAAGGTTTTTTTCGCGGAATTGTTACTAAATATTTTTCATTCTTATATTTATTTTATTTTATTTTATTTTATTTTATTTTATTTTATTTTATTTTATTTTATTTTATTTTATTTTATTTTATTTTATTTTATTTTATTTTATTTTATTTTATTTTATTTTATTTTATTTTATTTTATTTTATTTTATTTTATTTTATTTTATTTTATTTATTGTAGTGTAGTGTAGTGTAGTGTTGTGTTGAATGAATCATTCCCGTTCTATCTTTGTATTTAAGTCCACTACTGGACATAGGCTTTCCTTTATTAGCGCCATAGCGCCCTGTCTTCACCATACCGTATCCAACATCTGCCTGCAGTATTTCGGAGCTCGTCATCACACCTGGCTGGAGGGCGTCCTACATTGTCTAATCGCAGTCTCCATTCAAGAACACGCTAAACCCAGCCAGCGGGCGCCCATTGGTTTATCTTCATTTGTTTTATTGCGTTATCAAAGTGCTGCCAATCATCATCAACCTGTACTAGTCATAGGCCTAGACATAGGCCTCCAGTAATGAGCGCCATAGCGCCTTGTTTTCTGCTTGACGCATCCAGCATCTGCCTGCAGTCTTTCGCAGATCACCATCCCACCTGGCTGGAGGGCGTCCTACAATACGTTTGCCGTGTAGCGGTCTCCACTCAAGAATACGTTTACCCCAGTGGTTATTGGTTTTTCGCGAGATATGGACACTAGGTATGCACGGAAATTCCTACAGGCATAATACGAGTTGCGGTGGAAATTCCACTGTTATTTGGCGTTGTAAGGAACGTAAAACAAATGAAAAATCTTTTATAAATTATTGTACGCCGCGATTTGAAAAAAAAATAAACAAAATAGTGACCGATGCTTGGACCACAATCTAAGAACCTCCCTCTATTTAAGAGAGGTATATAATTTTCTAAATAAATAGACAAAGTAAAATTGATCTCTTCAATTTGATCTAATTATAAAGAACAACTTAATCCACTCCTTAAATTAAACAAAACAGAATTCAAAGGAAAATCGCTAATCCTTAATCAAAAAATCTATACAGAAACTTCCCTTCACAAGCCAAGGGTGACTTCAAAGGAAATGTATCAAATAAATCAAAAATAACGGAAAGCTTTGTCTAATATTACAACGTTGACCTGGCGCGGCCTTTTGGCCCTTACCAAAAAGTGGCTGGCTAGTGACCCAGATTGGGTTACCTTACCAGCTAGGTCACGACATGAACCCGGTACTACAGTTATCCATACTCACTGTCATTTCCTTACCTCATTAGCTGTCAGAGCTATTCTAATAATAAAATTACAATCCATAATCAAATTATTCAATCTAATAGGTATAACTACAACCAAATTAATATAACAAGACGATGATCTTTAGTAATCCGGGTTTGGCTTTGTGGTGCTGGCTTACAATTTGCACCACCCCAACTCTTCCCGCTGGTGTCGTAAAAGGCGACTAAGGAATATCTATCGGGGGCGGGAAGCAGCGCCTCCTGGAGAACAATTATACCACCAAACTGCGATCCTGATTTATGGAATAAAAAATAGCCTATATTTGATTCCAAGTTTAGAATTACCTGTATGCAAAATTTCAACCTGATCTGTTTAGTAGTTTTGGCCTGAAGAGGTAACAAACATCCATCCATGAATCCATCCATACAAACTTTTGCATTTATAATTATAAGAGTGAGAGCCTTTAGATGATAGAATGTAGTGAGAATAATCCTGTGGTACGTGAGTGGACTAACTCTTCTATTTCATATTGTTTCGTATCAAATATCCGACAAAACCTCACCTATTAATCCCCTTTTACTTTTGTTGTTCCGACGATATCGGCTTCCAATATTAAGGAAAACATTTTTGAGGATTCTACTAACTTTTGATAATGGTAAAATACCTAACTGGAATTACGGCAAATAAGAAAAAAGAGTATTGTCAAATGGACCAACATGGATTATATTTTATTTTGTGGTCCTAATTAGTGATATCGAGACGTTGCATTGCAGTGCTAGGTATGAAATCTTTGTCGTTGAAGAGATAGATTAATATTAAGATCCACTTCGGAGAGGAGTTGATCATTTTATAGCCGTTTTGTGCTATCCAATATATTACACTATATTGTAAGAGCACTTCAGAATTCCAATAAGCAAATGTCTATTTTTTCTCTGTTCTGTGGTTTAAACCTACATAATTGGTAAGTGGTAGCAAAACCAAGTGATGTAATTTTAAACATGCATACCACCAAACGAGCAAATGTTGAAAATCAAATGTGTAATGCGAGACTGGCCGCCTAAACAGTTATCATCATCATTATCTCAGCAGAATTTCCTCCACCGCTGGATATAGGCCTCCCCTAAGGATCCCCACAATGACCAGTCCTGCTCTATTCCTCCAGTGGTTTCCTGCAATCTTCACCTGGTCATCGGTCCACTTTGTGGGGGTCGGCCTGTCCACGTTGTGTTTTCCCATATGTGGTGGTCACTTAAAAACCCAATAAACGGCGTACTAGTACTATGTTTTAACCCGAAGATGAGAGTTCAATATTACAATAATTGTAATATTGAACTCTAATCTTCGTTGTAAGCGCAAACTTTTTAGATGAGAATATTCTCATCTCTCTTATATTTTATAGCCGTTTTGTGCTATCCAATTCACTAAATCGGAACCAAATCTTCTGATGAGATTTTTCTGTTTTTGTTCTAAGTTCATATAAAAGACGATTTAGCTATTTTAGAACTGTAAGAAGGTGGTTTTCTCCTCCAAGACCTCAGACCAATAACTATAAATTTAATTTCAAGAAATCTATCATTGAAATCGTAGTTTTAAAAAGAAATTAAAGGCTTTCATCAACTTCATTATTTTCAAGTGAAACTAAACAAAGAACACTTAACTTGAAAGTATCTCATTAACGTAATTAAAATCGATAGAATGGATTATTGCAAGCACTAGTCGATGAGTTTCATCGATAAACGTCGGCGAATAAATTGGACAACTCCATAGCAACCGCAGCCATTATAAGTTGGGCAACCACAGAATATATTTATGCGTTTCCAGTAAATACACTACGTAGGCTTTTCTTTTACTTGAGGGAAGATAGGGTTTAGCGAAAACGCGATAACCTAGAACAACGCAGTACTTTGTCATATTTTATGTTAAAACAATTAACAATAATGTATTATCTGAGTATCGGTTATCTAGTCCCCAGAACACAGCTAATTTTGTAGCGATTTTTTTTATTCTAATTTTTATATTTACGTTGCGTAGCGATCTGTATGAGTACAGTCAACGTTAAATCTTTATATTGACATCTAAGTAAAGTTTTTCCCGCTAAGGGGGGTCGTTAAGGGGGAAAACTATATTATATGTATAATAATTTATTTGAATTCTAGTTTTCTCCCTTGCAAAGAATCTTGAAAAGGGAAAAGTGGAATTCATTCTTTTGAAGAAATAACCAAAAAAACCTTATAGCCGCACTCAAGAGATGTTATTGATTAGGTACCTACTAAAAACCGGGACAGCTTCTATCCCTTTATCAAGCACAGGTCCGTCCTGGACAGCTCGGTCAAGTACCAGCTAGCAGAGCCTTCAGACTCATTGACGAGCAACACCTTGTAGAGGTTGCTTGACTCTCGATCTTTTGATGATACATTTTGGAGAATGCTCTATTGAACTACATGACCTGATCCCACCATCCCCCTTCCACTTCAGGACAAGCAGACGCACATCGCAATACCATCCATACTTGGTGGATGTACCCTCCACTCGCAGTAACGGTTTTCCACCTTTATTATTCGCACCGCAAAGGAATGGAGCTCGCTTCCTGTCTCTGTATTATCAGCCAATTACAACCTGGGTCTCTTCAAGACATGGGTGAATATGTATCTTCTAGACCTTCGTGATACGCCGTCGGCCGCATCTTCGCTTTCCATCAGGTGAGATTGCGGTCAAACAAAGGACTATTCACGGTAAAAATAAAAAATAAAAAACTGTCACTTAGCGCTCATAAATACGGACAGTACGACCTGCGCGTCTGAACTGTAGGCTGACGACGACGAACGGCAGTCGACGAAGGGCTAATTGTCGTCCGTGTATATGAAATATGCAGTTCGTGTAAAAAACCTCAGTAAAGATTTCAACACAAAAAGCTTTACTTAACGGTTTAAGTAAGCATTAACGTCTCTGAGTGCGGTGCTTAGTCTTTACTTACGGTCTGAAAATATCTCCGTACTGTGCTTTTAATAAAGAATTCTCAACTTTACCTGTTACAACTTACAAAGGACGAGGTAATGTTTTCTATTTTCTACCTCAAATTATAAAGTTTTATAATTTAATTCAATTGGATTTGTTTACTTTCAAGTTTCTAATAATAAAGTCAGTTACCTTTACATTTCTATTAAAGCTTGTATCACATTAACATCACTTAAAGTTATTGTTTCTTTATAGTTAGAGATCTTAAGAATTAAGGTTTTCAAGATAAAAATTACAGTGGTATCACCACCCCGCCGTAAACTAAACCAGAGCTGGACTTTTTCTAGGAAAAGGCTCACCACGGGATTCCTATAATAATATCCATTCATCATCATTTCACAAACGGCCATTCAATGAATTTAATTATATAAATAATGCTGGACAATTTACACAACATTATCTAGCCCCAAGCTAGCAGAGCTTGTGTTATGGGTACTAGAATCGCAATTACAATTATAATTACAATTATTATCATTGTAATTGTAAGCGGCCCTGTCTTCAGCCGAACGACATATGCCTGCAGTCTTTCGCAGATCGTCATCGAACACATTCATACTCAGACATTATAACTTCTAAACCCTCAATTTAAACAGATAGGTGGATAGGTACCTCAACCTCAACAGCCTGTTGGTCCACTGCTGGACGCAAGGCTCCCCCTGAAGAGCGCGTCATTGGCGTGTCTCATGGGGGGTAATGCCCATACTCCCCACGCTGGGCATGTAGGTTGGGGATCGCAGTTCGGTGGTAGATTTTTTCTGCAGGGCGCGGCTGCCCGTGCCCCGATGAATATCCCTTTGTCGCCAATTATGACCCCCACAGGATTAGTTGGGGTGGTGCAAATTCTAAGCCAGCACCACACAGCTGGATAGGTATGTACGCTTTAAATAAATTTTAAAAATCTACTTATTAATCTGTAAGTAAATAAAAATAAAACATTTTCAATGCTTCGAGATGGTTATGATGTAATTATGTAGTCATGGTCTCTAAAACCAGTCAGCATAAAAATTTTGTAATTTCAAAGAAATCTAAATAATATTCTTATTTTTTTTTACTTCGGCGGGATTTTTTTTAAGTTACCCAATGTAGGCTTACATACTTTATCATGCGTATGTATACGAGTAACGAAATGAATGTTAGAATGTTGTAGGTACCTACTCTTGTATAAACAACAGACTATCTGCTTATTCCACAGAAATGTTTTATATCGATATTATATTACAGAGGTAATCTAACACATTTCTGTGTACTATTCCAACCAAACATTGCTATGCCAATCACGAATACTCCGAATATTCTCCGGAATTCCTACCGTTCCGAACCCATTTACCGATTCAGCGCCGTCTTCTAATCTAATCTACAGAATTGTACTTGATAAAACTGCGTGAGGTTATGAGCCATTGAGACAAGAAGCTCTCCATTGATAACCATCAGGAATTCCTGCTATTATTTATATCTTTTGCCCCTCTGTAAGGCTTTTCCTGACTGAGGGATCAATTATTTCCAAGCTTGTACAAGTGTGAACCTTTTATACATGTTATAATGTAGAATATAAGCAGTATGTTCATAATTAATTTTGTTTTTAAAAACTATAAACTGACTTCAAGTTTTATAGTTTTTTCATGGATTTTCATAGATTCCATTGTCAGAACTGAACCAAATGAAATGGGAACACACGGGAAGCACCAGATTTCATATAAAAAGAATCATGAAAATCGAACTACCCAGTCAAAAGTTCTGAGATAACAAACATAAAAAAACAGTTGAATTGAGAACCTCCTCCTTTTTTAATGAAAATAAATGGTGTAAACCCTCGCAACGTATGCGATATCGTCCACCGATCTTGTGCCCCATTTCTGGGCAAAGACCCCAGCCATGACGACCTTTAGTGGCGCGGTGGGCGAAGGTCCGCCTGCGACGCAGGAGGTTGCGGGTTCGATTCCCGCCTTGGGACAAATATTTGTACGATCTGCAGGTATTTGTTCAGGGCGTTCTGGATGTTTTCTATGTATAATAAAAAATATCTATCTATGTAGTGTATTGTATTATGTTTATCAGTTATCTAGTACCCATAACACAAGCTCTGCTTAGCTTGGGGCTAGATAATGCTGTGTGAATAGTCCAGCATTATATATTTATTTATTTATTTATATTACGTCCGTGTTTAGTCTGGGCTTCAACGTTAATGCAAGCCGCATTTACGGTGACACTCTTACCAGAACTTGATTTCTTTACGCCTCTTGCGTCTTATGTTCTTACAATGCCAACTGTGATAGGCGGCGCACGCGACTTTATACCACCAAGGGCCACCTTGGTGGATAACTTAAATAGAAGACAGCTACGCTTGCTTGTCTCTCGATCTTTTATAGGATACATTGTGGAAAATGCTCACTTGAACTTCATGACCTGATCCCACCATTCCCCTTCCACACCAGGACAAGTAGACGCACAGCGCAATACCATCCATACTTGGTGATTGTACCCTCCACTCGCACTAAGGGGTTTTCCTCCACCTTTATTATTCTCACCGCAAAGGAATGGAACTCGATCCCTGCCTCTGTTTTTGCGGCCAATTACAACCTGGGTCTCTTCGAGACAAGGGTGAATAGGTATTATCTAGACTTTCGTGATACACCGCCGGCCGCCTCTTCGCTTTCCATCAGGTGAGATTGCAGTCAAACTGTCAAATTTAATCATTGTTATTATTATTGGACAATATGGGTGTAGCGATGTTTCGCACTATATTCATTTTTGCCTTTTCATACAAAAAATGGTCTGCGTTTCAACCCACATCAAAAAAATATATATTTTGTCGGCGTTTCAACCAAATAACCAATAGACGAGCAGCTGAAAGCTGATGTGCCTATATCATAGTGCTTTTTTCTAAATTTTTCACTAAAGTTTCTCCCATGGCCAGATTGTGCGTTCGTAGCCAGTGGTCGAGTCTGGTTTTGAGCTGTTTACCAAGGGAGCTGATACAACTTCTTTAGGAAGCCGATTCCAGTTGTGCGTAGTCACGTTATGTAAAATTACAAATTATGCGCCATGGAAGGCGAATGTACGTGGCCTCCGAGTACGTGTTGTCGTTTCGGGTTGAAGGATGAGTCCCCACGGGAAGACTTGAACTAAGTCCTAACTGTTGAACAGTTTCCTACCTATCCAAAATTTCCAACAGTTTCTCGGAATCGTCTGAATAGGACCTTATTTCAACCCCCAAAGTTTTGCCTACCGTAATTGTTCTAAACTTCATCTTCGAATCTTTATTTGAGTTTCCGAATTATTTCACTGAATTATCTTGAGTGGGTGGGTATTTTGATAGGCTATCTGGATTTTGCCATCTCGGGTTTTTACGAAAACAATAAAGATAGGATGTTGTGCCATTGAAATACTTCGCTATCAAATAATATCTAAGATAAGAAAGTCAGGTACTGATTCATTATTATCAAGGTACCTTCATTTCAAAAGATATGTTACATTAACGCACACGTGTTATACTATACGTATGATGGTGTCTGAAAAAGAAATAAATAAATTTGTTTAAAAAACTTTGCAAACTTTTTCGTTGCAAGGACTCTGCACTGCACATTGAGCTCAACAAGTAGATGTCGGCGGCATAAACCATGTTGGCAACATTGCTACAGTGGCTTGTGGTTAACCTTTCAACATTATAGCCAGTTTTATAGCTTTATTGCATAGCTTTCAGATAAAGTAAGCTGAATCACCCTACTCAAAAGCATTCTATAGCTACACGTAAATAACACGCGAGTGTGCGAATCCGCATTCGCGCGCAAAAACTTGCTGATCTTAGCGTTTTTTCAACGCAAAAACGGCGGAACCCAACAGGTTAAAGGGGTTTGAAGATTTTGGCCCGCAGAACGGCCACCATTTTTTTTTTACAATTAAGGTTAAAATATTTCACAATGTTATAACATAATGTTGAACCGCATGAGATTTCTGATTCACATGCGAAAAATATAAGTTACTTTTATCTGTGAATTTAATACAAACCGAAGACGCTTTACGACATTACTTTATGTAATTTTTTTATGCCTTAAGTGTCCCTTTTCCGAACTCATGGCAATATTCAACAATCCATAAAAATATCAAACCTCTTTTGGTGTATAAATATTGCTGACTGCTGACAGTGCTAGCTTAAAAGCGGCAAAAATGCCGCCGACGAAAAAAAAAACAGTGCGATGTGTTGGCGATTCGGCTACTGTGGTGTGTTTTGAGGAATATAATTCTTATGGGTTAGGTACTTGACTAACTTGTGCTTATTGCTTATTCTGCCAATAAACACTCGACAAGCCATTAACAACTACGACAAGTTCTAAAGTGCTATCGACTAGAATCCCACCAAATTGAAAAGACTTAAACCATCGATCTAAGTCAAAAAAAGGAGATACTGGTGTCAATTCAGATGCTCCCAAAACTAAATTCAAATAATTTAACAGGACTAAAAATGTCGCCGTCTCTGTCAAATCATAAGGATGGCATCACTTTAAGTCTTGTCAAATAAGTTTAGTCTAGTTTTGGCGACATCTTATTAGACATTATCTTCTCAAAAATGGAAGACTTAAGTTAGGTGCAATTAGGTCCACTGACCTCAACCGGAACGACTGGCGCAACGTTTGTACTTTAGTGTGATTTATTGACAAAAAGACTAATAACAGCAATGTCATGTTTTTGTTCATTATAATTATTACACAAGATTGGTGCGCACAAGATTGGTGCGCACAAGATTGAAACTGTGAGCGAGTGTTTCCGTGAAGTTATAACACAGACCAATTGTTGCGTAAGCACTGGAAGAACGTACAATATCTACAGATTTTACTTAGATCTATGCTATAAACATTGATTAATTAAAAAGGGAAGATAGGTTACGTTCTCCCAGCGCTTACTCAAAAATTGGCATGTGTTACAACTACACGCAAACACATACGCTCACAGTTATATTTCCAGTCATGTGCAATACAAGGAAGAAAAAAGACGGAAAGACGTATCTAAGACCGAAGTGAGACCGAGACAACAATATTTCACGCGAATCACGACCGTCCGTGCCGCCGGTCCGACGGTGACTGAGGTGGGAGCACACAATTTTACACAATATGAGGTTGCCATTTTCGAGAAACTACTTCATCTTCCCTTTTTAATTAATCAATGGCTATAAACGATATCTTTTTAATGAATGGGCGCTCGTAGGTAGCTCGACGTTTATCAGATAACGGCGGAAACGAGTAGGCACTTGATAAGAGGTTAATCCAATGAAGAGGGTATTGGGGTGTGAACGAACCAAATATCGATAGACACCTACGTAGGAACTTATTAAGCACGGCTTAAAACGGGTATGTTCTCGGTTATACCATGTTCGTAGATATTTGTTTTGATGAAAAAGCGTTCGTTTACAGGTAGCTTTTGTTATTCAATAACAGAAATTGTTGACATTTTTAGTCCTGTTAATTAGTTTAGTTTAGTTCTGGCAGCATATGAATTGACACCTGTCTAACAAACAGTGCATGGCAACACACGGCGCATGTTAGCAGAGCCATCTGTCGGTATGACATTTTCCGACATTTTTAGAATCGTCGTCTAAATTCGAAAATTTGATTAAATAATTTAATAAAAAACAACATGGCGCGGTCTCACTTCAGAAAGGGCTATCGATTTATATGATTGCCTACGAGTCCCTATGGTAGCGAAGAATAATAATCACAGATTATCTCTACCTTTTAAACAGAGATGGTTCATAGATAAATAAAGGATGGCTATAATTAGAACGGCCTTAGATTACATAAGTTATCAGCAAAATTTATAATTCTGGGCTCGAAACGGCCTTTGTCAGGAGGAGCAATGATGTGACGCGACTTTTTAACGCGTTTTTCGTGTAATTTAGACATAAAACTTTTAAACTTTTTGTTCCGGCGCTGTAAGTCATGACATGGCATCTGACACAAGACATTAATGACAGTGACAGCTCTACAACATGTCGTGTTTTATAACCTTAAAAATACTCACTCTTACAGCTTTTACTTGCCGCCATAGGCACATCATATTTTTCTGTAAGTATAATTTGTGTAACCGGTTTGGGTTATACAAGAAATACATATTTCTTTTCATTCATCCACCCTACTTACTTCAAGATAGGGTCAAGATAGAACACTTTTAAATCCATCAAGGTTAACAACACTCAAGTAATTTACAGGAGTTATTCCGGGAACATGAAATATCTCCTGATAATCTACAGACGGATTTATTAGAATAATATTTTTTTACCCAGGACACTACTCTGTTCCAATAACCAGCTTAGGTATTAATTTTGGTGGCATGTCGCGTCCAACACTATATTGTCAGGCTAATCCCCACCCGTATTAGGTGGTCCATATTAAATGGCATTGTCTTGTAGGCGTTAGAACAACGCCCGTTTGGGATTACAGAGTTCTAGATAGCTTCTGTATTGTTTCGAAGTCAATTCCAAATCATCCTCTTACACGATTATTGAGGACGTGTTGGCTGGAGTTATTGTTCTTTTGTGTTCTTCGAATGTGTATTCTATTCAACTATCTTATGCAATTCCAAGAACATTTTTTCTATACATTGAAAGTTGTTTGAATTCATTTACAGATACATAATTTAGGTACCTTTCTTCTAGTTCTAACAGTGCAAAATATCTTTTCATAAATTACGTCTTGGCATATTTAATATTATAAATACACTCACGGCGTTCTCTTAATGTCACCATGCGTTTTAACGGCAACACCGAGCGCAGTTCTCCCCAGGGTTTTCACCACGTTTCCACTTTACGCCAGACTTTTTAAAGCGAGCGAATACTCCACTCGGATGATGCCAGCTGAATATTTCACAACTACCTTTAACTCCTCCAGAGAATTCGAATGAATCTGTAAACGCATTTGCAAAAATAAACTCTTAGCTCTAGAAAAACCTGGAGTAGACAAAACGCCTTTGTTCAGTTTGAAATGAATTTCATTTCATTGATTAGTCTTGAATAATGTGCTGATTTAAAATGGACGTTGAACTTAATTGGCTTAATCTTAAGGTAATCTTAAAGTTAATCCATAGGTAATTAATTGGGTTTCGTAGAGAAATTTTCCTCTATTTTTTTTTTCGAAGAGTTCTTTTAATAATGGTGGAGTGGAGTGGGATGTTTTTGAAACTGAGTTTGTAAAGAAATTTGCTAATTTAAGGTGTTTAATACATAACGATTGAACGAAGGTTATTGATGAACAAATAGCTGGCTTATCTATGGATGAATAGCCATGTGGAGCGGCTTTCAATGCGGCAATTTCAGTAAGGGTATCGCAAGAAGCGACTGGGAAATCTACCGAGGGGTGCATTTTTACCACTGAACGGTCACCAACCTGCTTGCCTAGCATGGGGATGATGGGCATAACTACTATTTTATTTTGCTCATGGATTATATTTACCCTACTTTTACGTATGGTGTATGAAAGTTCGTAGTGCGTTTGTTGTAGAGATGTTTGACCGAAGGCAATGCCTATACTACTGAATGGATTGTGCTGAAATTTTGCAAATATAAAGATCTGGACCTGGAATAACAAAGGTAACTTTTTGTTATGAAAAACACATGCAAAGCCGCGGGTAGAAGTTAGTCGTTGAAAGCTGAGAGGAATAATTTCAAACTGAAACCGCAAGCAGATAGATGGTAGCTTGGGAAGATGAAACAGGACTCTATCCTCATATTTCCTGAGCAATTTCCTAAAGTGATTGCATAGGTCAGATATAATCCTATAATACACCGCATCGCCTGGGTAAAGCCGCGGACCCACTGACTGCGCACGAACGGTACAACTTCACTTTTAAATTAAAAGTTAAGCACCGAGCCAATACGACAGCGCCACCTATTTTATTATATTGTTACATTTAACATAGAAAATTAAAAAAAACCATCGTACAGTTTGTGGTATCGATTATAAGCTATTTTTTAATACCTTTGTAATAGTTTTATCTTATATAGTTTAGGAAGAGATGCGAAATAAGAGTTTGGTGGCCAAAAAGCCCAACTTCGTATCTATGCCTAAGTTTTACAAAATAAAACTATTACAGAGGCATTAATAAATAGCTTATAATAGATACCACAAACAGACGATGGATTTTTTAAACTTCCTTTGTTTATCGTAATAATTAAATGAAATTGTTGGGGGCGCCACTTTCCCTGGTGTATAGGCCTTAACGTAACATCCACACGTCGAGAAGGGTTAAAATCCACCATGGTTATTAGTTATTTACATTAGACTTGAAAATGAAAAAAACTTGTAAATGACTTTAACTCTTAACAAGCTCAATGAATATCCCAAAAAGATAGTCAGTTTTATTATTCTGGCAGCAGTTTACCTACAGCTTTATTGAGTGAGCTGTTCAAAATTACCGGATGTAGAGTATCTACGCGCATTATAAAATCACCTGACTGACATTGAATGGACTATTGACATGATGTGATGTTGATGACCAAATCATCAAACTATTCACGTATGTTCAATAAATTTGTTATTTGTCTACCGAAAAAATTATTAGCAGAAAACGGAAACACAGTTTAAATTAATTTACATTGCAGCATTTAAGTTTAATTTAACAGACTCAATAAGTATTCAATCACTCAGTAAAAGTGTATTTAGTAGAGTCATTTTGACAAAATTAATTATGAATTGTTTATTAGATATCTAATACGTACTTATACCCGTGGCTTTGCATACGTATTTTTGGTAAGGTATTATTATTATTACCTTTATAGTAAGTATTATCTAAGTAAGGCTATGGCCATGTTCAGTACTTTTGGAGATCTTAAGGTAACCAAATAAAATTTATATGTCACAAACTTTCAGCTTTATAATAGCTCATAGTCAAGCTGATAATCTCTGCTATATAAATATGTCATTATAAGCAGCAAAATAAATATTAGCCAAAGAGAGTAAGTACCTCTAGGTAAATTTTGATCTAAGCAAGACAAGCCTGAGAGCCTGTGAGTAAGAAGGAAATAAATACATTTATTTATAACAACAGAAGAAACTTAGTATACGAATATTGTATCCTACAACTATGAGTAAGTAGAATCAAAATACAATCTTAAAGGTAGTTATATAAAAGTTGTTATAAAAAGGCCCTAACTCAGCATAAATGCTTACTAGGCTCCCGGAAGAGTTCTAGCCAGCGCTGGTCTTCCGTTACCGAGTAATCTCAACGTCAACCTCAACATATATAATGGTCCACTGCTGGATGCAGGCTTCCCCCTAATAATCGCCTTATTGGCTTTTATCTCAAAAAGGATAATACTCATAATCCCCACGCTGGGCATACGGGTAGCGGATCGCATTATGGTGGTATAATCTCTGATGGTTCTGAAGGGGGCGTTGCTGCTCGAGCCCTATGGATTTGCCTTAGTCGCTTTTTATGACACCTCGTGAAGAGATGGTGCAAATTCTAAGCCATACAGCATAACAGAACCTTAAGTTATCAAGAAAACGATAAGAGAAGATATTACTAACGATAAGTGTCGATAGATCGGTATCGGAGCGTAAGCATTTGTTACTTTGTTTTGATTTCTATGGAACAGCATGCACTGGATTGAGATAATCTGCCGATAAGGATGCCAGGCACCTGTATTTCTGCCAATTTCATCCGCAAACTTTAATACTATGAAAATACCTATTGCCGATGTAAAATCTGAAAGCAGTGCAAGCGGTGGCATGTGTTAGGTGGGTAGTTTATGCCCGCGGCTTCGCACACGTTGTTCTATAGAAACGTTTCGTAGTTAGTTAAATGTTATATCCCATGGAGTATACGTAAGTGCCTATGTTTGATGCCAGGATTAGAATTACATGTATGCAAAATTTCAACCCGATCCAGTCAGTAGTTTTGACGTAAAGATGTATCCAATCTTTCGCATTTTTAATATTAATGTTATCAACGCCCCATACGCTAAGTACGCTACGTTCCGATACGGATTCAGTGGACGTAGCAGCAAGTAAGTTTATAACAAAAGTAGCTGAACAGTTTTTCGTTCCATATATTACATAACTAACTGAGCAAGTTACTAAAGTCGCAATACAAACCAATTTGGGTCTTAGGTATTCCATAAATTGATAAACAAACTAAGGCATTACGGACATCAATTCGTATTAGAAACTTCCCACTATATTTTAGTTGGTAAACATGATGTAAGGGCATGGCCCTGACTTTGAGCCCAACCAGTGTGAACAGGTGCCAAATTGAATTCAACTACAACGTGATAAGGATCATTTTAGATTACGCTTGACGAGTAGTGACAGACAGTAAGGTCAAAGTCACTATAAATCATGATTAGTGTAGGTATCTATTTGTACACAAACACCGAATGTGGTAAACGTAAAAGTGTCGTAAAGCCGAGAAAAATACCGAGGTATTTACTTAAGAGTGTGCAATAACGCTGCTACGAGATGGTTATCTCGCTAATGAGAAGCACTTTGTGCTTCTCACTAGCGAGATAGATCGAGATAGATCTCACAGAGACATGCACCGAATTTTCTATGCGTCAAAACTGTTTTTACCTGATTACAGGTTAATTCAACAACCAATCAAAAAATTAAAATACGTAACTGAAGAAATACTTTTAGGTTTCTTACCAAAACAAAAACCGAAGAATAAAAATGTGCTGTTCCTGAGATAAATAGCTAAATGTGTGCAAAAAATATATATTTTTCAAAACAACTCTCGATAAAACGTTCACGAATCGTATTAAAAAACGATATACAAGAAAGAAGTAACATTTCCCTGAATATGAAGCTTACACAGATTCTGAGATAAGTAACGATTTTGAAGTACTTGTAATTTTGAAGTAAATTGTTTATGGCAAACTCTCAAAGCCTTTGTGGCCTTGGTTAGGTATACCTTTTGTTACTTTATTGTCACAGTTAACTCGTTACTAGATAGTTACTTGACTACGTACAGATTTTTGATTTTGTGACAAAAAAGATACCTACCATTAATAGGTATACGATGTTATCGCGAATCAGCAAAATCTGAAAACAAATAAACTATGTAGATGAATTGAATATGAGAGAGTATATAATGTATATGACAAAAAACTAAGTTAAAATTATTATATAGATGCAAATACATTTTTCTATTGAAAATATAAATAACTCTAAATTAACTTGCCGTGTGATAGCACTAATACTATTTTGGATTTATGCTGAATGGGTGTGATGTGTGTATGTTTATTTATGCACATTGATTTAAAAAGGGAAGATAGGTTACGTTCTCCCAGAGCTTACTTAGAAATTGGCATGTGTTACAACTACACGCAAACACATACGCTCACAGTTATATTTCCAGTCCTGTGCAATACAAAGAAGAACAAAGACGGAAAGACGTATCTAGGACCGAAGTGAGACTGAGACAACAATATTTTACGCGAATCACGACCGCCCGTGCCGCCGGTCAGACGGTGACTGATGTGGGAGAACACAATTTTACACAATTTGAGGTTGCCACTTTCGAGCAACCAGTGCCTCATCTTCGTTTTTAATAAATCAATGTTTATGCAGGCACTATTGGGACAAAGACAGGACATACAGAGTTGCATGCGAAGTGTATATGAGCCCTAAGAGTAAACTATTAACGCTAGTACCTACGTAGTTACTTGTGTTTGCACAGTGCAAACACTGACGCCACTGGCACGTGGTTGCTTCCTTCTACCACTCCTAAGACACTCGAAATACGCGTATGTTTAAATGTCGTACTTGACTGTCAAGTTGGTTTGGTAGATTGACAAGTTATGAGATCACTTTATGAGATAAGAGATGATTTTATAATAATTTAGTGCAATAATGTTTCATGATCAACATTATCCCAACCCGACTTCTCCGATATCTCATTATGTGTGAATTTTATATATAAGAATTATTGTAACTCCCACAAGTAGAAAATAAATAAAAAAATGGACAGACAACTTTAAATATCAAACACATTCATAAGTATATAAATACGAACATAATGTTTAATAAAAACCAAATTTGTTTAAAATCCGATAGTGGTCGACCTTGAACTTAGGCTAATTAATTTTCTGATAGTATTATCGCTGTAAGTAACAGACTCTGCCTGTTCATGCGAGACTGATGCTATTCTTGTGCATATTTTATCTTACAGCTCGAAGATGATTGAGTAAATATCTACTTCTATGCATAAATAACGTGATAATTCGAATGATGACGGTATATCTATAAGAATCACGTGTGGTCACATTGTAGTAGAACGATTTTTGTTAAATAATTCTATTGGCCGTGCTTAGGTATTGGTAAGGGTCATTGTTAAGCAATTATGGTGCTATCTGTACCTACATAATAACTTTGCTATGGTGCGCGACCCTGTTAAGCCAAAACGCTGCAACCTGAACGACGTCGATTTGAGAAAAACGGGTCCAAAAGTTTTGACCTTACGGAATAGGTTTGGTCGTTCTATAATTTTAACTAAAATAGATACAGGGTTAATTGTTTTTTAATTTGATTTATCATAATATTAGCTTACTTTCATACAAACATCATATCAATATATTGTTGATAGAAAGTTCATAATGTAATGAAACATGTTTTGTTACGATAGCATGTAGCTAGGTAATATTTGTCTCGTTGTGACATAACGATGCAATCCTTGATTACAGCATTTTGCAGTGATAGACTTTCTTCTATTATACTGGTTTTGTTTTTTACTTGGCGTATGGAAGCATCTAAAAAAATATTTTAATTAATTAACTATGCTTCTTTTTTATGTTTTATATACTTACCTTACCTATCTACACAATATTACCACCTGCCTACTTATTATAGTTAAGTTAGTTAGGTACATAATAGTTTATCTTATAACGTTAAACAAACGTTACATTTTTTATTCTTATACCTACTATTTCTGAATAGGTAATTGTAGGGCAAAAAATTATAATAAAATAAAGAGCAAGTAGTATGTACCTACTTAATTGTAAATTTTATTACTGAAAAGCATAACACTTTATCTATGGATTTCAGGAACAGATTCTCATCCAAATCTTCAGTAATGTTTCCATTCAAAAAAATTTTCTTAGAACCGACGATAGGAGTTCGGCATAAATTTCAAAAATTTTATTCATTCATCTTTCTTCTTCTGGGAAATACCCTCTGGTTCAGTTTTTCTTGCTATATTTCTAAACATATCAACTTCTATTCGTGCACTATTCATAAGTTCTTTCTTGAGTTTAGACGTCAACTTGAAATTCAACAACTTAATTTTGAAATATTGTAGGTATTCTTGGAGAAAACACATTTCAATTCATTTTTGAACAGAATAAAGTTTTGTTGGCATGTTTTTTAATTATTTTTTCAAGAATGCTTAGGTACGTGTGGACGTAGTCCGTCTAGTCTAAGTCTTAGACATTTTCAGATTGTCTGTGTCTGTTAATTTAATTGGTTATAGCACCATGTACACTGTCGGTAGACACGTAGGTGTGGCCAGGCTCCAGGTATTCAATTTTGATTGTCTTGATCTCATTGCAGCAATCGTTAATAAGTTTAAATTCCAATCTAGGCCTGGATTTTAAAAAAAAAATTATTAATACTATTAATTCGTTCATATTTCGGCATTGATAATTATTTCTGCTGAAGTACCTAATTATCTGATAATCACGAACAACACTTGCGCTACCTAGACCGCAATACTAATAATGAAATGAATCAGCTTTACATGATAATAAGAACCAGTAAGTACCTATTTTTTTCAAACGCTTGCTGTCTCGTTATTTTGACAAAACGCAGCAACCTAAGATTGCAATGTTTTACCAAAATACAGGGTCACTCAATCGGCCGGGCACACGCGCACGTTTTTCTCTGTCACGATAAAACGCTGCAACCTAGAGTCTTGCATCGTTTTGCCAAAATATTGGATCGTAATTTTAGGTTACTTTAAAATGTCACATTAGAATATCTTGGTGTTGAAACTATGTATTGAACTATGAATCAATTTAGTACCTTGCTTACATTGAGTAGAATATTTTAAGCTCTATTGTCACAAAACGCTGTAACCCGGGTTGCAGCTTTTTGTCATAACAGGGTCGTGCGGTATTAGAATTTGCACCACACCAACTGTTCCGGTGTCGCAAGAGGCGAGTACCTAAGGGATATCTATCGGCGGGTAGCAGTGCTTCCTGCAGAACAATTCTAGCACCGAACTGCGATAACCAACCCGCATGCTAAGCGTGGGGTTTGTGGGCATTACCCACATGAGATAAAAAAACAATAAGGTGGAAGGCTGCGTCAGTGGACCAGTATAGGATGTTGAGGTTGAGGTACATCAGTCATCACACCAGCTGCAGCAAAAATCACCCATCTAAGATTGACACTTGAAAGCCCTTTTTAGTGCTTTCAACATTGAATTGAAAAGGGAAGATAGGTTACGTTCTCCCAGCGCTTACTCGAAAATTGGCATGTGTTACAACTACACGCAAAGACATACGCTCACAGTTATATTTCCAGTCCTGTGCAATACAAAGAAGAACAAAGACGGAAAGACGTATCTAGGACCGAAGTGAGACTGAGACATCAATATTTCACGCGAATCACGACCGCCCGTGCCGCCGGTCAGACGGTGACTGATGTGGGAGAACATAATTTTACACAATTTGAGGTAGCCACTTTCGAGCAACCAGTACCTCATCTTCGTTTTTAATAAATCAATGGCTTTGAAAGCTGAATCGCAAATTACAAAGGCCATTTTTGATCAGCTTGTATTGGTCCACTGGTAGACGCAGGCCTCTCCTGATAAGCGCCTTGTCGGCGTTTATCTAATTGGTGGTAATGCCCATAATCCCCACGCTGGGCATGCGGGTTAGGGGTCACAGTTCGGTGGTAGAATAGTTCTGCAGGGGACGCTACTGCCCCCTTAGATATCCCTTAGTCGCCTCTTACAACACCCATGGATAGAGATGGGGTGGTGCAAATTCTAAGCCAACATCACACAGCTAAACGGCCGAAGGGCGTCCTACACTAACTTTACGGAGTCACCGTCCCTACTCAAGAACACTTACTCCAGCGGTTCTCGGTTCGAGAGACATGGCAACCAGAGCTACATAGTAACTATGCTCTAACAATAACAAATAATGAATATAATGATACAAATTGTTCCTCACGAGCACAAATCTCGTTGTTCATTGGATGAACTAGCGATTCATTGAACTCGATAAACGTCATTCCAATGAACCAGCGCTATAGATAAGGGATCACCTCAATAAGCGATTGTATCGCTAGCGATACCACGTGGTTTTGTATCTACACTAACACGTGAGTGAACTTTATGAGAAAAGGCGATATGAAGCTTATAGTATCGATGTATTTTTAGCTATTCTTTAAGAGGGCGCATTAGACGCCATTTTGTGAAAAGGATATTCATAGGATTTGGTGTTCTTAGGAGCGAGACAGACCATACGTTTTTGGAATAGCGTGGGCGCAAAAATGATGTTTATTAATATTTACAAGAAAACTACCACCACTTATCAAAACCCAACCGAGGAACCAAAGAATTAGTAATGACCTACGAATCAAAGCAAAAATCTTTTCTATAAACCGTTGCTATATTTTCGCCGTAGCAGCTGACCGATCTTATCCGTGAGCCCTTTTTCTCGTTAAGGAATGAAACGTTGGTGTTCTTCCAACACAAATAAGGTTCGTAGTTAACCCGCTTACATCCGTAATGAATTAAAGTGTTTTGTTTTGAGCCGAATTATTAAGAATAAGGGATCACCTCGGTAACCGATTGTATCGTCGGCGATACCAACACTTGATTTTATTTCTCGGCCTACATATTCTATCATTTTTCTCTACATGTGAACGTTCTGCGATAATAAGATGGGAAAGTCCCTTGAATATCTTTCATCGCAACTTTGTAGCCATAAAATGTTTATTTCTTACCGAAAAATAACTTAGCCTTATTATATTACAAATAAAATATTTATGCGTTCCGGTTCCAACAGACCTAACCAAAAATAATATTGAATTATTGAATCGTATTGAGAATTATAATAATATCTTGTAGGGAATAAATAAATGATTCTAAAAAACCTGTACCTGTAGTAATTTCTCACAAATTCAGCTACGAAATGCGCAAGACGCTTCTTCCTTCCGGGTCAATTGTCAAAGGCAAGGCATTCACGTATTAAGCATGTCTACCAGGAACATAAAGGCGGATACTGACCGGCGTTACAGGGCGTAACGTGGCGTAACGTAACGTGTTTCATAGCGAGCGTTCGTGCAGTCAGTACGGAGGACAAAGGCTTGCCGCTATTGCGAGTGCGAGCGCCTTCTTTCTCGCTCGTTGCTCGTTAGCAACATCATGCTCGCTGCGAATGTACGAATACATTACGCCCTCAGGCTTTATAGACCGGACACTAGGTCCACGATGAAAACGTCTCATTATAGAAAGAAAGCAAAAATTGTAAAGATGGACTAAAGGACTGGATGGACTAAAGATGGACTGGTAAGGGAAAATTAATTTGTTGCACCGAACACAACGAAGTAAAAACCAACGTAGGCATTGCTTATGAAATTTACATCTATTTTTACAGATAACTACCTATACCAAATCGGTCAGAGACACTAAGCACATTCTCGTCTCATACTATCATAGCGCCGCCACCTATTCATGCTTACAAAGGAATTTTCGAAAATCCATTGAACACTTTGTGGTATCTTACGCCCTCAAATGAAAAAAGTACCATAGGCTTTTTTAATGCCTCTGTAATAGTTTTGTTTGTACAGTTTTGACAGAGTTAAGAAAACAGAGTTTGTTACATCGAGCTTCTTTGCATCTCTGAAATACAAATAAGTGGTGGCGGCGCTAGTGTAAGTCAGTAAAGTTCTTTTACGCCCCCGCTTGTTAGTTTTTGTTCATATTCGATCATAATACACCATTTGTATATTATTTGACTTTATCGTTCTCAATTTAGACAAACTCGGAGAATTCTTAGATAAACTAGAATTAGTAAAGGCGTATCCTTCAATAGGTGATTCTCCAGAATAACTAGATTGTGCTCAAAGTCTTCAGTCGAAATATTTATCTAGTGACGCATGAAGTGTTGTGCAAACGGTTTTAGACGTTATTTTCCACGCAATAGAGTCAACGTCCATCTTCGGAATGACGTAAAGGCGCGTTAAGCTTACAGCAAGTAGCTTTGTCACATCGCATCACTAAAACACCTAATGGATGTAATGTTTGTTAAGTCTTCACATCAATGCTACTAATATATCTAGATTTGCATAGGATGAATGGTTCCCTATTTATATAGGATTTTTTTTTGACGCCCTTAACCAATGATGTTTTACTAAAGATGACGCATATTCATTGGCCTAAACAGACTGAAGTAGCCTGCGGTGGTGCAGTTGGCCGCCTCAATCAGTGAGACCCTTAAATGTCAAAACTACAGTATCAAGAACGGTTTCAATATAGCCGTAATCTGATCAATGTCACATTTCTCCAACGACAGGAGGAGTTTCATGATCATCTGTATGTATGTTTTTTCTGTATGTTCGCTGACAGATTTTAATGATTTTGCTATTTTGTGTGTAAAAAATAATCCTAATGTTAAGATTTTGACGTCGGTTTAGTTATTTCAAAGCAATCAAATTATGCCGTGTTGGCTATACAGAAAGCTTCATGAATAAAATGACAAAATGATATGCGTTTACTGCCAAAATAATTAACAAAGTATCCTAATCGATTATTCAGAAGACAAATGAGCACTATCATTTTTGTAGCAAAACGCGTAATTTCTTTGCAATCAGAAGTTGAATTCCTCATAAACTCTTTTTGATAAAAGAAAAATACATTTTCTAACAACTTTATATGAGCCAACCACCGACTCTCTGAATAGCAAATATTATATGGATTAATGAGACTTTGGCATGCTAAATTAGGTTTAAATCCAAACCTGTGTACACACTTTAGGCAAAACGCCAGCTTGTCGGCTTAGCGGGAATTAGATACAGACAAACAGACATATTGTACTTGTATTAGACTCAATAAATACACATGCATTTATCAGGATGGTAAACGGATTTAATCTTGCGAAGAACCGGCAGGAGTTAACATATTCTTGTATGGAGACCGCGACTAGGCAAACGCAGTGATAGACGCCCTCCACTCAGGTGGGATGACGACCTGCAAAAGACGAAAACCAAACGCAATATATTAGATTTGGTCTATCTAATGTTAAACAAGTTAGGGCTAATTTAAACGTTAAAGGAGAAGAAATTGTAGAAAGTAGCGTATTCTTTAGAATCACCTAAGATAATTAACTTCAATGGGGCTATAAATACATAGATAAGCTATCGAAGAGACTTAGTTCTGCAGCGTATGCAGTAAAAAAAAATCGTAACTTTATAGATACATCTAGACTTGTTTATATCAGCGACTTCCATAGTATTAAGTCTTAGGATATACGGCTGTGGGGAACGCTGCAGATAATTATTAACACCGTATTTGTGCTGCAGAAGCCGTTCAATCTATAAAATGGGTCCCAGAGTATCCCTAACGTGATAAATTCTAAGAAATTAATATATTGACAGTACACTCATAGAAATATCAATCAGTTCCCTAAAAATAGCGATAAACATACACGCATCTACAAGAAATTTCAAAGCGAGTCGAAAAAATAAAAATATCATTAAATAAATTCAAAAAGATTGACGAAACCTGCTGTGCAAAAAAGGCGTACTATAAAATATCAGATTATCTAAAGGTTTAAATAAGCTTGGGAAGGGTTTTCCTCGGTTTCCCCTGCTCCAACTCGAAAAATAACTTCTTCGTCGCTTCTTAGTCACTACGTACCAAAGCGACAGAAATCAAATATTACATTTTATTTACTTGCCAGTGCTTTATTTTATAACCTATTCTAAGTGTACATACCTAGATCGTATTTTTGAAAAAATATTTTTTTATATGATTTGATTTGATGATGACGATGAAACCAATTTTGTTATCTCTGTTTGGTCAGCTGATAAACGCCACTGTTCTACTAAATTAGACATAATAATTTAAAATGATAAGCAGCACAATAAATTTATGTATGTATTTAGTCATAACAAAAAGATATGATATACTTTGCTTTAATCAGTTTCCAATTTCCTTTAGCTAGCCGTAAAGCGGAAACATGAACAATAGCTTCTCTCTCGATTTCCTTAAAGCTTCTGAGATTAATGGGAAAAATCTCAATATTACGTATAAACTTTAAAATAATATTCATCAAGACAGTGAGATGCTATAAAAGGCCTATTCTGTCCAAAATTTCTACGTAGGTATCAAATAAATGATATTCAAGATTTTTTTGTGCTTTGTGACTATTTTTTTTTTTGGGTGCTTTGCTCAAGTAGATAATTCGATTGTAGTTAGATAAAAGTGCACGTCTCTGCTCTGTACTTCTCACTCACAAAAAACAATATCTTGTCATCTCGTTGAAAATCCATCTCGTAGCGGCGTTATTGTACATTACACATGCAAGTTACCCCATATTGTAATAGGGCTATTACACCATTGACCTGTAGCCAAAAAAACAAGTCATGGCGCACCATTAATCATAATACTGGTGATTAGGTATTCTGTGATAGCCCGTTCCTTGATGGATTTGACCTGGTTGAACAGCTATTATGGCAACACTGGTTGGATTTCTACGATGTATTTACTTACTCGTTACCAAAGCATTTTTTGTTATCTATACTTAAATTGTAAAGAGGAAATATTTAATTCTATGGTTTTTGTTACTATGGTGCGTAAACCCTCTCACAATCCGGGTTTATTTAATTTATTAGAAAGATTTGATTATTTGTTTGTATTCCTCCGAAACTACTGGACCGATTTAAAAATCTTTCATCATTAAAAAACTTACTTTTCAGGGAGTGACATAGACTATATTTTATACCGGAATTCCCACGGGAACGGGAACTACGCCGGTGGAACCGCGAGGCGCTGCTAGTTATGAATAAACATGTGAACTGTGTACACAGCATCATCAATCTGATACGCCAATAAGGAGCTCTTCAGGGTGGAGGCCTGCGTCCAGCAGTAGGTGTATATAGGCAGTTGAGGTTGAGGAGTTGAGTGCAGTCGACGGCAGTTGAGTGTAAACAACTGCAGGACTTGTATACCGTCGTCAGCTGACCCTGGTTGCGTCATCTACACGTTCTCGCCATTATTATTTAAGTTTTTATATTTTATGTATTATCGTTTTTATGGTATATATTGCTATGGACTAAGAACAAGTTTATTTTATATTATTATATTTATTTAACAAAATCCACAGCCCATAAGAACTAAAATTGACAAACATACTTATTCACTTAACATAAGGCCAATACAGGATTTACTTTATGTTAAATTTATAACAAATTGACTATCACTATGAATCAGTTTAAGGAGCGTTAAGACCATTAGACCAGAAGAAAATATTAGGATAGAAATAAGAAAATAAAAAGTAAACAGAAAGCACAAAGCTGGATAAATAAGATCTAACTATAACTTATCTATAATCTAAAACTAAAGAATTGCTATTATTATTATTACATTTTATCAACTTTTACAGGAATGTGAATATCTTTTTCAATTATTTTCGTCAAAACGTCGTCGCCTGCTGTCGATTTCCGTGTATATGAGACGTGCAGTGCAGTCTATGTTAAAAGCCCATACCTACTGTAAATTCTAACAAAACGTATTACAAAAAATTTGAGTTCCTAAACTAATTCAAACTTAAACCTGCAAAACAAATAATATACAGCACGATCATCCAATCGCCACCAACGGCTCTGAAGTTAAACAAAACAGTCCTCGCATTTACACCGAAAACTTAGGCCCGTATTATGAAAGCTTACGCAGTCGATGATCTCTGCTTGAGAAACACTTTTCTATGGAATAAACGTCACTCAAGCATAGGTCTATGACTGAGCAAGCTCTCATAATACGGGCCTTAGATTGATACTCGTAGAAAGATAGAAAACACTTATTATACAACACAAGGTACAGAGAAAATACTTAGAAAAATAAGGAAGAAAGCGCAGCCTTATCGCTGAGAGCGATCTCTTCTATGTAATCTTGAGATGGACAGAACATGAAAAAACAAAGAAGACAGTGGAATTGAATTCATCTGTTTAGATACTAACAAATACACTATACTACACGTACCACAATACTTACAAGCATTATAAATTATAATATAAAGCTTGTAGTAACAGGTAGGTAAGGTAGAACTAACTTGTACTTGTATATTATTATATACTTATAGCATTGTTCCGGGTCGCGTAAATAGAAATGCTTCTTCAGTACGTCCGCGTCCGTTGCTTCACGGGGTTTTTACGTAGGCTTTTGTTTTCCCCTCAGCTCAAAGCGCCCACCCCCGCGAAGCGGAACGTGGTCCGAGGTAGCCATCTTCTAGACCTTCGTAATACATCGTCGGCCATTCGCTTTCCATCAGGTGAGATTGCGGTCAAATAAAAGTCTATTTCTGATAAAAAAAGCGGGGGGGGGGGCGACTCTGAGACTGAAAGGGGTGTGTTTATTTATAACTGCACCCAGAGCCCGATGCACATCAGCATCGGCCCATAGGCATCGGCCCAACAAAGGTCAGTGAGTTTGTCTTGGTGGTGAACACAGAGATATAGTTTTATTAGTTAGTTTCTGATATCTGTGGTGGTGAAGTACTGAAGCCGGCGAAGACGTACTGAAGTAGCATTCAATATACGCTTCCGGTCTGGGCGTATGAGTGGTACTTATTATTATGTACGTACCTACTGTATTATTTTTGCGTTTTGCATTTCCGGCTGGTACACTTATGGTACCAAGCTATCCCCACTCCGGTAGGTATACCTAAGTGCACGATTGTGTATACTAATTTCTAACGGTATTTCCACCCATTTCCACTATTCGCTACCATTACTTATTCATGTTTTGACAACTGTTACCATTTTCGTCCAGTACGTTTCATACATTAAGCGGTTTGTCAAGAACTCATACTAAGTTCGTTCAATAGGTACCTTAAAATTATTAGTATCCAAAATAGTTAACATTTACCATCAATGCCAGAGTTCTTTCCAAATGCATCCACTCATTCGGTCGGAACATCGTCTGGCGGGTTAGCGGCTAACGAAATTGTACCCAATTGGCCACAAACACGTTCGCTAGCCTACGTAGGATACATTCGTATCATGTCGCTATGTGGTTTTTGTCGACTACGTAAGGGATGTTTCGAATAGTTTCGCTGGCTTTTGTTCATAAATATTTACGTGTAGGTTTGTTTATTGTTATTTATATCGCCTTCTGTTGGAGATCATTGTAGAATTGTAACCATTCTATTTGTAAAATGGGAGATGGCATTGAATCCTACATATTGCTACCATAGCTTTTGCAATATTATCTTGGCTTGTACAAAGACTGGCCCGGCAATGCCTAAAGGGTCATAAAATTGACTTAGTTATCTCAATATTATAATAAGAACTCTCAGGAGAAGTCAAACTTTCAAAAATATTTCAGTATTTTGTCAAGTTTTATGTAGAGTTTTTTTTTTTAATCATACCTACATACATGAAGTACCCTACCTATCATCTTTTTATAACTTCTCTTATTCGGTGAGGTTTGTTAAGCAAACATTTTAACCATAAATAACCATCAAGGAATTTATGGTATTGTTAATGTACCGAAGTATACTTATTAGTTAATTTTCTGGTCAAAAATATTCACTATAGTGACTACTTTTTAAAAGGCAATCAAAAGTAAAACAAAATTACGCAATCGCGAGCCAATAAAATTTCAAATACAATCCGTTTTAAGTAAGTACCATACCACAGCTACAATTTCTGTTTAAGGACGAGTAATAGGTACCTTTCTCCATAAAACGAAGACAAACTCCTATAAAACAATATTCAAACATAAAACCCTTCAGGACCGACCTAATTAAAAGCTCTTCCTTCCTGTCACAACAAACAAAAACAAAAGCCCTTCCAAAAAAGTCCTGCAATTTAATTTCACGGCCAGGGGCTACCTGTTCCCTTCAAAGGGTGAACTCTTTATTATCAAAGGTTGACCCTATGCGGGCCCTCACCTTTCACCACAGAGTTACAGTGAATTGGACATAGCTAGGCATTTTTAGAGTTCCGTAGCCAAAGGATAAGACGGGAGCATATTACTAAGACTCCGCTGTCCGTCCGTTTGTCCGTCTGTCATCAGACTGTATCTCATGAACCGAGTTAGATAGTTATTTTCACAGATGATATGTTTCATTATGATGTCATTATGATCGCTTTGACATTAATACTAAATAATTGATTTTGTTTTAAAAAACTATAAACCGACTTCAAAGATTATTATAGTTTTTTCATAGATACCATTGTCAGAACTAGGCAAATGAAAAGGGGAAAGCGATAGTAGAAAAGTAATAAAAATGTATGGCTTTGACATATGCCTAAGATATGTCACGTGATCTGTTTCGATTTTTTGCCTACGAATCTCTAAATAGTTTTCGATTGCTTTATAGCGAATGCCGGTTGGCTAGGCCCTAATCTTGCTTCAGGAGTGTACTAGCTGTATCTTCGTCTCTGTGGCAGAAACGCTTACGATAATGGAGTTCAAGATAAAGTATCAGATCTCCTTAGCATTGTGGTGTATTTACCTTTGCCTTTGATAATGTCACCCGCTACCTCTTCTGTTCAAAAGCTCTTTGCCAGATTTAATTTGAGAGAGTGAGATGATGTGATACTGTCACTCCACTGTTAAGCCGCTATTGCACTCCACTGTTAAGTCCACCGCTATTGGTTGAGGTAGGTATACTTATTCCTTATTTGAGTGATCCTTAAATGCATTATATTTGCGTAATACCTCAACCTCCGTTAGTTTTTAACAATTAGAATAGAACATTTAGATTTCAAAATAACTTTTCTTTGTTTCTTATTTACTTGTAATCTGTAACGTTTGCTATGGAAGAGCGAGACCCTCTAACACAAGTTTTTTTATACTCAAATGAGGGTCTCAACTATAGAATTACTGATTGTATTACAGCCTACGGGGGCAGCTAGTTTTTTATATGCAAGCTGGTGCTTCCAGTATGGTCCCATTTTAATTTGGTCCAGTTCTGACAATGGGATCCATGAAAATCCATGAAAAAACTGTAAAAATTGAAGTTGGTTTATAGTTTTTTTAAAACCAAATTGATTATAAGTATTCAAATATTTGTTCCGCATTTTCTCCGTATTCATAAAATTATGAATCTATTTAATTTATTCTATTAAGTACTTGTATAATATCTAATAATTGATTGCTTTTATGTATTTATTAATAAGTATTTTTTTGGTTTCAGGTAACATTACATCGGCCACAAGAAACAAACTGCTGAAGTAAGTACCTATCAATAAGTGTTTTTTTTAAATTCTATACATGAAAATGGGTAGGTTATATATAGGTAATAAATACCAATAAATACCTAAACATAAGTAAAGTAGGTACTTCCAAGTCATTAGTCTTGCCTTACACATCGTATCTATCTTGAATCGACTTTGATCGATGCCTTCGATCAATGTAGAACTTACCTTTTTACGCAATCTCGTAAAGTGTTGACTTGAGGTCTACATTCCTGAAACATGTAAGATTATTTTAGTTCAGGTTATTTCTGCAAACTGAGGTAGGGGTTAGGGTGGACAATTTTTTTGGTACAAAGTAAGAAAACCACAAATCTATAAATAAAAGAAAATTTCATACAAATACCTATGGAATATCTTTTGAACAAGTTTTGGGCTCTTATGTTGCGTTTGTTTGCGACATCGGTCGCAAAGTTTTACCGGATATATTCTAACGTATTTTGATATTCTTTACAAGAAGTTTTAGATGATTTAATAACTATTAATTTCCATAAATACAGTAGATTAACATAAAGAAAAGGTTAAATTTCTAATATTCATATTGATTTACCATCGGAACTATTCATTTTTGTCGCAAACGACCGCCATCTTTTCGATTTCGGTGAAGGATCGCTTCAAACTTATCGGGCTGTCTAATTTGCTCGCAGTTATCGTAAGGTTTTCGCGATTAATTTTTACCAAAAATCATTTACAACGGGAGATTTACCATGATTTGAGTTTTGTGTAGTTGTGTTTAGTGCTAATAACCATGATGGATTTGAAAATTTAACCTAGGTGATTATAATAATATAGACATAAAGAATTATATTTTTAGCTGGAACTTTCTTTGTTATTGAAAAAGGTAATAACAATCAATTTAAAGAAATAAAATAAAACTAGTATTTACAATTGTATCAATCGTGCTAACTGTAGGATACAAACAGAGTATACTTGTTGTTAGTTTAATAACCATTGTGATCCCATAGTAAGTACTAAAAATCAAAACAACAAAAGTAAAACTAGTTCCATCTAAGCTTTTACTCAATCAAACTCGTGGCCTCTTCAAGAGGAAAGATAAAATAAATAACAAAAGAAAATGCGACCAATTAAGAAAGTGATTTTTAACCGACTGTTTTGATATTCATCAAATATTGGTATATTCGCTATACACGAACAACGGCTCGGTGTGTTAAGCGATTTATGGAATAAATTAGACTCACTAACACTTTTAAAAATAAATGAAGGAAATCTTTTACCCAATTTTTGAATTTTCTTTTACCTATTTTTTAAATCTCTTTTTCTTTCCTTTCGTGTTTTAACGCGTGTATATAATCATACATTATTATTATTGTTTTAAACAATGTATAAACAAAATTTCTAAAGACTTACAAAATATTTTGAAATAATTTCACTGGTCTAGAATCAACCATTTTCGGCTTAATACACCCTTACCGTGGCACACTGTATAGTTCAGTAACATAAATGGTGGTGAATACCGTACGGGCAGAAATAAAATGTATTCGTGCTCAGTGACTTTTGTTCGACTGTACTAGCCACCCCTTAATGCGACGGATGGTAAAATAGACACTTTATTAACCCCTAAAATGCCGGCTATGTGTTATGTTACCTCGTTTTCTATACGACGTAACTCGTGACGTAATGGTCCGTAAAAACTTTACTGCTTTCTGTCAGCGTGATATTGTTACCATCAATGAGTGTTCGATGACTTATTGTGCTATAAAACATTGCAAGGGACAACGTCACGTAGGAATTCTATAGCCCATAGGGATTCCGATCACTCTGCTAAAAGTTCTCGCTTCGTTGAACTCCTGTTTTGAAATAGTGAATCTTCATCGAGACTAGATAGATTTTCGCGATATAACGGATAAGTGAGATGGTATTAAATGAAAGTCGTCCGTACGAGGGCACAAAGTTAGACAATACCTTACTATTCTCCCTGAGGCCTCTTTCATATGGTAAATTGACATTCGTCACTATAGTAGTAGTATAAAGTCAGTTGCTATTGATACAAAACTATTTTGAGACTAGTACCTTTCGGCAATATGCAGATAGCAAGCAATTCTTTATAAAAACAACGACGCATCCACCATCTGCCTGCAGTCTTTCGCAGATCGTCATACCACCTGGCCGGAGGGCATCCTACACTACGTTTTCCGAGGAGCAGTCTCCACTCAAGAACTCGTTTACCCCAGTAGTTGTCGGTACTTCGCGATATATGGCCAGCCCACTTCAGCTTGCTAATTCTTTGAACTCGTATGTCGATATCTTTGGTTCTCTGTCGGATGTATTCATTACGAATCCTATCCTTCAGAGACTCCAAGCATAGCTCTTTCCATAGCTCGCTGAGCGACTTTGAACTAGTGGACCCGCCCTACCGTGAGTTAACGTTTTGACCAGACTGTGTAGGGTCTCGTCAGCGTCATTATTGGGATCCAAAGCAAAGGATCTATTCCCAAGAACCTGCTGGAACTTTTCGGTGCCCAATTGGGTTAGATCGGAGCGTGAACTTTCCGACAGAGTTTCGGAGCAGTCGGTGATCAAATCCGGTATTGAACAGAGACATCTCTGAATATGTGCTTCATAACCGTCATGATGTAATAAACTTATAATCTATAAGCCTATAAACTCTGAATATTGTAATTATACCTACTTATTCATAATAATTATGACATTCAATTTTCCTAAGTCAAATAATAAACGCTGAGTAATGAAAGTAAAAACCACATAAATCTCAATGATATACAAAGCATTACCATATATTATGGTATCAATAAATATAATTGTTATATTGGAGATTATTATAAAATAGAGTATCTTACTGTTTGAATAAAATAAATTTACCGACCGTACTTATGATAAAAACGTCGCTTTAATAATAAATAAGTAATGTACGGAAATTTACAGAGTAATTTGTAATGTATGTACATTAGTAACATGAACCGCGCTATTTAACCGATCAATGACGATCTTCTATTCTTGAAATGTTTAAATCGCTTCAAAAGGACTGTTATTTAACCAAATATAATAAAATAACTCTATTTCGACTTTCCTAAACACAAAGTAAGTAAGAACGAGACGCCTCGCATCTGTAGGTATATCCGACCCAAGCCATCAATAGTTATTTATTTTATTACCTTTGAAAATCCCAAGCTTCATTTTATCGCCCACGTTGGCAACCCCATTTCTACCGTATCTATTTTCTTTGATCTGAGCTCTCTATGATAAAATATCTCTATGAATCCCTGAGTAGCAATGACTATACGAATATAATACGTTTATGAAACTTTTTTCCTTTGCTCTTACCTGAATGAAATATTTTTCTACCCGGTGGTCTTTATTGTATTTTGCTTTAGTGTGGGACTATAGTCGGAGGTCTACTTTGAAAAACGAACGAAGTTGACGTTGGCCGTCATTCTTTTTGTGCAATTCGACGTCATGCGTCCAATTTGTACGTTTTTAAAGTGAGACCACTAAAATGATTATTTTCATTTTTATTAATTTCAATTTTATAAGGGAGTTTTTTTGCAATTATATAAAAAACACTATCTCTAAGGTCCATAAACATGCGGTGATCTTTAATAGAATTCCTATTCGGACGATTACGAGAACAAAGCTGTCCTCGGCGAACTTAACGTAAGATTTAGAGAAACTATTGTCAAACCCTCTGTTCGATTCGGCTGATAATTTGAGAAAGTTTTACACTAAACTACGAATGGTTCGACACAAACGCTCAAAGAGAATATAACCACTTCTCTAAGCAGCCGTAGACGTAGTTTTTTCTTGATAATAACCATGTTAAGTGGTCACGATAGACGACAACAAATTCTAAACTTCTGGTAGTGCTATAGTGTTGTGTGTGACTCCTAAATAATCTGTGATCTTCTGCTAGTGCTGTTAAGTGCTGTGTGATTCATCCAGCAAACCACCCAGTTGAATCCAGGAGACAGCTGATGTCCCGATGTGTCTGTCGTGTAGTGTTTGCTCCATTAGCATCTCATCTCCAGCCTATATTAGTCCACTGCTGGACATAGGCCTCCCCTAATGAGCGCCATAGCGCCCTGTCTTCAGCTTGACGCATCCAGAATCTGCCTGCAGTCTTTCGCAGATCGTCATCCCAACTGGCCGGAGGGCATCCTACACTACTTTTGCCGAGTCGCGGTCTCCACTCAAGAACTCGTTTACCCCAGCGGTTATCGGTTCTTCGCGAAATATGGCCGGCCCACTGCCACTTCAGCTTGCTAATTCTTTGAGCTATGTCGATAACTTCGGTTCTCTGTCATCAGCATATATCTGAGTACATTATCCTTGCTTCTTTAAATTTACTACCTATTTCAGTGTTTCCCAAAATATGAACTTTTTCACCTTACGCAAATCATAAAAAAATAAATATCCTTAGCATCAACAGCCTAAATGGAGGGGGAGGCTTTCGTCCAGCTTGCTGGAGGCAAGCCTCCCCTGATAAAGTGTCTTATTGGCTTTTATCTCATGTGGGTCAATGCCCATAATCTCCATGCTGGGCATGCTGGTTGGGGATTGCAGTTCAATGGTAGAAAGGTTTTGCAGGAGGCGATGTTGCCCGCCCCCGCTGGATATCCCTTAGTCGCCTCTTACGACACCCGCCGTGGGACGAGCTGGTATGGTGCAAATTCTAAGCACCACACGGCTAAAATTAAATATCGCACACCCTCAATTAGATAACTAGCTACCTGTCTACAGTTAAACGGCAACATTGTCTTTCAACAAACAAACTAAGATAAAGATACAGACTTTTATTTGTAAAAACATGTGTACAAAAATGTAACAAATACTGACAGAGAAACAAAATGCTTGACCGTTTACGGTATGCAGAACTAGCTTCCGTCAATTATAATATAAAAAAACGTAAAATTGGTATATTTTTACAAATCCAAAAAAAACAAAGCCAGTGAGTGCTATCCACTACTATATTAAAATAAAATATCGGCAAATACGAAAAAACTTAAAACTAGATTCCAATCTAAGGCAATTTAATGTTTCCAAACAAAACCTTTGTTTGAGTTCGTGCAATTTCAAATTGTAATTTTACTTCAATACTTTGTAGACTCCGTGAAAGAATCGCTGAGTTGCAAACAATTCAGTAAACAGACCATTTTTCAATTTTCTTTAGACTCGAATAGAATCGGAAGCGAAATAACGAGATTTTTGCGGAAATCTCGTTAACAACTGACTTGGTTTATGAAATTGTCTTGCAAAGCTGGTCGACTTTATGAAGCCTTCTGATTTTGCTTCGTACTTACCTTCTATTCTTCTACTTATCTTATGCTTCTACGAGTAACTTTAGAGCTAGCTATGGGCTAGAGATATTTTATATGTATTATCATGTTCGTCCAAGTTGTTATGCAAGCATGAGTTGAGTATAGTAGCTTATAGGGGCAAGAAGTCGTCACAAAAACTGGCAACAAGCATCATAGTACAAATCCATACTTTTATTATAAATTCGGAAGTAACTCTGTTTGTCTGTTATATTTAAAACGGTTGAACGGATTACAATGAAAATAGGCAGGAAGGTAAATGGTATTCTGGAGACGGACTTACTGCCCAACCTCACATACGCTGCTGCGACACGGGAAAGGAGAATTATGTCTGCGTTTTTGGCCATGACAGTGTTTGTTAGTATAATGTTCGCATAAAAAGGCCGTGCGCTAGTGATGTGCTCACAGACTTGAAGATGGATGAAAAAACCTATAGTTTTTGCCTCTCGCTGTTTTATACCTCAGGAAATTTAAGGAGGTTTGACTACGGGTAGCCTGGGTCAACTTTTCTTCGATACGTTCCGTAGGCACTTTCTTACAAAGAGAAAAGTACAGTGGATGTGAAACCGAATAAATACTTTTTACCTTCCTTTACTTACTTACATTTTTTTACTTACTACTACTAACAAAATTGTGCTATGTATAAGTACATAGCAAAATTTTGCCACAACGCAACAGAATACAACTTTTAGTTCAATGGAACTTCTGCTCAGCAAGTTTCAAACTGACTCAAAAAAATTGCTTCCTCTTTTTGTTGCTTTTTTTCTTTGTGTTATTGCTCCGAACAATAAGATTTCCCGGAGGATTACAATTACAGTGATAGCGTTTTGTTAAAATATTTGGTAGCTTGATGACGGTAGCTGTTGTAGTAGATGAGATACCTGTATGCATCGTTGAGATGTTTACAGGAAACTCCTGGAGTGAAGAGAGTTCAGGAGCACATTACACACGTTTTAATCTTATTTTCTCAGCAGACACACACTATACTTATATTCAAACACACACATTCACTATTACACATAATTAACAACTACACACAACATCTCTTACTCTAACATACTTAACTAATATGTTCAACTTTAATGACAGGTAATTAAAAAACTTAAAAACTTGTTACGAACTGCGAGGGATCCCAACTTCGTTTCTAGGTACATTACGTACATACCATGTTACCTAAAAACAGATGTTGGGATCCCTCGCATCTTCCTACAAAATATATCATAGTAAGAGCGAGGATTCGAGAACTTACTTGTCTACCTATTGTATAATATACATAATACTAAATACTCTGTATAAATAGATACATATGAGTTGAAATGTAAGTTTTTTTGTTGTTTGTGTGGTTGTTTCTAGGAGGTTGAGGATTTGTTTTCACCTTGGGACAAATGTTTGCCGAACTGCAGATAGTGTGTTCTAGTCGTTTTCTATGACTTATTAAAAATATCTATTGTTAATTATCATTGTTAATTTTATTGTGTAAGGTTTTGTATAAAGTATATCAGTTATTCAGTACCCATAACACAAGGTGTGCTTAGCTTGGGGCTATATGATGCTGTGTGGATTGTCCAGCATTATTTTTATTATAGTAATAAGTAGGTAGTGAAAAGCATTTAATTTTTAGGTAGGTACTGTGCTACCTACCTGCTCGATAAGGGTCGAATTTTATGATGGCGATTTTCATAAGTTTTTACAATAAAAACTATCGTATTTTGACGAATTAATTACGCATGTAAGCGGGCTAACTACGAACTTTTTTATCATAGGATGAAACGTTGGTGTTCTGAGAAAATGTTTGTAGCTACATGAAGAAGTAAGGTTTTTTGGCGAAGGGGATTTCTATGAGACACGACACGTATCATAACTGTGACGGCTTTCCCTACTCGTTCTGCATGGGGTATTTTAATTCATCGATTCGTTTCCGAAGCGAAAACGTCAGATTCGAATTTGAATTCTATTCCAACGGAACTTTAGAACGCTATTTTTGATTTGTCAAAAGTTTCTGATTCCTATCGAATCCGACGGCTTTTCCGACAAATTAAAATACTCCTGCAGGTACCAGACAGTAAGAATTTCTAGAGCTTCTAGCAGTAGGTACGTACAGACAGATACGCTTCATAAATGCGAACAAATCCGCATTCTAAGCTTTGTTTTCCATAAAAGCACGATTAATCTTCCCGTTCAACGTCAGGTCTATTTATAAACGACGTACCTATCCAGTGCGACTAAATATATCAGTGTTAGGAGCAAACCGCACGCTGTGTTCCGGTCTATTCTGTGCCAAATATGAACCAAAATGCTTTTACCGCGTAATTTGCAAACACAGAATTATAATAATACATTACCTAATTTTAAGCCGTAATTTACTAGTAATTTTGATCCAGACTTTTCTGTGCCAAATATGAACTGACATGCTTTTACGACAAAAGAGTATTTTGCTAACATAGCATCATAATTGACCTACCTTTATGCCTAGGTCGTACTTTACTAGTAATTTAATCGAGGCGCGAGCATTTTAATGGCATAAGTTAGGTACTTTTACTTACGTAGTAACTCGACATTTAATTTTAGTAGGTCAAACTAAATATTTATCTATTTATATATATTAAATGCCATTTTTAATAAATCAATGTTAAATGCTCTTCTTCACGTTCTAAGCCGGGGCCGGTCGATAGTCACTAATATTACAAATACGAAAGTTTGGTTGGATGTTTGATACCTCTTCACGCCAGAACTGGTGAACGGATCGAGATAAAATTTTACATACAGCTGCAAGAATAGGCTACTTTTTAACCCATTTTGTTCCCATGGGATAGAAAACATTTGCATAGAAACAGTGCATGCAAAAACGTTGGCAGAAACTATTATATTATTATTATATTATATATTATTTTCATTACTTTGATAGACACTACGATTTATTATTTTTCTTACTAGATTTTAGAAACCAAAAAAATCTAACACAAACTTCGCGAGTGATAAATCAACTATTTTCGTAGCGTGGGTTAAAAAGTATTGCAAGGTGTTAATGGACTGAGCAGTGGATAATTGTTTACATTAGTCTGATTATCTGAGGCCGCGCAAACGAATGACTTTTGTTGGCAGATGTTGCAACTTGTTCATTACCTAAGGTCGGAGGTGTTGCTCATTTGCAGTTTGGCATAAAGTTTTATAGAGTTAGTAGGTATTGATAAGAGCTAATCAGGTGTTAATTACGGAAGCCTATGTCCAGCAGTTGACTTGTATTAGCTGATGATGTGAGTAAAGTGGCAGAGTAATGTTGGTCGGAGAGGTAATCCTCTACAAATGAATGTTTATTATATATTTTTTTATGTATAATGTATATTATTGTTTTAATGAAAAAGAACATTACTATAAAAGCCAAGAAGGGAATTAAAACTTGTATTTATAATTAAAACAATTGAGCTAACTGCAGACTGTTGCAAACAATCTACGGGTAGCTCAACTGATCCATATCAATACTAGTCGAAATCGTTCCCAAGGCACGGGCTGCATTGCCCCGCTGTTGTATGGTGTTGTATACTTCTACCCATAAGTTTACAAAGACTATTCTTCAAAGGGATTTCAATGCCAATAATTAAAAAAACTTAAAAGTGATTTATTGTACAAAATATTTAAGCTTACATAATTGGACGGATAAATTAGGTGCCTCCTAGGTACTCAAAGGCACACGTTTTCACGTTTCATTGAAATATGTTTTTAATATTTCAATAAATCAAAAACTCTTTATTTCTATAAATACCTACAGTAAAATGTACACGTAGAAAAAATCAAATAATAAAAATAAAAGAATGTCGGCGTGTTTTTTACTTGGTACTCTACGAGTATAGGTAAGTACAATTTTTTATACTTAATTACGTACCTGTGAGTATGATGTAGGATGACATGGCAAAAATTAAAAGTACAAACATGATTATGACGCAGTTGCATTGACCGTGAACACCTACATTATACATACATCTTATGTAGGTGTAGAACAGTACACTGCAGATTGGTACAGTACAGTACACGTACTGTACTTTTTTTAAGCATACTGTACAGTACACTGCAGATTGGTGCAGTAAAGTGTACTGGTACTGTACCAATCTGCAGTGTACTGTACTGTAGTACAGTGTGCTTAAAAAAGAATTAGGTTGGTAGGTAGGCCTGCGTCCAGCCGTGGACCGATAGAGGCTGTTTAGGAGGAGTAGGAAGGTAACTAGTTTTTCTCCCTTACGAAAAATCTTCAAGGGGAAACTTAAATTAATTTTTATACGGCCATTTTTCTCCCTCATGTCAAACTCAATGGACGTAATACTATGGAAGTAGCTGAAATAAACAAGTCTTGATGTGTCTGTAAGATAACAGGTTTTTTTTTTTAATGAAGAGCAGAACTAAGTTGTTTCGATAGCTTATCTATGTGTGGGCGGCCCCTTTGAAGTTTATTATCTGAGTTCCTAAGAATACGGTACTTGCTACAATATCAAACGGTTCTCCTTTTACGTTTATTGGCTAACCTTAACTGGCCTTAATTTGTTTAACATAAATGTAAAATAAAGCTTACATTTGGTTTCGTAAGGCAAAATAATTATTGACAATAAACCCCTGAACTACTTTGAGATTGCATTATTCACATCGTCGAAAATAGTGTTGTGTCGTTTCATTTTCTTCATTTTAAGGAACACCTCTTTGGAGTACAATCGAAGAGTTGAAATTAATAGGAATATTGTTTGCAGATACTTCAATAATTTTTTTTTTTTTTTTTTTTTTTTTATCAGAGATAGACCTTCGTTTGACCGCAATCTCACATGATGGAAAGCGAAGATGCGGCCGACGATGTATCACGGAGGTCTAGAAGATGGCTACTCCGGACCACATTTAATTTAATTTTTAAAATGAAACGACACAACACAAGGTACTTGCGACTTCTCCCAAGCATCAAAAATATGCGATACTAACTCTATACCGGCATCAGTAGTTGACCTGCCGCGAGTAAACCCGAATTGCTTACCATGAAGTAGGTCATTGCCATTGAAATGTCTTAGCAATTGATGTAAAATATGTTTCACAAAAACTTTGCTTTGCTTAAGAGGGATCTGTTATCTCTTTTAACCTTTATAAAAAGAAGAAGTTCAAGAGACTTTACATGCGGACGTGATGCACTCCTTCTCAAAAGTGGACAACTTTTTTCAATTCACTAGCCACTCGGAGAAAATTCCCTGGCCCTCAACCTTTGGCCCAGAAATCACGGATCCTACTGGGACCTCGTGGCCAGCTATAAACTACCTTTTAAATAGTTTGATATCCTTACGTACCAATCGTCCCCAGAAGTCCTAAACTACTTAGGATAAGGTTGTAAGGTAGATAATACCCGTTAGCTTCGTAATAACTATGAAGTGAACGGTATGAAACTTTGCCAGGACCAGCCTAACCTTTTGCCCGTAGGAAATAACTTTAAACTTTAGAGTTGAAACAGCAAGGTCTGAAGTGCCTCCAATTAAGGAAAACTGAAACTAAGAACTTCTGTAGGTACTCAGGACCGGGACGGTATCTTAGAAACGTGACCGCGGTCTTTCAACCGACATTTACGATAGGTACCAACCTAACCTATTAGTTTGTTATTTTCTAGTTTAATTTATGTAAAGTAATAAGTCGACCGTAGCAATTAACATAGTCGCATGTGAAAAATCGTTACTTTAGAGTACAGCCGTTCAAAGTTTCAAATATGAATAAAGTGAATATTAATCAATTTATCTTAACCAAATTTGGTATGGCATATACATTTAATAGACCTGACGTAGTAGTATATGCAAATTTATATAAAATGCATTGGAAATATAAGAAACTGCACATGCAACATAGTTAACCACTTGACCATGAAACTATTTTGTCGGATATGGTAGATCCAACATTATTATCTGAATGACATTTTCAGATTTCAGTCAGATGTGGCACAACCCACAGTATTGCCCGGACTTTGAAATTTTGTTTATGTTGGATGTCCCACTTAAAACGTTATTGCTTGTAAAATATCTATTTTTTATTGTGTAAATACCACTTACAATATTATTTCGTGGATGAGAAATGTCTTTTCACCTTAAAACAGCTGTCAAAAAACGCCTCATTACCTGACCACGTTCGAATAGATAAGATTTTAATATGCCCAGAAAATAATAAGTCACTGTGTTGATATTGGTAATCAAAATATTGGAAAACTTAATAAATATTAAACATTTCATAAGACCAAAACTAACTAACTTAGATTATGAATCAACACAAAACAAATGGAGTTATTATGTAAACAGTCTTATGTTATATTTGAGATCAGCGTCATTCTATATCTATATTTTAATCTACTTACTTTAAAAATAACATTTATAGACATGATATATTAGAAAGCAAATACTTATTTTAGTAGGAATAATTATAAAATATTTAAGATGGTAGGGAATAAATCTCTCATCTACAAAAATAATTAACATTATCGTCTTCCCACCTGGCCGGAGGGCGTCCTACACTACGTTTTCCGAGCCGCGGTCTCACTCAAGAACTCGTTTACCCCATCGGTTGTCGGTTCTTCGCGAGATATGGCCGGCCCACTGCTACTTCAGCTTGCTAATTCATTGAGCTATGTCGATAACTTTGATTTTCTGCCGGATGTATTCGTTACGGATCCTATCCTTCAGAGAGACTCAGAGCATCGCTATTTCCATAGCTCGCTGAGCGACTTTGAGCTGGTGGACCAACCCTATCGTGAGTGTCCATGTCTCAGCTCCGTAGATCATGACGGGTAGGATGCACTGATTGAAAACTTTCGTTTTCAAGCATTGTGGTATGGATGACGAGGAGACTCGACGTAGTTTTCCAAACGCTGCCCAGCCTAACTGGATCCTATTTTAATTAACATAGCAAAATTTAAATTCACAACCTTTTATGGTACATGGTAAGTTTTACCTACCTTATTATACGTACTACAGTTGCTTCGTTATAAACCTAATAGTCTTCGGAATAACTTTCTTCACGAGTAAGATTAGAAGCATTGTTGGTGTGAGGTAGTTTTAAATAAAAGTCATGGTCATAGTAGCGCTCAGAAATAATTAGCGTTCTGCAGAGATCTGTGAAATCCTTGAATTTTTATTTACTGATAGTCTTTGAAATTGAAAACGTCATCTTGTCTTATTTCTGTCACGACTAAAGGGGGGTCACCTTTAGATTTAGGCCAACGGACTACGCAATACCATTCTACTGGAACCCAAACCGTTTTGCGTTTGCTTGATCGTTCTACTGCCACGTGCACACTGTCTCCCTTATTTTGTCTGTTCCCTTTTTTCTAAAAAACGATGGACCACAGTTACTCCGAGCTTTTTTACTACGAACATGTAGAGTCACTAAACAAAGTCCGATTTATATTTTGGCCTGCGCAGTTAATAGACCAAAAACAAAATTCCTTGATGCCACGCTCTGCATGGAATCGATGAAGTTGAGTAGACAACTAGATACTTCAATAGAGCTACATCTTGGATGTTAGATCATAGACCGTGAAATTCAATTTTGTGAACCGTCTCTTGTAGTAAAGTACGCTGATTTAAACTTGTTCGTACGTGTACGTTGATTCATTTTTTGTAATGTCTTTTAGTAGATGTTTTTGTGGAATATTTGTAAATATCGAACCACTCACAGTACAGCTTAAACATTCGCGATGTGCTTACAACGCCTTCTAGGTAGAGTTTGCTTAAATTTTGACGGACGTAATGAGCTTCAACCATTGGAAAATATTTTACGTGGTCACATACACTCTCATCATTATAAACCTCCTCCATATAATTATGTCATCGTTATAAACGAGTCATTTATGTTCATAACGACCCCTTTTGTCTTCCTCTATCACCATGTTCCCATCAAATTCCAGGCCGTGCTCACCGCGCGTTCACTTAGCACTATAGTTTGTAGAAACATTGTCTTGCATACCTTCACTGGTTCCTTTTCTACGTTCGCAAAAAAGTACTGATAAGTGTTTTGTCTATCGTGCTTCGTAGCTTCCGTTGTTTGGCGTCGCTTGACTATTTTTTGTGTATTTAATGACGAATTCCCAGTGCCTTTTCTTTTTGCCTAAAAGCCAAAAATATTTGAAGACTCGCTTTCGATCATCATTAGAAATCTTTTGGGTACATTTCAATCGGCACTTTTGCAGTATTTTTTTAATTTTTTACTTTCGACTACCTTCCCTTTTTTGTTCACAAATTCTTCATCGCTGTTTTTGTTCAGTTTTCTTTGTACCACAACCACAAGCCACCTTTCTTTATGAGCAAGGTGTCTCTTTCCTTTATCAGTCTTAAAATATTTTGAAACAACTTTTTGTACGGGCCAAATTGTAGTACGTTAAATAGGAATAGTTGACAAAGCATTGTTTGCGTGAAACTTTAGGAGATAGAATACTGAAAAAGACTATACCGGATTCACTATGTCGACATCAAGAACGTCTAGTCTTTTCTCGCTATCATTATAATGTCTCCAATCAGATCTTGCAGTTGTACAAGCTCCTCTTCAAATCCAGCAGGAAGGCAGGAATATTCTCCTTAAATATTTGTAAGTATGTTAGCAAACAAAGTAAGCCAGTGCAAATAGAAACTTTGGACATTGCGTTTCACGAGTTACAGCACACGGGCAGACAGATGGACGAACAGACAGATAGTTGTTCAAATGTAGTACATCCGACACCAAAAAATGAGAAATGAACAGATTACAAAGTCAAGTAAGGTAAAGTAATGCCATATCCAACAAGATACAATCAAACACACAGCAGGCAATAATGTAGGAAGTGGTACTACCCACAATACTATTTATCAAATTAACATGCGACAAGGTATGTAGTACCATATCCGACAAAACTTGACCACATCCGAGCAAGCAATAATGTAGTATGTGACAGATCCAACACAGAAAACTAAATAGAAAACTATAAACATTGATGTATCTGGGATATATGACATTATTGTCCGTTCACAGTAGTTTTGAACATTATCTAGAAAAGTATGAATTATTTAAGCTAATCATAACCTTTTAAATTAATATCTTCAGGCTAGGTATGATGCGATACTAAAATAAATGATTTCTAACTTACTTTTTCACTTTCTACTTGTATCTATTTCTACAAAAGTGTCCGTTAATTCAAATCTTCGATCGTTTTGTGACGGAACTGATGAACCCCATAAGTCTTATATCTGTCTTGACCACGGCATAGCAGGAATATTTAATTTCTATTACAATTGGCGAAAATTATTTTACGGGTCGAACAATCAAACCGACGGGTGCACTCCTCCCGCTAACATTGTCCGAAGTGGCAGATCCGCGCGTCTGTTCCTCTCACACGCCCCGCAACCAACGTCGCAACGCACTATGCGACAATATTAACTGCGCGCACTAAACACATACTACTTTTTCCACTTAGAAAAACGGAGTTTGGTTGGTTTTAAATTTTTAATAATTTACAGGGGCATTTATGGTATTATTCTAAGGCATTTTATGCAATAAAATGAAAATCGCAAAAATGTACTTCCGACAATGTTAATTGCTGCAGTCGAAGTATTTATTTGTAACAATCTTCAGTTAGCTCAACGGATCTAATTGTATCTAAATACAAGTTCTGATTTATTTATTTATTCTTACAGAGTGTAGATTAATAACATTAAATTGTACTTGTTCAATGAAATAATGTGTACTTAAATCTAAAAACCTATACTAAAAGAAAGGCATTTTAAAGGTCCCAGAAAGAAAAACTTAATTGAAGATATTTCAATGCAGCTCGATTCGAACCTATTATATTATGTTATGATCTAGACAAAGATATAAATCGTTAGATATGCCCTTACCTCAGTGAGACCGCGCCGTTTTGTGTCCAAGTCGAACCTTACGCCTGCTTAAACCTGCACTCAGTGTACATCTAAGCACAGTATTAGCCGGACGTGTTGTGAAGGACGTTTGCGAGCAGTTTATAGCGTCACAAAATGACGTGTGCCTTTCGCAAGCGCAACAACAATTCTAGAAACACAAACAAAGCCAGAGGTGTAACATTTCATTCGTAGGTATTGCGAGTTAATGAAATAACTTTTATTTTATCGTCCGCATTGTCAAAAATGACTACAATAACAAATTTAAATGGCGAGTGCACGAAAGAGAAAGTTGTGTTTGCACCTAACGTGTGAGAAAAAGAGATGACACTATTTTCTCAGTACGCTTGTTTTGTTTGTGTACATTGCTACAGTTTTTGCTGGTCGGGGCGTATCTAACGATTTATATCTATGGATCTAGATCATTTGCCTTATAAACCCACACATTGCCTGTTAGTTGATAATATAAAATAACAGGAAATGTGTAGGTTTATATTATATGTGCGTAATTTTATAATATTATTATAAAATTACGCAATCATAATGCTTATTATTCTATATACTAATAAAATATTTTAGAGAGGAAAGATTAGATTCCGGTAGTTTTGGTGCCTATCCAATAGAAACAATATTAAAAAAATTAGATAGAAATTAGATTTAAAAAATTCTTTCACCATTAGAAAGCTAACTTTTCAGGGAGTGGTATTGGCTATATTTTATCCCGGAATTCCCACGGGAACGGGAATACGCGGGTGAAACTGCAAGGCGCTGCTAGTTCTAATATGATTCGTGTAAACCCACGAGGAAAAGCTAAATTTTGGCACGTACATCAATATAGAATTACCTCATATATCATCGGGGGAACGCTCAACATGAAATTTCAATTTGGATTTGAACAAACGAAGCGTGGAACATTAAATAAACTCACGAAACATAAGGGAATATGTGTATATACTTAATATACACAAGGAGGAAGGATGTAAGATGTTCCAAAACAGAATCTTGGTCGTATATTACATGTTTTGTCGAAGCTAACAATTTATGAAGGCAAGCAGCTATTATTTTGACATAGATGTTTGTTTTCGTTTGAGCCATGTAGACTACGAGTACAAGGGTGAGAGTGAGAGTAAACTGGGAGTAAACTTTAGGGTACATTTTTGACATTTAGTGTCATTTTCGATATAAGGTGTCATTTCTTACATTTTGATGTAATTTTACAGACACACAATAAAAATTGATTAAACTGTTAAGTATTGTGGTTTTATTGCATCTATTTGCTTATATTCTCTCAAGGGGGAAAACTGTTATGCCAAAAATCGGTGAGGGGGGAAAACTAGAATTAAAAAGAATACCTGATTTCCCCCTTGAAGTTTTCATCTTACGTGGGTGTAGAATAGTACACTGCAGATTGGTACAGTACAGTACGCTATACTGTACCAATCTGCAGTTTACTGTACTGTACTTATTTAGTTATGTTTATTTCATTTTGTTTATTAATTAATTGTTTATGTAATGTTCATTAAGACATTTGTAATTTGTACGTGTTTATGGATCTTAATCTGAAATAAATGAGTTAATAATTTAAATATAATTAGGTAGGTAGGTAGGCCTGAGTCCAGCCGTGGACCGATAGAGGCTGTTGAGGAGGAGTAGGAAGGTAACTAGTTTTTCCCCCCTATGAAAAATCTTCAAGGGGAAACTTAAATTAATTTTTATAAGTCCAGTTTTCTCCCTTATGTCAAACTCAATGAACGTAATACTATCTGAAAACTGGACTTTGCCAACTATAATATCTATCTTAAAAACTTAAAAGCTCCAAAAAACCGAAAAATAGTTGAATTGAATAATGATAACATCAAACCATTCACAGTCAGACAAATTATACAATCAAGTAAAAGTGTTTTAAAAGAGGTCATATATATATATGAAGATATGTGAAGGTAGCTAATCTTAGCTCATCTAATCCTTATGAATAGGCTAGAGAGTCCTTGGTAAAAAAATATTGTTCTATTTCGTCTTTGTCCGTCAGTTATCAAAATCTCCATCAAATCAGTATCAAAACAGATTATCATGATGAGAGAAATGACAAAAATAAAGCGTGTATCTTCATGATATCGTAATTAAAATTTATTTGTTTTGTTAGTATTTATTATAATGTGGTACTAACCAAACGGATTGGATAGGTCTTTATCATATACGACGACTTATAAATTCGTAGTAGATATGATATGACCTGTCATAAACTTTGTAACCCATGTGTTACTAATATAATCTAATGTGTTACTCTTTAACTTCATTATGTTTTTTCGAGTTGTAGAGTTTTGTTTATTCTTTCGTACCTATATATAGCAGGGATTTGTATTATAATTAGTTTATCTGATCTTTAGCTAAAACATGTTTTTATTTATATGCTTCCGACCGGTATTCATATGGATCTGTTGTGGCTACCTCTAGATTGTTTACGCTTCAGACTTGTATTGATATGGATCAGTTGAGCTACCTGTAGGTAGATTGTTTATGCTTCCGACTGGTATTGGTATGTTTTTTTCTTAATAACCATAGGTGTTATAATCATATAGGTATTACTTAGCCATTTATTACTTATTTATTTTTATTTTCCTCGTATTTGTGATGAAAAGCACAGTATTTACCTCGGGTGAAAGTAACTTATTTAGTCCCTGGCGCCAAACCCCGTCTCGGGACTATTTAAGTTACTTTTATCCCTCTTGGTAACATTGTATATAGTATTTGGGTTAGATACAAAGTAGCAGGAAGTTACTAGTTCATTCTATTATTGCCAAGATCCATCCATCTACAGATCAGCATCCATCACGATGGATCATTCGAACAATGGATCACCAGTCTGGAATTATGCTACTAGTGCCTTACCGCGTCTAGAAATAGAAGTCGATTCATTGAAAGGAAACAATATTGAATTGTACTTGTATTTTACTCATGTAACTACTTTTGAGATTGAAATACTAGCATCTTCCCGTGGCTTAGTATACGGTTTTTTATCACATAAAATAGTACACGCTACTTATAAAAAAAAGGCAAAATTTTATTATTTTGAAGTGTCTATTATAACGATGAACATGGATTGCATGTTCAAAAATGTGTCACGTTGTTGATGATTTTGTCATAACAACTTAAGCACTAAAGACTGGGGACTGGGATAAGACTGCCGTATTATGAAAGCCTGCTCAGTCATAGAGTTATGCTTGAGTAACGCTTTTCTATGGCATTTGCAACACTCAAGCATAGACCGATGACTGAGCATGGTTTCATAATACGGGCCTTAAGTTCTAATTTTGTGTAATAGATAGCGTTGATAGCTAGCTAACACCCGAATGGCAAAAACAGTATTTATACCTACTACGATATTTTCAATAGACCAAGTAGGTAAATGGCGTTATCACGTAAAATTATCGTTTCTAAATCGACTTTAAAGCCAACAACCTTTTTTTTAAAGATTTGGACCGAAGACCCGAGACTGAAAAAACTAAAATATTATTTCAAGTTCAAATATTTATTTGTGCGAAATTTAAGTCCGATGCATTCAATAGTTTTGGCATTGTCTTAGGCCAATCAATTTTACAAGGATCCGTCTCATTGTGATTGCTCGCAGATTATAGTAATCAATATTGTTATCACATCACACTAATATTATAAATGCGAAAGTATGGATGGATGGATGGATGGATGTTAGTTACTTCTTCACGCCAAAACTACTGGACGCATCTGGCTGAAATTGCATACAGGTAATTATAATCCTAGAATCAAACATAGGCTTCTTTTTATCCCATAAATCAGTTCCCGTGGGATGAAAATCACCTTTTGACGTTTTCATAGGAACAACGCGAAGCCGCGGGGCGCAGCTAGTTTGATTATAAATTAATTAAACTATAATAATAATAATAATAATCATTTATTGCTTGAAAAATGGTATTATAAAGGTCTTAAGCTTAAAATAAGTTCACATAATTCACCGGTAAATTCGGCATGCAAAACAGACAAAGATAAAATTTTAAATTGAGCAGGATATATAATAAATGGAAATAAAATTTAAAAATATATAAAATTAGTCTATCTTAAGATGTCATTGAATTAATATAATGTCAATTTTATGTGTTAAGAAATTCAGATACAGTATAGAACGATTTGTCAATAAGCCACTTTTTTAACTTAAATGCAAAAACTTTGCAAGGTAATTCTTTGATATCTTTAGGTATCTTGTTGAAAATGCGTCCACACATGGCATGACAACTTTTTTGATAAAGTGCAGTTCTTGGCGTTCTGGATAAAACAATTCTATCCGGGTTCCTAACGGTTCTTGGGTAAATATCCCGTGCTTTCGTAAAAAGGTTTGTATGTTCCTTGGCGAATTTAGCAGTTTCTAGAATGTACATACTAGGCAAAGTTAATAACTTAAGGTTACGGAAAACAGGCCTGCACGATTCCCAGGGAGGTATTCCCACAATTGCACGAACAAATTTCTTTTGAGCCCTAAAGGCTCTGGTAACGTCGGTAGAATTTCCCCAAAGTATCAAGGCGTACTTCAGGGTTGAGGTTACGTATCCGTGATAAGCCGTCAGTATTGTACTATAGCTTGATGTTTTCCGCAATCTATAAAGTACATATACAAACTTATTTATTTTGGCACATACTTGATCAACGTGCGCTTTCCAGTTGCAGTTCCGGTCTAACATTACGCCCAAAAATTTTGTGACTACTAATAAACTGATTAATCAATTACATTTACTGTTCATGTTCACCATTACGATGACCGATGTGGTGCGGTGGATACCTAAAGGTCCGCCTGCGACGCAATTGCGGGTTCGATTTCCGCCTTGGGACAAAATCTTGTATGATCTGCAAATATTTGTTTCGGGTATTCTGGGTCTATCCTTTGTATAATAATAAATATATCTATGTTATGTATTTAGGTACCCCCTTAATCATAATAGTTTGCTAACTTAGCATACTGCTAAATATCGCACTGTCTTCTTCTATTGACATAAATCAGACTGAGAAATAACACTACTTAGCAGCTGTTTTATGTTAGCAGACCATTGAATAAGGGGGTTTGAATATATCAGTCATTTAGTACCCATATCACAAGCTCTGCTTAGCTTGGGGATATATGTAGGTATAATTTGTGGATTGTTCAGCGTTATTTCATCATCAGCCTATACTAGTCCACCGCTGGACATACATAGGCCTCCCCTAATGAGCGTCATAGCGCCATGTCTTCAGCTTGACGCATCCAGCATCTGCCTGCAGCCTTTTGCAGATCGTCATCCCATCTGGCCAGAGGGCGTCCTTCACTACGTTTGCCGAGTGCATTATTTATTTATTGGTCAAATACCACTATTAAGTAAACCTATTAGTCATGCAAACTACCCAGCTATAACAGCGAATATTCGCTGTCGTTGCCCATTTCACCGACATCAGAAATTGCCTATAAGCTTTATTGTCCAAACCCTTTTAGGGATTATATTTGTGGACAGCGATAGATAACGTGGAAGTTCAGTTCTTCCGTTTGTGGACAAAATATTGACGTGAATTAGAGTCAAATGCACCTTATTTCTTATTTGATAGTAATTACCTACTATTTATCAAGCTGTTTCTATAGTAAAAATTTGACTTGTCTAAGGCCCGTATTATGAAAGCTTGCTCAGTCATAGAGCTATGCTTGAGTGACGTTTATGCTATAGAAAAGCGTTACTCAAGCATATATCGATGACAGAGGAAGTTTTCGTAATATGGGCCTAAGTCTCTGACTCGGACTCTGAAGCAAAAGCAGTAACGGCAGCCGATTTTCGATGACAAACGTTTACTTGCACAAAAGATAAAATAATTAATTTTGTTTTAAAAACTATAAACCGACTTAAAAATTTTATAGTTTTTTCACGGATTTTTATGGATCCCACTGTCAGAACTAAACCAAATTAAAATGGGACCACTCGGGAGGCACCAGCTTTAATATAAAAAAAAGAATCATCAATCTCATCTGTTGAGACTGGCCGCCATGGCCGATATTCGGCTAGGTGGCATTAGAGGTGGTCTCCTGTTCCCGCAACCTACTGTAAACGCATCCTTAGGTTTATAATATTAACCAGATGTCCAATACCTTTCCCTTTCAAGAAGTTCGCGTCTCATACACTTCTCATATAATATTCATATTCTATTTGCGCTAAAAGGAAGTTCCTCTTGACGGGTTGTCGGGTGATAATAATCTAGGTACTTTCTCTAGGAAAACTCTTGACACAGGGCAGGTTATTTTGGTTTTCATGTTATGTATTTTTTTTCTTTTTTAAGGCGCATACCCGAGCCGGTATGACAGCGATACCTATTTTATCATATGTTTACGTTTATGATAGGATTTTTTTAAAAAATCTATCGTACAGTTTGTGGTATCTTTGATTCATATGCAATAGTTTTATCTTATATAGTTAAGGAAGAGATCCAAAAATAGAGTTTGGTGGCCAAAAAGCGCAACTTCGTATCTCTGCCTAAGCTTTACAAAATTTATTTATTTATTTATTTGAAACTATTACAGAGGCATTAATAAATAACTTATAATAAATACCACAAACTGTACGATAGATTTTTAAAACTTTCTGTGCTTAACGTAATAATAAGATAAAATAGGTGGGGGCGCCACTTTCACTAGTGTATGCCTAAGAATCTTCTGGAAATCACAACATAAAATAATTAGCGAAATTGGTCCGGCTATTCACGCGTGATGCCGTGATCAAGGGAAATAGCGATTTTTTGTAATGTACCTACAGGCTACAATAGATATTTTTAACATACTTCAAGAAAAGAGGAAGAGGTTCTATGGTTATGGTTTTATGCACGTTTTTGTGTATGTTCGTCGATATTATTATTTTATATTTTTTATTTGTTTAGTTTCATTATTATGTATGTAGGTAGTATAAAGCATACTACTATAAGACATTATTATTTAGTGTATATTGCTTTCTATGTCTTAAGTTTTATTTATATACCACCGTGTATTTTATATTGTTCTCTTATCTCCAGTCCATCCCAAGGTTCCCTGGAAGAGATCGCTCGCGAAAGTACTTCCTTTCCTTCTGTATTAACTTTATGCTTGTGTGGTATAAATAGTTATCCATCTATCTATCCCGGTTTGGATATTGGACTGAATTTTAAAATTGTTTTTTCTGTGCTTCTGTAAATCTATACAGAAGCACAGAAGAAACAATTTTAAAAAACCGCCGGGTGAAACCGCGAGGCGCTGCTAGTTATTTAACTAGCAGCGCCTCGTGGCTTCACCCGCGTATTTCCCATTCCCGTGAGAAATCCGGGATAAAATATAGACTATTTCACTCCCTGTAAAGTAAACTTATTAATGATAAATGAATATTTTAAATCGGTTCAGTAGTTTCCGAGCCTATTCATGATATTGATTCAGGGCGTTTTGGATGTTTTCTATGTATTATAAAAAATATCTATCTATGTAAGTAGTGTATTTGTATTATGTATATCAGTTTGTCTAGTGCCGTGTGAATTGTCCAGCATTGTTTCTTTATTATTTTCTATTTATTTATGTTAGATGGTGAGCATTATTATTCGTTAGAATTTCGTTCTGAAATCGGAGCACCAATCCCCTGGCCCTCAACCTTTGGCTCAAAAATCCTAGCCACTCCCTCCGGGACGTTGCCAGCTGTAAACAACCTTTTAAATAAATTGCTATCCTTCAGTATCGAGTTGACGGGTCAACTGCTAAACGAGGTTCGTGGATCCAACGAATAATGGAAAACAAAACTTTCATTAACACAACAGAAAACTCAATTAGAATCCCTTTAGTTCCCTAGTGGCCCTAAGGGTCTAACTTTAATTTAATTTTGAGTTCTCTATTCTCTGAAGGGATGAAACTGTGTGCTTTGATAGGTAATTATGAGCTGTCTTTTGTCTATTGATAGGTTTTGTAATAGGACAAGTTAGAATTAACAATTATGTATACTTAAACGATTTTTTAAAAGCAAAACTAAATTAGACAATTACTTATATTTGTAACTGAAACATTAGTACTTATATGATTTGATTTTGATTAGACATTTGGATTTATTTATTCACTATCGACTAACTGTATCCAAACCATATATCGACCTAGCCGTAGAACAGAGTCCGATGTGATCATAGAGCAAAAATGAGTTATATAGCTAGACGGGATAAGGAGAACAAACACTACAGACGTACATTTTTAGAATTTTTGTATCTTATTTAGTTTCTGAAATATGAAATCGAATAACGTTCTATCTGACATTAGCTCCGCAAAAAAACGCATGATGTGACCAAGGGACGCCGCGCGGGCCGCAAGTGCGCGGCCCGTTCGTCCGTTCGGCCGTTGTTTGTTGGAAGGAGGGCGTATTTGTCTCTGGAGCTTAGTTTTTTTTAGATTTGATGAAAAAACAATATGGTAAGGTTTTTTCATGAACAAATCATATGTTTAGAAATGTCATGAGCGCATAAAAGGTTGGAAATGCTTAGAAAAGATGCAGGGGAGTCTGAATTTAGTTCATCATTTTCTAATGTTTCTGTTGTTTATATGAAGAAAAGTGTAAATGCTGGTAAGTTGACCATTTTTCGGTTGTACTATTTCGTCATACACGCTTTATTTAGTTTTGTAATTAATAAACATTAAAATTACCTATAATATTGCTTTATTTTCTCTGTAAACGGTTGTGGGCGATCGATGTTTATATAAGACACTTTTTGACGGAAAACTAGAGAGAAACGCGTTTTAGTACGAAAATACGATTGGCGTAGTGCAAACTCACAGTATAACAGTTTTTTCAGTAATAATAATACATGAATAAATATAGTCTTATGAACTTTTAGGACCATTTTATGCGAAAACCATTGAACTTTTAAGGATTTCATGTGAATATCGGACGTTTTTCTCTGGTAAATGTCATACAATTTGTTGGTTCGATGTTGAGGTAGGACGTTGTAACTGGAATAAGGTAATCGTTTAGGACGTTGTTCGTTTTAAATTATCGATAAATAATGAGGGTTTTTCTTTAAAATTTGTCTAATCATTTGCTATCTACTTACATTGTTTTGCACTACTCATAAATATAAAAAGTATTTTAATATACCGTTTTTTTTCACTTTCAGATGTACATATTGATGAAAACTACATGTCATAATATACGTCACCTTTGCCTCCTGATTCAGACGAAATCAGCCAAAAACTACATAATATATAGGAAGAAATACTGTATGAAGATGGTAGGACTAAGGAAATTACCTGCAACAGCTCAATACCAAATTATCAAGTCTAATCTGTCGGCTGTGCAGGTTTACAGTAATTAACCTAGTATATTTTCTTTGGAAATGCCTTCTAGTTATAGATTTATACAGCTACTAAAGCAATTAATTAAACTCTTTGGTTAAATTAGTGGCTTCTGAAATTTTATCCAGGTTAAGAGCTCATGTACACGGACTGCAAGTTGCGGACTGCAAGACAACTGCACCCGTCGATTGCATTTAACTGCAGTGAACGACTGCCGTCGACAGTCGGTAACTTGCAGTCCGTGTTTTTGAGACGTGCAGTCCGTGTATAAGAGCCCTAATGTTGAGCAAGGTTCCAAAGAGTTTCATCATTGGTTGGACAATAATTGTGCTGGCCAAAAGCTTAGTTGCAAAAAAGTTCAACATACGTATAACACACCGGTTTTTACAGAAGGGACACGTCCAAAATTAGGGGGGCCAGTGTCAGGTCTGTCATCGAGAGAGCTTCTCAAACCAAAACTATATTATACCCCTCATAAGTGGCGTTTGTTACTAAGATGGGCCAAGAATGAAGAAGAGCCCATGTTGTTCACAATGTAACCCAGATTAACGTGTTCGACTTGAAAGGTATTGTTGTATAAGGTTATTGTTATGTTTTGGGTATTTTTTTTGTATAGTAAAAATATCTATCCATGTAATGTACCTATTGTATTAAGTAAAATAGTCATCTAGTACCCATAACACAAGCTCTGCTCAGCTTGGGCTAGATGGTTCCATGTGGAATGTCTAGCATTATTATTATTAGGTTTCGAGGGAAAGGTTTGTATGAGAGACATTTATAACTATGGCAAGTTGCAAAAGATACAAGGACAAGAAGATTACTTGGAGTAACATTTGAGAAGTTGATTCAGAGTATTTGGTATTAGCCCAAATAAATTGTTTTTTGAATATGATCAAACCCAACCTGACTATGATATTTTGGTGATTCGCAGTACACCAGGAACTCGGTATAAACTGAAGGTAAAGCTGCAATATGGTGAACCTATTATTGGTTTTTGCTGCTGAATATAAATATGTTATGGATATGTGCCGCTCAGAGACTGGTATAGCGCTTTAAGTTCAGTTTATACCGAGTTCCTGGTGAACGGCGAATCACTAAAATATAATAGCTTCTGATGCTTCAGAAGATCGAATGATAAACTAAACATTACAGGTAACTAGCTACCATATTATAATATACCAATCAATTTCAATCAATTTTGTGTATTTTATCAATGTTTCTCTGAAATAAGCAAAAAAATAAATAAACATGATCAATAGCTATTTTAAATATTAATTATTATACCACCGAGACAGTTTAAGTACAGTTTAAATGTTAAAAATGATTCTTATTAGTAAAATTGTAAAGATTGTGTTTTAATGGAATATAAAATTTTAAATCAAATATGGTTTTGATGTAAAATAAACAATTAAAAATTATGTAACTGTTAGTTTATTAATTAAACGAATGCGTAGTTTAAATTTTCTTAATTGCGCGTCTCCTGCATTGTCCTAAAAGGGGCATAATGATAAATTCTAATAAGCTTATTTTAAGTGACTTTTTGCTATTCAAAGTGATGCCATTTAATAGTTTTTATACCTAATTTGAGATATTTTAACTTATTAAACAGTTTTAAATAATAACCTTAATTTAATAATTAATTTTAATGGAGGGTACTTATAATATCACTAACATTATTTTAGGGTAAAAAAGCATATAGGACTCTAACGGGACATGTAATTTCAACAGAAAACGTCCCATGTTAACAAAGAACGTCAATTAACTAAGACGTTTCCGTAAAACAACGTTTAATGTTCACAACGGACCCCACTACTTCCGCCATAAAACGTCCTATATTAACATGGAACGCACTATCTCCAGAAATAAAAGGATAATAAATATATACCGAAAAGCGTATATCTAAGCCGGGGCATCGTAACAACATACCAAAAATTCTCAATGAAAAGTCTCACCGTTTAAAAGTTACACAAGTCAACAACTTCTCTGACGTCTACTGAAAACTATCAACTCTACAGAACGGACTTTGTTCTACGGATGAGTCGATATGTTTTTTAGATGTTTTTTTTTATAAACGATTATTTTAAAAACTAAATAATAACTATAATGTTGATAATTTACATCAAAATTGCAGTGTCCAACAGGGTGTATGTACTAACTTTAGCTATAATTAAATCATAGGCTTCCAACCTAATGGTCATAATGACAAAAAAAAAATGAAAAAAAAAATGAAATTTCGATAAAAACTAGGCTCTCGTAGTAAATCTTTAATGAAAAAGAAAAGTACAATAAAAAAACTGAGATACAATTGAGCTAACTGCAGACAGTTGCAAACAATCTTCTAGCGTCTCTGGCCGCATTGCCTAACTGTATGGTAACGTTGATGTACACTCGGATGGGCTCTCGGGTCACGAGTCGTCGCTTCAACCAGACCATTAAATTGCAACTACAGCAGTTAGATAAATTGTTTCCATTGTAAGTACAAGCAGTATTTACAATATTTACAAAGCAATAATAATAATTGATTGTATATTATTATGTTCTTTGTCACTAAAGTATTTTATATTTAAACAATGCATGTCAAGTCTAAATTTTTTAACGAAATTGATATTTTCTACTCAACCGCCGTCTCGTTCCGTAGAAGCATTGGAGGCATCGCTGCCGCCAATGCCAAACTTACTTAGTTTATATTATTTCATTTTGCCTTTAGTCCTCTGTTTGTTTGAATAATCTTTTACCTTTGTTAATTTTGATAATTATTTAAATTAATTATTTTGTACTCCCTTTATCTAGCTAGAGGTACTCTTCAGTAAACTAAGGCTATGTTAGTTAGGTAATTTCCACTGGATAATGTTTGTTTGCTATGTCTGTTCACTAGTTTTTTATGTGTAAATTTGTTTATAGTGGAGACTTCACTGATCTAAGGAAATTCTTATTGTATCTCATTTTTATCTATATACTGTTATTAATAAATAAAAATAAAAATAAAATAAAATAAATCATCAAAACAATAACCCACTTACTACGTTTTCATCAAGGTACCGGCCTTGATGAACCCTACCTTGATAGTTTAGTGGTTGAAGTGGAAACTACTGATCGTAATTCAAAGTTATAATTAGTAATTTAGTAATCTAAATAATTAGCTTAGATTCAAGTTAGTAATACGAAGTCAGGCAGGCAGGCATGTTCAACAGCTGGTGGTATGAGGTCCTAGGTTCTTCTAGCAAGGGTTTTTCCAGCAAGAAAAATTCACAGTAGCAGCCCGGTGTCATGAAGTAGGCAGTGTTACACCCCCGTGTATCGGAATCCACATCCACAGCCTGTATCGGTCCACTGCTGGACGCAGGCCTCCCCCTGATAAACGCCTTTTTGGTGTTTAACTCATGGGGGGGTAATGCCCATAATCCCCACGCTGGGCATGCGGGTTGGGGATCGCAGTTTGGTGGAAGATTAGTTCTGCAGGGGGCGCTGCTGCCCGCCCCCCAGAAGATATCCCTTAGTCGCCTCTTACGACACCCACGGGAAGAATTGGGGTGGTGCAAATTCTATGCCGCCGGCACCACACGGCATCGGAATGCTCGCACTAAATATTAAATTTCCTCTATGCCTGTATGGGTTATTATTGTAGACTGACAACACATATGTCCTCTATGCAATAAACACACACAACATCCGGTGCGTGTACAGATTATGCGTACTTTTGACCGATTTTCTAATAATTAAAAAAAAAAAAAATAGACACGTATCATCGGCATAGAGGGTCAGGTGTCCAGATAAAACTTTTATTGATATTATTTAAGTAAAGTAAAAAAATTAAGGGCTCGACAATTGTTATTCGTGAGACTCCTTATTTTTAAAATCCAAGTCCACCTTGGTTCAAACCTCTTTATTTACAAAACCTATCTAGGTTTCTAGAACCAACGACCATTTTCCTGTAACTTCCCTTACTGACCCGTTAATAAAACTACCCATTGCAAATGATAGATAATAATAGTAGTATTGTAGATCTTTATACAATCAAATAGTAAAGGAAGAAGTCTGTTCAAAAGAGAAGAGTTGTGGCGTTTCGGTAAACTAACACTTTTAGCCGTACTGTAATGACAAAGCAGTGTTGTCAACCCATTGATTAATTAAAAAGGGAAGATAGGTTACGTTCTCCCAGCGCTTACTCAAAAATTGGCATGTGTTACAACTACACGCAAACAGTTATATTTCCATTCCTGTGCAATACAAAGAAGAACAAAGACGGAAAGACGTACCTGAGACCGAGGTGAGACCGAGGCAACAATATTTCACGCGAATCACGACCGCCCGTGCCGCTGGTCCGACGGTGACTAAGGTGGGAGCACACAATTTTACACAATATGAGGTTGCCATTTTCGAGAAACTAGTACCTCATCTTCCCTTTTTAATTAATCAATGTGTCAACCCAACAAAAGTTGTCAATTTGTCACACGAGCTCCCTCCATTCCCACGACTCTTCTCTTTTTGAACAGACTCTAGTACATTACCTATGTAAATATACCATTCGATTAGTTGGTAAGGTAGTCGCCTGGAGCTTGATCGATGAAACTCAAGGGTATGGCCTAGCCATGCCATAGGAAACTTCGCAGTTCCATCATTTTAAATAAAAAAATCGAATGCTGTAATCGTTCTTGACCAAGAAGGTTTTACGACCTACTTTAGGCAGTAGGTTCTATTTCTAAGGTTGTGATCTACGAATTAATTAGCGATGATACACCTTTGAGCTGTGTGGTGCTTTCTTAATATTTGCACCACCCCATCTCTTCCCTTGGCTGTCGTAAGGGGCGACTAAGAGATATCGACGGGGGACGGGGAGCAGCGCCCGCTGCAGAAGAAATCTACCACCGAACTGTAATCCCCAATCCGCATGCCCAGCTTGGGGATTATGCATTTCCCCAAGGGATAAACGCTAATAAAGCGCTCATCAGGGGGAGGCCTGCGTCCAGCAGTATACCAATACAGGTTGTTGAGGTTGATACACCTTTAGGCGAGCATCAGCATTGCCATATAGTGGGGCAATGCAGCCAGAGTCTTAGGGACGCTTCCGATTGGTATTGATATGGATCAATTGAGTACCTGTAGATTGTTCACAACATTCCGCAGTTAGCTCAATTGTTTTAATTTTAAATACTGGTTCTAATTTATTTCTATTTTTACTGTAATTATCTTTAGGTAGTAATATTATCTAAACATAGACTAGATTGCCAACCGTTTGTCCTGCGTGGGAATTATGGGTATTACCATGAGATAAACGCCAATAAGGCGCTTATCAGGAGAAGGCCTGCGTCCAGCAGTGGACCAATACAGGCTGTTGAGGTTGAGACTACATTGGCTATTGGTGTCTATTCAGATGTTGCTAAAACTAAACTAAACTAATTTGACAAGACTAAAAAATGTCGCTGTCCCTGTCATAACGATCAAAATAATAGGGATGGCATCATTTTTAGTCCTGTCAGATTAGTTTAGTCTAGTTTTGGCAATATCTGAATAGACACCAATGCCAAAACTAAACTTAACTAATTTGACAAGACTAAAAATGTCGCTGTCCCTGTCATAACGATCAAAATAATAAGGATGGCATCATTTTTAGTCCTGTCAGATTAGTTTAGTCTAGTTTTGGCAACATCTGAATAGACACCATTATCTACTTTTTAGACTCGTATCAAGGAGGCCTGCGTCCAGCAGTAGACCAATAAAGACTGTTGAGGTGAGGTGACATGAGACTAGAATCAAAATTAGAAAGTTTCTAACACACAAGCCAATTCCGTGCACCACGGCGCACCATGGCGTCTGAAATTAGGGCACTAGGGCAGTATGGATAGATACTGAGATATTTTTTTCGGTGCAATTACTATAACATAGGCTTCTAGGGCCCTGCCTGAAAACCAGCGCAGTGTTGGGCAAATGCCTGATACTGCAACATGCTGAGGCAGGGACCCATTTTACCCTTTTCCACTTACTATTTAGTGTAAGTACCTAGTTAGTCCGATTGTGTTAAGTTATCTGCTATATGTATTGTACCTACCAAGTAAAGTGTTTTTTGGGTAAAATAAATGATCTCTCTCTCTCTCTTTCTCTCATAGCTAGACAAACCTAGACTCTAAAACGGATAAAAGACATAGGTATGTTTTTATACACCATCAGCATTTTAAACACCGGAGAGTCGACAAAAATCACTCGATTTGCTCTGATGATAGCTTATCTCAACAGCCTATATTGGTCTACTTCTGGACGCAGGCCACCCTTGATAAGCGTCTTATTGGCCGCTACCTTATGGAGGTAATGCCCATAATCCCTACGCTGGGCATGCGGGTTGGGATCGTAGTTCAGTGGTAGAATTATTCTGCAGGAAACTCTGCTGCCCGCCCCTGTTGAGTATCCCATAATCGCCTCTTGCGACACCCGCAACAAGAGTTGGGGTGTGCAAATTCTAAACCCACGGTATCGGTGATACCACAGATCTCAGAAACGGTGATACCAATGCCATAAATAATCATAAAATATCTTCTCTAATGTTTCTTAAAATTGTAATTCTTTGTTTACGAAAAAAAACTAGGACACTAGAAACGAATAAAGAATATATAAGCTTACCTTCACTTCTAGCAACGATTTGCGTTCATCACGAATAACAATCGTGGTTAAATCAATATCCATGTACATTGTGTTGAAGTTTCATCAATAATGTTTAGCCGGCGGCATAGCATTGGTTTTGACGTCTAAACAATACACTGTCTGAAATACCTCTCTGAAGAATTATTTACAAACATTTTTGATGTGATTTTCAGAAAATAGTGGTTTTGATCTTGGATATTGTAATTCTGAAATTAATTATGGGTACAAAAGGTTTTTTTTTTGTTTTTATACTTACACTATATTAATTATTTAATTTCTATAGATACCTACAAAAGCTTTTGTTGAGTAAAGAATTTCAGAGGCACAAAGGTAAGAGGATAAGAAATGAGTCAGTCATAATTTGGCAAAAAAAACATGTCCTACCAATACCTATTCTTGGATTTTTAAAATATTTTTGAACAATTGCAACTTCTTATTCTTGTGCCCAAATTCAGAAGAATTTAATTTCTAGAGTACCTGAAGTAAAAATCAAAAGTGGTAGTATATCAGTGGCCACCATAGACGCCACTTGGAACCCATACCTCGAAGCATTTCAAGACACTTTTCAGCTATGTATGCTAGGTATAAAATAGTTGAATAATTAACCCAACGATTTTTTTTTAATTACATACCAATTTAAAAAGATCCTTGTATAACATAAATAATAAAATGTAATTACCTACGGAGCTGAGTCGTGGACGCTCACGATAAGGCTGGTCCACCAGTTCAAAGTCACTCAACGAGCTATGGAACGAGCTATGCTCGGAGTCTCTTTGAAAATAGGATTCGTAACGAACACATCCGACAGAGAACCAAAATATCGACATAGCTCAAAGAATTAGTGGTAATGGGCCGTTCATATCTCGCAAAAAACCGACAACCGCTGGGGTAAACGAGTTCTTGAGTGAAGACCGCGACTCGGCAAACCTAATGTAGGACACCTTCCGGCCAGGTGGGATGAAGATCAGTAAAAGTGGACTAATACAGGTTGATGATGATGATGCGTCTTAAGGCCCATACACCAGTGAAAGTGGCGCCCCCAACTATTTTACCTTATTATTACGTTAAACGCAGCAAGTTTTAAAAATCCTACGTTCAGTTTGTTGTATCTATTATAAGTTTTTTTTAAATGCCTCTGTAATAGCTTCATTTTGTAAGGCTTAAGCAGAAATACGAAGTTGCGCTTTTTGACCACCAAACTCTATTTTCGCATCTCCTCCTAAACTATATGAGATAAAATTATTAAAGGGGTATTAAAAATAACTTAATAGATACCACAAACTGAACGTAGGACTTTTAAAAATTCCTATGTTAAACGTAAAAAAATTATAAAATAGGTATCGCTGTCATATTGGCTCGGGTATGCGCCTTAATGGTGGCGAAACAAATGACAATTTAACATCGTCGGGAGGTCGCGATCTTCGTCAGGAAACCGTTCCAATTTTACATTTTAAAATCGAACAGCTATTTTTACGCAACGTGAAGCTCGGCTTGAATGGAGAGGATTATTTTTGGACGATTCAATTATTTTGCTCTCCAACTACGCATTTAATATTACATTTTTTAAAGGCTGTTTTTATTTTGTGTTCGATTGTACCGTTTAATTTGTATCATAGGAGGGTATCTACCTCAACTTCATCAGCCTGTATTGGTCTACAGCTTGACTCAGCCCTTTTCCTGCTAGAACCTGAAGAGCCTTTGGCTTTTACCTCATGGGGGAGGGGGGTGCCTATAATCCCCATGCTGGACATGCGAGTGAGACGTAAAATGTGGCATGGAGATAGATTCTTGGGAAGGATAAAGACTCACTTATATCTAAAAAAGCACAAGTGACTCTGCGAAAAGTCATCCATACTTATAGGAACTCTAAGGCCCGTATTATGAAAACCTGCTCAGTCATCGATCAATGCTTGAGTGACTTCTATGCCTATGCCATACAAAATTATTACTCAAGCACAGAATAATGAGAATGTGTGTCCACTACACTATTTGTTTCTCGATTTATCTAAACACAAAACGGCTGAACTGACCTCGATGATTAACAAGGAAAACTGCGTTCGAAGCTACAGGCAAAAGCTAGTAGATATATTAATATGTTTGTTTGTTCAAGCTATAAAATCATGCTAAAATTATAATGAACACGACTAAAATAACTTGAACAATTTCCATGACATCAAACACCATAAATCGACGCGCGTCACTCGACACCGTTCATGGAAAAGTTAACAAAGTGTAAAAAGTTCACGGGCGATAGAACCCAACTCAGAGAATATCCTACTTTATTTTTCAGGGGATAGAGCTCATAAAAGAATGGTAGCGAACAATGCAACTAATAAAGTTGTAGACACGACATAAAGACGTCATGTGCTATTAGGTTCAGAGGAAAGAAATTCGCAGGCTATATTAACTTCAAGGGTACCGAACCCAAGAAATGTGATTAAACTTTGGCGTTTTTTCATCAACATTAAGAATCGTAGCTGTATATCTTGAATACGGAATTGTCTGCAAGTCAGTCTCGCACTTGACTGATTTAGAAAAATATACTTTTTGTATCAGAAACATACAAAAGACTTTCGTTTGACCGCAATCTCACCTGAAGGAAAGCGAAGATGCGGCCGACGATGTATCACGAAGGTCTACAAGATGGCTACTCCGGACCACATTCCGAAACACAACAGAGTTGCTTCACGGACTGGCTTAGACTGGAGGGTGGTGACAAGCCACGGCCGAAGCCTACCACCAGAGGGTACCGCTCTTAGCACCACCCAGAGGATACGTGTAGGGTAACAGAGGGTTAACACCTACAGGCCTATGGGCCCCGCAGTGTACAATCGATTACCCCAAAAAATAAGAGATGCCGCTTCCTCCAATATATTCAAGCACAGACTTAAGTCATGGCTACTGGAGAGAGTGTTCTACAGTTTCGGTGAGTTACTAGAGCTACCCGAACTGTAGAATACAATCCCCGTGCCTGATTTAATAATCCAAAACATTTATTTATTTATTTATTTATGTCAGGTGATCAGATTAAATAAGGCAAAATAATAATTAATTTAAATGAAATAATAATATAAATTAATAAGGCAATGTAATTAGAATATAATGTAAGTTAACAATAATGTAATCTTTTAAATAAGGAGTAAAAATGTTATTTAATTATATTTATATTTGACATGTAAATTTAAAATTTACCAATAAAATCTTGTATCTTGTACAGACATGAGCGATATTGTTCCTCGATACTGTCCCCTTACTATTCAAAATGATTAAACCCTAGAATTTTGAGTAAAGGATTGATAGGCTACCGTTAAGAGGCAATAGCCATCTTGATTGTCTAAAAAATCATTTACATAATTATGCAATGCGGAAATTATCAAACCTAATAATATAAATACATTATGAACACAGATCCCTTAGAGATCGCTCTTGAGCTACAAGACTGCTATTTTTTTAATTGTTACTTGTTTCTAAGCTAAATGTGCAATAAAGAAATCACACTTACATATATATATATATAATATTATAAATGCGAAAGTTTGTATGGATGTATGGATGGATGTTTGTTACCTCTTCACGCCAAAACTACTGAACGGATCTGGCTGAAATTTTGCATACAGGTAATTCTAATACTGGAATAAAACATAGGCTACTTTTTATCCCGTAGTTCTATTCCCGTGGGATAACAATCACCTTTAAACGTTTTAATAGGAACAACGCGTGCAGCGGCGGGGCGCAGCTAGTTTCTTATAAATGCGAAAGCTTGAGTTTAATTATGTTTATTACATCATTCCAAAACATAAGAACGGGTCGGGATGAAACTTTGTACTACATGTAGTTCTAGCCAGGTCTAGAGCCTAGTTTCATAATAAGTTACTTACTATTCTAGAAAATGTGTGTGAAAGTGCTGGCAACAAGCTAGTTCACTTAACTATCGGATAAAACTCTAAAAATCAGGCCTGTATTTACCTTGTCTCTTCAAAAACTCACCTATAAGGTGATTTTTTGCCGTGCGAGTTTTTACATAAGAAAAACATGACAAAAGATCTTATTTTAATTCCTTCCAAGAAAAAATATCACAAAAGAACTCCACCTCAGATTTTGAGTATTTTTCCGTCCAACCTGCTGAACGAAAAACATTATTTTTATCAGACAAGTGATGTAGTGAACAAATGGTTCTCGTCGTTTGAAAAACATTAGAGTTTTGGCTGATAGACTGGAGATTTATATGCTCTATTCTACACATTCCTAACTCTACGTCATTCTCACCGAGGGATATATTTATAGACGACAACTTATATTGCATATTGAAGTAAATGAACTATTTGGGTTAGGGTTCCGTAAGAATCCAAAAAATTTAAGTAATCAAGCTAAAATTTAAGATACTTTATATAAAAGTAGAAAGCCAAATTTTTACTCATTTAATAAAATATGTCAAAATTTAATTTAGAAAAAAAAAAAACCATATTATTTCCAGCTTAGAACCTTCTCCATCGGTTAGAGCCTTGTCCACGATCGCTGTAACACAATGGAAACGTGTCCCCTACGTAAAGATAAAGATACAAGATACTCGATAAAAATAATATTGACTGACATAGATTAAAAGACTACTTTATCATCACTAAAGTTATTTACAACGGGATAATTACCATGATTTGAATTTTTAAATCATGGTAAATATCCCGTTGTAAATAACTTTAGTATTAATTAATCCATGATGGATTTAAAAGTTTTACTTTATCATCATCCACAGACTATGATATCCCACCGTTAGGAATAGGCCTTCGATTTGCTCAAACGAACTATCTCGGTCCTGTGTCTTTTAAGAATTAACAAGGAGTTGAACACATCTTATAACTTATCACACACCTGGAAAGCAACTATAGTTGCAACACAGCACATAAATGTCCGTTTATTTTACTCAGTAACAAGTACCAACACTTAGGTAGGTACCTACCTATCTAAGTATGGTGTTGAATTTTGCTACATAATAATTGTTCACTTTATTTGTTCGTGTTACTAAGTATTCTTTTATTTTATTATATTTGTAGTGTATTAGTGTAGTGTTTTACAAATCCTTTTCTTTCTTTCTATTTCTCCTGTAGACCTAGCACAGGGATTGTTGTCTAGGACAGAATAAAATTACGTCACTTTGTCATCACCTTGGCATAAAATGTTTGAAGTTAATTCCTTCAACTTCAATAATTTACGCAATGGACCTATGTCAATGCGATGTCATTTTTCTCTATTCTACACTAGACAAAAATCCCCTTGCTAGGTCGGCGCAAAAACTTGAGAACGGCTGCTGGACCAATCTCGCAAATTCTTTTTTTTTTGTTTGGTATTGTCAGGAAAAGACAAAATCAATTATACTATCTTTCATAAGAAATAATTGATTTTGTTTTAAAATAACTATAAACAAACTTCAATTATATGGATCCCAGTGTCAGAACTATTAAAATGGAACCACACGGGAAGCACCAGCTTTCAAATAAAAAAAGAGTCATAAAAACGGAATAACCAGTCAAAAGATCTGAGGTAACATTATATAAAAAAATACAGTCGAATTGAGAATATCCTCCTTTTTTGGAGTGGGTTAAAAATTAAGAAAGTTCGAAACATTATGACAGACAGCTGGCAGAACAATCCGTTTGAAGCTTGTAAGAAACCATTTTGTTACTGTAAAATAAATCTTAAACTAATGAGTTTAAGCCCGTATCGGATTGCACGATTTTGTGCTGTATGATGATAGGTGATATTGTATACCTTTCATCAGTGCGGCATTTACAAAGCGACGGCCAACTTGAAAAAATTCAAGATGTCGTCCATATGCAGCCTAACATCAAAAATCAAAACAATCATGATTTCTTTGAATTTTGGTATGCGAAGCCCTAGGTTTTATTAATATCCTTTGAACCTAATAATCATCCATAAATTGCAGCTTAACTGTCCAAAAAAATATGCATAAAAAAGTATTCGGAACCCTCGTCGTTTCAAGTCTTACTCACACATGACCGTCTTGTTCTTATCACAACCATCTTAACTAGTAAGTCCAGTCAACAGCAATTATTTTAACGACGTCCTCACTAATTATGGTTCTCATGATTACTCCCAATAAAGGTAGCAAGCTAAATTGGAAGTAGGGCACGCTATCATAATGATTGCCAGTTTCTACTTGAAGGTACTATGAAGGTCTACTTGGGTTTCAATTTTATGAAGGTCTACTTGGGACACTAGTTATAATTATGAAGGTCCACTTATAGTTTTCAAGATGCTATGTAGTTATAACAGGAAATTCTGATTATAACAAAAGAAATAAAAAAAGGAAATTGCAATTTGCTGCTCAAAGGTTTGATTGTTAACCGAATTTTAACGGAGAAATCGACGAACCTGCAAATGAAAAAGTGAAAAATCAAATAGCCGAACATGGAATCTCCTTTTTTTGAAATCGGTTAAAATGAAATCATTATTTAAGAAGAATTTAATCTTGCCCATAAGTATCATTGTATATTCATGCCTCTGGCACCTTTGGGGATGCTCAACCTTAACCTCAACAGCCTGTATTGGTCCACTGCTGGACGCAGGCCTCCTCCTGATAAGCGCCTTGTTGGCGTTTATCTCATAGAGAGTTATGCTTATAATCCCCACGCTGAGCATGCGGGTTGGGGATCGCAGTTTGGTAGTATAATTGTTCTGCAGGGGGCGCTGCTACCCGCCCCTCGGTGGATATCCCTTTATCGCAATTACGACATCCGCGGGAAGAGTTGGGGTGGTGCAAACTCTAAGCCACACAGCTAGCCAGCACCACACACCTTTTGGATTCGGAACCCTAAAATACCTCTTAATTACTTTCCAGGTCTCTTTTTTGATATCATGCAGTTTTTAGAAAATTTTCCAAAAAATAATTCTTACCCCCGATAAAACTGGAAACACTTCGCCAACCCAAACATCATTCGCCCCACATTTTCACAAAAGAAAGTTGAAAAGTAAGCGGGCTTTGAAAAAACAGCGAGCACTTTCAAAAGGACTTTTATGGATTTTTTGCTCTAACTTCAACTCAAAGGTCTGGTCATTTGTACCCTGTTGAGTATTTTTAAGCTTATTTTAAAGAACAGCTTGGCTTGAGTCCTTTTTGATTACAAACCTCTTGGGAAACACGTTTCAATGGCTTTAAAAAGGTTTTACATTCAATGGGTGCCGGTTTTGGTATTTGAAATGAAGGGATGATCTGTAATCTGTAAATGTGAAGGGATAAGGGGATGAATCAGATAAGAAAATAATGTAGGTATGTAGGAATTGATTGCGTTTTCAGAAGTTATGATTTGAAGACAGATTAAAAATACTTTATTGTTCATTTAACCGATCTATCATAGGATAATCTAATTGACTGGGTTGTCTAAACTACATTTTAATAGCTTTTTGAAAAGGTGGCTGTCAATCAATAGCAGCGAATCGTTTCACCCGCGTTGTTCCTGTTCCCATGGGAATTCAGGTATAAAATAAAGCCTGTGTTACTCCCTGAAAAGTAAGCTTTTTATCGACGAAATATTTTCTTTAATCGGTTAAGTAGTTTCGGAGTCTACAAACAAACAAATAAATCTTATCTCTTTATAATATAAGTATAGAATAAAAATGCAATAAATAAATTACATATACATCATCATCATCAGCCTATACTAGTCCACAGCTAGACATAGGCCTCCTCAGCTTGATGCTTCCAGCATCTGCCTGCAGTCTTTTGCAGATCGTCATCCTATACATAATACCTATACATAATTAAGGCCCATACACCAGCGAAAGTGGCGCCCCCAACTATTTTATCTTATTATTACCAAAAATAACTTATAATAGATACCACAAACTGAACGTAGGATTTTTAAAAATTCCTATGATAAGCGTAAAAATATGATGAAATAGGAATCGCTGTCATATTGGCTCGGGTATGCGCCTTAAAAAAAACATTGAGAAACTTAAAAAAAAATACTGTTATCAGTATTATACTACCCCTGAAGCGCGATCTTTCTCAGACAGTGAGACATAACAATCATGTACTTACTAAAATTATTTTTTACATTTGTAATCAAAACGTTGTAACTATATTAGTGTATCTACATAATATAAAGAAGAGGTTACTTATTACAATACCAATCGCTAAGCAATATGTTTGTATCGGTGACGATCAATTGAATGCTAAATTCAAAATTTTATTTTCATGTTTTATTTATTACTCACTGAAGTTTTAGTTATAAAGGTTCTGCTACAATATTTTTCCTATAGATATTCTGTAGGATACATAACTACTATACTAGGCTCGCCCTGTTTCCTGCCAACTGCTCACTTTATTGGTTGATCGGCATGTTTGCCGTTATGTTGGCCAGGTTTAAGCCGAAATGAAACCGAAAAATATAAAAATAAATTCTAAGAACCATGTTTTTATGAATAACTAGTTAAAGCCAACAAAAAAGTAGGTAGCATTATGTTTGATTCCAGAGTTAGCAAATAACTGTATGTGAAATTTCAGCCCGATCTGATTAGTAGTTTTATTGTATAGAGATAACAAACATCCATCCAAACTTTCGCAATTATAATATTAGTGTGTTAAGTTCTTAATTTCATACAAAATACCTTCTTCCCAAATGTAATAAAACAATGTTCAAAACAACGTTTTATCTTACTTTATACATCATTTGCAAAAGTGACTACCACTTTTGCAAATGACGTATAAAGTCAGCCCCATAACTAATATTATAGTAACTATATATTTTAATTATTTGATTGTAATTTTATTTTTCTGAGACTTATTTTAAAATGTAGATAGCAAAGAGCCATGAAACATAAATAAAATGTATGCTATGTCCAGATAGGCCACATTTTTGCGATGACTCAATCATTAAATCAGGAACAAATTATTCGGCCTTACGCTCCAAATACCCGAAAACCTATCCAGCCCTGATTACTGTCAGTCTGATCGGACTGACGGACAGACCATTAATTTGTTTCGGGATTACTTTGTCTAGTTTATTAGCGGGGTAGATTGTTTTCGCTAGGTAGGCGCACCTGTTGGAAACCTGTGAATGAAGTATGCATGGGGTAACTTTTTAATTGCGGCTTTTCGAGTTTCCCGGTAAATGGGGTAGCTTTGCGATGGACTAACTTTTTGAAAGGTTTTGTTTTATTTTTAAAGCAGGTTGACGAAAAATAAGTGCTTTGTCGAGCTAGAAAAGTTGCTCTCGTACTTTGATTTTGACGTGGTTGCTTGCTACAAAACGAATGTCGAAAATGTGGCTGAAAAATTCGCTGCTGCAAATTTGACAGCCACATTTTCAAAAAGCTATAAAATGTTGTTTAAACAACCCAGTCAATTAGATTATCTACATTGTAATCCGCCTTCCAAAGCGTAGCTTCATGGTCCAACGTCCGCGTTTATAAATTCAAACTCCATTCTAACCGTTGTCCATTTTAAAAATAGAATCAAATATGCATTTCCCGGCAAAAAATGTTTACTCTGGCAAAACAGTTGACAGCACGCTCGAGCGCAGAAGGCCAGGCCATGGCCGGATTGAAAATATGTTCTTTTTTCAAAAACACTTTTTTCTTTTCACACGGAATGATTCATGGAAAATCTCCATGGATCTTTAGCAGTTTCATAGGTATTTTGAATACGAATATATAAAATGTTGATGCTCTGTTCAAAAATTCACGAACTGTTGTAGGGGTATTTTAATTCATTCGATTCGTTTTCGAGCGAAAACGTCAGATTCAAATTGAATACTATTCCAACAGAACTCTAAAACGCTATTTTGATTTGTCAAAAGTTTCCGATATCAAATCCGACGGACTTTCTGATGAATAAAAATATACTTGTTTTATTTATCTTTCTGTCTGAAAAAAAAATTACATTGTAAATACCGTATAGTAATAGTTAAGTTAGTCACTTTTTATTATAAATAAGTATACATATTTGTTATGTTCAATTTTTTTATTGTGTTTATTAATTAACTTTTTTATTTATGCCTTTTTAGAGAACTGACAGTCTGAATCAGTCGCATAGACATTAAAACGACCTCTCTCTAAGCTACCGACTTATCAACAGTTTCTCTCTCTCTCATATAAAAATAGACTTTTCTACAAAATTTATTCAGTTTGCGAGAGTTCATCCTGTCATACAATATTCAACCATCACAAACCTTCATGCAGGAAAGAATACTTAATGAAGGAAAAATAAATGTGAGGTTTATATTCTCGACTAAAACAACATTGCCTGAATGGCCGATATGATAGCGTCCTAAAACCTTTTGTTTATAAATGTGGGTGTTTTTATTTTCGGTCGTTTTTAGGATTTTTCTGCTACGGAGCTAACGCTTTTTCTTACCACGTATATTTTATATATTATTCAGCTGTAAAGATAAACGTTTTGAAACGTTATAACTGCTTGTTTGTTTTTGAAAGACGTATTTTTAAAACTTAAAAAATACGTCTATCAAAAATAAACGTACGATTAAAAGTTTTAACGGTATGTTCTATGAAAAAGAATACCATAATTCCTACACTACTCAGGGGATTTTTAATAGCTGGGTGATTCTCACAGCACTCAAAAATACGTGTCGGAAAAAAACATAAAAAGTATCCCAAGCACTTCGATTTTTTTATACATATAGTAGAAAATGTATATAATTTTACAGGAGGGGCTATTTTATTTCTGTTATTCTTTTATTCTACATAATTAAGATTCGTTTGAAGGTAGAGTCAAATGGATGGAAATTGCACAAGACCGCAGGAAATGGCAAAGTATGAAGGACACCCATAGGGTGGAAGATGGCTTAGAAGAAGGAGAAGATTTAAATATAAAAACTATCGTAGTTTGACGAATTAATTACCGATGTCAGCGGGTTAACTGCAACGCCCTGCAGCATCTACAGGGGGCGCACCCCCCACCACCTCCACCCCCGGCGGGCACGTCACGCGCTCAACGCGCGCTCGGGTGCAGTGCTCGAAGGATGTGAAACGCGGGCGTCTAGAACCGCTCTTGCCCTGAAGATGTCCCTCGTTAAGGGTTCATCCCTTGTTGGCGTTCTTGCAAAACAAATAAGGTTCGTAGTTAACCCGCTTACATTCGTAATGAAGATTTAAATAAATAAAAACTTTGGAAATATTGACTTTTGTGGTGCGTCTGGACCTCATGTTTCAGTGTTAATCTTTTTTTAATTTGTTCCATATAAATAATAGCACTCTTTTTACACATGTTCAACAATAACCAATAAGTTACTAGCTTTAGTGCGCACTTCTACCATTACGATGCAAAAATAACCTTTAGTTAGTTGATGAACATTTAGTTGAATGCTGATATCCGTGAACACTATGTTTAAATTTAAATAACTTTTTAGCCATAGAGGCAATAAAGCCAATGCAAATATATATAAACTAAACCTAGATTCAGAATGATTCATCAATTGTGTAAAGCAACAAAAAATACCAACACATAAGCAAAAAGAGTTTCCCTTAAAAAATTACATCGATGATTAGACGAAAAAAATATTCCATTATTTTTCCCTTTTTCTAGCGTGTTGGCTAATCGCAACAAGGTCAGATGGAGGTCCAATTGAATCTTCCAATTGAAAAGACTAAAATTGACTGTTTTTACGTGATCCATTGATTTATTAATTCTCAACAAAAGACATACTTAAGCCATGAAACGGAAAAAAAGTTCCATCATCGTGCCTATCCCAGATAAGTACACTAATTCAAAATAAATGGGAGTTGGAATGGCATTCATTGAATAGAAATATTACTCATAGATTATAGCTATTTCTGTTGAAGACCGATAAAAGTTCTGGAACATGGTTGGAGATTCAGACCAATATTAAAAACATAAATGCGTAGTGCATCTCGTATGTGTCTTTAAATATACTTCTACACAGGTACTTCTATACTTACTCTATACCCAAACCCATGCATTGTAAGTTAATTTAAGTTTACTTGAATAAAATATTTGTATTTGTATAAATGGGACACAGACTGATGAAATTAGTTTTAACACACAATTGCCATGACTATAACTAGGTTACTATCATCTATATGCTTACAGTTTATTCATAATACATAATACATACATACATATATATGTACACTTTAGTTGTGCGTGCGTGGCATCGTTTTCGTAGTCTAAGGGAACTGTGATTTTATATGCGCGTACTTAGGTAACATATTTAAACAGCCATCTATACTGACAGCAAACTCGAACTGATAGCGATGACTCATAAAAATTAGAGTTTAGTGAGCTGGAAGGTGGCTAATAGGAATAATTCTTAACTTAGTAAGTATTTTGTCAATACTTAGTAAAAAAATACATAAGTTATTTTATTTGTTACGAATTACAAGGTTAACGTATGTATTGAAATTCGAAGATGCCCGTAGTAGTTTTTAGCAAAAACTGTGTCGCAGATACCATCAACCTCCTCACAGACAGGATGTTAAATTAGGTACATAATCTTTTTAAACTATTAAATAGATAATTTACTATAATTATTGAATATATGTCTATCTTTAATGTTAACATATTTTTTCAAAGTACAAATTTAATAAATAAACATATTATATATTAATTTAATTAATGTCTGTACGCTAGTAAATTTAGTTATTTAGATATGTGTCAATGCATCACTAGTTCCACAACTTAATTTCACTATAATTTATTTACCAAAATTTACTATTGTGTTGTGCAGGAAGCTTTTTTAGAAAACTTTTCTATGATTAACTTTAAGAAATTGCTCAATAAGCCTGACGACTCAATAACTCTAATTAGTCAGTCAATTAGATTATCAAAAGATATTGAACAGTTCGTTTTTCTTTTGTCAATCAAACAAAAAACTACGAGAATAAAAAATAATAAGTATATCAAAAAGTTTGGGAGTGGGTCTTCATGGCTCAGTAAAAAGTCTTCATAACTTTTTGATTCATCGACAAAAGAAAAAAATGTCTCATATCGTCTGATAATCTAACTGACTAAAACTAACTAACTGATTAGAATTTTTGCGTCTTCGGGCATATTATTGTGCGATGGATTAGTTAGATTGACTATTTCACCGTGTATTCAGGATGTGTAGACCCTCGTCTCATTATACGTTCGGACCGTTTTCGCAGATATTTATGTGAATAAAAGATATTTGGAGGCGATTTAGTTTTATCACGGCTTAACTTTCGAGTCTGAAGCAAAAGTTATTTCTTTATTTACTGATTTACAAATTAGCTTTAGCTATTTTATTTTGTTTTGATGCGAAAGTCACGCTAAGTTTTTTTGGCTTTACTGAAAAAGAAAATTACAATCAATAATAAAAATAAATTAGAGAAACTATTTACAATTCAAGCATTTGAACTAACCGCCGACTGTTGCAAACAAAAAATACAAAAATACAATCTTTATTCAGAAACTTAGAATACATTATATAAAAGTGTTTGAAGCCCCCTTTTAAGTAAAGTATTTTAAAAAATAAATTACAAGCAACCTACAGGTAGCCTGTTTGGAACATGACAAAACGTAAACTCTATCTCATCAATTGTTGAAAAACAATATGCTTCAACCGTCTTGAACATTCAAGAATCCGAGTAATCTCCAAAACAGGCAAAATGTAAGAAAAGTTATTATCTCGCGTAATACTGGTTTTACTACGTTTCAAGAGCTTTACAATCTTGCTTTGTACATAATATCTCAAAGATTTGGCTTTTCTGGCAAAGTAAAATGTAAGCAACGTTGTTCTTATGGGGCTGCATTGAGCAAAAGTGGCGCATGTCGCTTTTATTTAAATTATTTGATTGAGGTTCAACAAGTATTCTGCAATAAATAATTGATTCAGACATTACTTTGAGGAAATCCATTGCAATTATTTATGAAAAACATTTAGTGACAATTCCTCGCAAAACTTTTTCTGATGATTTCATCAGAAAAAGTTTTGCGAGGAATTGTAATAATAATTGTAATAACAAAACATAATCGTGTGAACCGCCCACAAATTGACAATCAGAGAAGGAAAAAAAACAGATTTGCGCAATATTAAATTGCCGAGTTACTCCCTGCAACTTCAAACATGCACACAATTTAGTTGTAAAAAAAAATAATGATATTTAAGATTACCTAAATATAAATGACAAGCTGAGCCCCGCGGCTACGCACGCGTTGTTCCTACCTATGGAAACCTTAAAAGGTGATTTCTGTCCCATGGGATAGAATTTATGGGATAAAAAGAAGCCTATGTTTGATTCCAGGATAAGAATTACCTGTATGCAAATTTCAGCCCAATCCGTTTAGTAGTTTTGGCGTAAAGAGGTAAAAAACATCCTGGATAAATCCATACAAACTTTCGCATTTTTAATATTAGTGTGATATTAAAGATATAAATCATTTTTATCTTTTAGATTAACATACGAGTAGATGATGTGACGGGGTGGCATAGGCTTATCAGTCTCTTTGAGTTCCTCGAGACCACAAAAAACGACTAAACATACCGTATTTTTAAAAGCTTTTTCTCTAGTTTAGTCGACAAGGAAATAACTGTCTTCAGTGAAAACTTTCCAACTTACCCATTCCTATAGAAAACGCAGGTAATGAATACTTTACAGCGGCACCACTTTCGCTCTAGATAACACCTTAACGAAGGTAAGTTCTTGAAACACATAACTCCTCATCATAACTGTACAAAACACGGAGCAAGTTTATACATTTAAAACCGGGTAAGTCCCTACTTGTTACTTCGTTAGCTGGAGCAATAGTTAGAAGTTGTTTGTGAAAGTTGAACCACACTTAGAACGTTATATTAGATGTATATTTTGGTTAAAGGGTCAGCTTAGGTTTTATAGTCTTTCGGCGCGGTACGCTAGCGCTCTTATACACGGACTGCACCTCTATAATAATATTTTAAGAGGAAATATTTGATTGTTTGTTTGTATTGAATAAGCTCCGAAACTACTGGACCGATTTAATAAATTCTTTCGTCATCAAAAAGCTTACTTTTGTGGGAGTGGCAAAGGCTTATTATATCCCGGAATTCCCACGGGAACGGGAACTACGCGGGTGCAATCGCGAGGCGCTGCTAGTCATAAATACACGCACAGTAAGTTTCCGACTGCAAAGCTCGACGGCAGCAGCGGCCCTGCAGAACCATTCTACCATCGAACTGCGATCACCAAACCACAAGCCCAGCGTGGATTATGGGCATTACCCCTTATGAGACAAATGCCAATAAGTCGCTTATCAGGGGAGGCCTGTGTCCAGCAGTGGACCAATACAGGCTATTGAGGTGAGGTTGAGGTAGTATTGAGAGGTTGTGCCGTTGTGAAGATGTTTGGCCAAAGACAACGCCAAAACTAATGAATGCATCGGGCTGAGACTTTACACATACAGATCAGATCTGGTCCTGGAATATGATATGTATATTCTAGTAATTAATTTTGTTTTAAAAAACTATAAACCCACTTTAATTTTTATAGTGTTTTTATGAATTTTCATGGATCCCATTGTCAGAACTGAACAAAATTAAAATGGGATCGCACGGGAAGCACCAGCTTTTATATAAAAAAATAATCATGAAAATCGGACCACCCAGTCAAAAGTTCTGAGGTAACAAACATAAAAAACAGTCGAATTGATAACTTCCACCTTTATTAAAGTCGATTAAAAAGGCGTGCGAATCCTATGGCAGAAGCCACTAATTTATGTCCCGAAGATATAGTCCGAAAAAAAAGGACTTCATCAATAATAATAACACTCGACGTTTCTTGGCTGAGGATGCATAAAATAACATAAAATATAAATAAAAAGTTTATTTATTCATATACAAAAAATCAAAGATAAAATATGCAGGTCTCGACAGAGCTTACAATTATTAGAGTTGAGACCCGATGGGTTGTGCTTTTGGACATAGATTTGATTCGATTCAACATGCTGAGCATTTTGTAAGGTCACATGGAGTTTCTTTGATTCTTTATTATACACAAAGTATGAACTTATTTAAGTTATGTAGGTACAAAGGCGTGCATAACCCTGATAAAGAGTTTTCTTCCAACAAAACCTTAGAGTTATAGGAGAGTCAATGGAACAGGTAGAGGAAGTGCACAAATTACGCATCTACAATACATTATATGCAAAATAAACATACATTGATAAAAAAAATTTTGGAGTAAAATAAATTACACATTACGAAATACTACACTGGTGTCGATGCTGTTGTTTTAGAATTAGATAAAATTAGCTAAAATATGGATTTACTAATGACAAATAGAGGATAGCTTTTCAAATTGAATAGTTATCTTCTATTAATAAGGATTTACGATTCGTTAGAAATCGATGAAGTAATCGAAATGTATCGTTTGAAGTTCCTAAATCCTTATATTAGCAAATTCTAAAACATCAGAATCGACGCCTATGTCCACTTTCAACTAGATCCAGATAATCATAAATTAATCTCGACCAAAAACACTTTTCACTGGCGTTGATAATGATGGTACCGATGCCTGATTATATTAGTTATGGGACGGTACTTGACAAAACTCCCTTTGCAAACCACTATAAGATTGTCCCTAAATCTCTTTTTAGTTCGAAAAGTTGGAGAAACAAAAGTTTGTTTATCAAAACAGACATTTACGCACAACTTTTATAACTCTCTGCGACAGTTTCATTACTTCTTGAGCAGTAAGCTATGTTTAAAGGCGAACGCACACCTATCCGAAAAGAATAGGCCAAAGGAACCGAGAGAATCGCATTGAACTCTGACGATTCAATACTACTGATGACTTAGGTGGCGCGAAGGAACTGAAACTCAAATGGTTCTAGCGAAGAGCTACAAACGTATTCATATTTTCCGGTAAAGCTTTTCTTAAGCTGAATAAAGTTTCATAAAAATAAAAAAGACGTGTGGCACTCGGGGACTGCCACGGTAAAGCTATTGCAATGCGATGGCATTGCAAAAGTGAATATGACGTTTGTCTCTTTAGTTCAGCAACTCGCCTCTAGATGTAGAGGCGAGTTGCTGAACTAAAGAGACCAACGTCATATTCAAAAAGTCATTAAAAGTTCTACTATTCATCGATAGATGGCAAAACTAAAAAGTATCACCGCTGTTCCGGTCGGAGTGGGGAGCGTGAGGTTTTTTCGTTACGGAATTTCTGGATTCGGTCCCCGCGCTCAAGGCCCGCGATAAAAGCTATGCAATAGCTTAATAATAATAATGTTTTATTCGGTAATAAAATATACATAGATGATACATTTATAAACGAAAACATCCTTTAAGTATTATGTAAATACTTGTGATAAGTTTTTCGCTCTTCCCCGTTTTAACTTATTTATATTTGAAGACGTTACACGTTTTTATAAAGCAGCAAAACAATAAAATTAAATTAAATTAAAGTAAGGTAAAAATTTAAATTAGATTCCTTCGGTTTTCTCGGTTCTTATTCTCAAAACCGTGTGCGATCACCTTTACTTGTTATTCGTAAAGATGATGTTACCAATTCGATTAATCTGGTTAGGTTAACACGGAATTGGGTTTGGTTTATAAATGTGATTACCGAAGCGACGAATTTAACGTTCGTAACTACGTATTGTACCTACTTGCTTGATGTAGTTACTATTACAGTGTACACAAAAATTGTAACAAACCTACTAACTTTATTGTAGTGGCTACAATTACAGTGTACAAAAAATTGTAATAAACTTACTATATAAAACTAGCTTTAGGTAGTTACTACAATTATAGTGTACGTACACAAAAATTGTAACAGCACTGTAAATTGTAGTAACTACTACAATAGGCCTAATGACTAAACAATTCTAATAGGTCAGTTAGATTATCAGAAAATTTGGACAATTTATTTTTTTGTCAATCAAACAAAAAATAACAAAAATAAAGCCAGTCAAAGTTTGGGAGTGACGTCACGGCTCAGTAAAAAGTCTGACACCTACTGAGCCGTGACATCACGTGGAACTTTAACTGGCTACATCTTCATAATTTTTTTGATTGATCTACAAAATAAAAAATACGTGTTCAATATATTCTAATAATAAATTTTTTAGTCGTCAAATCTAATTACAGTGTTATACCAATTTTTGTAGAAAAACATTATGGCCTTTTAGTTCACTTGAATCTGCGAACAAAAATGTTCGATAGAATACTTATAACTCTAGCAAAACCTTACTATTTGCTTCCAAACAGTACTAATTATTTATTTCTAGAAGATAATCTTTTAAAAGCCAATTTGGGATTTACCTGGCTTACCCCAGGTTAACCCCCTGATATCCCGCTAAGGGGAAAAACTTAACATAATAAAAATAATTCAAGTTTTTCCGGAAAATAACGTTTTGACAGTAATTTTGATTGTTCAATCATTACTAAAAAGACTTTCGTAGTTTGACAAATTCATTTAAGCAGGTTAAATTCGAACCTTGTTTGTGTTGGAATTGAATTTTCAATAATTATTTTTTATAAAGGAACGCAAACTTAATCTAAAAAAATGATTGTGTTTTATTGTTGTACTTTCTTAGATAATATAGAAAACTTTAAAAATACATGAAAAAAATTAAACCTTAAAACCGAGTTAACCCTAGAAAGTAAATCAAAAGCGGAGAATTTATGAAGAACATCCATAATTGAAATTCAAATTGATATTCCATTGAAACTGGAACTAAAGCCAAGTTTAAGCATATCCAAGCTCGATCTATTAGCAATTGAAATTCAACTGTGAACAAGGAAGATTGACTGAATTCTGCATCAATAGAAAAATTAATTAATAATATATTAATATTGAACTTTGCACTCGATTCAAAGCAGGCGTAGCTTACAATGCGTGGAGTTCCCTAAATCTTGATTTCTCTATAAAGATGATGAGTTTTGGCCCGATTTCAATTCAATTATTTGACGACCTATGTGACTCGGTGGGCGAAAGTCCGCTTGCGACGCACGAGGTTGCGGGTTCGATTCCCGCCTCGGGACAAATGTTTGTACGATCTGCAGATATTTGTTCAGGGCATTCTGTATGTTTTCTATGTATAACAAAAAAAAACCCATCCATGTAATTTATTTTATTATGTATATCAGTTATCTAGTACCCATAACACAAGCTCTGCTTAGCTTGGGTTAGATAATGCCGAGTGAATTGTGTAGAACATTACATTAACATTAAGTATCTTTCAGTATATAGCATACTGGATATGGATATAGAGGCTCATGACCGCTATTCGTGGCGTCGTTTGGGGGAGGCCTATGTTCAGCAGTGGCCTTACACAGGCTGATGATGATGATGATGCTATAAACATAATAGGTTCACTGACGGTAACTTTACCGGCTAGGCCAACTTTATAAACTTGAACTTAACTCGAAGTGAAGTCACTTGGTTCGCTGTAGAATGCATTTTCTCGACGTCGAGGTAGCTTTTAGTCCGTCATTACGGGTTAACTCAAGTAAAAGGTATTAAAAAGTGTTGGAATAGAACCAGAAATTGGCTATGACTTAGTTTAGTTAAGTCAAGATTCGTTTACAAATTTATTATTTATTAATTGGAATGCTAAAACTTCCAACACTTATGGCCGGTATGATTTTTTGATCTTTAATTATCTGTGGGTGTCGTAAGAGACGACTAAGGGATATCCACCGGGTTGCAGGATTATGGTATTTTGGACAATACCCCCATGAGATGAAGGCCAGTTAGGCGCTTATCAGGGGGAAGCCTGCGTCCAGCACTGGACATATGTATATAGGCTGCTGAGGACTTCTGGATAATTCACACAGCATCTGTCTGTGAGATACGATGGGTCTTTAGATTACGAATCGTTTCGTTAGCAGAAGCCTAAAACGACTTCTTCGATGAAATTAAAACAAAGTGTAACACACATTACTAATTAAACTGCGATCCCCAACCCGCATGCCCAGCGTGGGGACCCTCCATGAGATAAACGCCAATAAGGCTTATCAGGGGGAGGCCTGCGTCCAGCAGTGGACCAATACAGGCTGTTGAGGTTGAGGTTGAGGTAACACTCATTATAATAATAAATAACAATAATTTCCGCATAATCGTAAAATATCTCATGTTTAATACAGATTTTATCAAGGCATTGTTTCTAATCGACATCATGCCCCGGGTATTATGAAATTGAGGTTATAAACGTGGTCGTTAGAATATCGTAATGGATTTGAGGGGTTAAAGTTGTTTTAGGTTAAGATGAAAACTAATGATAATAATCCATTTCTTTTTTTATTGTTCCACTTTAATAACTATGTATTCGACTCGTATTCCGACTTAGTGGGTAGTCTATATACATTTTTATTTATTTTATATTTTTATTTATGTATTGCATACATGTCCATTAGAAGTTTTTTTAACAATTTAAGGTAGAATCTACATGAACCCTGTAAGGGCGTTGCAACATTCTGGGTTAGAGTTCTTATGTAGGTATAAAAGTTAGTATTTTACAATTTTATATTAGGTTGCGATACAGAGGAAAAGAAATACATATGTCGTCAGCATTATAATTATTACAGGGCTATAATAATTATTATGTCAGAAATAAAATAAGAATAAATGGAAAATTATAAAAATTAAAGATTATGAAAACGTCAATGGTAGGTATATATAAAATGTCAAGATTCATGCTCAGTGTTCTAAATAAATAAATGTCATAAAATTGTTATATTCCTACTAGGTACTTTTAAAGTTTTTGTCACGAAGGAATTCATTCACTGTGTAATAACGCGTATTAAGTAATGATTTAACCAAGTCTTAAAATATCGTCTAATTTTTCATCTTTTATGTCATCAGGCTATTTATTAAAAATAGTTACTAAGCAAGATTTGGGCTCTTACTTACTATTGTTAGGGTACCTACTAGCTGGTTTAATTATCATTTTTCCGTGGCGTCTATTGTACTTGTCTTCTTGTTCCGATTTAGATTTAAAAATGTGCCTATTTTTTCATAAAAATTGCGAAGCTTGCTATTTATATATAATATACAGGGAAGGGTCAGAATTCCCTTTTTAATGAAATGTGGCTTACAGCTGTCCCGGGTTGGGATGTTTACCAAAATTCGTATGATTTTCTATTAAAAGAACAAAGTGTGTACCACAACAAGAAAAGATGCGAATTTGTATGCCCTACAAAAGATAATAGACGTTTTTTTCACTGCATGTGCTCGAAAATTGCGTTTTCTAAGGAGCCGAAAGTGCCACTTTTCCGCCATCAGCCCTCAACAAAGAGTATTCACTACGTAAGAAAAGTTCTTGTTGCATAAATAGCTATTTTGATATAAATGTTTGTAGTTGCGTCAAAGTAAACGGAAACTGCTTATTGTAACTACATACATTTTGTCAGTCATCTAGTCCCTACCCATAACAAAAGCACTGCTTAGCTTGGGCTAGATAATGCTGTGTGGATTATCCAGCATTATTTATTTATTGTGTACTGTGACATCAAGGGTCGCTCTCAATAATTTACTTTGACAAACTTGCATCCTTTTGTGGCCACGCGTGGATAACACAACAAGTTGGAAGTAAACGAGTTTCCACTGCCTACCAATTTCAAGTCCGCTAACGAATTTACGTAGGTATTTTGAACGCGTTCATGAATTTTGTGTCGACAGTAGGTAATCCGCGTCGTACATGCATTATTCATTTATTCCGTCCACGTCGGAACGAATAGCTTAGCTTTATACGAGCGTAGTTATCATTTTACTACCTTGTTGTTATTAAAATTCTGAACGGCTCACTATCATTTACCGAGATACTTTTTATTTAGTACTAGTGTTATATCGGTAAGGAATGAAACGTCCGTCGTGCTCGATAGCTAGTTTATTACTAAAGACTTACAAATACCCTCAGTAGTAATATATACAGTTCAACCATTGATTTATTAAAAACGAAGATTAGGCACTGGTTGCACGAAAGTGGCAACCTAGAATTGTGTAAAATTGTGTTCTCCCACATCAGTCACCGTCTGACCGGCGGCACGGGCGGTCGTGATTCGCGTGAAATATTGTTGCCTCAGTCTCACTTCGGTCCTAGATACGTTTTTCCGTCTTTGTTCTTCTTTGTATTGCACAGAAATGGAAATATAACTGTGAGCGTATGTGTTTGCGTGTAGTTGTAACACATGCCAATTTTTGAGTAAGCTCTGGGAGAACGTAACCTATCTTCCCTTTTTAAATCAATGAGTTCAACTAGGCTATTTCACGGGCTTTTAATGTGATAAGTCCAATGCTGATCCTGCCTCCCACCAAACAAGGGAAGTTTAAGGATACATAATACTTTGTTAAATGTTCTTTAATTTTGTATAAATGTATAATTTTAAAAATTTGTTCGATTTTATCACAGAAGGTTTTCTTCGCTGAATTGTAACTAAATCTTTTTATCCATATATTTTACAAGGGAAGTTTTGCCATAATCACCTCAGAAACTAGTGCTTAGGAAAAATCAAGGTAGGTATTTTTTTAAACTATAGATAAAATCTATAAATCGGAAAGTAAAGAATAACAAAATGAAAAGTGAAAAAAATTAAAAGTTTAAAAATGCAAAAACAATATACAATCTACGTTTTTAATCAATCAAAACATATTTGTATTTGGAAAGCCATCTGATAACATTTGGCTTACAAAAATATTCTTTTGTACTTTTGATATACGAGTATAAAATAACAATATGAATTCGGTTAATACAATAGATTATTGCGCTCAGCTCATAGCTTTTGAACCATATATCATCCCCAGTTAATTCGCATAATCCTGTTTACCTATAAAATCATCCAGTAATACCATCGATCAGGTATTTCGCGGGGGCCGGCGGAAACTTTGATCGATGGCTAATACCTATAAAAATAGCCGAAAGAAACTCGAGCATATATCTGTATGTTACCTATGTAAAACTAGCTGCACCCCGCGGCTTTGCACGCCTATCCCACGGGAAGTTATTTATGGAATAAAAAGTAGCCTATGTGTTATTGCAGTACTATAGTAAAAGAAACATGAAGGTTAGACAATAAATCGTATAATCTTATAAGGTAATAACATTAAATCACAAGGGCATTAATAATAAGCTATGTACATATATATATATACTTTACTCTATAATAATCTAGAATAATCCCGGGACTGGGTATTAGTAACTAGGAGTTTACTGTACGGCGGTCAGGAGCAAGGTGCCGTGTTCTCATCGCTTGCTCGACTCGATGGCTCAGGCTGGGCTGGGTCGGCACGATCGCAGGTTCGATTCTCGGTGCGAGGCTCGGTTGGCTTGGTCGGACGGACGGTCGGAGACTCGGCGTGCACTTCTAGCGTTTGAATTTGGCGCGCTTCGTTCATGTTCCTCGGTGATAACAGGAAAAGCAACGAGAGCGACAACATCCGGCTATCCTGCTCATGCATTCGTCCCGAATGCGTCTTGGTCTGATAGGTGAAGCTGAAAACAAAACGCATAAGTTAGTTACCATAATAATTATTATTTCCTGTAAATGTACCCGTGTAATGTACAGGTAGACAGGGTAAGTTGGTTAAGTGCAAATACTTAAAACACTGAATCGTGTACCGCAAAGTGATTGTGTTACTAAGCTCTGTGGTTTGAACCAGCTGATGTTCATTAGGGATCAGCTAGTTGTTTATCACCACTTAACAACAGCGTTCACAAGGATGCCTGCTGTAGCTTTAACCCAACACTCCACAATACATCGACAATGTTTGAAGCTTTAACTTTAAGACCAACCAATTTATTAATCGCAACAAAAATGATGCTCATTAGGGGAGGCCTATGTGCAGCAGTGGACTAGTATAGGCTGATGATGATGATGGACGAAATGAAAAACAGGAATTCAGAATAGAGCAATATCATCAGTTTTAAAATAAGGATACCTACCTATCTCAAATTATTATGAGTGTACTTAGTGTTATTCCTACATACTCACAACTGGACAACATCCGACATTACTCAGTGAGACGTATCCATGGTTTCATGTTCTCTACACACGCTACCCCATCGTAGCGCTTAGAAGTCCTCTCTGCTCCTCTCATGTCCGCCACCTGATACCTATCGTGACCTAATACCTTTGTCACCTGGAATGGGCCCTTGAAGAGTGGCATAAGCTTTGTGCTTTGACCGTCGTTAGAATAACTCGGTATTTTTAGTACAACTAAGTCTCCGATTGCATAGGAAGGTGCGTCTTTTCGTTTAGCATCGAAAGAAGCCTTCTGATTTATGGCGTCCTTCTTAATATTTGCGTCTATTAACTCTCTAAGAGATCGAAACATATTGCGATGGACTTGAAAGGTATCGGACAACGTGTCGCGCCATGCTTTCCACCTCCACGTAGTCCACCTGGTATGATTTTTTTGAAAAGAATCTAACCAAGTTTTTGCGGTATTGCGTAATTTTTGAAGAGCCTGATGCTTGATCATATTATCTGACCAGCCAAACGCACGAGCGTTGGCTTCTACAACATTAATCCACATATTTACGTCGTCTACGAGCGGGTCAAATTCGGGAATGACAGACGATAATACGACATTCTGACTCACGGTTGGCGACAGCTAACGGTGACGCTTCCTCTTTCGACGTCGGCGCTCGCTAGCGCTGCTGCTGCTAGAGCTAGACGTGGCAGAGGACGAGCTCGAGGTATCTCTTCTCGACTTCCTTTTGCGGCGTGGCATATTGTGGGTGTGGCACGGTAAGCACTTCTGATAAAAGAAACATGAAGGTTAGACAATAAATCGTATAATCTTATAAGGTAATAACATTAAATCACAAGGGCATTAATAATAAGCTATGTACATATATATATATACTTTACTCTATAATCATCTAGAATAATCCCGGGACTGGGTATTAGTAACTAGGAGTTTACTGTACGGCGGTCAGGAGCAAAGTGCCGTGTTCTCATCGCTTGCTCGACTCGATGGCTCGGGCTGGGCTGGGTCGGCACGATCGCAGGTTCGATTCTCGGTGCGAGGCTCGGTTGGCTTGGTCGGACGGACGGTCGGAGACTCGGCGTGCGCTTCTAGCGTTTGAATTTGGCGCGCTTCGTTCATGTCCCTCGGTGATAACAGGAAAAGCAACGAGAGCGACAACAATAGGTACCTCTAAGCAAAATTTCAGCCCGATCCGTTCAGTATTTTTTGAGTAATAGCAACAAACATTATTATACATGTTTACACAAGCAAGTTTACAAACTTTCGTGTTTATAATATTAGTAGGTTATAAGGAACAAACCATGCAAGAAAACAAATAAAATTCTAGGCAGTCAAGAAAAATAAAAAAGTACATAGGACTCCTAACCTAAGTACTTTTTTATTTTTTTGACTACCTAGAATGTAATTTTTAGGAGCTAATTACCTGTATTTATGACAAAGTTTTTTCCTTAAATATACCCAGCCAGATTAATTTCAAATCTCAACATACAGATAAAATAAAAATTGTAAATGTGAATGAAATAAAATGCAAAATCCAAATACTACCCACGTTTTTTCCAATCAAAAAATAATTGTATTTCGATGTAATAATATTTAGCTAAACGGAATATTCTTTTGTACCTTCCACAATTTTAATAAAACGACAATATGAATTTGGTTTATTCATTAAATCATTGTCACAGCTCACAGCTTTTGAACTATATCATCCCAGGTCATGCTTCAAAATCCTGTTTGCGTATAAAATGGTGCTGAAGTACTAAACATACATAGATAGAAACCGTCTGTTTGACTAACTAAAGGGTTACCTTTTCCAGCCTTAACAGTAGAACGGAGTTTTCAGACGGAAATTTACCAGCTTTGTTACATTTCGTTACCCAATTTCAATAAGATTTGTTCAGCCATCTAAATGGCTGAACACCGTAACGCCAGGCACGACTCTTCTCTTTTAAAACAGACTCTACATCCAAACATCCACTTTCGTTATGAATGTAAGCGGGTTAACTACGAACCTTGTTTGTGTTGGAAGAACACCAACGTTTCATCCCTTAACGAGGGACATCCTTAGGGCGAATGTGGTTCCCGCTTACATTCATAATGAATTCGTCAAACTACGAAAGTTTCTATAGTAAAATCCACTTTCGTGTTTATAATAGGGTATATGCATGCGACTTCAAAAAAGTATATCTATTTTTGTATTTAATGATGTTTTTATTGTGAAATTTAATCATTGAAAAGTAGATATTTTAAGTCTCAACAGCAAAATGTCTAAACGCAACGCTATTGGCACGTGAAGCGTGACGTCATACTTGAACATTTTTGTATGGGCATGAAGTTTTGACTTTGAGTTTAGAAATGGAGCTCAATGATCCGTGACGTCATAAAATGCAATGGCTAACATGGCAGCGTTTTTATCACCCGAAACTGAGTGTAGGTAGTTTTAGTTTTCGTTTTTTACCTCAATAATTTATTTATTTATTTTCCATTATGTATTTAACCTAAATAATCGATTAAAAAAAATAAAAAAAATCCATGCATTTACCCTATTATACTGTGATTTGCCGATGACATCAAACCAGCCATTTTGATTTCCACTGTGTCCACCTTTTCAGTGTTATCAAAATTGTTTTATAATTCATTCTCGCAAATGCTTTGAGTTTTTAGATCAAAAGTGGACAGAATATGGTAATTTCTTAATCGCCTGAATATTAATGTATTTATTTAATGAAACAGAAACAATAGCGTGTTTGTTTATAAAATGTGAGGGATTTCAGTAAATAAAGGTCAGGTTTTGTTAAAATCTGTTTTATCTCATGAGTTTGTTTGGTTTTTCAGGTTCATATTTTGAAATGGTTTATTTATTAGCCACTTTTTAGGGTTCCGTACACAAAGGGTAAAACGGGAGCCTAAAGACTCCGCTGGCTGTCCGTCCGTCTGTCTGTCTGTCTGTTAGTCTGTCACTAGGCTTGACTCTCATGAACTGTAATAGTCAGACAGTTGAAATTTTAACTAAGGTTTTTTACTAAGGTTCATACTTTGAACGGGTTTCATTATAAGTCACTTTTTCATAACCGTTTTTTAACTTAACATTTACAGAATTCTTTCGACACTATAAACCTAAAATTAAATCAGATTAAACTCGAAATTTAATCTGAAACATTTCAGCCTTCAAAGAATATTTGAATATTAAGAAATTATTTATTCGCAATGTTTATATTACTTTATTACCCCAATACCTAAGCTAATCTAGATGAAAAGGTCGAGCACAGTTATTATAAGCTTGAGTTGAAAAAAAACCATGCAATGAATTATGAACTAGCTACCTATAGCTTGTTTGCAAAAGTCTGCAGTTAGCTCGATTGCTTCTATTGTAAACAATATTTTTAATTTATATCTAATATTTGATTGTTATTTTCTTCTTACAAAAAACTATTAGAGAAAACCATTATGACCTATAAAAGTAGTATAACCTTTAAAAGTAGGTATACCTACATATCACCACCTACTTTTTTAACGAAACTAATACCGTTAGTAAGAGTAAATAATTCAATTTTATTTTTTTATTTTTTCATCGATTGTGTGCAGTTCACTCTTGTTCTAAAATGTTTACTTTCTGTATTGTAATTTTCTTTTATTATTATTATGTCATACTGTGAAGGTGTGTATAATAATATAAGTATATAAGTATAGCAATGTTTTTATTTCAGAGAAACATAGTCAAAATACACAATAAATATATAAAACTTAGTCAAAAAATAACCCGCCCTTAACCATTTCTGGTGCAAAGGTGCCCATAATGCTAAAGCATAAGTATAGTAAAATAATATTATAATAATAAATAACTTACACCTTGTGTAAGTTGTGTAAGTAAGCGAATTCTGTTGGCTACGCCCTCAGATGGCCTAGCCAACCGGCATTCGCTATGAAGCGAATCGAAATCAATTAAACGAATCGCAGGAAAAAAATCGAAACAGATCACGTGACATCACTAAGGCATTTGTCAAACCCATACATTTTTTGGAATTTTCTACTATCGCTTTTGACTTCGACTGTTACATTGTCTGCCATCTGGTCTTATACTTTATGTAGGTGGCTTTTTCATATAAAACTTCCAGTTTTGACTACAGTGCGAGTGAACATTCGCTGTACAAGTTGGCCCAGTTTCTTTTATTTTCTTTAGTTTGTACAGTCATCATCCAAAGTAAACTGAAAAAAAAATCCATTACAATGAATCACTTTTTGTCATTTTAACTTTGTCTTTTTTAAAAGACAGATGAGTGCTGTGTTGGTGCTGGCTTATAATTTGCACCACCCCATCTCCTCCCGTGGGTGTCGTAAGAGGCGACTAAGGGATATCCACCGGGGGGCGGGCAGCAACGGCACCTCTGCAGAACAATTGTACCACCAAACTGCGATAAATTGGAAAACATGAATTTTGTGACTATTCAACAGTACCTACCTATGTAGATCTGCTTTCGACAACTACATGTTTTATTATTAAACTACAAGCCGAAGTCAGCGGTTTAAAGTAAGGGCGCATACCCTAGCCAATATGACAGCTTCACCTATTTTATCATATTATTACGTTTAACACAGGTTTTTTTTTTTTTTTTTTTTTTTTTTTTACGGTAAATAGACCTTTGTTTGACCGCAATCTCACCTGATGGAAAGCGAAGATGCGGCCGACGGTGTATCACGAAGGTCTAGAAGATACCTATTCACCCTTGTCTTGAAGAGACCCAGGTTGTAATTGGCCGGAAAAACAGAGGCAGGGAGCGAGTTCCATTCCTTTGCGGTGCGAATAATAAAGGTGGAGGAAAACCGCTTAGTGCGAGTGGAGGGTACATCCACCAAGTATGGATGGTAGTGAGCTGTGCGTCTGCTTGTCCTGGAGTGGAAGGGGGATGGTGGGATCAGGTCATGTAGTTCGAGTGAGCATTCACCAAAATGTATCCTATAAAAGATCGAGAGACAAGCAACCTTGCGGCGGTGTTCGAGACTTTGAACTTTAGTCTCTGCAAGGTACTGCTCGTCAATGAGTCTAAAGGCTCTTCGTTCGATCGAGTCTAAGGCTGCAAGGTGGTACTTGGCCGAGCCGTCCAAAACATGGCAGCAATACTCCAAACCAGACCGGACCTGTGCTTGATAAAGGGATAGAAGCTGTTCCGGTGTGAAGTATCGCTTAACCTTATTTAGGACCCCTAGCTTCATGGCTGCTGTTTTGGCCTTCGACTCGATGAATGTGCCAAAGTTCAAAGTTGGTGTGAGAGTGACACCGAGGAGCTCCAGTTGATCATTTATAGGTACCGGTACATTCCGGAAAACGGGAAGCTGGACAAGCGGACTCTTTTTTGCAGAGAAGAGACATGCTTGCGTTTTAGAGGCATTGAAGTTAACCCGATTGGCTTTGCCCCAGTCCGAGACTGCCTTAAGAGTTAAGTTCAAGCGCTGCAGCATGTCTTCTCTCTGCACCTGTACGTCATTCCGACTGGCTTTCCCGTTGGATAGGTACCTCTCAACCACGGTGCTGTCGTCTGCGTAAACAATGATACCGGGTACCAGCAGGTCATTAATGTGCAGCAGGAACAACGTGGCAGAGAGAACAGACCCCTGAGGTACCCCGGCGTTGATCGCCAATTGATCAGACGAGCAGCCATCAACGACTACACGAATGGATCTTTCCCTCAGAAAGTCGCGAAGCCAGTTGCAGAAGAGGTCTGGAAGTCCTTATGCTGGAAGCTTGTTAATAAGGCTGTCGTGCCAAACCCTATCGAAGGCTTTAGAGACGTCAAGTGAAACCGCGATGGCTTCACCGTGCTTCTCAATGGCCTCGCTCCATATGTGGGTGGCATACACAAGAAGATCTCCTGTAGAACGTTTTCAGCGAAAGCCGTATTGACGGTCACTAAGGAGGTCATTGTCTTAGAGGTATGCCAGGAGTTTGCCATTCAGGACACGCTCCATGCACTTACAGAGCAGGGAGGTGACTGAAATGGGGCGATAGTTAGTGGAATCAGCTCGACTACCTTTCTTGGGCACAGGCTGCACATTAGCAAGCTTCCATGACTTGGGGACTTTACCAGATTTCAAGGACAGGCGAAAAAGTCGGGTAAGGATGGGAGACAACTCAGGAGCGCAGGACTTCAGCACCACAGCCGAGATTCCGTCCGGACCACTAGCCTTATTCACGTCGAGACCACGCAAAGTTTTGAGCACTTCCTTTTGATGTATGCGGATCTCAGGCATGTTTGTACTACATCGAGGAAGGCTGGGTGGTGAAACATTTGAGGTCTCAAGACGTGAGGCCTCTGCGAATTGAGTCACAAATAAATTAGCTTTCTCATTCGCAGTGTGTGCTAGCGATCCATCCGGGTTCAGCAATGGGGGAAGTGAAGGACGGCTAAAGTTGGCTTCGACGGATTTGGCTAACGACCAGAAGGCCTTACTCCCTGCTGGAAATGAGGCAAGTCTAGCTCCCAGTCGTCCGATCCGCTGAAAGCGAGCCTTCCTTAGCGTCTTCTTAAGGGACTTGGCGGCTTTGTTATAGGCTGACTTCCTAAGTGATGTATCTGTTGCTTTACTGTTCCGGGCGTCGACCCACGCAAGATAAGCCCTGTGTTTTTGCGCCGCAGCACTGGCACACGAGGAGTTAAACCACAGGGGAGTCCTATCAGAGGGTGAAGTATCAGTGAAAGGAATAAAATATTCCATTGCACTTTTAATCACCCACGTTACAGCATCGGCACAGACAGATGGATCACAGGAGGTGAAGCACGTTTGCCGCCAAGGATATGAAGCAAAGAAATGACGCATCTCATCCCAGTCTGCTGACTTGTAACGCCATATTCGTCTGTTACCCTTAGGGGTAAGATCTGGAGGCGAATACGACGATACTGACCTTACCATGCAGTGATCTGAGCTTCCTAAAGGGGGTAGCACAGACACTGAATTTCGGTCTGGGTCATTGGTCAGCAGTAGGTCCAAGCAATTGGCGGTGTGGCTATCAACGTCGGGGATCCTGGTCGCCTCTAGCACGAGCTGGGAGAGGTTAAGTGACAAAGCGAGTTTGTAGGCCTCTCGACTAGCATGATCGGTGTTCTGGTACGGAAAGAGCCAGTCGCGGTGGTGAGCGTTAAAGTCTCCTAACAGTACCAGTTTGGCAGCAGGGTAGCGTCGTTGAACCACATCAGCCGTATTGCAGATGTGATCGAACAGCCTGGTTGTCTCAACATCTCCAGTATGTGACCGATAAAGACTGGCATAGATGATTTTATCTAGACCAGTGTCCACCAAAATCCATATCAACGAAAAACCGGGTTCTTCGAGGTCACGGAGGCGCAGACAGCAAATGTCGTCCCGGGCATACACACACGTTCCGGCCTTGGGTTTAAAATTGTGCTCCAGGGTGTAACCTGGGTATGTGAGGTATGCAACATCTGGAGGCTTTCGTATCTGCGTCTCCGTGAGAAACAATAAGTGGGGCTTCGCAGTCTCTAGGTGGTGATGGACTGAGTCGAGATTTGAGTGCAGTCCTCGGATGTTGCAGAGGTGCACGTTAAGCGAGAGGACGTGCTTCCGCTGTGAGCACAACTTATTATTTTTGGACTTTTTCATGAGGAGGGTGAGTTAGGTGAGTGGGTGGACGGCAGTTGAGCGCGGCGTTGGTCAGCGAGCACAGGTTTAACAGCAGGATTGTGCATCATTGGAGGGCTGAAGATGGAGACTGCGGGGACGCCCGAACCCCCCCGAGAATGGCTATCAGGTCCTCTCATCCGGTCGCCAACCGGCATGGTAGAGCATTCCGGGATTTTTCGCGAGGCGGCGGGGCAGCCTTTCACGTGTGGCTGGCACGCTACTTGGGCCCCCTACAACCTGCGGTCGGCCAGCGGAGAACCGTGCTTCGGATCCCGCTACCCTCCATGTTCAGCCGCCCGATACACTGGCCTGGATGCTGTCCTGCAACACTCTTGCTGTTCCAATGCAAAACTGCTCAAACCCGTCTCCTCCACGATGGCTACTCCGGACCACATTCCGAAACACAACAGAGTTGCTTCACGGTCTGGCTTAGTCCGGAGGGTGGTGACAAGCCACGGCCGAAGCCTACCACCAGAGAGTAAAAAGTTTTAAATCCATTGCACAGTTTGTGGTATCTATTATAAGCTATTTTTTTATACCTCTATGATAGTTTTATCTTGTATGTTTTAGGCAGAAAATAAGATTGCAAAAATAGAGTTTGGTGGCACAAAGGGCAACTTAAACTATTACTGAGGCATTCATAACAAACTGTAAGATGGATTTTTAAAATTTCCTTTGTTAAACTATTAATAAGATTAAATAGGTGGCGGTGTCACTTTCATTTGTGTATGCGCGTGAAATAGCGAGGGTTATAGTAGGCTATAATTCCCGCTATTTAGGCGCAAACGCACAATGATAAAACTATTACAGAGGTATTATGGATGGAGCTATATGAATTCTCCAGCTATTTTGAGAATGCATGTGAACCTAAAGTATTGATAACATATTCGGACAACCCCCACACCAAGACTAGGATATTCGGGAGAGAGCTCTCTAGAATAATACCTAACTCAATTATAGGAGTAGGTAAATAGATAAGAAAAACTTTTATGCTGACTGTACTCAGAAGCGACAGTGAAATAGCTCGACCGGTTGAAACCATCTCCTTTGTTTCTGACACTGACTTTGTAATTCCTGTTTCAATTCAAATAAAGTGAGTTCTTGTACCTACTTATAAAACTCTAGTATTTTTATTTTATAGTTCTATTATATATTTCAGACTCAATAAAAAAGATGAAAATATTAAAAGAAAAGGATTAAAAAGTAGATACGAGTATATTTTTTTCTTTTTTTTCCTCCTTACCTGTAATTTGGCAGGGATAACTAAATAGTTATTAACTTACGCTTTATCTGCCGTCTTCTTAGCTTAATTTTTAATTGAACTAAATAATACTGGACATTTTACACAGCATTATCTAGCCCCGAGCTGAGCAGAGCTTGGGTACTAGATATCTGATATAAGTATTACAACACACTACATACATTATATATAATTTTTTTATCATACGTCTTAGAAAACATCCAGAACGCCCTCAACAAATATCTCCAGATCGTACAAAGATTTTTCCAAAAATGTAATACATATATAAATGTACTAATAAGCTTCTACATCAAAAAACCTAAGAGGTGACGGCAAAAGAACGACAACTCTTATATTACATCAAAAACCTAAGAGGTGACGGCAAAAAACCGACAAATCTTATATTATTACATCAAAAACCTAAGAGGTGACGGCAAAAGACCGGCAACTCTTATATTAATACTTGTGGCAATTTTGCCCACTACTATAGTAATATTCCTTCTAGGATCTGTCAATATTCTGAAAATGTACCCTTTAGACGTATTATGTCAATCTAATATAGTTTCCTTCAAAGACTTAGCAGTCAGTCTACATTATACACGCTTATCGCCCAGCACAAAACGTCCGCAATAAAGAAAGGAAACAAAATTCGGTATGACGAGGGTAGCTGTCCCTATGACGTGCCGCACAATAAATCATACCAGTCCTGCAACCCTTCAGCTCCAGCCTTTTGAACTTTAGGTGAGATAACACACAACACCGTCTTTTGTAGATGTTTAACCGACGCCTTTTTTACTAGGTTGGAAACCTTTCAACCTCAACAGCCTGTATTGATCCACTGCTGGACGCTGGCATCCCCCGATAAGTGCCTTATTGGCTTTTATCTCATAGGAGGCCATAATCCCCACGGTATGTGAGTGAGGGATCGCAGTTTGGTGGTTAGAGTTGTTCTGCAGGCGGCGGCCAGTTGTTTTCCCTTAGTCGCCTCTTAGGAAACCCGCGCGGGTAGAGTTGGGGTGGTGCAAATTCATAACTGGCACCACTAGGCTCAGGCTAGAGGCAATGCGCAAATAGCATTTTCCCATCGAAAAACAAAAAAAAAGGGAACCGAATAGTATGTAAGTTCATTTTTAGTAGAAAGGCATGATATCTGCCAGTTTTCCAGGTTTGCCAGGTATCAAATTAAACTCACCCAATCACTAAATACTTAGTCGGGTTTTAGTTTACTTTATCTTGTTTAAAAAAAAAAAGTAGGTAGCTTACACAGCTGACCGTCCTTTTACTTTCACTTGGTGAGATTGTGGTCACACGATGGTTTATTCAATGTAATGTAGTAAATGAACAAAAAATATTTCAGTAGCGACGCAGATTTCTTGGTAGATAGATAGATAGACTCTTTAACACACAAAAACACAGCACAGAAAAAGTAACAAAAAAGAACAGTAACAAATATCAAAGACACACATAATTAAGTACATAGGTTTATAGTATTACGTAGTTTGAACTGAAGGGTCGTTATTCAGAGTTTTGTCTCCTGAAATATGACACCTGCCAGTCACTTACATCTGTTGGAGTACCTATCTCGAGGAGACTACGAAAGTCTTGAACGTTTCGTTCCATTTTTTTTCCTGACTTCGAAAACAGGAAGAAGTTCTTTGTACGTATGTTTTTATGCTTGTTTGTCGATATCTCTGTCATAACTTGACCGTTTTGTTTATATTCTACTTTATATTCTTCTGTATGGAAAATAATCAACGAGAAATATTACTCCCGAGGAATTTGTATTTTACCGCAATACTTAAAAATAAGGGATTTCAGTCAGTTTTAGTTTATCAAAACAATTAAATTACTACAACCACAGTCTTACATAAAGATAAGAAAGACACGAGGAAACGATAATTTCGGTTAGCCACATAATTTTTTTGCGAAAAATACCTCACCGTTTTTGTAGATAACTTTAAGCTCTGAATAAAATTTTACTAAAGTTTTATCTTTCTCTTTCAGCAAAAGCTAGAGCTTAGTTGAATGACAGTTTGAGATACTTTTTGTGAAATTTTCATTTATTTTCATAAGAACTTATTTAAAACCAAAGGCACGGTAAATACCTATCCCACAATATTTAGGTCTCTGCTATAAAATTATGTTACATTACATATAGGTATATAATATACATTATGAAAAATTAAAATTAAACAGTTGCGTTCCAAAAATTAACACACATAACATGATTGTTGAGTTTTGTTTGTAATCATTTAATCTGTCAATTGACATGCGTTTTATCACTGGTTGCCGAATCACGTTTATTTTTTTTTTAAATGTTGGATTTTTTGTTATGCTAACTATTTTTGATTATTCCCTTCCTTGTCCTCGATGTCAATTAGAAACATTTTAAATAATTAAGTTTTTCATAAATGAAAGATATTCCTGACTAAATACTGTACAATCTAGCTTTCATATTTCCACTTTGCGTTACCCGTAGTTTAACAAAGTTCTTGGCAAAAACTTGGAAACCTGAATAGAAAATTAGGCTTTCCTTCATGAATAATGTAGATGTTAGTCAGCAAGTTGCTGGTCAACTATAATCTCTATCTCATATTAATAAGGTTGGGTTTCGCTGGAGAAGGGTATGCAGGTCATATGCCGAAGGTTTGGATGGCAGGCGCTTCAATATTGAAGCTTCTGTTGAGGTCACTACACACTAGGGCATTAAATTTGTAAACAACGGAAACTTTGACCTGCTCTTGTGTTTTGTACCTTAACCCTTTTAGCGAACCTTTTGTACCTTAACCCTTTACCTATACTTTGATAAGTGACCCATAGAGCTCCATAGTAAGTACTAGCCGTTGTCCTGATCCATCATAAGTTAACAAATAATATGAATTAGAAAAAAACTTGTACGCGGCTACTACATGCGGGTCACTCGCTTGACTCATGTGGCAAGATACTCGTTGTTTTCGTGCTTTCGTATACCTAAGTACTGGGCATTAGCGCTGCGATCGGACATTAATTAAATACCAAAAACATCTATAACTCATCCCCTATCCAGTAGTAACTAGATAATTAATTCTTGCAACTGATAATTATGACTTTACGGTGAATCCCTAACTCCCAAATTGTTAATCAAGTAGCCCGTGGGCGTTATCTTATCAGTGGAAGAGCTATCGCAACGATTATTAAATTAGGTTTCGAGTATCGTTATCGCGTTCTTGTATCGAGTGCGTTATTATTACCTACGTTGGGAAATTTACGAGCTATGAGGAATGCGTTCTTTGACCTGTTTTTTTTCTTAATTTATTGTTACTAGCTTCTTAAAGCCGCTTCTTTATTCTTTCGTGTATCAAAAAAAGTCTGCTAAGTATAACTACTTTTTGTAGTTTTGGGTCTAAACCTATTTTCGATCAAAACAGGCTGAACCGTTCAGTACCATGAGTTGATATTATGTATACAAACATCTAAGCTTTCTCTTTTTAAAATAATTTAAAAGTAATTATGGAGGTATTGGAAGAAACTTTGCTTCATTGTTTTAAACTCCTGTACCATATAATGTAAGTAGCCCATTGTACATACATTCTTTGAAATAACAATTTTTTTCCTTTGTCTTGGTTGAAAACGCGCGCTTTTCAGTGCATAACTTACCAAGAGAGACCAAAATCAAATCCGAATTTTAGATTATGATGGATGAAATCGTATGAAACTTCAGAACCTATACATAAAAAATATAAAAAAAAACTGTATATACTCTATGTTCAGAACTAATTTGGGGATATAAAAAAATTATCTTATTTTGTTTATTAAAAGAAATTCCAAATTCAAATAATTACGCTCCTAGTCTGAAACCTATACACAATAAAGGGTTTATAAAGGTTTATACACAATAGACGATAAACTCAAACTCAAACTCAAACTCAAAAATGCTTTATTTCCATAAATACAATAAATGTACACTTAGAAAAGGTCAAATCATAGTAAAAAATACACTGACACGGAAATAAAGTGGTATTTTTGATTTCGATCGCTTCGGTATGTAGACTAAAGTAAAGAAACGACGAAGAAACCTTTAGCCTGTTAGTTGTTATTTTTCGAGTTGGAGCAAAATCCGTCCCAAGCTTTTTTATCCTCTAGATAATCTGATATTTTATAGTAAGCCTTTTTGCATAATAAAGTTTTGACAATTTGTTTGAATTTATTTACTGATAATTTTTGCAGCTCAGTAGGGGTTTTGTTGTAGAAGCGTATACATTGCCCTTTAAAAGATACATTAATTTTATGCAGCCTAGTTGTGGGTACAGCGAGTTTATGTTTATTTCTAGTATTTACATTATGTATATCGCAATTTTTTGGGAAACTATTGATATTTTTATGAGTATACAACAAGTTTTCATAAATATATTGACTTGGTACTGTCATTATATTTATTTCTTTGAATTTATCACGTAGGGATTCTCTGGGACCCATTTTATAGATGGCACGAACAGCCCGCTTCTGCAGCACAAATATGGTGTTAATATCTGCAGCGTTCCCCCAAAGCAGTATACCATAAGACATAATACTATGGAAGTAGCTGAAATAAACTAGTCTAGATGTGTCCACGTCTGTGAGATTACGGATTTTTTTGACTGCATATGCTGCAGAACTAAGTCTCTTCGATAGCTTATCTATGTGTGGGCCCCATTGAAGTTTATTATCTAAGGTGATTCCTAAGAATACGGTACTTTCTATAATTTCTAACGTTTCTCCATTTACGTTTACATCAGCCTTAACTTGTTTTACATTAGGGAGAGTAAATCTAATACATTTCGTTTTGGTTCCGTTAAGCAAAAGATTGTTGACACTAAACCAATGAACTACCTTTGAGATTGCATTGTTTACATCGTCGAAATTAGTGTTTTGTCGTTTCATTTTAAAAATTAATGAAGTATCATCAGCAAACAATACAATCTCGTGATTATTCTTGACAAGATGAGGCAGGTCGTTAATATAAACTAAAAATAGGAAAGGACCGAGGATAGATCCCTGCGGTACACCCATTGTAACTACAGACCCTGAAGACCGTTTCCCATTTATGTCAACTCTTTGTATCCTATCACTCAAATAAGATGTGAGAAGATCCAAGGAGGTGTTCCTTATTCCATAGTGATGTAGTTTCCTGATTAATGTTTCATGGTGTACGCAATCGAATGCTTTAGACAAGTCGCAAAAAATGCCTAAGGCATCTTGCGACTTCTCCCAAGCATCAAAAATATGCGATACTAACTCTATACCGGCATCAGTAGTTGACCTGCCGCGAGTAAACCCGAATTGCTTACTATGAAGCAGGTCATTGCAATTGAAATAACTGAGCAATTGATGTAAAATAAGTTTTTCAAAAACTTTGCTGAATGTTGGCAGTACTGATATTGGTCTAAAGTTAGTTGGGTCAGACCTACTACCTGATTTAAACAGTGGGATTATTTTGCTACATTTCATTAGATCAGGAAATACACCACAATCAATCGACTCATTAAATATTAGGTCCTTACATATGAAATTGGCGTTTTTCGTACTGGCCACTTTAATCACAAATTTCTCCTCTTTGGTAAGGAATTCCAAATTCAAATTTGTACAGCTATAGACTCATGTATTTGTGCTTCGATGATCGTCATTCATTTGTTTTTTTTCTTCTGTGTTTTTCTGTTTGCGTCACTCATTTTACAAAATGGAAAACTTAAAATATCGCATTATTTACGAGTACGAGTTCCGCCGTGGCACTAGTGCTGCGGAAACAACTCGAAGGGTGAATGATGTGTATGGCGGTCGTGTTGCAAAAGAAAACACAGTTCGTTTTTGGTTCCAACGTTTTCGTTCTGGAAATTTCGACCTGCAGAACAAGCCCCGTGGACGGCCTGAGACTCAAGTTGATAATGAAGAGTTGAAGGCTATTGTGGAAGCGGATCCATCGCAAACCACGTCCGAGTTAGCTGCAGGCTGCGATGTTAGTGATAAAACTGTTTTAATTCACTTGAAGCAAATTGGGAAGATTAAAAAGCTTGAAAGGTGGGTACCTCACGAATTGACTGAAGCAAACCGGCAAACGCGCGTCGACTGCTGCGTCACATTACTAAACCGGCACAATAATGAAGGTATTTTAAACCGAATCATTACCTGTGATGAAAAATGGGTTCTTTACGATAATCGGAAGCGCTCAGCGCAATGGTTGGATCCTGGCCAGCCAGCCAAATCCTGCCCCAAGCGAAAATTAACCCCAAAAAAGTTACTTGTAAGCGTTTGGTGGACTAGTGCCGGTATTGTTCATTACAGTTTTCTCAAATCTGGCCAGACTATTACGGCTGATGTCTATTGTCAGCAATTGCAAACCATGATGGAAAAGCTAGCGGCTAAACAACCTAGGCTGGTCAATCGCTCCACGCCACTGCTGCTTCACGACAACGCTAGACCACACACTGCGCAACAGACGGCTACTAAATTAGAAGAGCTTCAATTGGAAAGTCTAAGACATCCTCCGTACTCCCCGGACCTTGCTCCAACAGATTACCATTTTTTTCGAAATTTGGATAACTTCTTGCAAGGGAAAAAATTCAACTCCGATGGGGCAGTCCAAATCGCCTTCAAAGATTTTATTGATTCCCGTCCGACTGGTTTTTTTAGTAAAGGGATCAATGAACTACCTATAAGATGGCAAAAGTGCATAGAAAATAATGGTTCATACTTTGATTAATTAAATATATTATATTAAAAAATATTCGACTTTTTGTTCCTCCCATACAAAACGCCAATTTCATATGTAAGGACCTAATATAAAAGCTAGATCTGGTGCAATGGTATCAATCAAAGGTTTAATAATTCTAACGGAAATGCCCCAGAGATCTGCAGTTTTCTTTATATTTAAAAGTTTAAAGACTTTTATAATATAATTTTCATTAACGTGGTTGAAATTAAATTTATTTTCGCATTTAGGTACATTTTCTATCAGTAAAGACTCGGCAATTGCTTGAGAAGAATTTAGGGACTTTGTGGTAGAGATTGGAATGTCAGTAAAAAAGTTTTCAAAAGCTTGGGCTACTTCAATGTCATTTTTGATTGTGCAACTGTTCATCTTTAAATTGTAATCATTATCGTAGGTACTGACCTTTCCAGTCTCACTATTTATTATTTTCCATGTTGATTTTATTACATTTTCACTGTTTTTAATTTTGGAGCTAATATAATTTGATTTTGCTATTTGACAAACTTTTCTAAACATTTTTGAGTAATTTTTTACTTTTTCTTTGAAGTCCTTGTTAAAATTATATGTTTTTCACTATATAGTTCATACAAAGTTACTCTACTTTTATGTATACCCACTGTTGCCCACTCACTAAAGTTAAGTTTTTCTGAGACCATCCTCGATTTGGGTGTGAATATTGAATTGAACGCATTGGTGAATTTATTAAAAAAACTACAATACGACTCATTTGGGTTGTTAAGTGAGTAATCAGGTGATGGTTTAGAATCCCAATCCAATTTCAACCGTTCAAATCGACTTGTGGTCACAGGTGTATATTTAATTTTTTGTTTACAATTATAGTTTTTAATTTGTATTTCTAGTTTAATTAGTTGACCCAAGTGGTCTGATTTTAAATTGCTTATAATTTTTTTACTTAATACTTTTTCATTTTGACAAACAAATATATTATCTATACATTTTGCTGAGGTTTCAGTTATTCTAGTTGGTTCCATAAATATTGGCCTTAAATTATAACAATTAAATAAATTAGTTAATCTACTACTGAGGGAGTAGACTTCTAAAAGATCAATATTAAAGTCTCCACATACCAAGACATTTTTATGTGATTTTGATATTTTATACAAGATATCATCCATGATTCTTTCAAATATTTCAAAGGAGGCGGATGGTGGGCTGTATACGCTTACTACATATACTACACTTACTACGATAAAAGCTTAGTCCCGTTCTAGAACGCGACTCATATCCGTATTTCCACCATATAGTAAACGTCTTTGGCTCTATATCCATTCTGTATCAACATTACAAATAGCACAATTAGTAAACAGATACAAAACATTGGCAGCCGTACAGTCATAAATAAAGCAAATAAATTATACCCCGGAATAAAATGAATGACCAACTCGTAATTGGTAGCATTAATTTTGTCCTATCAAATTCACTGATGTAGAAAGATAATTGTAAGTACATGTGCAAACGACCAATGCCAGAATAGGCCAGACGACTAAAAAATTCTAATTATTCCGTCGGTTTGATTATCAAAAGATATTGGTACACGTATTTTTTGATGTAGCTAGTTAAACACGGCTCAGTAACGGACACACTTTTTACTGAGTCGTGACGTCGCACTTTTTACTGAGTCGTGACGACGTCGTGACGTTGCTTGTGACATGGCACTTCGAACATGTGTTTTTCTAAAAGATAATTGGTCAATTACCTTTTCTTGACAGAAGTTTTCATAAATTTCACGTCAAAATACCTACCGACAAAACTGCTAATGATTATTTTTCGGTGTACAACACTTAGCCGTTTACCACTTACTTAAAAAAAAACTCAGGCATCAACCCACCTACTTGTGAGATAAATTTATCACCACAAATAAATAGAAAAGTATTTGTTAGGTAAGTTGGTTACCTGGCAACAATACTAATGTAACCTAAATCTAAATGTTAATCAAAAGTTAATCTAGGTACTCGTCGAAGCAATCAAAAAAATTGCAGAGCTCTAAATAAATCATAAATATATACTGTTAGAATACTGTTAGGCTACTTTATATCTACGACAAAACGCATCCAAAGAAGCTTATACAAGCCAGCAAAAGAGTTCACTTAATAACTGAAACTCCGGAATGGATCTAACATAATTTCCCAGCAGATGGTAGATAAAACTGAACGTGTATTAATGTCCCCAACACGATGTTTCACCTGAAAGCGACCTCTGGAGGGCGTCATGCCATTACTCACTTCTAATAGCTGCCATCCATCCATCCATCCATTTACCTTTGTTATTAGATAGATAGATTCGTTGGAGGTTCATTTTGTCTCTCCATTTCAGACTGGCAGAACCTGAACTGATCTAGAGATACGAGGACCGATCTCTTTTGCAAAAAATTTTATGATATAATTAATTGCACTATCTTTCTCTATAATATAATGGAGAAAGGTGATATTATCCAAAATGTTTGCTGTACGAAAACACTTGTAGGGTTAATCTAGCCTTTGTACATGTCCTTTATGTTGTCATCTTGTGTGTATTGTTTTATTTGTGAACAATAAAGATTTTGAGATATAAGATTTTTTAAGTTTGTTTGAATTAAACGTTCAGCGCGTATTTTCTGTAGAAAATGGCATGGAGCGTCTGATTTTTATTTTCGAAGCTGAGGGAAATCTGCTTCCTTTTCCGTAATTGTCCACCGATTATGGAATGTAGTTTTTTTTATTACCAGAACCGAAGACGGTATGTCAATCAATGCCTAGCCAGAGGAAAGTCAATAGATTCTTCCTTCTGTGTATTTTTAAAATTTCTACCGCAATCACCGACTTATTCGTCAACTGGCAGACGTGATACTTGCGGGTCCGGCATCTTCCGATTTTACCTATTTTTTGTGTCTTCAATGATAAACAAGGTTTTTTACCTACAGTCAGATTAAGAAGAGTTTCTCATCCAAAGAACCAGGACGTCTACTCTACAAAACAGGTCATCAGAAATTTATCGGAAGATACCACAAGTGACCAAAATTTTACGTACCCCTTGATTTCTTCCTAAGATTAATTTACAGTGCTTCCGAAGAAGAGTATTGGAGATAAAATAATATCTACCTGCCGCGCGTGGGGATTATGGCAAATGTCACCCATCCCCAACAATACATACTATATCGTATCCATTTTGAATGGAGCATAAACGTAAACAAACCGCCAATACTTAACCTAAAATTCACTTTGTTGGCGCGTCCTTTTAAACGTAATTTACATTACTTGTCGATTTTAGATCCTCCCTTCAATAGAAATTGCTCACAATTATATCTGAAACTCGACGCCAAGCAAGTGAGATTTTGTTATTTGTGTCGTACTTTGTTTACTCACATGCTTCATTCAAAATGGATAAACCATAGAATCCAAAATTCTTGTTCACACGTCGAGTTAGAAATATAGGTATGTGGGTTTGGCGCCCCAAGCATTCTAGGAAAGAGCCTAAATAGACAAGCATTGCAAATGTTCTCAAAAAACAAACAAAAAAAAACAAAGAGAGCTATTTTTAGGTAAAGTATGATGGTGGCAATACTTACAAACAATAATAATTAAATTTAACCATCAGTAATCGTCCTGTAGCTTTGTGAAGTATTATTTTCAGTCATTATCTTGCCCCGGGCTGGGCAGAGTTCGTTATAGGTATACTTATAAAACTGATATACTTATTACTATACACCTCATAGATATGGTCCTCACCCATACTTGGTGGATGTACCCTCCACTCGCACTAAGCGGTTTTTCTCCACCTTTATTATTCGCACCGCAAAGGAATGGAATTAGCTCCCTGCCTCTGTTTTTCCAGCCAATTACAACCTGGGTCTCTTCAAGACAAGGGTGAATAGGTATCTTCTAGACCTTCGTGATACACCGTTGGCCGCATCTTCGCTTTCCATCAGGTGAGATTGCGGTCAAACGAAGGTATATTTAACGTAAAAAAAATTATATATGTATGTAGATATTTTTTATTATACGTAGAAAACAACCTCATCATCATCAATAGAGAAAACTACGTCATATTTTTATCGAATTCGTAAAATAACCTTTACACCTGTAGATCGATAAATATTCTCTATTGCATACTTATGGATAGAAACAATACAACAAAACACCTTAAAACTATATGACAAGTGGCGGTCTGTACACGCTTTTTCTGGAAAACAAATGTGACTATTCAGTATTTAGTCACATACCTACTCATTAAGTTAACTGTGATTCTCTTAAATATTATTATGACAAAATGAAATAAATAAAACATCGTATCTTCAGTTTAGTCATAGTACGGTAGGTATGACGTGTGTTTACCTACAGATTTCATCACAGCAAAATGTTTTAAATAGAATTACTCTCCCTGCCAATTCATCAATGCCAAGGCTCGTGCCACGGCGAATATTTCATTTTTACCGAACAAAAAATTACGAAAACAAAGTGCCCAACTGCCTACGCATTCATCGTCTGTATAATGTGAGTAATAACGTGGAATGACTGCCTCTCTCACTTTTTAGTCCACGCTGCCAACGAGCACCCATATTAAAACTATCGCTGTCGCTTATTTTATTATCTTACTAACTGCACCCCGCAGCTTTGCACGCCTCTCCCACGGGAACTGATTTATGGGATAAAACGTAGCCTATCTGTTATTACAGGCCTAGAACTACCTGTATGCTAGATTTCCGATCCGTTCAGAAGATTTTGCGTGAAAGAACTTTGCAGGCAAACATAGATAAAGACATGTACAAACTTTCGCGTTCATAATATTAGTTGGATTATTACGTTGAACAAAAATTGCTTTGATAGATATACGTACCTACTTGTGCTAGTTAGTGTTACTAAGTAGTTTTTTATTTAATTTTATTTATATTTGAGTGTAGTGTTTAACAAAGCATGTTCTTTCTGTCTTACATTCAAAAATCTTGTGCTAGGCCTACAGGGCCCGATTTCCGCGCCGATAACTGCTTTATACCTACCTCAGTTTAACCCACTTCTATCTAGGTTACATTTCCTCTTAGCCCTTTGTGCAACTCAATATAAATAACCAATGAATAATAGGAAATAGCAATCGGATAGCTTTTCAATACAAAAGAAACGGGAATAATGGTAAGATAGAAATAGTAATATTGACTAGGTACTCACTTATTTATTGAATATCATGTATGGCATTGTTTTTTTTGTTGAAATCCATATCTCAGCATAGCTTGAGCAACCTCATTTAGAGGGTTGATATTACATCTGTGTAATTGATATAACTTCATCATCATTTCAACCGAAAGACGTCCATTGATTTAAAATAAGAAGAATAGCATATTGCAAGAATTACTTTATTAAATTACCTAACACCATAAAGACTTAACTATATAATGAAGAGAAAACAAAAATGCTATAAAATGGCGCCCGACTCAGCATTACGTTGTGATGGTCATTGCGCACTATACTATGGTTTATCCATTTTCAATGAAGCATGTTCGTAAACAAAGTACGACACAAATAACAAAATCTCACTTGCTTGGCGTCTAGTTTCAGATATAATTGTTAGCAATTTTTATTGAAGGGAGGATCTAAAATCGACAAGTAATGTAAATTACGTAGGTATAAAAGGACGCGCCAAAAAAGTGAATTTTAGGTTAAGTACCTATGGGCGCGGGCGGTTTGTTTACGTTTATGCTCCATTTAAAATGGATACGATATAGATAGTAAAGTGCGCAACGCTGATCTTCCGCCAGAACCAAAAACAAAGCGTTACGGTCCTACACTAACACAGGTCTTAAAACACAAGTTTTTATGATAAAAAAAAATACTGGACAATCCACACAGTAAGTATCGCTGATAATATTCTTTATAAGTTTACGATTGTAGATATTCTTACGATACATAGAAAAGATCCAACATACCCTGAACTAATATCTGATCGTACAAACATTCGTCTCGAGGCGGGAATCGAAACCGCAATCATCTGCGTCGTAGCCAGACCATGGCCCGCTGCGCCACAGAGAATGTCAAAAAGCTATAGTTTTAAGGGTTATTTATACGCCTATACGTGAAAAAGCTTGTTTTTTTTTTGTTTTTGATTATTGAGAGGGAAAACCTCTGAGATCATTGACAAACCTGAGTGGTCGCAAGAAATTCCTCTCGAACGTTCTAGGGTATAGGGGATGATATCTGCCTATGACGAGCGATGATAGAAGCCGCTGGCTGGCACCAGGTCAATATAAATGAAATAAGTCGGCCACCTCTGTGGCGCGGTGGGCGAAGGTCTGCCTGCGACGCAGGAGGTTGCGGGTTCGATTCCCGCCTCGGGACAAATTTGTGTACGATCTGCAGAAATTTGTTCAGCGCGTTCTGGATGTTTTTCTATGTATAATAAAAAATATCTATCTATGTAATGTATTGTATTATGTATATCAGTTATCTAGTACCCATAACACAAGCTCTGCTTAGCTTGGGGCTAGATAATGCTGTGTGAATTGTCATTATTAAGTGATAAAAACAGACTGTACCTACCTATATGAATTAAGGTTTCACTGTGTTCAAAGATAAAAATAAACAAAACGATTAAGCATCGAGAAGGTATGCATATTGCTAGCAGGATATAAACCAGGGACGGTGAAATAAATTGAGTTTGTTATAAAACTAGTTTCTGCCCGCGATTAGACATGTGCTTTTGCTGCAAAACTATATTAGTTTATGTAATTTTAAGGACCAATTTTACCACTTACTTCCATTTAAGTACATTAATTATAACATAAATTGAACGCGTTTACCAAAACGAAGTTTACATCGGACATTGAATAGATGCGAATGTTTTCCCGCTCTCCGCTGTTTGCTGTTGTGTTTAACGTTTTTATGCTTACCTCAACCCTCAACAGCCTGTAGGTATGGGTCCACTGCTGGACGCAGGCCTCCTCCATAAAAGCACCTTATTGGCGTTCATCTCATGGAGGGTAATGCCCATAATCCCTACGCTGGGCATGCGGTTTGGGGATCGCTGATTGGTGGTATAATTGTTTTGCGGGGGTGCTACTGCCCCCCTCCCAATGGATATCCCTCAGTCGCGTCTTACGACACCCGCGGGAAGAGTTTTGGTTGGTACAATTCTAAGCCAGCACCAAACAGCTTTAAGCTTAGTTTACCTTATATTGATCGCGTTTAATTGCAACGGAGAAATTGAACCTAAGGTTAAGAATGGTAGAATAACAAATCGGAATCTTCGGAGTCTTGGTATCTGAATATTTACAATATGCCTAGCATCGGTATCGAAAATGTCATCTACTGCCCTTTGTTTAAGTCCATTAGAGAAATCAAAACAAATCAGGTTTCTAAGAAGCAAGACACTTCAGTGACCGCAATCACAATAATGATAGCAATCCGTTGTAAAAACCACTGTTGTGTAGTTTTACCACGACTCGATAAACATATAAAAGAACGCCCTCGGGCCAGTTAAGATGCGAAAGACTGAACTGCGAAAGACTACACCCCTGCTACAGGTAGACCCTGGAAGCGTCACGACACCCGTTAGGGGAGGCCAATGTCCAAAAGTGGGCTAATGTGGACAACAAATATGTAGGCTGATGATAATGATGTGTGGTTTTGGCGTGAATAACCTAACAAACATCCATCCATGCAAAAATTTTCATACCTTTTATTGTGATTAATCTTGATAGCAAATTAAATGTTTAAAATAAACGAGTAATGTTATCAAACTGTGCAAAATATCTGTTTAACTGCTAACGATCTTGGAGCAATATTTCAGCACCTTGTATAATATTTAGAGGTGTAGGTACAAGATATTTCATCTCATATTCAAACAATTTAATTTTGGCTTGGCTGCTTTAAATATTGTACCGTCACTAAGCTACTAAAATAGATATGAAAAATTACTTCAGAAATTCGTTTCTGCACGCTGCACGAGTTTGTGAAATTTCTGACTATCCAACAGATCTGTAGGTCTAAAGAAAATGAAGTACTTTGCGTTTTTTTTCCTTTGACAAAGAAAGAAGTTTATAAATGCGCTATTTTATATCAATAAAATGCTTGGAAGAGATAGCTCAAAGCGATTAGGCCGCCCTTTGAACTTCCTTGATTCTCCACATTTCCTTCCTCTTTTATTTTGTTTGTGTGGTACATTAAGGCGTTATCTATCATTGTTATCTATATGTATCACATCAAACTAAATATATTTATAAATACGAATATTGGCTGTGTGGATATTTGTTAACTCTTCACGAAGGGATCGTGCTGACGTTTAGCAAACAGGAAGTTCTTAGCTTGGAGTAAAACATGGGCTACTTTTTATCCCATAATCAGTTTTCAGGCGCATACCCAAGCCAACATGATAGCGCCACCTATTTTATCATATTATTACGTTTAAAACAGGATTTTTTTTAAATCCACAGTACAGTATTCGTACAGTTTGTTTTATCTAATATAAGCTATTTTTTAATACCTCTGTAATAGTTTTACCTTGTATGTTTAGCTATGTGCAGAGATGCTAAAATAGATTTTGGTGGCAAAAAAGGGCAACTTCGTGTCTCTGCCTAGGCTTTACAAAATAAAACTATTACAGAGACATTAATTAAATAACTTATAAGAGATACCACAAACTTTACGATGGATTTTTAAAATTTCCTGTGATAATAAGATAGAATAGGTGGCGGCGCCACTTTCACTAGTATGTGTAATGCGCCTTAGAAACATAGAAACTAGTTTGTAATAAGGAGAATAAACTTCTTCAAAGGTAGAATAAAACTTATTATTCGGTGTTAAGAGTGATAAGGTCCATGCGATTATTACATTAAGAAAAAAGGGAATAGAGCATAAATCAAATTACTTAATTAAGCACTGGTGTTTTCCTGCGACTTTGATCACTAAATACCTTCCTACGATAAAACACAGTAAAATTATACCTACATGAAATATAGTCACCTTCTTAGAATAACAATGTTATCTACATATACCCATGTTACCTATATCTTTTCATCACAGTTAATTGTGATCTTTCATCCGCTTACAACAAACTCAACTCTACAAAAATATATTAAATACCAAGTATTCTCGGGAGTAAATCCCAGATTATCCCATAAGCTCTTTCTTTGATTCCGTTTTACTGAAACTCGACTAAATTACTGTTTCTTTTTTTCAGGAAACGTTCTTCAGCAATCATCGGCACTAATGAAGCAATCCACAGTCGGGATATTGGAGTAGACGCTCGAGCCGCCTTCCGAACGCAATAAAACAACCCGTCGATTCATACCAAAGACACCGCCAACCGATAACAAACTGTATACCACAAGACGCAAGAACGAAATTCCCACCAGCAACCCCACAATCCAATGGCTCTGCTTCGAATCGAAAAGTCGAACCAAGCAATATGTCAATTAAATTCCACACTCGATTGTAATCAAGCTCGCCATTCCAAGACCAAAAAGCTTCACGACGAAGCCGTGTTTCAAACTTGACTCGACAATCACTGGTCTTTGTTTTCTGTTCAAATAGACACGATCAATGTATGGTTACGTTGGGAAGCCGAGACAATTGATCGCCCAAGCCAGGGACTCGTATGGCGACCCCGGGTCATAACTGTCACCGTTCACCGCCTAGCTTTGTTACTTTACCTTCGTGTCTTCTCACATTGGTGTCTCTTCTGTTGCTCTCCGAGGCGACACTAGCAGCTTTCGACTTTAACGAATCCATACCCGAATTAAACTTTACTCATTCAAACTCTTCAGAAAACTGGACGATATTTGAAAGCAATACGACTAAGTCTTCGCCTATAAAACATTCAACACACTCTTTGCCCGCTACGATATTTCTCATAACGATATTTCTGATTGTCATAGTCGGAACAACAGTTGGCAACGTATTGATCTGTGTCGCTGTAAGGTTAGTAAGAAAACTGAGAAGGCCTAGTAATTATTTGATCGTATCACTGGCGGTGAGTGATCTCTGTGTTGCTATTATAGTGATGCCGATCGCAACTGTATACTATATAATGGGAACGTGGCCCTTTGGACCTGTTATATGTGACTTTTGGGTGTCCAGTGACGTCTTATCGTGCACGGCGAGCATACTAAACCTCTGCATGATCTCTGTAGACCGGTACTATGCGATTACAAAGCCTCTAGAGTACGGCGTGAAGCGAACTCCTCGCAGAATGTTGTTTTGTGTGTTCCTCGTCTGGATTAGTGCGGCGTTCATCTCCCTCCCACCTGTTTTGATACTTGGCAACGAAAAGACTGAGACATCCTGTTCGGTATCGCAGAACCAGGTCTACCAGATATATGCAACTTTTGGGTCGTTCTATATACCATTGACGGTGATGATTGTGGTGTATTATAAGATCTTCAGTGCTGCTCGGAAGATCGTGAAGGATGAGAGAAGAGCCCAGTCGCACTTGGAGACGCATTGCTACTTGGAGATCAATGTGAAGAATGGAGGAGCGGCGGAAGCCAAACTCCTGGGAAGCCAGCCGCCAGCACAACCTCCGCCGAGGGGATCGACTGCCAGTACCAATACAACGGTAAGTCACCAGTTATCACAGACCTTTTTTAGTTCTACCAACAATTGCCCAAAACTATTTGTTAGCTTATTATAGTTTTAAAAATAAAGAGCTATGGATTAAACAACTCTCATAACCAGACATAAAAATTGTCTTACTTTTGACAGGTTATAAAAAACTCGAACTTATTTGATCATGGTCATGATTCTTCAAAATTCTGTCCACATTTTGACAGAGTCATCAGTTGTGCCAAAAGTTTTAAAACGGCAGGATGTATCTAAAGTCATATACCCTAATCACATTTTAAACATCTTGCCTGGTACAGTACAGTATCAAAGTTCTGTTTGAATCTCATTGTCGTTGTTACAGATCAGCGTCGACAAAACAGAAAGCACCATTGGCCGGTGTTTCTCCAGTCAACGGAAATCTAACGAGTCACAATGTCCCATGCTCCAAAACAATCAGAACAAAACTCCGACCAAACCCATCCACACCATCAATAAATCACCCACACAACTAGTGCCCAGCCAACCACAAAGCAAAGAGCGAAGGAGACTCTCATCAGAAAGCAGTCAGAAACTAACGACGAGTAGAATTCGCTCGTCCCTTTCAAACTTTGCTCACAAAAGCCACATCGCCAAAGATTTACTTCATAGCAATTCACCACATCAGAAAAAGCTCAGATTTCAACTAGCGAAAGAACGCAAAGCGTCCACCACCCTCGGAATCATCATGTCAGCGTTCGTTATATGCTGGCTTCCTTTCTTCGTACTAGCTTTACTCCGGCCATTTGTCGCAGAAGACGCCATCCCCGATGCCATAAGTGCCCTTTTTCTTTGGCTAGGCTACTTCAACAGTCTGCTGAACCCTGTTATATACGCGACTACGAACAGGGACTTTCGGAAACCGTTCCAAGAGATTTTGTTCTTTAGGTGTGGGAACCTGAACCATATGATGCGTGAGGAGTTCTACCACACCCAATACGGTGACCCCGACCAGCACTTCTGTGTCAACCACCAGTCAAAATTACACAATTACGATGAGGGTGTCGAGATAGTATCCGCCGTCGATAGAGAGGAAACGCGTGCATCAGAAAGTTTTCTATGATCGTCAATCACCGAGGTCCACTAAGACCTGGATACTGTGATCTAAATAAGACTTTTAATAGAATAAAAAGATCTATACAGTGTAGATTACAACATAACTCGTGTATTATAAAAGGCTGTTTCAAACCAACTAGTCGTTTATGTGTAAATTACTTATTTATCGGTGTTACGATGGTTCCCAGAATTGTAATTAAATGTTTTTATTGTGTTATTTTTTATTAATTGTATTTCAACTTATAAGGTACTAAAATGGAGTAAATTTAAATGGTGAGTTAAGGGTGTTTTAGAATGACCAAAGAGGTAAATTAATTTTTAAGTTAAGTAGGTACCGGTAAGCTGTTGTGAATTTAAAAGTTTAATAATAATTATGAGGTATTGTTATATTATATCATGAATTGACATTAATGTTGTAGTCAGAAGTATTAATCCATGTGATAGTAGGTTTAGACTTCATTCACTGTCTTGCAAAGTGTTATATTTTATAACGTCTTTATTTTTCTTGTGCAATACTTTTTTATCATGTGTTATTTATTATTTATAAACAAAACCTATAATATTGTATCTGTTGTAAAAAAGTCTTTTCAAATTTTAATATTTAATAGAAAAAAATAGGCACTGCCAGATAAGGTAATAATTTTCTTAAATTCAAATCTAAATATGAACAAAAATTATGCTTATAAAGTAATTATACGTACATTAAGCTTCTTAAGGCCTACGTTTCATGATTTTTATAGGTAGATAATTTTATATTAGTTTAAAAGCGGTGGTGTTTTGACTTTATTTGACATAGTAATGTAATGTTTATGTATTTGAAATTCGGTTGTTTGGTTATTAAATAATAAAATAATAAACAAGTAATAAAATATTTGTTACTTGATTACCTTATTAAAATAAAATCGTTGTAAATATCGTTCATATTAATGAGTAAATAAGATAGGAAATAAATAATTATATTGTAAATTATATTATATGATAACAAATTGCAAATAACCGTGTGGGGAAACTACGCTTGGAAAAAATAATTTGACATTTCGATTTGATGTTTTGGATTAATAATTGTGAAGTAATAATTTCTTTGATGTAGTTTCTATCCATTATTGTGAGTATAACGTGGTTGTTTGTATGTAAGTACCTATAGTAGCATTTGAAACAAATGTACTGTGTAAAAATAATTTAAATTGTCTTGCCCTACATTATATTTGTACTCTATGGCTTATACGATTAAATTTACGATGCGAGTTTAAAATAAAAGTTTTGGAAAACGTTTGATTTTAAACATGTCTTTAGGTACATAACTATCCATAAAATTTTGGATCTATGTATTTACATTTTTCTTTGAGATAAGTTCAGAAAACATTTTGAATTTAACCATCAAATAAAAAAAAAAAAAAAGAATTTAGCATTCTTTACATTTACCATCACAAGCTTTTCAAATGTTTTTTTCCTTTAAATGACTGTGATGTTTTTGATTAATAATTATGTACAGCGTTATTAATTTACGTTTGTTTTTTTTTGTAAAACATAATAATCTCTTTACAAAGGAGCTTTTCATAATTTTAATTTTAATATAGAACTAAAAATCTAAATCTAACGTAATCTTTATACTACTAGCAAATCATTTCCTATCTTGGCATTAATCTATTTTTCATAAGTAGTAGGTTCTAAAGAGAGACGAAATAAAATTAGATTTCAGAAATTTGACTTTAATTTACTCTCCGAAGTAGATTTTATATTTTTATCGACTGTTAGGTATCTAAAAGAGTGAAAAAAGTCTGAACTAAGTAGAGATTAACTATTCTAAAAATGAACGCGTCTTCATAGACTTATACCAGTTTATTACTATTGTCAAGATGCGTTATGTAATATAATAAAATAAAGTCTGCTTGCTTGGTAGAATACTTCCAAGACCAACACGAAAAAATCTTTTTGTTTGCTCGCAAAAGAGAAATAAACTGGTATAGCTCTGTAGAGACGCGTTCATTTATAGAATGGTTTATCTCTTCAGACGTAGATAGAGACTGGTAAGTAATACCTTATAACGGTGTTTACGTCACGGGAGGGGATAAAAACCCATAAAAGGGTGAAAGTTTGCTTATGTATAAAAAATATATCTTAAAGTATCCTGAAGTATTTGACGACCTCTGTGGTGCGGTGGGCGAAGGTCCGCCTGCGACGCAGGAGGTTGCTGGTTGGATTCCCGCCTCGGGACAAATATTTGTACGATCTGCAGGTATTTGTTCAGGGCGTTCTGGATATTTTTCTATATATAATAAAAAAATATCTATCTATGTAGTGTATTGTATATCAGTTATCTAGTACCCACAACACAAGCTCTGCTTAGCTTGGGGCTAGATAATGATGTGTGGTGTGTATAGTCCAGCATTATTTATTTATTTATTTATTTATGGTATTAGGTAAGTATTCTTGATTTATTACTATTTTTAACAGACTTCAAAAAAGGAGGAGGTTATCAATTCGACTGTATTTTTTTTTGTTTTTTTTTCTCTTTGTTTCCTCAGAACTTTTGACTAAGTGGTCCGTTTATATAGTATAGTTTTTTAAAACAAAATTAATTATCTTTTTATTATATTGAGGAATTTGAAGTCACAGTACAGTTCACTTATGTAATAATGGAATGTCCATTACAGATCATATTATTATCCAATTTTGATACTTATACAGTTTTACATTTGCAAATACCTACATATTACGTCATTTTGCCACTTTCAGGCTTGTGGGCTCGTTGCAGGTGTAAAATGTCTGCTTGACAAGCCAGCGTTTTAGTTTGGTTTTGAACGTCCCCCTCCCTCCCGTATTGTTTTAGGCAACCGGTTATATACCATATTGGTCCCATGACATGAGTCGTTTCTCAGTCAGTGTATCAGTTGTAATTTTTTGTAATATGTGAAATCATCGAGTACCTAGATACCGCGGGCAGAAACTTCGAGTTAATTATAGTGTGGCCTTAAACAGCTGAGGTCATATCGAAGAATATGTAGCTAGAGCTTCAACATTTACCGGATATTCAGTGACACATAACGTGTTCTTGAATATTCATCTACATGTCAGCAACGACGCTGTGGTAGGCGGAGCGAGAAATCCATCACACTAATATTATAAAGGCGAAAGTTTGGATGGATGTATGGATGGATGTTTGTTACCTCTTCACGCCAAAACTACTGAACGGATCTGGCTGAAATTTTGCATACAGGTAATTCTAATACTGGAATAAAACATAGGCTACTTTTTATCCCATAAATCTGTTCCCGTGGGATGAAAAAAACCTTTCATGTTTCCATAGGAACAACGCGTGCGAAGCCGCGGGGCGCAGCTAGTTACTAATATTATAAAGAGGAAAGATTTGATTGTTTGTTTGTTTGTATTGGATAGTCTCCAAATCTATTGGACCGATTTAAATTCGTTCATCATTAAAATAATTACTTTTAACTTTTAAGGGAGTGACATAGGCTACATTTTATCCAGTAATTCCCACTGGAACGGGAACTACGCGGGTGAACCGACCCTTACTCCTATCGATCCCCAGCCCACATACCCAGCGTGGGGATTATGGGCATTGCCCTCCATAAAGTGAAAGCCAATAAGGCGCTTGTCAGAGGGGAGGCCGGCGTCCAGCAGTGGACCGGTACAGGCTGTTGAGGTTGAGGTTGAGGTTACCCCTATCTCGTTAGACACTCAAATCGAATGGTAATGAATATCAAATATCTGCAGATCGTACACACATTTGTCCCGAGGCGGGAATCGAACCCGCAACCTCCTGCGTCGCAGGCGGACCTTCGCCCACCACGCCACAGTGGTCGTCCAAACATCGTATTAAACATTAGTAAACTATAATAACCGAGACTTATTACTAAGGTTTAGTTTTTATTGTGCTGATACGAGTATCTATCGGGGGGCGGGCAGCAGCGCCCCCAAGAGAACAATTCTACCACCAAACGTGGGGATTATGGGCATTACCCCCCATTCGAAACACGCCAATAAGGAGCTTATCAGGGGAAGGCCTGCGTCCAGTAGTGGACCAATACAGGCGGTTGAGGTTGAGGTTGAAACCCTCAAGGTAATTTTAGAAATCAGAAAAATATATTCCATAAATACTTACAAGCTTACCGCTCGCGATTTCATTCGCGTGAGCTTTGGGGTAAGTAAGTGGTTTACGGTTCTGATACTGAGGCTCAAAGGCTCTCACTACGGCAGGCCTATGTCCAGCGGTGGACTAATATAGGCTGATGATGATGATGATGGTGGATTGGTTAAACAAACCGTCCTTAATCAATTTAACCGGCATAATTTTTTAAAGAAATAATGATCAGACATTTTTGAATGTCTTCTTTAAAAATGTTTAATTATCTCTAAACTTTTTGGAATCAATTAATATAAATATTCACGGGTATTTATCGCGTTTATTTACCTATTTTTCCCGACGTTTCAACAGGTTTACACTCTATCGTGGTCACGGGATGACTGGAGTTCTCAGTTCTGGATCTGATTGAATATTTATAATAATGTGTTCTGATCGCGTTAGTTTAAAAAACTTAGAATCAATTTTCAAAAAAGATTTCGGCTTCACTAGCTGATACCGTGTTCTAAGGTAGTTAAGTCAAGGACTGTACATAAATTGATGTACCAGGCCACACAACCATAGTTCTCTTTTCAGCAATTTCACAGTTAATCGTATATTACTGTAGGTAGAAAGGAAAACATCTATCTATAGGTCAAAGCAGGCAGTCACCCGCCAAACGCGATCGACTATACCGTTCTACCTACTTGATTATAATATGTTTGATACCTACAGGATGCTCCATTCGATGATCAAATAAAGTAGATTTGGAGTTCCCTTTTTCATCGAATAAACCTCTTAATAGTATCTTATACTTTTTGAGAACCTAGACCTAATTTTGAACATATACCAAAACTATAGTAAAATTCTTAAATGCAGTTTATTGGAACGACAATAATTTGTGTGATTTTGATTAGATTGGTAATGAGGCCAGAGTATTAAAAAAAACATATTTAGCCAATATCTTGATAACACCATCAAAACATAGAATGTAATCCTTTGCACCATTTCGTTTGAATCTACATTTATTCACCTCAAATCTCGTTATAAACTTTCATGTAATTATTTAATTTTCATACGCATTTATTTTTAGGTATCACAAAAATAATCTTTATTAAGTCCTTATTATAACAGTTAATTACAATCAAATATTATCTATAAACAAATTAAAACAAAAACTAGTATTTATTGAGATAACTGTAGATTGTCGCAAACAATGTAAGTACGTAGGTACGTTTCCCCGTGGCAGTACGATATGCATGCGCATTTCCCTCAGGATAATTAGCTCAACTGATCCATATCAATACCAGTCGGATGTGTACCCAAGACGCTGCATCGCCCCGTTGCATGACAATGCTGATGCGCTGTGGCTGTGCTAGATACTCAGCAGTCCTCTGGTCACTAATAATTATTAATTTACAAGCATAGTCATAGATTACAGGCAGCTGTACTGTTGTAGGAATACATCCGACAGAGAACCGAAGTTATCGACATAGCTCAAAGAATTAGCAAACTGAAGTGGCAGTGGGCCGCTCATATTTCGCGAAGAACGGATAAGCGCTGGGGTAAACGAGTTCTTGTTTGAGTAGTGTAGGAAGCCCTCTGGCCAGGTGGGATGACGATCTGCGAAACTGACTCTGCAGTCTTTCGCAGATCGTCATCTTCAACTGCCTGCAGGCAGATGCTGGATGCGTCAAGCTGAAGACAGGGCGCTATGGCGCTCATTAGGGGAGGCCTATGTCCAGCAGTAGACTAGTATAGGCTGATTATGTACTGTAGTACTTTATATATATTTTGTGGCTGTATGTGTAACAAACGTTGATCATCCTGTATTCTGCTTGCTCATTACCCATGACCGTACCAGGAAGGTACCAGGCACGGAATAAAATGATGAACGGTGTGGTCCTATCTATAAAAGGTACAGAAATCCACATAGGTCATGATTTGATTGTACCTTACCGTACGATACGTACCTATTCCTAAAATACTTTACCTAGTTTATTCGTTCTAATAAACAAAGGAAACTCCATTTTTTCTAAAACATCGATACATTTTTTCTGTACTTTACTTCATCGCGTCTTAATATCATCAAATCAATCATTATAATTATCATCAATCACATCAATATCTGTGTCTTAATAGAAAATTACAACCAAATAAAAGAAATAAATTAAAATCACGTACCTATTGTCTTAATTATTTTAACTTTAAATTATGAAATTCCATTCGACTAAAAATGTCATGTCAAAAATCAATCCGTTTAGCCGTTTTTACGTGTAAATACAGAATTAAATAATACAAAGTAGGTTAGAAGTTCGTTTTTCTCTTTCAAAACTAAATACAACTGTGCTATCGTCCGCAAACAAAGCCATGGATTGTTTGATGGTCCTAGGAAAATCAATAATGTAGACAAAAAATAACAAGGGCCAGTACACTACCCTGTGGAACTCCGTGAGTTACCATCGGACTGATATATTTTTCTTATTCGGATTTCGAGTTTAGTCACACTTATATTATAAATGCGAAAGTTTAGATGGATTGATGGATGTTTGTTCCTTCTTTACGCCATAACTACTGAACAGTCGGGCTGAAATTGTGCGTAGATGTAGTTCTAGGCCTGGAATAAAACATACTACGTTGTATCCCATAAATCAGTTCCCATGGGATAGAAAAAACCTTAACCCTTTAATGCATATTGACGTAAAACTGCAACATACCGCTAAAACGGTCTCAAAATCATCAGTATGAGCGCAACGCATATTGTTGTAGAATTACTACTATCATGGGAATATTTTTTATCGAGTGGCAACACATTTTTTCTTTCGCGGTTGTCAAAATGCCAGCTTGACATTGACAAAGCATTGACTGTCGGAAATTTGTAGCAGGTGATAATTGTAAAAGTATTTTGTGGTGTAAATAATTGATTTTTGAAGGTAATTATGTGCAAAATTAGTTATTTTATGTAAAAATTCATGTTCTTTTCGGTACAGTAATTGGTTTGTAGAATAGAGTTGTGGATTTTGGACAAATTGCTTCTATTTTGATGTTGTAAATCTACAACACTATGCATTTATTATAGACAATACCTCTGTTTCTGATCTGAAATATCTTTTGGTTTTACAGATGCGACCCTTGAATTCAAAGGATATCGAAGATTATTTAGCCCAAATTAATGACGGAGAAAGGTCTGAAGATGATCTTGAGGACTCTGATACAGAAGACCATGAACATTTTTGTGAAAATCGAGAAGATTTACTTCCCGATCTTGAGAGTCCAGCAGAGGAGGAAAACGTTGAGTGTGATGATGATCAGCTCATGGCAGAAGACCCACCATTGATAAATGACACCCCTGCAGATTTACAAGTGCCTCAGGTTCCATTTCCCTCCACAAGTCAAGCCAGTCGCAGAGCGACTATGAGAGGCCTTGTTTGGAAGGCAAAAAAGTTTGTTTTGAACTCTGACCAGACTGCTTTTCTTGGCAGCACGACATACCCACCAGAACTGAGGGACCAAGTTGCTACAGGTACTGTTTATAGTATTTTTTCACATTTTGTAACATCAGAAATACTTGAGAGGATCGTGGAAGAATCTAATCTCTACTCCGTTCAAAAAAATGTGACAAAACCATTGAATTTGACAGAAGCTGAACTAAGAAAGTTTATTGCAATATTGGTATACATGTCCGTTATAAAATATCCCAACGTTCGGCTTTACTGGTCTAAAACTGTGGGTTTTGAACCAATCAAGAAGATAATGACTGTGAATAGATTCGAAACCATTCGCAGATCTTTGCATTTCAATAATAATGAAAATCATTTACAAAGAGACCACCCACAACATGATAGGCTCCATAAGATAAGGCCCATGATTAGCCATCTGAATGAAAAGTTTGCATCAGTTCCAATGGAGCAAAGACTGTCCATCGATGAGCAGATGTGTGCCACAAAGGTAGCACACTTTATGAAACAGTATTTACCAAATAAACCACACAAGTGGGGTTTCAAATTATATGTCATGTGCAGTGTAAAAGGATATGCTCATAAATTTGAAATTTACACTGGCCAAGAAAATGAGCGGTTCCAAGATGAGCCAGATTTTGGGCCAGTAGGAAATGTAGTTATCCGGCTAGTCAGAGGTGTCCCAAGGCATATAAACCATATTATATACTTTGACAATTTTTACACCTCAGTGCCACTAGTAACCCATCTTGCTAAGCAAGGAATCTATAGCCTGGGCACTGTACAGTACAACAGACTTGTAAACTGCAAACTACCTGACAAAAAAACACTGATGAAGAAATCAGTTCCCCGTGGAACTTATGAAGAGCAAATGACTAGCTTTGATGGTGTTGATTTGACAGCTGTAACTTGGAAGGACAATAAAGCTGTCACTTTCCTATCTTCATATGTTGGAGCAGAACCTGTCTCCCAAGTAGAAAGGTTTGACAAAGCAAATAAAACTAGGGTAAAGATTTCTTGCCCACATATAATAAAGGAATACAATGCCCATATGGGCGGAGTGGACCTCATGGACAGCTTCATTGGCAGGTATCGCATAGCAATGAGAAGTCGAAAGTGGTATCTACGTATCTTTTATCACTTATTGGACATGACAGTAATAAATTCATGGCTTGTTTATAAAGATTTGAAAAGAAATGAAGTTCCATCATCAACTCCAAATTTGTGTCATTATAGACTGGAACTAGCTGAGGTGTTAGCCAATATCAATGATGCAGCTGCACTCTGTAACAAACGAGGAAGGCCCAGCACCAGTAACAGTATTGAAATGGAAATTCAAGCCAAAAAAAGGCGAGGGCCTGTTCAGCATGTTCCACCCAAGGACATAAGGACAGATAAAGTTGGTCACTGGCCTGATGACTGTGTTCGTAGCAGGTGCAAAATGCCTGGGTGTAAGGGATACACACAAACAAAGTGTGAGAAGTGTGGAGTAGCCCTTTGCCTTACTAAATCCAAGCATTGTTTCAAAGATTTTCATATGTAATTATTGTCTAGTAAATGCATAATGTTGTATATCTGCAACATAGGGTTTTTTAATAAAATAGTATGAAAAAAAATTAAAAAAATAGTTTTCTCTATGTTTCCCTGCATTAGAATGTACATTTCTACAAGATATATTTTTTTCAAGGTGTCAGTAAAAATCATGCATTTAAGGGTTAAACCTTTCCATAGAAACAATGCATACGAAGCCAGGAACTAGTAAGATTAACGAATACCAAAATTCGCTCATCTTCTCACCACATTTCAGTCGGTCATACGTGCCAACATCTACTAACGATTTCCAAGCTTTCAGCGTTTCCTGTCAAGCGATAATGACCTTAGTTCGTGTCAAGTCAAAAATAGCAGGACACGATGTACCTACTCATTAGCATAACTGAATTATGTTCATTCAAATGCTAGTTGTGACGTCTGTGTCACGCCTTGTTGGGACAACCATTCATGATTACTAAGATCCGAAACACGTCTCAGGCAGCACAAAAATATGCATTCAAATATGGACTTTAGCGAATAAATCTAATTTAACTTTTTGTATATTTATCGTTTTGTGTGTTCTTATTTCCTTTTAACGTCGTCTATTGTTTTTTACCAAAGTTTTTTAGTAAATAGTACATGTGGAAACTTGTAATTAGACCTCAGAAGCATATCATGTATGTATCATGCATGTTATTTTAGGTAAATACCTTATTGTACGTTGTGTTGTGTAAGTTTTCTTAAAATTCGTAAAATAAAATAACATTTATATACTATTTATAAATTGCCACCTTATTCTGATCTCATGTCGTGATGACAGAAGAGCTTGCGTATGTTTGAAACCTGTGTGAAGCCATTTCACAGTGTCACTGTAAAATATCCCTGAAAATAGAAAGTTTAAGCCCATTTTTGAATGCATGCTTTCGTGTATTGAGGTAGCGGTATTGGATTAATGAGCGCATATCGTTACTATCAATTTATGTGTTAAAATTAAAAGTATTTTTATCTTGACTGGATGACGATGAAGTTGAGTTAACAAAAATTATATAATTTATTAGTATACTTACACAGATTAATGTGCAAATGAACGAGGAATAATGATTTATCCGAATCGCCGTAGACAAATGTGCGAGCAATGTGTGCTTCTTTTGATTTATTTTACAGACTAAATTATTTATTATTTTACGTGATTTAGAATATATCTCCTGTAGGTATTACAGAAATATATTGAGATATACATGAATGATGTCAACACATTAAAGGTATTTAGTTAACTAGCTTAAAGTCAAAGTCAAAGTCAAAATCATTTATTGCCAGTATGTACATTGATAGGTAGCTTAAGTTCTAATTACAGCTAAAGTTGGAACATACACCATGTTAGATTGGTATAGCAATGTCTTAGTGTCTATCATCTTACACTATATATGTCTTAGTGTCAATAATCTTACACTATAATAATATCTTACTATATAGCAATACATCCGCAATGAACGTAGTATGTGCTTTGAGAAGTGAGTCTATTAGTAACAAGATATAGTGGTCGTGACATCTTCTTTTAGGATAGAATTTGCGTAGTTACCAGTCCTCACGTAAAAGGAGATGTACCAACAGCCTGTATTGGTCCAAAGCTGACGCAGGCCTCCCCCTGATAAGCGCCTTACTGACTTTTATCTAATGGGGGTACTGCCCCTAATCCCCACGCTGAGCATGAGGCTTGGGGATCGCAGTTCAGTGGTAGAATTGTTCTGCAGGGCGCGCTGCTGCCCGCCCCCCAATGGATCCCTAAGTCGCCTCTTACGACACCTGCGGGAAGAGTTGGGGTGGTGCAAATTCTAAGCCAGCACCTCACAGCATAATACAGCTGTACCAAATTGTATGGAAAAAAGATACGCCGGTACCACGTCTTGTGTTGTGACTAACTTTATATATTCACCCCTCTGTACCTACATCACGCCTGTACCTACATGTTCGCCAGGTGGCGCTTTTCGAGGTGACACCTCTTGTTTCGATAGTCGTGTAATTAATTGTAAATAAATATTATAATGTTAGTATTTGAACATGTCTTAACTTCAAACTGGTGCTTAAGTGATAATAAAGTGATGTGAATAATATCATTTCAAACAAACAAGTGTTTTTTAAATAATCGACTTTTTCTTGAAATAACCGCCACAGCATTTCAAAGTACGCGCTCTGTGAAAACAAATTTAGGAACGTTTGTGCTGTGTTCGGACCAAAAATCAGATTACCTCGTGAAAAGCAATAAAATCGTGAAACTAAATAGAATAAGCAGTGAAAGACTACAAAATATTGAATAACTTTGATAAAACGATAAATAATTATAATACTAGTATCACCATCTAGTGAACAATCCATTGAACTAATGCGTCGAGACCGTTTGTGTAATACGAAGTACTGATAAAGAGAACTGATCCAATTTAGTTTCAAAACAGACCCATAGATGTCGTTAATTATCGAATCGAATTAAATCTCAGTTTGTTAGAAAATTTATCACTTCCAAAATAAAAACAGAGATGGCGCCAATTAGAACACCACCGAGAAATATCTGTAGTAAATGCTCCAAAGTTATTTCTACAAAACATTTCATGACCTGTGCTTCATGTAAAATTAAACTCCACTTGAATACCTGCTCAACAGTAACTGATAGCCATTATTGTTATTTATCAGCTCAAAGGAAAGCGGACTAGAACTGTGGGCCATGCATCAGGAATAAAGGTAACTACACCAAGAGACCAGTATATCAAAACAACCTGCAGAGACCTGAGACCAGAGAACCTGAGACAGAAACACCCACCAGTCACTCTAGCTTCTCTCCGCGTCACCTAAATGTTACGTTTAGGAAAAAAACGGGAAAGGCGAAGGCATCAAAATCACCAACCCTATCCCTGAATAATAGCTTGTCTAATGACGATCATACCTCTTTAAATGCTAATTTCTTAGAAATCAAAGATCTCCGTGCCACAATCACGTCTCAAATGACGGGCCATGATGTAAAACTGGACCTTATTGCAAAACTTGTTACCGAGTTAAAGGATGATGTTACGGAATTAAACAGCAGATTTGACGGCTTAAAAACAGACGTTGACGGCCATTTTGGCGCAGTAGAGTCTATTACAGATGAATACAGTATACTCAAGTCAATGATACAATCAAACAATGAGCAAGCGAGAGAAATGTTAGCGGGAAAACTAAAACTGCAAAAAGAAATAGCTACTGCTACTCTAAGGCTAGAATTGGTAGAAAAACGAATAAAGCATGTGGAAATTTCTCCTTTCCCTTGCTCTACTACTATGACTGCTACCATCCACGATGAACTGGGACAAACTAGAGCTGAACAAAAAACCAACGCAATGGTGTCTGAGGTAGATGTCGCTGTAAAACCACGAAAGCGAAATAACACACACCAATATCGACATGATGTAGATAAGACCAGGAGCGGCCTAATGGCCTCAGTGGATCTCGAAACTGCAGATCATATCCAGGAAGTAGGTTCTGAGATGCGGAACAGGACCACCTCCCAATTCCAAAACACAAACGATGAGGACTGCGACTGGCAAATATACCGTAGTCGTAAATCAAAGCGTTTCAGACAGCAAGTCGTAGTGGGAAGGAGGCAACAAGACCAACTAAGGACGGTAGAGAGGACGAAAAAGCTGCATTCTTGTTTCTTTAAGCCTGATACACTGCCAGGGGCCATTCTAACGCACATGGAAAGTATAAGCGCAGAGACGGGTTTTGAAGTTGTAAAGCTTAAACTGAGGCACGAGCGCTATGCGTCTTTTATTGTTACAGTCCCGGAGAGTCTTTTCCATTTGTTCATGGAACCTGAATCATGGCCCGTGGGTACGGAGGTACGGGAATGGTTTCCCAGAGGAGCCGGGCGTGCTACATACAACAACAGACGACCCAACACCCCCGGCCAGGATACCATCGAGAAGGGTAACGCTGACAAATAAACCACCACATCAAAGTAACACCTGTAAGTACACGCTCCACGCCATTTATCAGAACGTCAGAGGTCTTAGAACGAAACTCGATTACTGGAGGCAGAATGTCATCCTGTCAGAAGCAGATATTATCGCAGTCACGGAGACCAATTTGGACACTGCGATAAATGATGCCGAAGTAACCCCTTATGGTTGGAACTTACTAAGACGAGACCGGCCTTCTGGCGGAGGCGGCGGTGTATTGTTAGCTACTCGGCCAGGACTAGAACTTATTAGAAGGCAAGACCTCGAGACACCAGCTGGAGAAGATTTGTGGGCTTCAAGTAACTATCTCGGTCGTGTTTACTATGTGTGTGTAATTTACATAAAACCCAGTGCCAAAGACGATGAATATATGTCATGGTTTTGTCAAGTCGAAAATAATATTGATATTATTCGCGATTCCCCCATTATTATCTTAGGTGATCTCAACTTAAAAAGTGCAACTTTAAATATAAATAACTATATGTGTTATTTTCTACAGTATTGCGATCTCATAGATCATAATAATATTTTTAATATACTTGGCTTGTTAAATGACTACTTTGTCGATAAGGTAGAGCCAATGCCAGGAATAGGTAAAAACGTAACGAAAAATATAAATAGACAAGAGAGATCCATGTTCTTGGCTCCCTGCTTACCACGTCATATCCATAAAATAATAAATACATTAAAAAATACAAAAAGCGTAGGATTCGACGGTATTCGTACAAATATTATCAAAGCAGTGAATGAATCTATTAGTCCTCATCTTAGCTTCTTGGTAAATTTCAGTATAGAAACAGGACAATTCCCAGATGCACTAAAAACTACTATTATTAAACCAGTTTTTAAAAAAGAAAACAAAGAACTAGTAGATTTTTACAGACCCATTGCTCTGATTTCTATATTTTCTAAAATATTTGAAAAATACTACTACGCCGAAATAAATTCATACTTTGAAAAAAACAACATCCTGTGTGATGAGCAAAAAGGTTTTCGTCAAAGGAAAACAATTAACATGGCAATTTATGACTTCTTCTACAATGTTATTTGTAAAGTTGACAAAAAAACTCCTATTTGCAGTATTTTTTGTGATATGTCACAAGCTTTTGACTATGTAGACCATAACATATTATTAAAAAAACTGGAAGCGTATGGTATTAGAGGGAACGTTTTAGATTTAATTGACTCGTACCTTAGTAACAGAAATCAATTTACAGAAATATCAAGAATACAATATAAAACCAAACTTGAGGTTACACACAAATCTAAAATACGATACACTAAATACGGTGTACCTCAAGGCAGCGTGCTAGGACCTCTGTTATTTATCATATATATTAATGACCTGCCAAGAGCATCAATTAATCCCTTGACCTTATTCGCTGACGATAGTACGATAACAATTACTCGCAATGACATTAATACATATGAAACTGACATTAATAAATCAATTGAATCTATAATACAATGGCTTGACAATAATAATTTGAAAATTAATTTAAGTAAGACTACAATTATGCATTTTGACCAAAGATCCAATACTCCATCTGACATTAATATAACATTTAAGAACAATTTAATTAATCAAGTTGATGCTACGCGATTTTTAGGACTTATAATAGATAAAAAACTTAATTGGAAACCGCATATAGAAGGACTGAGTAAGCGAGTCAGTAGCCTAGCGTATGCTCTTCATAGACTGTCATCAACAGTAAACACAGCTGCTCTATTGACAGCATATCACGGTATGGTAGAATCTGTACTAAGATATGGGTTAATATTTTGGGGCAACTCAACCAATAAAAATATAATTTTTAAGCTACAAAAACGTTGTATGAGAGCTATGTTTAAAATAAAAATTACTGATAGCTGTAAACCACTATTCTTGAAACACAAAATTCTAACACTTCCGTCCCTCTACATAATGGAAATCGCTGTTTTTGTAAAAAATAATCCCCATCTGTTTCCCCGGTTATCTGACGTTGTAAGTCGAAACAGGCGGGATAACACTAGATTACAAACACATCCTGCTAAAACAGCATTAATGCAAAAAAGTGTTGTTAGTCTCGCTCCTAAGATATTTAACAAACTACCTAAACTGTACAGAAACCTGAATGAAGAAACATTTAAAAGACAATTAAAAATTATGTTAATTTCTAAATGTTATTATAGCCTAGACGATTTTTTTAATGATAAATTGTAAATTGTAGATAGTACGTGACGCTGCATGCTGTCATCTTTTAATAATTTGCATACCGCAAACGGTCAAGCATGTTGTTTCTATATCACTATATTATGTCACCTTTTTGTACACATGTTTTTGCAAATAAATATCTTTATCTTTATCTTTATCTTTATCTTTATCTTGGTAGTAAGTTAGATGTAGTATTGATTAGTGCGAGTTTGCAAGATGTGAGTGTTAGTGTAGCTGAGGATGGATTGGTGCAACGTGCAGATAATTACCATCCACCGTTGGATGTTACAATCAGCTGCCATAGACTACACAAAAGAATGGAAATGGAGGCCAGTAACATTGAAAGTGCAACAGACTGGAACTTCGGTAAGGCAGATTTCGAGTCCCTCTATGACCATCTTACAAATACACCTTGGGATAATGTCCTAGCACAGTCGCGGGTTGACGAAGCGGTTGAAATATTTTATAATCTGTTGTACAGTAGTTTTAATCACTGTATTCCAAAGAGGGTACGCCGCTCATCACCTGCCAGAAGGTATCCAACCTGGTATACTAAAGAAATAATAACTGACATTAAACTAAAACACTTACTTCATAAGATATGGAAAACAAGTAAGGATCCGCTTATTTACAGTTTTTATAGAGCATTAAGATCTTATATCAAGCTAAATATATCAAGGGCTTATAATGACTATATATCAAGAATTCAAAATGATCTAGCTTCAAATCCGCGGGCATTTTGGACCCACATTTCTAATTTAAAAACTAAAGGTGGTTTCGAACCTTCTGTTACCTACCAGGAGAATACATATAGTGGACCTAATGCTGCAAAAGCCTATGCGGATTATTTTAGCAGTGTTTTCCTGCCAGATGTACCCAGCCTACGTACCGAGAACATCACTAGTAAAGTCGGAAACAATTGTATCATAAACATCGTAGATATCTCAATTCTTGAAGTAGAGTTCCACATAAACAAAATGAAGTCCAAGTGTGCCATAGGACCAGATAATGTTCCATCGTACATCATTAAAGCATTTAATTCAAAACTATCAGTGCCTATAACACATATTTTCAATTTATCCCTAAAAACTGGCATTTATCCAACTCGGTGGAAGACATCACGCGTAACACCTATTCCAAAATCGGCCGGGAAATCCCAAGTAGAAAACTACCGTCCCATAGCAATATTATCTTCATTAGCTAAATTGTTCGAAACCATTTTACACACTAGGATTTATAAACAATTATCACCATTCCTAAGTGACACTCAGCATGCTTTCCGAAAAGGAAGATCAGTCAACACGAACCTTTTAACGCTCGTTAATTTCGTTTCAAAAAAGCTAGATGAAAGTTCTCAGGTGGATGTCATCTATCTAGATTTTAAAAAAGCATTTGACCAGGTGGATAACGATGTTCTTCTTGCAAAGATGAGCTCCTACGGAGTAGCACCAGGCTTATTACGATTTTTCGCTAACTACCTGAGCGACCGAAAACAATTTGTACGCCTTGGTTGCTTTGATTCACCCGCCTACCACACTCAATCTGGCGTGAGTCAAGGATCATCGCTTGGTCCACTTCTTTTTACGATCATGATAGATGACTTAGCCAGCGTTCTCAATAAAGCCAATTGCCTCGTCTATGCCGATGATGTTAAGATTTTTGCAGAGAGTAAATCTCAACAAGACTGTGATGAATTGCAGAATGACCTTAATGCTATTCAAGCATGGAGTGACTTGAACCATCTAAGTTTCAACATTTCTAAGTGCCAAGTGATGACTTTTACTCGGTCCTCTCAAAGTTTAATCACAGACTACCTTCTCTGCGCTCAAGATATCACTAGATGTACCTCAATAAAAGATCTCGGTGTAGAATTTGACCCACAACTTAATTTCCATAACCATATTCGCTCGCTGACTGTCACGTGTTTCAAAAGACTAGGTTTTGTGTCCCGCACATGTAAGGACTTCACTAATATTAACTCCATAAGAACCCTATACACATCACTAATCCGTTCAAAGGTTGAGGCTAGTGCGTGCGTATGGAACCCGTACGAAGTAACTTATTCGCTTATGATAGAAAAGGTACAGAAGAGATTCCTTAGATTCTTGTACAAAAAATGTCATGGTTATTATCCTTTCATGTACCCTACCAAGTATCTTCAGGGTTCACTAGGCTTTAACTCCTTAGAAACAAGGCGTCTAAATGACCAGCTTCTAAGTCTCTGTCGTATTTTGCGCGGTATAACGGATTGCCCTACCCTGCTGACCGATGGAAGCAGACTCTGCGTCCCACAAAATCGCGCGCGATTCCGCCCAGGCCGTGTACGTCTATTTGAGCCAATCCGGGCCCGCACTCTGCATCGCCAGCAGTCTCCCGTCTCCCGTGCTCAGCGCAATCTCAACGCACTCATCACCAACCACCCTCAGTTAGATGTGTTTGCGGATGGCTGGGAGATGATCGAAAGAGTGTGCTTGCAATATTGTGAGAGCGTTTAATTTAATGTCTTCTTGTACTTGTATGTAGGTAGCTAACTAACATAGTTATATTTTACTTTTTAATTTAGCTAGATATATTTTACTTTATATTGTATAATATTCCTATACATTTTTGAAATTCCATAATTATTTTATCTGTTGTATAAATTTATAATTGTTTTTTTTTTTTTAGTTTTAAGATTGTTTAATTAATTACTTAGTGTACTAGACATAACGATTTGGAGACAACTGTAATGTTATCGTCTTTTTTTAATAATAAATAATTTGAATTTGAATTTGAATCACCGTACGATCTGTGATAAGATTGGGTAAGACCATAAAGGCCCTGCTCACTTTGATAATTTATTCGCACGTTTAAGGACGAGTACTTACTGTTCGTATTATTATTTAATACTTTATTGCACACAATTATAAAACAGTACACAAATGGTGGGCATAATGCCGATGGCATTTTCTACCTGCCAACCACACAAGGTCAAAAACAACAAAACGGCATGCTTAAATTTAGACATAAATTTACTATGATAAAAATAATTAGGTCTAAACTTATAATTTTTCTTAAGTTTTTTTAACTTACGCGATCAGAACACATTATAATAAATATTCAATAGGTAAATAAACGCGATAAATACCCGTGAATATTTATTATAATTTTTTTATTTAAAAACAATATATTTGAATATCCACGGGAATACAAGAGATGCCTACAAAAATCTAAAAGTGTAGGTAGTGAAATGACGGTAAGTTAACTGGAAGACGGGTAAAGGATTCCCACAAAATGCTCACGAGTAAGCTTTTTAAAACCATCTTTTGTTTCAACCTTCTTGATATCATACGGTAGGCCATTCCAGAGTCTAACAGCCTCGATTGAAAAATATTTTTCACAGAAGGATGAGCTATGTGCCAGTAGGTATTTCTAGGAGGAGATTGCTTGATGACCTGAGTGGTCGGTCATGTGAGTCAGCTAGAAATTACAAACGACTCTTCAAATAGTCGGGGGCAAAAGGATCTTTGAGAATAGAAAAAAGAAGACAGAGCACCCTGACTTTTCTACGAGTATGAATTAAGAAGGTTACGAACCTCTCCCAAATCTCAGCGGCCGGCCCGAGCGAATTTGTTGTTGTTTCGCGTAGAATCGCATCGTGTTAGCCATTCCGCGGCATTCGCCTTATTTTGGAATTGTGCTCCCTGTGTCACATTCACATCGTCACGTCACCACGTTTGAACGAACGGTTGCAGAAATTTGAAGGAATTACTCAATTTTTAATATTTTTTCGTACTTTGCGATTCATTTTGAAAAAACGACTGATTTCAGAAATATTTTTGTTTATTTCTAATAGTGAATATATTTAGGATGTTTGCAGTGTGACAGATTTTCGAATAAAGGTGTCTAACATGTATAAAAAATAGCTTGAAAATTAATCGATTTGGTGGTCAAAATATGGCTAATTAGTTTCACTCTCATTCAAACATCATAATTTGGTTTTTAAAAAACTAAAACACTACAAACATAGCTTTAAACGTAGGACTTATTGCCGCAGTCTGAGCGGTCCCCTCCCATAGTCCTTGAAAGGTTGGGATCATTCGTGTCGTGCGTAGTCTTACGTTTTCCGCGCGTATCAAATTCGGACGAAATCGAGCCACCAATGTGAGCACGGCCTAAGCCTGGTTTGCAGTAAATATTTTTGTTCACTGCTGTCAAAAATGTAATGTTCCGAAGACAGAATTATTATAAACTAAAAAAGCCCAGCTGCTTCGGTTCTTATTTAGGTAGCATAGATTAATAATAAATACAACCAAAAATAAACTCTATTGCCAAAAACGGGTTGCAGTAAGCGAGCGACAAAAAGTAACCCTTAAACGGAAGAGGGTGATCTAATTTTCAATTCGCTTCGTTATATTCTGAGAGCTAAATTGAAACTTCAACCCAAGATAATGATTAATTTATTAGAATATTTTAACAAGTTGCTTGAATTGACAAAAGTCCGAAATCCCCTTTATAATTAAATTAGGAACCATTTGTTTTTTGGACCTTGTTAAGAGCCCCGTTGATATTTCTGCCTGCAATACATGTTGGCCCAACGTTGCCGAGTGAAAACCAATACTAACGTGTAGACGGCACGTTTGCATTGCCTTGCCATCGCTCAGTATCACTCACCCAGCTTTAGCTCGGCCAACATGTATTGGGGGCTTTAGATGGATAGAAAAGATCTTAGATCTTAAAGGTTACCTATACAATGTGTTTGGTCACGATTATAAATCACTCTATCCATTCTTTTTTCTCTCTCTCCATGATAAAATGATCATAGAGAATGAGAAAACCCAGATTGCCATTTGGTTTTGAGGCCTCTGCTTGTTAGTAGTGGATTAGCCATATTAGTGATATAGCTTGCGATAAAAAGCGATAAATTTGCTAATGGTTTCTTTTTCACTTCTTCCGCTAGTGGACAAAAATGAAGTGAATTAGAGCCAATTGCACCTTATTTCTTAATTGATGGTAGTGACTATTAATCAACCTGTTTATATAGTAAAAAAGTGACTTGTCTAAGTGCTCATTTTGTAAGTCTAAAGAAATAAAACTACTGCATAACATAAAATAAGATCAATGACCTCGATACCTTACTTATGGTGATAATATAATATAAAAATGATAATAACCACCTTAGCTTTCTAATTTAAATTACTTGACCTTGGGTGTGAAATAATTATCTAATATCTACATAATCCTATATAATTTTACTTTGCCATTTTAAATGTATAAATTCTTTTGCAGTGCCCTATAGGGTACATGTACTATTGACCTAAGCATACTTTAAGACCTATATACAATGTATACCACGTACAAAATGAATAAACAAATAAATAAATAAACGATTTCACTCTGTGTCTGACTCATGAGTAGCAAATGCTGCGGGCCCCCTCACCTAGGCAGGCCACGCACTTACGCACGCGGTCAAATTAATAAAAGTTCAAAACGTCTTGCAAAGTTATTTCCTGTAAGTATATTCCTTATAAAATTATACTTTTAAAGGAGCAATTATTGTATATAAATATATATATAATCTGAATCTCGGAAACGGCTTCAACGATTTTCATGAAATTATAGTATACGGGGGGGTTTCAGGGGCGATAAATCTATCTAGCTAGGATTCAATTTCAGAAAATTTCGTTTTATTCGTGTTTTCGATAAATTTTCATCAACTTTATCGTAATCAATTGACTCTTCCTGACATCTATTGACGAATAGTAATACTATTTTATTCGTGTTTTCAATTATCAACTTTATTTTCATCAACTTAAAGACTAAACTGAAAAATATGACTCTTATACTATAATTTCTAAAAACAAAATTTATCAATAAAATAACCGTGCGAAGTCATCCAGGTACTATTCGTTACTAGTAAAAAATCATTAAGGTTTTAATGTATTTCTATTAGTGAATTTAAATTGTATTTATCAATTTTGTAGGAAGTGTTAGTATCTTGGATCTTAGTGACCCTGTATAGACTGTATACACTGAAGACTACATACTGTGTAGGTGTGTAGATATAATTTTGTTCTATCATTAAAGACATCGCGTGACGAAAACAACATTTAACGTCGATAAAAATTCAAACAAGGATAATTTTTAGGCATGTAATGCCTTGGACGTAGTCTATTTACATAACGCTTTTTACGACGACGTATCAAGTTTATTTACTCGCTTTTACACAGTATTATTGAAATTACCATCTTTATAAGGCACCCTGCGGGTTTCCCTATTAACATTGGATATAACAGCGACACAGACGTTACATCAACAACGCGAAACTTTATAACAGCTTTATAATTAATCTTTTTATAAAAAACTTTATCAATTTTTATAGTTTTTTATGGATTTTCATGGATCCCATTGTCAAAACTGAACCAAATTAAAATGAGACAACACGGGAAGCACCAACTTTCATATAAAAAAGAATCATGAAAATCGGACTACCCAGTCAAAAGTTCTAAGGTAACAAACATAATAAAACAGTCGACTTGAGAACCTCCTTCTTTTTTTGAAGTCAGTTAAAAAGTTCCCGCGTCGCAGTTGTTGTAGGACAGTGCAAGTCCCTATTGAGAGGCACAAAAACATACCACGCGTACCTGGTCGACATACCACAGTGTCGAACAAAAAACATACCACCCGTACCTGATCACACACAGTGTCGAACCAAAAACATACCACCCGTACCTGGTCGAAATACCACAGTGTCGAACAAAAAACATACCACCCGTACCTGATCACACACAGTGTCGAACCAAAAACATACCACCCGTACCTGGTCGAAATAGCACAGTGTCGAACCAAAAACATACCACCCGTACCTGGTCGACATAGTACAGTGTCGAACCAAAAACATACCACGCGTACCTGGTCGACATACCACAGTGTCGAACCAAAAACATACCACCCCTGATCACACACAGTGTCGAACCAAAACCTGTAGCGCGGTGGGCGAAGGTCCGCCTGCGACGCAGGAGGTTGCGAGTTCGATCCCGCCTGGGGACAAATGTGTGTACGATCTGCAGATATTTGTTCTGGGTGTTCTAGATATTTTTTATGTCGCCATTAGTGTGTTTAGCGTCCGTATAAGAAAAGAACAATTAATTCTGAAGAATGGTTACAAAGAAAATCCGCTGTATAATTGCATGAAAAACTGTAGCAAACTGTCTAATAATATGTTATTACTTCGTTAATAAATTACAAGACGCAATAAAAATAATAACAGGCTTCACATCTATTGTCATACATATTTACTGTCATAAATGCTGTCTTACGATTAATAAAACAATAACCCCCATATTCATAATGATCTAATAACATAAAACAGCTGCTGAGTAGTTTTATTTCTCAGTCTGACTTATGTCAATAGAAGAAGACGGAGTAAGATTTAGCAGAGTGCTAAGTTAGCAGACCATTTCCTAAACAATATTATTGATTCCACTCCAAATAGTAAATAAACAACATAATCATTGACAACCACACAGCTGATTGATTTCGGCCATTTTTTCTCGGTCTAGTACACGAAAAATAGGGGTCTAGCTAAAGTTAGCGGGCTGCTAAGTCGCCGCAAACTATTATGAATAACGTTTTTTGCAATCATTCTTCTAGTAAGCAGCTAAAGGTTTGCTAACTCATTATGAACAAGGCCGTAAGTTTTAAGCAGTGTTAGTGTTATACAGAGTGGATAAACATATTTACTTCGTTTCAGCCGATGACGGACGTGACTGTTGGACATAAGCATTCTGTTCGTAAGATAAAATGTTGCATTCTATTCAAATAAAGAATTCATCTTGAATTAAAGTGAAGAGAATTCAATTTTATTCGTTACTTTATTAAAATATAACTTTATTTTCTTCAAACGCATACCACTGCGCATTAAAGACCTAAAAAAACAAAATAAATCCTATTAAAAAGTGATAATTCTTAATAAGAAATTATTCCGCTCTATTATAGAAAAACTGACCCTGTATAGCGCAATAAATATTCCATAGACAAGAACTAAGCTATAATTAAGAGTTTCTATGAAATAACACAATGCCGTGTTTGAACGTACCTATTGATTTGTTGCAACACTCTCGGCTGTACGTACGATTCTATGTTTTTAACCTACATGAGGTAAATCTAGGCTTGGAGCTAGAATCAATTTGCATGTTTTAGCATTTTATGTGTTGTAGCTTGCCGAGTGGCGGGTAAATTGGGCCAACGAAATCCGGAGGCGGATTCGTAAAAGATTGCTTGTCGTGATTCTGATTGTAATTGCTGTGCCTTTAATTTCTTGACACAAGTTGATTTATTGATGAACTCGAACAGGGACGCAAAGAGAAAATTAAAAAAATAATAACAAAGAAAATTATTTCTGGACAAGAGGCCTTTGCTTTACAGTGGGGTCCATCAGGCTCATAAGATAAGAAAATAATCGCAATCCTTCTACAAAAGAAATAATTTAGTTTTTTTTCATTGTTAATGAACGTAATAAATACCTAACCTTTCGTCAGTGCGGCATTTACAAAGGGTCGTAAAATCAAGATGGCCCCCAGGTTTGACCTAACTAAGGCTGATCCACAGACCGTGTTCAAAAATCATAAAAATCATGATTTCTCTGATTTTTTGTATGCGAAGCCCTAGGTTTTGTTAATGTCCTTTGAACCTTATAAATCATCCTATTAAATAGCATTGATTGCATGAAAAAATAATAAAAAGATAAGCTTCTGTTGATACATGAAAATTTTTGCCACGAAACCAACGGTTGCTGCAACGCTGAAGTTTAAATGCATTATCTTCTACATTAAACCACGACGAATGGTATTGAGTGTGTAAATTATTGAAGAACATACCTTTGGCTATCCCGATCTCTTAGTTTTATCGACACAAACACAAAACACGACCAAAAACCGACGACTCAAAAAGACCCTTAAAATTTGATTCGAAAACTAAGTTTTTGATGATGAACAGTGACTAAACAGCCCGATCACAGAGCAAACTGACCATTTTTATGACAAATTCTATACCTTAACTAATGAAAGAATACCAAAATCCCACAAAATAAAAATTGTAAGATTTTTTTATCGCAGATCTGTGAAGCAGCCTTGTCAAGGCTGTCCACACATGTCCGCCATGTTGTTTTTATTTATTTTAGGCCTTGCCAAGCTCGTGCACAGTCGAAAGGCTAACGAAAACTTATTTTAAGACGTGGAAGAGTGAAAACACTCAACTTATCACAAGTACTTCCATAATACTTAAAAGGTACCTTCATCTATAGCCAAAAGTTAAAGTTTATTGATAATTTTTGATTCAATACAGCAATCCTAAGACAAAAAAACGGAACTCTCGCCGCCCATGCTTTCCCTTGCCTTACTAGTTAATAGCAAGCTTTATCGATAAGAATGACCCTATTTCAGCGAAATAAACCCCTGAAATGTGTATTTAACAGTAGCCCAAACACCATTCGTTCAGGTAGTTATGTCTGTAGGCTAATTTGAATGTTATGGGGGTCGAATATATGGCTACGAGATTTACTGAAACTGATTACGTTCTAGGAATAGGGCGACATTAGGCGGCTGTTTTATTTGCTTGCCAAAATGGTCACTATAATTTCCGTAGTTTATTTTACTGCTGACTGCTGTATTATTTGCTGCCTTTTATGGTTTCTCCTTGCATAGTTTTAAGTGATTTTATTATTGAAAACTAGTTGCGACCCACGGCTTCGTACACCTATCCCACGGGAACTGATTTATGGGATAAAAGTTTGTGTTATTCCAGGCCTAGAATTACCTGTAAGCAAAATTTTAGCCCAATCCGTTTAGTAGTTTGCGTGAAAGAGCAACAAACATACCTACATACAGACATGCTTACAAACTTTCGCGTTTATAATATTTGTAGGATAGGGCTTAGACGAGATTTTTACTTAATATTCAATGAAGAGTAAAAGCATGGATTGTCTATGATAGCTTTTTAGGTTTAAAGATATTTATGCTCAAAAAGACACAGTCACTTACTTACATTAGAATGGCCGTTTTTTTATTACATGACACGGCAACGGCGTGGTGACGGCATGGCAATGACAACGGTGATGGCACGGCAACGACAACGGTGACGGCACGGCAATGGCACGGTGACGGCACGGCAACGGCATGGTGACGGCACGCACACGCTGACGTGTACAATAGGGTATATGCATGTGTATTCAAAATGGCTTAAAAAAATATATACGTATTCTCTATTGATATAGAAACATATCTACATATTTATTTTTGCATTTTGAGATGTTTTTATTGTAGAATTTAACCATTGAAAAATTGATATTTTAAATCTCAATCGCAAAATTTCAAAACGCTACGCCATTGACTAGAGCGGACGTGACATCACTGTACACGTTTCTTCTTTTTTTATTCTGCTTGCTGCACCTTGATTTGACACTATTCTGCCCACTTGACATTTCGTATTGTCGATTATTTTCAGTTTTTTTCGGAAAACCTCTTTCCTGAGATGATCACTACCGAGGTCGTCACCAAAGGTTTTATTTGAGTGTGTACGTCGACGTCACATAAACATGGCGCCAATATGGCAGCGTTTTTATCACCCGAAAATGATTGTAGTTTTGATTTGTTTTTTTTACCTTGTTAATGCGAAATTCAGTGAGCGTCTTATCATTCCTCGGTTAAATAATGACCTGAAGAATCGATTAAAACAATAAAAAAAATCGATGCATATACCCTATTTATATATCATACACAATACACTTGCAGTTTTACCAGGCCGTTGCCGTGCCGGTGAGTGGAAAAACGAGCCTTAGGTACATTTTCATACATGTTGGCTTCCACGGTACTGGTCCGTGGCCGTGCCGTCTAATGGAATAAAACCGGCCAAGTGCGAGTTTCGCGCACGAACGGGTACAAAACACTAAAAACAGCGAATAAAGAAAGTAGTTATTTCACCTAGTGTGTACAGGGTTTTTGGTAGTTCACTGACACAGCTTGAACCACCGGTTCCGCCCATCATCACGAATACGTTTGTGAAGTTGCCTGAGCCTAGTCAACCGGCATTCGTTATGACGCGAATCGAAAACAATTGAAAGATTCGTAGGCAAACATTCCAAACAGATCACGTGACATATCTAAGGCCAAACCTATACATTTTTGGACCACTACAGATCTGCCTTTTGTGAGTAACATTTAGCGGTAGATATCTTTACAATAAAGATTTCAATTCCACCACCGATATAGCAAATATTGGCGACTATTTCTTCTAAAGAAGAAATACTCACAAAAGTACGCCATTGTGGTGTGTGTGCACCGACCCTTATATACCTTCATTGCGCCCATAATGAACATGATTGATAGACTCTAATGATGTGGAAATGTTTGATAGTACTGTGGAGAGCTGATAAGATTAAGACGTCACGGGACGCGTATTTTAGACATACCTAAGTAAAACTGTGTTGATATTGTAGGATCTCCCAGCGATAACTCAACAAATTGCCTGGGTTGTGTACAACTAAACGCCAAGACACGATTTATTATTTTGACGACCTCTGCCATGTTGTGTATTGTATTATGTATATCAGATAACTAGAACCCATAAAAAAGCTCCGATTAGCTTGGGGCTAGATAATGCTGATGATAATGATAATGTTTGCAATATATGTAGTTCTAGGTCTCAGTTTCTAGTAAATAACTTAATTATTCAAGGTAAGTTAAGTTCTTTAATATTTATATACAAATTAATTATTTTTTTGGCCACCAAACTCTTTTTTTCGCATCTCTTCCAAAACTATATGAGATAAAACTATTACAGACGCATTAAAAGATAGCTTATTATTATAGATACCACAAACTGTACGATGGATTTTTTAAATTACCTATTGTAAACGTAATAATATGATAAAATAGGTGGCGCTGTCATAGTGACTCGGGTATTTAATGCCCTTATTCAATAGGCTGCTAAATTAGCACACTGCTAAATCTCGCTCTGTCTTCTTCTATTGCCATAATTTAGACTCACAAAATAACACTAAACACTACCTACTTAGCAGCTGTTTTATGTTGGCAGACCATTATGAATAAGGGGGTTAACCTTTATCTTGAAGAAAAAAGACAGAAGGCACCTCGGCCTAGCAGGGGGATTGTTGTCTAGGGTAGAATAGAAAATAAATACGTCACTTTGTCATCGAATCCGTAAAATGTTTGAAATTCATTCCTTCAACTTCAATAATTTACGCAATGTATGACGATGCGATGTCATTTTTCTCTAGGTATTTTACTCTAGACAACCATCCCCGTTCTAGGCCGGCTGCAACGGACTACTTACAAACGATACATTTCATTTCGAAATAGTCTAGAAATCTCCATTCACGTCTACACATACCTACCTCGCCGTAAATCTTTCGCTTAACATTTTACAAGCACGTAAAACCGTTTAAATGAGAGGAAGTAAATAAGTATATTATGAAGTTACCTGAGTACTTCTCAACTCTACCTTTCCGTAATAAGGGTTAAATTGCTACTTTCAAATTCTCAAGTTCGGGTGTAATAAGGCAAAGTTCTACTTTACAAGCAGGTTGGTACTCTCCCAACATTATATGTTTATGAAGAGTTTATCTCTACATGTTTTTCATATCGACCGTGGAAAAGAAAAACCTTATAAAGAATAATTTAAAGATTATTTATCGCGTACCTTTACGTGGGGGAAATAAAAACAAAGGTACGCGATAAATACCCGATAAATAAAATCACTAAATTATGTCAACAAATCGCGAAAGTTTATAAAGTCTTTTAAACAATATTTTGGTAAAAATATTGGTTGATGCTGGCTAGCTGTGAGGCTTAGAATATGCACTACCCCAGGTCTTCCCGTGGGTGTCGTAAGAAACGACTAAGGGATATCCACCGGGAGGCAGGCAGCAGCACCCCCTGCAGGACAAATCTTCCAACGATCCCCAACCCACGTGCCCACGTGGTGATTATGCACCACCCCCATGAGTTAAACGCCAATAAGGCGTTTATGTGGAGACCGCGACTCGGAAAACGTAGTGCCCGTAGGACCTCCTCCGCCCAGGTGGGATGACGATCTGCGAAAGACTGCAGGCAGATGCTGGATGCGTCAAGCTGAAGACAAGACGCTATGGCGCTCATTAGGGGAGGCCTATGTCCAGCAGTGGACTAATATAGGCTGATGATGATGATGATGATGATGATGAAGGCGTTTATTATAAAAGATTGAATTAATTATAAGCTGTGATGCAAAAAATTCATTAAGCTGAATGGAAGTTATCAGTTAAGAAGGTACTTCCTTTTACGCTCATGTATAACTGCTAGTTAATTTTTTTATAGTGTCTGGCTTTTTGGACCGATGACGTTCTACAACTCAAAGACATGACGTCTTTTTAATAATGACGTCATAGGAGAACAAAAAACAACACGGTATAACATTTGGTCATCTGTGTGTCTACCATGTGTTTTGAAAATCTATACTGGCTAGCGACTGTAGTTAAAAATATATGGAAACATCTAAAGCGCCTTTAGCGGATAGTTGGGTACTAAAATGCGCTGTGGATAACTATAATACATATTTACGTAACTACAACTACTGACAACTCGTGGTAGACACACTGTGAAGTGAGTTACTACAAAGTTTGCGTTAGACTATTTTCTATGGAAATGTGATAGTTATATAAACTTCCCGCTTGCTAAAATAGATTGTTATTTATGTTGCTGATTATTTTCGTTGTAGGTTCTGTGACTACTTGCCACAATACTGCCAAATCCACTGTAATTATCAGGCTTTTTTTATTTCGATGCATTTAAGGCGCATACACGAGTGAAAGTGCCGTCCCACCTATTTTATTTTGGATTTCTAAAACTTCCTGTGTAAAAAAAAACTAGGAAAGATTTAATTTAAATTAAGACGAAGTTTTAAGCAAATCCTCAGTTTCTCGGTAGTTTAGACTAGACAACCAATCTCTTAATTTTTTTCTGCATAACGTAATAATAAGATAAAATAGGTGGGGGCGCCACTTTCACTGGTGTATGTGCCTTAAATAGGTACATTTTATTATAGCTATACAGATAACTTAGAACAATCTTACTACTAAAAGTAAGTGGAAAGGGTAAAATACCTCAGCATAGCATGATAGCAGTTTTGGGCATTGGCCCAATACTGCGCTTATTCGCCCATTACTAGGCTTTGTGTAGTGACGTGTTAAAGAGACATGTTAACTAACACCAATCATAATCAAAGATTTAAATCGTAACATATGCCCTTTCCGTAGTGAGATTTCACGTTCCGCGTCGTGTTTGTTTCCAAACGAAGTATGTGAGCTCACTCATTTGGAATCAGTGAATTGTGTGGTTTTGTGGCGTGCTTGTTTACAAAAGTTCACGCAATGGGATTAAACATTAAATGGCAATAATAACAGTTGGGTTTATTGACAACAACCATTGATTAATTAAAAAGAGAAGATAGGTTACGTTCTCCCAGCGCTTACTCAAAAATTGGCATGTGTTACAACTACACGCAAACACATACGCTCACAGTTATATTTCCAGTCCTGTGCAATACAAATAATAACAAAGACGGAAAGACGTATCTAAGACCGAAGTGAGACCGATACAACAATATTTCACGCGAATCACGACCGCCCGTGCCGCCGCCGGTCCGACGGTGACTGAGGTGGGAGTACACAATTTACACAATATGAGGTTGCCATTTTCGAGAAACTAGTACCTACCTCATCTTCCCTTTTTAATTAATCAATGACAACAACACTAGTTTTTTCCACTTACCTCTATACTACACTCACATTAAGTGTGCGTTCATTGGCATTTTGTTACCGCACGCATTCAAAGACAACGCCACAGTTTTTGGGCGAAAGGGGCGTATCTAACGATTTATATGACCTTATATCTAATAAGCACTTTGATCTTAATATCTAATAATCACTTAGTACCTGGAAGACCGACCTTCGCTCGTTTTTTGTGGTAAATTTTGTTGTTTATAAATTAAAATATTATTATTCGACAATAGATGTCAAGAAGAGTCATATTTTTCAGTTTAGTCTTTAAGTAGATGGGCATAAAGTTGAATATTGAAAACACGAATAAAAAAGTATTACTATTCGCCAATATATGTCAGGAAGACTCAATTGATTACGATAAAGTTGATGAAAGTTTATTGAAAACACGAATAAGACGACATTTTCTAAAAATGAATCCTAGCTAGATCGATTTATCGCCCCCGAAACCCCCTGTATAGTAAATTTCATGAAAATCGTTGAAGCCTTTTCTGAGATCCGGATTATTATGGAAGAATTGCTCGTTTAAAGGTATAGGATAAACTAAACGCTGAAAGAAAAGGGGTAGTATGGCAGTTTTGCCAGTGACGTATGGATATTAACGAAGGTTTAGTTCTAAAACAAACCACAGCGGTTCAAATTTTACCAAAATCCTTCTCAACACTGTGTAAACCCGCAGGCAGAAGCTGGTTTGCATATTATTCACATGTTCCTCGCCAGATAGCGTTTTATTAGTGCTATAAATATTTAAAATGTCTCCCTTGATGCCACACGAGATTGTCAAGTAAAATTCTGTGTAATCTTAAAAACCTTATTTATATTCTTATGCCTACGTGAGCTCCGTGGTTATGATACAAATAATTATATGACTAAGTGTATTTTGTATCATTGTTGTAGACTAAGAGTAATTTGGCGAATTGCTTAGGGCTCAAACATAGCCCTTAGCAATTCTAGGATTAGCGTTTCTAGGATTTAAGATATTTTATGTCAACGAAGACATTTATGAATATAATTGATTTTGTTTAAAAAACTATAAACCGAACTCAATTATATAAATCCCGTTTTCTGTGTCAGAACTAGACAAAATTAAAATCGAACCACGCGGAAAGCACCAGCTTTCAATAAAAAAAAATCATGTAAATCGGACCACCCATCAAAGTTTCTGAGGTAACAAAAAAAAAACTGTCGAATTGAGGACCTCCTCCATTTTTGAAGTCGGTTAAAAATAGAACAAAAACTGATGACAATAACAGAACACAACAAGATGCAAAAACACAACACAATAACATAAACTTGATCAAGGCATATTTGCATAAGAACGAAGTTAAAACAATTCAATTTCGAATTCAAAATCGGACAAGAGACGATGATTATTGATAAGAATAAAAGCTTATACTACTTGATATTTCTGAAAATGGTATAGTTACTGGTTTTTGTTTGATTTTTATAGGAATATTCAATTTTAATGTGACCATCTCGGGGTCTACCTAGACCTTTATAAAAGCGGGAGATCATCAATATTAGACTACAATTGCCGAAGAGATCCAGTAATATAAGTAGGCATATACATATAAAACGTACAGCCGATTTGAAAACTCTTCCAATTTTCGTCAGTAGAAAATAAATGCTAACTCTAGTTGAATATCCCAGCTAAACCACTAACTGACAGAACCAGGGTATGGTTCCATCAGTTAGTAAAATCTGTCGCGTCGCAAACATCCTAAATTTATTCACCATTAGAAATAAACAATATTTTTTCTGAAATCAGTCTTTTATTCTAAATGAATCGGAAAGCAAGAAAAAATATCAATAATGGTGAAATTCCTTCTAGTTTCTGCAACCGCTCGCTCACACACAGGGGGCAAAATTCCGAAATGTTCCAACACGATGCGATTCAACGTGAAACAACAACAAATCCGCACGGGCCGGCCGCTGAGATTAGGGAGAGCTTCGTAGCCTTCTTAAGGGTTCAGGAACAGGGAAGAAGGCCTATACCCCACAATGGAGGCTCGAAATGCGTTTAAAATGCCTTTATATCACGAACCCGTCGCGTCACTGCTCTGGCTACCGACACTGATAAATAGGCGACAAACCACTTGTCATCTTGTCCAGGGTTAGTTTATTACGTGGAAATTGCTTTTGCCTCGAGGTCAGGTAGTACGATCAAGTTTGTGACGCAGAAAGTTCTAATTGAGGTATGTGCCAATTACGTACCGGTGGGGCTAGCATATAGGTAGACTATTATGAGAAAAACATCCGAAGTATACAACACACACACACACAGCAGCCTGTATTGGTCCACTGCTGGACCTCCCCCTGAAGAGCGCCTTATTGGCGATCTCATCTCTCAAATTTAAGTGACTGTCCACTGCTGGACGCAGGACTCCTCCTGATAAACGCCTTATGCCTTATGGCGTCTGTCTCACAGGGGGTAATGCCTATAATCTCCACGCTGGGCATGCGGGTTGGGGATCGCAGTTCTGTGGTAGAATTGTTCTACAATGGGCGCTGCTGCCCGCCCCCGATGAATATCCCTTAGTCGCCTCTTACAACACTCACGGGAAGAGCTTGGGAGGTGCAAATTATAAGCCAGCACCACACAGCTCCGATCCAAAGTATATCCTTGTATTAAATCATTTTATATAAGATCGATGTAAATTCTTGGTAGTTGGTAATGACTAACTCCAGCTCGTATATGGCGAATTATCTTTCTTATCCAACTAATATTATAGAGGCGAAAGTTTGGATGGATGTGTGTTACTTCTTACGACAAATCTATTGCATGGATTGAGGTGAAGTCAGCATGCTGCATAAATGTGGGTCAAAACCCAAAATAACACAATGAATACTTTTTTATCCCATAAATCAATTCCCATGGGATAGTTTCTACAAAAACATTATGTGAAAAACCGTGAGCAGAAACTAATTATTCTTTAATCTTGTATAGAGCGTAAAAGCTCTTGGATAAAAATATTGTGCCACTAACGAGGGTACAACTTATCCCTCTACCCATTATAAACATTTTTATTCAGTAACATTTTACTTAGACACAACCACAATGCATCGTTTCACATAATGTGTGCCGTCTCTGAGCGCTCCCATTAAGAACACACACATCAAGCACTCGTGCGAAGAGCAAGATACCGCGGTACAAAACCAGACCTCATATAATAACTGTTTGATTCTAAGGCTTCAGCTATTCTACTACTGGACTGTAATTTCTCGTCTCGCTCCATAATAGTTATTAAACAGTTAATGAACAAACTCCTATTCCCCGCGGAGTGAAGGGCCTGGTGACCTGTACCACAGGTTTTTTTCTAAAACCTATCACAGGCACCAGTTCTCTCACAAAACAGGTAATTAGCAGATAGTATAGTTATAGGACACACAGGTGGATATAGTTTTACAAAAAGTTTGCATTATATACCTAACTAGGCCTTTAACTAGGTTCCTACTAATAGTGTCCTTTAGTTTTTAGTTATAAGCACCTATTGTGAGAGACGAATAAATGCTTTATTATTATTATTATTATTATTATTATTATTATTCTTGGAGCTTAGCGTGGTTTGCCCAGCACGGGTTAGCGCAGGTGCGTTTGAAAACTAAGGTCCGTATTATGAAAGCTTCCCCAAGCATTACATAAGGCAGTCTCAAGCTTAGAATTGTACTCAAGCTTAGAATCTCTGCTCAAGTAAATCTACATTTTAGAACGTAACTCTGACGCTACTTAGCTAGTTGCACTAGCAAAATCTCTACTTGAGTCAGAGTCAGAGTCGTTTTTTTCTTTAGACATACAAAATAAGCACTACTATAAAAACAGCTTGATAATTAGTAGTTGAGTGAGCAGGGTTATGTCTATGGTCTACACATTTATCTGGGCGAAAAACGTTCCTTTACTTCATCAACCCGACTATCACAATGTATTTTTGTTGATTTGGTGGTTTTTGTGAAATAGTGATTTAGTGTCTATTTCATTTTATTCTTTAGAGTTGGTGGTTGGACAGCTTACAATAGTAATTTGCATGCACCACGACCAACAAAGTTATGATAAAAAACGCCGCCCTCACATTTATTTGCGCAAATTTTACAGAAAAAAAGTTCATAAACGTTAACAATGCAGGTTCTTGTGTTACGAAAACCCTATCTTTTTGTCTATTTTTTGTAGTGTTATAATAACAATGATTTGATTCTGCTTTTCATTATAGTCTGGCGCTGTTTTATTGCTATAAAATGGAACATGAGAGTATAATGTACCCAAGGAGAAGATGCTTCTTCTCCTTGGGTACATTATACTCTCATGTTGTTTTTTCCTGGGTATAAGATGACGTTGGATTACTACCGCGGCCGTGACTCTAACATACCTACAGTTCTAGATTCCGCTCTCATAAGGAGCCCCATTCAATGGAGTGCAAACAACGGATGCAGTAACGTGTTAGGGATGGACCTGTCATTCTTTATATATACCTACTTTACTAGCTTCTCCACTTCATTTCCCATGTGTTTTGTTGTATAGTTAATTGCGGATATTTATTTTAGAAACGACTCGGTAACCGTAGTATAGGACGTCCTCCGGCCAGGTGGGATGACGATCTGTGAAAGACTGCAGGCAGAGGCTGGATGCGTCAAGCTGAAGACAGGGCGCTATGGCGCTCATTAGGGGAGGCCTATGTCCAGCAGTTGATTAATGAACTCGTTGGCTGATGATGATGAATAAATGGCATTTAAATCACACTTAATATTATAAAGGCGAAAGTTTGTATGGATGGATGTATGGATGTTTGGATGTTTGTTACCTCTTCACGCCAAAACTACTGAACGGATCTGGCTAAAATTTTACATACAGGTAATTCTATTACTGGAATAAAACATAGGCTACTTTTATCCCATAAATCACCTTTTAATGTTTTCATAGGAACAACGCGTGCGAAGCCGCGGGGCGCAGCTGGTTATTATATATATTACTCTAAACACGCAACTTCATCAGTGCAAAATTGTTCGCTTTATCTATTCAGAAGTTTTGACGTGAAGAAGTAACAAACATACATACTTTTAATATAAGATTATGGAAAATTATTCTGTCAGTACGTATCATCATTATTATTAAGATGTTACGTACTGACTATTCTCACTATGAATTCCACACTGGCTGCGCCCCGCGGTTTTGCACGCCTATCCCACGGGAACTGATTTATTTTTGGGATGGAACAAGTAGCCTATGTGTTATTTCAGGCCTAAAACTACCTGTATGCAAAATTTCAGCCCGATCTGTTCAGTAGTTTTTGCGTGAAAGACCAACAAACATACATACAGACATGTTTACAAACTATCGCGTTTATAAAGTTTTAAATCCATCATGGTTATTAATACTAAAGTAATTTACAACGGGATATTTACCATGATTTGAGTTTTGAGCTTTACAATATTTCGGCACAGTTTCATGCGCACGAAATAACCGCATGAGACTGTGTAAAATATTGCAAAGCCGTAATTATACTAAAGTAAATTACTTTAGTAATAATTATGATTACTATACAACAAAGAAAATTCTAAGCCAGCACCACATGGCCGACGTATGTGTGCTAAAGAGCAGGAATTACTTCTCGAGAATCTTCTAGAATCTTCGAGAATCTTTTATAATCAGAGAAAAGACATTCAATCCCTCGGGCTACAGCCACTGAGTATAATAGAGTTCATTATATTTCTAGACCTGAGTTGCAGTAGAAAATTATCTCATTTAATTTTCCTTTGTTACTCGCGACCACTTAGAGCTCCTGCGGTGTGTGGCATCCTTTACCCTTCATCTGCCAACTAAATTAATTACATTTAACGACCCTTGCAGAAAGCTTTTGTAATGCATAATATTATTACAGGCCTAGAGAAGACCACATATATGAGCGTTCGTACGCACCAGCAGCAAAAGCGAATTCGGTTCTCGACAAAAGATTCGTGTTCTGCCCTAACTTAGTTTTATTTTTAAATTGCGGCACCCAGTGAAAGTTATATATTATTTTAGTTATATATCATAATATTTTAGGGTTTCACATAGTAATTTATTCGACGCAAAGTTACATTTCACATACGTGTCAAAGGAGTCCAAAATCCCAACTGAACTGAGAACGAGCGAGAGCGAATGGGATCATTGAATGATATAAAATAGAATAAATACAGAAATGACAGGTAGGGAGGGATCCCACCAATAATCGATTATGAAACGATTCGAATAGAATGCCGAGAGTGCACCGTACAATATTACTTTACGATAGTGTTATGATATTTTGATTTTGAAAAAAGTGGGAAGGTGCATAGCTACAGCATAAGCCGGCGGTGGCGTGTAGCCAGTCTAAATACCTGCTCGATAAGTTGAGTCTGTAAATAACCCAACACTGTAAATAACAACTTATGATAAAACGATTCAAGAGGATAATATACAAAGTTCTATTCTATTTTAATGGTAGCCGATGTTAGAGTCACAGTTTTCAAAGCCTTTGGTCGTCCGTTTTTTCGTGCATTTGTTTCATAACAAACAAAGCAGTCGTCAACGTTGTCCATCTTCGTTTGGATGGGCCAAGATTATAAACCATCTCTTGAGATCTTTCAGGATTCAAATCATTCTTGGCCTACGCCAAGGACATCAAAATAGCTAGTATATAAATTAATCTTATTCGTTATTATTTTGGGCCTTCTAACAAATATGGCCTCACCACTATCGCCACACCTTCGACACGAAGTGTTGGATAAGTTAGGCAACGGTTTCGGTTTCAAAGAATAAAAGTAATAAGAAAACAAAACGGTTACGTTGGTGATCATGATTGCTGGTAGAGTACCTAAAACCGAGGTGGCGTCAAAACATTATAGAAAGAAAGAAAGAAAATATAATCTATAATCTAATCATTTTAGTAGGTAAAAATACCTACTAAAATGACAGATTTACAGACTAGGTAAGTACTAATCTAAAATGAAAACTAGGTTTACAAGAATAATAGGAGTAGGGTATAAAAGTAGGGTAAATAATTAATTTTGTTTTAGAAAACTATAAACCGACTTTAGTTTTTATAGTTTTTTCATGAATTTTCATGGTTTCCATTATCAAAACTGAACAAAATTAAAATGGAACCACATGGGAAGCACCAGCTTTCATATACAAAAAGAATAAGGAAAATCGGACCACCCAGTCAAAAGTTCCGAGGTAACAAACATTAAAAAAAACAGTTGAATTGAGAACCTCTTCCTTTTTTTGAAGTTGGTTAAAAAGGGTCTCCACCTCAGCATGTGTAGCATTTGGCTAAGCCCAATGCTACGTTGGTTTTAAGATAAAGCCCGTCTGACTAATTAATACTCTTATAGCTGTAGCATATAGTGGAAGTAAACTAATGTGTTCTAGTTTTTTTATCTTTAAATCCCGGGCAAAGGTCCATAACGAAACCCAGGACAGGATGAAAAGATGTAGTGTTAGAGAACTTGAGAGAGTGTCAAGCTTTCGAAGACGACGGCGAGAATAGAGCGAAGTCGGGGAAATCAATCAGGAAAGCCAACCCTGTCCCCTATGCCGGGTATAGACCAAGCAAGTCTCTGCCGTGAGCATTGCTACATGAAAGGAAAATGAAATGAACTTACCGATGATGGTCGAATACCACTCGTTTAAAGTCGCTCGCTGTCGTCGCTTAGTCTGTCTGTACCCGCTATTGCGGGATTATTTCCTGGGAACAGATAGAGACAGTCTAATGTGTTGTGTCTTACAAAAACATTGCCGTGTGGTGCCGGTGCCATACAATTTGCACTACCCCTACTCTTCCCGCGGGTGTCGTAAGAGGCGACTAAGGGATATTTACCGGGGGCGGGCAGCAGCGCCTCCCACCAAACAATTCTGTCACCAAACTGCGATCCCCAACCCGCATGCCTAGCGTGGGGATTATGGACACTAACCCCGTGAAATAACAGCTAATAAAGGCGCTTATCAGGGGGAGGCCTGCGTCCAGCATTGGACTAATATAGGCTGTTGAGGTAATGTGTGGTTATGTCATAGTAAAATGGTATTTTGATTCCCAGTTCTTCGATACTCGCCACGTGAGCTGGCTGTTATAATAGTGCATAAGTGTGTGCGCAAACACAGTATTCCCTCACACACTCTATTCCCTCACTCATAACCTCGGTCGGTCTGACAGAAAATGAAACCTAAACGAAACGTAACACACACTATTAATTATACACAATATTAATTATAGTTATACAAACCATTTGTGTCACACAATATTAATTATAGTTTTGATCTACGAGAACGTATATAAAGTTTTGAGAAAATAGTGGCCAAGAAACCGAATTTACATCTAAATTAAGCCCACCACTATTCTCATAATCGTGTTGAAATTCCAGAATTTAAGATTAAAAGCTTTAATGGTATCTTCTATTGTAACTATAATTATCTAGTAAGCGAAAATAACTTAAGATTATTATGCTAGTCGAATTGATACCTTAGAAAGACAGTTAATTAAGTTATCTTGGAAATTATAACTTAACATCCAAAGCTTGCAGACGTAATAATGTAAAACAATATATAATATAACTGTCTCTACGATTTAGATAATAAACAACTCAGCTGAAGTTTTCTTATATTTTTCTCGGCAAATGGCGACGCCTTCCGTCCAGGTGGAATGATGACCTGCGAAAGACTGCAGCCAGATGCTGGATGCAGAAAACTGAAGACAGAGCATCTGGCATTCATTAAGGGAGGCCTATTTGCACCGGCTGGACATAGGCTTAAGCAGTGTTTCATCATCAAATAGGTATACATTGTAGATAAGTCCACAGCTGCTTTGGAAAAATATAGATTGACTAGCTGCGCCCCGCGGCTTCGCACGCGTTTTTCTTATAGAAACATTAAAATCTGATTTTCATCCCACGGTAACAGATTTATGGGATAAAAAGTAGTGTTTTATTCCAGGATAAGAATTACCTGTATGCAAAATTTCACCCAAATCCGTCTAGTAGTTTTGGCGTGAAGAAGTAACAAACATCCATCCATCCATCCATCCATCCATACATCCATACAAACTTTCGCCTTTATAATATTATATAGTAAATATAGATATATGTAGATAGAAAAATACTATTTGTAATTGTTTTATTCTCATATTCTGATTTTCTTTTTGCATAATAAATAATACGATATTATACCGTAAACAGGATTTAAGATTTTAAATACATATTATTTTGTTCTGCTTACTGTTTTGTTTTTATTCCATTTATCAAAATTAATTCCATCTAACATAATAATCACGAGAATACGATTCGCTGATGCGATAATTAATATTCGAGTCCATTGTTCTCGAATGTGGGTTTGGATGTTTACAATTCATTCCGTTGCCAAGTGAATTCTGAAAGTTCAGCTCTTACTATTCGTACACAATACATTGACGTGAATAGATCTATCACAATGTGCGGATATACAGTATACACACTTTAAAATTAATCTAATTAGATTACTTTTAAAGTGTGTATACTTTATCATATTTGATATTAAACTCGAACTCCAGAACTCTGTGTCTAGTTCGATACGAATCTAATTAGATTACTTTTAAAGTGTGTATACTGTATATCCGCACATTGTGATAGATCTATTTACGTCAATGTATTGTGTACAAATAGTAAGAAGGTCACTATATTTCCTAGTTTACTTTAAGTAATTTAAATTCTTAGATTTGTGCTAAAGTCTAAAGGAAGTCAGAGTCAGAGTCAGAGTCAAATCGTTTATTTCTTTAGACTTACAAAATAAGCACTTAGACAAGTCAAATTTTTACTATATAAACAGCTTAATAAATAGTAATTACTATCAAACAAGAAATAAGGTGCAATTGACTCTAATTCACTTCAATTTTTTTTCCACTAGCAGAAGAAGTGAAAAAGAAACCACTAGCAAGTTTATCACTAATCAACTAGTACAATCTTAGCATAACTAAGTCTAACTGTTCTTACATACTATTGTCGGTGTGGAACTGGGCGACGACGTCCGGCCAAGCATTAACATCATTAACGTAATCATCTAAGGAGTAATAGCCTATGAGACATATATTTTATTATATTTGATATTAAACTCGAACTACAGAACGCTGTGTCTAGTTCAATACGGATCCATCAGTGGATCGGAGAGGAAATCGTTTCCGAAACGAATCCGTCGGTGGATCAGAGTGGAAACTGATCTATTCATGTATTATCAAAGTGGAAAAGAGAGTGGTATGGAGCGCTAAACCTCACACGGGTTTTACGGCACTTCTAACCAGAAAGCAACGTTGTTTTTCTACCTTAAAAAAATATTCTATTTACCTGCAACCTTATGTATATTCTTTGACATTATCAACCAAAAACAGTGCTCAGGTACCTTGGCAGCTAGGAACTAACTTTTTGCCTGAAAACTAAATCAATTACATTTTCCATATCTAGCACCGGGGGGAGGGCAGCAGCGCCCCATGCAGAACAATTCTACCACCGAACTGCGATCCCCAACCCGCATGCGCAGCGTTGGGATTATGGGCACTACTCCCCATTAGATAAACGCCAATAAAGCGCTTATCGGGGGAGTATAGGTTGAGGTTGCGGTATTAAAACTAGATTGTGACTTTCTTAGGTTTATTGGCAGATTTGACGTCACCACTGCGGCTTTCCACATTTAAACAGTTTATACTAAATGTTTAATTTACTCGCAAGTAACAAGTGAACCATCTGCTAATTTGCAGTATTGTATTGTGCCTAGCTTCATGCCCTTGAACCATTGTGTGGCTCGAAGGTTCCCCTTGTCATTGACAAATGAATCCTGCTAAACAATAGAAAGCTTTATACCTACCATCGTACAAATGTGTCGACACGGTGTCGTCATTTTCTCATCATCATCATCCTATGTTAGTACACTGCTGGACATATGCCACCTCTAATGAGCGCCATAGCGCCCTGCCTTCAGCTTGCCGCATCTAGCCTGCTGTCTTTCGCAGATCACCATCTTATTTTGCTGGAGGGTTTCCTACACAACGTTTGCCGAGTCGTGGTCTCCACTCAAAAACACGTAATTTTGTATAACCTTATTCTATAAAAATGTAAGTTTTGTAGAACCTTATTCTATAAAAACGGGTTAACTACGAACCTCATTAAGAGATGTAACGTTGGTGTTCCTCCAACACCAATAAGGTTAATAAGTTAACCCGCTTACATCCGAATTTAATAAATCTTGAAAAAGAAAGGTACAATCACATAGTACATTATTATTTTAATTCTAATTTTCTTTGTCGATAAATTATATTTAAGTACTAGCTGCGCCCCGCGGCTTCGCACGCGTTGTTCCTATGGAAACGTTTAAAGGTGATTTTTATCCCACGGGAACAGATTTACGGGGTAAAAAGTAGCCTATGTTTTATTCCAGTATTAGAATTACCTGTATGTAAAATTTCAGCCAGATCCGTTCAGTGGTTTTGGCGTGAAGAGGTAACAAACATCCATCCATACATACATACAAACTTTCATGTTGTGCTTTCGTTAGTGTGATTAATTATTTTAAATAAATTAGTATTTTACAACAGAAGCAAACGAGCTAACTGCCGATTGTTGCAAACAATAAAAACTTAATAATCATTGACATCCGTTTGACTACTGATTCCACCCCCAAGAATCCTTATAAAGTAAAGCTAAGTAAAACTCCATTAAATAGCGTGATACCAAAGTTACCTTCAACAAACCGTAGGAAAATAATATTGACTTAGTATTCGTAAAAAATGTTAAGAAATGTGAGAGGCTGCCCAACAAACATTTCAGTCGTATAAGTACAAGTTACGCGACTCAAAGCGCTATAAACGTCGCATTGAAGTAATTTTTGCGTTTAATACGACTTAGTGCCACTTAACTTTATACGACTTGTAGTCGTATAAAATCAATTCTATACGACTATTTTATACGACCACCAGACAACTTTCAGTAGTATAACCACTGCTGTAATCTTAGCAACGTTTATACGACTTTTACACCCGTATTAATCGTGTTAGAGTCACAAGAACTACTTTTACGTGACGATTGTAGTATAAGAGTGGTAATTGGCACCTTTATACAATTTTAAGTAAATTTGAACACTTTTATCCTACTATTTGACGACTAGATATACTAACATATGTTTGTCATTCGAAAAACAATTGTATTTATGTTATTAAAATGAACAAAATAAGCTGGTCAAATGTAAAAAAAGTGGTGCTTTTAAAAGAAAAGTAAAAAAAAAAACTATATTAAGCTTCTTAGTCCCAATTTAATTACATCAAATATACACGATGCACGACAAGTGAACTATATAAAAAATGGAGTTGGTTCCGTACAAAATCCAATTTTGAACTCAGGAGATTTTAGTTCGGTACAAAGTGGGTCTAAAAGTTATGATGTTGCTCAAAGCACAGAAATGAGATCCAGTGGTTCTATAACAGTAGAGTCTGAAAAAGAAGAAGTAGATGAAATATTTGATAAATTAAGCCTTGGTGATAGTTCCGATTATGAAAGTACAAGCGAAGCCAGTAAAAATGATATACTTCGTGATAATTTAAATAAATGGGCAATTCATTTCAATAAAAAAGCTGCTATAAAAGTGATTCGTCTGGAATCATTTATTCTCTCCACAGCTAACCAAAATAAGTGGGTTTGACTAACGATTGTGATATTTTCGAACTAATATCAATTGAAGATAACGAGACGTGTATAAGTTTAACTGGAAATATTATTCAAAATGTCAAGGATGTTTTTGATACGCCGATAAGATCGTCATTTTTAAATATTTTTATGATAAATTGTAACCATATTAGAAGATTGGAAACGGCAATTAATATAAGTGACATAAAATGTAAGTTAGTAACTACAGAATATGGTTCAAATATTTATTTTGTACCGCTAATTCATACTCTAAAATAAAAGATAAATCACTTTGGTTGGTTTTATTTATTATTGATTAATCAAATTTTAATCACAAGTAATCATCAATCATAATCATGAACTGTAGGTACTTATTTCCTTATTAAATAGATTATCTCGGTAACATGGATTAAACTAAATTAAGTATAACAATCATCAACTTTCAATATAAAGTGACCCTTTTTTATATTAAACAGACAACCAACGTGGGTTGTCTGTTTAATATAAGGCAACCTATTTATTTTTACAATCATAATCATTAAAAGCAAAGTTAGTAACCAAAAGACTTAAAAGCTTAATTAATTACCTAGATTATCTTTGGGACTTGGCTTAATACTTACAAAAGTATAACAATCATAAAATTTTAACAACCCTTTTTACATAAATAACATCCGAAGTGGGTTGTTGTGGAATATAAGGCAACCTAGTTATTTTTACAATCATCATCAACTATTTGTCCTGCTTTCACTGAACACACCCTTGTTTCTATAATATAATGTAGGTATATCATATTTGTAAGTATATTATAGGTGTATGTGTTTTTATATTTATATATTTATAGGAGTAGGTTTAGGTATGTAACTATGTATTTTTGTAATTTTGTGGTATGTCATTTATTATTTATTTTTAAGTACCTAGTAATTGTTTATTTTTTTTAGTATCATATTAAATGCACACAGATCTTACCCCTTGTATATCCGACGATCCTATCCATACCAGGTTGTCTGGCAGGGATCGCTCGTGAGCGATAAGACCAATTTGTCACTTATGTTGTACTAATTGTTTCATTTTGTAAATTGTTTTTTAGTCTTAAGTGTGCAACAATAGTATTTTCTATCTATCTATCTATCTAAACATTGAAGACACAGTTAGTAACCAAAAGACTAATTATCTTTGGGACATGGCTTAATACTTACAATAGTATAACAATCATAAAATTTTAACAACCCTTTTTAGATAACATCCGAAGTTAGTTAAGCTGTGCTAATATAAAGCTAGTTATTTTTACTTATTGAGTTGGATGACTAGCACTAGACTGTCCTGGACTATTTTCATTTTGCGATTTGTTTTCAGTTACACTTTTTATTATCTTCTTTTTGGTTGTGGAAGTGCGTACACGTTTAGCTGTGTTTCTTTTCGCAGAATGACACATGACATTTTTGAAAAAGTCCTCACAAATTGGTTTGGTGAAATTTTTATCATATTGGTGCACTACTTTCAAAAAAAGGTCTATTGTTTTTGTAAATGCCTTAAAACAATGTTTCGGTTGCCCTTTAGTTCCTTCCTCCTCCTCAAGAACATAAAGTCATAAAGTTACGGTCAAACATAACATCCACTAATGCATAGGCATTATTTGGTCCAGTTTTTTTGTTACTACAAATTATAGAAAATTCTCTAAATTCTATAAAATTTCGTTTCCATTACGGGATCTTTCAATTGTTCTTCAAAGGCAGTAAATTCTTCTATATTTGTGATCATTTTAAAACAAGATGACTGTTCATGCTGTTCCTGTTGAAATTGTCCCTGTGACCTCGTGAAGAATTCTTCTAGTTTAGTATTTACTAAAGCAAGGCTCGTAAGTATGTTTTGTTGATTTTCAAAAAGAATTTTTTGGTTTTCTTGAATATTTGACATAATTTCTATGAAATATCCAATTTGTTGAGGAACCTGTATATATGTAGATTCCGTAGTGGTGGCAGTTTGGGGCTCTGGAAATTGAGGATCATATTGTTGTTCAAATTCCTGAAAAAATAAATTAGTAAGACGAAATCTATTTCCTGCCATAATTAATTATTCATCCATCATCAATAATAAATATAATAGTTTCATAAACACTAAAATTTCAATTTTCAACTGAACCCTAATTTCGTTAATATGGCTGATAACAAAACAAGCGCACATAGTGATAAGTCGTTAAGAGATTGTATTATATTCGTGTCGACAACTCTTAGTCGTATAAAGGTAGCTTTTATCACGTTCGTCAAATTACTGTAGAATTAATGCTTTAATTTAAATAATTTCTAAGGCGCGTGCATTATATTGAGATTACTAGCGTATATTACCCGATAACATTAATTTTCCAATCAAATTATTTATTTGAACATGAATTTCGATGATGTACGTAATACGTAAATAAAAAATAAAATGGCTGTACCTTACAAGATAAAAATCACGTGTTCCACTTTCTTGTCACTTCACAATAAAATCACTTAAAAAAGTCGCCGTCGTCACCACATATTCGATAAAATGTCCTAAAACAGCGGCAATAAACATCATTACCCGATTAAAAGGGAATTACTCGACATCTATACGACCTCTACACGACCATATGAGTGATTAATACGACTGCTACACGATACTATTACGGCACTGATTCGTATAAGATGGGCCCTTTCTGGGTCCTAATAACGTGATAGCGACGTATTTACGACCAGAGTATGGGACTAAAAGTTAGAACTGGCACGTTTTGGCGACTTATGAAATGTTTGTTGGGTGAGGACGGCATGAACATTACGGTGCGTACATTACCATAATGTCTCTCTTCTGCGGCCGCCTGAAATAATACAATAAATTGGTTATGAAAGAGTGTTGATATAATAACATGAGTTCCGTAAAAAGCTCTTTTGTTGGCTAATACCATATTATTGATTTGTTGCTATTTCTGGCATCTTGCCGCGGGGGCCTATGTCAAGCAGTAAGCGTGTGTGATGATGACATGTACGAACAGTCTGTGTGGGCCTATAGGCCTATACTGGCTGTACGTATGGCTGGCTGAATTGACTGATTAAAATCGGTCAATTCAGATGCATATACCTAATCTTACTCGATTACAAATAAAAATAAAATCAACCAATAAACGGTAAAAATAGCAATTATCTCGAAGTTTCATACAATTAAAAAAAAAACAGCACCTGTATGTATTTAAAAGACATAGATAACAATGTGTCCTCTGTAAGAAGACCAGCTTCCCGTGTTTCTTAAAATGCTTTCATAACGCAAGTGCAGCTTTAATATTAACGACTAAAGTTCTTGCAAGAAACCACAATAACCTTTGGAACCATGAAAACTAATAATAAAGTTTTACGACAGTATCCGACTACTGAAACCGTTACAGAGAGGAACCCTAAAGTAAAGGTACCAAGGTTAGTACAGATATTTTATATACCAAAGTCAGTGGGAGAAAAATATCTCCAATTTTACTTAGGTTTAGGTGCTTTTGCGGATATTGTACTGTAACCTCTGTTTAAGCTAACTTTTTGTCATGGTCAGAGTTGGAATGCGATATTTTGTCATTATTTTGTTTCAGTTAATAGAACTGTCTGTTACCTTTTCATGCAAAATCTGACAGGGACATTTTGGAATTCTAGATAGAGAAATCTGTAGTGGCCTTTGTCGTTGATAATTCTGCCTTGTAGACAATGATAACTCCCAGTTTGCTTTGATAAAATACACTTATCAGTTGACTGTTGCAAACAATCTAAAGGTATGGAGTCTTAGTAGACAAAGCTCTGATTCCTAGTTTTTTATTGCATGTGTTCGTGGCTACGGGGTAAGCACGTCTGGACACGCCATCGCGCTGTAACAAGCTTTTAATGAGCTACGAAAATGTTTGCTATGATAAAAAATATAGGAAAATACATATATCTACAGATGGCGGCAAACAATCTAGAGGTATGAAGGCTTGGTAGACAAAGCTCCGACAAGTATGTTATTAATAAAATAAATAAATAAATAATGCTGGACAATTCACACAGCATTATCTAGCCCCAAGCTAAGCAGAGCTTGTGTTATGGGTACTAGATAACTGATATACATAATACAATACACTATATAGATAGATATTTTTTATTAGAGATAGAAAACATCCAGAACGCCCTGAACAAATATCTGCAGATCGTACAAATATTTGACCCGCAACTTCCTGCGTCGCAGGCGGACCTTCGCCCACCGCGCCACAGAGGTCGTCAATTATTGCAATTATTGCATGGATTCGTAACTCTCTACGGCGTAGGCGCACTTGCCGTAGCCAAGCTACGAAGTAGCTACGAGAATGTTTGCTTTGATAAAAAATATAGAAAAATCTCTTCTTCTCTTCTGTGTCGTATTCTTCATTGCTGAAGTTCGTGCCCGTCCTGGAAAGCTTTCGCAGAGACGCTGATGAGCCGCTTCACACTGCCCTGTTTTTGGTCTATCTCAGGGCTGCAGGCAAAGTGAGTCCAGTTATGGTCTTAATTTGGTTATACCAGCTGGTTGGTGAGCGTCCTTTCGATATTTTCCTCTCTATCCTGCCGAGTACAACCAGTTTTTTGAGGTTGTCTGGTTGCCTATAGAAAAATATACCAATAAATAAATACAGCAGACTGCTACGATTGGTACTGCGGTACTGCTAGAAGTATGAAGGCTTAGTAGACAAGGAATAAATGAATGAACACTTCATAGTACCTACTATTTATTACACAAAGAAAAGTCTGACTTATATCTAACTAGCGCCCTGCGGCTTCGCACGCGTTGTTCATATAAAAACGTTTAAAGGTGAATTATTTCCCACGGGGACTGATTTATGGGATAAAAAGTATAAGCCTATGTTTGATACCAGGATTAGAATTATCTGTATGCAAAATTTCAACCCGATCCCTTCGGTAGTTTCGGCGTGAAGAGGTAACAAACATCCATCCATCCATCCATTCATAGTTCCAAACTTACGCATTTAGAGGTATAATATTAGGTGATTAAGAAATAACAAAAGGCAAATAGTATAAAAGGCGGAATCCGGAAGCGATTTCTTCCAGGCAACCTTATGATGAGAAAAAAGATATAAGAAAAAAAAGGAGTTGCTGGCTGCAACAAGGCTCCGAGCTTGCTACGGGGTGTAGGTATGCCTTGTCTACGTCTAGGCGAAGTGCCGTAGCAAGCTACGAGAGACCTACGAGAATGATTGCTTTGATAGATATTTCGAGTAAAAACAAAAGAAAACTGTGTGTCTCCCAGTTTTGACAATATGCACTCGCTTGCGACTGTCGTTACAAAAATGTATGGAAACTTCTAGAGCACCTCTAGCGATAAGTTGGGTACTGAAATGCGCTGTGGATAACTATCTGCGTATTTACGTAACTACTGTAGTAACGTCAGGCGATTTAACTGTGACAACTCATGGTAGACACACTGAAATGAACAGCGTCTGCTCACAGGATCGCACGCCTTTATGCATATTCACAACTGCACAAACTTTCTCCTTTATAAATAATATAAATAAATAATGCTGGACAATTCGCATAGCATCATATAGCCCCAAGCTAAGCAGAGCTTGTGTTATGGGTACTAGGTAACTGATATACTTAATACAATACACTACATAGATAGATATTTTTTACTATACATAGAAAACATCCAGAACGCCCTTAACAAATGTCTGCAGATCGTACATACATTTGTCTCGAGGCGGGAATCGAACCCGCAACCTCCTGCGTCGCAGGAGGACCTTCGCCCACCGCGCCTCAGAGGTCGTATAAGTAGGTAGGATAGTACTACACGTAAAAAAAATGCGTGGCAAGCTCTCGTGATCCGTCCCATTTGCATTACACATGTATTTGTGAAAGAAACAAATTAACGCGTATTATTGGTCTTAGATTATTCTAACTAAAACCATTTGAAGGCACCATTTCATGCTTTCGATGATTTGTAAGAGAAAAATCTCGTACAAAACCTTCTGCAAATTTGTGTAGGGATAAAGAGGCAAGTGTGAGTCTGACTCGGGTACTGGGTTCTTTACATCTTCATAGGTATAATCTTATGTTATGACCTTAAAATGTTTTTAAATAGGGTATATGCATCGATTTTTTTTATTGTTTTAATAGATTCTTTAGGTAATTATTTAACCGAGAAATGATAAGACGCTCACTGAATTACGCATTAACAAGGTAAAAAAAACATATCAAAACTACAAACATTTTCGGGTGATAAAAACGCTGCCGACGTTCACACTCGATTAGAACCTTTTGTGACGACCTCAGTAGTGATCATCTCAGGAAAGAGGTTTTCCGAAAAAGCTGAAAATAATCGACAATACGAAATGTGAAGTGGGCAGAATAGTGACAAATCATGGTGCAGCAACCAGAATAAAAAAAAGAAAAAATGTGAACAGTGATCTCACGTCCGCTCTAGTCAATGGCGTAGCGTTTTGAAATTTTACGATTGAGATTTAAAATATCAATTTTTCAATGGGTAAATTATACAATAAAAACATCTCAAAATGCTAAAACAAATAATGTAGATATGTTTCTATATCAACAGAGAATACGTTTATATTTTTTTATCCATTTTGTAATCACATGCATATACCCTATTTCCTTGTATCTAAAGTCCAAGGCTACCCGAGGACCTAATATAGTTCATACGCAATGGCGTGTAACGAATTTTTTTATTTGTGCATATTTGTAGTCTGATTCGGTGTAGAGTACCAATTTTGAGGACCTTTATGGCACAGCGGGCGAAGGTCTGCCTGTGACCCACGAGGTTGTGGGTTCGATTCCAGCCTCGGGCCAAAATTTTGTACGATCTGCAAGCTATGGGTACTCCTCGATAAATGATATGCATATTACAATACACTACATAGATAGATATTAATATCATTCATAGAAAACATCCAGAAAACCGAAAAAAACAGGTTGGGAATCAAACCTGCAACCTCCTGCGTCGCAGACTGACCTTCGCCCGCCACGCCATATCGCTCGTCGGTCGTTATTATTTTCAGGGATTCCTAAAAAGGTTCGAAATACAAGAAGATTTGTAATAGGGGACATCCGGTGAGCACGTGACAATGGATCCAAACGAAAATGGAGTACCTAATGTCGAACGCTCGACAAATAATTTGGCAAAAACGTGATGAGAATGAGAAAAAAAATTAGAGACAGAAATAATACCAGCAAAGGATTTTTTACAAAAGAAATTATAATCAAATGGGTCTGTTTGCTTCGAGAATGATTTAGGTGGCGTTCGTTTGAGAATTATTCACGTCAAGAGGGCACGGGAATCTTCTTTTCCTATTTGCACATTACAACATTTAGGTTATTCCAGTTTTCCCCCTTGACAAATCCCCCTTAAGGGGAAAGCTGGGATATTTTTTTCTAAGTCATGTTTTCTTCGTTGTCAAAATTTTTTCAAGGGGGGAAACTGAAATACCTCCAACAATTGAGTAAATAGGATAGGAATAGGATTTGGCATACATAGGAACGGGGGACAGATCATATCTCTTTGTTTAAGCAAAAGCGCAAATGTCAAATTAAAAACTATTGCGTTAATTCCTTATGCGTTAATAAATGTACACTAAAAAATATCAAATTAGAACATTAAACACATTATTTGATTTATTTGATTACCTGTATAGAAACCTATATTGTATAAAATAATAACTATAATAGAAAACAATAAAAAAAACGATATAAAAGAATATATAGACTAACAACTTATTTAAGAAACCGGCTTCAAGAAAATCGCCACTAACCCGTCAACATCCATTAAGATATACATATGTCTTACTACTTTGTAAGCCATATGGCTCATCTGGTTTTTGCGTTTTATTGATGAGTTGAGGATATATTTTCAATTGCATTTATGTTAAACAACTTTATTACCAACAACTTTAAGTTTTTGACAACTTTTTGAAACCATTTTGAAACAAATATTGAGAGATATACAGGGTGAAAGTTCAGCACGCGAAAGTGACGCCATTTTTATGTGAAAGTCTGAGTGAAAAGTTTTTTTTTTTCATTATTACATAGAATCGGTAAAAGTTTCGTATTTATTATACGTTTTAGAAGGTCACCAAGGTTTTAACATAGTTTCAATAGTTTATGTTGATAAACATACGAGTAGTAGTAGTAGAAGTAGTAGTACGATTTTTTCAAATTAAAGGTCTGTGTAAAATTAATCAAAAACACAATAAAAAACATTTATAGCCAGTTTTATAGCTTTATTGCATAGCTTTTAGATAAAGTAAGCTGAATCACCCTACTCAAAAGCATTCTATGTATAGCTAGACGTAAAAATAAATCGCGAGCGTGTGAATCCGCATTCGCGCGCAAAAACTTGCTGATCTTGGCGTTTTTTCAACGCAAAAACGGCGGATTCAGAAAGGTTAAAGGAGGCAGCTAGTAGTTCCTAAGATCTCGGCTTATTTAACAAGCTATTTTTTTTAAATACTACACAATAATCAATTATTGATAGATCGAATTAAAATTTACTAAGTCTTCCCACTGAAAATGACACATAGACAAAATAAAATAAAATATCGGACCATTACAAATATCATAAGTCATTGACTTATCAAACTGCCTAGGTATGTGTGAAACATAGTGCAATCTTAGGTAAGAAACTCCATTGTCTAAGTACGACTCATTTAATTTTACTTGATTGGTAGTATGTTACATTGGATATCTAGAAAATGTATCCTTACAAATGCAAACACTCATTCAGCATTCAAAAGAATTTTTAAGCTATTGCATAGCTTCTATCGCGGGCCTTGAGCGCGGGGACCGAATCCAGAAATTCCGTAACGAAAAAACCTTGACGTTTGTCTCTTTAGTTCAGCAACTCGCCTCTAGATGGCATTGCAATAGCTTTACCGCGGCAGTCCCCGAGTGCCACACGTCTTTTTTTTTTAATTTCTCTTGGACTATAGGCGGAAAAGTAGTCTGAACAAAAAATTAGGAGATAAAAACTAATTTGACTCGGGTATATATAGGAGGTACCTATTAGGAATGTGTCGATCATGAACGAACGGCTCATATGATTGCAATCACGAACCGCGCGTGATTGATCCGAACAGTCTCAACGAAATGACCCGATCATTTCAATGTTCGGATCATTGGTTAAAATGACCGAGACGCGTGCGACTTGACGCAAAGATCGACTGACGCTGCGTCTTGCTCTTGCGAGGCTGTGAGTGGTGCGTGCGAGTAGGACACATTCTGCGGACTGTCTCATTTTCTCACAGCCTAATTGATAAATAAAATAATAATTAATAAGTCATATAGTCTATTGTCGCATTACGGTCCTTTAGGTATTAAATCCCTTGTCTTTTGAGTAGTAGGTACTTCCCTATATGTAAGTACTTCAATATATCTAAGTATGTAGGTAGGTACCTACATCTATGTAAAGTATTTAACAACAAGGGTAGGCAGGTACCTACCTATCTCAATTCTCGTCAAATATCTACCATAAATGATCAATAAGATCGTCTGTAGGTAGGTACCTACTGTACGAACTACCTATTATGTAAAGTATTTAACAACAAGGAAAGCCGCCCGCTCGGCGGCTTAGCACAGGTTCATTAAAATATCAAGCATATTAAATTAAAAAAAAAGTTAAGTAGGTAGGTACTTCGTATCTGACTATCTACCGTAAGGTACATAACCATACTTATCACTTGAAACGTAAAAGTAGGTAGGTAGGTACCTATACCTACCTACCTATCTCAATTCTGGTCAAATATCTACCATAAATGATCTATTGATCATCTCTACATCATTCGAGATCTAATAAGATCTAAATAGATATAGACAGAGTATTGGAAAAGTTTTTGCGAGAACCATATCAGTCAGTAACGAAACGACGACGATGACGACGACGCAACGCAAAGATCCGATCTCGCACGGATCAATCAATCACAAAATGCATGATCGAAATGAAACGAAAAATCGAAGTGAGGCGATGATAGGCCGCCGGCAAAAACAATCATTCAAATGATCGGGTCTTAGGATCCGGGTCATTTTCATAACGGGTCATGATTGATATCGATCTTTGTGAATGATCGAACGACACATCGCTAGTACCTATGTTTATGCAAAATACCTATCAATTCCTTGCAAACCAAATCACACACAGGTTTTAACGTATCGAAGCGTTCAATTCAGAAATACAATCCAAACTGAACTTTACGTAAAGGTAGTTAAGTCCACAAAGTTCACATGCGAAATCTAGGTTGAAAAGCCAGCCCACAGGCGTAATTTCGTTGACATGACGTCACGTTGCCACGTGAAATGGGCCAGAAAACTGACCACTTACCGGGAGCCCGGATTTGTGGCGACATTTAGTCGTACTTTGGTACAACGTATAGGGGCTTAGGTACACCTACTTTAAAGGGTTTCTTAGAAATAAATTGATTTTTACTTCGCTTAGTATCATCGACAAAGTAGGAGGCTACTAATTGATTCATTATGTATTCATAACTCATACTTAATATAACAATACGTTGGCTTAAAATAACAAGGTTCTATGTTAAACATAGGACTTTGCTTAGAAAAAAAAACATGGACTTGGAAATACCAAAGTCCTATGTTTCACATAGGACTTTGCTTAGAGAATAAAACATGGACTTGTAAATAACAAGGTTCTATGCTAACTATATTCTGGATGAAGATATAATATTATTAACTTAGATGTCATATTTTTTATTTGATGTACCTACCTACATTGATAGCCTGTTTTGGTCCACTGCTGGACGCAGGCCTCCCCCTGATAAGCGCTTTACTGGCTTTTATTTCATGGCGGGTAATGCTCATAATCCCTACGCTGGGCATGCGTTTTGAGGATCGCAGTTCGGTGGTAGAATTGTTCTGCAGCGGGCGCTACTGCCCGCCCCCGATGGATATCCTTTACTCGCCTCTTACGTCACCCGTGGGAAGAGTTGAGGTGGTGAAAATTCTAAGCACCACCCACCTTGCACAACACATTGATTTAACTATCCCAATAAATTGTAAAGACGGCTTGGACGCATAAAGATAACAGGACCTTTGTCCCTAATGGTACATTTGGGTATAGGGTAGATAATTAACACGCAATAGATGGTGAACCTTTGTAACAATTTAGACTATTTAAAACAGTAGGCTTAAACTGGAAGAATAGGCCATAAATACCTACCGTTAGGCGAACGAAAGCTTCGTGAGAACCTTGTCTGGATTTAAGAAAAGAACAAGCTTCCAGTTAAAGAAGCAGTATGTCGACGAATATTCTGCAATGATTTCAACATTTATTTCCAAAAACCGAAAAAAGATAGATGTGATTTGTGCGAGGAAGTTGGAATAAATGATCGAGAAGGAAATACTTTAACATCAGATCTATAAGAGAAGATAACCAGGCACAAAATGGAAAAGATAGCTGCAAGGGAAAACCGTGACAAAGACAGGAAAGGTACAATTCCAGTAGTGTGCTTTGATCTAGAGAATGTGTTATCCTGTCCCAAGGCAGAAGTAAGCAATTTTTTCTACAAGAGTAAATATTCTACTTACAACATGACTGGTTATCTTTCGACTAATAAAAAAGTGTACTGTGCCATTTGGAGTGAAAACACTGCTGGAAGAAGTGGAAATGATATAGCAAGTGCAGTATATAAAATCTTGGAACAAGTTTTGCTTGAAAACCCCCGTTTCAGGTCAATTATATTATGGAGTGATAGTTGTGTTCCACAGAACCGCAACAGCATCATGAGCTTTGCTTGACAGCTTATGGATAAGTTTCCTACATTGGAACAAATTACCTTAAAATTTTCAACACCTGGACATTCTTGCATTCAAGAAATTGACAATGTACATAGCTGTATAGATAGAGTCTAATGGGTAATTTTGTTTGAACTAGGGTTTGCAAATATTCGAAACTTTTTGATTCGATTCGATTCGATTCTCGATTAGATTCGATTCGATTCTCGATTCGATTAGATTAGATTCGATTCTCGATTCGATAAGATTAGATTAGATTCTCGATTCGATTCTTGATTCGATTCTCGATTCGATTCTCTCGATTCGATTCGCTCGATTCGATTCGATTCTCGATTATCTCGATTCGATTCTCGATTATCTCGATTCGATTCTCGATTATCTCGATTCGATTCTCGATTCTCTCGATTCGATTCTCGATTATCTCGATTCGATTCTCGATTATCTCGATTCGATTCTCGATTATCTCGATTATATCGATTATCTCGAATATCTCGATTATCTCGATTCTCTCGATTATCTCAATTATCTCGATTCTCTCGATTCTCTCGATTCTCTCGATTCTCTCGATTATCTCGATTATCTCGATTATCTCGATTATCTCGATTATCTCGATTATCTCAGATTATCTCAGATTATCTCAGATTATCTCAGATTATCTTAGTTTATCTCAGATTATCTCAGATTAGATTAGTTAGATTATCTCGAATTAGATTAGATTATCTCAGATAAGATTAGATTATCTCTAGATTCGATTCGATTCTCGATTATCTCGATTCGATTCTCGATTATCTCGATTCGATTCTCGATTATCTCGATTCGATTCTCGATTATCTCGATTATCTCGATTATCTCGATTATCTCGAATATCTCGAATATCTCGATTATCTCGATTATCTAAATTATTTCGATTCTCGATTATCTCGATTATCTCGATTATCTCGATTATCTCGATTATCTCGATTATCTCGATTATCTCGATTATCTCAATTATCTCGATTATCTCAGATTATCTCAGATTATCTCAGATTATCTCAGATTATCTCAGATTATCTTAGTTTATCTCAGATTATCTCAGATGAGATTAGATTATCTCAGATAAGATTAGATTATCTCAGATAAGATTAGATTATCTCAGATTCGATTCTCGATTCTCGATTCGATTCTCTCGATGCGATTCGATTCTCGATTCTCGATTCTCTCGATTCGATTCGATTCTCGATTCTCTCGATTCGATTAAAGTCAAAGTCAAAGTCAAAGTCAAATCGTTTATTTCTTTAGACTTACAAAATAAGTACTTAGACAAGTCAAATTTTTACTATATAAACAGCTTGATAAATAGTTATTACTATCAACAAGAAATAAGGTGCAATTGACTTTAATTCACTTCAATTTTTTGTCCACTAGCGGAAGAAGTGAAAAAGAAACCACTAGCAAGTCCATCGCTTATCAACTAATACAATCTTAGGATAACTAAGTCTAACTGGTCTTACATACTATTGTCTGTATGGAACTGGGCGACATCCGGCCAAGCGTTAACATCATTTACGTAGTCATCTACGGAGTAATAGGCTTTCTTGATAAGATTTCGTTTTATGTACAGTTTAAATTTACGAATAGGGAGCTCAGTTGCTTCAGATGGAAGCTTATTATAGAATCTTACGCAATTGCCCACAAATGATTTCCCTACCTTTCGTAATCTATATGATGGGATGTGTAATTTGTTCTTGTTTCTTGTATTTTTATTGTGAACATCACACCTTTTCATAAAGTTATCTCTGTTTTTGTGTGTATACATTAGATTTTCATAGATGTATTGCGATATTACTGTTAAAATATTTATTTCTTTAAATAATTCCCTCAACGAATCACCGCATACGCTGCTGAACTAAGTCTGTTTGCGAGAGCATCAATTTGCGGTCTCCATTGAAGAGAGGAATCAATATGTAACCCTAGGAAAACAGTTGAGTCTACAAGGTGAACAATCTCATCCTTTAGCATTATCTTAGTTGGGAGCTCTCTTACATTTGGTAACATGAATTTTATGCATTTGGTTTTTGAAGCATTGAGTAAGAGGTTATTGGCGGTGATTCTCGATTATCTCGATTCGATTCTCGATTATCTCGATTCGATTCTCGATTATCTCGATTCGATTCTCGATTATCTCGATTATCTCGATTATCTCGATTATCTCGAATATCTCGATTATCTCGATTATCTCGATTATCTCGATTATCTCGATTATCTCGATTATCTCGATTATTTCGATTCTCGATTATCTCAGATTATCTTAGTTTTTCTCAGATTATCTCAGATAAGATTAGATTATCTCAGATTCGATTAGATTCGATTAGATTCGATTCTCGATTCTCAATTCGATTCTCTCGATTCGATTCGATTCTCGATTCTCGATTCTCGATTCTCTCGATTCGATTCTCGATTCTCTCGATTCGATTCTCGATTATCTCGATTCGATTCTCGATTATCTCGATTCGATTCTCGATTATCTCGATTCGATTCTCGATTATCTCGATTATCTCGATTATCTCGATTATCTCGATTATCTCGATTATTTCGATTCTCGATTATCTCAGATTATCTTAGTTTTTCTCAGATTATCTCAGATAAGATTAGATTATCTCAGATTCGATTAGATTCGATTAGATTCGATTAGATTCGATTAGATTCGATTAGATTCGATTAGATTCGATTCTCGATTCTCGATTCGATTCTCTCGATTCTCGATTCGATTCTCTCGATTCGATTCTCGATTCTCGATTCTCTCGATTCGATTCTCGATTCTCTCGATTCGATTCTCGATTATCTCGATTCGATTCTCGATTATCTCGATTATCTCGATTATTTCGATTCTCGATTATCTCGATTTATCTCGATTATCTCGATTATTTCGATTCTCGATTATCTCGATTATTTCGATTCTCGATTATCTCGATTATCTCGATTCTCTCGATTATCTCGATTATTTTGATTCTCGATTATCTCGATTATTTCGATTCTCGATTATCTCGATTCTCTCGATTATCTCGATTCTCTTGATTATCTCTATTCTCTCTATTATATCGATTATCTCGATTATCTCGATTCTCTCGAAATCTCGATGATCTCGATTATCTCGATTATTTCGATTCTCGATTATCTCAGATTATCTTAGTTTTTCTCAGATTATCTCAGATAAGATTAGATTATCTCAGATTCGATTAGATTCGATTAGATTCGATTAGATTCGATTCTCGATTCTCGATTCGATTCTCTCGATTCGATTCGATTCTCGATTCTCGATTCTCGATTCTCTCGATTCGATTCTCGATTCTCTCGATTCGATTCTCGATTATCTCGATTCGATTCTCGATTATCTCGATTCGATTCTCGATTATCTCGATTCGATTCTCAATTATCTCGATTATCTCGATTATTTCGATTCTCGATTATCTCAGATTATCTTAGTTTTTCTCAGATTATCTCAGATAAGATTAGATTATCTCAGATTCGATTAGATTCGATTAGATTCGATTAGATTCGATTCTCGATTCTCGATTCGATTCTCTCGATTCGATTCGATTCTCGATTCTCGATTCTCTCGATTCGATTCTCGATTCTCTCGATTCGATTCTCGATTATCTCGATTCGATTATCGATTATCTCGATTCGATTCTCGATTATCTCGATTATCTCGATTATCTCGATATTTTCGATTCTCGATTATCTCGATTTATCTCGATTATCTCGATTATCTCGATTATTTCGATTCTCGATTATCTCGATTATTTCGATTCTCGATTATCTCGATTATCTCGATTCTCTCGATTATCTCGATTATTTCGATTCTCGATTATCTCGATTATTTCGATTCTCGATTATCTCGATTATCTCGATTCTCTCGATTATCTCGATTCTCTCGATTATCTCGATTCTCTTGATTATCTCTATTCTCTCGATTATCTCTATTCTCTCGATTATCACGATTATCTCGATTATCTCGATTCTCTCGAAATCTCGATTATCTCGATTATCTCGATTATCTTAGATTATCTCAGATTATCTCAGATTATCTTAGTTTATCTCAGATTATCTCAGATTAGATTAGATTATCTCAGATTAGATTAGATTATCTCAGATAAGATTAGATTATCTCAGATTCGATTAGATTCGATTAGATTCGATTCTCGATTCTCGATTCGATTCTCTCGATTCGATTCGATTCTCGATTCTCTCGATTCGATCTCGATTCTCTCGATTCGATTCTCGATTCTCTCGATTCGATTCTCGATTCTCTCGATTCGATTCTCGATTCTCTCGATTCGATTCCCGATTATCTCGATTCGATTCTCGATTATCTCGATTCGATTCTCGATTATCTCGATTCGATTCTCGATTATCTCGTTTATCTCGATTATTATCTCAGATTATCTCAGATAAGATTAGTTAGATTAACTCGAATTAGATTAGATTATCTCAGATAAGATTCTCTCGATTCGATTCTCGATTATCTCGATTCGATTCTCGATTATCTCGATTATCTCGATTATCTCGATTATCTCGATTATCTCGATTATCTCGATTATCTCGATTCTCTCGATTCGATTCCCGATTATCTCGATTCGATTCTCGATTATCTCGATTCGATTCTCGATTATCTCGATTCGATTCTCGATTATCTCGATTATCTCGATTATTATCTCAGATTATCTCAGATTAGATTAGTTAGATTAACTCGAATTAGATTAGATTATCTCAGATAAGATTCTCTCGATTCGATTCTCGATTATCTCGATTCGATTCTCGATTATCTCGATTATCTCGATTATCTCGATTATCTCGATTATCTCGATTATCTCGATTATCTCGATTATCTCGAATATCTCGAATATCTCGATTATCTCGATTATCTAAATTATTTCGATTCTCGATTATCTCGATTATCTCGATTATCTCGATTATCTCGATTATCTCGATTATCTCGATTATCTCGATTATCTCAATTATCTCGATTATCTCAGATTATCTCAGATTATCTCAGATTATCTCAGATTATCTCAGATTATCTTAGTTTATCTCAGATTATCTCAGATGAGATTAGATTATCTCAGATAAGATTAGATTATCTCAGATAAGATTAGATTATCTCAGATTCGATTCTCGATTCTCGATTCTCTCGATTCGATTCGATTCTCGATTCTCTCGATTCGATTAAAGTCAAAGTCAAAGTCAAAGTCAAATCGTTTATTTCTTTAGACTTACAAAATAAGTACTTAGACAAGTCAAATTTTTACTATATAAACAGCTTGATAAATAGTTATTACTATCAACAAGAAATAAGGTGCAATTGACTTTAATTCACTTCAATTTTTTGTCCACTAGCGGAAGAAGTGAAAAAGAAACCACTAGCAAGTCCATCGCTTATCAACTAATACAATCTTAGGATAACTAAGTCTAACTGGTCTTACATACTATTGTCTGTATGGAACTGGGCGACATCCGGCCAAGCGTTAACATCATTTACGTAGTCATCTACGGAGTAATAGGCTTTCTTGATAAGATTTCGTTTTATGTACAGTTTAAATTTACGAATAGGGAGCTCAGTTGCTTCAGATGGAAGCTTATTATAGAATCTTACGCAATTGCCCACAAATGATTTCCCTACCTTTCGTAATCTATATGATGGGATGTGTAATTTGTTCTTGTTTCTTGTATTTTTATTGTGAACATCACACCTTTTCATAAAGTTATCTCTGTTTTTGTGTGTATACATTAGATTTTCATAGATGTATTGCGATATTACTGTTAAAATATTTATTTCTTTAAATAATTCCCTCAACGAATCACGTGGATTTAATTTATAAATAGCGCGTACCGCCCTTTTCTGAAGAACAAAGATAGTCTGGATGTCAGCTGCCTGTCCCCAAAGCAAAATACCATAAGACATAACACTATGGAAGTAACTGAAGTAAACTAACCTAGCTGTATCTTCATCGGTAATGTATCTAATTGTTCGAACCGCATACGCTGCTGAACTAAGTCTGTTTGCGAGAGCATCAATTTGCGGTCTCCATTGAAGAGAGGAATCAATATGTAACCCTAGGAAAACAGTTGAGTCTACAAGGTGAACAATCTCATCCTTTAGCATTATCTTAGTTGGGAGCTCTCTTACATTTGGTAACATGAATTTTATGCATTTGGTTTTTGAAGCATTGAGTAAGAGGTTATTGGCGGTGATTCTCGATTATCTCGATTCGATTCTCGATTATCTCGATTCGATTCTCGATTATCTCGATTCGATTCTCGATTATCTCGATTATCTCGATTATCTCGATTATCTCGAATATCTCGATTATCTCGATTATCTCGATTATCTCGATTATCTCGATTATCTCGATTATCTCGATTATTTCGATTCTCGATTATCTCAGATTATCTTAGTTTTTCTCAGATTATCTCAGATAAGATTAGATTATCTCAGATTCGATTAGATTCGATTAGATTCGATTAGATTCGATTAGATTCGATTAGATTCGATTCTCGATTCTCGATTCGATTCTCTCGATTCGATTCGATTCTCGATTCTCGATTCTCGATTCTCTCGATTCGATTCTCGATTCTCTCGATTCGATTCTCGATTATCTCGATTCGATTCTCGATTATCTCGATTCGATTCTCGATTATCTCGATTCGATTCTCGATTATCTCGATTATCTCGATTATTTCGATTCTCGATTATCTCAGATTATCTTAGTTTTTCTCAGATTATCTCAGATAAGATTAGATTATCTCAGATTCGATAAGATTCTATTAGATTCGATTCTCGATTCTCGATTCGATTCTCTCGATTCTCGATTCGATTCTCTCGATTCGATTCTCGATTCTCGATTCTCTCGATTCGATTCTCGATTCTCTCGATTCGATTCTCGATTATCTCGATTATCTCGATTATTTCGATTCTCGATTATCTCGATTTATCTCGATTATCTCGATTATTTCGATTCTCGATTATCTCGATTATTTCGATTCTCGATTATCTCGATTATCTCGATTCTCTCGATTATCTCGATTATTTTGATGCTCGATTATCTCGATTATTTCGATTCTCGATTATCTCGATTCTCTCGATTATCTCGATTCTCTTGATTATCTCTATTCTCTCGATTATCTCTATTCTCTCGATTATATCGATTATCTCGATTATCTCGATTCTCTCGAAATCTCGATGATCTCGATTATCTCGATTATTTCGATTCTCGATTATCTCAGATTATCTTAGTTTTTCTCAGATTATCTCAGATAAGATTAGATTATCTCAGATTCGATTAGATTCGATTAGATTCGATTAGATTCGATTCTCGATTCTCAATTCGATTCTCTCGATTCGATTCGATTCTCGATTCTCGATTCTCGATTCTCTCGATTCGATTCTCGATTCTCTCGATTCGATTCTCGATTATCTCGATTCGATTCTCGATTATCTCGATTCGATTCTCGATTATCTCGATTCGATTCTCAATTATCTCGATTATCTCGATTATCTCGATTATTTCGATTCTCGATTATCTCAGATTATCTTAGTTTTTCTCAGATTATCTCAGATAAGATTAGATTATATCAGATTCGATTAGATTCGATTAGATTCGATTAGATTCGATTCTCGATTCTCGATTCGATTCTCTCGATTCGATTCGATTCTCGATTCTCGATTCTCTCGATTCGATTCTCGATTCTCTCGATTATCTCGATTATCTCGATTATCTCGATTATTTCGATTCTCGATTATCTCGATTTATCTCGATTATCTCGATTATCTCGATTATTTCGATTCTCGATTATCTCGATTATTTCGATTCTCGATTATCTCGATTATCTCGATTCTCTCGATTATCTCGATTATTTCGATTCTCTATTATCTCGATTATTTCGATTCTCGATTATCTCGATTATCTCGATTCTCTCGATTATCTCGATTCTCTCGATTATCTCGATTCTCTTGATTATCTCTATTCTCTCGATTATCTCTATTCTCTCGATTATCACGATTATCTCGATTATCTCGATTCTCTCGATTCTCTCGAAATCTCGATTATCTCGATTATCTCGATTATCTTAGATTATCTCAGATTATCTCAGATTATCTTAGTTTATCTCAGATTATCTCAGATTAGATTAGATTATCTCAGATTAGATTAGATTATCTCAGATAAGATTAGATTATCTCAGATTCGATTAGATTCTATTAGATTCGATTCTCGATTCTCGATTCGATTCTCTCGATTCGATTCGATTCTCGATTCTCTCGATTCGATCTCGATTCTCTCGATTCGATTCTCGATTCTCTCGATTCGATTCTCGATTCTCTCGATTCGATTCTCGATTCTCTCGATTCGATTCCCGATTATCTCGATTCGATTCTCGATTATCTCGATTCGATTCTCGATTATCTCGATTCGATTCTCGATTATCTCGATTATCTCGATTATTATCTCAGATTATCTCAGATTAGATTAGTTAGATTAACTCGAATAAGATTAGATTATCTCAGATAAGATTCTCTCGATTCGATTCTCGATTATCTCGATTCGATTCTCGATTATCTCGATTATCTCGATTATTTCGATTCTCGATTATCTCGATTTTATCTCGATTATCTCGAGTATTTCGATTCTCGATTATCTCGATTATTTCGATTCTCGATTATCTCGATTATCTCGATTCTCTCGATTATCTCGATTCTCTCGATTATCTCGATTCTCTTAATTATCTCGATTATCTCGATTATCTCGATTATTTCGATTCTCGATTATCTCGATTATTTCGATTCTCGATTATCTCGATTATCTCGATTCTCTCGATTATCTCGATTATTTCGATTCTCGATTATCTCGATTATTTCGATTCTCGATTATCTCGATTCTCTCGATTATCTCGATTCTCTCGATTATCTCGATTCTCTCGATTATCTCTATTCTCTCGATTATCACGATTATCTCGATTATCTCGATTCTCTCGAAATCTCGATTATCTCGATTATCTCGATTATCTTAGATTATCTCAGATTATCTCAGATTAGATTAGATTATCTCAGATTAGATTAGATTATCTCAGATTCGATTCTCGATTCTCGATTCGATTCTCTCGATGCGATTCGATTCTCGATTCTCGATTCTCTCGATTCGATTCGATTCTCGATTCTCTCGATTAGATCTCGATTCTCTCGATTCGATTCTCGATTCTCTCGATTCGATTCTCGATTCTCTCGATTCGATTCTCGATTCTCTCGATTCGATTCCCGATTATCTCGATTCGATTCTCGATTATCTCGATTCGATTCTCGATTATCTCGATTATCTCGATTATTATCTCAGATTATCTCAGATTAGATTAGTTAGATTAACTCGAATTAGATTAGATTATCTCAGATAAGATTCTCTCGATTCGATTCTCGATTATCTCGATTCGATTCTCGATTATCTCGATTATCTCGATTCTCTCGATTATTATCTCAGATTATCTCAGATTAGATTAGTTAGATTAACTCGAATTAGATTAGATTATCTCAGATTATCTCAGATTCGATTAGATTCGATTAGATTCGATTCTCGATTCTCGATTCGATTCTCTCGATTCGATTCGATTCTCGATTCTCGATTCTCTCGATTTGATTCTCGATTCTCTCGATTCGATTCTCGATTATCTCGATTCGATTCTCGATTATCTCGATTCGATTCTCGATTATCTCGATTATCTCGATTCGATTCTCGATTATCTCGATTCGATTCTCGATGATCTCGATTATCTCGATTATCTCGATTATTATCTCAGATTATCTCAGATTAGATTAGTTAGATTATCTCGAATTAGATTAGATTATCTCAGATAAGATTAGACTATCTCAGATTCGATTAGATTCGATTAGATTCGATTAGATTCGATTAGATTCGATTAGATTCGATTAGATTCGATTAGATTCGATTAGATTCGATTAGATTCGATTAGATTCGATTAGATTCGATTCTCGATTCGATTCTCTCGATTCGATTCGATTCTCGATTCTCTCGATTCGATTCGATTCTCGATTCTCTCGATTCGATTCTCGATTCTCTCGATTCGATTCTCGATTATCTCGATTCGATTCTCGATTATCTCGATTCGAGTCTCGATTATCTCGATTATTTCGATTCTCGATTATCTCGATTTATCTCGATTATCTCGATTATCTCGATTATTTCGATTCTCGATTATCTCGATTATTTCGATTCTCGATTATCTCGATTCTCTCGATTATCTCGATTCTCTTGATTATCTCGATTATCTCGATTATTTCGATTCTCGATTATCTCGATTATTTCGATTCTCGATTATCTCGATTATCTCGATTCTCTCGATTATCTCGATTCTCTTGATTATCTCTATTCTCTCGATTATCTCGATTATCTCGATTATCTCGATTATCTCGATACTCTCGAAATCTCGATTATCTCGATTATCTCAGATTATTTCAGATTATCTTAGTTTATCTCAGATTATCTCAGATTAGATTAGATTATCTCAGATAAGATTAGATTATCTCAGATAAGATTAGATTTTCTCAGATTATCTCAGATTCGATTAGATTCGATTAGATTCGATTAGATTTGATTCTCGATTCTCGATTCGATTCTCTCGATTCGATTCGATTCTCGATTCTCTCGATTCGATTCGATTCTCGATTCTCTCGATTCGATTCTCGATTCTCTCGATTCGATTCTCGATTATCTCGATTCGATTCTCGATTATCTCGATTCGATTCTCGATTATCTCGATTCGATTCTCGATTATCTCGATTATCTCGATTATCTAGATTATCTCGATTATCTCGATTCTCTCGAATATCTCGAATATCTCGATTATCTCGATTATCTCAATTATCTCGATTCTCTTGATTATCTCGATTATCTCGATTATCTCGATTCTCTCGATTCTCTCGATTCTCTCGATTCTCTCGATTATCTCGATTATCTCGATTATCTCGATTATCTCAGATTATTTCAGATTATCTTAGTTTATCTCAGATTATCTCAGATTAGATTAGATTATCTCAGATTAGATTAGATTATCTCAGATAAGATTGGATTATCTCAGATTCGATTAGATTCGATTAGATTCGATTCTCGATTCTCGATTCGATTCTCTTGATTCGATTCGATTCTCGATTCTCTCGATTCGATCTCGATTCTCTCGATTCGATTCTCGATTCTCTCGATTCGATTCTCGATTCTCTCGATTCGATTCTCGATTCTCTCGATTCGATTCTCGATTATCTCGATTCGATTCTTGATTATCTCGATTCGATTCTCGATTATCTCGATTCGATTCTCGATTATCTCGATTATCTCGATTATCTCGATTATTATCTCAGATTATCTCAGATTAGATTAGTTAGATTATCTCGAATTAGATTAGATTATCTCAGATAAGATTCTCTCGATTCGATTCTCGATTATCTCGATTCGATTCTCGATTATCTCGATTCTCTCGAATATCTCGAATATCTCGATTATCTCGATTATCTCGATTATCTCGATTCTCTTGATTATCTCGATTATCTCGATTATCCCGATTATCTCGATTATCTCAGATTATCTTAGTTTTTCTCAGATTATCTCAGATAAGATTAGTTAGATTATCTCGAATTAGATTAGATTATCTCAGATTCGATTAGATTCGATTAGATTCGATTAGATTCGATTAGATTCGATTAGATTCGATTAGATTCGATTAGATTCGATTAGATTCGATTCTCGATTCGATTCTCTCGATTCGATTCGATTCTCGATTCTCTCGATTCGATTCGATTCTCGATTCTCTCGATTCGATTCGATTCTCGATTCTCTCGATTCGATTCTCGATTCTCTCGATTCGATTCTCGATTCTCTCGATTCGATTCTCGATTCTCTCGATTCGATTCTCGATTATCTCGATTCGATTCTCGATTATCTCGATTCGATTCTCGATTATCTCGATTGTTTCGATTCTCGATCATCTCGATTCTCTCGATTCTCTCGATTATCTCGATTATCTCGATTATCTCGTGTATCTCGATTATCTCGATTATCTCGATTCTCTTGATTATCTCGATTATCTCGATTATCCCGATTATCTCGATAATCTCGATTATCTCAGATTATCTTAGTTTTTCTCAGATTATCTCAGATAAGATTAGATTATCTCAGATTCGATTAGATTCGATTAGATTCGATTCTCGATTCTCGATTCGATTCTCTCGATTCGATTCGATTCTCGATTCTCGATTCTCGATTCTCTCGATTCGATTCTCGATTCTCTCGATTCGATTCTCGATTATCTCGATTCGATTCTCGATTATCTCGATTCGATTCTCGATTATCTCGATTATCTAGATTATCTCGATTCTCTCGATTATCTCGATTATTTCGATTCTCGATTATCTCGATTATTTCGATTCTCGATTATCTCGATTATCTCGATTCTCTCGATTATCTCGATTCTCTCGATTATCTCGATTCTCTTGATTATCTCTATTCTCTCGATTATCTCTATTCTCTCGATTATCACGATTATCTCGATTATCTCGATTCTCTCGAAATCTCGATTATCTCGATTATCTCGATTATCTTAGATTATCTCAGATTATCTCAGATTATCTTAGTTTATCTCAGATTATCTCAGATTAGATTAGATTATCTCAGATTAGATTAGATTATCTCAGATAAGATTAGATTATCTCAGATTCGATTAGATTCCATTAGATTCGATTCTCGATTCTCGATTCGATTCTCTCGATTCGATTCGATTCTCGATTCTCTCGATTAGATCTCGATTCCCTCGATTCGATTCTCGATTCTCTCGATTCGATTCTCGATTCTCTCGATTCGATTCTCGATTCTCTCGATTCGATTCCCGATCTCGATTCTCTCGATTCGATTCTCGATTCTCTCGATTCGATTCTCGATTCTCTCGATTCGATTCCCGATTATCTCGATTCGATTCTCGATTATCTCGATTCGATTCTCGATTATTTCGATTCGATTCTCAATTATCTCGATTATCTCGATTATCTCGATTATTTCGATTCTCGATTATCTCAGATTATCTTAGTTTTTCTCAGATTATCTCAGATAAGATTAGATTATCTCAGATTCGATTAGATTCGATTAGATTCGATTAGATTCGATTCTCGATTCTCGATTCGATTCTCTCGATTCGATTCGATTCTCGATTCTCGATTCTCACGATTCGATTCTCGATTCTCTCGATTCGATTCTCGATTATCTCGATTCGATTCTCGATTATCTCGATTCGATTCTCGATTATCTCGATTATCTCGATTATCTCGATTATTTCGATTCTCGATTATCTCGATTTATCTCGATTATCTCGATTATCTCGATTCTCGATTATTTCGATTCTCGATTATCTCGATTATCTCGATTCTCTCGATTATCTCCATTCTCTTGATTATCTCTATTCTCTCGATTATCTCGATTATCTCGATTATCTCGATACTCTCGAAATCTCGATTATCTCGATTATCTCAGATTATTTCAGATTATCTTAGTTTATCTCAGATTATCTCAGATTAGATTAGATTATCTCAGATAAGATTAGATTATCTCAGATAAGATTAGATTTTCTCAGATTATCTCAGATTCGATTAGATTCGATTAGATTCGATTAGATTTGATTCTCGATTCTCGATTCGATTCTCTCGATTCGATTCGATTCTCGATTATCTCGATTATTTCGATTCTCGATTATCTCGATTATCTCGATTCTCTCGATTATCTCGATTATCTTGATTATCTCTATTCTCTCGATTATCTCGATTATCTCGATTATCTCGATACTCTCGAAATCTCGATTATCTCGATTATCTCAGATTATTTCAGATTATCTTAGTTTATCTCAGATTATCTCAGATTAGATTAGATTATCTCAGATTAGATTAGATTATCTCAGATAAGATTAGATTATCTCAGATTATCTCAGATTCGATTAGATTCGATTAGATTCGATTAGATTCGATTCTCGATTCTCGATTCGATTCTCTTGATTCGATTCGATTCTCGATTCTCTCGATTCGATTCGATTCTCGATTCTCTCGATTCGATTCTCGATTATCTCGATTCGATTCTCGATTATCTCGATTATTTCGAGATAATCGAGATAATCGAGATAATCGAGAATCGAATCGAGATAATCGAGAATCGAATCGAGAGAATCTTATCTGAGATAATCTAATCTAATCTGAGATAATCTAATCTAATCTGAGATAATCTAATCTAATCTGAGATAATCTAATCTATTCGATTCGATTCGATTATTTCGAATCGAATCGAATCGAATCGAATCGAATCTAATCTAATCTAATCTAATCGAATCGAATCGAATCGAATCGAATCGAATCGAATCGAATCGAATCTAATCGAATCTAATCTAATCTAACCTTATCTAATCTAATCGAATCTAATCTCATCTAATCTAATCTAATCTAATCTAATCGAATCTAATCGAATCTAATCGAATCTAATCGAATCTTATCGAATCTGAGATAATCTGAGAAAAACTAAGATAATCTGAGATAATCGAGATAATCGAGATAATCGAGATAATCGAGATAATCGAGATAATCAAGAGAATCGAGATAATCGAGAGAATCGAGATAATCGAGATAATCGAGATAATCAAGAGAATCGAGATAATCGAGAGAATCGAGATAATCGAGATAATCGAGAGAATCGAGAATCGAAACAATCGAGATAATCGAGAATCGAATCGAGATAATCGAGAATCGAATCGAGATAATCGAGAATCGAATCGAGAGAATCGAGAATCGAATCGAGAGAATCGAGAATCGAATCGAGAGAATCGAGAATCGAATCGAGAGAATCGAGAATCGAATCGAATCGAGAGAATCGAGAATCGAATCGAATCGAGAGAATCGAATCGAGAATCGAATCTAATCGAATCTAATCGAATCTAATCGAATCTAATCAAATCTAATCGAATCTAATCGAATCTTATCGAATCTGAGATAATCTGAGAAAAACTAAGATAATCTGAGATAATCGAGATAATCGGGATAATCGTGATAATCGAGATAATCAAGAGAATCGAGATAATCGAGATAATCGAGATAATCGAGATATTCGCGATATTCGAGAGAATCGAGATAATCGAGATAATCGAGAATCGAATCGAGATAATCAAGAATCGAATCGAGATAATCGAGAATCGAATCGAGAGAATCGAGAATCGAATCGAGAGAATCGAGATCGAATCGAGAGAATCGAGAATCGAATCGAATCGAGAATCGAATCGAATCGAGAATCGAGAATCGAGAATCGAATCTAATCGAATCTAATCGAATCTGAGATAATCCAATCTTATCTGAGATAATCTAATCTAATCTGAGATAATCTAATCTAATCTGAGATAATCTGAGATAAACTAAGATAATCTGAAATAATCTGAGATAATCGAGATAATCGAGATAATCGAGATAATCGAGAGAATCGAGAGAATCGAGAGAATCGAGAGAATCGAGATAATCGAGATAATCGAGATAATCAAGAGAATCGAGATAATTGAGATAATCGAGATAATCGAGATATTCGAGATATTCGACAGAATCAAGATAATCGAGATAATCGAGATAATCGAGATAATCGAGATAATCGAGAATCGAATCGAGATAATCGAGAATCGAATCGAGAGAATCGAGAATCGAATCGAGAGAATCGAGAATCGAATCGAATCGAGAGAATCGAGAATCGAATCGAATCAAGAGAATCGAATCGAGAATCGAGAATCGAATCTAATCGAATCTAATCGAATCTAATCGAATCTGAGATAATCTGAGATAATCTAATCTTATCTGAGATAATCTAATCTAATCTGAGATAATCTAATCTAATCTGAGATAATCTGAGATAAACTAAGATAATCTGAAATAATCTGAGATAATCGAGATAATCGAGATTTCGAGAGTATCGAGATAATCGAGATAATCGAGATAATCGAGAGAATAGAGATAATCAAGATAATCGAGATAATCGAGAGAATCGAGATAATCGAGATAATCGAGAATCGAAATAATCGAGATAATCGAGAATCGAATCGAATCGAGAGAATCGAATCGAGAATCGAGAATCAAATCTAATCGAATCTAATCGAATCTAATCGAATCTGAGATAATCTGAGAAAATCTAATCTTATCTGAGATAATCTAATCTTATCTGAGATAATCTAATCTAATCTGAGATAATCTGAGATAATCTAATCTAATCTGAGATAATCTGAGATAAACTGAGATAATCTGAGATAATCGAGAGAATCGAGAGAATCGAGAGAATCGAGAGAATCGAGAGAATCGAGAGAATCGAGAGAATCGAGAGAATCGAGAGAATCGAGAGAATCGAGATAATCGAGAGAATCGAGAGAATCGAGATAATCGAAATAATCGAGAGAATCGAGATAATCGAGATAATCGAGAATCGAAATAATCGAGATAATCGAGAATCGAATCGAGATAATCGAGAATCGAATCAAGATAATCGAGATCGAATCGAGAGAATCGAATCGAGAGAATCGAATCGAGAGAATCGAATCGAGAATCGAATCGAGAGAATCGAATCGAATTGAATCGATAATCGAATCTAACAAATTAAATTAACCTGTTCTATAAACCTAGTATAGAACAGGTTAATTTAATTTATTCGTTACATATGTGGTGACAGCCCTACATAATGGCAGCGAAAAAACGGTCAATTGCCATTTGCAGGGTATAGACATTCGCTCAATTGAGTTTCTGTGATTACAATACAGCTCAGTTTACAAAAAAAAGTATTGAAATGTTACATTACAATCGGCCTGACGACTCAAAAATTCTAATCAGTCTGTCAGTTAGAATCTCAGAAGATGACACGTATTTTTTTTTGTCAACCAATCAAAAAAATTACAAAAATAAAGTGCGTCAAAGTTTGGGAGTGGGGTCTAATGACGTCCGTCGCGGCTCCGTAAAAAGTGCAATGTGACACTTTTTACTGAGCCGCGTCACGCGGAACTTTAACTAGCTACAACCATTGATTAATAAAAGAGGGAAGATGAGGTACTACTAGTTTCGCAACCTCATATTGTGTAAAATTGTGTGCTTACACCTCAGTCACCGTCGGACCGGCGGCACGGGCGGTCGTGATTCGCGTGAAATATTCTTAGATACGTCTTTCCGTCTTTGTTCTTCTTTGTATTGCACAGGACTGGAAATATAAGTGTGAGCGTATGTGTTTGCGTGTAGTTGTAACACATGCCAATTTTTGAGTTAGCGCTGGAACGTAACCTATCTTCCCTTTTTAATTAATCAATGGCTACAACATTATAATTTTTTAAGCGACTTCAAAAAAAGGAGGAGGTTATCAATTCGACTGTATTTTTTTGTAATGTTTGTTACCTCAGAACTTTTGACTGGGTGGTCCGATTTTCATGATTTTTTTATTTATATGAAAGCTGGTGCCTCACGTGTGGTCCCATTTTAATTTTGTTCAGTTCTGACAATGGGATCCATGATACTGACGACGGACGAATTAGAATTTTTGCGTCGTCAATCCTATTCTTTGCAAGCATGTGAGCTAGAGATAAGTATCTACGAATTATAGGTAGTTACTATAATCAGTAACAGTTGCAGTTTTTCAAGGCTTCTCAGCCGGAATCGGTTGTAAAAATTTCAATTTTGGTTCATTCATTTACGATCATCGATCATCATCAGACCTTATCCTTGATGACTGTACAATTTGATGTTTAAACCAAAAAATTATAATCAAATATCAATAAAAAGTAGCTTATGTTTGATTCTAGGATTATTATTACCTGTGTGCAAAATTTCAGCCCAATCCGTTTAGTAGTTTTGGCGTGAAGAGGTAACAAACATCCATCCATCCATACATATACACATCCATCCAAACTTTCGCATTTATAATATTAGTGTGATAAGCTGTTAAACTAACTGCGGTGTGAACGGTCCTTGTTAACCCTTGCATAGGCCCATGATTGGATTATACAGGCTGATCAAACAGTTGACTGTCAATACTGCTTAATTATTACCGTAATCCACGAGCCGGCGGTTGATTAATTATGTTTGTTTACTATTCTAATTTTGGATGTCTCATACATATCAACTCTCAATCAACAGATCAGCATCGCTACAATTTATCACTTTGCTGGAGTATTAAACCTAAAATACCAGATTAAGTTCAATAATTAAAAAAAATCACATGCATTTGTGAATTCTTTATTTCATCATCATCATCATCATCATCATCAGCCTATATTAGTCCACTGCTGGAGATAGGTCTCCCCTATGAGCGCAATAGCGCCCTGTCTTCAGCTTGACGCATCCAGCATCTGCGTGCAGTCTTTAGCAGATTCTTTGTTTACGTTTCTTTAAAGCATTCGGCCGTAGGATTTGATATCGGAAACTTTTGACAAATCAAATTAGCGTTCTCAAGTTCCGTCGGAATATAATTCAAATTGACGTTTTCGCTTCAGAAACGAATCGAATGAATACCCTATAATTGTATAAAAATACGTTGATGATTAAAGGTCAATCTTGCTTAACTAACTTCAAAACCATGGATGCGTAAGCAGAAAACATTTTTTTTTACATGACAGAACAAAATTATTACCAACAATAAGTAACTCCTCGCCATTTTTGTTTAAAAAATAAGGAACAAACCTAGGGGTTAAAGTACCTCCTCAACCTCAACCTCGACAGCCTGTATCGGTCCACTGCTGGACGCAGGGCTCCTCCTGATAAACGCCTTATTGGCTGTTTAACTCATGGGGGTTAATGCCCATAATCCCCACGCCGCCGGGTATGCGGATTGGGAGTCGCAGTTTGTCAAGATTTGTTCTCCAGGGGGCGATGCTGCCTGTCCCCCGATGGATATCCCTTAGTCGCCTCTTACGACACCCACGGGAGGAATTGTGGTGGTGCAAATTCTAAACCAGCACCACACAGCTAGAACCATCGTCAGTTTTTTTTTTTAATTGTTGACAGTCTTGTGTCTCTGGGCTCGTCTTGTCTCGTCACAATGAAGGTGGTAGATATTCATCTATCAGTGTTTGCTCATAGAACAATATTATCACTGAGCTTAATATCCATTTGCCACTGCTGCACGCACGAATTTTGTTATATTTTATATTTCAAAATTCAAATTGAAATTCAAAAATGCTTTTTATATTCCATAAATACAATCAATGTTAATGTACACTTAGAAAAGATCAAATCATATTAAAAAAATATACTGACACGGAAATAAAGTGGTATTCTTGATTTCGGCCGCAGTAGGCGGCTGTATTGTGTTGTACAGTGGACGTATTGTAGGCAGGTACTTAGTACTTAGTAGTGTCCGGTTCCTTGTAAAACCATTTTTTAACAGAAAGTTAGTTGTATTGATGTACGAGTATTTATCGTAAAAGGAACATACCGACCACTGCGTTTTGTTTTAATTTTTAATTTTATAATTACCTACTTACCTATCTATAATTATGTTTAAATCCTATTAATTTGTAACAATATCACTTGTTTTGTGACAAATAAATTATTTACTACTTACTACTACTAATATGGGTATATTCATTATAATGGGTTCAAGTACGTAAGTAAATTTTTAAACAGTTTAGGCGGTGATGATCCGTCATCGAGTTGATAGGTGTGAGTCAATCCCAAAACTGAATATTGATTGTTACAAACTAGAACTTGGTTATCCTACCGGGGTCTATTGGGTTAGATGCGATTAATATTGTTATATTATCTTCAAGATGTAAACAAATTATATAAAAAATGGGCCTAATGACTTTTTGGCAGAAAAGTAGGAAATGTAAAAAGAAGAAATATATTATCTTTTGATGAAAAACCAACCGGCTTCATTTAAAAGGACGCAAGACAAACGCAAAAAAAAATATTAATAAAAATAAAATGTTAAAGTTGCGTTGTCAGTAGATATAGTGGTATTTTATTAAATACTAGCTGTGCCCCGCGACTTCTATGGAGACGTTTAAAGGTGTTTTCCCGGCAGTTATTCCAATTTTTCTCGCCGTAAAAACCATCCTTGAACTTCAACGAACATTTAAAAAAAATCAGCCAAATCGGTCAAGCCGTTTTCATGTTATGTCGTGACAACGGAAAACGGGTTTCATTTTTATATATAATAGATAGATTGCATTTCCCAAAGATATACACACTTTTACAAAATTACAAGAAAAGCTAATATAATAAATAATACATGGCCTCATTATCTGTTACTAGTTTTATCTTTAGCCCCTGTCAAAACAAGATTATAGCACCCCCCTGTGTTATAAAATAAACATGTTCTTATAAGTTTCTTCAAAGTTCAACCAATTTATTTGTTTATAAGCTGGCTTGTACAAAAGATTTCGTTTAAGAGAAGTACTACAGAGATTTTAATGAACAATCAAAGCAGAAATTCCGTCGTGGTTATTCCAAAAGCGCTTTCAAGCAAAAAAAGCTTACCTACAGCTTTTTCTGTGAGACATGCTTAAGTAACCATCTAAGTATAACAACATTATGTACCTACTTCTGGGTAAGTATGAGGTAGTCAGTCCCCAGTCAGGATTTTAGTTCGCAGTAATCGGATTAGAAGCTTTTACTATTACCTGCTTGTACCGACTTATAAATAAAAGTTAATGCGTGAAAGATGGCGATAGTTTTTGGAGTTATAGGTACGGAAACTTTCAAATAGTTGTCGCCATCCTCAGCCTGTACTAGTTCACAGCTGGACATAGGCTTACTCTAATTTTGCCCCTTAGAAACCTGTCTTCGACGGATGTTTAGTAGAGCAATGGAAACAAGATAGCAACCGCGAAAACTATCTATACAGATGGCCTCTTCATAGACAATGTAACAATCGATGTCGAAAGCTATTGTAGAAAAGTCCAAAAATGTTTGGTTTTGACATGTCACGTGATCTGAGGGCGCACCCAACCGGCATTCGCTATGAAGCGAATCGAAAACAATTGAAAGATTCGTGGGGAAAAATTAGAAACAGATCACGTGAAATATCTAAGGCATATGTCAAATTCATACATTTTTGGAGTTTTCTACCATCGCTTTCGACATCGAAAGCGATTGTAGAAAAGTTAGAAAAGTTTAGTTTAGTAGAAAAGTAAATTACCGGGAGATGGTGGAGAGTGAATTTCTGGAAACCTTTTGAAATAAAAGCTTATAGGTTAAGTCCAAAGTATCTGCTTTATAATTTACTAGTGACCTGCCCCGGCTTCGCAAGGGTGTAATAAACCTTCTTCTTGATTCACTCTATCTATTAAAAAAACTGCATCAAAATCCGTTGTGTAGTTTTATAGATCTAAGCATACATAGGGACAGACAGACAGCGGGAAGAGGCATTGTTTTATACTATGATACCTATTGATTATTCTTTAAAGTCATTATACCAAATTAATTTAAATGAATAAGTGCTCATCTCTGCTAAAATATGAAATACTTATTGAAATTCATTAAAATGAAATATTACTATGACCCGGTATCAAATAATTTATTTACCAATTCAGATGTAATGACCGGCATTAAAATAGCTGATTGAAATGAAATGATAGGTAATTGAAATAGCTTTTGCTCAACTGCAAATAGTTGTGCAATGGGGCTTCCTCTTTGCGCAACACATTTTGTTCACCATTGCTCAACTCAATTATTTGAAATCATCATCATCATCAGACTATATTAGTCCACCGCTGGACATAGGCCTCCCGAAATAAGCACCATAGCGCCATAGTTGTCTTCAGCTTGACGCAAATAGCATCTGCCTCTAGTCTATCGCAGATCGTCATCCCACCTGGCCGGAAAGTGTCCTACACTACGGTTTCCGAGACGCGGTCTCCACTCAAGAACTCGTTTACCCCATCGGCTGTCGGTTTTTCGCGAGATATGGCTGGCCCACTGCCACTTCAGCTTGCATTACGATAACGATTAACGGTAAAGCATCTATAAAATGTAATTTACTTATTATCTGACATAACACAATATGTTTTGGAAATTAAAAAATCTTTATTGTTAACTTAAACACAAAGTTATTTTTTTTTATATTGCTGATGGATTAGCGTTTGGCTACCAACTCACTATAAGAAAGCGAAGATGTAGCCTAAGATGGAGCACGCTTTTCTAGAAGGAACTTATTTACCCTAGATTTGAAGACTCCAAGATTGTACTCTAATGGGAAGACAGATTTAAATCGTTAGATAAGCCCTTACGCCCGAAAACTAGTTTTTTAGTAGTATTTTCTTGACACATACAATTTAGCCCGATCCGTTCAGTAGTTATGGCATGAAGCCAACCAATCATCCATACATCAAAACTTTTTCGCATTTATTTAGGTGCGCCCCGCGGCTTCGCACGCGTTGTTCCTATGAAAACTTTAAAAGGTGATTTTGATCCCACGGGAACTGATTTATGGGATCAAAAGTAGCCTATGTTTGATTCCAGGATGAAAATTACCTGTATGCAAAATTTCAGCCCGATCCGTCCAGTAGTATTAGCGTGAAAACAAACATCCATCCATCCATCCATCCATCCATCTATCCATACATCCATACAAACTTTCGCATTTATGGTGATGATGATGATGATGATGCTTCCAAGCCGATTTCGGCTACGGCGACTGTATGTCTGGTCAGGCGTTTTAACTTAAGACATCAATCTTTAGGGTGTAGCTTTTCTGCCCTTTTGTGCGCTCTTTCGTGGCTTGCGTACCCAAGCTTGTTGCTGAAGGTACCAGAGCACTTTGGGCATGTCAAAATGCCGCTGACATAATGGTAGTTAATGACCACTGGTGGAAGGTGGACAGGCCTTCAGCTCGTCCCGCTTCTTATCGAGCTCCTCACGACGCTCGGTTTCAAAGGCGTCTACATGTTGGTGGATGAGGCGCCTCCACTCTGGGCGCTGAGCTGCCTATAATATTAGCGTGATAGCGTGAAGTGTGATAGTGTGTTTGTGGTTAGTGAGGGGGATAATGAGGGGTTTTCAATTTGCATTTTTATGGTCAAATAATAAGGAAAACAAAAACAAAAAAATTATGCTAAATTTCCATCACAAACTAGAAACTTGAAAAAGTTTGTTTTCCTTTCATTTGACATTGGTATTCTAGTTGCCAATTGAAACATGCCATCTAACGCGGAATATGGAACTAACTTTTTTTAAAATCCAAATTGAAAACCCCTTATTTACTTGTAATGTGCCAATATTAATTTCGAATATTATAGCAACATTTTGACACTTTAAATACACACAGTTGCAGAATAACAAGCAATATTTAGACTGACACAGGTCTGACGGTTTGAAGTATTATTACACGCTTGGAATTCATAATATTAGCGTTCGTAGAGCATTGAACACTCGTATAGAGCTGCTTTTAGGTTTTATTACATTCAGGCAAATATTTATGTCGTTAGATAGGCTTTCCGTAGTGAGACTTGGCCGTGTTGTTTGCAGAGCGAAGTTTGTGAGCTCGCTAACTGGTCTTTGTCATTTGGAATCAATAATTTGTGTATTTTTAACCGATTTCAAAAAGGAGGAGGGATCAAATCGACCGTTTTTTTATGTTTATTACCTCAGAACTTTTGATTGCTGCATTCTCGATTATCTCGATTATTTCGATTCTCGATTATCTCGATTATCTCGATTCTCTCGATTATCTCGATTCTCTCGATTATCTCGATTCTCTTGATTATCTCTATTCTCTCGATTATCTCTATTCTCTCGATTATCACGATTATCTCGATTATCTCGATTCTCTCGAAATCTCGATTCTCTCGATTCGATCTCAAACTCAAACTCAAACTCAAAAATGCTTTATTTCCATAAATACAATAAATGTACACTTAGAAAAGGTCAAATCATAGTAAAAAATACACTGACACGGAAATAAAGTGGTATTTTTGATTTCGATCGCTTCGGTATGTAGACTAAAGTAAAGAAACGACGAAGAAACCTTTAGCCTGTTAGTTGTTATTTTTCGAGTTGGAGCAAAATCCGTCCCAAGCTTTTTTATCATCTAGATAATCTGATATTTTATAGTAAGCCTTTTTGCATAATAAAGTTTTGACAATTTGTTTGAATTTATTTACTGATAATTTTTGCAGCTCAGTAGGGGTTTTGTTGTAGAAGCGTATACATTGCCCTTTAAAAGATACATTAATTTTATGCAGCCTAGTTGTGGGTACAGCGAGTTTATGTTTATTTCTAGTATTTACATTATGTATATCGCAATTTTTTGGGAAACTATTGATATTTTTATGAGTATACAACAAGTTTTCATAAATATATTGACTTGGTACTGTCATTATATTTATTTCTTTGAATTTATCACGTAGGGATTCTCTGGGACCCATTTTATAGATGGCACGAACAGCCCGCTTCTGCAGCACAAATATGGTGTTAATATCTGCAGCGTTCCCCCAAAGCAGTATACCATAAGACATAATACTATGGAAGTAGCTGAAATAAACTAGTCTAGATGTGTCCACGTCTGTGAGATCACGGATTTTTTTGACTGCATATGCTGCAGAACTAAGTCTCTTCGATAGCTTATCTATGTGTGGGCCCCATTGAAGTTTATTATCTAAGGTGATTCCTAAGAATACGGTACTTTCTATAATTTCTAACGTTTCTCCATTTACGTTTACATCAGCCTTAACTTGTTTTACATTAGGTAGAGTAAATCTAATACATTTCGTTTTGGTTCCGTTAAGCAAAAGATTGTTGACACTAAACCAATGAACTACCTTTGAGATTGCATTGTTTACATCGTCGAAATTAGTGTTTTGTCGTTTCATTTTAAAAATTAATGAAGTATCATCAGCAAACAATACAATCTCGTGACTATTCTTGACAAGATGAGGCAGGTCGTTAATATAAACTAAAAATAGGAAAGGACCGAGGATAGATCCCTGCGGTACACCCATTGTAACTACAGACCCCGAAGACCGTTTCCCATTTATGTCAACTCTTTGTATCCTATCACTCAAATAAGATGTGAGAAGATCCAAGGAGGTGTTCCTTATTCCATAGTGATGTAGTTTCCTGATTAATGTTTCATGGTGTACGCAATCGAATGCTTTCGACAAGTCGCAAAAAATGCCTAAGGCATCTTGCGACTTCTCCCAAGCATCAAAAATATGCGATACTAACTCTATACCGGCATCAGTAGTTGACCTGCCGCGAGTAAACCCGAATTGCTTACTATGAAGCAGGTCATTGCAATTGAAATAACTGAGCAATTGATGTAAAATAAGTTTTTCAAAAACTTTGCTGAATGTTGGCAGTACTGATATTGGTCTAAAGTTAGTGGGGTCAGACCTACTACCTGATTTAAACAGTGGGATTATTTTGCTACATTTCATTAGATCAGGAAATACACCACAATCAATAGACTCATTAAATATAAAAGCTAGATCTGGTGCAATGGTATCAATCAAAGGTTTAATAATTCTAACGGAAATGCCCCAGAGATCTGCAGTTTTCTTTATATTTAAAAGTTTAAAGACTTTTATAATATCTTTTTCATTAACGTGTTTGAAATTGAATTTATTTTCGCATTTAGGTACATTTTCTATCAGTAAAGACTCGGCAATTGCTTGAGAAGAATTTAGGGACTTTGTGGTAGAGATTGGAATGTCAGTAAAAAAGTTTTCAAAAGCTTGGGCTACTTCAATGTCATTTTTGATTGTGCAACTGTTAATCTTTAAATTGTAATCATTATCGTAGGTACTGACCTTTCCAGTCTCACTATTTATTATTTTCCATGTTGATTTTATTACATTTTCACTGTTTTTAATTTTGGAGCTAATATAATTTGATTTTGCTATTTGACAAACTTTTCTAAACATTTTTGAGTAATTTTTTACTTTTTCTTTGAAGTCCTTGTTAAAATTATATTGTTTTTCACTATATAGTTCATACAAACTTACTCTACTTTTATGTATACCCACTGTTGCCCACTCACTAAAGTTAAGTTTTTCTGAGACCATCCTCGATTTGGGTGTGAATATTGAATTGAACGCATTGGTGAATTTATTAAAAAAACTACAATACGACTCATTTGGGTTGTTAAGTGAGTAATCAGGTGATGGTTTAGAATCCCAATCCAATTTCAACCGTTCAAATCGACTTGTGGTCACAGGTGTATATTTAATTTTTTGTTTACAATTATAGTTTTTAACTTGTATTTCTAGTTTAATTAGTTGACCCAAGTGGTCTGATTTTAAATTGCTTATAATTTTTTTACTTAATACTTTTTCATTTTGACAAACAAATATATTATCTATACATTTTGCTGAGGTTTCAGTTATTCTAGTTGGTTCCATAAATATTGGCCTTAAATTATAACAATTAAATAAATTAGTTAATCTACTACTGAGGGAGTAGACTTCTAAAAGATCAATATTAAAGTCTCCACATACCAAGACATTTTTATGTGATTTTGATATTTTATACAAGATATCATCCATGATTCTTTCAAATATTTCAAAGGAGGCGGATGGTGGACTGTATACGCTTACTACAATACTTTGCTCCAGCTCAACACATGCTACTTCGATGTGGCTTTCAACGGATAAGTTTATTATGTCTTTACGTTCTTTGAACTTTATGAGTTTATTTAGTAATATTAGAGAGCCTCCACGAATAGCATGTGATCTGCAAAAAGAACTACCAACCTGGTGGTTACTGAAGTTAAACATGAGCTCATAGCTTTTCAGCCAGTGTTCTGTTAGCAGATGATGTCAATATCAAATGAGTTCATGTACAATTCTAATTCTAGTAATTTACATCTCAATCCTTGAATATTTTGGTGCACCAGGTTAGTAAACTTTGCCTTGTTTTTACAATCTGGTTTTCTTTGTTTTTTATTGTAAATAATAATATTTGACTGTTTAGGGCTAGAGACTTCCTCTATTGTCTTTATTTCTAATTTAAATGGCTTGGAACAACTTCCAAGGTCTTGTTTTTTAAATCATTGCAATGCTCAAAAGAAGCATTTTTTATAGCCAAGTTTTTGGCTGTTATATTAAAATAAAAAGATAGCGAAATTGCTATCTGTCTTTTATAAAAATTGGAAAGGTAGTAATTACCTTGAGTCAAATAGTATTTTTTACTAACAATACTGTTAATGTCAATCACATGTATATTGTTGTTGCACGAGATAGTGTGCAACATCATATTAAGCTTATATCTAAGGTTGTTTTCTGATTGTGGCAAGCTGTCGCTATAGGGGAATGTGAACATCACAATTTGTTTTAAGTCTAGTGTGCACAGTTTGCCCACATACTTAATCAAGTCCGATTTGTTCACATTACCCCTATTACCCAGGCATATTATTAAGTTTGAATTACTAAAAGTTTCATTATTAATTTTTTTCATAATAGTATGCAGGTTTGAATTTGGAAAACAATTATTTATTACAGGATGTTTCATACTCATACTTAAGAACTGACCCATGTTTATGCCAATTTCATCGGAGTACATTATAGTTTTCACTGCAGATGGTAACACCAGCGGTGACTGGGACACTACCTCCACAGAACCATCTCCAGTTAAAGTGTTACTATGTGTAGTAGTTGTCTTGAGATCAGTTTGAGTGTAGCTATGCCGTACTTCAACATATGCGCTTTCCAGCATTTTCTGGCAGTGGTCATTGGCATCCTTTTGGGCTTGTTTATATTTACAGGTTACATCATGAAGTGCCCTTTCTAATTTAACTATTTCCTCCTCTCGATTCTCTCGATTCGATTCTCGATTCTCTCGATTCGATTCTCGATTCTCTCGATTCGATTCTCGATTCTCTCGATTCGATTCCCGATTATCTCGATTCGATTCTCGATTATCTCGATTCGATTCTCGATTATCTCGATTCGATTCTCGATTATCTCGATTATCTCGATTATTATCTCAGATTATCTCAGATTAGATTAGTTAGATTAACTCGAATTAGATAAGATTATCTCAGATAAGATTCTCTCGATTCGATTCTCGATTATCTCGATTCGATTCTCGATTATCTCGATTATCTCGATTATTTCGATTCTCGATTATCTCGATTTTATCTCGATTATCTCGAGTATTTCGATTCTCCATTATCTCGATTATTTCGATTCTCGATTATCTCGATTATCTCGATTCTCTCGATTATCTCGATTCTCTCGATTATCTCGATTCTCTTAATTATCTCGATTATCTCGATTATCTCGATTATTTCGATTCTCGATTATCTCGATTATTTCGATTCTCGATTATCTCGATTATCTCGATTCTCTCGATTATCTCGATTATTTCGATTCTCGATTATCTCGATTATTTCGATTCTCGATTATCTCGATTATCTCGATTCTCTCGATTATCTCGATTCTCTCGATTATCTCGATTCTCTTGATTATCTCTATTCTCTCGATTATCTCTATTCTCTCGATTATCACGATTATCTCGATTATCTCGATTCTCTCGAAATCTCGATTATCTCGATTATCTCGATTATCTTAGATTATCTCAGATTATCTCAGATTATCTTAGTTTATCTCAGATTATCTCAGATTAGATTAGATTATCTCAGATTAGATTAGATTATCTCAGATAAGATTAGATTATCTCAGATTCGATTAGATTCGATTAGATTCGATTCTCGATTCTCGATTCGATTCTCTCGATTCGATTCGATTCTCGATTCTCTCGATTCGATCTCGATTCTCTCGATTCGATTCTCGATTCTCTCGATTCGATTCTCGATTATCTCGATTCGATTCTCGATTCTCTCGATTCGATTCCCGATTATCTCGATTCGATTCTCGATTATCTCGATTCGATTCTCGATTATCTCGATTCGATTCTCGATTATCTCGATTATCTCGATTATTATCTCAGATTATCTCAGATTAGATTAGTTAGATTATCTCGAATTAGATTAGATTATCTCAGATAAGATTCTCTCGATTCGATTCTCGATTATCTCGATTCGATTCTCGATTATCTCGATTATCTCGATTCTCTCGATTATTATCTCAGATTATCTCAGATTAGATTAGTTAGATTAACTCGAATTAGATTAGATTATCTCAGATAAGATTCTCTCGATTCGATTCTCGATTATCTCGATTCGATTCTCGATTATCTCGATTATCTCGATTATCTCGATTATTTCGATTCTCAATTATCTCGATTTTATCTCGATTATCTCGAGTATTTCGATTCTCGATTATCTCGATTATTTCGATTCTCGATTATCTCGATTATCTCGATTCTCTCGATTATCTCGATTCTCTCGATTATCTCGATTCTCTTAATTATCTCGATTATCTCGATTATCTCGATTATTTCGATTCTCGATTATCTCGATTATTTCGATTCTCGATTATCTCGATTATCTCGATTCTCTCGATTATCTCGATTATTTCGATTCTCGATTATCTCGATTATTTCGATTCTCGATTATCTTGATTATCTCGATTCTCTCGATTATCTCGATTCTCTCGATTATCTCGATTCTCTTGATTATCTCTATTCTCTCGATTATCTCTATTCTCTCGATTATCACGATTATTTCGATTCTCGATTATCTCGATTATTTCGATTCTCGATTATCTCGATTATCTCGATTCTCTCGATTCTCTCGATTATCTCGATTCTCTCGATTATCTCGATTCTCTTAATTATCTCGATTATCTCGATTATCTCGATTATTTCGATTCTCGATTATCTCGATTATTTCGATTCTCGATTATCTCGATTATCTCGATTCTCTCGATTATCTCGATTATTTCGATTCTCGATTATCTCGATTATTTCGATTCTCGATTATCTCGATTATCTCGATTCTCTCGATTATCTCGATTCTCTCGATTATCTCGATTCTCTTGATTATCTCTATTCTCTCGATTATCTCTATTCTCTCGATTATCACGATTATCTCGATTATCTCGATTCTCTCGAAATCTCGATTATCTTGATTATCTCGATTATCTTAGATTATCTCAGATTATCTCAGATTATCTTAGTTTATCTCAGATTATCTAAGATTAGATTAGATTATCTCAGATTAGATTAGATTATCTCAGATAAGATTAGATTATCTCAGATTCGATTAGATTCGATTAGATTCGATTCTCGATTCTCGATTCGATTCTCTCGATTCGATTCGATTCTCGATTCTCTCGATTCGATTCTCGATTATCTCGATTCGATTCTCGATTATCTCGATTCGATTCTCGATTATCTCGATTCGATTCTCGATTATCTCGATTATCTCGATTCGATTCTCGATTATCTCGATTCGATTCTCGATGATCTCGATTATCTCGATTATCTCGATTATTATCTCAGATTATCTCAGATTAGATTAGTTAGATTATCTCGAATTAGATTAGATTATCTCAGATAAGATTAGACTATCTCAGATTCGATTAGATTCGATAAGATTCGATTAGATTCGATTAGATTCGATTAGATTCGATTCTCGATTCGATTCTCTCGATTCGATTCGATTCTCGATTCTCTCGATTCGATTCGATTCTCGATTCTCTCGATTCGATTCTCGATTCTCTCGATTCGATTCTCGATTATCTCGATTCGATTCTCGATTATCTCGATTCGATTCTCGATTATCTCGATTATCTCGATTATTTCGATTCTCGATTATCTCGATTTATCTCGATTATCTCGATTATCTCGATTATTTCGATTCTCGATTATCTCGATTATTTCGATTCTCGATTATCTCGATTATCTCGATTCTCTCGATTATCTCGATTATTTCGACTCTCGATTATCTCGATTATTTCGATTCTCGATTATCTCGATCCTCTCGATTATCTCGATTCTCTTGATTATCTCGATTATCTCGATTATTTCGATTCTCGATTATCTCGATTATTTCGATTCTCGATTATCTCGATTATCTCGATTATCTCGATTCTCTCGATTATCTCGATTCTCTTGATTATCTCTATTCTCTCGATTATCTCGATTATCTCGATTATCTCGATACTCTCGAAATCTCGATTATCTCGATTATCTCAGATTATTTCAGATTATCTTAGTTTATCTCAGATTATCTCAGATTAGATTAGATTATCTCAGATTAGATTAGATTATCTCAGATAAGATTAGATTTTCTCAGATTATCTCAGATTCGATTAGATTCGATTAGATTCGATTAGATTCGATTCTCGATTCTCGATTCGATTCTCTCGATTCGATTCGATTCTCGATTCTCTCGATTCGATCTCGATTCTCTCGATTCGATTCTCGATTCTCTCGATTCGATTCTCGATTCTCTCGATTCGATTCTCGATTCTCTCGATTCGATTCTCGATTATCTCGATTATCTCGATTATCTCGATTATCTCGATTATCTCGATTCTCTCGAATATCTCGAATATCTCGATTATCTCGATTATCTCAATTATCTCGATTCTCTTGATTACCTCGATTATCTCGATTATCTCGATTCTCTCGATTCTCTCGATTCTCTCGATTCTCTCGATTATCTCGATTATCTCGATTATCTCGATTATCTCAGATTATTTCAGATTATCTTAGTTTATCTCAGATTATCTCAGATTAGATTAGATTATCTCAGATTAGATTAGATTATCTCAGATAAGATTGGATTATCTCAGATTCGATTAGATTCGATTCTCGATTCTCGATTCGATTCTCTTGATTCGATTCGATTCTCGATTCTCTCGATTCGATCTCGATTCTCTCGATTCGATTCTCGATTCTCTCCATTCGATTCTCGATTCTCTCGATTATCTCGATTCTCTCGAATATCTCGAATATCTCGATTCTCTCGATTATCTCGATTATCTCGATTCTCTTGATTATCTCGATTATCTCGATTATCCCGATTATCTCGATTATCTCAGATTATCTTAGTTTTTCTCAGATTATCTCAGATAAGATTAGTTAGATTATCTCGAATTAGATTAGATTATCTCAGATTCGATTAGATTCGATTAGATTCGATTAGATTCGATTAGATTCGATTAGATTCGATTAGATTCGATTAGATTCGATTAGATTCGATTAGATTCGATTAGATTCGATTCTCGATTCGATTCTCTCGATTCGATTCGATTCTCGATTCTCTCGATTCGATTCGATTCTCGATTCTCTCGATTCGATTCTCGATTCTCTCGATTCGATTCTCGATTCTCTCGATTCGATTCTCGATTCTCTCGATTCGATTCTCGATTCTCTCGATTCGATTCTCGATTATCTCGATTCGATTCTCGATTATCTCGATTCGATTCTCGATTATCTCGATTGTTTCGATTCTCGATTATCTCGATTCTCTCGATTATCTCGATTATCTCGATTCTCTCGATTATCTCGATTATCTCGATTATCTCGTGTATCTCGATTATCTCGATTATCTCGATTATCTCGATTCTCTTGATTATCTCGATTATCTCGATTATCCCGATTATCTCGATAATCTCGATTATCTCAGATTATCTTAGTTTTTCTCAGATTATCTCAGATAAGATTAGATTATCTCAGATTCGATTAGATTCGATTAGATTCGATTCTCGATTCTCGATTCGATTCTCTCGATTCGATTCGATTCTCGATTCTCGATTCTCGATTCTCTCGATTCGATTCTCGATTCTCTCGATTCGATTCTCGATTATCTCGATTCGATTCTCGATTATCTCGATTCGATTCTCGATTATCTCGATTCGATTCTCGATTATTTCGATTCGATTCTCGATGATCTCGATTATCTCGATTATCTCGATTATTATCTCAGATTATCTCAGATTAGATTAGTTAGATTATCTCGAATTAGATTAGATTATCTCAGATAAGATTAGACTATCTCAGATTCGATTAGATTCGATAAGATTCGATTAGATTCGATTAGATTCGATTAGATTCGATTCTCGATTCGATTCTCTCGATTCGATTCGATTCTCGATTCTCTCGATTCGATTCGATTCTCGATTCTCTCGATTCGATTCTCGATTCTCTCGATTCGATTCTCGATTATCTCGATTCGATTCTCGATTATCTCGATTCGATTCTCGATTATCTCGATTATCTCGATTATTTCGATTCTCGATTATCTCGATTTATCTCGATTATCTCGATTATCTCGATTATTTCGATTCTCGATTATCTCGATTATTTCGATTCTCGATTATCTCGATTATCTCGATTCTCTCGATTATCTCGATTATTTCGACTCTCGATTATCTCGATTATTTCGATTCTCGATTATCTCGATCCTCTCGATTATCTCGATTCTCTTGATTATCTCGATTATCTCGATTATTTCGATTCTCGATTATCTCGATTATTTCGATTCTCGATTATCTCGATTATCTCGATTATCTCGATTCTCTCGATTATCTCGATTCTCTTGATTATCTCTATTCTCTCGATTATCTCGATTATCTCGATTATCTCGATACTCTCGAAATCTCGATTATCTCGATTATCTCAGATTATTTCAGATTATCTTAGTTTATCTCAGATTATCTCAGATTAGATTAGATTATCTCAGATTAGATTAGATTATCTCAGATAAGATTAGATTTTCTCAGATTATCTCAGATTCGATTAGATTCGATTAGATTCGATTCTCGATTCTCGATTCGATTCTCTCGATTCGATTCGATTCTCGATTCTCTCGATTCGATCTCGATTCTCTCGATTCGATTCTCGATTCTCTCGATTCGATTCTCGATTCTCTCGATTCGATTCTCGATTCTCTCGATTCGATTCTCGATTATCTCGATTATCTCGATTATCTCGATTATCTCGATTATCTCGATTCTCTCGAATATCTCGAATATCTCGATTATCTCGATTATCTCAATTATCTCGATTCTCTTGATTACCTCGATTATCTCGATTATCTCGATTCTCTCGATTCTCTCGATTCTCTCGATTCTCTCGATTATCTCGATTATCTCGATTATCTCAGATTATTTCAGATTATCTTAGTTTATCTCAGATTATCTCAGATTAGATTAGATTATCTCAGATTAGATTAGATTATCTCAGATAAGATTGGATTATCTCAGATTCGATTAGATTCGATTCTCGATTCTCGATTCGATTCTCTTGATTCGATTCGATTCTCGATTCTCTCGATTCGATCTCGATTCTCTCGATTCGATTCTCGATTCTCTCGATTCGATTCTCGATTCTCTCGATTATCTCGATTCTCTCGAATATCTCGAATATCTCGATTCTCTCGATTATCTCGATTATCTCGATTCTCTTGATTATCTCGATTATCTCGATTATCCCGATTATCTCGATTATCTCAGATTATCTTAGTTTTTCTCAGATTATCTCAGATAAGATTAGTTAGATTATCTCGAATTAGATTAGATTATCTCAGATTCGATTAGATTCGATTAGATTCGATTAGATTCGATTAGATTCGATTAGATTCGATTAGATTCGATTAGATTCGATAAGATTCGATTAGATTCGATTCTCGATTCGATTCTCTCGATTCGATTCGATTCTCGATTCTCTCGATTCGATTCGATTCTCGATTCTCTCGATTCGATTCTCGATTCTCTCGATTCGATTCTCGATTCTCTCGATTCGATTCTCGATTCTCTCGATTCGATTCTCGATTCTCTCGATTCGATTCTCGATTATCTCGATTCGATTCTCGATTATCTCGATTCGATTCTCGATTATCTCGATTGTTTCGATTCTCGATTATCTCGATTCTCTCGATTATCTCGATTATCTCGATTCTCTCGATTATCTCGATTATCTCGATTATCTCGTGTATCTCGATTATCTCGATTATCTCGATTATCTCGATTCTCTTGATTATCTCGATTATCTCGATTATCCCGATTATCTCGATAATCTCGATTATCTCAGATTATCTTAGTTTTTCTCAGATTATCTCAGATAAGATTAGATTATCTCAGATTCGATTAGATTCGATTAGATTCGATTCTCGATTCTCGATTCGATTCTCTCGATTCGATTCGATTCTCGATTCTCGATTCTCGATTCTCTCGATTCGATTCTCGATTCTCTCGATTCGATTCTCGATTATCTCGATTCGATTCTCGATTATCTCGATTCGATTCTCGATTATCTCGATTCGATTCTCGATTATTTCGATTCGATTCTCGATGATCTCGATTATCTCGATTATCTCGATTATTATCTCAGATTATCTCAGATTAGATTAGTTAGATTATCTCGAATTAGATTAGATTATCTCAGATAAGATTAGACTATCTCAGATTCGATTAGATTCGATTAGATTCGATTAGATTCGATTAGATTCGATTAGATTCGATTAGATTCGATTCTCGATTCTCGATTCGATTCTCTCGATTCGATTCTCGATTCTCTCGATTCGATTCTCGATTATCTCGATTCGATTCTCGATTATCTCGATTCGATTCTCGATTATCTCGATAATCTCGATTCGATTCTCGATTATCTCGATTCGATTCTCGATGATCTCGATTATCTCGATTATTATCTCAGATTATCTCAGATTAGATTAGTTAGATTATCTCGAATTAGATTAGATTATCTCAGATAAGATTAGACTATCTCAGATTCGATTAGATTCGATTAGATTCGATTAGATTCGATTAGATTCGATTAGATTCGATTCTCGATTCTCTCGATTCGATTCGATTCTCGATTCTCTCGATTCGATTCTCGATTCTCTCGATTCGATTCTCGATTACCTCGATTCGATTCTCGATTATCTCGATTCGATTCTCGATTATCTCGATTATCTCGTTTATTTCGATTCTCGATTATCTCGATTTATCTCGATTATCTCGATTATCTCGATTATTTCGATTCTCGATTATCTCGATTATTTCGATTCTCGATTATCTCGATTATCTCGATTCTCTCGATTATTTCGATTCTCGATTATCTCGATTATTTCTATTCTCGATTATCTCGATCCTCTCGATTATCTCGATTCTCTTGATTATCTCGATTATCTCGATTATTTCGATTCTCGATTATCTCGATTATTTCGATTCTCGATTATCTCGATTATCTCGATTATCTCGATTCTCTCGATTATCTCGATTCTCTTGATTATCTCTATTCTCTCGATTATCTCGATTATCTCGATTATCTCGATACTCTCGAAATCTCGATTATCTCGATTATCTCAGATTATTTCAGATTATCTTAGTTTATCTCAGATTATCTCAGATTAGATTAGATTATCTCAGATTAGATTAGATTATCTCAGATAAGATTAGATTATCTCAGATTATCTCAGATTCGATTAGATTCGATTAGATTCGATTAGATTCGATTAGATTCGATTCTCGATTCTCGATTCGATTCTCTTGATTCGATTCGATTCTCGATTCTCTCGATTCGATTCGATTCTCGATTCTTTCGATTCGATTCTCGATTATCTCGATTCGATTCTCGATTATCTCGATTCGATTCTCGATTATCTCGATTATCTCGATTATCTCGATTATCTCGATTATCTCGATTATCTCGATTATCTCGATTATCTCGATTATCTCGATTCTCTCAAATATCTCGAATATCTCGATTATCTCGATTATCTCAATTATCTCGATTCTCTTGATTATCTCGATTATCTCGATTATCTCGATTCTCTCGATTCTCTCGATTCTCTCGATTATCTCGATTATCTCGATTATCTCGATTATCTCGATTATCTCAGATTATTTCAGATTATCTTAAACTAAGATAATCTGAAATAATCTGAGATCTCAGATTATCTCAGATTAGATTAGATTATCTCAGATTAGATTAGATTATCTCAGATAAGATTGGATTATCTCAGATTCGATTAGATTCGATTAGATTCGATTCTCGATTCTCGATTCGATTCTCTCGATTCGATTCGATTCTCGATTCTCTCGATTCGATCTCGATTCTCTCGATTCGATTCTCGATTCTCTCGATTCGATTCTCGATTCTCTCGATTCGATTCTCGATTCTCTCGATTCGATTCTCGATTATCTCGATTCGATTCTTGATTATCTCGATTCGATTCTCGATTATTTCGATTCGATTCTCGATGATCTCGATTATCTCGATTATCTCGATTATTATCTCAGATTATCTCAGATTAGATTAGTTAGATTATCTCGAATTAGATTAGATTATCTCAGATAAGATTAGACTATCTCAGATTCGATTAGATTCGATTAGATTCGATTAGATTCGATTAGATTCGATTAGATTCGATTAGATTCGATTCTCGATTCTCGATTCGATTCTCTCGATTCGATTCGATTCTCGATTCTCGATTCTCTCGATTCGATTCTCGATTCTCTCGATTCGATTCTCGATTATCTCGATTCGATTCTCGATTATCTCGATTCGATTCTCGATTATCTCGATTATCTCGATAATCTCGATTCGATTCTCGATTATCTCGATTCGATTCTCGATGATCTCGATTATTTCGATTATTATCTCAGATTATCTCAGATTAGATTAGTTAGATTATCTCGAATTAGATTAGATTATCTCAGATAAGATTAGACTATCTCAGATTCGATTAGATTCGATTAGATTCGATTAGATTCGATTAGATTCGATTAGATTCGATTAGATTCGATTCTCGATTCTCTCGATTCGATTCGATTCTCGATTCTCTCGATTCGATTCTCGATTCTCTCGATTCGATTCTCGATTATCTCGATTCGATTCTCGATTATCTCGATTCGATTCTCGATTATCTCGATTATCTCGATTATTTCGATTCTCGATTATCTCGATTTATCTCGATTATCTCGATTATCTCGATTATTTCGATTCTCGATTATCTCGATTATTTCGATTCTCGATTATCTCGATTATCTCGATTCTCTCGATTATCTCGATTATTTCGATTCTCGATTATCTCGATTATTTCGATTCTCGATTATCTCGATTATCTCGATTCTCTCGATTATCTCGATTCTCTTGATTATCTCGATTATCTCGATTATTTCGATTCTCGATTATCTCGATTATTTCGATTCTCGATTATCTCGATTATCTCGATTCTCTCGATTATCTCGATTATCTTGATTATCTCTATTCTCTCGATTATCTCGATTATCTCGATTATCTCGATACTCTCGAAATCTCGATTATCTCGATTATCTCAGATTATTTCAGATTATCTTAGTTTATCTCAGATTATCTCAGATTAGATTAGATTATCTCAGATTAGATTAGATTATCTCAGATAAGATTAGATTATCTCAGATTATCTCAGATTCGATTAGATTCGATTAGATTCGATTAGATTCGATTAGATTCGATTCTCGATTCTCGATTCGATTCTCTTGATTCGATTCGATTCTCGATTCTCTCGATTCGATTCGATTCTCGATTCTCTCGATTCGATTCTCGATTATCTCGATTCGATTCTCGATTATCTCGATTCGATTCTCGATTATCTCGATTATCTCGATTATCTCGATTATCTCGATTATCTCGATTATCTCGATTATCTCGATTCTCTCGAATATCTCGAATATCTCGATTATCTCGATTATCTCAATTATCTCGATTCTCTTGATTATCTCGATTATCTCGATTATCTCGATTCTCTCGATTCTCTCGATTCTCTCGATTATCTCGATTATCTCGATTATCTCGATTATCTCAGATTATTTCAGATTATCTTAGTTTATCTCAGATTATCTCAGATTAGATTAGATTATCTCAGATTAGATTAGATTATCTCAGATAAGATTAGATTATCTCAGATTCGATTAGATTCGATTAGATTCGATTCTCGATTCTCGATTCGATTCTCTCGATTCGATTCGATTCTCGATTCTCGATTCTCTCGATTCGATTCTCGATTCTCTCGATTCGATTCTCGATTATCTCGATTCGATTCTCGATTATCTCGATTCGATTCTCGATTATCTCGATTATCTCGATTATCTCGATTCGATTCTCGATTATTTCGATTCGATTCTCGATGATCTCGATTATCTCGATTATCTCGATTATTATCTCAGATTATCTCAGATTAGATTAGTTAGATTATCTCGAATTAGATTAGATTATCTCAGATAAGATTAGACTATCTCAGATTCGATTAGATTCGATTAGATTCGATTAGATTCGATTAGATTCGATTAGATTCGATTAGATTCGATTAGATTCGATTCTCGATTCTCGATTCGATTCTCTCGATTCGATTCGATTCTCGATTCTCGATTCTCTCGATTCGATTCTCGATTCTCTCGATTCGATTCTCGATTATCTCGATTCGATTCTCGATTATCTCGATTCGATTCTCGATTATCTCGATAATCTCGATTCGATTCTCGATTATCTCGATTCGATTCTCGATGATCTCGATTATCTCGATTATTATCTCAGATTAGATTAGTTAGATTATCTCGAATTAGATTAGATTATCTCAGATAAGATTAGACTATCTCAGATTCGATTAGATTCGATTAGATTCGATTAGATTCGATTAGATTCGATTCTCGATTCTCTCGATTCGATTCGATTCTCGATTCTCTCGATTCGATTCTCGATTCTCTCGATTCGATTCTCGATTATCTCGATTCGATTCTCGATTATCTCGATTCGATTCTCGATTATCTCGATTATCTCGATTATTTCGATTCTCGATTATCTCGATTTATCTCGATTATCTCGATTATCTCGATTATTTCGATTCTCGATTATCTCGATTATTTCGATTCTCGATTATCTCGATTATCTCGATTCTCTCGATTATCTCGATTATTTCGATTCTCGATTATCTCGATTATTTCGATTCTCGATTATCTCGATTATCTCGATTCTCTTGATTATCTCGATTATCTCGATTATTTCGATTCTCGATTATCTCGATTATTTCGATTCTCGATTATCTCGATTATCTCGATTCTCTCGATTATCTCGATTATCTTGATTATCTCTATTCTCTCGATTATCTCGATTATCTCGATTATCTCGATACTCTCGAAATCTCGATTATCTCGATTATCTCAGATTATTTCAGATTATCTTAGTTTATCTCAGATTAGATAAGATTATCTCAGATTAGATTAGATTATCTCAGATAAGATTAGATTATCTCAGATTATCTCAGATTCGATTAGATTCGATTAGATTCGATTAGATTCGATTAGATTCGATTCTCGATTCTCGATTCGATTCTCTTGATTCGATTCGATTCTCGATTCTCTCGATTCGATTCGATTCTCGATTCTCTCGATTCGATTCTCGATTATCTCGATTCGATTCTCGATTATCTCGATTCGATTCTCGATTATCTCGATTATCTCGATTATCTCGATTATCTCGATTATCTCGATTATCTCGATTATCTCGATTATCTCGATTATCTCGATTATCTCGATTATTTCGATTCTCTCGAATATCTCGAATATCTCGATTATCTCGATTATCTCAATTATCTCGATTCTCTTGATTATCTCGATTATCTCGATTATCTCGATTATCTCGATTATCTCGATACTCTCGAAATCTCGATTATCTCGATTATCTCAGATTATTTCAGATTATCTTAGTTTATCTCAGATTATCTCAGATTAGATTAGATTATCTCAGATTAGATTAGATTATCTCAGATAAGATTAGATTATCTCAGATTATCTCAGATTCGATTAGATTCGATTAGATTCGATTAGATTCGATTAGATTCGATTCTCGATTCTCGATTCGATTCTCTTGATTCGATTCGATTCTCGATTCTCTCGATTCGATTCGATTCTCGATTCTCTCGATTCGATTCTCGATTATCTCGATTCGATTCTCGATTATCTCGATTCGATTCTCGATTATCTCGATTATCTCGATTATCTCGATTATCTCGATTATCTCGATTATCTCGATTATCTCGATTATCTCGATTATCTCGATTCTCTCGAATATCTCGAATATCTCGATTATCTCGATTATCTCAATTATCTCGATTCTCTTGATTATCTCGATTATCTCGATTATCTCGATTCTCTCGATTCTCTCGATTCTCTCGATTATCTCGATTATCTCGATTATCTCGATTATCTCAGATTATTTCAGATTATCTTAGTTTATCTCAGATTATCTCAGATTAGATTAGATTATCTCAGATTAGATTAGATTATCTCAGATAAGATTAGATTATCTCAGATTCGATTAGATTCGATTAGATTCGATTCTCGATTCTCGATTCGATTCTCTCGATTCGATTCGATTCTCGATTCTCGATTCTCGATTCTCTCGATTCGATTCTCGATTCTCTCGATTCGATTCTCGATTATCTCGATTCGATTCTCGATTATCTCGATTCGATTCTCGATTATCTCGATTATCTCGATTATCTCGATTCGATTCTCGATTATTTCGATTCGATTCTCGATGATCTCGATTATCTCGATTATCTCGATTATTATCTCAGATTATCTCAGATTAGATTAGTTAGATTATCTCGAATTAGATTAGATTATCTCAGATAAGATTAGACTATCTCAGATTCGATTAGATTCGATTAGATTCGATTAGATTCGATTAGATTCGATTAGATTCGATTAGATTCGATTAGATTCGATTAGATTCGATTAGATTCGATTAGATTCGATTCTCGATTCTCGATTCGATTCTCTCGATTCGATTCGATTCTCGATTCTCGATTCTCTCGATTCGATTCTCGATTCTCGATTCTCTCGATAGATTCTCGATTCTCTCGATTCGATTCTCGATTATCTCGATTCGATTCTCGATTATCTCGATTCGATTATCGATTATCTCGATTATTATCTCAGATTATCTCAGATTAGATTAGTTAGATTATCTCGAATTAGATTAGATTATCTCAGATAAGATTAGACTATCTCAGATTCGATTAGATTCGATTAGATTCGATTAGATTCGATTAGATTCGATTAGATTCGATTCTCGATTCTCTCGATTCGATTCGATTCTCGATTCTCTCGATTCGATTCTCGATTCTCTCGATTCGATTCTCGATTATCTCGATTCGATTCTCGATTATCTCGATTCGATTCTCGATTATCTCGATTATCTCGATTATTTCGATTCTCGATTATCTCGATTTATCTCGATTATCTCGATTATCTCGATTATTTCGATTCTCGATTATCTCGATTATTTCGATTCTCGATTATCTCGATTATCTCGATTCTCTCGATTATCTCGATTATTTCGATTCTCGATTATCTCGATTATTTCGATTCTCGATTATCTCGATTATCTCGATTCTCTCGATTATCTCGATTCTCTTGATTATCTCGATTATCTCGATTATTTCGATTCTCGATTATCTCGATTATTTCGATTCTCGATTATCTCGATTATCTCGATTCTCTCGATTATCTCGATTATCTTGATTATCTCTATTCTCTCGATTATCTCGATTATCTCGATTATCTCGATACTCTCGAAATCTCGATTATCTCGATTATCTCAGATTATTTCAGATTATCTTAGTTTATCTCAGATTAGATAAGATTATCTCAGATTAGATTAGATTATCTCAGATAAGATTAGATTATCTCAGATTATCTCAGATTCGATTAGATTCGATTAGATTCGATTAGATTCGATTAGATTCGATTCTCGATTCTCGATTCGATTCTCTTGATTCGATTCGATTCTCGATTCTCTCGATTCGATTCGATTCTCGATTCTCTCGATTCGATTCTCGATTATCTCGATTCGATTCTCGATTATCTCGATTCGATTCTCGATTATCTCGATTATCTCGATTATCTCGATTATCTCGATTATCTCGATTATCTCGATTATCTCGATTATCTCGATTATTTCGATTCTCTCGAATATCTCGAATATCTCGATTATCTCGATTATCTCAATTATCTCGATTCTCTTGATTATCTCGATTATCTCGATTATCTCGATTCTCTCGATTCTCTCGATTCTCTCGATTCTCTCGATTCTCTCGATTATCTCGATTATCTCGATTATCTCGATTATCTCAGATTATTTCAGATTATCTTAGTTTATCTCAGATTATCTCAGATTAGATTAGATTATCTCAGATTAGATTAGATTATCTCAGATAAGATTGGATTATCTCAGATTCGATTAGATTCGATTAGATTCGATTAGATTCGATTCTCAATTCTCGATTCGATTCTCTCGATTCGATTCGATTCTCGATTCTCTCGATTCGATCTCGATTCTCTCGATTCGATTCTCGATTCTCTCGATTCGATTCTCGATTCTCTCGATTCGATTCTCGATTCTCTCGATTCGATTCTCGATTATCTCGATTCGATTCTTGATTATCTCGATTCGATTCTCGATTATTTCGATTCGATTCTCGATGATCTCGATTATCTCGATTATCTCGATTATTATCTCAGATTATCTCAGATTAGATTAGTTAGATTATCTCGAATTAGATTAGATTATCTCAGATAAGATTAGACTATCTCAGATTCGATTAGATTCGATTAGATTCGATTAGATTCGATTAGATTCGATTAGATTCGATTCTCGATTCTCGATTCGATTCTCTCGATTCGATTCGATTCTCAATTCTCGATTCTCTCGATTCGATTCTCGATTCTCTCGATTCGATTCTCGATTATCTCGATTCGATTCTCGATTATCTCGATTCGATTCTCGATTATCTCGATTATCTCGATAATCTCGATTCGATTCTCGATTATCTCGATTATCTCGATTATCTCGATTCGATTCTCGATTATCTCGATTCGATTCTCGATGATCTCGATTATCTCGATTATCTCGATTATTATCTCAGATTATCTCAGATTAGATTAGTTAGATTATCTCGAATTAGATTAGATTATCTCAGATAAGATTAGACTATCTCAGATTCGATTAGATTCGATTAGATTCGATTAGATTCGATTAGATTCGATTAGATTCGATTAGATTCGATTAGATTCGATTAGATTCGATTAGATTCGATTCTCGATTCGATTCTCTCGATTCGATTCGATTCTCGATTCTCTCGATTCGATTCGATTCTCGATTCTCTCGATTCGTTTCTCGATTCTCTCGATTCGATTCTCGATTCTCTCGATTCGATTCTCGATTATCTCGATTCGATTCTCGATTATCTCGATTCGATTCTCGATTATCTCGATTGTTTCGATTCTCGATTATCTCGATTCTCTCGATTATCTCGATTATCTCGATTCTCTCGATTATCTCGATTCTCTTGATTATCTCGATTATCTCGATTATCTCGATTATCTCGATTATGGGTGAATCAACTATTTTACCCACACTTTGCTGTCCCCGACCATTTTTTAATAAAGCACGTTTATTGGTTATAGTTACACACTTAATCAATATGGCAATAGCATCTATGATTAATAGGCACCAAAGAAAGTTAAATTATGTTCTCGAAAATCTTTAATTTCCATGAAATTTTATGGTAACTCAGTATACGAAAAATTCGCTCCATACAAAATATGCCTGTCCGAAGACCGCATTCTCTATGTAATACTTTAATTTAAATGAACCTAAACTTTTTGCTTTCGGTTGATTCTGATTATACAACAAGTCAGTATGTTAAAGTTTACCGTGTGCATATCAAAATAAAAATAGACTTAACCACTTTTTCAAAAAAAAATCTTGAAATTTTGTCCCTGGCTAAAATGATTTTACCCTTGTATGCTGAGTTACCGTCGTAAATTTTACCTAGAAACATATAGATGGTACTGTTTGCCATGGGTAGCTTCGTTTGTGTTTCCTTAAGCTCGCATGGAGCGGCGGTGTCCCTAGAAGATGCCGTCTAGCCGCCAGGCCGCGCAGAACGTTCGAAGGGAGTGCGTGCCTTTTTGTGTCGTCTGCTGAGTGACCGAGATATCTCGATGTAGGTTTATTATTTAGTTAATATTATCAGATATTTTTGGAGTACCTAACATATGTTTTCGATTAAAGTTTGTGTTGGTACTATAGTCAAATGATAATGTGCTCTTTTCATGAAAATACACCATTTTGTCTGTTGAGTTACTTGTATACTGAGTTACTTTGGCGGTAACTCCAGAGACATTCTTGGTAACTCCTAAGACATTCACGTACTTAATGAGTAATACTTTGAGTAAAATGAACTTTTATTATATATTTTAGTTTTAAAACATTGAATGATTATTTGTTTGGGATTTATTTTGTTTTTTTAAATTTGTTCCTTACGTACAAATATTTTTTTGTGTATACCTAATTTAGATTATTATCATGTTTTGCTACTTCTACTCTAATTGGCTTTCTGTAAAACGAGTAGTTATAGTAAATAAATACCGGCAAATATAAATTGTAAAATAATGGTAACTCCCGTGAGCACTTCCACAAAATTAAACGGCTTGCAAAAGATTTAACATTATTTAAAAAGAAACAAGTTCTGGAATTTGAGACACAGAATAGGTACAGAATGAAGACGAAGAATTTACAATTGACCTTGAATGCAACACCACAAAATTCCCAGGCAAGTGAACTCAATGACTACAACGGATCACCACTAGCATGTCCGGCATCCATAGCATTCCCAAGAACTTGGCCGAAAGAAGGTAAGAAAAGACTGAGTAAAGTGCACAGCTAGAACATTAAAACACTAAAAGAAAACCAGAACATAAAATATCCCAAAACAAGAAGGTTAAAAAAAACTGCGAAGTACCTACAAGAAAAGACCAAATAAAAATAAATTATGGAAAGATATCAGAAAGAGAACCAAAATTATAAGATATTGACAAATTTGATTAAATAACGGAGAAAGCATTGTTCAAAAGCCTTTTTGAAAGTGATATCATAGAACAAAGAAAAAATCCTTCTAAGAAGCAATCTGGCAAGTTCCAATGGCTTGGCACAATGCTTGCCCTGATGCTGGTCTCCAACGTAACTTTTGCTCGTTGACATGGAATTTGTTTTTTTATGTTACAAACGTGCTCTGCGGATCCTGGCTCTTTCTAAATGGAAGTCAGGACATTGGTTGCAAGTATTTCCTTCCACTCTATTGGATCCTGTAACTTTCCGTGTTGCAACACCTTGCACCCAACCGAAGACATGTACCTAGTAACAACTGCTAATTCTAATTCTAAGTGGGGAAACTAAGATCGGCACGGACGTCTCGCATAGAAGTATATTGTGAATTATCCCCCTACCTAAGCAATTATCGGAGCAGGACTTTAGGTGACTGACAGCTTCGTTTCAGCTTTTGTGTGGCTGTGGATTTGGTTGATGCCTCAATGAGACACTTCAGCCCCGTTTTGTGTCTGGACTTCTATGTGGCCGTGCAGTGTACCACAACGTGTACCACATTCTCTTCTTCTTGTAAGCAGCCATGACATAAGCTGCTGTCTGTGGTTCCAGTGTTGAAAAGATAATAGTTCAATTCATTCGTGACTTGTGATGGCCATCGTTATTAGGTTCTCTGGGCTCATTTTGAGCATTGTGTTGGTGTTTTTCCTTTCTTTGGAGGGGAATATTAATTTAGTATGCTTGCAGTCTGTCCGACGCTCCCATAGCTTTTGGTGTTCTTTTTCAGTGTTAAGTTTTAATCTGTTTATGACTTCTGTTGTGGGTGGGTTCAAGAAACTTCAAGAGATCTTGTTGTGTTGGAGTTAGTCTTGCTCTTACCTTGGGTAGTCTGTCTGCGTTTATGATGCCTGGGCAGGATCGACTCTCTTTCCATTCTATGCAGACCTTAGTACCTACTGCTGTCAAACAGCTTGGTCATCATGGGTTATTGAATACTAGCGGCCCTGCCGGTCGGATATCTCGCCATGCCAGCCGTAACGATATCAACCGGCGGGCTTTGGCCACCGCTAACGTAGGTACCAGCTATTCTCGACCCGAATGGTCTGTTGCGTGATAATGGTATGAGGCTCGACGGTATGACACTAGTCCCATAGGAGTTGGGGAGGCCCATTGTGTGGTATGGTACATGCGTCGACACACTTCCGTCTTCCCATTTATCAAGAACAACCGTGAGAGGCAGATTTGGCCGAGGATCTCAAAAGGCGCAATTATGCAGATCGCGACAGAGCCTACACATGAGACGCTAAGTCCGTTGGGTACCGAGGCTCTTCGGATGTAAAAAAAATTCAGAGATTCTGGTCGAAGTGATCTGGCGCAGCACTTCAGCATTGCCATACAGCGGGGCAATGCAGCCAGTGTCTTGGGCTCCATATCAATACCAGTCGGACGCTTCCGACTGGTATTGATATGGATCAGTTGAGTTACCTTTAGATTCAAGCTCAATTGCTTCAATTGTAAATACTTGGCTTAATTTATTTATATTATTGATTGTAAATTTGTAATTTTCTTTGTCTGTTGTTGATTTATTGTTTGTTTTTTGATTTTGTATCATAAATTATCGATTTAAGTTTATTCAATGTTCCAAGCTGTTTATTTATTAAACCAATATTTTTCTAGTATGTCTTAAGCGTTACCAAAATTTGTCTCTGGAGTTACTCGATGTCCCAAAAAATAAACATTACATATCCGATCGTAAAATGCGTATTTCTTTCCATTTTATCTTTAAATTGCCAGTACCTTATTTTAACAATTAGCGAGCTTCCTTAAATAATTCATTTTTATTTGTAATACTTTTATATTTAGTTTAATGTAGAAATAGCTATACTTTTTTGTATAAGGGTAACGCAAAAGACCAATTGCAGCTAGTTTTCTACTAAAATTTAAGTATTATATGGAGACTGATTTTACCAAAATATTTGATTATGCATGCAGGATAAAAAAAATTAAAATGAGTAATGGTTTCGAGTTTCATTCAGCATTTATGTAAGATTGAGTGCCGGTAACTCATGTGACAGATTTTGAGGGTCTGTGTTGTAGTTTCTTGTAAAAAATAGCTTAAATATGAATAAACGTCCGTGCCCTTCTAGGTTGTTAAAGTAGATGAAATTTCTAATGCCCTCATCAAATTAGAATAAAAGAATATTAATGTTTTTATTTTTCAAAAAAATATTTCTACACTGTCCAAAGTGTGGGTAAAATAGTTGATTCACCCTTATCTCGATTATCTCGATTATCTCGATTCTCTTGATTATCTTGATTATCTCGATTATGCCGATTATCTCGATAATCTCGATTATCTCAGATTATCTTAGTTTTTCTCAGATTATCTCAGATAAGATTAGATTATCTCAGATTCGATTAGATTCGATTAGATTCGATTAGATTCGATTAGATTCGATTAGATTCGATTCTCGATTCTCGATTCGATTCTCTCGATTCGATTCGATTCTCGATTCGATTCTCTCGATTCGATTCTCGATTCTCTCGATTCGATTCTCGATTATCTCGATTCGATTCTCGATTATCTCGATTCGATTCTCGATTATCTCGATTATCTCGATTATCTCGATTCGATTCTCGATTATCTCGATTCGATTCTCGATGATCTCGATTATCTCGATTATCTCGATTATTATCTCAGATTATCTCAGATTAGATTAGTTAGATTATCTCGAATTAGATCAGATTATCTCAGATAAGATTAGACTATCTCAGATTCGATTAGATTCGATTAGATTCGATTAGATTCGATTAGATTCGATTAGATTCGATTAGATTCGATTAGATTCGATTAGATTCGATTAGATTCGATTAGATTCGATTAGATTCGATTAGATTTGATTAGATTCGATTAGATTCGATTCTCGATTCGATTCTCTCGATTCGATTCGATTCTCGATTCTCTCGATTCGATTCGATTCTCGATTCTCTCGATTCGATTCTCGATTCTCTCGATTCGATTCTCGATTATCTCGATTCGATTCTCGATTATCTCGATTCGATTCTCGATTATCTCGATTATCTCGATTATTTCGATTCTCGATTATCTCGATTTATCTCGATTATCTCGATTATCTCGATTATCTCGATTATTTCGATTCTCGATTATCTCGATTATTTCGATTCTCGATTATCTCGATTATCTCGATTCTCTCGATTCTCTCGATTATTTCGATTCTCGATTATCTCGATTATTTCGATTCTCGATTATCTCGATTATCTCGATTCTCTCGATTATCTCGATTCTCTTGATTATCTCGATTATCTCGATTATTTCGATTCTCGATTATCTCGATTATTTTGATTCTCGATTATCTCGATTATCTCGATTCTCTTGATTATCTCTATTCTCTCGATTATCTCGATTATCTCGATTATCTCGATTATCTCGATTATCTCGATTATCTCGATACTCTCGAAATCTCGATTATCTCGATTATCTCAGATTATTTCAGATTATCTTAGTTTATCTCAGATTATCTCAGATTAGATTAGATTATCTCAGATAAGATTAGATTATCTCAGATTATCTCAGATTCGATTAGATTCGATTAGATTCGATTAGATTCGATTCTCGATTCTCGATTCGATTCTCTCGATTCGATTCGATTCTCGATTCTCTCGATTCGATTCGATTCTCGATTCTCTCGATTCGATTCTCGATTCTCTCGATTCGATTCTCGATTCTCTCGATTCGATTCTCGATTCTCTCGATTCGATTCTCGATTCTCTCGATTCGATTCTCGATTCTCTCGATTCGATTCTCGATTCTCTCGATTCGATTCTCGATTCTCTCGATTCAATTCTCGATTATCTCGATTCGATTCTCGATTATCTCGATTCGATTCTCGATTATCTCGATTCGATTCTCGATTATCTCGATTATCTCGATTCTCTCGAATATCTCGATTATCTTGATTATCTCTATTCTCTCGATTATCTCGATTATCTCGATTATCTCGATACTCTCGAAATCTCGATTATCTCGATTATCTCAGATTATTTCAGATTATCTTAGTTTATCTCAGATTAGATTAGATTATCTCAGATTAGATTAGATTATCTCAGATAAGATTAGATTATCTCAGATTATCTCAGATTCGATTAGATTCGATTAGATTCGATTAGATTCGATTAGATTCGATTCTCGATTCTCGATTCGATTCTCTTGATTCGATTCGATTCTCGATTCTCTCGATTCGATTCGATTCTCGATTCTCTCGATTCGATTCTCGATTATCTCGATTCGATTCTCGATTATCTCGATTCGATTCTCGATTATCTCGATTATCTCGATTATCTCGATTATCTCGATTATCTCGATTATCTCGATTATCTCGATTATCTCGATTATCTCGATTCTCTCGAATATCTCGAATATCTCGATTATCTCGATTATCTCAATTATCTCGATTCTCTTGATTATCTCGATTATCTCGATTATCTCGATTCTCTCGATTCTCTCGATTCTCTCGATTATCTCGATTATCTCGATTATCTCAGATTATTTCAGATTATCTTAGTTTATCTCAGATTATCTCAGATTAGATTAGATTATCTCAGATTAGATTAGATTATCTCAGATAAGATTAGATTATCTCAGATTCGATTAGATTCGATTAGATTCGATTCTCGATTCTCGATTCGATTCTCTCGATTCGATTCGATTCTCGATTCTCGATTCTCGATTCTCTCGATTCGATTCTCGATTCTCTCGATTCGATTCTCGATTATCTCGATTCGATTCTCGATTATCTCGATTCGATTCTCGATTATCTCGATTATCTCGATTATCTCGATTCGATTCTCGATTATTTCGATTCGATTCTCGATGATCTCGATTATCTCGATTATCTCGATTATTATCTCAGATTATCTCAGATTAGATTAGTTAGATTATCTCGAATTAGATTAGATTATCTCAGATAAGATTAGACTATCTCAGATTCGATTAGATTCGATTAGATTCGATTAGATTCGATTAGATTCGATTAGATTCGATTAGATTCGATTAGATTCGATTCTCGATTCTCGATTCGATTCTCTCGATTCGATTCGATTCTCGATTCTCGATTCTCTCGATTCGATTCTCGATTCTCGATTCTCTCGATTCGATTCTCGATTCTCTCGATTCGATTCTCGATTATCTCGATTCGATTCTCGATTATCTCGATTCGATTCTCGATTATCTCGATAATCTCGATTCGATTCTCGATTATCTCGATTCGATTCTCGATGATCTCGATTATCTCGATTATTATCTCAGATTATCTCAGATTAGATTAGTTAGATTATCTCGAATTAGATTAGATTATCTCAGATAAGATTAGACTATCTCAGATTCGATTAGATTCGATTAGATTCGATTAGATTCGATTAGATTCGATTAGATTCGATTAGATTCGATTAGATTCGATTCTCGATTCTCTCGATTCGATTCGATTCTCGATTCTCTCGATTCGATTCTCGATTCTCTCGATTCGATTCTCGATTATCTCGATTCGATTCTCGATTATCTCGATTCGATTCTCGATTATCTCGATTATCTCGATTATTTCGATTCTCGATTATCTCGATTTATCTCGATTATCTCGATTATCTCGATTATTTCGATTCTCGATTATCTCGATTATTTCGATTCTCGATTATCTCGATTATCTCGATTCTCTCGATTATCTCGATTATTTCGATTCTCGATTATCTCGATTATTTCGATTCTCGATTATCTCGATTATCTCGATTCTCTCGATTATCTCGATTCTCTTGATTATCTCGATTATCTCGATTATTTCGATTCTCGATTATCTCGATTATTTCGATTCTCGATTATCTCGATTATCTCGATTCTCTCGATTATCTCGATTATCTTGATTATCTCTATTCTCTCGATTATCTCGATTATCTCGATTATCTCGATACTCTCGAAATCTCGATTATCTCGATTATCTCAGATTATTTCAGATTATCTTAGTTTATCTCAGATTAGATTAGATTATCTCAGATTAGATTAGATTATCTCAGATAAGATTAGATTATCTCAGATTATCTCAGATTCGATTAGATTCGATTAGATTCGATTAGATTCGATTAGATTCGATTAGATTCGATTCTCGATTCTCGATTCGATTCTCTTGATTCGATTCGATTCTCGATTCTCTCGATTCGATTCGATTCTCGATTCTCTCGATTCGATTCTCGATTATCTCGATTCGATTCTCGATTATCTCGATTCGATTCTCGATTATCTCGATTATCTCGATTATCTCGATTATCTCGATTATCTCGATTATCTCGATTATCTCGATTATCTCGATTATTTCGATTCTCTCGAATATCTCGAATATCTCGATTATCTCGATTATCTCAATTATCTCGATTCTCTTGATTATCTCGATTATCTCGATTATCTCGATTCTCTCGATTCTCTCGATTCTCTCGATTCTCTCGATTCTCTCGATTATCTCGATTATCTCGATTATCTCGATTATCTCAGATTATTTCAGATTATCTTAGTTTATCTCAGATTATCTCAGATTAGATTAGATTATCTCAGATTAGATTAGATTATCTCAGATAAGATTGGATTATCTCAGATTCGATTAGATTCGATTAGATTCGATTCTCAATTCTCGATTCGATTCTCTCGATTCGATTCGATTCTCGATTCTCTCGATTCGATCTCGATTCTCTCGATTCGATTCTCGATTCTCTCGATTCGATTCTCGATTCTCTCGATTCGATTCTCGATTCTCTCGATTCGATTCTCGATTATCTCGATTCGATTCTTGATTATCTCGATTCGATTCTCGATTATTTCGATTCGATTCTCGATGATCTCGATTATCTCGATTATCTCGATTATTATCTCAGATTATCTCAGATTAGATTAGTTAGATTATCTCGAATTAGATTAGATTATCTCAGATAAGATTAGACTATCTCAGATTCGATTAGATTCGATTAGATTCGATTAGATTCGATTAGATTCGATTAGATTCGATTCTCGATTCTCGATTCGATTCTCTCGATTCGATTCGATTCTCAATTCTCGATTCTCTCGATTCGATTCTCGATTCTCTCGATTCGATTCTCGATTATCTCGATTCGATTCTCGATTATCTCGATTCGATTCTCGATTATCTCGAATATCTCGATAATCTCGATTCGATTCTCGATTATCTCGATTATCTCGATTATCTCGATTCGATTCTCGATTATCTCGATTCGATTCTCGATGATCTCGATTATCTCGATTATCTCGATTATTATCTCAGATTATCTCAGATTAGATTAGTTAGATTATCTCGAATTAGATTAGATTATCTCAGATAAGATTAGACTATCTCAGATTCGATTAGATTCGATTAGATTCGATTAGATTCGATTAGATTCGATTAGATTCGATTAGATTCGATTAGATTCGATTAGATTCGATTAGATTCGATTAGATTCGATTCTCGATTCGATTCTCTCGATTCGATTCGATTCTCGATTCTCTCGATTCGATTCGATTCTCGATTCTCTCGATTCGTTTCTCGATTCTCTCGATTCGATTCTCGATTCTCTCGATTCGATTCTCGATTATCTCGATTCGATTCTCGATTATCTCGATTCGATTCTCGATTATCTCGATTGTTTCGATTCTCGATTATCTCGATTCTCTCGATTATCTCGATTATCTCGATTCTCTCGATTATCTCGATTCTCTTGATTATCTCGATTATCTCGATTATCTCGATTATCTCGATTATCTCGATTATCTCGATTATCTCGATTATCTCGATTCTCTTGATTATCTTGATTATCTCGATTATGCCGATTATCTCGATAATCTCGATTATCTCAGATTATCTTAGTTTTTCTCAGATTATCTCAGATAAGATTAGATTATCTCAGATTCGATTAGATTCGATTAGATTCGATTAGATTCGATTAGATTCGATTAGATTCGATTCTCGATTCTCGATTCGATTCTCTCGATTCGATTCGATTCTCGATTCGATTCTCTCGATTCGATTCTCGATTCTCTCGATTCGATTCTCGATTATCTCGATTCGATTCTCGATTATCTCGATTCGATTCTCGATTATCTCGATTATCTCGATTATCTCGATTCGATTCTCGATTATCTCGATTCGATTCTCGATGATCTCGATTATCTCGATTATCTCGATTATTATCTCAGATTATCTCAGATTAGATTAGTTAGATTATCTCGAATTAGATCAGATTATCTCAGATAAGATTAGACTATCTCAGATTCGATTAGATTCGATTAGATTCGATTAGATTCGATTAGATTCGATTAGATTCGATTAGATTCGATTAGATTCGATTAGATTCGATTAGATTTGATTAGATTCGATTAGATTCGATTCTCGATTCGATTCTCTCGATTCGATTCGATTCTCGATTCTCTCGATTCGATTCGATTCTCGATTCTCTCGATTCGATTCTCGATTCTCTCGATTCGATTCTCGATTATCTCGATTCGATTCTCGATTATCTCGATTCGATTCTCGATTATCTCGATTATCTCGATTATTTCGATTCTCGATTATCTCGATTTATCTCGATTATCTCGATTATCTCGATTATCTCGATTATCTCGATTATTTCGATTCTCGATTATCTCGATTATTTCGATTCTCGATTATCTCGATTATCTCGATTCTCTCGATTCTCTCGATTATTTCGATTCTCGATTATCTCGATTATTTCGATTCTCGATTATCTCGATTATCTCGATTCTCTCGATTATCTCGATTCTCTTGATTATCTCGATTATCTCGATTATTTCGATTCTCGATTATCTCGATTATTTTGATTCTCGATTATCTCGATTATCTCGATTCTCTTGATTATCTCTATTCTCTCGATTATCTCGATTATCTCGATTATCTCGATTATCTCGATACTCTCGAAATCTCGATTATCTCGATTATCTCAGATTATTTCAGATTATCTTAGTTTATCTCAGATTATCTCAGATTAGATTAGATTATCTCAGATAAGATTAGATTATCTCAGATTATCTCAGATTCGATTAGATTCGATTAGATTCGATTAGATTCGATTCTCGATTCTCGATTCGATTCTCTCGATTCGATTCGATTCTCGATTCTCTCGATTCGATTCGATTCTCGATTCTCTCGATTCGATTCTCGATTCTCTCGATTCGATTCTCGATTCTCTCGATTCGATTCTCGATTCTCTCGATTCGATTCTCGATTCTCTCGATTCAATTCTCGATTATCTCGATTCGATTCTCGATTATCTCGATTCGATTCTCGATTATCTCGATTCGATTCTCGATTATCTCGATTATCTCGATTATCTCGATTCTCTCGAATATCTCGATTATCTCGATTATCTCGATTATCTCAATCATCTCGATTCTCTTGATTATCTCGATTATCTCGATTATCTCGATTCTCTTGATTATCTCGATTATCTCGATTATCTCGATTATCTCGATTATCTCGATTATCTCAGATTATCTCAGATTATCTCAGATTATCTCAGATTATCTCAGATTATCTTAGTTTATCTCAGATTATCTCAGATGAGATTAGATTATCTCAGATAAGATTAGATTATCTCAGATTCGATTAGATTCGATTCTCGATTCTCGATTCGATTCTCTCGATTCGATTCGATTCTCGATTCTCGATTCTCTCGATTCGATTCGATTCTCGATTCTCTCGATTCGATTCGATTCTCGATTCTCTCGATTCGATTCTCGATTCTCTCGATTCGATTCTCGATTATCTCGATTCGATTCTCGATTATCTCGATTCGATTCTCGATTATCTCGATTATTTCGAGATAATCGAGATAATCGAGATAATCGAGAATCGAATCGAGATAATCGAGAATCGAATCGAGAGAATCTTATCTGAGATAATCTTATCTAATCTGAGATAATCTAATCTAATCTGAGATAATCTAATCTAATCTGAGATAATCTAATCTATTCGATTCGATTCGATTATTTCGAATCGAATCGAATCGAATCGAATCGAATCTAATCTAATCTAATCTAATCGAATCGAATCGAATCGAATCGAATCGAATCGAATCGAATCGAATCGAATCGAATCGAATCGAATCGAATCGAATCGAATCGAATCGAATCTAATCGAATCTAATCTAATCTAACCTTATCTAATCTAATCGAATCTAATCTCATCTAATCTAATCTAATTTAATCTAATCTAATCTAATCTAATCTAATCTAATCTAATCTTAGATAATCTGAGATAATCTGAGATAATCTGAGATAATCTGAGATAATCTGAGATAATCTGAGATAATCTGAGATAATCTGAGATAATCTGAGATAATCTGAGATAATCTGAGATAATCTGAGATAATCTGAGATAATCTGAGATAATCTGAGATAATCTGAGATAATCTGAGATAATCTGAGATAATCTGAGATAATCTGAGATAATCTGAGATAATCGAGATAATCGAGATAATCGAGAGAATCGAGATAATCAAGAGAATCGAGATAATCGAGAGAATCGAGATAATCGAGATAATCGAGAGAATCGAGATAATCGAGAGAATCGAGATAATCGAGATAATCGAGATAATCGAGATAATCGAGATAATCGAGATAATCGAGATAATCGAGATAATCGAGATAATCGAGATAATCGAGATAATCAAGAGAATCGAGATAATCGAGAGAATCGAGATAATCGAGATAATCGAGATAATCGAGATAATCGAGAGAATCGAGATAATCGAGAATCGAAATAATCGAGATAATCGAGATAATCGAGATAATCGAGATAATCGAGATATTCGAGATAATCGAGATAATCGAGATAATCGAGAATCGAATCGAGATAATCGAGAATCGAATCGAGAGAATCGAGAATCGAATCGAGAGAATCGAGATCGAATCGAGAGAATCGAGAATCGAATCGAGAGAATCGAGAATCGAATCGAATCGAGAATCGAATCAGATTCGATTTTCGATTAATCGAAACTCTAATCGAGAATCGAATCTTATCGAATTTTATCGAATCTGAGATAATCTAATCTAATCTGAGATAATCTAATCTAATCTGAGATAATCTGAGATAAACTGAGATAATCTGAGATAATCGAGAGAATCGAGAGAATCGAGAGAATCGAGAGAATCGAGAGAATCGAGAGAATCGAGAGAATCGAGAGAATCGAGAGAATCGAGATAATCGAGAGAATCGAGAGAATCGAGATAATCGAAATAATCGAGAGAATCGAGATAATCGAGATAATCGAGATAATCGAGAATCGAAATAATCGAGATAATCGAGAATCGAATCGAGATAATCGAGAATCGAATCAAGATAATCGAGATCGAATCGAGAGAATCGAATCGAGAGAATCGAATCGAGAGAATCGAATCGAGAATCGAATCGAGAGAATCGAATCGAATTGAATCGATAATCGAATCTAACAAATTAAATTAACCTGTTCTATAAACCTAGTATAGAACAGGTTAATTTAATTTATTCGTTACATATGTGGTGACAGCCCTACATAATGGCAGCGAAAAAACGGTCAATTGCCATTTGCAGGGTATAGACATTCGCTCAATTGAGTTTCTGTGATCACAATACAGCTCAGTTTACAAAAAAAAGTATTGAAATGTTACATTACAATCGGCCTGACGACTCAAAAATTCTAATCAGTCTGTCAGTTAGAATCTCAGAAGATGACACGTATTTTTTTTTGTCAACCAATCAAAAAAATTACAAAAATAAAGTGCGTCAAAGTTTGGGAGTGGGGTCTAATGACGTCCGTCGCGGCTCCGTAAAAAGTGCAATGTGACACTTTTTACTGAGCCGCGTCACGCGGAACTTTAACTAGCTACAACCATTGATTAATAAAAGAGGGAAGATGAGGTACTACTAGTTTCGCAACCTCATATTGTGTAAAATTGTGTGCTTACACCTCAGTCACCGTCGGACCGGCGGCACGGGCGGTCGTGATTCGCGTGAAATATTCTTAGATACGTCTTTCCGTCTTTGTTCTTCTTTGTATTGCACAGGACTGGAAATATAAGTGTGAGCGTATGTGTTTGCGTGTAGTTGTAACACATGCCAATTTTTGAGTTAGCGCTGGAACGTAACCTATCTTCCCTTTTTAATTAATCAATGGCTACAACATTATAATTTTTTAAGCGACTTCAAAAAAAGGAGGAGGTTATCAATTCGACTGTATTTTTTTGTAATGTTTGTTACCTCAGAACTTTTGACTGGGTGGTCCGATTTTCATGATTTTTTTATTTATATGAAAGCTGGTGCCTCACGTGTGGTCCCATTTTAATTTTGTTCAGTTCTGACAATGGGATCCATGATACTGACGACGGACGAATTAGAATTTTTGCGTCGTCAATCCTATTCTTTGCAAGCATGTGAGCTAGAGATAAGTATCTACGAATTATAGGTAGTTACTATAATCAGTAACAGTTGCAGTTTTTCAAGGCTTCTCAACCGGAATCGGTTGTAAAAATTTCAATTTTGGTTCATTCATTTACGATCATCGATCATCATCAGACCTTATCCTTGATGACTGTACAATTTGATGTTTAAACCAAAAAATTATAATCAAATATCAATGGTTTTCTTTGACGTGACCACATTAGTTCATATACATCCAAAAAGTTATGAATAGCTTGTGTTGTATATAACTGATAATACAATACACTACATAGATATGGTTTATAATATATAGAAAACATCCAGAACATTTAGAAATAACTCCCAAAATACCAAGTAACCAAAATAAAGAAGTTGTTAGATGTATTATTCAAAGAGCGCTTGTAAACTTTTCAACCGTAAAATCTTTGTGTAAACTGCGATAAGAAATTAAAGGCTTACCTACCAGAATCTCCTTAAATATTTGCAGAGGGAATCTACTTGGTGAAAATAAAGGAAAAAATAAAGATAAGCGAGAGTACCCAAGTCTTGGGCTTTGGGTTTTGTTTTCTTTGCTTGCAAATTAAACTTCATTAAAACTTTTGGCAAAAGCATTTAGCATGATTCCTTCGATAAGGGGTCAGAGAATCACCTAGCTATTATTTGACGATTTTGACAGAAGCTTTCAAACGCAAAGTACTAAATTTGCAAAGTGCCATTTGGCGTTTCACGAAATTAGGTCAAAGTTAAACGAGCTAGTTATGGATTCGGGAATTGGAATGTATTTTTGAAAATTTTTGTTCATTGCGATAGTAAATACTTTGAATGGCGCCATCTGTTAGCCTGCTGCGAAACTTCTCTACTGCTATGAAAGGTCATCTCAACTGTCGCTGTGGGTTCTGTGTTGCTCCTGGAACAAGAGACATTTTCTTTCAACTTAGTGAACTATTTACACAGGTAGCTGTAACTTTTCAACTTTTGAAAGCTCATCTAAGTAGGCTGCTAGCTTACAATGTAGAACCAATTTCAAATTACAGTAATGCAAACGTGTGACGTCACCACCGCCACGTGAGGCTGATCTAACATGTTAGATCAGCATCACGTGACCCTGACGCGAGTTTACCATTATTACCCATGCCAAAAACAGTGCATAGCGCCGCTAAAGAGGTTTTCACTTCAAAAAAACTTGGCCGGCTGGCTGACTGAAAAGATGGCGCTTTTCGTTTCAAATTATTGGTTGTCGGCAGTTCATACATTCTTTTGATATGCAAATTACATAATTTTGTGGCAGTTTGTTTGCAGTACACTGGCTACCTGGACAGTCAAAGTAAAAAGTGTATTCTTTACGATATAAATTAGTATTGATAAAAAAAAGGTTACATACTTAAATAGACATGACACACAACCATAACCTTTATTATATCGTGAAAGATCACTGCCATTTATTGAGTCCAGAGTAAAAAGAGTAAATAGGGTTTTTATTATATTTCGAGAACGCGTATTGCCCCATTATTTTTGGAAGAACACCACCCTAAATAGGTATCCATGAAACAATAAAATATTTTCACATAATATAACCCCTTGAAGAATGAATTATTTAACTTAGCTTTTAGTCGAAATTCAAACTAAAAATAGTATTTAGGTATCGTATATGAAATTATTATAGAAGACGTAAGAAAAAAAAATGTGTAATCTACACCAGACTACTCACTATTACTATCTACGACAAGACCTAAAAAATGGTCTTTTAAAATTAATAAGAGTGAGTCTCTTATTAATTTTAAAGGAACAACAGTTTGTTAATTCATTAAAAAAATCCTTAGTATCTTGTCTCTGCAGTAAGTTCAATAGCACGGACTCTCTACATCCCGTACAATAAGAAAATGTGTTTTTTCTGTCTATTATGTAGCGCATGGGGCATTTTGCATGTATCCAAACACAATGAGCGCGAAATCCATGATTACCTTCAGTTTTCAACGCACAAATTTAATCACGAAGCATTAATTATTAAAGTTCAATTCATTGTGTTGTATGTAATTCGTAAGGTAAATAAAAACTCGCTCACTCATAGGTTTCACAAGATTTTGAGTGAACTTTGACGGTAATAAACGAAAACTATTTTCAAACGTAGGGGAAATAAACAAAAAGTTACACGATAAATACCCGACAAATGATTATTAATTATGAAAACTTCATTTTCGTTTTGCTCTAGCCAGTTTGGTGCAGAACCCTAAAATAAGAAAAGAATGGCTGCGTAGTTCCCAACGATGTTTATACAAATTCCACTGGGAGCTCACCTTATTGTGTTGTCTGTGCTTAAACAACTTTACTTAATCATGACCCTTCGGCTTTTTCAATTTTAAATGTGTGACGCACCCTTTGTTGTTTCTTTTCTTTTCTTTTGAAGTTCTTTGCATGGGGACCTAGTTTGAGCAATGTATATTTATTTTTGCGTGATTGTAAATTCACACCGTATTTGATTTAACGAAAAACGGAGAGATTCTACTTATTTAAGAGTGTGCAATAACGCCACTAACAGGTGGATTTCGAGCGGGATGACAAGATATGGTTTTCTCGCGTGTGAGAAGTACAGAGTAGAGATACTTAGAGACGTGCGCCGAATTTTCTATGCGCCAAAACAATTTTTACCGTCAACCAGTCGAAAAATTAAGAGACATACCTAACTCAATAAATACTTCTAGGTTTCTTAAAAAAAAAAATGAAGAAAAAATTTTACTGTTTCTGAGATAAGCAAAATGAGTGTAAAGCATCTATTTGTCAAAAAAAAACAATCGAGAAAACTATAACCAATTGTGTTTTTAAAACACGTAAATAAAGATTAAAGATAAAATCGAAGTAATATTTCTCTGAATATGAAGGTGGTAGCTATCACAAATTCTGAGATAAATAACAATTTTGAAGTACAATTTTAATGTAAATTGCGTACATTTTTTGGATTCGTTTTCTTACGATCAATGCTATTGTTGATATTCTATTGTTTCAGCTAGATAAAGTTCCACCAAATGCAGTTGCAAGTCTTTTAGAAGAAGCCGATATTATATTATGTTCTCGGTGAACAAATAATAACAAAATAAGCATTCGAAATACATAGGTTTATTTGGATAAAATTCGTACCGGCAAAAAACTAAAGTGGTTCAGACTACATTTTTCTTTAAATTATTTAGTTTTCCCTTTTTAAATTTCTGTATTTATCATGTTTATAAAAAAAAAACATAGAGCTGTGTGGTTACTGGCTTAGAATTTGCACCATCCGCGACTAAGGGATATCTACCGGGGGGCGGGCAGCAGGGCTCCCTGGAGTATAATTATATTACCAAACTGCGATCCCCAACCCGCATGCCCAGCGTGGGGATTAGGGGTATTACCCCCCCAGTGGACCATTACAGGCTGTTGAACTTAAGGATGGCGGCGGCACGGCGGCGGTACCTATATCTATGTCAGGATCGATAACGAAACAAAGTGTAAAACGCCATCGCTGTTAACTATTTTGGCATGACAAATCCCAATGCGAGCAAGCGATATGAAGCGAAGTGAAGAAAACGAATGCTGTTTCTGCTATAATTATGTCAGAGTGCTGACTCAAAAATGACATAAGACCGATTAGAGACTAAAGAATCATTTTGTATCATTGATTTATTAAAAACGAAGATGAGGCACTGGTTGCTCGAAAGTGGCAACCTCAAATTGTGTAAAATTGTGTTCTCTCACATCAGTCACCGTCTGACCGGCGGCGGCACGGGCGGTCGTGATTCGCGTGAAATATTGTTGTCTCAGTCTCACTTCGGTCCTAGATACGTCTTTCCCTCTCTGTTCTTCATTGTATTGCACAGGACTGGAAATATAACTGTGAGCGTATGTGTTTGCGTGTAGTTGTAACACATGCCAATTTTTGAGTAAGCGCTGGGAGAACGTAACCTATCTTCCCTTTTTATATCAATGTTTTGTATTTTTTGTTTTATCAATTTCTTAACGCTCTGCTCATTTTAGGGCTGATGGTGTGTGGATTCTCCAGCAATATAAATAAATAAATAATAATAAACGCAATGCAACACAGCATCATATACCTAGCAAAGCTTGTATCATGGGTGATAGATGACTGTTATACATAATACAATACATTATATTATGTATAGACAGATATTTATTATCAATCATATTATAAATTGAACACCCGGAACTTATATTTGCAGGTGGTACAAACATTTGTCCCAGGGTGGGAATCGAACCCGGAACCGCAGGCGTACCTTCGCCCGCTGCGCCATAGAGGTTGATGTGTATTTAATGAAGCGTTTACTAACGTATTTTTTTTTGTTAAAATAAGGTACCTTTTTCATTCTAATTTGATTAAAAGGTTTTCAACGCTCAGCGGTTTACGGGTGGATTAATAATTGTGGATACATTATTTTCATTTCGGAAATTGCTTTTCATTGTATCTTGTTGACATGTCTCACAAGAATGTTGTCACAGGCTGTCATGGTGTCGTCGGTTCGATGCCCACCATGGGCGTAAACATACAGGCATTGGTCGCGTTATGTGGCTAAAATTTAGTTATCCCTTCGTCTGTTTCAGCTATTTTGCACGACATCGCTAATCTGTGACGGGTCGCGGAAGAAAGTCGCGCGCGGGTAAGGCGCGTGACGATATCTCTAAAGTTTATTAGAAAGCTACTATGTAATACTTATATCGTTGAAATCTTTATGAAATAAGCTAATTAATACATTTAAAAGTGGGGAATTAAAATGATATGAATAATACTTTATTAGCAAAGAAAATTACAATAAAATAGGGAAAAAACAGCTTGTATTAGCTACTATAGCTGTGGCGCGGTAGGCGTAGTTCTTCCTGCGACGCAATAGGTTGCTGGTTCGATTCCCGCCTCGGGACAAATTTGTGTACGATCTGCAGATATTTGTTCAGGGCGTTCTGGATGTTGTCTATGTATCATAAAAAAAATCTATCTACATAATGTAGTGTATTGTATTAAGTATAATCAGTTATCTAGTACCCATTACACAAGCTCTGCTTAGCTTGGGGCTAGATAATGTTGTGTGAATTGGCCAACATTATTTATTTATTATTGAGCTAGCTGCAGACTTGCAAACAATCTACAGGTAGCCTAACTGATCCATATCATATTGAACCGCAATTTGATATGGATGTATTTCGTCCTGAATTTAATAAAATCATCATTATCATTAATTTGACTATGTATTTGATTTAATTCAATGTGAACTTTTTTATATATTTATCAAAAATAAAAATATAAACTCAAAATATAAAATATAAAAACCTATAAAACTATCAACCTTCTATAAAGTCGGGAATCGTTTTAAGCCTTTTATTTACTTTTCATCCCTAAGAACGAAAAGTACAACTTTCATCCCACTTATCAGGCAACTTCAGACCTACTTTCCGAGTATAAGTTATAAAAAATAGGTAAATAATCGTTATATTTTTTTCCCATCGTGTCTATGAATTGTTTGTTAACGCGCGAACCGCTCGGTATGATCCATGTTTTTGTAAGCCGTTTTCTGTGAAAAACTTGTATTAGAAGGCTAGTTTCTTTTATTGTGCTAATGTAGTGTATATATTATTGTAAATAAAACAACAACTTTTTATAGAAAAAAATGGTTTTTTAAGTATTTAGAACGACTTTTCTACAATAAACTGGCAAAAATTGTCTCATCCTGATTTCAAGCTGGAATTATTAATACATTGCAAATACATGACTATAACAAATGTTTAATGTGTTAGCTTATTACATAACGATTCCAACAATATAAGATAGACGTATAGTTCCCTACAAAACTTTAGAGATATCGTCATTTGAATCACACTCGACGATACCGCGCGAACCACCCAGAAAAGCTCCCGACACTTCCGGCCATTTTGCAAAATGGTGGCGACAGCTGAAAGGTTATGTTGGTATACATGTAAATGAAGGTTGAGGAGGTGCGACAAAGATGGCACTCGTTCCTCACGGTTATTTTAATGAGAAAAAGCAGGATGAAAGATTTATGCCAAGCGCCCGCAAAATTCAAGCTTGGGCTCATTAGGAACCACGGTGTTTTTGCGCATGTGGAAAAATAGGACAAAAGGAACCATGTTGATTTTAGCGGATAAATACCCGTGAATATATAATAAGGTATCCATGATGTAACCACGTCCACGGCTATAATACAACCCCGTATGTTTTCAGAGTAAGTTGACAAAATGGAAGGAAAGCGAGTGACCTAGCGATACACTGTGCCTGCTGGCAGAGTCAATATTTGTGCACAGTCTACCAATGTGGACTGCTCACTACCTACCCTACCGTATGAGACTACCCTCGCGTTAAGGCCCATACACCAGTGAAAGTGGCGCCCCCAACTATTTTATCTTATTATTACGTTAACGCAGCAAGTTTTAAAAATCCATCTTTCAGTTTCTGGTATCTATTATAAGTTATTTATTAATGCCTCTGTAAAAGTTTCATTTTGTAAAGCTAAGGCAGAGATACGAAGTTGCGCTTTTTGGCCACCAAACTCTATTTTCGCATCTCCTCCTAAACAATTTTTTTTTTGTTTAACCTATAAAGTTGTCCCACTGCTGGGCAAAGGTCTCCCCCAAACTCGGTCTCAAGGTCTTTCCTAAACTTTATAAGATAAAATTATTACAAAGGTATTAAAAAATAGCTTATAATAGATACCACAAACTGAAAGTAGGATTTTTAAAAAATCGTATGATAAACGTAAAATAATGATAAAATAATTATCGCTGTCATATTACCTTTTCTATATATAAAAATACCCAGCCAGATACTGATTTAAACCTAAAAGCTCATACATGCCCCATGAACAGTACTGTTTGCGACTGCCCTCATCTAATTGCTGTTAAAAGTATGAAATATCTGGGAATAATAATCGACGAAAATTTAAATTGGAAATCCCACATAGATCACCTAAAAGCGAGGGTTCGCAAGCTTATACACGTATTTAAGAAAATCAGGAATCTGCGAGACGATTACACGAACAAAACTGTTTACCAAACTTTATGTCAATCCGTCATTAGTTACGGTATTACCGCTTGGGGCTCCGCAGTTAAAACCAACCTTATCAAATTAGAAAGAGCACAACGCTCTATTCTAAAAGTACTTAATTTTAAGCGTTACAGATACCCAACTGTAGAACTCTACAGAGAGACTGGGATGTTAACTGTCAGGCAACTATACGTTAAAACCGCTTTATTAAGACAACACACATTACCATATCGAATGGACAATCGCAGCACCAGAAGGTCTCACGAGGTATTCAGAGTACCTACGTGTAAAACCCAGTTTGCCCGTCGGAGTACTCATATTCTTGGCCCTTTTCTCTATAATCGCGTATCAAAGGTTACCAAAGAAAACTTAATCGGAAAGACTAGATTTGTATGTAGCAGGATTCTGCATGCATTTCTTCAACCACTAAACTATGAAGACACTGAACAACTTCTTGCTGTCACTCGTTAATAAGCTACTATCTCTTCAAACATCTACAAAATCACATACCATAAATAACCTCTTGCTCCGCGATGTTAAATGTTGAACAATTTAATACATTTTAATTTTAGATAAAATTTTAGGTATTAAGTTGTACGTATAGAATACTAAATAATAAAGTAATCTAATATACTTATGTTTTAGGTTACTAAAATAGTTAAAAAATCATAATTTGTATTAACGTGTACCATAGGCTAAACTTTGTTTAGCTACTGCAATTTTTTTGTTAATTTTTTCCTTTACCCTTGTTTTTTTTTTTTACTAAATTTATCAATTTGTACCTGTTAATGACACTTCCTATAAATCAACTAAACAACTTTACCTAAGCGTCAAGCCAATGTGAGGTATTGAGCTCTACCTTGCCGTAATACAGTTTATAACTAGCACGGAAGGTACGAGACATGCAACACAGCAGCCTTAAAGTAAAATGAAGTAGGTACTTAGTTTTAAGCTAATATTTATGTTATCCTATAATTTGTTTGTACAAAGATTAAGTGTTAACTTTAACTTTAAGGCCACCTTGTAAATTTTTAAATAAACATTCTTATTCTTAAACATTCTTGTTCTTATTCTTATATTGGCTCGCGTATGCGCCTTAACGTGTTGGCACTGACATCGGTGACACGGTTGCATTCTACATAATATTTGAATTATTTGAAATATGCATGTGACTTCAAAAAAGCTAATTTTTTTTACGTATTCTCTAGTGATATAGAAATATATCTGTATATTTATTTTTATATTTTATGATGTTTTTATTGTAAAATGTAATCATTGAAAAGTAGATATTTTAAGTCTCAACAGCAAATCTCTAAACGCAACGCTATTGGCACGTGAAGCGTGACGTCATACTTGAACATTTTTGTATGGGCACGAAGTTTTGACTTTGAGTTTACATAATGGAACTCGATGATCTGTGACGTCATAAAATGCAATGGCTAACATGGCAGCGTTTTTATTACCCGAAACTGAGTGTAGTTTTACTTTTAGTTTTTTACCTCAATTTTTTTTTTTTTGTTTTATATTTTTTGTCGTTTATGTATTAACCTAAATAATCGATTAAAAAAATATAAAAAAAACCATGCATATACCCTATTATCTCTTATTTGAATTTGACATCACTTTGGAACTTGAATTGAATAGGATCCGAACTTACTGGACCGATGAAACACGTTCTTTAATCATTAAAATGCTTACTTTTCAGGGATTAACCTAGGCTATATTTTATCACGGAATTCCCACGGGAACGGGAGCTACGACGCTGAATCGCGAGGCGTCGCTAGTCTTTATTAATATTGTAAAAAGGAACGATTTGATTGATTGTCTGTTTGTATTGCTCTGAAACTATTGGACTAAATTCAAAAATCTTTCATCAGTAAAAAGCTTACTTTTCAGGGAGTAACCTAGGCTATATTTTATGGACTATAAAATTTAATTCACAGTGTTTTACTGTGATTTTAATTTGACCCTGATTAATCTTAAAATGAAATTAAAGAAATTCGATCAAACAACGGTTCCTTCAAAGTCAGTGCCCCAAACTAAGCGGATTTCCGGTGAACGCTAATGTGACCGTTCACTACTTAGAAGGGTTCCTGTAACGTAATGTGGAAGACGACGGGATAGGCAATGGTGTAGAGAGAGCTATGCTATAAACTATACATATAATAATAATATAATAAAATAAATAATGCTGGACCATTCACACAGCATTATCTGGCATAAGCTAAGCAGCGCTTGTGTTATGGGTACTAGATAACTGATATATATACTTATTACAATACACTACATAGATAGATATTTTTTTATTATATAATAGAAATCATCCAGAACGCCCTGAACAAATACCTGCAGATCGTATAAATATTTGTCCCGAGGCGAGAATCGAACCCGCAACCTCCTGTGTCGCAGGCGGACATTCGCCCACCGCGCCACAGAGGTCGTCAATAGGTCGTCAATATAAATAGACTTGACTTGTCGTTTTTAAACTATTTCATAGCTTCTATCGCGGGCCTTGAGCGTGGAGACCGAATCCAGAAATTCCGTAACGAAAATAACCTAACACCCCAGGTACAGCGGTGATACTTTCTTTGCGTTATTAAATACTTTGAACGCCGCCATCTGTTAGCCTGCGGCGACACTTCTCTACTACTATGTAAGGTCATCTCAACTGACGCTGTGGGTTCTGTGTTGCTCCCCAAACTAGCGACAACTTTTAAACTTTTGAAAGCTCATCTAAGTAGATTGCCAGCTTACAATGTCGAACCAACGTAAAATACCAGTAATGTAAGCGTGTTACCTTACCACGGTCATGAGATGCTGATCTAACATGTTAGATCAGCATCACGTGACCCTGACGCGAGTTTACCGTTTATTGCCCATGCCGAAAAACTTTTCAGTTCAATTTTAATTTTTTCTCTAGTCACAACCTATTAATCATTAATATTAATATAATTATGTACCAATACCATTTTTGACCTATATATCATCTTATCCCAATAAATGAATCTGAATCTGAATCTGAACCTACCATAACCACTAAGTATTTGAAAATTAAGGTGGTGGTCGCAGCTATGACCGTTTAATTTTGAACATATTTATTTTTCATAACCTTTGCTCCAAATTCCAATACACAATTCTGCTTGGTTAATATCTTAAGACCGTCAAAGCTAGGCGTATTGTAACGTGTTATACAGCGAACGTTCATTCAGTCAGTGGGGATCGTAGTTAGGTGGTAGAATTGTTCTGCAGAGGGTGCTGCTGTCCGCCCACGGTGGATATATGTACCTTAGTCGCCTCTCAAGACACCCGCGGGAAGTGTTGGGTTTAGTGATTTTAATGTATCATGCTCGCTGCGAATGGCTACGGATGGTACGTTACACCCCGTAACATCCAGCTCTATGTTGCAAATATGAATAACTAGCTGCGCCCCGCGGCTTCGCATGCGTTGTTCCTATGAAAACCTTTAAAGGTTATTTTTATCCCACGGGAACTAATTCATGGATGTTTGATTCTAGGATTATAATTACCTGTATGCAAAATTTCAGCCCAATCCGTTTAGTAGTTTTGGCGTGAAGAGGTAACAAACATCCATCCATCCATACAAATACACATCCATCCAAACTTTCGCATTTATAATATTAGTGTGATAAGCTGTTAAACTAACTGCGGTGTGAACGGTCCTTGTTAACCCTTGCATAGGCCCATGATTGGATTATACAGGCTGATCAAACAGTTGACTGTCAATACTGCTTAATTATTACCGTAATCCACGAGCCGGCGGTTGATTAATTATGTTTGTTTACTATTCTAATTTTGGATGTCTCATACATATCAACTCTCAATCAACAGATCAGCATCGCTACAATTTATCACTTTGCTGGAGTATTAAACCTAAAATACCAGATTAAGTTCAATAATTAAAAAAAATCACATGCATTTGTGAATTCTTTATTTCATCATCATCATCATCATCATCATCAGCCTATATTAGTCCACTGCTGGACATAGGTCTCCCCTGAGCGCAATAGCGCCCTGTCTTCAGCTTGACGCATCCAGCATCTGCGTGCAGTCTTTAGCAGATTCTTTGTTTACGTTTCTTTAAAGCATTCGGCCGTAGGATTTGATATCGGAAACTTTTGACAAATCAAATTAGCGTTCTCAAGTTCCGTCGGAATATAATTCAAATTGACGTTTTCGCTTCAGAAACGAATCGAATGAATACCCTATAATTGTATAAAAATACGTTGATGATTAAAGGTCAATCTTGCTTAACTAACTTCAAAACCATGGGTAAGCAGAAAACATTTTTTTTTACATGACAGAACAAAATTATTACCAACAATATGTAACTCCTCGCCATTTTTGTTTAAAAAATAAGGAACAAACCTAGGAGTTAAAGTACCTCCTCAACCTCAACCTCGACAGCCTGTATCGGTCCACTGCTGGACGCAGGGCTCCTCCTGATAAACGCTTTATTGGCTGTTTAACTCATGGGGGTTAATGCCCATAATCCCCACGCCGCCGGGTATGCGGATTGGGAGTCGCAGTTTGTCAAGATTTGTTCTCCAGGGGGCGATGCTGCCTGTCCCCCGATGGATATCCCTTAGTCGCCTCTTACGACACCCACGGGAGGAATTGTGGTGGTGCAAATTCTAAACCAGCACCACACAGCTAGAACTATCGTCAGTTTTTTTTTTAAATTGTTGACAGTCTTGTGTCGCTGGGCTCGTCTTGTCTCGTCACAATGAAGGTGGTAGATATTCATCTATCAGTGTTTGCTCATAGAACAATATTATCACTGAGCTTAATACCCATTTGCCACTGCTGCACGCACGAATTTTGTTATATTTTATATTTAAAAATTCAAATTGAAATTCAAAAATGCTTTATATTTTCCATAAATACAATCAATGATAATGCACACTTAGAAAAGATCAAATCATATTAAAAAAATATACTGACACGGAAATAAAGTGGTATTCTTGATTTCGGCCGCAGTAGGCGGCTGTATTGTGTTGTACAGTGGACGTATTGTAGGCAGGTACTTAGTACTTAGTAGTGTCCGGTTCCTTGTAAAACCATTTTTTAACAGAAAGTTAGTTGTATTGATGTACGAGTATGTACTATCTTAAAAGGAACATAGCGACTACTTTTTGTTTTAGCTTTTAATTTTATAAGTACTTATCTATAGTTATGTTAAAATTCTATTAATTTGTAACAATATCACTTGTTTTGTGACAAATACCATTATTTACTAATTACTACTACTACTAATATAGGTATATTCATTATATGGGTTAAAGTAAGTAAGTAAATTTTTAAATACTTTAGGCGGTGATGATCCGTCATAGAGTTGATAGGTGTGAGTCAATCCCAAAACTGAATATTGATTGTGACAAACTAGAACTTGGTTATTCTACCGGGGTCTATTGGGTTAGATGCGATTAATATTGTTATATTATCTTCCAAGATGTAAACTAATCATATAAAAAGTGGGCCTAATGACTTTTTGACAGAAAAGTAGGAAATGTAAAAAGAAGAAATATATTATCTTTTGATGAAAAACCAACCGGCTTCATTTAAAAGGACGCAAGACAAACGCAAAAAAAAATATTAATAAAAATAAAATGTTAAAGTTGCGTTGTCAGTAGATATAGTGGTATTTTATAAAATACTAGCTGTGCCCCGCGACTTCTATGGAGACGTAGGTGTTTTCCCGGCAGTTATTCCAATTTTTCTCGCCGTAAAAACCATCCTTGAACTTCAACGAACATTTAAAAAAAATCAGCCAAATCGGTCAAGCCGTTTTCATGTTATGTCGTGACAACGGAAAACGGGTTTCATTTTTATATATAATAGATAGATTGCATTTCCCAAAGATATACACACTTTTACAAAATTACAAGAAAAGCTAATATAATAAATAATACATGGCCTCATTATCTGTTACTAGTTTTATCTTTAGCCCCTGTCAAAACAAGATTATAGCACCCCCCTGTGTTATAAAATAAACATGTTCTTATAAGTTTCTTCAAAGTTCAACCAATTTATTTGTTTATAAGCTGGCTTGTACAAAAGATTTCGTTTTAAAGAGAAGTACTACAGAGTTTTTAATGAACAATCAAAGCAGAAATTCCGTCGTGGTTATTCCAAAAGCGCTTTCAAGCAAAAAAAGCTTACCTACAGCTTTTTCTGTGAGACATGCTTAAGTAACCATCTAAGTATAACAACATTATGTACCTACTTCTGGGTAAGTATGAGGTAGTCAGTCCCCAGTCAGGATTTTAGTTCGCAGTAATCGGATTAGAAGCTTTTACTATTACCTGCTTGTACCGACTTATAAATAAAAGTTAATGCGTGAAAGATGGCGATAGTTTTTGGAGTTATAGGTACGGAAACTTTCAAATAGTTGTCGCCATCCTCAGCCTGTACTAGTTCACAGCTGGACATAGGCTTACTCTAATTTTGCCCCTTAGAAACCTGTCTTCGACGGATGTTTAGTAGAGCAATGGAAACAAGATAGCAACCGCGAAAACTATCTATACAGATGGCCTCTTCATAGACAATGTAACAATCGATGTCGAAAGCGATTGTAGAAAAGTCCAAAAATGATTGGTTTTGACATGTCACATGATCTGAGGGCGCACCCAACCGGCATTCGCTATGAAGCGAATCGAAAACAATTGAAAGATTCGTGGGGAAAAATTAGAAACAGATCACGTGAAATATCTAAGGCATATGTCAAATTCATACATTTTTGGAGTTTTCTACTATCGCTTTCGACATCGAAAGCGATTGTAGAAAAGTTAGAAAAGTTTAGTTTAGTAGAAAAGTAAATTACCGGGAGATGGTGGAGAGTGAATTTCTGGAAACCTTTTGAAATAAAAGCTTATAGGTTAAGTCCAAAGTATCTGCTTTATAATTTACTAGTGACCTGCCCCGGCTTCGCAAGGGTGTAATAAACCTTCTTCTTGATTCACTCTATCTATTAAAAAAACTGCATCAAAATCCGTTGTGTAGTTTTATAGATCTAAGCATACATAGGGACAGACAGACAGCGGGAAGAGGCATTGTTTTATACTATGATACCTAGTGATTATTCTTTAAAGTCATTATACCAAATTAATTTAAATGAATAAGTGCTCATCTCTGCTAAAATATGAAATACTTATTGAAATTCATTAAAATGAAATATTACTATGACCCGGTATCAAATAATTTATTTACCAATTCAGATGTAATGACCGGCATTAAAATAGCTGATTGAAATGAAATGATAGGTAATTGAAATAGCTTTTGCTCAACTGCAAATAGTTGTGCAATGGGGCTTCCTCTTTGCGCAACACATTTTGTTCACCATTGCTCAACTCAATTATTTGAAATCATCATCATCATCAGACTATATTAGTCCACCGCTGGACATAGGCCTCCCGAAATAAGCACCATAGCGCCATAGTTGTCTTCAGCTTGACGCAAATAGCATCTGCCTCTAGTCTATCGCAGATCGTCATCCCACCTGGCCGGAAAGTGTCCTACACTACGGTTTCCGAGACGCGGTCTCCACTCAAGAACTCGTTTACCCCATCGGCTGTCGGTTTTTCGCGAGATATGGCTGGCCCACTGCCACTTCAGCTTGCATTACGATAACGATTAACGGTAAAGCATCTATAAAATGTAATTTACTTATTATCTGACATAACACAATATGTTTTGGAAATTAAAAAATCTTTATTGTTAACTTAAACACAAAGTTATTTTTTTTTATATTGCTGATGGATTAGCGTTTGGCTACCAACTCACTATAAGAAAGCGAAGATGTAGCCTAAGATGGAGCACGCTTTTCTAGAAGGAACTTATTTACCCTAGATTTGAAGACTCCAAGATTGTACTCTAATGGGAAGACAGATTTAAATCGTTAGATAAGCCCTTACGCCCAAAAACTAGTTTTTTAGTAGTATTTTCTTGACACATACAATTTAGCCCGATCCGTTCAGTAGTTATGGCATGAAGCCAACCAATCATCCATACATCAAAACTTTTTCGCATTTATTTAGGTGCGCCCCGCGGCTTCGCACGCGTTGTTCCTATGAAAACTTTAAAAGGTGATTTTGATCCCACGGGAACTGATTTATGGGATCAAAAGTAGCCTATGTTTGATTCCAGGATGAAAATTACCTGTATGCAAAATTTCAGCCCGATCCGTCCAGTAGTATTAGCGTGAAGACAAACATCCATCCATCCATCCATCCATCCATCTATCCATACATCCATACAAACTTTCGCATTTATGGTGATGATGATGATGATGATGCTTCCAAGCCGATTTCGGCTACGGCGACTGTATGTCTGGTCAGGCGTTTTAACTTAAGACATCAATCTTTAGGGTGTAGCTTTTCTGCCCTTTTGTGCGCTCTTTCGTGGCTTGCGTACCCAAGCTTGTTGCTGAAGGTACCAGAGCACTTTGGGCATGTCAAAATGCCGCTGACATAATGGTAGTTAATGACCACTGGTGGAAGGTGGACAGGCCTTCAGCTCGTCCCGCTTCTTATCGAGCTCCTCACGACGCTCGGTTTCAAAGGCGTCGACATGTTGGTGGATGAGGCGCCTCCACTCTGGGCGCTGAGCTGCCTATAATATTAGCGTGATAGCGTGAAGTGTGATAGTGTGTTTGTGGTTAGTGAGGGGGATAATGAGGGGTTTTCAATTTGCATTTTTATGGTCAAATAATAAGGAAAACAAAAACAAAAAAATTATGCTAAATTTCCATCACAAACTAGAAACTTGAAAAAGTTTGTTTTCCTTTCATTTGACATTGGTATTCTAGTTGCCAATTGAAACATGCCATCTAACGCGGAATATGGAACTAACTTTTTTTTAATTCCAAATTGAAAACCCCTTATTTACTTGTAATGTGCCAATATTAATTTCGAATATTATAGCAACATTTTGACACTTTAAATACACACAGTTGCAGAATAACAAGCAATATTTAGACTGACACAGGTCTGACGGTTTGAAGTATTATTACACGCTTGGAATTCATAATATTAGCGTTCGTAGAGCATTGAACACTCGTATAGAGCTGCTTTTAGGTTTTATTACATTCAGGCAAATATTTATGTCGTTAGATAGGCTTTCCGTAGTGAGACTTGGCCGTGTTGTTTGCAGAGCGAAGTTTGTGAGCTCGCTAACTGGTCTTTGTCATTTGGAATCAATAATTTGTGTATTTTTAACCGATTTCAAAAAGGAGGAGGGATCAAATCGACCGTTTTTTTATGTTTATTACCTCAGAACTTTTGATTGGGTGGTCCGATCTTCATGATTCTTTTTTTATATGCTTTCCGTGTGGTCCCATTTTAATTTTGTTCAGTTCTGATGATGGGATTTATGAAAATTCATGAAACAGCTGTAAAAATTGAAGTCGGTTTATGGTTTTCTAAAACTAATTTAATTATTGTGATGTTCTTGTTCACAAAAGTGTGTGCATTCACTTCTAGGTAGTATGGTCACATGACGATCGCTGTGGCGCGGCGGGCGAAGCTCCGCCTGCAGCGCAGGAGGTTGCAGGTTCGATGCCCGTCTTGGGACAATTGTATGATCTGCAAATATTTTTTACTCGTGGCTTAATCACCATTTGGACGAACCATTATAACTCATAGAGTAACTTTAGCAAAATGAACTTCTAAAATCCCTCAGCCGTCGACAGGCAGCAGCGTCGGCTTGCCCACTATGGGGATTATGGCATTACTCCGTAATAAGAGCCAATATTAAGGCAATTAAGATGGAGGCCTAAGTTTAGCTAAGGCTTATCAAAGACCGGTGTCGTTATGTGTCTATATGGTGTTACGTATGTAGAAGTCTTAGGCCAGTATTATGGAGCTTGCAGTCATAAAACTATGCTTGAGTGGCGTTTGTTTATGCTTTAGAAAAGTGTTACTTAACCATAGATCTATGAATAAGCTTGATACGGGCCTAAGTCATAAGTGTACCACTCTAGCATGATTAGGTAAGTTTCGTCTACCTATGGTCAAGAAAGATTAATTGTCTATACCTAGAGAGTAATTGACAGCAAGTTTATTTATGAATGCTAATTGCCGAAGTTTGGAATAAGTTTGCCTATGCCTCACCAGCCAATATTGGTCCACTGATGGACGCAGCCCTCTCCCACGCTGGGCATGCGGGTTGGAAATCGCAGTTCATTGGTAGAATGGTTGCGCAGAATTTGCCTATTCTTAGGTGTTAATTAAACAAACATAATATAAATTGTACAGAGATTATATTAATGCCTTTGTTGGACAGACAGACGGACGGCGAAGGATTCAAAATTTGAAAGCGTTCCGCTCTTCCGCTCTGCAACCCGTAATGGGGACGGAATAGTAATAACTATATACTTTTACCTATTACCTGGGTAAGTGAAGCTCGAGAAAAAACAATGTTTCTTTTCAGACAGCATAAGATATTTGGGTTAGTATATGTATATCTGTGACTGCGATAAAAAGCAAAAAGCCCCTTTTGCCCGTGTTACAGTTCTGTTGTGCGGCCATCGAGGACTACGGAAAAATAACTGTTACCATAGTTCAGTTAGCTGGTCTACAGAATATTTTTTTTACCCATAGTCCGGTTGACCGGAACACAGAAAATGTGCATCAAAATGTACGTAACTCGATAGCCCACACCCATATGTGCTTAATTCAATAAATGGGGTTTTAACATCGGTGAAAAATTACCACAATATTTTATCGCCATGGCAGACTCGCTCGATAGAAATATTATGTATTTCACGGTGACATCAGTACAAGCTAGGGTAAAACCATTTTTATAGGAAATTTATGGTTGTTCGATTCAGAGTCCATAAAATGAGTTTTGCATGGTTTACGAAGACTATGCCTAAAAGTTATTGTTTTCCACACATTTAGCGCATTGCACGCCTGGAGAAGATTTATTATATTATGTACTAGCTGCGCCCCGCGGTTTCGCACGCGTTGTTCCTATGGAAACGTTTAAAGGTATTTTTTCTCCCACGGGAACTGATTCATGGGATAAAAAGTAGCCTATATTCCGGGATTAGAATTACCTGTGTGCAAAATTTTTGCACACAGGTATAATATAATTTTTGGCAAACATCCATCCATCCATACATCCATAACAAACTTTCGCATTTATAATAGATAGATAGATTGATAGATAGATACATTTATTGTACCACACAAACATAAAAAACAATACAGAAGGAAATGTACAGAATCATGGAAGTACAAAGGGCGGCCTTATCGCTTTGAGTGATCTCTTCCAGGCAACATTACACAATATTAGTGTGATGAAGCCTTCGATCTGTGAGCTAAGTGTGTACTGCCATATAAAATTTACATAACTTTCACTTTTCCATAGAAAATAAAGTACTTCATGCAAACTTTAGTAAACAGTATGGTACTACAGACTCAGCATACAGGTACCTATTGTGATCGATCCGATCCAATCATAATCACCACCATCATCATCAGCCTGTATAAGTCCACTGCTGGACACAGGCCTCCCCTAATGAGCGCCATAGCGCCCTGCCTTCATCTAGACGCATCCAGCATCTGCCTGCAGTGTCCTTTGCCGATCCAATAGTGTCTTTGCTTCATCTCCCATTCAGTGATAAGAAGCATTTTAGCAGTACTACTTTGACACTTTTGATATGCCAGCAGTTAATTATAACTATAACTTTTGCTGGTTTGGTCGCTTTCTTTAGGACATATTGGCGATGATCTGTAGTAAAATATTATGAGGCATTAATAAATAACTTATAATAGACACCAGTTTCACTCCGTATGTGCCTTATGGGTAAACTGTTTGTCATCAGTGAGCGCGGCCTAAATGCATGCTATCTCACCTGTCATTATAGACATACCCGCGCAATAGAATGTAATGCACAATGATTTACGCCGCGCAACAGACTTTAGCACAAGGGTTATCATAGAAAAACAATTGAATGTATCTCTTCAAAATAAATTTATTTTAACTTCTTAATAACTAAACTATGTCGGTAAATCCTTCATTTTAGAGTTTTCTTTCCCGTGTGTTTATTTATTTTCGCCCAAAGTTAAGCTAAATTTCGTGTTGAAATACGAAAGTTTAGAAACTTGTGTTTTTCAAACGTATACTTTTTTACTGTTTTAGTTGTATACAAACATAGTTTATGACGGTATAAATTGAAGCAGCCTTGTGCGACTAGTTCCACCTGAAGGCGCACAGACGAGGGAAGTCGCGCCCTCACCTACTGTATCTTATTACTACGGTTAACACAAGAAGTTTTAAAAATCCATCGTACAGTTTGTGGTATCCGGGATTAGAAGTCGCGCCCTCACCTACTGTATCTTATTACTACGGTTAACACAAGAAGTTTTAAAAATCCATCGTACAGTTTGTGGTATCCGGGATTAGAAGTCGCGCCCCCACCTACTATATCTTATTACTACGGTTAACACAAGAAGTTTTAAAAATCCATCGTACAGTTTGTGGTATCCATTATAAGTTTATTAGTACCTCTGTAATAATTTCATTTTGTAGAGCTTAGGTAGATACGAAGTTGTACTTTTTAGATACCAAACTCAATTTTCGCATCTCTTCCTTATCTATACATATACGATAAAACTATTGCGGAGGTATTAAAAATAGCTTATAATACACCACAAACTGTTCGATGGATTTTTACGTAATAATATGATAAAATAATTGGCGCTATTATATTGGCTCGGGTATGCACCGCTGGTTCAATATTTTACTGGCCATACTTACAAAAACAATAGGTAATTTTACACAGTAACCCTTCGTTCACGTAAAACACCGGCTAGGTTACTAATTCGGGCAAAGCCAGGGGCACAAACCAATTACGAGTAGAACCTGGATAAAGGCCAGCATCAGTGAGTAGGTACCTTAATTAAATTACAACAGAATACCCTTTTGTATACAAAGCAAGGTATGCCAATTATATTTGTATAATGGTTTCACCGAATGTGTTTTGTTAGGTACGATAGGTTTATTTTTAGATTTATTTTCAACTGGCATCTGCCCCAGTAGGCCTAGTATGGGGATTGTTGTCTAGGGTAGAATAGAAAAAATTATCAAAATTATCACTTTATTGTCATCGAATGCGTAAAATGTTTAAAATGTATTCCTTCAACTTCAATAATCTACGCGATGTGATGTCATTTTTCTCTATTCTGCCTTAGACAACAATAACTAAAAATCCTAAAAAAACTGTTTGATTATCAGTAGATATTAGAAACTTTTTTTACACAATGACAGAGTGAATTATGAATGACTTGCTTCGCACTTTTAAAGGTGATTTATATCCCACGGGAACTAATTAATGGAATAAAAAGTAGCCTATGTTTGATTCCAGGATTAGGATTAATGTAAGCAAAATGTCAACCCGATCCGTTCGGTAGTTTTTGCGTGAAAGAGCAACAAACATACATTATGTTTACATACATGTTTACATACATGTTTACAAACTTACACGTTTATAATATTAGTAGGATTAGTTAACCAAGCCACGGCCAACACTCGGCTTGAAATGAAATGAAAAAGTGATGAAAAAAGTTTATTCAGCACGACACAAAACATGGTTATATAGGAATGACTAAGCTAGGAACTAGTGATTTAATTTAGGTGTAACAAAAAATTTTACATACAGGAAGAAGTTAAAATCTAAATTTCGATAAGGCCTACCTACGGCCTACCTAGGCCTACCTATGCTTGGACCCGGCACAGTGTAGCGTGAGCCATCCTTTGTTGGTCAACAAATATTTCACAAGGTTGGATCAAACCGTATTTTGTACTATGTTTTTTATATTATCTACTAGCCCATTTTCCTTTCGAAAGTTATCTACAAGAACTAAAGGAAAAGGTATCGCAGCAAAGAATTAATTCAAAATTTCCTGTTATTTTCTTCGAAATTTGAAACAAAACACCCGATCAAAAGAAAACTCTACGTGGTTAGATAAATGGTTCATTTTCCCGTGAAAGGATTTAGAGCTATCAAGTAAATATGATGAGATTATTGCCAGCCTGGTGCTTTGACTCAAGGTCACGGAATGACTTATAAGCCGAGATGTATTTGCTTGATGGGTTTATTTGTGCTTTAAAAGTAGGTACCTACCCCTTAATTTCACCTTAACAGCCTATGGTTCACTGCTGGACGCAAGCCTCCGTGATAAGCACCTAAATGAATTTTATCTCATAGGGACACATACCTAATCTAATCGCTGGGTATGCGGGCTGGGGATCACAGTTCAATAGTAAAAAGGTAATGTACGTATATAGGGATGTTATGTTGTTTGGATATTTCTTACCTCTTTACGCCAAAATTAATGAATGTAACCTCTGGTAACTCTAGTAATTGAAGTTGTTGGGAACCCTCTGTTATTCTTCCAAGTGGGAACCCCATTAATGATTGATGTAATGTCAATGTCGTAATAGAGTAAAACTCTATGGAAATGTTTTTGGTTCTGTTTCCGGTAGGGAAAGAAAATACTTTTAATGTTCGCCGTTACCTGTACATGTGTTCTGGTGTAAGTAATAGATTTTATTTTACCTTTAAACTCAGTATTTTCTATCAATAACAATACCTAAACGGGCCACAGGAACAGCAGTGAGACATTTTTTTTACTCATATTCATACACCACTAAAGTGCATAGTGTTCAAATTAAAAACCACAATTCTCTTCATAATAAAATTACCGTAGTTGCTGAGTAAGCAAAAGTTCGTTAAATGCAATCCGCGTTTTCCCGCAAAAATGCAAGCTTTAACTCCCTTTGAAAAATCAGAATCTCTGCATTGTTTCAATCAAAATATGAGTTCTTGGAAATTTTAAAGTTTTAGTAATATTTTCTCACATTATTATTTATTTAACAAGGATATGGGAAGATATGAGGCAAGGTATATTTTTAACATTTTATGCAGTGTGCTCGATCATGATTATATTCCCATCAGTAGCGGGGTTATGCCAGTTTTTCCCCTTGACAAATCTCCCTTAAGGAGGAAAACTCTTTCCTCCCTGATAAAACAACTTCAAGGGGGAAAACCGGTGCCATCTCGAAGTGAATTTATTTGACGGCTTAAATGTCGAACCGTTTCAATGTTATTGAATTTCAATAGGGATAAATCATAATAAAACATTGTCTTATAAACTGCAGCTTACTTCATTGCTACGACATAGCTTGCTACATTGCTACGGCGTAGCATGTAACATTGCTACACCATAGCATGCCATGTTGCTACGCCATAACTTGCTACAGTGCTACACCGTAGCCGCTAAGTTGCTACGCCGTAGCATGCTACATTGCTACACCGTACTATGCTGAATGTCGTAGCTTGCTACACCGGTACGTCGTAGCCACCATACTGCTACGCCGTAACCACAGCATTACTACGCCGCTACGGCTAAGGTTAGTGCCGGTAACACGAACTAGTCACAAACATTTCAACTAGCCTTATAAATAACGTTACAATTAAGGAAAAAAACTGGTTTACAAGCGGGGATAAACGCGCAATATGAGCGCCTGGTGGCCATCGTATCTCAATAATGAGTTTACTTAGTAGCGCACGTTGTGAAACCATTTTAGCTAATTAAAGGTTTCTTGAATCTTTTTTTCAATCAATCTAAGTAAGACATACTGTACGGTCTATGAACCGGACAACCGTACAGTCAACCTTAAAAAGCTACGATACCTCTCATACATCAGCAGATTGGGCGAGAAATAAAATTTGGCCGACTAAGTCATTTATGGTTTCAAATAAAAGAACGCAACTTTGACATAAAACTAAATCATAATTATTTATAATGACTAGTTTCGGAAAACAAGTATAAGTTTCCAGAACTGATAATTTCAGATCGGTTCAATAGTTTTGGCGAGAGTTATAAACTTAAATCCATCCAAATTTTCGCATTTAAAATTTGTTTTATTTTTTTTTTCTGTGTTCTATTTTATTATGGGGGATGTTAAAATAAATAAATAATAATAATATCAGTGTGATGTGATAACAAAATCGTAGAATAAAAGTTTACCCCTCTATGGTCCAGATTAACAATTTTTACCAGTAAACATGCTATTTGCGCAATAATTTTAGGTAAACTTAATCATTACGTTATCCGATGCTGATAATCATTATAAAAATGTGGTGACTAAATGAAAATCACTCGTTTCAAAATCAAAAGCATATTTCCAAAACTCATCTAATTGTTACTGTCCTTTTCATCTTTCAACGAAATGTAATATTTTTAAATTGAAAAAGTTTTTTCAGGTCCAATGTTCGTGTAAATAAAAAAGCGGCATTTTCATGCCCAGTTAATTTCCATTTAGATGGAAATAAATGAGTTTTTCATCCTGAAATAACTTTCGTGAAAGAGGGTTGACAGAACCGTTACTAACTGAGTACTATAACTCTATTATCTGTTCTATAATTTACTTGTAGATTTTTTTTAATGCTGATTGTTTTGTTAAATGAAAGGTAATTTATTTATGCGAGATTAATTGAAACGTAAGTCACTTTCTATTCGGACAGTAATCATTGGGATATTGTATATTTTAATGTGTAATTTTGTTAATAACTGTAAGCTATAATAACTGTTAGCTGTAATAACAGTTACTGGTACCCATAGCAGGGCCCTAATAATTGACATTTATACGTTATGGTATATATATGTTGTGCGCAGATCTACGCCTCGCACATCAGGGGGCAATGACTTTATAGATTGGTAGGTATTCGAGTCGTCACTGCAGCGGTTATTAAGTTATACTCTAGTTATGCTCTAGTTAATAAACTGGCTTACATCTGGATAGATACGGCTGGACCTAAGGAATGAAGGGAGTCTCTTCGTTGGTCTCGGCAACGGCTTCTTCCATCCAGGGGAACAGCTGGTGTGTCAGCACAAGTCACAGGTGGAACGTCTTTCACAAGGCTAGGAGTTGGTCCATAAACACGCACGGAAATCGATAGCTATCGTTAATTTAAACTAGGGAAAAGTTTAATGTTTTCTTTTTCGAGGGAAGCAAGCAAGTGTCTCTTGTCCTACGTCGGCGGCGGCGCAGGAAGATCCAAGGAAGATCTGTCTTCGGGGTTCTCGTAACACAGTTGGTTTGATGTATGAGGTATGATGCTTAAGAGCCTTCTGATTGGTCAATCGTATGGCCCGAGGCCGCCCATTGGTGCCAATTCAAAACAGAAGGATAACGAAACAAACGCTGCTTGATCGATTCGAATACGAGTTATTGGCGCAAGATTTGAATTTGTAATATTTAAATTAGTGATGACGATACATATGTATATATTCCGATAGAAGAGTCGATGTTAAAATACTCTTAGCTACCGTTTCTTATCTGATTTGACAGTTCTAGGAAGGTTATTAAGAAAGGTTCCAAAAGAGGTTTTCATTGGTTTTCTGAGAAGAGTTATTGAATGACTCTTATTTTAGCACATTTTTGTAGCACATTACAATCACAGAATAAAACAATTACAAAAACCAGCGTAGCATTGGGCATCGCCAAATGCGGAAAACCTGTTTATCCAATGTTTAGGTATGTAGGTACTTTTTTATTAGTATAGTTTTAATTTTAGATATTTAGTGCCAAAACCTAGTTCGTCTTATGCTTATGAGCGAAAACAATTTATTTTTTCTTTTTTCTTTTCTTTCCTACAACAAAAATCTGAACCTCTTTGCGTTAGTAACGAGACGGGATCGGATAGACGTCTCCTTTTTCTATACGTTTTGAAAATCGAAACGTATAAAACATTACCTACCAATCTCTTAGTTAAAATATCGGTCCAGTAACATAGTCACGCTTGGACGATATCATCTTTTACATATTTTACCATTAATCTGATTGCTTTGTTAGAATTTGCACCACCCCCTATCTCTTTCCGTAGGTGTCGTAAGAGGGTGAGGCGACTAATGGATATCCACCGGGGGCGGGCACCAGCGCCTTCTGCAGAACAATTCTACCACCGAACTGCGATCCCCAACCCGCATGCCTAGCTTGGAGATTATGGGCATTACCCCAATAGATAAACGCCAACAAGGCGATTATCGATTGGCGAGTCGTAAGAGGCGACTTAGAGATATCCATTGGGGGGCAGTAGCATCCCCTGCAGAACCATCCACCATCAGCTGCGTTCCACACCCGCATGCCCAGCATGGGGATTATAGGTTTTACCCTCCATGAGATAAAAGCCAATAAGGCGTTCATGAGAAGAAGGCCTAAGTCCAGCAGTGGACTATTAGGTATGGGCGGTTGAGGATGAGGAATCTGATTTCTCACGTAGCTCGTGTATTTGCTCCCTAAAACACTCATAATATAATTAGCATCAAAGACAAATTGTAATTAAGAAACTTGGAAACAACTGAAGGGACAAAGTATTTTTTGCTAATGGTGTCATCAATTAATTAAACGCGACGGAAAAGTTAGCACTAAGGATATAATATAATTAATTTGTTTTCAAAGAACTGCGAATCTTTTTTACTAAGTAAATTAGCTTCCAAATAGGAAGTGAGGCGGCGTGGCTCGTATTCAAAAATATACATTGAAAGATTTGTAAGCTAAAAACATCGAGTTAGAATAAGTATTCTAACTCGATGGCTAAAAAGAAAAATTACGAACCTACAAACTCCTTTAAAAATTACTTAGATTATTAAAGTGAATACGTAGATTCATAATGATTTAGTTGTGTAAAAAATGTTATAGATTCGTGAAAGTACAACCAAGGAAACCGTGTATCAGGAAATGTCCGTCGGCGAGACGCACTTGACCGGTTTTTTACACTGTACTATATACTGTTTTACAAATAAAAACTTTATTGAAAAAGAAAATTACAATCAAATACTAGAAATGGATTAATGTGCATACATACACCAGTGAAAGTGGCGCCCCCACATATTTTATCTTATTATTACGTTAAACACAGGAAGTTTTAAAAATCCATCGTACAGTTAGTGGTATCTTTTATAAGTTACATATAAATTCCTCTATAATAGTTTCATTTTGTAAAGCTTAGGCAGAGATACGAAGTTGCGCTTTTTGGTCACCGAACTCTATTTTCGCATCTCTTCCTAAACTAACTGTATAAGATAAAACTATAACATAGGTATTAAAAAATAGCTGATATTGATATTAAAAACTGTACGACGGATTTTTTAAATTTCATATTTTATAAATCGACTTCAATTTTTATAGTTTTATCATGAATTTTCATGAACCCCGTTGTCAGAACTGAACAAAATTAAAATGGGACCACACGGGAAGCACCAGCTTTCATATAAAAAAATCATGAAAATCGGACCACCCAGTCAAAAATTCTGAGGTGAACACATAAAAAAACATACACTCGAATTAAGAACCTCCTCCATTTTTGAAGTCGGTTAAAAATAGGTGGCGCTGTCATATTGGCTCGGGGGTAGTCGTAATTGGGCCTTAAAACGAGTATTTACAAGTAAAACAACATACGGACGGAAATATTGAATGATTATTATTTCTTACTTTGTCAATCACCAGCTGAAACAAAGATAACCAACACCAAACTCGGAAGCAACAATTCCATCACGCCTGAGAGCATCCTTCATTCTAGTTGAAATAATTATTTTATTCAGAACATTTTCAGCTAGAACTTAATTTCCCGTTTGAGTCTACGAAGCAGAACAGGCCCAACGGGGGAGAAAATCCTTTATGCTCAAACGATCCACTCAATACCAACAACCACTTTCTCCTCTCGCATATTATTGTACTATACCTACCCTGTCCATTTTGAATGTAGCATGTTAGTAAACAAACCGCCCATACATCTAAAATTACAAAACAAACTACGACACAAATAACTAAATGCTTGGCGTCGAGTTTCAGATACCTAATTGTAAGCAATTTTTATTGAAGGGAGGATCTAAAATCGACAAGTAATGTAAATTACGTATAAAAGGACGCGCCAACAAAGTGAATTTTAGGTTAAGTATGGGCGGTTTGTATAAGTTTATGCCTCATTCAAAATGGACACGGTATAGATTATAGATAGATGCATTTATTGATTATAATGAGTGAGACATTTTATGGAAAGTAGGGTCCTTAATCCTAAATTAGGTTTATCTAGACACTAGGGTTCTATAATATAAACTTTAAACACGCGCAATAATAACAGTTACGCACACAGGCACAGTGGTATCACCGTCTTGGGTTCTACGAGATAGCGCGGTATGCAGTTGCAAACGCACGCTCCGCCAATCACGCGCATCGGTCAAGCGACCAATGGCAATGCATGGCATGGCAATGCTGATGCTCTGCGCCAGATACTCACCAGCTAGTTGGCGTCATTTCGACCAGACGCTCAGATATTTTTTTAAAACCCAAAGACCCTCGGTATGCCACGGGTTGATCTCGACTCCAAGGGGAGCAAATGTGTAGGCTATCAAAATTTTGCGCCTCTTGTGATCCTCAGACAAATCGGCCGTCGCACTCAGGGCGGGTCTGAGTGCGGCCGCAGATTTGTCGGTCTACAGTCCTCGGAAGATGGGAAGGAGCAATGCAGTACTTACTTCATCAACCTATGCTAGTCAACTGCTGGACATAGGCCTCCCCTAATGAGCGCCATAGCGCCCTGTCTTCAGCTTGACGCATCCAGCATCTGCCTGCAGTCTTTCACAGATCGTCCTCCCACCTGGTCGGAGGAGGTCCTCACAATACTTTTGCCCCAGCGGTTGTCGCTTCTTCGCAAGATATGGCCGGCCACTTCAGCTTGCTAAATTCTTTGAGCTATGTCGATAACTTTGGTTCTTTGTCGGATGTATTCCTTCCTTACAAATCCAATCCTTCACAGCATAGATCTTTCCACAGCTCGCTGAGCGACTTTGAACTGGTGAACCAGTCCTACTGTGAGTCCACGTCTCAGCTCCGTAGGTCATGACGGGTAGGACGCACTGATTGAAAACTTTCTTTTTCAAGCATTGCGGTATGGATGGCACACTCGGTACCTACTTACTTAACTCTCCTGATGCTTAATAATATATATCATAATTAACAAAATAACTCAAAGAGGGTTTTTCAATAAAATTGAAAAAAAAAACATATACGCTTTTTATTTTGGCACTAGATTACGCTGGACAAAAGTCAAGTGTCAACAGAGAAATAATTTGAATTTGCTTATTTTAGTAACGATTTTTGACACTTGAGTTTCATAGAACGCCATCTTAGTCCATGGAAACCATTTTTTTCAAGATACATTTGAAAAACCTGAGGATTCTTCAGTTGGGCAAAAAATTTACCGTTTGCGCCAACCCTAAGAAAATTGGTCGTATCTTTGAACAAGTTCGGAGCTGTGGTTTTCTATTAGCGAACAAAGTTGGAAGTAGCAAGTTAGTTTGTGTGCTAATGACTTATCCAGTCGGAACATTCTGGCAGTTATCTATCTACAGAGGTATGTATGTGTCATTGTTCCATTGTCTCTATATATGTATGTTTGTAGGTATTTGTTTACCTTGCAGTGCCTCGCTGTTCTAAAATAATAGCCTGTGTCACTCCCTGAAAAGTAACAAAAAATCAAATCTTTCCTCTTTATAATAAAAGAATACATAATTGTTCCATTGTCTCTATTTATTTGTTTATTAAAATATCTATGAATGTCGTGTATTGTATTTAGTATATCAGTTATCTAGTACCCATAACACAAGCTCTGCCTAAATTGGGGCTAGATAATGCTATGTTAAGGCGCACCAGTGAAAGTGGCGCCCCCACCTAAAGCTTAGGCAGAGATACGAATTTGCGCTTTTTGGCCACCAAACTCTATTTTTGCATCCCTTCCTGAACTATATAAGATAAAACTATCAAAAAATTGCTAATAATAGATACCACAAACTGTACGATGGATTTTTAAAATTTCCTATGTTAAACGTGATATGATAAAATAGATGTCGCTGTCATATTGGCTCCTGTATGCGCCTTAATTGTCCAGCTATTTTAATTTATTTAGAACTAGCTAGAAACTAGTAAATCTATTAATTATCACTTCAAAAAGTGTGATCTGGTAAGGTTAGGTAGTAAGTTATTCACCTACATCTATAAATAGAATATAGGTATGCCATACCACAGACAATATAATACTAGACCATTCTTAACGGAGGGCGCTGTCTGTCAGAGCGAACATGATAGCCCGCAGGTTTGCTCGCTGCTCTAGAGAAAAAAAAACAACGCTTTTTAAACATTGATTAATTAAAAAGGGAAGATAGGTTACTTTCTCCCAGCGCTTACTCAAAAATTGGCATGTGTTACAACTACACGCAAACCCATACGCTCACAGTTACATTTCCAGTCCTGTGCAATACAAAAAAAAAACAAAGACGGAAAGACGTATCTAAGACCGAAGTGAGAACGAGATAATAATATTTTACGCGAATCACGACCGCCTGTGCCGCCGCCGGTCCGACGGTGACTGAGGTGGGAGCACACAATTTTACACAATATGAGGTTGCCATTTTAGAGAAACTAGTAGTAGATCTTCCTTTTTTAAAATCAATTTTTTTAAGCATATTGTTCTAGTTTTAACAGTACAGCGCCCTTCGTGTGCAGTATACTAACGCGTTCAGGGTGCTGATGGGGCTGCCCCGGTTCTGCAGCGCGTCAGGGATGTTCGCCGAAGCGCGCGTGGACTGTTTCTACACCAACATGCGTAAGCGGGGAGCATCTCTGTGGTGCGCAGAGTCCGGGCCAGCTCCAACAGCATTCTGAGCGTGTTCATAATTTATCTGTGTGTCCAGTGTTTAGAATAGATAAATATTTTTCTGCTATGTAATTTGTATTGTGAAAGTGTTGTTCTTTTTTGTTTTTATTACCGCGACATAGATGTCGCGGTTGTAAAAAGCAATAGATTGCTTTTGTAAAGGAACTACGCCACCGATATCCGTTCTAAAGCTTTAGTAAGAAAGGTATTGAATAAATTTATTAATTCGTTTGACCAAGTTTTGGGTTGAAAGCTGTCCGCATAACCTTTATAACGTAAATTAGAAGTATTTAAGGCCCATACACCAGTTAAAGTGGTTTCATTTTGTAAAGTTTAGGCAGAGATACGAAGTTGCGCTTTTTGGCCACCAAACTCTATTTTCGCATCTCCTCCTAAACTATATGAGATAAAACTATTACAGAGTTATAAAAAATAACTTATAATACATACCACAAACTGAACGTAGGATTTTTAAAAATTCCTATGATAAACGTAAAAATATGATAAAATAGGTATCGCTGTCATATTGGCTCGGGTATGCGCCTTAACATGTTAAAATAGTTAGTTGCCCCTGTCAAAAATGTAAAGCAGCACAATATCATGGTAACATAAAGCCGCTGCCCCGCATTCGCTGCGCACGAAGAGGTTACGTATGTATTCAACTCAGCGTTGATGAGTTTGCCTCACTCGAGTGCGGCGGTAGAGCGAATTTTCTCCGCCATGAATCTTCTAACAACAAAACAAAGAAATAAATTAAGCACAGATACAATGGCAGAGATAGCTACTGTGGCAAATGGCAACAGGCTTGTTACATACCAAGCAACTTTTAGATAAATCACTCTGTTTTGATTTAAATATCGATATAAATACGTTAAAGATGATAAATAAAGATATGTATAAATAAAAATATTATAAGTAATTATTATGTAGTCATTTTTATACGGGATTCATACGGAATTTCACTCTGAATTGCAATACGGATTTTGTACGGACTTTTGGAACGAAAATACGGAATCCATGTCTTCTCCATATGGCAACACTGTCACGCCTATACTTATAATAACAATGTAATGTACAACATTCCCAAATAATTATTGTAAATATTGTTTTTTCTTGTTTTGATTATTGTGTTGCTGTGTGCCGATTTGACTCTGCTAATTAGGGATTTGATTATATATATTATGTACCAATTTAGTGTTATCTATGGACCTATGTATGAAGTCTGAAATAAAGATTGATTATATTGATTATATATTATTATTATTATTGACATATAATTTACCTATACAGGGTAATTGGTGATTCACCCACCGGTAGGTGCCGCGAAAGCAGTGTTGTTTTTTAAACGACTGCAAAAAAAGAGAAGTTTCTCAATTCGACAGTTTTTTTGTTTGTTACCTTGACTGAGTGGTACGATTTTCATGATTCTTTTTTGATATGAAAGCTGGTGCTTCTCGTGTGGTCCCAATAATTTGGTTAAGTTCTGACACTGGGATCCATGAACATTTATGAAAATACTGAAGTCGGTTTACAGTTTTTTAAAACAAAATTAATTATGTGCTAATCTCAGACCAAGGAATATTTATTCCTTGGTCTGAGGTGCGAATATTGTTTTTAGCTGGATACCGCTGGGTAAATACTTTATTATAGGGTAACCGATAATTCACTGACACAACGTTAACGTTGATTAAAATACCCCTGCTGTTGGTACCCCTGCTATTGGGTATTTTAATTCATTCGATTCGATAGTTCACTTTGTGTCAGTGAATTACCGTTATCCCTGTATATATACCCACTAAAGTATTTTACTCAGCACAATCCAGCCAGAAACAATAGTTGCCAAAAACAACAGGATCACTTGAAGCAACCTCAGTGATTGGTGAATTAGTAACTTGAGATCATCTGAAACCGTTCCATTTGCCGCCTAGTGGATACGAGCTCGCTCTAGGACCATTTAGCACGTATCTGGACTCAAATTTAGCATGGATGAATGAGTAAAATACTATAATTAGAGGTTTCTCATTAGATACATGATGGATCTATCGAAAACTTAATTTTTCTGATACAGTACCTACACATTATGAAAACAAGTAGCTTACACTGTCATTATAGATAAATGAAAAAAAAACGAGGACAACTTAAAAACTATCATGCTTTTCTTAAAAATATATACCTACCTAATGGAAATATGTTTTGTTCGGTGCCAAGTGTAGGGTGTCTACCTACATACTGCGCTATCAGAAGATGTCCATGCTCCACTGAATGTTACTTGTCGACCTACATCTCGGAATCACTTTCTATACAATGGCGAAATAGTTAACCAAATCGGTTGACAATTGATCGGAGTAGGTAAGCGACGAACAAGTAAAAGAAGTAAAAAATATATATACCGCCGAACAATACACCCTCCTTTTTTGTCGTTAATAATTAAATTTGTTTTAATAAACAATAAACCGACTTCCATTATATGGTTTTGTCATGGATGCCAGTGTCAGAACTAAACCAAATTAAAATGGGACGACACGGCAAGCACCAGCTTTCAAATAAAAAACAATCATTATCAATAGGATCACCCAGTCATAAATTCTGAGGTAACAAACATAAAATAACAGTCAAATTGAGAACCTGCTTCTTTTTTTAAAGTCGGTTAAAACATTGAAAATCATAAAATATAAATAATAAATAAAATATAATAATAATATAAATGATTGAACAGCAACTCAAGACACATCATTATAATACCTGCCTGAGGGCTTTTCATATCCTATGGAATGCGAGCGGCGATACATCTTCAAGGGGAAAAATGGAATTAATTTTTTTGATGTCCGATTTTTTTATCATTTCAAGGGATAAAACTGGAATAACTCGCGTAACGTAGGTACCCTGTTACAAAATATACTGGTAGCATGATAAAATAATATTTATGTCTGTAAGCGTTCATTCATTTTCGTGAGATGAAAGCTTGTATTTTCTTCTCGCATCTAAGGTATTCACTACTTTGTCTCAAAAATGCGACAAGAGCCGCAGCAGGGGCGGCAGCGGCGCGGCGGTGCATTTGAAGTTAAAAAGATTTAAACAACCCCTTTTTTTACATGCAAAAATACGATGGCCATCAAAACATCCACAAACATCCCATTGAAAACTGAAAAATACCTTCATTTTTTAAGGCGATCCTCGTAGGTAACTAAGGTCCAGAAGCAAAATGGTTCATTGTCCAAAGTAAATGTGTTTGCAGACCCTTATCTCAGCGTTGTGTGGTTAGTTACCCGTTTTTGCCGTCATGTAAAATGATCCCACTGTGATGGACAGGGTATTTCGGGACTTGGCTTTTAGATTTATGATAGAGCCAGGAACTTTAATACAATACTTCTTTTAGAGCCATAGAGAATAATATGGGTTTGTCTTGAAAGCCCGATGTTGGAAATGCTCGCCTTGTCCTGCCTTCATTTGCATTAAAGCACTCCTCAACCTCAACCTCAGCAACCTGTATTGGTCCACAGCTGGACGCGGGCCTCCCCCTGATAAGCGCGTTGGCGTTTATCTGATATAGTTCTGCAGGAGGCGTTGTTGCCCGCCTCCCGGTGGATATACCTTAGTCGCCTTTACCCCCAACTCTTAAACATATTTTGGCATCGCGGAACAAAATCCACGATTTATATGACCACGTTGTCGACCAGAGATACTAGTCTAGCCTAAAAGTCCGCTACATCTTCACTTTCCATCAGGTGAGATTGCGGTCAAGCAAAAATCTGTTGGCTACAAAAATAAACCTAAGTTGTGTTCTATTGATTCTAGTTAACTGTACCTAACCTTCCTACCTAACAAAAATATATAGGTATTTACTGTACCTACTCCGTCCGCCTTTCTTTGACCTAATAAGAGAATACATTTTTCATACTACACGTAATCTGTCAGTTCGTTATTTTTTGTTTTATGAAGAACTCCTGCTCATTCTTTATCATTGTTGAGTTTGTTTCATAGTAAATGATCGATTATTTTAAAAGTGAAACAGTTTTGTTTATGTGGGAGTGGTTATGGCGAAAACAAAGTTTAAAAACGCTGTAAAAGAATTAAAAAAATACTAAATTATCTGTCACATTTTCCGTCCATTAAAATATGGAGTAGTTTTCCTCTTTTTTTTGCAACTCACGCTGTATAGTTTTCGTTAGTCCCGATATTTTTCGAGGTGTTAAATTCACATCACTGTTCTTATAAAAAAAAATACAGACGAATTGAGAACCTCCTCCTTTTTGAAGTCGGTTAAAAATGATGCTACTCGTATTGTTATAAAATATGGTATTCAGTCAAAGAAAATAAATGCGTGGACCGAGCACACCTACTTAATTTAGTACGTCCAATCGTAGGTGTTACTGCAGCTGTAAATATAAGCTGAACATAGTTTCATGTTTGGTGAAAGCCGGCCTTTGTCGTTAACGTTTGAACGTTTCAAGTGGTTAAAAGTCCCTACAACCCCTGACTAATTGAGTCGTCCATTAAATGCATGCCAAAAACTCAGGATTAATTCACAAAGGGGTGAACAACACGGAAACAATTGCGTACAACGCGAAGAGCACTTCTGTCAAGGCAGTCATGTTGAGAGCTAATTTACCTCCTACGCTCTATGAAATCCTGGTACCTGGTAGGTTTTGAAAAGCTGAGTTCAAGGAGAAAGAGAATCGTAATTGCTCTACAATCCTTAGTTATCACCGTGGTAAGGGACTAGACTGAGCTTACAATACAACTCAATACGTAAAACTCTTTACTCATCATCATCATCATCATCATCATCATCATCAGCCTATATTAGTCCTCAGTGGACAGACTAGAGCTCCCTGTCTTCAGCTTGCCGCATCCAGCATCTGCCTGTAGTCATTCGCAGATCGTCATAGCTGGCTGGAGGGCGTTCTACATGAGTCGCGGTCTACACTCAAGAACTCGTTTACTCCAGCGGTTGTCGGTTCTTCACGAGATATGGCCGGCCCACTACCACTTCAGCTTGCTAATTCTTTGAGCTATGTCGATATGGGGTCTAATGGAGCATCTCCAGGACTTGGACTACGCTGGTTGATGACCTATGCATACTTGGTCACCGACGCGTCGATATGCAGACCAAGTTAGATGACTTGCAAAGAGATGCAGCGCGGGCGGACTTTAAATGAATATGCGGAAAACAGGTTTAAATCAAAAGATTTAAGAACAGGTACACTGAACAACACCGCCCTTATCATTAGCGGAGAGGACGTAGAGCGAGTCTCTGAATTTACCTACCTCGGAAGCGTCGTGTCAGGAACTGGAGGAACAGACTCAGACATAATATCCCGTATTAGCAAAGCCAAAGGTGCCTTCGCATTGTCTTCGTTCGATATGGCGTTCCAAACATCTCTTAAGAGTGAAACATTCGGGATTCTTCTGGTCGGACAATGTTATCTCCAACGCAGACTTGTGGAAACTGTGGCATGAAAACCCTGTTGAGCTACAAATACGTCGTCGTAAGCGTAACTGGATCGGTCGTACTCTGCGCCGCCCGAAAACCACATTCCCAAACAAGCGTTGGACTGGAATCCTCAGGGAAAACGCAAACGTGGCCGCCCGAAGCAAACTTGGCGGCGAACTGTCGTTACCGAAGCACTACAACTCAGTCTCATCTGGAGCGAAGTAAAGCATGCAGTTTCCGACAGAACAAGATGGCGAAACACTGTAACCGCCCTCTGCCCCGGCGGAGGGACATAGGACGCAAGAAGATGTCGATAACTTTGGCTCTCTGTTGGCTGTATTTGTTACGAAACCTATCCTTCAGAGAGACTCCGAGCATTGCTCTCTCCATAGGTCGTTGAGCGACTTTGAACTGATGGACAAGCCCTATCGTGAGTGTTCACGTCTCAGCTATTATGATGGGTACCTAGGACACAAGCACTGAATGATTGAAAACTTTAGTTTTCATTTTCATAAAAACTATGTCATCAGCAAATCACAGGTTTATGTTAATGCTCTTACCCCTCTAACAAAATCTCTCTTGCTTGGCGTCGAGTTTCAGATATAATTGTAAGCAATTTTTATTGAAGGGAGGATCTAAAATCGACAAGTAATGTAAATTACGTATAAAAACGTTTATGCTCCATTCAAAATGGATACGATATAGGTAATATTTTGTTACAAAAAATGCTGGGTCTGCACGCCAGAGGGGCTAAGCAAATTATGAATGGGTCGCTAGTATAGGTATGAAAATTTCCAACGCAAACTCCTTGTCCTAACTAACTCCCGCTACTTCTCTCTCTCTCTCTCTCTCTCTCTCTCTCTCTCTCTCTGCGGTGCGACTACGCGGTGCGTTTACAGCGCCGCGCCAAGAAGGAAAGAGTACCTACCTACTAAGTGGAGGCTTGGCAGTGAAAGGGTTAGTATACTTAAGATTTGATAGGTAACCCGATAAACTAGTAATTATTACCCAACCCACATTTCGGCATTTTGTATTATTACCTCTACCCGATAAAAGATCTATAGATTTAACTAAACTCTAAAGTAATTAGCCAAACTTGAATTACCTACCTAGGTAATTAAAGTTTGGCTACCTAGGTAATTACTTTCTAGTGTTGGTGGCAATCATTGGACACTGTTATCGTAAATTACGATAAGGTACCTATGGTTTATCCATTTTGAATGAATCGTGTTAGTAATCAAATTACGACACAAATAACAAAATCTCTCTTGCTTGGCGTCGATTTTCAGATATAATAGGGTATATGCATGTGATTTCAAAATGGCTAAAAAAATATATACGTATTCTCTATTGATATAGAAACATATCTAAATATTTATTTTTGCATTTTGGGATGTTTTTATTGTAGAATTTAACCATTGAAAAATTGATATTTTAAATCTCAATCGCAAAATTTCAAAACGCTACGTTATTGACTAGAGCGGACGTGACATCACTGTACTCATTTCTTCTTTTTTTATTCTGCTTGCTGCACCTTGATTTGACACTATTCTGCCCACTTGACATTTCGTATTGTCGATTATTTTCAGTTTTTTCGGAAAACCTCTTTCCTGAGATGATCACTACCGAGGTCGTCACCAAAGGTTTTAATCAAGTGTGTACGTCGACGTCACATAAACATGGCGCCAATATGGCAGCGTTTTTATCACCCGAAAATGATTGTAGTTTTGATTTGTTTTTTTTACCTTGTTAATGCGAAATTCAGTGAGCGTCTTATCATTCTTCGGTTAAATAATGACCTAAAGAATCGATTAAAACAATAAAAAAAATCGATGCATATACCCTATTGTAAGCAATTTTCATTGAAGGGATCTAAAATCGACATGTAATGTAAATTACGTATAAAAGGACGCGCCAACAAAGTGAATTTTAGGTTAAGTATGGGCGGTTTGTTTACGTTTATGCTCCATTCAAAATGGATACGATATAGGTATGAGTACGTAAGTCCTCGCATGTTTGAAAAATGTACCTACCTGTGCTAGGGGAAGTGTAAAACCACTGGCAGGCATACACCCGTGATGCAGGAGAAGGTTAGATTTTTGCTTCGGCTCCCCCATACAATTATTTTAACCGACTTAAAAAAAGGAGGAGGTTCTCAATTAGACTGCATTTTTTTATGTTTGTTATTTGGAACTTTTGACTGGGTGGTCCGATTTTCATGATTCTTTTTTATATGAAAGCTGTGCTTCCCTTGTGGTTGCATTTTGTTCTGTTCTGTTCTGACAATGGAATCTATGAAAATTCATTAAAAAACTATAAAAATTTAAGTCGGTTTATAGTTTTTTGTAACAAAAATTATCTGTCGCCAAATTTTCAAAAAGTCGCAGACTCGCAATATTTACGACACTATTATACGTTAGGTATACTTAGTATAATAGTGTCGTAAATATTACAAAACTTAATAACTGTGTAGAATTTGGTAGCAGTGTGTCAAATATGGTATCAACAATCAATCAACAATCAATCATCAATTTTGTACTGATAAATGTTACAGTTATTATTATGTCGTGCCTGTGTCTACTAGTTCTGATATATTTTGTCTATAATTATTATTCTCATTGTAATGACAAAAAATGTATGTGTTGCTGTACTTTTTTAACCGACTTCAAAAAAGGAGGAGGTTCTCAATTCGACTGTTTTTATATATATTTTTTTTCTTTTTTTTATGTTTGTTACCTCAGAACTTCTGACTGGGTGGTCCGATTTGCATAATTCTTTTTTTATATGAAAGCTGGTGCTTCCCGTGTAGTCCCATTTTAATTTTGTTCAGTTCTGACAATGGGATCCATGAACATTCATGAAAAAACTGTAAAAATTGAAGTCTGTTTATAGTTTTTTAAAACAAAATTAATCATTATAGTAACACGATTGTCTGAACGATTACGACAATAGCGTTATTATGGATTTGACCAATCAGAAAACAAAGTGGTTTTCAGACTTGTAACAGTGACATGCCCTTATTCCGTGTTTTTTTTTATTTCATTAATTTTATCCTTGTAATTTTGATATTTTAATGCATGCATACATAATTTTATAGTTCATTTCTTTTTTTATGTACCTAACCAATACCTACTGCTCTTTAATCATGCTGTGTAGGTACACATGTTAAGGGATACAGTAATTTTTTAAAATATTAGGTAAGTAGGTATGTTTTTTGGTTGTATATTTCTTGATTGTATTCTGTTTTGTGTGCCAAATAAATAAATAAACTTATTGCTGCCTTAAGAGTGAATTCAAGACGAACTATTGAGAGCCGCTGGAAACATAAAAATAACAAAACACCTGGGTTCTGATTCCACTAACACAATCGCCTCACTATGACAATATTATCACTTCATTATCGCGTAACAATCACCGCCATTGACACCTTTTGGTATTCTACTAACACGATCTTTTTTTGTTTATGCCATGGTAGAAGAAAACCAGGTGGCCGAGCAGTGGTTGTCACCAGCCATAGACATCAGCTTCTTCAAAGGTTACCAACTTCAAAAGATTCAAAACTAAATATCAGCTATACTAAAGGGCGCTTGACACTCACGGAAATCTCGTAAGTTGTAATTATAGTCACACGCGGGCTTTTTAGATATAAGAACATGTTACTGTGTCAGTTACAGGCGAGCAAAATGCTTACCGTTAGGCACACGTCTTGCTCGTCCTGTTTCTCAATATCATAAAAACATACACACACGTAGGTAGCTATAATGAAAGGTTCCCTACCTACCATTTAAACTCGATATCGATCAAGTGTTGGTCAGCAATGAGCGTTTGAGATTATCGCGTTTGTTTGAATCCGAGTTTCGGTCTTTGCCGCTACGTTCCGCCGATGATGGTCGGTACCCGTTGTCGGGCGGGTTGAATAGTCGCCTCTATAGGCGCAATCGGAGAAGTTCGCTTACGCGTTCTAATATGTCCGGTTCCCAGAGTGATCGTCATAATAAAGATACGTTTGCCAAAATCTTCGAAACCATCCGTTTGATACTCTGCAAACATCCCTGATGCACTGCAGAATTATTTATTTATTTATTATTTATTTATACGTAGGGTCACTAACGAGTCTTTAACGTGATAGGCACAAGCTTCTTGTGTACATATTTTGGCAGTAGGCTTTAAAAAGAGTTATTTTTACTTGCTCTGTACACCGGGAAACCCTGCGGCATATTACCTCTAACTGCCAGCGCCCTACGTTCCCTCTCAATGTCAGCATCGTCTTTGAGGTTGTTGGGAATTATATTATGTCCGAGATATCTAAAATTTAGGTATTTACTTATCTTACGTTCATTCCATTCCAGTCAGGGGGAAATGCTCCCTCTGAAAAGTTTAGAAAATAAACTTGTTTTATTGAATCTTCCCATACCCTTAAATTCACTCTGTTTTCTATATTATTGTGTATAGATACCCTCTCTAATTAAAATCAAAAATAATAAATAATAATTAAACAAAGTTTTATATTAACGAAACGGTGACAGCGGGAGAGGCGCCGCATTCCAGCGAGATGCACAGATATTCTGACCGGGTTGTATATATATATGGCAAATTTTTTGGAGTTGGTAATCTGGTGACAACTACGTGACCCTAATTTCTCGGAGGGCGATACCTGGTTTTATTCTACCATGGTTTATGCCATATCTATGACTATTACGATTACACAGTTACAAAAATTGTTTTCAGTTTTATTGCCAAGTAGATAAAATTGTTTTAACATATTTTTCCGTTTATTTTTAATTTCTAGAATATGATTTGGTTAAATTTATGCAAATTGTATCAATAAAATCTTCTGCGTTGATCGAAATTACGATTTTTGTATATCTTTGTATCGAAAACAGGGCTGGCTGTTGAGGTTGAGGTAATAATATCAGCCGAAAAAAAGTGAAAAATAGTCTAGGTTTGTTTATTTGTACTAGGTAGGTAATTTTCGTAACTAATACTGTATCTGATAATCGGTTAAAATTTATCCATGCAGGAAATATAATGGGACAAAAATTTCCACAACGGCATATACTAATGGGCCTTCAATAAATAGTTCTACCTCGTAGTCCCATTAATGGGGCAAAATAATGGGACCACGAAAAAACGACCATACCTAATAGCAATGTCGAGTAATACCTATGTGCATGAAACATTTTTATAATTGAGTTGTTTCGATGCCCTGGGCAGGCATCGTGTTAATTTCCAATCTATTTCTAATTATTATCTGCCTTATCGTGTGCTAATGAGTTTTTGTAAATGTTCATTTCAAAGTCTTTTTAGTAGCAAGTAGCATAGCAACACAAAACAAGTTTTCAAGCAACGTATCAAACCGATTGTGGCTTTTTCGTCCGTAGCTACTGACATAATTGACTTTACACAATTTTACCGGGCTAAAATGTATTTCATAAAGTTTTTAATCCAGTTATCAATGTTCCTTATATGGATAAACGATTCTTCTCAACAAGATACACTGAGCAGTAGAGACAAAAAGAAATTACTGGCCGATAATGTACAGGATTCCATGGGTCTGGGAAGCTTAGTGACAGGTAAAGCCTTCGAATATTAAGCATAATAGGTATTCTGTCGATATATGAACCATCATATTTTCAAGACTGGAGCCACAGACAACAGCTTATGTCGTGGCTGCTTCCTAGAAGAAGAGACTGGTGTAACACGTACAGGTACCTATAACACTGCACGGCCACAGAGGAGGCCAGACACAACACGGGGCTGAAGAGTCTCATAAATTCATCAACCCCATCCACACAACACGACACTCACAGAGAAGCTGAAACGAAAATTCCTGCTCCGATACAAGCCGATCAAGGAGCTGGGTCAGCCCTATTTATTGCTCATTGAAGACACGAAATATCAAGATACAAACCTACCTACATGCTGTAGATATATTACTTATTTAGTTTCGTAGCTAATGTGCTACGATCCCTGGTTTTGATTGCCGATGAAATAAATAAAAGAATTTTGTGAAATGATAGTTAGAAAGTGGAATAGAAAATAAATACTTAACTTGTTATTTTTCACAATTTATTGGAATTATTGCAGAACGTTCAACATCTCTATAAATCTTTAAATTTGACTATGCAAGATGTCCGCGCGCGCAGATTTCTGTTCCCACTTAGAATTAGGTACCTATTATATCGATCCAACGAAGGACAATAATCCAGGATGTTTGCCTATCTACCAACTCGAGTCATGGTCATTGGAGTTGGGCTGGGCACATTGCAAGGCGAGGTGATGATAGGTGTAGCAAAACAACAACTGATTGTTGGGCAAGAGAAGAGCAAAGTCAGAAGTCCAGCTGCAAGTTGGGTCGGCGGACGATTCAGATTCAGATCATTTATTGGCAACTTTACCTACAGGTCTTGTGTAGTTATAAAGTCATTGTACGCGTCGTCGGGGAGCGTCAATGGAGGTATTAGCACTGGACCGTGGTGCATACATTGATTTATTAAAAACGTTTTTTAAAAACCCTTTTTAAATCAATGGGTGCATAGCACAAACTTCGGGAGGCCCGGGTAAAGTCCGGCTGTGGATGATGATGAGTTATTCTAGAGCACAATTTGCGTGCGCTGTTTTAATTCCATTCGTATCATTACAGAGTAGGTATACTCCAATACGTCAGAATTGTCCAGCATAAAAAAGTGATGGAGAAGCCGTGAGAAAGTTTTAATGAAGTTACGAATTATTTTGCAGATGACCCGTACGATGCTGAGGACAAAACAAATCCGACAAATCTTGATTATATTTTGAATATAGACACTGGTCGGTACACCGTAATGGAATACAATTACCACAACCAACAGAATACCTACGTGACTGCTAATTATGCAAGAGAAACCAATGATACGTGCATTGATAGTTACATCGCATGTCTTATTACTGGGTAATACCATCCTACTTAAACTACCTACAGTAGAGATAAGCCATCCTAACCATCCTAAAAAGGGTACCTAACACTCAAACGGTCAGCAGATTAAAGTGGTTTTGGTAAGCCGAAAAATCGATTTTGTAAGCAGAAATAGTACCTATCTACATTGTCCCTAGGTACATTGAGTTGAGAAAATGGTCAATTCCTACCGAGTGTGTAATTTTCGTGGTGCTGTCTTAGAATTTGCACCACCGCATCACTCTCTCTTTCCGTGAAAGTTATTTTTTTGAATTATTGTTCCGAATACGGAAGAGGCCGATATCATTAAGGCGGGTTTTAAGTAAAAACTTTTTGACGTTTGACCTATTATAAAAATAACCATAATATGCCGTCTGTTATACAAGAAAAAAATAAAAATAACACGTTAGAAATGGATTTTTAGTGTACTAACACCTTCATGGCCCAAGACGCAGGTGCCATTCTCCACCACGTGCTGCTGCGGCGCGCCCCTGCGGGTCGCACCGCAGAGGCTGGGCAGTGAATACGTTATACACTAACACCTTCATGGCCCAAGACGCAGGTGCCATTCTCCACCACGTGCTGCTGCGGCGCGCCCCTGCGGGTCGCACCGCAGAGGCTGGGCAGTGAATACGTTAATCAGACATCCACTTATTAGGTACCCATAACACAAGCTCTGCTTAGCTTGGGTCTATGTTGTAGGGATTGTCCAGCATTATTATTATATTTATTAGGTTATTATATTATTTTTTTGTTTCAGTACGACGAGAACTCCAGTCTGTGTGACGAACGATATTGCCTACATTCAATCAACAATGACCTACATGTCATACTGTGACATGTATTTTGATAATTGTAGAAGAGGGTACCGTAAGTACCTATTTGCCTATACCTCAACTTCACCTCAACCTTCAATGGCCCACTCCTGGACGCAGGCCTCTCTTATATAATACTTACCTACATACAAAAGTGCCTTATTATCTTTTTCAATACTCGTACTCGGAAAGTAGGTCAGAAGTTGCCTGGGAAGCTGGATGAAAGTAATACTTTTCGTCCCTAGGGACGAAATGTCACTCAATTATACAGTGTGATGTAAAATTGAAATAACTTAGAAGTACAGTATCATACTATTATTTACTTTCAACAATTTCTTTAAATAATAATTATAATAATAATAATGGTGGAACAATTCACACAGCATTATCTAGCCCCAAGCTAAGCAGAGCTTGTGTTATGGGTACTAGATAACTGATATACATAATACAATACACTACATAGATAGATATTTTTATTATACATAGAAAACATCCAGAACGCCCTGAACAAATATCTGCAGATCGTACAAATATTTGTCCCGAGGCGGGAATCGAACCCGCAACCTCCTGCGTCGCAGGCGGACCTTCGCCCACCGCGCCACAGTGGTCGTCACAAAAAACATAGTTTTCGATAAAATATTTATGTACCATTTTTAAATGGTAAAAATCAATGGTAGAATAGTTAATATAGCCATGGTAGCTCTCGCTATCCAACCATGGTAGAAAAGACATGATAGAATACCGATTTCGCTTGTTCAGGTCTGACCTGTCTGACGAAGTCGCTTGGGTGGTTTCCCGTCTTTTTGCCATCAGCCCGAGAGTCTCATCCGAGAGCTCAGACGAAGTAAAAAAACAAGACAGAGTGACGCCGGCCGACAAACTGATGCCGGTTTCGTAAACATGTGCGCGTTTGATGAGTGTTGCCGTGTAGTAAAAACGAATTACCCCTAATATTTTATTGTATTAGCAGAATGAATGGATAAGTAAATAGTAGATAAGATGACATTTTTTCAAATTGTATATTTACCTCACTTAGAGGTAGTATAAAAGTAGGTATGTTTATTCCGACTAGAAAGGGGGACAATAAAACAACAGTAATATCAAACATTGGTTTTAATGGCCTTTATATTGCGTAAGTTTTCTGTAGAACTGTCATTTACGGTCCACCGTTCTGGAAATTGTTTCCAATTTCGAAATATGGTGGAAACGTATTAGGTACATAAATATTTTTCGATGATGCATCGCTTATTTTATGCTCTTGGCCAGCATAACTGTGCTCAGTCTCCAAGTTAGAGAAAACGTTGTCTTTGCCAATAAATCGCTTTAAAATCTTTTTATCAACTGATTTATATTGCTTTTCACTAACTATCACTATGGTTTCATTACATTATTTACGCACAACAGTTTCACAATTTTTAGGCCAATTTTTGGTATTTTTACATAAAAGGAGTATACGACGGTAAGGGAGGCAACCTTTGTTTTGAATTTAATATAATTTTTCCTCTATAGCAATATTTTTCAAGTCACTGCGTTCGGGAGATCTCAACGGAGGCTAAGCAAAAGGGGGTGAGAGGAAAGTGGTTTTTTTTTATTTCGATGCAAAATAAGCCTCTAGTTCCCTGCAATCGAAAACCCTCAGTAGCACTTACAAAAGGGGAAGGAGGGCTGGGGGCAAGGTAATAAGGTAATACCTTTTTTGCAATAAAAAATATCCCTTTCTATATGAACGCAACGCCATAAATGTTGTTATCCAAATTAGTCTGTGGGCAAGATTTGTTCCGAGGGGGGGGGGGGGGGGGGGGATGGCGGTGCAAATCTCAAAAAGTCGGCATTTTCCTTAAGCCTGAGATATACATTTTCCTAAAAATGTCCTTGTCTCTGCATGTCCTTAATGATATCCCTTAGTCGAGCATATTTACTAACATTTAACTTTTAGACCCACTTAGACCACGATATCTCGTTAGACCCCAATTTTGCCTGATGTTATTAATTATCCTATAACTACCGGGACATCAAGACGAATCATTAGACTCCTCATTTATTGAAATCGGACTTATAGTTTCAGCGCTACGTGAGAAAATAAAATCGGCTACTTACAAACATACGAACGAAGCCAGTAGCCAAAGTATTTACCCATGCTCCGTTGGTAGTCGGGTAAAAAAAATAGGTACCTAAGTAAATTAATACATAACATTACGTTTCACGTCACATTAATAACTTCCTCAACAAACGGGAACTTTTGTGACGCTTAGTGTTGGCAACACTTGTGGCGGATTTGTGTTCCAAGTTGTCATGATAATTTATAAAGTTGATTTACTAAAAATATATGTTTTTAAGTTTACTTAAGTATGAAATGTGATTCCATCCTACTTCTTGTGTATTGAAGATTGGGTTTTACACCATTTTACAACACAATTTGACATTGTTTCTGTAAAAAATACGAAATATTATATCGTGACACTCCGCGCGCCGGCATAGCTCGACTGACAAGGTATGGCTTAGTTTCGTTTTATGTCTGTGCGTGTAACTGTGTATGTACACGGCTAGGCTTAGTTTTGCCGCCATCGGTGAGTCGGCCGGCGAAACTCTATCTTGCTTTTTTATTCATCTGAGTCCGAGAGTTTGGATTTCTTGCCAGTATGCTGCTTTTGGCAGAACCTGATTGAAAAATCTGAAGTTTAGAAAAGGGGACGGCTAATTTACTATGGGGTCGAAGATTTTGAGGGCGAGAGTATTCTTGGAAGAAGTTCATGATATTCCTAACAAATATGCTTATTTCTAAAATATATATTCCAGTAAGCGTTAAAATATTTTCGTTGGCAAAGTGGGTTTTGCAGCTTTCCATTGCATCGAGGTTCAGTATTATTCTGAGACATCTTTTTTGTAGGATGAAGAGTTTCAGTGCGTCGTCGGTGCTATTACCCCACAAAATAATTCCATATTGGATTCAAGCGTTAGGTTACCTTACCTTCAACCATTGGGTAACAATGTACAATTATCTTTTTCAGGAGTATGGCGTGTGATTGCACAAGGATTTTGCTTTTGGAACAGAAACGGAGAAAAGAAAATTTACGATTTTCATACTAACACTTTCGTGTCAGATTATGAACTGAAAATTAGAATGAAAGGCCAGCAAGGCTAAGCTACCTACCGAAACGATCGTCACCATTAATGTGTCCACAGAACAATATACTGGTCCTGTTGTTTATAAGACTTTATCTTACCACCTACTTATGTCGCCAAATATTCTATACTCTGAATTATGACGAATATTATATGTAGGTATGTATGTGGTAAACATTAAAAAAGTATTTAAAGAAGTGCTGAAATTAGGTTAAGCAACAACGAGGTGGTTGTTCCACCGGTTCTAAGGTTCTAAGCCATTTGACATGATACTTAGCTGTTCTATCTGGATGTGATGACTAATTCATCGGACTGTGATGGTTGTTCCATCGGACTGTTGTTCATTGAGCTATGATGGCTGTTCCACCTGTGCTCTGGTTCAGCGAGCTATGATGGCTGTTCCACCTGTGCTCTGGTTCAGTGAGCTATGATGGCTGTTCCACCTGTGCTCTGGTTACTGATTCTTACTGTTATGGGGATAATTCCCCTTATGGCCTCCATCCTCCCCTATAGCCATCCCGTTCCTCACACTTTATCTCTGATCTACTTGTCCGCAGACAGACCAACGAATTGGTATACACACAACAATTATAATCTGAAACTGCTTCTAATATCGGTGGCAAAAGATCTCAATTGCATACAATGTAACTCAAAGTCACTCACCGATGTGTCTCGCTTGCTGTCTCGTAACAGAATGAATCGTCGGCCGTTCATCGCCGAAGGACCGCGCTGCGCGCGCGCCCGCTTCGCCTCGACCGGTTATGGCCAGTCCGCTAAAATCTTTATCAACCTACCTACAACCTAGGTAGGTACTCAAAATATTTCTTCGCCTTCGCGACATTCCCCCCCTTCAAGGAAGAATGAGAAATAAAGATATTAATATCAATACTATTTATCAAACAAGGATTTGTATGTCGATCACTTAATCTGCCTTTGAACATTAACTGAATTTACTGGTGAAACAATTAATAAGTAAGTGGTCCACTCCTTGACCTTTTCTCTGACTTTAACCGCTGAAGCCCGAGCTGAAGTATGAGGCCAATCAGGCCTCATACTGATTTCTACTGTATCAGTTTTTGATTCTGGTTGCACCGCAGCATGATGTACTGACTTTATTCTATGTTCCTCAGAACCTTTAGCTCTGATCAGTGGAACTGGGTCTACATTTGAAACTACACTTTGCTCTTTGTTCAATTAATGCGCTTTACGCCAGGTGCTACAGAAGACCTGCGCTCTTCATTTTACTCTTCATCATTCCTTTTCTCTTCTTTGAGTGGCAGTCTTTTGGTCTCATACTGTATTTTATAACTGTGTATTTTCTTCTATTTATCATTATACTTTCTTGTTTTATGAGCCAATAAAAATTATCTTTTACCTATTATCATTTGGGACTCAATCTGTTTAAGTGGATCTGTGTCTCTTTCAATGTCTCTTGCAACTTTTACCTGCCAATCCAAAATGTTTTCTAGTTCTGCTATTCGTCCAACCCTCCAGTGCGCCCTATTTGCCTCTGATTTTATCTGTAGATAAACCTTTCTTGTATTGATTAGTTACCATCAATCTATTCTGCAAAATCATCGACACGCAGATAATCTTGACGAGTAAACACGTACCTACTCCAGCTCAGCAACTACCGTCGTCGTAAGCGGTTGTGATCATAGCTTCAAGCTCTTTTATTTTCGTACACAACTGATTGTGTGTGTCCAATACTCTCTTCATAGTATACACCATTCCGGTCCAAACCTCCATTCAGTCCATACCATGGAGCTAATTCTAGTATACATTTCAGCGTCAATTGCTTCCTATGTGTAGCTGTAAGTTTGAATTATTTGACGTTATCCGATACAATCAACTATGGCAATTTGTTACTGCTACATAGTTCTTATGGAAAGAAAACATTCTCCGACATATAGTTCTTTTACTACTCTCTCTATGTGGCAAACCTAGCGTTGCTTCTGAGTAGTTAGCTTAGCATATTTGATTCTAATTTAATTTCATTCTTCGACAATATCTATAGTAATAGTATTCGTAAGACCCTCCTCAACCAAGGAGTTAGTCCAAAAATGTTGATGTTTGGACGCTGCAAGATTTTTGACAGAAACTCAACCTGAATTTTAACTTTAATACTTTGACTGCCCTGGGCGCTCACGATACAAGTTCGCTGCAAAGCAACGCAGCATCGCATACCTTTACCAGTCTATTTATCTGCCTTGGTACTCAATCTATACCAGACAGATATTGTTTTGTTGGTAGGTTATTTGTAGTGACTTAAATCTGTTTCATTTTAGAAATCATTATTCGCGGCACAAATGGCAGAATTACTTTACACCGTCTCGAAACTAGATTGCTATTAGTCAAAGCAATAGTGATTTTATTTCCGGCACGGGCGTTTAGTCACGAAAGGCTCGATCGGCCCATGCATCATACAGTTGTCTTTACAAAAATAGTAACTCTGTGGGTTACTATACAAAAACTGTGACATAATTTATCAATCTACATCACAATAGAAATGAACTACCAGCAATTCTCGTCTACGAGCCGGAACGTTATTTTAGTCCCTTAAGGGCACTAATGTAGACTTGCCAATAACAAAATTAACATTAATATTAGCGTGTAAAGAACTGAGCTTATTAACAACTACAGCGTACACTTGCATTGAAGAGTCTGTACAATGCACTTACAATTACAACTTATACACACCTTAATAACTTCATTATTATTTTAGCTTCTGTCTCTGTTGCATGGCATTTTTCATAATTTGTACACCGTAATCGGTAAAACATGTTGATGCTTGCATACCTGTTTATAAAATCTTAAATCTACACATGTTTTAAGCAAATAAATGATATTTATCTTTATCTTTATCTTTATCTTTATCTTTATCTTTATCTTTATCTTTATCTTTATCTTTATCTTTATCTTTATCTTTATCTTTATCTTTATCTTTATCTTTATCTTTATCTTTATCTTTATCTTTATCTTTATCTTTATCTTTATCTTTATCTTTATCTTTATCTTTATCTTTATCTTTATCTTTATCTTTATCTTTATCTTTATCTTTATCTTTATCTTTATCTTTATCTTTATCTTTATCTTTATCTTTATCTTTATCTTTATCTTTATCTTTATCTTTATCTTTATCTTTATTTAAGAGCGGCCAACCCGTCTTACTTTTCATACAAACGCTCTTACGTGATTATGGCGTTGTAATACATCTTTCTTTGAAACTTTTAACTAAAAGGTATATTATATTATAAACATAAATTGTATAAGTAAACACAATATTTAGATAGAAACCTTGCAAATCTAATGGAGATTCTAAACGACACAAAGTTTCATTTCACACAAACTTGTAAGGCTTACTAAAAAACTCTTATTTCCCTGTTGCAAGTTTCATGAAATTTCTAAACACTGTTTTTCCTAGGGCCGATTACCTGCGAGTGAACTGCGAAACTAACCAAATGCCGACGAGGGATCAGGCGATTCCTCTCTCTTGTCGCTTTGCCTCTTTCTTTTACATTGCGCTGGTTGAAACAACAAGCTTTTCAATCACGCTCTCGTTGACGATAATAGGACCGGGAAGGGCCCTTAAGTTTTGTGGATGATAGCAATAATTACATTTTAACAACTTTCGTTATTTAATTTTACATCTTTACGGACGCAAGCTTCTGTATGCTTTTGTGGGGTAGTCGGATTGGATACGGATGTTAGGATCCCTTTCCGTTATATGTATTACATCATTCAGGAGGGGTACTTCGTAGATAGTTAATACGCCAGTGTACTAAACTAATTACGACTCTATAATGCCACTGATTTTGCCTGACCAAATAAAAAATAATGAATACCCTTTCCCTCGAGAAAAACGAAGATAAATAATAGTCAATTCATTACTATCAATCTAATCACTGCCTGATTCATTATTTCTGCATATTACAATCTACTCGTAAAAGGCATTCAATTCATTCATTTCAGGTGGTGATTTCGCACCAAAAAGTTAATACTTATACTTATAGGTCTATTTAATCAGTAATGAACAAGCATCTTTAGGCTATAGTTATGGCTATAGGTATTTGACTCGGCAATGCTCGAACGCTAACAGCCGTAACTGAGAAATCGTAATCTTTCTCAGATCTTATTTACTATGACTAAGCAAGGTTTTTAAACAGCGTGGTGTTTATAGCCATATTCATAATTATGCTAACTCTCTGTTTTAGCTGACTTCATTTACCATCCTGTGCAATTTTTTTTTAGGACAAAATATGGCCTGGTTATACGCACCATATTCAGAGCAATACTAACACTTGCGATTATTTCTACAGGTGCTTACCCTGTGACCACAGATATCCGAAACTAAGATTGTGCCTGTGACCTTCTTGAAAGCAGTTAAAGCAACGGTTTCCTAGTTGAGCTTTCCTGTTGTGAACATTTTTGTACCTTGTACATTTGGCATTAAAATAATCTTGCCTACAACATATACATTTCTCGTAAATTTCCTCTTAGGTGGCTCTTCTGAACTTTCTGAGACATCGTTTTGTCTTTTCTTTGATTGTGTTTTACTGAATTGTCTGTTATCATTTTTGTGTTTGTCTTTTCTATTATTATTATTTATACGTGGCCTATTGTTCGTTATTTCTACAGCTTTTATATGTAATGCTCCTATTGTTATTTTTTCTGTGATGTCTTTCTCTTCTATATTTGCCGGTTCTGTAATCTTTACACCTATTGTGTCTGTCTTTAGTCTATTTGAGGTCTCTATAGCAGATATTATGTATTCTAGATATTTTCTGATACCGTCTACTTTTCTTCTTCGTCTATCATCTTCATTCTTACTTCTTAGATTAGATATTTAGAGAATTTCTCCATTGTCATCAGTCCGAGATGCTCGTGATTTACGTCTTCGCCTAGGGAGCTCAATACGAGTAGGTGTCTCTCTATTCCATTAAGTACATATCTGCATTATTTTATTTGATTTTTATTGACTGGTTTTATCCTGTATAATGCCACATAATGTGCGTCAATAATTGCCGCAGGTTTACCGAACTTTTCCTTTAGAGTTTGGACAGCTATGCTATTATTTGTGTTAGTTGTGTCTTATCTTATCCTTCTATTTCATTGATACTTCTACCGTCAGTATTTGATGACAATTGGTCCTAAATATGGTACCTGTCACTTGAGAATGTCACCATCAAAAGTAAATTCCATTCTTGTCAATTTACCAGAAATATTAAGATTTCCGCCATTTATCGTGGCTGCACTACGTTTTTCATCATTGCGCTATATACAAATATCTAATTATATTCCCAAATCTTCAGCCTGAATTTGTATAAACGTGTACTCGGTTATCTTAGCAGTGTCAGTTTCTGTAGCTTATTTACAATAGATGTGGATTTTTACCACAAACCTCTGAGTAGCACTCTTAAGTTTAGCTCCGTGGTACTCTAACTCTCTTTAGTTACCTTCACCATCAGATATTTGCTTAAGGGCACACTGGGCAGAGTTTATGCACGATTGTACTGATTCGTACAATAATTTCAAACGGGTTAGGACGATACTTATTTTGTTTATTTTAAGTACAGTTCCTCATTTGAACTGACCATGAGCGAAAGATCTTGTCCTTATGTAAAATCTACAACAACATTGTAATTTATTTAGCAACTTACTTGTATTAAGTTCTTGCCTACCTATGTTTCTTAGGTACTATAGGTAGCAATTACGAGCTATTCTCAATATCTCACACGCGGTTTTTCCCAACGTCTCATGTGAGACGCCGCCTCTTCCCAACGTCTCATCTTTTTGCATTAGGGCTGTATTTGAAGCTTTATTTTTATTTCAAGGTTGCAAGATTTTTATTTGTGACTTGCTATCTACTGTCTACGTGGGTACCAAGGAATTTAGTAGGTACATATCAACGTAAGTTTCTACTAAAACCTCTCGACATTAGGTTTATTTAGAAGGTAATTAGTGACTTTTTAACCTACTGCAACCTTATTTAGTTGTATGTCCAGCAGTGGACTAAGGTCCCCTTTCACCTGCTGTAGCAGTAAGGCACTTAATGCAAATTGACTCTCACGATCAATAAATAACACAGCATTTTTTAACAAACAGACTTTACCTGAATTTACAAAAAAATACGTTACTTTGTCATGTATTAATATACAATGCCCGAACTTGTTTGGTAGGCCTATTATATTGTATTTGTAACACATTAGGTACAGGTTAGTCACATTAGGTGTAGGTCTTTTAATAAACTCAAAGTGTCATACAGTGTAAGAACACCCTAGATACCTACTGCGGGTCTAGTGCATAGGTAGATTTATTATCTTGCTCAAAGGTTGCCTGGAACAAATAAGGCCGCCCATTGCGCCAACGGCCTCAGTCTTTGTTTTAATTCTTTATGAGTGTGCCATAAGCAATTTACTTCAAAATTGCACTTTAAAATCGTTATTTATCTCAGAATCTGTGAAATCTACTACCTTCATATTTAATGAAATGTTACTTCGATATTTTATCTTGAATTGCGTGTTTTAAAAACACGATTGGTGAAAGTTTTCTCAATAGTTAATTATTAGGAAAAATATATGTTTTTCACACATTTTGCTATTTATCTCAGGAACAGCACACATTTCTTCTTCGGTTTTTGTTTTGCTAAAAAACCTAGTCTTATTTCTTTAGTTGTGTCTTTTAATTTTTCGATTGGTTGCTTCATCAGCCCGTAATTAAGTAAAAACAGTTTTGGCAAATAGTAAATTCGGTGCACGTATGCTCTGCACTTCTCACTCACAAGAAAACCATATCTTGTGATCTCGCTCGAAATCCATCTCGTAGCGGCGTTATTGCACACTCTTAACTACCATAAGTTGTTCCTGTTGGTATTGTTTTGTACAGTTAATGTGCATAATCCTCCTTGCGAAGTCTATGAGGAAATTGTGAAAATGATCCTTAATGGGCGAATCGACACTACATCTAAATAAAAACCAACTTTTACGCCCGGGCAAAGTGTAAAATCTACACAATTCCTTTAGTGCAAGAAAGCAACGGTCATGCAGCATAATATCCTACTAATATAGTAGGTACCTGGTCTACCAAACGGTAGTAAAATGCTTGAAAATTTTGTCTACTTCGCAAATTTGCAGATAAGCAAAGTCGTAAAATATTCTACGATCTAATTATAGAATTTTACTAAGTTACTCCGTCGAACCGGGCGAACACCTTTAGTAAAACTACCCACATGACATTTTACGAAATCATGTACGGACATTGAATTACTACTACTAGCGTACTAGTGTATCTATTATAAATTTATAACTCACTGTGTTCCGATTCTTTTAGACTGTAAGGTTTGAGATAATATATCCCTGCATCTCCACCATGTCGCCAAATACCTCTATACTCTGAATATTGTCCAACTTGACCAACGAATTGGTATACACACAACAATTATAATCTGAAACTGCTTCTAATATCGGTGGCAAAAGATCTCAATTGCATACAATGTAACTCAAAGTCACTCACCGATGTGTCTCGCTTGCTGTCTCGTAACAGAATGAATCGTCGGCCGTTCATCGCCGAAGGACCGCGCTGCGCGCGCGCCCGCTTCGCCTCGACCGGTTATGGCCAGTCCGCTAAAATCTTTATCAACCTACCTACAACCTAGGTAGGTACTCAAAATATTTCTTCGCCTTCGCGACAACTTACTGCCCGCGGCTTCGCATACGTTATTTCTATGGAAATGTTTTATGATTAGGTAAGGTACCTACTTACATAGGAAGGTACTTGTACCTTCCTATGTATAGATATTTGGATATAAAGTTTGGATACCTACTTCCTAAACCTAACCTTCGCATCAGACTTCACACTTTCACACTAATAATTAATAAATGCAAAAGTTTGTATGGATGGATGGATGTTTGTTGGGCTGAAATTTTAAATAAACATTATTAATTCTAGACCTCGCAAAATTTACGATTTCGGTAAAGGTAACTGCGAGTAAAAAAAGACAGCCCGATAAGTTTATAGCGAGACCCCTTCACCTTTCCTTCACTTGAAAGTTCCCATAGATAAATACATTGATTAATTAAAAAGGGAAGATAGGCTACGTTCTACCAGCGCTTACCTACTCAAAAATTGGCATGTGTTACACCTACACGCAAACACAGTTATATTTCCATTCCTGTGCAATACAAAGAAGAACAAAGACGGAAAGACGTAGGTACCTAAGACCGAAGTGAGACCGAGACAACAGATATTTCTGGCTAATACGACCGCCCATGCCGCCAGTCAGACGGTGACTGAGGTGGGAGCACACAATTTTACACAATTTGAGGTTGCCACTTTCGAGAAACCAGTACCTCATCTTCCCTTTTTAAAAATCAATGGATAAATAGTAAGATCTTTGTAAATAACTTCTTCACGACAAATCTACTAAACGGTTCAGGCTGAAATTTTGCACGAAGTCAAGATCTAGAATAAAACAAAGGATACTTTTCATCCCATAAATAAGTTCCCATGATAATATGAATACCTAAACTAAAATAATCACACTAATATTATAAACTACCTGTAACCCGCCGCTTCGCCTGCATAATTTTTATCTACCTACCCATTAGGTATTACAAACATGTTAAAAGTTAGTTAAAAGAAGTTTATTATATAGTAGGTACCTATATAGGTACAATAAAAATCTGTAATTCAATTTAAAATATGATTGTTTTAATGTTTACGTAAACTTAGATTCTCCATGTAAAGATAAAATAATCTTAGTTTACATTAGCATTAAAACAATCAACCTATAAAATATTATTTTAAGTTGAATTACAGATTTTATCCTATAAACTATGACAGGAACACAAAAGGAGTATGTACCTTAAAATTTGATTCATCCACCTGTCTAATCCCCCATTAGACAAATGCCAAAAAGTTACTTATCAGGGGGATATGCTTATTTTGTGGCGGTCAGCAGTGAACCAATACAGGCTAGGCTGTTGAGGTTGAGGTTGGAGGGTAAGTAGGTATTTGATGTTGCAGTGAAATAGAGTACTATTATACCTTATAAGGGGTGAGGTGAGACCCGTATCCATCTGTCTATCCATCTGTCACCAGGCTGTATCTCATGAACTGTGATAGTTAAAACAGTTGATATTTTCACAGATGATGTACGTCTGTTGCCGCTAAAACAACAAATACTAAAAAACGAAATAAAATAAATATTAAAGAGCCTTTAGAACATACATGATTTTTTTGCTGTTTTTATAGGTGGCCGCACTTGGCCAGTTTTATTTAACATGTATATCTCTTTAAATAATATGAACACAGTTAAGCTCTATGGACTTGTATATTTACTCAAAGAAACATAGACTTACAAAGTTACAACTTACAACTAAAAACCATGACACAAATCCTCGGCTTGAAACTAATCAATGATAAGAACTCTGTTTTTATCAACTCTCACATTTGGCAGACTTTTTAATTTTTTTATAAACTTATCAGCAATTCTATCATCAACTTCTCTGCCGGTAGTCTCTGAGTATTCTCCTAGAACTTTCTTCTGCAGTCTTTTGAAAGGCAGCTCATTGCCTTTCTTTTCCAAAACAGATAAAATTACAGCGTGCCAGTTGAAGTTTTCACTCATTGCTAGTTCTCCAATTTTAGCAACATTTTGCTCATGAAGACACATGCTTTCTTCTGCCATTTCTTGTTCATCTACCTTACCTTTCTTCTTCTGTGGTTTTTCGCCATTTTGCACAATTTCTACTCCATTCTCACCCGTCTCTACTACTCCATTATTGCTGTTAACAGTGTCCTGTCGTTTACGCTTGTTCTTTTTGCTTTCTTTATTGTCACCATCATTGGTAGATTTTGTCCTGTTCTTTTTCTTTCCTTTCTTTCCTTCAGTTGGTTCTTCTTCTTCCTCTGGAACAGGTTCTTCAGCTTTTTGTATTTCTGCTTCATACTTTTCTCGCTTCTTTTTTTCTTTTTGCTGTTTTTTAGATAGGGGCTTTTCCTCTTCTACAGTCTCATCATTAGTTGGCACTTCATTTTCTTCAGCTTCTTCTGTTACATCATCATTATGTCCATTTTCTTTTTTAAGTATGTTGTTATTGTCATTTCTGCTATCTGTGGCAACATCATCATCAGTTTCTTTTGGTGTAGTTTGATTCTGGTTCCTTTTATCAGCGTTTGAAAGTGCTGACAGCTTCACAGATATTAAATCCCAAGCCTGATCAATATCACTAGGATTGGTTTTATGACCGCAAACATTTTTGACAAAGTTGACAAACTTTGGCTTTTTACGTGGAGTATTTTGATGCTTGCTGATGTTTTCAATAATTCTTAGTACATTTCTAGGGGCAGCTTTCTGTTCATCTAGTACAGACTGTACCAAGTCGATCCAAGTGTTTTGTTTCTTTTCTCCTTTCCTCTCCTTGGCTACAAAGCCCTTAGCAGAATAGCGCTCTGCCTCAGTTATGCATTTAGTGTGCTCATTGTATGCAGGTCCTCTGTAAGTAAAAAAACCAATATTTTATAACTCATAAATAAATTATCAAAAACAGCATGATTCAGTAAATTCTATAATTTATTATTAAGATTAGATTCAGTCTTTTTTTCAAGAAAACCTCGAGTAGATTTTAAGTAATTTTAGGGCTTAGGTACCTAAGTGCTTCGCCGGATTCAGTTTTATTGGTCATAATTATTTTGAAACAAAAAACGCCCATGAGCCCTATTTTGTTAGTTTTATAAGTTGCATAATAATGAGTAGGTTGCCCTTCATATTCTTACAGTAGGTTCAATATACTCACAAGAAATCTTTGAAACAGTCCATACATGATAGGTTTGGGGATCGGTTCCTACACTTAGTCGTAGTATAGTGCTTCTCCACTTTAGGCTTCTGCAAGGAGTCGCCGCAATAACCGCAAGTAAATACGACCATAATTTCACAATGTATGTTAGTTTTGGTCTTCAATAAATCTAAGAATAGATTGTATGAAAAACACGTGCTTGAACGGATTGTAAATGCTCGCTCGCTTGCTTTGATTTGATTTGCTTTGCTTCCGAAAAAATATTTTGAGTTGAATTTTGTTGTTATGACATTGAATAACGCGCTTTTGTGACAGTTAGGACAGATGACAGTAAAATAAAAAGCATCCACTACTTTCCACACAGTCGTAAACCTTAAAAATCTAGATTAGGTAGATTTACGTCAAGCAAGCCCTCAGATATGAAAGTAGGTAAGCAAGCTTGTTTTATGCTATAATTTTATACGATATTTTTGCAAGAATGAATGATTTATTTTACATACAAAATAAATCAAAATAACATCATAGTAAAATAAAAACATATAACAGGTGGCCTTATTGCTGAAAGCAATTCCTTCCAGGCAACCTTATCTATAATATTATATAGCTTAATGTGTTGGTAAGCTCATAACTCAATAACGCCTGGACCAATTTGGCCAATTCTTTTTTTAAATGTTCTTTTGTTAAAGAAAAAATCTAATAATTGCCGGGAAAACACCTATAAACGTTTCCGTGTGTACAAAATATGTGTACTATCCGATAGACCCTCCCCCCCCTGTGCTAATGTGAGTAAGATCTGTTGATGCCTAAATAGATATCTAGTGCTTAAGTGAGTGAATCTGTGATTGTGTACCTACCTATGTAGGTACGAGTGACCTAGGACAACATAAAGTTAAATCCGTTCGTAAGCATCCGTCTACACAGCTGGGCAAGCAGTCTCGATATCGATGGCGACGATATCGGTCGCAAAGTTTTACCGGATATAGTTCATAGTTTCTCTTTATTCATAACTTAAATATGTTTTTTTTACGTATTTTGATTTTTTTTACAAGAATCAAGTTTCAAATGATTCATTAACACCTGTAGAGGTAGTATAGGTAGGTATAGGTTGCCCGAATAGGGTTGTCACTATTTAGCCACTAGGAAAATAAAACTTTTTGTATGGGAAACTGAAAATAGGAATTTTTAATTATGTCCCCCCCTCCCCATAATAGAGCAATAATCTAGATAATTTTACATAAATATCATACCTACGGTTCAATTTCTTATAACGACATAGTACAATATCAATAATGCTGCATAATATAATGCTTGTGTTTATTAATGTCAAGACTTCGTATACAAAAATACTGAGAAATCATGATTTGTAGGCTCAGAGAGAAGTGTCTTGTTCATAAACACAATGTGGTTCTGGTTCAACATACGTAACAATAATGATAAAATTCACAAGTTTAGATGCGTAGATTGTACCTATACATGGATGGATGGATAAATTGTGTTACAAAATATACCAATAGCGTTTTTCGCTTTATCCCATGCATCCTAGCCCCCCAGCAATATGTGCTTTAATAGAACCAGCATCAGTTGTCGATCTACCCTTGGTGAAGCCAAATCGATTTTTATGTAACAACCTATTGAGGTTGAAGTGAGAGGACAACTGAGTGAGAATATTTTTTTCAAAAACTTTACTCATTGCAGGAAGTATTGAAATTGGCCTGTAATTGGCCGGATCAGTGTGGCTACCAGATTTATAAAGAGGAACCAGTTTACTATATTTCATGAGATATGGGAAAACTCCGGCGTCAACACAACTATTGAAAATGTAGGCCAAATTTTGTTAAAATTTTTGGAGTAACTTCCTTAATAATAGAACTCAGTACTTTGGTTGAAATACCCCAAAGATCCTCAAAATTTTTAATGTTGATGGACTTAAATTTTTTCACAATATAATTAGCGTTTACATGACTCAATATAAAAACCTCGGTACATTTTTTTACAGATGATTCTAATAATTTAACCGCGATTGAAGGTAAGGAGTTTAGAGACCGGGTAACAACTTTAGGAATGTCAGAAAAGAATGAATCAAAAGCATCGGCAATATTTTTATCGTGTCTAAGTATTGAATTATTAATTTTAAACCTTATTTCTCGATTTCGTGACTTTGATTGACCAGTTTCGTTATTTATAAGTCTCCATGTTGCTTTGATGTTATCTTAGATTAGTTTACAATTTTTTTCCTCAAAAATAGGCATTTCGCTGTTTACAGACTTTGTATAATGTTTTTGAGTAGTTTGTTAAATACAAAAGAAACGCAGGATCATTCAACATTATGTAGCTTCTCTAGCACCATAAAGATTATATAGTCTATTCCTACTTCTATAAATACCGCGAGTGGCCCAATCAGTAAATCTGACCCTGGCCCTAACTGTGCATGTTTTATGTGTAAATACTTCGCAGTGTGTTCCTTGTTTATAACACCTAAGAGTTTGGCAAAAAGATCATTAGGGTTATCGCAACAAGATATATTAGGACCAGGAACCTTCTGTTATTTTGAAGAAAAAATATTGTAATAAAATATTATAAAAAAATATTCAGGTATAAGATAATATTACACGAAGATGGGTATCGACTGTGTAGAAGGCTTTACGATACATAAATGACGTTTTCCGACACTTTGATGTGTGACACTGACAGACAGAACCAGTGCCCCGCCCACCTGCCGCTGCGCCGGCGGCGCGGCCCCTCCTTAGTCGGCGCGGCGCGGGCGGCCCTTGTTCGTTACGCATCAGGGTTGCCAACCGTACGAGGTTCCTCGTCCAAGACAAGATTTATGGTTTATCCATTTTTTTTTAATTCAGTTCGTTTATTAAAAACCACGCGTTGTGATACCACTCCACGCGTTGTGATACCGTTAGTGTCGTGTGTCGTGATCGAGTAGCGTTCGATAATGAAACCAGTGGTAGTGGTAACGTTCGTAGCAAAAGACTAAAAAAGAGGGTAGATCGATATATCTGCCAATAATAACTCACTCGCAAGACATTCAGTTATTCCGTGATCATGGCGCATGAAACTGTGCCGAAATATTGGAAAACTCAAAATTCAAATCATGGTAAATATCCCGTTGTAAATAAGTTTAGTATTAATAACCATGATGGATTTAAAAGTTTTATAAATAAATAAAATAATTCTCAAAATAAAATCTAATATTAAATCAAAAAATTACTAAAGTATTATTATATTCTCACAATAGTTAAGGCACGTTCGCTCTATCAACTTCCATCCATCCGCAAACAGGTCATCCTGAGGATTCTTGGCGAGGAGGTTGTTCAGAGCGCGCTGGGCGCGGGAGATAGGAGCCTGCTGGCGATATAATGTTCTTGCACGTAGTGGCTCGAACAAGCGCACACGGCCAATGAAGCATGTTAGTAAACAAGGTACGACACAAATAATAAAATCTCACTTGGTTGGCGTCGAGTTTCAGATTTATTTGTAAGCAATTTTTATTGGAGGGAGGATCTAAAATCGACAAGTAATGTAAATTACGTTAGTTTAAGGACGCGCCAGCCAACAAAGTGAATTTTAGGTTAAGTATGGGCGGTTTGTTTAAGTTTATGCTCCATTCAAAATGGATACGATTTATGTACGATGACACTAAACCTCGTATAATTATGTACGAGGTTTTGATATAGGTACGTACGTACGTACGTACGTACCAGGTTCTTACATCAAAAATGTCACTGCCGTATTTGTGCGATAATTGTCGCTATCCCATTAACCGAGAAATAAAACATTTTGGTCTTCGCATTTAGTCGTCTTCTCGGAAGAAGAATCAAATGGAGGTGACAGTGGAATTCACACGAAAGGGACCTAAAGCTCCTATAAAGCTGTATTAAGACAAATGGATGAAAGATTTATCGGTTACCTATCTATATGTGACATGAAAATTTATTCATTTTATTGTAAAATTATGCAGAAATTTACAATGCAATAATTATCACCTTTGTTTATGATTTTCTAAGCAAAGTATTACGTACGTACCCACCTGTTTTTAAGCAACGCACGCAATGCTCAGATTATGATTTGATTCTGATTTTTTTCTGATCTAGATATTTTTTGTGGATTCTATGATATAATATGACGTGAGCTGAGTAGGAAATATTTGGAGACGTAAACTAAGATTAAAAGTAAGTAAGTAGTTACTTATGCAAAGTTTCATCAATTTATACTTTTGATAATCATGTACCTAAAGATTATTTTTAATGCAAAGTGATGTTTTATTAAGTAGTAGGAGAGACACAATAGTTTAGTTCCTTGTTTAAAAAAAAGACGTGTGGCACTCGGGGACTGCCGCGGTAAAGCTATTGCAATGCCATCTAGAGGCGAGTTGCTGAACTAAACAGACAAACGTCAAGGTTTTTTCGTTACGGAATTTCTGGATTCGGTCCCCGCGCTCAAGGCCCGCGATAGAAGCTATGCAATAGCTTAAAAATCTTAAATTATCATCTTAAGTTTATTATGTCTTTATTTTAGTTTTGTTACCTATAAGATTATGTTCTACGTCGTCGATGTTCGCAAGCTAAAATACGAGATTTGTTTGTAGCTGCTCAGTACATACAGTACGAGGAAAAATAATCTGTTGTTGGCAACCCTGTTACGCATCGCTTACAAAAGTTACAAACACAGCTGCACTATTCTTAAGTTCTTAAAATTTGTTTTGTTTACGGAAGATTAATAATTATTCCAGGATACGTTATTTCGGTTATCCGAGGTATGTTCCTGTCTCACATTTTACTAAAATTCTTCAACTTTAACTCGTTCTTCCTTGCAGTGCAGAAGACCTATTTTAAGAAATGTTTTCCGTTACAGTCCAACTGCGAGGATAAGATAGCCTCTGAGGCTCAGGCCTCTGGCTCTTTGTTGGCCTCTTAATTCAAAGGAGCCGTAACCAAAATGGAATTTGACCTCAAGGCATTTTTTCTATTTGTATTGAATGGTAAGCTAATGAGTTAGACAATTTCTATCAATACATACATTGCACTCATAACCTTATTGCAGCATAAAATACCTTTTTGTTTAAAATGTTGGAGTAACTTTGAAGAGGTACCTACACATGTTAGAGATAATTATATAAATAAGTTTTATAAATTATTAGTTGAGTTGTGGCTGCTTCCAAGAAGAAAAGACTGTGGAACATGTTGTGGTACTCTACCCGGCCACAGAGGAGGCCAGACACAAAACAGGGCTGAAGTGTCTCATTGAGGCATCAACCCCATTCACGCCCCCACAGAAAAACTGAGACGAAGCTGTCAGTCACCAAAAGTCCTGCTCCAATACTTCAAGGAGCTGGGCTGGTTAGGGCCTACTTAGGCATGGGTATAATGCACAATACACTCCTATGTGAGATGCCTAAGCAGGTCTTAGTTCCCCTACTCAGAATTTGAATTAGGATTAGATTGTTCATTTTCTACATTCCACACCTAATCAACCCAATATTTTTGGTTCCAGTGGCTATTCCTACCTTTACACAGCGAATAGATAACCAGAACAGTGCAATATGGTGTACAACATCACTGTTGGAGCAAGAAAAATGTGAAAAGCTAGCTAATACAACTATGCTGGATCGGGGACTGTTTCAAAATGATTACATTGAGCTCCATTGCAAGAGGGTAAGACAATCCTTGGTCTGGAATATATAATACATTAATGCATTTACTACCCTGAAGAACAATTCTACCACTGAACTGGGATCCCCAACCCGCATGCATCATGGGGATTTATTTTATTTATTTATAAACAAACTACTACTTGTAGAAGCTTAAAGGTTGCATGCTTGTGGAGAAAGAGTGAAACAATAATGATTATGAAAACAGTTCTGTCCTTTAAACAAAAAAGGTAAAGGGATTATGGGCACTTCCACCCATTGAATAAATAGGAGCTTATCAAGAGAAAACCTGTGTCTAGCAGTGGACCAGGCTGTTGAGTTTGAGGTTGAGGAATTTACTACCCTACCCAATACCAATAAACTCCCATGCGTACAGGTCCCAGTATAGTTTTAAAGGTTAAATTTTAACTATTTTCTAAATGTTTTAAAAAGTATGAGAAAAGATAAATTTTATTATTTGTTTTGAATGTACTATACCTTATATTTAATACCCGCATGATGAATCAACCCCTTCAATTGGGAATTAAATTTTTGGATGATTATTGATAGAATTATCAGAATAGGTCCACAATTGATGGATTAACAAAAAAAGAGGGGGTTCTCAATTCAACAGTATTTATTTTTATTTATTATGTTTGTTACCTTAGAACTTTTGACTGGGTGGTCCGATTTTAATGATTCTTTTTTATTTCAAAGCTGGTGCTTCCTGCGTGGACCCATTTTAATTTGGTCCAGTTCTGACAGTGAGATCCATGAAAAAACTAAAACTATTAACCTACATAATTGATGTTGGTTAATAGTTTTTTAAAACAAAATCCATTATTTACCGTAAAAAATTGGCTGAAGCAAATACTTACTTGCAAGTTTAAAATAGAAATGTTCAGTAAGTATGTTTTTATTCCAGGCATTTGACGTAGAGGAGTGCATGACATGGGTGGACAGAGGAGAGGCCTCTCTATTGGCATTGGATGCAGGCGAGGTGTACGTTGCTGGAAGATTCCATTCCCTGGTCCCTATAGCTCAAGAGGTAAGTCCACCTACCTATATGGGGTGGTGGGTATTGAAAACTGAATGGCTTACCCTGCCGTACACGCGCGTCTAGAACCTCGCTTGCCCTGAAGATGTTCCTCATTAAGGGATGAAACGTTGGTGTTCTTCTAACACAAACAAGGTTCATAGTTAACCTGCTTACATTCATAATGAATGCCTCACCCTGTTTTTACTGAAAATACTCAATGTATGTTCACGGATTTTTCGTAGCTTTCAAGTTATGATATTTTTATATATGTAGGTATGTAATGTACGTTAGTAGCTATTATTGTTTTCCATTTTTCTAAGTAGATCTATTCAAGTGCACTGTCAATGTTGTTTTTTATGTCATGTGAGTCCTCTCACTGTCCATATAAAGGATGCCTGGAAGAGATTGTTCATAACAATAAGGCCACTTGTGCTCCCACCATTCATAGCATTTCTTGCTGTTTTGTTATTTCTCTCTATCATTTAAAACAAAACCGAGAAAAATAGGTAATTTGACAAATTCTATTTGAAGATTTCTATTCTATTTTTCAGCTGTACGGGCGAAGTGAAACATACCAGTATGCAGTAGCAGTGGTCCGTAAGGGGGCTTTGCCTGCCTTGTTGCCGGGGACAGGGCTCCAAGCGTTGCGCGGCGCGCGGGCCTGTTTCCCCGGTGTCGGGGCTTTAGCGGGCTGGGTCATGCCTATACATGTGGTGAGTCATTATAACATTTGTAGTTTAGTTAATGTCAACGAAATTTTAAGCTCATTGGCGCAGCCTATAAGCCGCGTGTAGATAAGAACATTTTTGATATTATTAGTCTCATTTTTTTTTATGTTTGTTACCTCAGAACTTTTGACTGGGTGGTCCGATTTGCATTATTTTTTTTATATGAAAGCTGGTGCTTCCTGTGTTGTCCCATTTTAATTTTGTTCTGTTCTGTTCTGACAGTGGGTTCCATCAAAATTCATGAAAAATGTATATAAATTGAAATCCGTTTATAGTTTTTGAAAAAAAAAATAAAAAAATTTACAATATTATTATTTGATCAAATATAATCTAAACGCGAAAGCATCCTGTGTCACCTTCAATCCTCCTTTATTTCCCCGATTTCTTCAAACATTTAACCCGCGGCGGGAACCGAAACCGCAACGCGAAGACCTACCTGCGCCTGCTGCACCATTGAGGTTGTTAGCATAATGGGACAGAAGAAAATAATATTTTTGGTATAGGCCTTGTGGTGCGGGCTTAGAACTTACACCACCCCAATTCAACCCGTGCGTTTCGAATGTGGCGACTAAGGGATATCCACCGGGGACGGGCAGCAGCGCCCCTGCAAAACAATTCTACCATCAAATTGCGATCACCTTCATACCCAGCCTAAGGATTTTACGCCATAAGATAAAAGCCAATAAGGTGTCTATCAGGGACAGGCCTACGTCTAACTGTGGACCATTATAAGTTATTGAGGTGAGGAGAGGCTGCAGGGGTGATTGTGACGATGATGTGAATAACTAATTGTTTTCGTTATTCTAATGTTTACAGTAAATTTCCCTGAGGTTCACCTTAGAATTGAGGAAAGCGACACCTTTCCTCCAACAAACTAAATGTAACTTTAGCCATTGAACAGGATTGGATAAACATCAATGTTTACCCGGTAGGTGGAGCTAACGGACCCATTTAAAGTCCGCATGAAGTCACAGAGATTTTCGACCCCCACGTCACTTGACCTGGTCGTGTAGTTGATTAGCACGTTCGCGTGCTGAGGAATGGATGCGGGTTCAAATGCCCCTTCGAAGTCGAATGTTTTTACCCGACTTCAAAAAAAGGAGGATGTTCTCAATTTGACTGTATAATATATATTTATCTATGTTTGTTAACTCAGAACTTTTTACTGCGTGGTCCGATTTTCATGATTCTTTTATTATATGAAAGCAGTTCAGTTATGGCAATGGGATACACGAAAATCCATCCATCTATAAAAATTGACTTAATTTTTATAGATTTTTCATGGATTTTTAGTTTTTTCGTTTATTAAAACAAAATTAATTATTCGCTATTGATATAAGTAGGTATATTATTTGTTTTTACATAAAATATTTTTGTTCAAAGCTGATGCAAGAAGGGGGACTGAAGATAAAAGACTGCAACAACCACGTGAAATCAGCTATCGAGTTCTTCGGAGACTCTTGCGCACCTAACTCCCTCAAAGATATGTACAATCCGATCGGAGACAATTCTGACAAGTAAGTAGATATATGTTTATTAGTAAGAAATTGGTTTATAGAGTAGGTTTATAAAGATCATGGGCCGTGTGGTTAGAATTTTCACCACATGATATCGGTGAAGTAGGTTTTGAGTTTATTTGTTACAAAAATACAAGTCATTCCTCTTTATAATCTTAACAAGACATCTACAAAAATAAAGAAGGACGTTCAACCTGTGGGCACCATTTTAGATTGGCTCGTGACTACTCAAGCCCTTGCAGTACACCATTTTATTAGCAATATAGAGTGGCTCACAATTGCAACCAGACAATTACCGCCAGACGTTACCATAATAATAATAAAGCATTTATTCATCTCTTTTCTATTACCAGAAGACATTATATCAGCCACATCATTAAACGACTTCAAGAATAAAGTTGACAAGTGGTTACGAGACGACAAAAACAAACTAACAAAAGTGACGCAAGACTAAATTCAAAACTGTGCGATATGGACACATCATCCACAGGCTGCTCGTCTATCTATACTAATATTATAAAGAGGAAAATTTTTTTTTGTTTGTTTGTATTGAATAGGGTACGAAACTGGACCGATTTAAAAAATTCTTTTACTATTAGATATCTTACTTTTCAGGGAGTGACACAGGTTATATTTTTCCCGTAATTCCCACGGGAACGGGAACTACGCGGGTGAAACCGCGAGGTGCTGCAGTTATCAATAAATAAATAATTTTAGTCTTGATTCTTTTTTTATTAAGCTATTGCATAGCTTCTATCGCGGGCCTTGAGCGCGGGGACCGAATCCAGAAATTCCGTAACGAAAAAACCTCACGCTCCCCACTCCGACCGGAACAGCGGTGATACTTTTTAGTTTTGCCATCTATCGATGAATAGTAGAACTTTTAATGACTTTTTGAAATATGACGTTTGTCTCTTTAGTTCAGCAACTCGCCTCTAGATGGCATTGCAATAGCTTTACCGCGGCAGTCCCCGAGAGCCACACGTATTTTTTTACATACTGAAATGGTATAATTTTCCAGTTTATGCAAGCTATGCACGGGAGGTGCTGGCGTCCGTTGCACACTAGCGGACCCGTTTGCCGGGTACGAAGGTGCGCTGAGATGTCTACTCGGCAATAACTCTGGCGAGATCGCTTTCGTGAGGGACACCACTATACAGCATGCTTTGCTGTCACACAAGATACTGGGTGAGTCTATGCAAGCTATGCACGGGAGGTGCTGGCGTCCGTTGCACGCTAGCGGACCCGTTTGCCGGGTACGAAGGCGCGCTGAGATGTCTACTCGGCAATAACTCTGGCGAGATCGCTTTCGTGAGGGACACCACTATACAGCATGCTTTGCTGTCACACAAGATACTGGGTGAGTCTATGCAAGCTATGCACGGGAGGTGCTAGAGTAAGTTGCACGCTAGCGGACCCGTTTGCCGGGTAAGACATTGCTTACCTTTGCTGACAGTCTACCAACACAAACAAGGTTCGTAGATAATCCGCTTACATTCATAATGAATGCGCCAAAGGCAGTTGGGAGTAGGGGCATTGGGGAGTTGGTGATGTCTTGAAACCTGATAATCTCGAATTCGAAACTTCGTAAGTCATCTTCAAAGTAACCTATTTTACCGTTTTGATTTAGAGCACGTCCGTCAGATTTCTCTATCGTCAGAAGCAGTTTTTTGTATAATTTCAGTTCAGTTTCGTCATGAATGACGAATGTAGATAACTTCTAATGACCCTTTCGTCAGAATTCTTCAGTTCCTATCCGCGAATAGAATTTAATAATAATCGAATAAAATAGCCAAGCAAGTCTATCTATCTGCGGAAAAATAAATAATGCTGGACTTTGTTTCAGGTGGCGTGAACGAAGATCAGTTCGAGTTGATATGCCGCGACGGCTCACGCGCCGCCGTGACGGCGTGGGAGAGTTGCAACTGGGGCCGCGCGCCGGCCGACGCAGTTGTCACCAGTAGCGCGTACTCAGCCGAGCAACGCCGCAGGTTTGAATCCTACCAATATTATAAAAAGAAAGAAAGATAGAAAGAAAGAAAGAAAATGATTTATTAAACACTACAAAAAAAGTTTAAAGTTTGTATGGATGTATGGACTTTTGCTATTATAGTGCATAAGCCTCGTCGAATCTGATAATTTTTCACGCAAAAGGGTGAATCAACTATTTTACCCACACTTTGCTGTCCCCGACCATTTTTTAATAAAGCACGTTTATTGGTTATAGTTACACACTTAATCAATATGGCAATAGCATCTATGATTAATAGGCACCAAAGAAAGTTAAATTATGTTCTCGAAAATCTTTAATTTCCATGAAATTTTATGGTAACTCAGTATACGAAAAATTCGCTCCATACAAAATATGCCTGTCCGAAGACCGCATTCTCTATGTAAAACTTTAATTTAAATGAACCTAAACTTTTTGCTTTCGGTTGATTCTGATTATACAACAAGTCAGTATGTTAAAGTTTACCGTGTGCATATCAAAATAAAAATAGACTTAACCACTTTTTCAAAAAAAAATCTTGAAATTTTGTCCCTGGCTAAAATGATTTTACCCTTGTATGCTGAGTTACCGTCGTAAATTTTACCTAGAAACATATAGATGGTACTGTTTGCCATGGGTAGCTTCGTTTGTGTTTCCTTAAAGCTCGCATGGAGCGGCGGTGTCCCTAGAAGATGCCGTCTAGCCGCCAGGCCGCGCAGAACGTTCGAAGGGAGTGCGTGCCTTTTTGTGTCGTCTGCTGAGTGACCGAGATATCTCGATGTAGGTTTATTATTTAGTTAATATTATCAGATATTTTTGGAGTACCTAACATATGTTTTCGATTAAAGTTTGTGTTGGTACTATAGTCAAATGATAATGTGCTCTTTTCATGAAAATACACCATTTTGTCTGTTGAGTTACTTGTATACTGAGTTACTTTGGCGGTAACTCCAGAGACATTCTTGGTAACTCCTAAGACATTCACGTACTTAATGAGTAATACTTTGAGTAAAATGAACTTTTATTATATATTTTAGTTTTAAAACATTCAATGATTATTTGTTTGGGATTTATTTTGTTTTTTTAAATTTGTTCCTTACGTACAAATATTTTTTTGTGTATACCTAATTTAGATTATTATCATGTTTTGCTACTTCTACTCTAATTGGCTTTCTGTAAAACGAGTAGTTATAGTAAATAAATACCGGCAAATATAAATTGTAAAATAATGGTAACTCCCGTGAGCACTTCCACAAAATTAAACGGCTTGCAAAAGATTTAACATTATTTAAAAAGAAACAAGTTCTGGAATTTGAGACACAGAATAGGTACAGAATGAAGACGAAGAATTTACAATTGACCTTGAATGCAACACCACAAAATTCCCAGGCAAGTGAACTCAATGACTACAACGGATCACCACTAGCATGTCCGGCATCCATAGCATTCCCAAGAACTTGGCCGAAAGAAGGTAAGAAAAGACTGAGTAAAGTGCACAGCTAGAACATTAAAACACTAAAAGAAAACCAGAACATAAAATATCCCAAAACAAGAAGGTTAAAAAAAACTGCGAAGTACCTACAAGAAAAGACCAAATAAAAATAAATTATGGAAAGATATCAGAAAGAGAACCAAAATTATAAGATATTGACAAATTTGATTAAATAACGGAGAAAGCATTGTTCAAAAGCCTTTTTGAAAGTGATATCATAGAACAAAGAAAAAATCCTTCTAAGAAGCAATCTGGCAAGTTCCAATGGCTTGGCACAATGCTTGCCCTGATGCTGGTCTCCAACGTAACTTTTGCTCGTTGACATGGAATTTGTTTTTTTATGTTACAAACGTGCTCTGCGGATCCTGGCTCTTTCTAAATGGAAGTCAGGACATTGGTTGCAAGTATTTCCTTCCACTCTATTGGATCCTGTAACTTTCCGTGTTGCAACACCTTGCACCCAACCGAAGACATGTACCTAGTAACAACTGCTAATTCTAATTCTAAGTGGGGAAACTAAGATCGGCACGGACGTCTCGCATAGAAGTATATTGTGAATTATCCCCCTACCTAAGCAATTATCGGAGCAGGACTTTAGGTGACTGACAGCTTCGTTTCAGCTTTTGTGTGGCTGTGGATTTGGTTGATGCCTCAATGAGACACTTCAGCCCCGTTTTGTGTCTGGACTTCTATGTGGCCGTGCAGTGTACCACAACGTGTACCACATTCTCTTCTTCTTGTAAGCAGCCATGACATAAGCTGCTGTCTGTGGTTCCAGTGTTGAAAAGATAATAGTTCAATTCATTCGTGACTTGTGATGGCCATCATTATTAGGTTCTCTGGGCTCATTTTGAGCATTGTGTTGGTGTTTTTCCTTTCTTTGGAGGGGAATATTAATTTAGTATGCTTGCAGTCTGTCCGACGCTCCCATAGCTTTTGGTGTTCTTTTTCAGAGTTAAGTTTTAATCTGTTTATGACTTCTGTTGTGGGTGGGTTCAAGAAACTTCAAGAGATCTTGTTGTGTTGGAGTTAGTCTTGCTCTTACCTTGGGTAGTCTGTCTGCGTTTATGATGCCTGGGCAGGATCGACTCTCTTTCCATTCTATGCAGACCTTAGTACCTACTGCTGTCAAACAGCTTGGTCATCATGGGTTATTGAATACTAGCGGCCCTGCCGGTCGGATATCTCGCCATGCCAGCCGTAACGATATCAACCGGCGGGCTTTGGCCACCGCTAACGTAGGTACCAGCTATTCTCGACCCGAATGGTCTGTTGCGTGATAATGGTATGAGGCTCGACGGTATGACACTAGTCCCATAGGAGTTGGGGAGGCCCATTGTGTGGTATGGTACATGCGTCGACACACTTCCGTCTTCCCATTTATCAAGAACAACCGTGAGAGGCAGATTTGGCCGAGGATCTCAAAAGGCGCAATTATGCAGATCGCGACAGAGCCTACACATGAGACGCTAAGTCCGTTGGGTACCGAGGCTCTTCGGATGTAAAAAAAATTCAGAGATTCTGGTCGAAGTGATCTGGCGCAGCACTTCAGCATTGCCATACAGCGGGGCAATGCAGCCAGTGTCTTGGGCTCCATATCAATACCAGTCGGACGCTTCCGACTGGTATTGATATGGATCAGTTGAGTTACCTTTAGATTCAAGCTCAATTGCTTCAATTGTAAATACTTGGCTTAATTTATTTATATTATTGATTGTAAATTTGTAATTTTCTTTGTCTGTTGTTGATTTATTGTTTGTTTTTTGATTTTGTATCATAAATTATCGATTTAAGTTTATTCAATGTTCCAAGCTGTTTATTTATTAAACCAATATTTTTCTAGTATGTCTTAAGCGTTACCAAAATTTGTCTCTGGAGTTACTCGATGTCCCAAAAAATAAACATTACATATCCGATCGTAAAATGCGTATTTCTTTCCATTTTATCTTTAAATTGCCAGTACCTTATTTTAACAATTAGCGAGCTTCCTTAAATAATTCATTTTTATTTGTAATACTTTTATATTTAGTTTAATGTAGAAATAGCTATACTTTTTTGTATAAGGGTAACGCAAAAGACCAATTGCAGCTAGTTTTCTACTAAAATTTAAGTATTATATGGAGACTGATTTTACCAAAATATTTGATTATGCATGCAGGATAAAAAAAATTAAAATGAGTAATGGTTTCGAGTTTCATTCAGCATTTATGTAAGATTAAGTGCCGGTAACTCAGGTGACAGATTTTGAGGGTCTGTGTTGTAGTTTCTTGTAAAAAATAGCTTAAATATGAATAAACGTCCGTGCCCTTCTAGGTTGTTAAAGTAGATGAAATTTCTAATGCCCTCATCAAATTAGAATAAAAGAATATTAATGTTTTTATTTTTCAAAAAAATTTTTCTACACTGTCCAAAGTGTGGGTAAAATAGTTGATTCACCCAAAAACGTTCACGCAAAAATAACAGAACGGATCAGGCTAAAATGTTGACTTGGGATAGAAATAACTTTAAATCGATTCTATAGAAACAAAAGGCCATCTTTTGAAGTACCTAGTAGTAGTTTCGTAAAGCCAACAGCAACTAGTAATAAAATAATACACACTTTTCTAGATTTGTCCAGACTAATAATTAATTTTTATTAAAACTATAAATCGACATAAATTTTTATAGCTTTTTCGTGGATTTTCATGGATCCCATTGTCAGAACTGGACGAAATTAATACCAGCACCACACAGCTATAGCTATAGCTGGTACAACAACTCTAATCTCTCTGTCTCTGTTTCACAGGTACCAGAACTACCTAGGAAGACTAGTCCAACTATATGGAGAGCCAAATCCCTACAACAAGTTATCTAACCGCACATCTGACTACCAGGATTATAACTTCTACAGCTCAACGACTGAGCAGCCGCGGTTCCCTTACCGAGACCGGTTCTATGGACAGAGCACTGATGGTGATAATAGGTATGTGTCTTATTGTTGTTGAAAATGCATTAACTGTACGGCTGACTACTGCTATTATAGTAACTAATACAGCTCAAGGACCAGCCGCGGTTCCCTTATCGAGACCGGTTCTATGGACAGAGCATTGACGGTGACAACAGGTATTCCTGTCTTATTGCTGTTGTGTTAAAGTTCAAAATGCTTTAACCGCACGCCTGATTACCTCGAGTATAGTAACTGCTACAGCTCCACGACCGAACAGCCGCGTTTCCCTTACCGGGACCGGTTCTATGGACAGAGGTGACAGCACTGGCGGTGTAAACAGGTATATGTGTCTTATTGCTGTTGTATTAAAGTACAAAATGCATTTACCGCACTTCTAACTACCGCGGGTGTAAAGTACGTGCTCAACGATGAATAAATGTTCTTTTTTGCAGAGTCAGCACCATATCACCATTCCAGCCAAGAATGGACAACTCAGGCAGGCCGATAGAACTGCCGTTTCAGCTGTTTTTGTCCAATGAGACAACTGATTTGTTACTACAAGTAAGTAATATGAGGCGTCAAAGCTATGCCGTAGGTTTACAAACACGGGGCGCGCCGTAACGCATTACTTTCCGTGTATGCCCTGCGTTTGGCAAAGGCGTTTTGCAAAAGAGTATATTGCTCAGCAAGGCGAGAAAGTGGCCAATTTCTATGGAGTGCGTCATTTCCGAGGCTCCGCCCAGGTTACGAGGCCAATTCAAATCGCACTTTCTCCCGAGCTTAATTTATTCTATACTTTCATACATACTTAATCTTTAAAATCAATTAAGTTAATTCAAATTGCAAACTCGAATGTGGTATGAAATTCGCGCATGATTTTCACATGTTTTTTTTTAAGTTCTTGTTCAAAAACGGATGAGCCGATGTCAAGGCGGACTAATACAAAGTGCTTATTTTGTAAGTCTAAAGAAATAAACGATTTGACTCTGACTTCGACTCCAATTTACGCGCGAGAAATTAAATTCCATAGATTTTTCCGTCCCGCATTTTAGTAGGTATGCCTGCAATGGCGTACTTTACCTCATGCTTTGAAAAGAAATAAGCCACTCTCCAAGCAGGTGTAGTAGACTCAGTAAATTTTTACATTTATTTAGTCAAAAAATGGTGTCAAAGCAGCGAGCAAGCACCTAATTTTTTTTTGATACAAATATACAATATCAAACAATTTTCAATTTTCATAAGCTAATACTATAAAACCTTTTCTAGGATGCCACAATAAACTTCCGAATGCTCAAAGAGGAGCAGCAACTAGCCAGCCACATCTTAAACAACGAGTTTGTGGGTGATCAGGCTGAGAAGGCAGTCCTAGGACTGAGGGATTGTCCTGTGAAGAGGGCGGTTTTGTGTGTTACCAGCGATCCAGAGATGGACAAGTGTACTAAGATGAGGGTAAGTTTTAGGATCAACTTGGGTCTTAACCCTTGGAAAACCGGGCGTCGTAAAACAGCGCTTTACAATATCAAACGCCCCGCACCGCGCGCCGTACAAAATTGCGCCCCACATTCAGATTCAAAGACAAATATTTTTTTTTTATTTCTACAGAATAGCTTCTTGGTGTTGCAATGTATAGCTTTTTATTTACTGTTTCATACAGTCAGCAGTTATTGTTCATACCAACATAGACTGTAACACGATGAAAAAAGAGCTTACAGTCGCCTGAGAGGACCCGCCGGCGGGTCCCCGCCTTTCAAGGCATATTTCATTACATTCATAGCCGACCCGCCTGCGGGTCCCTGCCGGTTGACTGTAGGCCCGCATTGATCTTTCGGCACTACCTAATCTACGTTAATTTTAAGGGGTGTGGACTGTAACAGCCCCGTTGTAGTATGCATGGCTGTGTCCAGATGGCGCTGGCGGCCACGTCTCTCTTAACACTGCGTTGATTTGCGCTTGCCACATCAATTCTTGATAATTATAATGTGGTTAAACAAGAAATAATGTGGTTTCAGTACCTCCTGCCGATGCAGCAGGTAGTGAAACCACATTGGTGTCGATTCTGTGGTTTTAGGATTTCTAACCAAAATTTTACGAGTTCTTAAATTTTATATGCTAAGTTGACCTAAAAATTATGGTATTCTCTATACAGATCCTAAAAATACCTATATTAGAACGTTTTTGAAAATCACAAACCTCTCAGAGATAGCAGATCAGTTGGGCGTTGCTGTGAGCAAAATATGTTTTTTTTTTCTAAAATGTTATTTCAGAATACTTCTTTACTTCTTATGGGTCAAACAGTTCATCCATTTGTATGACAAATCGATACCAGTTTAAATCGATAAATTTTAATCATGACCTAATTAGATGCCTGCTAAAATAAGGTAGACGTTTCTAACCATAGCTAAAATGCAATGCAAATAATAGGGTTAAAACTACTTTTAACTAAGTTGAGTTGTTTTAGGTTTGTCAGATTCATTTTAGAGCTGTCATCCTAATTTTAAACGTGTCTGTCTAATTTTACAACCATAGAATAGCTTTAATCTATTTGAAAATCCGAAATCCTAATTTTAGCTAATCTCAAAAAAGCGGTTGTATATGGACTTTGTCAATGTAAACTAAAGATAAAGATAGTTTATTTGCTTGAACACAATGTAGGTTACACAGATGTTAATAGAAGCGTTTTACATAAAATAAAACGCATATTAATTTACTTACCTTGTTTAAGCCAAATAAATGAGATAGGCCCGTCGTTTCCCGCCACTATATTCAAATTTATCAAGTCTTTCTGTCAAAATTGACGTACAGCCAATGAGAAGCGTCGTCCAATAAGTTGTTGGCCAATCACGTGTCTTCACGCCATGTCTGAGAAGCGTGCGAGCGAGAGAGGTAGGCGCCACCACCCTTTTTCTTCATTGCGTCGAATATCACCAGGCAGAATTTAAAGTATTGGCTTAAACAAGGTAAGTAAATTAATATGCGTTTTATTTTATGTAAAACGCTTCTATTAATTGTACTGGTACCTTGTTTAAGCCAAATAAATGAGACGTGTTTGTTATCGCCTGGTGGTGGTGAAGACACTCTAACGCCAATGTGAACTTACTATTATAAATGTTATAATCGTAAGCTAAACAGTTTTGAATGCAAATTAGTCATTGCGACATTCAAACGGAATACAATAATAATGCAGTTATGCATAAAACACACATGGGTATTTAAAATAGTCATATATAAACAGTTCGCTTAAATATGTAAAAAGTACAGTAATGAGAGTAAAATTTCATTAAATTCATTGGAAATTGAATTTGTTTGGCTCACTGCCACTTCCGTGCCATGATTGAAGGTTTAACCGATGCTAGTATAATAAATAATACTAGACAATCCACACGTCATATAGCCCAAAATAAGCAGAACTTATGTTATGGCCGTTATGGGTACTAGATGACTAATTAACTTAGTACACAATACAATATATTAGTATAGTCGGTATCCGTAAAATAAGACATCAGCGGCCACGGCTTCATTTCTTTTAGTACCTTACCTTTTGTAATTTATACGTCCTTGAGTAACAAAATCGTTACTTTAACCATTAATTTTAGCATTTGCTTATTGCTATACTGGCCTTAATAAAAACCTCGCCCATCAGATTGTATGGTCCTTTTAAACAATTTAAATCTTTTAGTTAGGTAGTAAAAAACCAACTCTACTAACTATGGCAGTATGTATAAAGTAAATGACTAACTTTTCCCCCACATTGTTTGGAATACAACATTACAAGTGTTGAGATAACAGGCTTGCATATGTAAAAGCGTAAGAAAGCCTACGGATCAGATAGCTGTATCACTTATCTGTATTGAGAAAGCCAACCAGGTTATAGTTACGTTATACTCTCGGAAACGCGCCATGGGCGCCACCTTTACATCTCGTTCCGAATGAGATTATGACTCATAATGACTACCGGACACTAAATATCCTGCGCCCAACAAAGTGTTGTTCAAAAACACGCAACACGTTACTTTTATAATGGACTCGAGTAATATTAGGATGATACGTCAGCGTGCCTCATCCAAAATGGTCTTGATTAAAGACGCAGTCGTTACTGTTGTTCCCTCATGCTAATGAAATAATAAATAAGAAGGATTTAACACTAACTAGAAGTAATGTAGAGACATCTCTAATTATGTCAAATTACATCATACCGCTTTCGAAGCAGATGGTTGCAATTTTCAACGCGTGCAGAACACAGAGCGCTACACCTCAGAAACTGACAATAATCATTTGCCCTAGCACGATTAATGCAAAAAATTTGAGATGGTCGTTTTTTGTAGTAGTATCTACCTACAGAAATCAAAAACAGCTCTGCACGTCGGACAGAAGTAGTACTGATGTTTAAAGAGAAGACATCGGTAACTTTCTTGTTCTTAAATTCTCCACGTTCCAAAATATTAAGAAAATAATAGTACTCAGTATTATTTTAATGCGTAGCTGAGAACCCATTCAATAACGTATATATGTATGTATACATACAAAGCAGATAACTGTGACATACCACTGATGATAAACATGAAGAGGGTAGTTAGTCGTTAATAAACGTTAGGTTTATTACCGTACACACCTTTGCCGTTCTCACAATCATAACTCCAGACAGTTTAATTTAAGCTAGATGATTATACCGATTTAGTTGAATAATACACGCCAGATACTTATAGATTGTAAGCTCAGGCAATGAAGGCACCTGGGCCCCCAGTGCTTGAGTGCTTGATTGACTCGAATCGTCATCTTTACTTGTCAGACAACCAACACTTAACCCTGAATGGGTAAAGGTCGGAGTTCAAAATGGATCTATGCATTTACGAGCGTATATCCGTGGATAGACACTGTCGTGACACTGAGGGATAATGACAAGCCCTCCGTGTGCGATGGCTACGCGACCCAAAACCTCGCTAGGGGTGACAGTTGAGCAGCATGTAGTGGTTTAAGCATAATATTCTGTATTTCTGGTGGAAGTAAGCCCAGCTAGAACTTAAGGTATCCCACGCATCATTTCAGTTCATGTTGGAAAGAGGGATAAGCACTTATTGATATCGACAAATCAGTATTCATCTTATCTTTACGTTGATTGTGTCTTTCTTATCAGACTTACATCACTGGGGTTATGATGATAAAATTGAGGGTAGATAATTTTGAAGAACTAGTCTTTTCCATGCGGCAACTCTAGTAGGCAATAAAATTTTGTAGGGTAGACGGAATACCAATCCAATCCACTCATTACTACGATCTTATGAACCCATAGAAATGTTTAATACATCCTCTCCTACTCATTTAGGTTACATATCGTAAAGAAATAATACGCTGATGTTAGTAGTTCTGGGATTAACTCAGATTAAATAAAAATTGATCCCCAACCCGTATGCCGTATCCCGTGGGGATTATGGGCATAACCCTCCATGAGATAAACGCCAATAAGGCGCTTTTTAGGAGGAGGCCTGTGTCCAGCAGTGGACCAATACAGGCTGTTGAGATTGAGGTAAATAAAAAAGTTTAGTGTAAGTCAGGACAAACTTAAAACCTTCATCTAAGCACAAGGACATCTCCAGCAGCTGCAGCTGCGGTAGGCAATTTATAGGGTCCTTACTAACTTATCAGCTAATCGATGAAACATCAATTCATTGAACTTATCAACTCGAGTTGGATAAGAAGAGCTTCTTTCGAAAAAGTACGATGTCCGAAGATTATTTCTATCACAAGTAAACAAAAAATAAAAGAGAAGATTTTATTTACACGGCTCTTTCGTAAAGTTTGTGTCAAATAAGTAAACAATTATAGCCCAATTTTACGGATGATAAATACATAACCATAAGCATCAATAGGTATCCGATACCTTGATAAGAAAATCGCCATATAGCGGTAGTGCACCAAGAATAAACAATTTGTCTCAAAATACATACTAACTGAGCATCCCAAGAAGTTTATGTAGTATATATATGATTCGGGTATGCAATACCCGAACCATATAGATATTAGTTAGCCTTCCTGGAAGTTCTTGTCAATAGGTACGCGATGGAAGTGCATCACGACGAAATCCTTTACCCACATAGTACCAGTCAGGCCTTTCTGAAGGTTATGTGAACACATACTTACGTTGTAGCAATACCAAAAATATCTTTAGATTTGTTGTTGAGAAATATGACCATCACGTCCATGATAATAGTTGACACATATTCGGTGCGGCCGAATTTTGTGTGTCATTGCAGCCCTGCGAGGGTTGTTTTGGTATGCATAATTCGGTGCGGCCGAATTTTGTGTGTAATTGCAGCCCTGCGAGGGTTGTTTTGGTATGTATAATTCGGTGCGGCCGAATTTTGTGTGTAATTGCAGCCCTGCGAGGGTGCTTTTGGTATGTATACTTGCAAGAAGATGCATATAACAATATGTGCCCTTGCAGCCCTGCGAGGGCGCTAAAACGAACCCTGCGAGGGTTTTTCATTACTTTTTTATTTATTTATTTATTTATTAAGGCAATGCCAACAAAACACATAATAATACATTATTTAAAAACAGTTTCAAGACTACTATAGAATGTGTCCTAATAACAGGCTTGCACAACATTTGCATTAAGTGCACAAGTTGTATTGTACTTATTAAGTGTGTATTGTACTTGCAAGAAGATACATCAGGTGTGTTGCTTAAAATCCACTGAGATGTTTTTATTTCTTATTCATCCTTCTTCATCGTATTTTCACGAGCGTGGACTTGATTCTGTTCAATAGTCACGAAAAGTGGGCACAAAACTATGTAAAACGTTCTGAAAAAAAAAAAAATTGGTAGTTTTGCCATCCTTTCAATGCCTCATCAGGGCCCTCGCAAAAAAAACTGCTGCTTAGCTGGGCAGTCGATGGATAAGAAAACACCTTATTACGCAAAGTATTTGTGATACTTTTATCACAGCAATATAATTCTAAAATAGTAACCAAACATTATGCTAGAAACGAACACAATTGTAGTTGTCAATTGTGTTCTTTTGTGAACTGATTCCAGCTTAGTTTCAATGTTTTTTGTTGAGATAGGAGATTCGATTGTGAAAGCTGAAACTACAGGGACACCCAAGTTTGTCCAACGGTTATGATAAGCAAATCTACCACAGACGTTGGGTGTAGTCCACGTGCTATCCCCTACTCTCATGCTGGGCATGGGGATTATGGTCATTAACTCAACTCCCCCTCCCCCCATGGACACCAATAAGGTTGAGATATGAGCAGGGGCACCAATTAAACGCCTTACGTGAGCGTTTGTGGCCCCTCAATGCCCAAATTGCTATATTTTAAAGGTACTCACGATTTTATTTCCATGTCGAACTCTTTCTTCAGCTGTTCACGGCCCGTGGTCGTCGATCCCATTGCCACCCGTGGTCGTCGAATTTGGCATTATTATCGTTTTTACATCTTTGCTAGAAAAAACAGTATTTTAGCATAGGAACAAAAACCAACAATAGAACGGAAAATAAAATTAACATATCGAACGGAAAACCGTTAAAAATTTCGTTATTAAATAAAAAGGGACTGCCGCCGCTGATAACAGCGGAAATACCACGTGCCATAGGTTGGACAAGCCTCAGCTTATGTCATTTAAATAAAAATAACCACGTGTTTGCGAACACGTGTTATTAATTTCTAAATAAAGTCACATAAGAAAAATATATCTTACGCAGTACCACCTCGTGCGAGGTAGTAAAGGCGTCAGCTTTCGTATTAACATTGCGACATGTGTCGTCAGTCGACGAAAGAATAGAAATGGACTAAGAGTCCAAAGAAATATTTTTACGAAATTTATTTCGCAAATTAAACTTGATAATTAAAGTTTGTAGAAAAAAGTTACTTACGCAGTAATGCACTATTTTCACCAAACCTTTACATTTGTGCACTGTTATAATAATTCTTAACGAATTAATGCACTTTAAAATATTTCTGAAGGTATTTCTTCAGAAGCGTGCTACGTTTTGGTAGCACGTTCGTACTCGGCGGGAAACTAAACGCCAATGAAGAAAAAGGGTGGTGGCGCCTACCTCTCTCGCTCGCACGCTTCTCAGACATGGCGTGAAGACACGTGATTGGCCAACAACTTATTGGACGACGCTTCTCATTGGCTGTACGTCAATTTTGACAGAAAGACTTGATAAATTTGAATATAGTGGCGGGAAACGACGGGCCTATCTCATTTATTTGGCTTAAACAAGGTACCAGTACAATTAATAGTATTTAAGTTTCAATTATGTTCTAATAAGACTAGCATGCAAATGTTACAGTAGATAAGTTAAAATGTATTATGTATTCTAACTATGACGTATAATGTAATTTTAGACAATGTCAAAAATAATAATAGTAAACAGGCGCAATTGTAATTATTAAAAGGTGACTGCAAAATTTATCTGTCAAAAAGTCGTTAATATTACAATAGCATTTCTTAATTAATAATTGTTTCAATTGACACCTAAATTTATTGTCATCGAGATCTTTTAATGATTTTGGTATTTTATTATAAATTTTACAAAATGAAATGAAATATGTATGACTGTAGTACGAATGGTTATCCCCAGGTGGCGATGGCGGCTGCATTCCTGCAACCGCCGCTAGTCTGCTGGCGTGGACACAGCACGCGGCACTGCGCGCGCGCCGTGGCGGCCGGCGGTGCAGACTTCCTGCTAATGGACGCCGGAGACATGTTGCACGCCGCGCAGGCACACCGCCTCGTGCCCTTCATGCAGGAGGTACTGTAACCTAGCCACTTCTTCTTGCGTCCTATGTACCCCCGTCGGGGCAGAGCGCAGATACAGTGTTTCGCCATCTTGTTCTGTCGGAAGCTGCATGCTTTACTTCGCTCCAGTTGAGCCCGAGTTGTAGTGCTTCGGCAACGACTGTTCGTCGCCAAGTTTGCTTCGGGCGGCCACGTTTGCGTTTTCCCTGAGGATTCCAGTCCAACGCTTGTTTGGGAATATGGTTTCCGGGGCGGCGCAGAGTATGACCGATCCAGTTCCATTTAGGGTCAGTAACCTAGCCACTAGTCAACTGAATATTTTCCTACTCCAATATTGTTTCGCTCACATCGGCCTTAGGGCTCTCATACACGGGCTGCACGTCTCAAATACACGGACGGCAATTTGCACGTCGTCGACTGCAGGCGACGGCAGTTGTCGACTGCTAGTCGGCTACAACCGCCTACAGTTGAGCTTTTGCAGTCGGCCATTTGCCGTACGTGTCTAAGAGCGCTTAGGCTGATCGCATCCAGCAGGCTATGTCAGTCACGAATGCACGTAGGCATTCGTGACTGTTTATTATTCTGATTACCCCGTTTATTGGTTCTTTTCTGTTGTTTGTTTTTTGTGTTCGGAATGCAACCAATGAGTCGTATACACAATCTGTTCTTGCAATCTTCGTTTTATCTTAGACTCCATGTAGCATGACCCTGTGGTGGGTAAGATTTTGCACCGCTCCAACTTTTCCCGGTGTCGTAAGAGGCGTTTTAAGCGACTTTTTAACAATTTTGCAATCAAACGGCGATTCCCAACCTCCATGCCCAGCGTGTGGTTTATGGGCCACTGTTACAAAGACCAATAAGGCGCTTATCAGGGGGTTACCTGCATCCAGCTGTAGACCGGTATAGCCTTTAGATGTAGGATCTGAATTTTTTTAGATTCTTTAAAATCCATTTTTCTTTACTTTCAGGTGTACTCTAGTGGCGACAACTGGTACTACGCAGTAGCGGTGGCCAAGGAACAGGATCCGGATACGGATCTGACGTATTTACGCGGGAAGAACACTTGCCACACTGGCATCGGAATGGCTGCCGGGTGGATCTACCCGCTCGCTTATCTCATCTCTAACGGATGGATTAGGTAAAGGCAAAAAAAAACTAACAATAAGTAGGTACCTACCAGAAAATAATGGCTGGTTTTGGCTTATGACCGCAAAAAAGAAGTAAAAACTTGATTCCGACTCGAGCGTGACAGTTTATTATCGTTAATTGATCAAAAACATGCACACAGAGTCACTTCAGAAATAATCTTAAAACTGACTAAAATTTTTGACTCTTACCTTAAAACTAACCAATATTTTTATAAGCATATTAGACAACACAACATTGGGTCATCTAGTTTGAGGAAGATTAATAATTTATCTGTCTTATTACAGATCATACGGCTGCGATGGCGCGCACGCAGCCTCAGAGTACTTCACTAAATCCTGTGCCCCCGGAGCGCTCAGCTCCGAGTACGTGGACACGGGCACTGTGCCCCACGACAACCTCTGCCATCTCTGCCACGGGAACTCTTACAGGTATACTGCACGAACAGTGATAACAGTAATAACAATGCCATCTCTTTAAATATTTAAACATTATGCATACAAGAAAGCATATATTACGTTACTGTAAACACTCGGACAGCCACCAGTATGATACTAGATCAAAAAATAGGCTCGTCCAACCTCTTACGCGGCTTACGAAGGTTAACAAATCGTTTGCTGTGAATTGTGTTAAATTTTATAATACTTTACCTGACAAAGCAACTAAACTGAACGAAGGAACGTTCAAAAAGTTAATTAAAAAAACACTACAAAAAAAAGCATACTATTCGGTAAAAGACTTTCAGATAAAGATGTTTGGAAAAATATAATAAGTTAATTAAATCTAAGAGATTTATTTTTATTTTACTATTTTATTGTTATTTGACTTTTCCAAGTGTAATATAAATGTACCTATGCGTATGGAATAAATGAATTGAATTGAATTGAAAAGTATGTACTTCACTAAGTCCTGTGCCCCCAAGGCTCTCACTCTGAGTACGTGGACGCGGGCACTGTGCCCCACGACAACCTCTGCCACGGGAACTCTTACAGGTATACTGCACGAACAGTTTTAAATGAACGATACATTGACTAAGGGTTATCCTACGTCATCATCTTGTGCGGTGACCAGGACTCTGCCAACGGTCGTGACTAAGTGAATTGACGATCTGCGAAAGATTGCTAGCAAAAGTTAAGTTGCTGGATGCAGCAAGCTACAGATAGGCGCTATGGCCTTTATTAGCGCAGCGCAGGAAAAGCTGCCATCCAGAATAAAACTTGCTTAGGTGCTTATGGTGAAGCATTGCTTAAGTCTAGTCTAAATAGTCTATCGAGTCATGGGAATACTATATGATATAAAATTGGATTACAGACGCTGTCGCCGCGACGCCAGCGAGCCTTACTACGGGCACGTGGGCGCTGTCCGCTGCATGGTGGAGGGCGGTGGAGAGACCGCCTTCGTGCGTCACACCGCGCCCTCTGAGGTCTCCTCCGGCCGGCGCAGCGAGTGGTGGGCGCGGGACCTGCTCGCTATAGACCTGCAGCTACTCTGTCCAGATGGTAAGACTACCTAAGCGTCCGCTGCATGGTGGAGGGCGGTGGAGAGACCGCCTTCGTGCGTCACACCGCGCCCTCTGAGGTCTCCTCCGGCCGGCGCAGCGAGTGGTGGGCGCGGGACCTGCTCGCTATAGACCTGCAGCTACTCTGTCCAGATGGTAAGACTACCTAAGCGTCCGCTGCATGGTGGAGGGCGGTGGAGAGACCGCCTTCGTGCGTCACACCGCGCCCTCTGAGGTCTCCTCCGGCCGGCGCAGCGAGTGGTGGGCGCGGGACCTGCTCGCTATAGACCTGCAGCTACTCTGTCCAGATGGTAAGACTACCTAAGCGTCCGCTGCATGGTGGAGGGCGGTGGAGAGACCGCCTTCGTGCGTCACACCGCGCCCTCTGAGGTCTCCTCCGGCCGGCGCAGCGAGTGGTGGGCGCGGGACCTGCTCGCTATAGACCTGCAGCTACTCTGTCCAGATGGTAAGACTACCTAAGCGTCCGCTGCATGGTGGAGGGCGGTGGAGAGACCGCCTTCGTGCGTCACACCGCGCCCTCTGAGGTCTCCTCCGGCCGGCGCAGCGAGTGGTGGGCGCGGGACCTGCTCGCTATAGACCTGCAGCTACTCTGTCCAGATGGTAAGACTACCTAAGCGTCCGCTGCATGGTGGAGGGCGGTGGAGAGACCGCCTTCGTGCGTCACACCGCGCCCTCTGAGGTCTCCTCCGGCCGGCGCAGCGAGTGGTGGGCGCGGGACCTGTGCGCTATAGACCTGCAGCTACTGTGTCCAGATGGTAAGACTACCTAAGCGTCCGCTGCATGGTGGAGGGCGGTGGAGAGACCGCCTTCGTGCGTCACACCGCGCCCTCTGAGGTCTCCTCCGGCCGGCGCAGCGAGTGGTGGGCGCGGGACCTGCTCGCTATAGACCTGCAGCTACTCTGTCCAGATGGTAAGACTACCTAAGCGTCCGCTGCATGGTGGAGGGCGGTGGAGAGACCGCCTTCGTGCGTCACACCGCACCCTCTGAGGTCTCCTCCGGCCGGCGCAGCGAGTGGTGGGCGCGGGACCTGCTCGCTATAGACCTGCAGCTACTCTGTCCAGATGGTAAGACTACCTAAGCGTCCGCTGCATGGTGGAGGGCGGTGGAGAGACCGCCTTCGTGCGTCACACCGCGCCCTCTGAGGTCTCCTCCGGCCGGCGCAGCGAGTGGTGGGCGCGGGACCTGCTCGCTATAGACCTGCAGCTACTCTGTCCAGATGGTAAGACTACCTAAGCGTCCGCTGCATGGTGGAGGGCGGTGGAGAGACCGCCTTCGTGCGTCACACCGCGCCCTCTGAGGTCTCCTCCGGCCGGCGCAGCGAGTGGTGGGCGCGGGACCTGCTCGCTATAGACCTGCAGCTACTCTGTCCAGATGGTAAGACTACCTAAGCGTCCGCTGCATGGTGGAGGGCGGTGGAGAGACCGCCTTCGTGCGTCACACCGCGCCCTCTGAGGTCTCCTCCGGCCGGCGCAGCGAGTGGTGGGCGCGGGACCTGCTCGCTATAGACCTGCAGCTACTCTGTCCAGATGGTAAGACTACCTAAGCGTCCGCTGCATGGTGGAGGGCGGTGGAGAGACCGCCTTCGTGCGTCACACCGCGCCCTCTGAGGTCTCCTCCGGCCGGCGCAGCGAGTGGTGGGCGCGGGACCTGCTCGCTATAGACCTGCAGCTACTCTGTCCAGATGGTAAGACTACCTAAGCGTCCGCTGCATGGTGGAGGGCGGTGGAGAGACCGCCTTCGTGCGTCACACCGCGCCCTCTGAGGTCTCCTCCGGCCGGCGCAGCGAGTGGTGGGCGCGGGACCTGTGCGCTATAGACCTGCAGCTACTGTGTCCAGATGGTAAGACTACCTAAGCGTCCGCTGCATGGTGGAGGGCGGTGGAGAGACCGCCTTCGTGCGTCACACCGCGCCCTCTGAGGTCTCCTCCGGCCGGCGCAGCGAGTGGTGGGCGCGGGACCTGCTCGCTATAGACCTGCAGCTACTCTGTCCAGATGGTAAGACTACCTAAGCGTCCGCTGCATGGTGGAGGGCGGTGGAGAGACCGCCTTCGTGCGTCACACCGCACCCTCTGAGGTCTCCTCCGGCCGGCGCAGCGAGTGGTGGGCGCGGGACCTGCTCGCTATAGACCTGCAGCTACTCTGTCAAGATGGTAAGACTACCTAAGCGTCCGCTGCATGGTGGAGGGCGGTGGAGAGACCGCCTTCGTGCGTCACACCGCGCCCTCTGAGGTCTCCTCCGGCCGGCGCAGCGAGTGGTGGGCGCGGGACCTGCTCGCTATAGACCTGCAGCTACTCTGTCCAGATGGTAAGACTACCTAAGCGTCCGCTGCATGGTGGAGGGCGGTGGAGAGACCGCCTTCGTGCGTCACACCGCGCCCTCCGGGATACCATCTACCTCCCTGTCACATTTAATCAGTTCAGCCGTTAAGACGTGAAAAGGTTATACAGAACAGACTGACAGAGTTTTTCTTATTAGTATGGATTGTTTTTAGGTAATTGAAATTGAGTTCAATAAAATCTTCTTTTCCAGGCACTCGCGCCTACCCGCATGAATACGAGCGCTGCAACCTCGGCAAAGTGCCCGGGTCGGTACTAATGGGTCGGGCTAACCACACTGAGCTCGACACGTACGCTAATCTACTGCTGTATGCGCAGCAGTTCTACGGAGCTGTCACTTCTGATGACTTCAGGTTCGTGAATGTATTATATCTAGTTATTTTTAATTCTCAGGTCTGGTTCATTAGCCGTTTGCAAGAGAATGTGCGGCTAGTGATATTTGCTTTTCATAATAATGGTTTCTATATTATAAATTACCAGGTATTTTATTTGAAACTAACTGCGCCCCGCGGCTTCGCACGCGTCTTTTCTATGGAAATTTTTAAAAGTGATTTCTATCCCACGGGAACTAATTTATGGATAAAAAGTAGTCTGTGTTTGATTCCAGGATTAGAACTACCTGTAACCAAAATTTCAGCCCGATCCGTTCAGTAGTTTTGGCGTGTGAAGAGGAAACAAACATCCATCCATCCATGCACCCATACAAACTTTCGCATTTATAATATTAGTGTGATGATGAAATTGTATTAAAACAGCACTAACATATATTTTTCTCCAGTTTCAGCATGTTCTTCTCTCCTTCTCCATACTCGGATCTTATCTTCAGCGATATAGCTGTCCGCCTGCAAGCCATTCCGCACAAGCAGCGGTCCGCGGAGATAGTCGCGGGCCCCGCATTGATCCGCGCGGCCCGCATAGTGTCCTGCGACGCGCCGCAAGCTGCCTCCTACCTCGCATCTGATCCTAACTTTTTGTCAAGTGCTAATAGGGAAGTAGCGGGGCTTACTGGTGTAGCTCTGATTTTGGTAGCAGCTCTTTGGTTCTAAGGATGCTCTGCCGTAGATCTTAAACCACGTTTTCATTTTGTTTTCTGAATAGTTCCGAGTGAGCCAAATTTAGTTTATGCGGCCAGTTTTGCTCATTAATTATGTCATATGAACGACATCTAAACGCTGATCTACGGCTCTTGAACATGACGTGTGCGTTATGGGTACTATTAGTGTAAAACGCGGCTTTTCGCTTTTATAAGTAACGTACAAAACGGTAGTTGGGCTTACTAGTGTAGCTCTGACTTTGGTAGCTGCTCTTTGGTTCTAAGGACAAGATTTTTAATTCACCATATCTGTCATATCCGCGCCGCCGTAGACCTAAATCCGCGTTTTCACTTCATGTTCTGAACAGTTCTGAGTGAGTACATTTTAGTTTATGCGGCAACTTTTGTTCGTTAAGATGTGGTATGAACTGTCCAGCCTTAGCTGCGACCCGCAGGGCCGAGCCGCTGCTGTACGGCTGCTTCAACATGACGTGCGTGTCATGCCTCACTATTTATGTTTATCGCGCTTTGACGCACTATAAAGTAACACAAAAAACTGACACGCTTTAATCTAAATAACCCATACCAGGTAGAACACAAACTTACAAACCGCGCAAGCAGTGGCCCGTGGAGATCGTCCCAGGGCCCCGTTTTGGTCCGTGCCTTGGACCCGGCTTGATTAGCTTGGGGCTAGATGATACTGTGTGGATTGTCCAGCATTATTTGTTTATTAAATAATGGTTTGTTCAGAACAAGCAAATTTTATTTCATGCGGTGCAAAAATGCGTTACAATATTTGGTCACTAACGCATCGTCACTGGCTAGTTTAACCACTAGGTGTCCTAGGTGAGCCAATCATAGAGAAAAAGTTTTACTTTCGGTCAGTTTATGTTAATTTTTGTGTTATAAATATAACCAAACAGAATCTCATGGGAACTTAAATGAGTTAAGTTTGTGTCAAATCTTGTAACAGAATCTCTATTCAATAATCATAAGATAGTATTGTGTCCGATTTTACTAGAATTTTATTTTTACATAATTTGGAATAAAAAAAGAATGACTTAGTTTTTAGTTATGTGACAATTCACTATTTCTGTCCTTTTTAGGTAAGCTCTCATTCTAGTATAATTATGTATGTTATGTTATGACAAAGTTTGTATCTATTTTGTATTCTCTCTTCTCTATCTTTATTGTTCTAGTTTTTATGTGGAAATAAAGGTAGCTCTATCCTGATCGATAAAATACAGCTATGTTGTGTAGAATTATATTTTTAAACGGTTTGTATTAATGGCAGCTTATTTATCATTTAAGTCAGTCACAATTTAAGTGATTAAGCGTGAGATTTGTATAAGATAGACATTCCGTTAATAACCAAAAAATAATCTAACAATTAAAAAAAATCTGACTATGTTTTTTAGTCCTTTGATAAGTAGATGATCCTAACGCCTTATCTATTTTAATATAGTTATCTATGAAATATTATATTGTGTGCCTTTGAGTACCTAGGAGGTACCTAATTTATCCGTCCAAGTATGTAAGCTTAAATATTTTGTACAATAAATCACTTTTAAATATTGTCATGTTTTTTTTATTAATGGCATTGAAACCCCTTCGAAGAATAGTTTTTGTTAACGTATGGGTAGAAGTTACAACACAGCAGCACATACAGCGGGCCAATGCAGACAGCGCCTTGGGGACGCTTCCAACTGGTATTGAAAAGGATCAGTTGAGCTACCTGTATATTGTTTGCAACAGTCGGCAGTTACTTCAATTGCTTCAGTTGTAAACACTATTTCTAATTTCTATTATTTATAAAGGGTTATAATATCAGTTCATATCATAATGTCAGCTTCTTGGGAGCTAGATGATGCTGTATAGATTGTCCAGCAATTAAATAAAAATAAATCTGGAAGCCCTACAGTGAAACAGGTGAAAATACCGAAAGATCAAAAATACCGATTTGAAGTCACCAGGTTCCCTCTGATGTATTCTCTAGGGAATCCTGGTGAATTCAATAGTTATTCTAATATTTTACTGACAGAATATCATCCAAACTGCATGGCAGCCATTCTTGATTTCCACTCATGGGTAAACTCATTCATACAAACCTACTAAATTCGCCCTATTTTCTTTAATTTTTAGTCCAGAAGATACCTTCCAAGCCAGCCTTTCAGTCACCAACACTTCAGATGATTACTCGAACGCGTACTAGGTACATACCTTATCTAATCATCAATGTTTTTGGAAGTGAGAAGTAGACAATGTTGGAGCTCCATGATCAATGCGGTGTATGGCAATATCGCAGTGCAAACATCAATGGACATTTTGGTAAGCACTTTTTATAGTTACCAAAAATCAGTTCCCGTGGGATATAAATAACCTTAAAACATTTCATAGAAAGAAAGCGTGCGAAACTGTTTCGGGCAGAAACTAGTTGATAATATTATAGTTGCCACTTTCAATGATTTCCTGTTTTGAACATATTCAATGTTGAGCAAGTACGAAAGTTAACTAAAAGGCCAATTTAATTGCAGCTTAGGTTGAAAAAATAGTTTACTATTGTCGCTTAACTACACCTGCTTATAAGGATATATTATTCTGTGTTCGCTAGCTATGCCAGTAACATAACATAAACTTCTGGAAAACAGAACATAACTTTTAAATAAGAGATTACTTTGAATTTCGCGCCACTGTTACTACGCTATGAAGTTGGATACATGTGGTTCATCATACGTCACAAGTTGATAAAGAAGCAATGCTGCATGATTTAGAGATAGTGGCGTATATTAGTTGTCCCATTACTTAACAGTTAAAATAACGTGTTAGGTATTGTATCTTATCTTGACACATGATTTGACGAAAATAAATAACATCAGAACACACGCTCAAGGTTACGCAACTTTTATCATAAACAAGCATAAATTACCTCTGTCGCCGCGTTTTAATTTCTTACGATTTTTATTGTGAATAAATCAACATAAGTGCTGTTTGTGGACGGATATTTTTGTGTAAAAGGTGCAAGTAAAAACAAGTGAAAATCAGGACAGTTACAACCTTACTGCAAGAGTAAGATGGCGCTTACTCGCCCAGCTGTGTACAGAGATTTGTTGCATGCCTTCAAAGCAAGCTATGCAGCTGTCATGCCTCAACATATTATAAACCATCATATAAAATATGACAAAGATATTGATACGTTAAGAATTTCTGAGAACAACATTCCGCTCAGTAATCGAAAATTATATTTGGTCGGTGCAGGTAAAGGAGTTCAATTCCTGGCAAGGGAAATAGATTCAAAGTTGGGATCAAGAATTGAAAAAGGCATCATTAGTATTCCAGAAGGCAGTTTGGATCCAACCACGAAAAGCAATAAGATTGAATATTTTGAGGGAGCAAAGAATAATTTACCTGACAAGAAAGCACAATCAACAGCGAAACTAATAATGGAACTGGCAAAGAGCCTGAGCTCGAATGACATCTTGATGGTGTTGATAACTGGTGGGGGATCAGCCCTCCTACCTTTACCTATAGATCCCATAACATTAGACGAGAAAACTAAGTTGATTAAGCAGTTGGCCAATGCCGGTGCTGATATAACAGAGCTTAATGTCGTCAGAAAAAGATTATCAGATATAAAAGGCGGCAAATTAGCAGAATGTACTGCCGCAAAAATTATCACTCTTATAATTTCTGATATCGTTAACGACCCCTTTGATTTAATAGCTAGTGGTCCAACGGTGAAGAACAATGATGATCCACAAACGGCTCTGGATGTCCTAAAAAAATATGAACTCTATGAAATTCTACCAAAATCTATAAAAGAAATTTTAGAAAAGAAGTCTGATGAAATAGATAAAACATCATCAATTATCTATCAAAACATCGTAGCTGACTCAAAAGTGAGGAACAATGAAGAAATTTGGAACGCTCAAGTGTTGAATTTTATACTAGCTTCAAACCGCATGAGCGTACAAAGTGCGAAAGAACATTTTTCATTGCTAAACGGAAAGTTCAATAATGATTTTTACATCCCGATAATAATTTCACGAAGTGTAACTGGCAACGTAAAAGATGTTGCTCGGGAATACTATGCATTATCCAAATTATTTGAAATTTATTTGAGAGGAAAGCTGAAATACAATGATTTGATAGCGCAAATCCATAAGCTTAACATACAAGGAATTTATCTGGAAGACATTCCGAAAAAACTAGAAACCAATGAACCGAGAGCTATATGCCTGATTTTAGCTGGCGAAACGACAGTGGAGGTCAAAGGATCCGGTATTGGTGGTAGAAATCAACAGCTTGCACTGGAATTTTCTGCACTATTAAATGAACATAAAGCAGAATCGGATGAACAACTAATCTTTATGCTCAGTGCAGGTACTGATGGCATTGATGGACCAACCGACGCAGCTGGAGCGATCGCCCATACTAACTTAGTGTCCGAGAGTGAAAAAGCAGGACTAAACATCAAAGAATACTTGAAAAATAATGATAGCTATACATTCTATAAACAATACAAAGATGGGGAATATCATATCAAAACGGGACATACTAATACAAACGTTATGGACATACATTTGATCGTGATTCAAAAGGATTAAGGGGAAGGACGCGAGATTTGTGTATGGTGGGAATATTGTTTGTAATAAATATTGTGGTAGTATAAGTGAATTTTATTTAAATATTTTCTGCGTTAGGAATTAGTATTTCTTCTTTGATGTAAGAGTCCATATTAAGTAGATGTAATATACTCCGTCCTTACAGACAACACATTTTTTTCTCAGAATAAATAAAAAAAATCATACACACGTAATCTCTATCTGTCAGCTCGATAAATATCAAAGCTGTCCTGATATTTTTCGAGCAGAGATTCGCATCTTTATTCATTAAGATCTATGAATTATTGCATTCTTTCATTAAGTCAATGAAAATAAATGCGAGAACTGAGCATAACGTTGATAATGATGATGATGACTCAAGAACTGTACATCGTGTAAGAAATCTGACCTTCCCGTAGAGAGATTTAATAATTTTATAGCGTTGATAATCTGCACACTTCGGTTTGCTATAGGCTCCACCTTTCACATAGGTTACTTTTTACATTGTTATCTCTCGAATAAATATAATTATGTAAGTTTAAAATAAAGTAGGTAATAAATACTTGCCTTAAAACATTATTTAGCGTGTAATTACATTCCTATATTTAGTTTGTATAAAATAAGTGTACCTAATGATTATGAAGATGCTTGCACTTTTATGTTCGTACACTTCATAACAATAATGTACCTAACCCTAACCTAGGAATGTAACATTCTGCACAAATCCTGACGGGCTTAGAGAACGGGGAAAAAATAAGATTAGATTACGTTTTTATAAATAAACAAAATACAAATACAATTTGAATTATTATCAAGAAATTAAACATTGTTCTTTTGTATACAATTAGGGTCAGTGTGTTTTAATTGAAGAATAAACCGATTCTGCCGCGACACAAATGACCTTGGTTTGGGTCAATTAAATATTTTTTTAATACGGAGACTACATAATAGTTTTTCTCTTACATATTATAATTTTATCTCGAGTGACAGGCTATGTCTGACCCATATTATGAACCAACTTAGCTTAACTGAGTAAAGCGGCGAGCAGAGGCTGGCTGGTATTAAAAAGAAACACAATATTGCTTACATATAAAATATATTTTATTAAAACGATCAGTTGTTCGATCCTTACATTACGGGGACAGATTTGCTATTAATTTAATAAAAAAATCGAAATAAAAATTATACAGTAAATAAAAAAGTTGTTTAGTTCATAGATTTTAATCGCAGACAGAGAAAAAAGACTACGTTTCTTAGTTTCTCTGTCTATGTTTTAAAATTGGGCCAGACGACAGTTGTTTTCTATAAGGATTGCTTATTGTAATAATTTTTGTCACAAGAACATCTGTAAAAATTGGTTTTATATAGCAATCCTTACAGAAAAGCGGCGCGGGTGGACTGCCGTAGGCGAAACGCTGCACAAATTTAATGTAGTCTTACGCAAGTTTGTAGTAGTCTTACGCAGCCTCACCGGTGTCACCACCTTCTTCCTCACCGCTGGCCGTCAGCATGCCAATCAGTTTCCCCGTGTCAATCATGCCAGCATCATCCATAAATTCCATGGAGTCATAAATCTCCTCAACCTCCTTCTCGGTAAACCTATCCCCCCACGTCATAAGCGCATGCTTCAACTTCTCAGAGTCGATAACTCCATCTTCATCGAAGGTTCTGAAAGCTGCGATTACGACGTCGTCTTCGTCAGCCTCGCCAGACATGCGTTTTGCGAAGAGCGTTAGGAGTTGGGTGAAGTTGATTGGTCCGGATGCTTCATTGACCATTTCATCGAGTTCTTTTTCTTGAACCAGTCTGCCGAGGGAATCCCATGTGGCTCGGAGGTCGTTCTTGCCCAGAATGCCGTCTTTGTCGTGGTCCATCAGTTGGAAGGCCTGTGGAAAAGGAAGAGTTAGATACTGTTTACGAAATATCGGTATAGAGTCTGTTGACACCAAAACCTAAACTAACTAGACTATCAATGTTACCGTCTCTTCTTTACGATCGGAAAAAGGGACAAACCTTACTCGGATCGGTAAAGAAGAGACGGTAATATTTTTAGGCTATAATTAATGTTTTTTGCCAACATAATCACTACCATTGGGTCAATTAGTTAAGCAGTAAGCATTAATATAGATTATTTTAAAGTACTATAATTCTACTTTCGCCAATTAGATACTGATTTTGAGCTTAGTGATTCTACTTCGCGGGTCTTCATAGCGTTCGCTCGCAACAATGCGATGTCGAATGTCTACGCTACGTAGCAGTCTACGCAATGTAGCATGTATACGAGGCGTAGCAGTCTAAATGTAGCATGCCTACGAGGCGTAGCAGTCTACAAAGGGTAGTCTACTCACACCGTAGCATGTCGTTGTAAACGGTGTAGCTTGCCTACGTAGTGTAGCGGCTCTTCAACGAAGACGTTGCATTTCTACATCTACAAATTTTATCCCGCATAATCATTTGATAATAATTGATTTTTGTTTTAAAAAACTATAAACCAACTTCAATTATATAGTTTTTTCATGGATCCCATTGTTAGATCTGGGACAAATTAAAATGGAACCACAAATAAAAAAGAACCATGAAAATCGGATCACCCAGTCAAAAGTTCTGAAGTAACAAACAATTTTTTTTTTAAATATACAGTCGAATTCAAAATATTAAAAATTAGAAAACTGTACCAATTTTGTAACTTGGTACTATTTGAAATTTCGTGTCGTTCAATAATTTGGTTTTATTACAGAAAAATACAAACATTACAGAATTGTAATGAAGTTCTATGTTCTACAAGTGTATATTTGCATTATTTGCCAAACGTTCTAAATAAGCAGATTAGATTATAATTGTTAATATTAGGTCGCGATTACTTCTAATCTTTGTGTTTGGTTAAATGAGCATTAGTTAAACTATTTTAATTTAACTACCGTTAATAGCATTGTTGTGACAAACTCGTTATGAAATATAACTGGCGGACTTACGTTTTAGCATATTTTCGGGGTTATTCCCGAAATGTCCTAGAGCAAGAATTTTGACTGTAAGATAAGTTTTAACATAGACAAGCTCCGCCCTGCAACTTCCATCACTTGGTACCTGGGTACTGTGGGTACCTACAATTGGACTCAGGGAAGTCAGGGATAATCTACCGTTGTGGTGGCTATAGATACCATATATCGTAGATTAACAATTAAAACAAGTGCTTTAAAATAATTCCTATTACAAACCAACAAATTTACTTTTAACTCATGATATGTGTAAATAGTAGGTCAGTATGCTTCCTTTAGTATCGTATATCTGTATAGATATTGGTCCCTAATTATTGAACTAATAAAAAAAAAGAAAAATGAATATTTAAGAGAAACCGGAAATCGGATATGCTTCGAACGAAAGCTTACTAGCGTCATCTAGTTTTAACCATAACAATTTAAGATGCCGCTGGTTGCGTATAGGTTATTTTAGAGCCCTGTTTGTACGAGAGTATGTATGTAATGTAGCTAGCGACAAATATAAATATAAGAAACCCTGACTGAGATATTTTAGGCTGAATCTTTCAGTATTTTTGTGGTTTGCGTAGGTAAGTTAGGTATACGACATCGTGTATGTCATCTTAAGGGCCATTATACACGGACTGCACGTCCCAAATATATACGGACGTCGACTGCAGGCGACGGCAGTCGACGTTTCGATGAAAATAATTAAAAAAGTCTTCTCATTCGTTCGTAAAAGTAGGTAAGAGTGTAAAAAAGTGTCAATCTTGTTTTCTATTCACTAATATTTCTTGAATACACAGTAAACGTGTTTCTTTTTCTTTGACTGCAGTCGTCTGCAGTCCGTGTGGGTAGGTACTTATATGATGAGCCCAACCTTTTAAGTCTTGTGTAAGACTCAGTCTATATTACTTAGGTATACCTCTTGTTTTTTTTTCTACAATGGTACCAACTTCATGTTTCTTACTTTTCACGTTTGTTACGCAACCATGTCTACAACACAGTCTAAAATAACCCGAGAATTTCGGAACTTCCTAAGTAGTCCAAACCCAGCCTTGGTTAATTTCATGGCGATCGTATGAAGAACTATGTATTGTAACACCCCAAATTAGCCTACCATTCCCCGAACGATCATTTGTGAATATTTTTAAATTAAACTGATAAGTTCTACTAAGTAGTCTACTCCGTATTCACGTTGTTTTGATCAAGAATTATGATTTATGCAGCGAATGTTCTTCAAGCTTGTGGTAAGACTCTATGATGTGTCGTAATAATAAAGAATTCTTTTAGAAATTTGAGACAAACGAGCTATCTCTACTACTTGCCTTCCCGTTATTTATGAATCACCTTTCTCACAGTCGGTTAGATCTACCCCAAACTCTCTTTCGCTCTCTGAAACTGCTATGTTGTAAGCTATGATTAGACTGAATCCAGTCCTAAGTTTCAAAACAATAAAATAATTGTATAAAATACAGAGTTTAGTTCTGTTACATGCTCAGATTTATGGATTTTGACAAAACGGATCACTTTTGGGCTCTAGCTATAACTGACCTGTATAAATGTGTACCTGTATTGTATTTTGTTGTAGGGTTGTGTGCGTGTTGGTGTAATGTAATGACAAAGTCAACGTTTGTATAAAACTGCGACCCGTTGGGCCCATGTCATTTCATTCAGACTTCTTCATCATTTATTTTTTGTAACAGAAATAATATGAATACATAGTATTCTTTACAAAATATATTCACGATCAGTTGTTCGATCTAATAACAGTACTACATGTTTTTATAAATAATTAGTACTATATTTATAATTAAAAAAATGGAAATAAATTATTAATAAATAAAAAAGTAGTTCGGTTCATGTAGGTTTTAATGAACCGTCCGGCCGGGTGGTGCGGCGACTGCCTGCGACGTGGATTGACGGTGACGTTGCTTACGCAGCCTCTCCGCCTTCCTCTTCCTCAGCGCTGGCGGTCAGCATGGTGATGAGCTTCTGCGTGTCGATGAAACCCCTGTCGTCGATTTCCATCTGGTCGTACGCCTCATCAACCTCATCGGCGGAGAACTTATCGCCCCAGGTCATGAGCGCGTGCCTGAGCCTCTCGGAGTCGATCTTGCCTTCATCATCGAATGACTTGAAGGCGTTGATGACGACGTCGTCATCGTCAGATCCGCCAGACATGCGGTTGGCGAAGAGGGTCAGGAGCTGGGTGAAGTTGATGGGACCGGAGGCCTCTCCGATCATCTCGTCGAGCTCCTTCTCAACGGTCAGGCGGCCGATGGAGTCGAAGGTGGCGCGGAGGTCGTTCTTGCCGATGATGCCATCCTTGTCGTTGTCTATTAGCTGGAAAGCCTGGAGGGAGAACGAATGGTCAGACAATGTCATTGAGAGGAGAGAGGGAAAGGGGTAGATGCGGGTGCGTCATGCGATCCAATTCATTATTCTATTCTATGAAATCATTTGGGGTTTCTTGGGTTAGGGTAAAACGGGTAAACTACGCTTACCTTAGTCTGAAAGCATGTTTATTAGTCGCTCTATTAGTCGCGCTAGTCATTGATGTTTAGCGACCTCCAAATTCTTTTCGATGGGTTCCTTGAGGCGATCCCGCGTCGCTATGTTAATTGAAGCATTAATTTCTCTGTCAGTGCCTTGTTTGTTTAGTTCTTGTTAATCAGTGACCTAGAAATACTTTACCAAAATATTCTCGGGAACACATTATGTTTTATTTTATTAGAAAAGCATTATTTTGCCACAGTAAGTTGTGGAGCCGGTAATTATGTGAAAAAGTTGATTATTATAATATAAACTAAAATAAATTGTTTTGTGTTGGTATTGGCACACCAAGGTGTCAATCGAATCTACTAGTCAAGTTTGTTTAGATAATCTCATAGTAATGATGTCATTGTGGCATAATTTTCAAACTGAAAACAGAGCATTGCGATAAATGTTTACAAAATATGATTGGACACGAGCTAAAGCTAAACAAAGCTTGACACAGTGTAGATTTCGCTTGAAATGACGCCGTTACATGAACCATAATAACCGATGAAACAATGGTCGGAGAGTCGATCATTGAGACGTTATTTGAAAATAAATATTAGAGGTCAACAGTGCGATCCCTGTGCCACACTTTGTGACAAAATATCATAACATTACTGAACAATATCTATATTTAGTATAATAATTAGTCATTATTTGTAGGTCTGATAGTAAGAAAAAAGTCGAAACCGAAAAAAAAGACGGTTTTGAAATTTTAATCTTAAAACCTCATCGAATGTCTTTGTTGATTCCAATTATCCAGTCAGACACCTCTAGTTTCCTAGTTCTCGTTTTTTGCATTACTTGACGATTGTTTCAAAACAAGGTAATTCAATATACTTAGTGTTTAACTCTGTGCGTGTTATAAATGCCGTCAGCTGTCTTGCGATAATTACCTCCTTGAACTCAGCGACCTGCTTCTGTGAGAACATAGAGAAGACATTGGATCCAGAGCGCTTGGCGGCCTTGCGGCTGCCACGGGAGGATGTGCGCTCAGCAGCGGGGGCCGCTGCGGGGGCGGGGGCGGGGGCCTCTTCGGCCGCGGGGGCACCTTCCTCCTTGGTGCTCTTCTTCTTCTTGATCTTCTTTTCCTTATCCGCCTGCGAATTAAGATTGTCCTGTAGTTCTCAAATATATTTTCTTTAAGGATTGTTGTAAAGTGAAAGTAGTTTGTAGAAAACGAAATCATTCATGTTCTTTTGTGGTGGAGCTTTCCGATTGATTAAATTTTATTGTTTTTATTTAATTTTTGGAATTTTGATTCTACTGTCAACATCTATCATTAAAATTTTAAAATACGCCGATATAAGAGCAAGTGTCAACTCTGACTCTAATTTTCTTTTCTGTAAACTACTATTATATCGTTCACCAACATTCCCGGTTTTTTAGATTTGGATTTGCTTGGTTTTACTCTTACTTCATTATAAAAAGTAAAAGATGTTTATTTATATCGTAGTTTCGGGTCGTTCAGATTTCAGCGCCTGCGGCCCATTTAGGCGTGGCGCGTACGCCTCTATATTTAGTCCCGGCGGCGTCTGCTTACAGACCAACTATTTTGTTACGTTCTAAAACCTATTTATAGATTGCTACCTCGTTCCATTTCTTCAGGTTTGTTTGATTTCAGATTATCTATAGGTTTGGATTTTTAATCGAGTGTTTTGTAATTTGAAATTAATTTTGTATAAACTTTCAAAGTCAACTATGCTAACTGTGATTCTTCATTCTGATTTTGCATTATTTTATGGAGTCCAAAGTTTTCTTTTTCATTTTAATTGAATAAAATCGTTATTTATTGATAATTTTTGTATTTTATTTACTTTGCTAAGTAACTATACTAAACTCGTCGGTCATTCTGATTGTTTGATCCGTGTTACGATAACACTTTATCACGTTTGTTTTCACTTTAACCTATGCAATGCACTTCCGATGTACCGTAATAATGTCCTGTATGAAGTCCGTATTGTTAGGTTTTTCGTCACGTTTAAGTTTTTTTTCACTTTCACATTTCACTGTCACTCCACGAACTTACCATTTTTTGCTAGTGTTGGATCGACGAAGGAGTGACTGTTTCGCTCGGCAGTCCCACCCTGACTCCGAGTTTTCGTTCCCTCTCCCAGGTCCAGACGTTCCCCCCACTCCCCTCTCCCGGCTGACTGCTGATTCCATATTTAGTTCGACAAATGCGGGCAGAAGCCGATACGTGTTCACAATCGTTCTGTCTTCCCGTGGAGCTGCTCGCTCCGATTGTTTTATTTTTACAGTATTCGGCTCACCTGCACCGGTTTTAGTTTTCTGGGTTTCCATGCCGGCCGGAATGCTGTCGATTTATTTTGGATTTACTGCTGCAGCGTCCCGCTTCGCTGAAGTCACATAATGTGGGTTGGCCTCGCCACCACCGACTCGAGTTCTGTTTTAGTCCCCTGAAGAATCTGTTATCATTACATTTTCTTTGTTTTTTTTTATATTTTCATCCACTTGCATATGATTTTCGTCTTTTTCCCATTCATCAATAAGCTTACAGCATAATAACTATGTAGGTCAAGGTCATCTTACAATACAACTGACTTTTACAGATATGTTTTACAGTTTGTTGTTAGTGATGTGTTCATACTTCCAATTCATGATTCTAGTTTACCTCCACGCGAGTCTTCCAGCTTTCTACTATGTGTTTTATTGTTTGTAGTTCATTTAGGTAAATTGGTTTATAATGATTATAGCGTAACGTTATCTGGTTTTATAAATGTGATGTAAAATCTATTTAGTTTTTTGATAATAAAGGTTTAAAATACAAAGTAGCTTAAAGCTACATAGAACGCATCTTGATGTTAATAATTCATTGATGCTCTGAGTATTTGTTTATTCTTTAAGTCTTAGTACCTATATGGTTCAAAACTGGTATCCGCTACCGCCACTCCGCTATTAACCGCCAACTGCCGCCGGTATATTCAGCATGCCGCATGCAGCATCTATTTGTACTCTTTTGCTGTTTATTCATGTGTATTAGTACTGTAACTGGGACAATGAAAAGCCTCCGCGGCGGTTCTTCAATCATTATACCCATAATTCCTCTCATCTTCTTTGTTTTATTTTCATTTGTAGTAACTTCGCGCAATAGAGATTTCTCTAGTCTCGCTTCGTTTTCCTCCTTCGTAATTTAACTTTGCAAGTCCATCTCTGGTGTCAATGCAGATGTGTCAAAACTAAACTAACTTGACAGGACTAAAAATGTGGTCGCCCCTTTCATAACGATCAAAAGTAAAGGATGGCGTCATTTTAAGTGATGTAAGATTCGTTTAGTTTAGTTTTGGGGACATCTGAATTGACACCACTGTCGATGAGTTTCGTCAGTTGCGAGGTTTGTCGTATGTTCGTCACAGGTATGCGCGATCTCGGATCAAATTCTTGGCTCCGACATCTCTCCGCTACCGTTGCCAGATAAGTCAAACAAAACATTCCCATATGACGTCAAAACTAGCCTTATTTCGATGTTACTAGAAGGTACATCGTTCCTTTGAGAAATTGTATTTGGGGTATTAGGCAATGTTGATTGTTTTGTTGAGATAACGATCTGGGAAATCTGGGTATACCTAGAAAGGTAAGGACTTTGTAAAAACTATTATTTATCGCGTCCGTTTTCCATCTAAACAGACACATGGATTTGGATTACACATACCTTCAAGTTTTACGTTTGATTGTACGAAATAGATTTCTACAAATATTGAGGTTTTGATAAAATACCTATTAGTGGTCAAGCAATGGCTGCTTAACCAAACGCTAATCCAAAGCGATTGATTTAGTTTATCAGTAAAGGGCCCCTTGTTTCTTAATAGGGAACTGTCATTTGATGGCCCAGAGAGGTAAGTACCTAGTCGGTATAAAACATTGTTGTTGGGTAGGCACTGTATAGTAAACTAATGTTTTTTAAACCAAACAGTAGGTTACGTTTCATCAGTTCATTGCCTTGATGATTTTTCATCAAGAAACGTAAAAACGAATGAACTGATCCAGATTTAGCCTGCCTTGTTTCAATTCTAAAGCCCAAAGTAGATGCGGTTTAGCCGTTGGTTTAAATTATCATCGGAAGTATTGTATTTTTTCTAAAATTAGCTTGTTTCTTGACCTGAGCTTGTTCTACAGCACACATTGGTTATTTCTATAATCGTACTTTGTTATTCTTTTTGTTCAAAATAATGTTCCAAAATTGTTAATTTATATTATGTGTATTGTGGTGGCTATGACACTTAATGATTACCTACTTAAAACTGTCACTTACTATAAAGATTCAATACATAAATATTTACTTAGTGACTGTTTAAAATTTGTCTCCGAGTGCGGCGCTTATCCCTGAATACAACACAAATACACGCAACTCAGATTTAAACGCGTCTCAGTGTACAGTAGTGACGCAATTTGTCAATTTTTAATTGAAAACTGTCAAAAAATCGCGATGTGAGACGTGCCTAAATCTGAATTGTGTTTAAGTATTCGGGGGTCAGGTACCAAAGGATAGGATCGTTCGTATGCCATTGAAGGAACCATTATATGGCATTCCTTGCCCACCTGATTGCAAGGCCGCCGTTTTAAACTGAGCTAGGTAGGAACGTGAGTTCGACTCCCGCGCATGAACGCCGCTAAATATAGCGCACTGACTCATAACGACGGAAATAAGGTCATTGTAATCCACACCCGGTCTGGGTTCGATTCCCGGGACGAGGTTTATTGTTCTAACTGGTTTAACCTAGGTTGAGGAGTAGGTTTTGTCATCCGAGGCCTATTATTGCATGCCTAACTAAACTAATAAAGCATCGACTTGCGTTCTTCAATAGATAAATGGACGATTACTTTTTTAATTGATGTTTGAGATTTTTTTTTACATTTAACGTCAAATTTAACCGGCGAAGCTGCTAATTGTGTATGTTTTCGAAGAAAAACAGCCTAATATAATTCTTAGTCAATTTATTTTTATTTTTATATAAACTAAAAGATTATTACAAAATAAAATAATGACATCCCCTCATAGTCACATGGTTTTTTAAGCTATTGGTAAGTCAATATAGCGATAGTCCAAAGTTTATAGCAGAAAAGATAAACAGATTTAATTATAAAAAAGTAGTTATTGTTACACACATAGGTAGGGTAATGCTACACTAGAAAGAGGATTATTAGGCTCGCCCAAAATACGAATGTTCGCTCAGTTTAGGCACCGAATTTACCTCTAAGTATTTATCTCTAACTTACTGTTATTCAATATGAACGTTGATACTTGAAATTGAGTTGTGCACAACATACTGATTAACTCAATTTCAAGTATCAACGTTCATATTGAATAACAGTAGTTTTTTTATAGTAAAGTCACAAGTAAGTTGATAACAACTTACTTATGACTTTACTATTAAAAAAAAACTTTCGTTCTACAACACAAATAAGGTTCGTTGTTAACCCGCTTACATCCGTAATTAACTTTGACTTTTTGAAAAAGATAGAGTACCATGTAGAGCCTTACTCCGACTTTCTGTACTGATATGGAGTTTTGGCGAATAAAAGTCCTTGAAATCTTGAACTAGACATCACAGAACCTACAGCAAATCGGGGTAGAGATGGAATAGATAGAGTCATAGGCCTACTCTACCTTCTTTAAAAAAGTCATGCAACTTGTGCACACAACTCAATTTCAAGCATTATCTGAAGATTTGATTATCATTTGAAAAAATCCCTGCACGACCACGTTCTAGCATTACTCCGAAGCAGATGTAGTGAAGATACCTAAAAAAAATTACTTTGGGACCCGGCGGCAGTCCGAAGAAATGTTGGTCGAAAATGTACATATATTATAATGGTTGATTCTTTTCTGTGACCTTTAGTTGTTATCTCAATAACTAATCCTAAGCGGGTGATCGTCATTGGAACTTGTTTCTGTTGGAAAATAACTAACGTTTCATCTCATCATGAGGACACATCATCAGGATAAGTGCAGCTCTTAGACGCTATAGCGTCTATGTTCATTTAATATGATATCAATAAACGAGCCTTGTAAGCCCTTTACCTAGTATGAAAGCTTGCTTTGTCATCATTGAGGTATGCTTGAGTGACGCGTATGCCGTAGAAAAACGTTAATCAAGTATAGATCGATGACTGAGAAATCTTTCTCAATCATTATCATCTTCCGGTGCTTATCCCACGGTGGTTCGGGTCGGCACAACATGCATGTTTCTTTTACTCTGTCAGCCTTTTTTGCCATGTCCTATGTTTCAGACAATCCATCAATCTCTTCTTTGGTCTTCCTCTCCTCTTATATCCCTCCACATTCAAACCCATCACTACCCAATACAGCGCTACTTACAAACTTGTTTTCATTCCTTATTTAATCCATTCTTGTCACTCTACACATCCATATTAATATTCGCGTTTCCGCTGCATGCACAGTTCTTTCATCCTACTATCCGTGCCCGTTGCTCAACAATCAGATTTATATAGCACGACAGGTCTTACCACTGTCTGAGAAGTTTTGTAAGTCATGTTGATTTAATAAATAGGGTAAACCCAGGATAGATGCCTCACTTTTTGAAAGACCCTCGTAATTTTTAAACTATTAATTTACCATGAAAAACTTCTATGTATGCATAATAGTCTTGCATTACGAGCTGTCTTTGTAGACCTGACAATTACTGATTTTGCAAAAATTTAGTTCCGCCTGAACCTTTTTTTGGGGATAGTTGCCTAAACTGTCTGGATACATGCCTCACCATGTAAAGCCTAAGGAGGATAGATGCCAGTGGTGATACCCTTTATGCAATTTTATCTTAACTATAGAATTTAAAGATTTAAAATGAAAACGTTTTTAGCAGAATTTATCAGCTTTCTTTGAAAATAAGGTAAACTATTCATAAGTAATTTTCACTGATCCCCAAATTTTTTTGTCATTTCATCGCAAACTGGTTTTGTCCTGGAGTCCATGAAATTACTCGAGCACGTACTCCTGCCTTCCTTTTTTCATTATTGTGGCATGGTTCACCTACAAACATTAGGTAGGTTTTGGAAACATAATAATATATGTACTTAAAAGATTATTACTTATGTAGGTACAAATGTATGTGCCTACTAACACAAGAAAATGTTTCCAACGTAAAATATAACAAAATTATGATTTTCTACAATCACCGAGCATGTTTAGAGTTCTAGAGGATATCGATAGGGGCACCTATACTCTGTCAAAATTGGGGCAACTATCCTTTTTGATAAGGATAGGTGCCTTTCTAAATTTATAAATAAACAATACAATAGGGAGGGTATTGACATCTAGGTGTGTACACTAATGTACCAGAGTATTTACGTAAAACAAATTGAATTGAATTTATGACTACATTAAAAGTTATGCACTTATAAATAACCTAACTACATTAAAAGTTAAGCACTAATAAATAATCTAATAAATAACTGTTGTTCTTACTACATTCCACCACTGAATACTCCCGTTTGAAACTTCGACGCGTTATCCTGCATTCGCCGCGGAGATAATCGTACACACAAGAAAAACACGTTAACTCTGATGAACCTCCAGCGGGGGTCAAGGGTTGTGGCGCGTATGCTCTTTATTTCTCCTATTAATTCGTAGTAAAGATTTTGAGAAGTTCTGTTTTTTGAAGAGGCATCTATCCCAATGAGTCATCTATCCTGGGCTTACCCTATGTAAAAATACTTTCAAAATACAGGCTTTCAAAAAAAAAGAAAAGAGTTCAAAAACCCAAGCAGTTTATCCTAACACTATGATACCTATATGCTTCTGTTTTTCTACTAACACACCATGTTTGTCTATAAGCATTGTTTACATCCTTCAATACCGGAACCAGTCGAATATCAAGAACCGGCCTTCATGACGTCAGAATCTTCCGTCCCTCTCTCTCACAACCTCGACTGCCTTTCACTTACTAAGTTGAAGTGAAACCAGCGATATGTGTTCGGTTGAGACAATTGTACGGAAAAATGTGAAATAAAGTTACAATGTGTTTGAATAGTCAGATTATACCAAAGTTATTGTACTTAGTTTACTTATTGTTAGTATTTATTGGTGAGTAGAGTTAACTCCATATAAACTTGTAGATGAATAATTAATTTGTTGTGAAAACTTGTTTGTTTGGCTTATGTACGTAACTTACAATATTAACTTACGTAGAGTACGTAAGGCAAATCAGAATATGTAGAGCTTTTTTATGTAATTGAGAAACGCGAAGAAAGCGAAAAAAAGCGAAGAAAACGAAAAGAGTTACTACCGGCTATTGAGCTAAATAATACATAAAAAATAGTTAGCATTGAAGTTATAAATACGGCAAATTGACTGACTCAGAGAGGCCTATAGTGATTAACAAAAGTGATTGAATAGAAAGTTCCTACGGCACAACAGTGCGTAGCAATCTGTCAACTTTCTGTTTTAATTCGTAATGCACCATACTGCAACATGCATCGTACCTTATAATCTTTATTTTGGTCCCTAGTATTCCTTTTAGATCCAAATGCATATATGTAATTTGGCTTTTTGGTCTGTCTGTTACCTTTTTAAGTCTAAACAGCTTAATGTTTGGTAAGGGGATAAAAAGTAGATATCCTAATTTCCTTTTATGCCGGAAAAAAGCGTACGAAGCCGCGAAATTAATAAACAAATACCTACTTGCTCTTCGACAAGATGAATTTTGCTTTATCTATTTGGTAAAACTACTCTATTTGGTATAAGACGGTATAAGAAATAAATGCCCGGATCTGAAAACCACCTGTCGCGAAGGCGAAGAAATATTTTGAGTAGGTACCTACCTAGGTTGTAGGTAGGTTGATAAAGATTTTAGCGGACTGGCCATAACCGGTCGAGGCGAAGCGGGCGCGCGCACAGCGCGGTCCTTCGGCGATGAACGGCCGACGATTCATTCTGTTACGAGACAGCAAGCGAGACACATCGGTGAGTGACTTTGAGTTACATTGTATGCAATTGAGATCTTTTGCCACCGATATTAGAAGCAGTTTCAGATTATAATTGTTGTGTGTATACCAATTCGTTGGTCTGTCTGCGGACAAGTAGATCAGAGATAAAGTGTGAGGAACGGGATGGCTATAGGGGAGGATGGAGGCCATAAGGGGAATTATCCCCATAACAGTAAGAATCAGTAACCAGAGCACAGGTGGAACAGCCATCATAGCTCACTGAACCAGAGCACAGGTGGAACAGCCATCATAGCTCGCTGAACCAGAGCACAGGTGGAACAGCCATCATAGCTCAATGAACAACAGTCCGATGGAACAACCATCACAGTCCGATGAATTAGTCATCACATCCAGATAGAACAGCTAAGTATCATGTCAAATGGCTTAGAACCTTAGAACCGGTGGAACAACCACCTCGTTGTTGCTTAACCTAATTTCAGCACTTCTTTAAATACTTTTTTAATGTTTACCACATACATACCTACATATAATATTCGTCATAATTCAGAGTATAGAGGTATTTGGCGACATGGTGGAGATGCAGGGATATATTATCTCAAACCTTACAGTCTAAAAGAATCGGAACACAGTGAGTTATAAATTTATAATAGATACACTAGTACGCTAGTAGTAGTAATTCAATGTCCGTACATGATTTCGTAAAATGTCATGTGGGTAGTTTTACTAAAGGTGTTCGCCCGGTTCGACGGAGTAACTTAGTAAAATTCTATAATTAGATCGTAGAATATTTTACGACTTTGCTTATCTGCAAATTTGCGAAGTAGACAAAATTTTCAAGCATTTTACTACCGTTTGGTAGACCAGGTACCTACTATATTAGTAGGATATTATGCTGCATGACCGTTGCTTTCTTGCACTAAAGGAATTGTGTAGATTTTACACTTTGCCCGGGCGTAAAAGTTGGTTTTTATTTAGATGTAGTGTCGATTCGCCCATTAAGGATCATTTTCACAATTTCCTCATAGACTTCGCAAGGAGGATTATGCACATTAACTGTACAAAACAATACCAACAGGAACAACTTATGGTAGTTAAGAGTGTGCAATAACGCCGCTACGAGATGGATTTCGAGCGAGATCACAAGATATGGTTTTCTTGTGAGTGAGAAGTGCAGAGCATACGTGCACCGAATTTACTATTTGCCAAAACTGTTTTTACTTAATTACGGGCTGATGAAGCAACCAATCGAAAAATTAAAAGACACAACTAAAGAAATAAGACTAGGTTTTTTAGCAAAACAAAAACCGAAGAAGAAATGTGTGCTGTTCCTGAGATAAATAGCAAAATGTGTGAAAAACATATATTTTTCCTAATAATTAACTATTGAGAAAACTTTCACCAATCGTGTTTTTAAAACACGCAATTCAAGATAAAATATCGAAGTAACATTTCATTAAATATGAAGGTAGTAGATTTCACAGATTCTGAGATAAATAACGATTTTAAAGTGCAATTTTGAAGTAAATTGCTTATGGCACACTCATAAAGAATTAAAACAAAGACTGAGGCCGTTGGCGCAATGGGCGGCCTTATTTGTTCCAGGCAACCTTTGAGCAAGATAATAAATCTACCTATGCACTAGACCCGCAGTAGGTATCTAGGGTGTTCTTACACTGTATGACACTTTGAGTTTATTAAAAGACCTACACCTAATGTGACTAACCTGTACCTAATGTGTTACAAATACAATATAATAGGCCTACCAAACAAGTTCGGGCATTGTATATTAATACATGACAAAGTAACGTATTTTTTTGTAAATTCAGGTAAAGTCTGTTTGTTAAAAAATGCTGTGTTATTTATTGATCGTGAGAGTCAATTTGCATTAAGTGCCTTACTGCTACAGCAGGTGAAAGGGGACCTTAGTCCACTGCTGGACATACAACTAAATAAGGTTGCAGTAGGTTAAAAAGTCACTAATTACCTTCTAAATAAACCTAATGTCGAGAGGTTTTAGTAGAAACTTACGTTGATATGTACCTACTAAATTCCTTGGTACCCACGTAGACAGTAGATAGCAAGTCACAAATAAAAATCTTGCAACCTTGAAATAAAAATAAAGCTTCAAATACAGCCCTAATGCAAAAAGATGAGACGTTGGGAAGAGGCGGCGTCTCACATGAGACGTTGGGAAAAACCGCGTGTGAGATATTGAGAATAGCTCGTAATTGCTACCTATAGTACCTAAGAAACATAGGTAGGCAAGAACTTAATACAAGTAAGTTGCTAAATAAATTACAATGTTGTTGTAGATTTTACATAAGGACAAGATCTTTCGCTCATGGTCAGTTCAAATGAGGAACTGTACTTAAAATAAACAAAATAAGTATCGTCCTAACCCGTTTGAAATTATTGTACGAATCAGTACAATCGTGCATAAACTCTGCCCAGTGTGCCCTTAAGCAAATATCTGATGGTGAAGGTAACTAAAGAGAGTTAGAGTACCACGGAGCTAAACTTAAGAGTGCTACTCAGAGGTTTGTGGTAAAAATCCACATCTATTGTAAATAAACTACAGAAACTGACACTGCTAAGATAACCGAGTACACGTTTATACAAATTCAGGCTGAAGATTTGGGAATATAATTAGATATTTGTATATAGCGCAATGATGAAAAACGTAGTGCAGCCACGATAAATGGCGGAAATCTTAATAGTTCTGGTAAATTGACAAGAATGGAATTTACTTTTGATGGTGACATTCTCAAGTGACAGGTACCATATTTAGGACCAATTGTCATCAAATACTGACGGTAGAAGTATCAATGAAATAGAAGGATAAGATAAGACACAACTAACACAAATAATAGCATAGCTGTCCAAACTCTAAAGGAAAAGTTCGGTAAACCTGCGGCAATTATTGACGCACATTATGTGGCATTATACAGGATAAAACCAGTCAATAAAAATCAAATAAAATAATGCAGATATGTACTTAATGGAATAGAGAGACACCTACTCGTATTGAGCTCCCTAGGCGAAGACGTAAATCACGAGCATCTCGGACTGATGACAATGGAGAAATTCTCTAAATATCTAATCTAAGAAGTAAGAATGAAGATGATAGACGAAGAAGAAAAGTAGACGGTATCAGAGAATATCTAGAATACATAATATCTGCTATAGAGACCTCAAATAGACTAAAGACAGACACAATAGGTGTAAAGATTACAGAACCGGCAAATATAGAAGAGAAAGACATCACAGAAAAAATAACAATAGGAGCATTACATATAAAAGCTGTAGAAATAACGAACAATAGGCCACGTATAAATAATAATAATAGAAAAGACAAACACAAAAATGATAACAGACAATTCAGTAAAACACAATCAAAGAAAAGACAAAACGATGTCTCAGAAAGTTCAGAAGAGCCACCTAAGAGGAAATTTACGAGAAATGTATATGTTGTAGGCAAGATTATTTTAATGCCAAATGTACAAGGTACAAAAATGTTCACAACAGGAAAGCTCAACTAGGAAACCGTTGCTTTAACTGCTTTCAAGAAGGTCACAGGCACAATCTTAGTTTCGGATATCTGTGGTCACAGGGTAAGCACCTGTAGAAATAATCGCAAGTGTTAGTATTGCTCTGAATATGGTGCGTATAACCAGGCCATATTTTGTCCTAAAAAAAAATTGCACAGGATAGTAAATGAAGTCAGCTAAAACAGAGAGTTAGCATAATTATGAATATGGCTATAAACACCACGCTGTTTAAAAACCTTGCTTAGTCATAGTAAATAAGATCTGAGAAAGATTACGATTTCTCAGTTACGGCTGTTAGCGTTCGAGCATTGCCGAGTCAAATACCTATAGCCATAACTATAGCCTAAAGATGCTTGTTCATTACTGATTAAATAGACCTATAAGTATAAGTATTAACTTTTTGGTGCGAAATCACCACCTGAAATGAATGAATTGAATGCCTTTTACGAGTAGATTGTAATATGCAGAAATAATGAATCAGGCAGTGATTAGATTGATAGTAATGAATTGACTATTATTTATCTTCGTTTTTCTCGAGGGAAAGGGTATTCATTATTTTTTGTTTGGTCAGGCAAAATCAGTGGCATTATAGAGTCGTAATTAGTTTAGTACACTGGCGTATTAACTATCTACGAAGTACATCCTGAATGATGTAATACATTCAATGGAAAGGGATCCTAAAATCCGTATCCAATCCGACTACCCCACAAAAGCATACAGAAGGAACTGCTTGCGTTCGTAAAGATGTAAAATTAAATAACGAAAGTTGTTAAAATGTAATTATTGCTATCATCCACAAAACTTAAGGGCCCTTCCCGGTCCTATTATCGTCAACGAGAGCGTGATTGAAAAGCTTGTTGTTTCAACCAGCGCAATGTAAAAGAAAGAGGCAAAGCGACAAGAGAGAGGAATCGCCTGATCCCTCGTCGGCATTTGGTTAGTTTCGCAGTTCACTCGCAGGTAATCGGCCCTAGGAAAAACAGTGTTTAGAAATTTCATGAAACTTGCAACAGGGAAATAAGAGTTTTTTAGTAAGCCTTACAAGTTTGTGTGAAATGAAACTTTGTGTCGTTTAGAATCTCCATTAGATTTGCAAGGTTTCTATCTAAATATTGTGTTTACTTATACAATTTATGTATATAATATAATATACCTTTTAGTTCAAAGTTTCAAAGAAAGATGTATTACAACGCCATAATCACGTAAGAGCGTTTGTATGAAAAGTAAGACGGGTTGGCCGCTCTCAAAGATAAAGATAAAGATAAAGATAAAGATAAAGATAAAGATAAAGATAAAGATAAAGATAAAGATAAAGATAAAGATAAAGATAAAGATAAAGATAAAGATAAAGATAAAGATAAAGATAAAGATAAAGATAAAGATAAAGATAAAGATAAAGATAAAGATAAAGATAAAGATAAAGATAAAGATAAAGATAAAGATAAAGATAAAGATAAAGATCATTTATTTGCTTAAACATGTGTAGATATAAGATTTTATAAACAGGTATGCAAGTATCAACATGTTTTACCGATTACGGTGTACAAATTATGAAAAATGCCATGCAACAGAGACAGAAGCTAAAATAATAATGAAGTTATTAAGGTGTGTATAAGTTTTAATTGTAAGTGCATTGTACAGACTCTTCAATGCAAGTGTACGCTGTAGTTGTTAATAAGCTCAGTTCTTTACACGCTAATATTAATGTTAATTTTGTTATTGGCAAGTCTACATTAGTGCCCTTAAGGGACTAAAATAACGTTCCGGCTCGTAGACGAGAATTGCTGGTAGTTCAGTTCTATTGTGATGTAGTTTGATAAATTATGTCACAGTTTTTGTATAGTAACCCACAGAGTTACTATTTTTGTAAAGACAACTGTATGATGCATGGGCCGATCGAGCCTTCGTGACTAAACGCCCGTGCCGGTTAAATAAAATCACTATTGCTTTGACTAATAGCAATCTAGTTTTGAGACGGTGTAAAGTAATTCTGCCATTTGTGCCGCGAATAATGATTTCTAAAATGAAACAGATTTAAGTCACTACAAATAACCTACCAACAAAACAATATCTGTCTGGTATAGATTGAGTACCAAGGCAGATAAATAGACTGGTAAAGGTATGCGACGCTGCGTTGCTTTGCAGCGAACTTGTATCGTGAGCGCCCAGGGCAGTCAAAATATTAAAGTTAAAATTCAGGTTGAGTTTCTGTCAAAAATCTTGCAGCGTCCAAACATCAACATTTTTAGACTAACTCCTTGGTTGAGGAGGGTCTTACGAATACTATTACTATAGATATTGTCGAAGAATGAAATGAAATTAGAATCAAATATGCTAAGTTAACTACTCAGAAGCAACGCTAGGTTTGCCACATAGAGAGAGTAGTAAAAGAACTATATGTCGGAGAATGTTTTCTTTCCATAAGAACTATGTAGCAGTAACAAATTGCCATAGTTGATTGTATCGGATAACGTCAAATAATTCAAACTTACAGCTACACATAGAAAGCAATTGACGCTGAAATGTATACTAGAATTAGCTCCATGGTATGGACTGAATGGAGGTTTGGACCGGAATGGTGTATACTATGAAGAGAGTATTGGACACACACAATCAGTTGTGTACGAAAATAAAAGAGCTTGAAGCTATGATCACAACCGCTTACGACGAGCGACGGTAGTTGCTGAGCTGGAGTAGGTACGTGTTTACTCGTCAAGATTATCTGCGTGTCGATGATTTTGCAGAATAGATTGATGGTAACTAATCAATACAAGAAAGGTTTATCTACAGATAAAATCAGAGGCAAATAGGGCGCACTGGAGGGTTGGACGAATAGCAGAACTAGAAAACATTTTGGATTGGGAGGTAAAAGTTGCAAGAGACATTGAAAGAGACACAGATCTACTTAAACAGATTGAGTCCCAAATGATAATAGGTAAAATATATTTTTTATTGGCTCATAAAACAAGAAAGTATAATGATAAATAGAAGAAAATACACAGTTATAAAATACAGTATGAGACCAAAAGACTGACACTCAAAGAAGAGAAAAAGAATGATGAAGAATAAAATGAAGAGCGCAGGTCTTCGGTAGCACCTGGCGTAAAGCGCATTAATTGAACAAAGAGCAAAGTGTAGTTTCAAATGTAGACCCAGTTCCACTGATCAGAGCTAAAGGTTCTGAGGAACATAGAATAAAGTCAGTACATCATGCTGCGGTGCAACCAGAATCAAAAACTGGTACAGTAGAAATCAGTATGAGGCCTGATTGGCCTCATACTTCAGCTCGGGCTTCAGCGGTTAAAGTCAGAGAAAAGGTCAAGGAGTGGACCACTTACTTATTAATTGTTTCACCAGTAAATTCAGTTAATGTTCAAAGGCAGATTAAGTGATCGACATACAAATCCTTGTTTGATAAATAGTATTGATATTAATATCTTTATTTCTCATTCTTCCTTGAAGGGGGGGAATGTCGCGAAGGCGAAGAAATATTTTGAGTAGGTACCTACCTAGGTTGTAGGTAGGTTGATAAAGATTTTAGCGGACTGGCCATAACCGGTCGAGGCGAAGCGGGCGCGCGCACAGCGCGGTCCTTCGGCGATGAACGGCCGACGATTCATTCTGTTACGAGACAGCAAGCGAGACACATCGGTGAGTGACTTTGAGTTACATTGTATGCAATTGAGATCTTTTGCCACCGATATTAGAAGCAGTTTCAGATTATAATTGTTGTGTGTATACCAATTCGTTGGTCTGTCTGCGGACAAGTAGATCAGAGATAAAGTGTGAGGAACGGGATGGCTATAGGGGAGGATGGAGGCCATAAGGGGAATTATCCCCATAACAGTAAGAATCAGTAACCAGAGCACAGGTGGAACAGCCATCATAGCTCACTGAACCAGAGCACAGGTGGAACAGCCATCATAGCTCGCTGAACCAGAGCACAGGTGGAACAGCCATCATAGCTCAATGAACAACAGTCCGATGGAACAACCATCACAGTCCGATGAATTAGTCATCACATCCAGATAGAACAGCTAAGTATCATGTCAAATGGCTTAGAACCTTAGAACCGGTGGAACAACCACCTCGTTGTTGCTTAACCTAATTTCAGCACTTCTTTAAATACTTTTTTAATGTTTACCACATACATACCTACATATAATATTCGTCATAATTCAGAGTATAGAGGTATTTGGCGACACCACCTATGAATATGGTAAGAACAACTGTTATTTACCTATTAGATAAAAGTAATGTATATTTGATAGCTGGCGCGATTGTCTTTTGTTTTTCATACAATTATCCAGGTCACCAGTATAGAAAAAACAAAAGGGGATCACGCAAGATTTTAATAATAAATAATAAAATTAAGGTTTGTACGTGCGTAATTTGTGTACTATATTATTGAGTTAATGAACTCTTCTCTTCAGAAAGTTCAAACCCGCTCGTCCTCCGAGCGTACGTCTCTCAGCATGGCCTCCACGGAGAGATCGAGTTCTCTCACAAAAACGAGTCTCTCATCAGCATACGAACCAACTTGAAGACCACGCTTCAATACCCCGATGGAGTCTTCCGTTGGACCATCCACGAGTTCCCAGTTGATCACCGGGACCTATCCTCCGAACGGTGTTCTGAACACAACCTGGGCAAAGAAGTCATAGACTTGACAGAGGAACTTGGCTTCCTCATAATCCCAGGAAAAGACCACGCGGAGTTCGAAAGCAGCAACACCTTAACAGGACCTAATGGATTCTGGGGAAAGAGCATCGTGTTCGAAACAGCAGAACGCGACAGAGTAATATGCGCGTCCATCCTATCAACAGAACAAATGTACGAGAAACACGCGGTCGCGAAGTTCACAGCTCCAGTTGCTGGAACTCTTCACTTCCGATGGCTTTCTGCTAGAGAATTCGATGAAACAGACTCATACATACACGCAGATTTATACCACGCAAAAGCAGTGACAGATAAGACAGAATACACCCAGCATAACTGGAAACTCTTCGTGACAGATATCTTCGACTCCGATAAAGGGAATTATGAGGATAACTGCAACGTGCTTCAGTTAGTTTTCGATCCTGAGAGTAGTGGAGACGGCATGAGTGTAGGAGATCTGGACAGTAGACTGGGGAAAGTGCGGGTAGCGACAGACGCAAATGTGAGGAAAGTGAAAACACTTTACAAGAATGAAGTGATCAATCTGTTGAGGACTGATATGGAAGTGACTAAGAGGAGCCTGTACGTGGTGATCTATGACAATAAGCACTCGGATAGCTTTCTCGCTTGTGCTAAACTGCGGCTGTTGCAGCCAAAAAGTACAAAGTAAGTTACAAGTCTCCTTTCTGATTTACTGCGGCAGAAGAAATATAGATACAAACTTTTAATTTTTTAGCGATTTAATAAGATATAAACGATTTATCGCGTACCTTTAGGCCTAGCACGGGGATTGTTGTCTAGAGTAGAAGATAAAAAAAATACGTCACATTGTCATCGAATGCGTAAAATGTTTGAAATTTATTTCTTCAACTTCAATAATTTACGCAATGTATAACGATGCGATGACATTTTTCTCTATTCTACCCTAGACAACAATCCCCGTGCTAGACCGTCTGCTAGTTTATATATTGAGCAGAATAAAGCAAATTGAACTTTTAGCAATAATTATACAGTAATTTTAATCCACCTCATAGCTAGAAATCTTTTTGTACTCTTATTTACCATTCCAAATTAGATTCATTCGACCCCACATTTAGGTACATCGTACTGTTTCAAAAAACCACTCAAGAAACAGAGGCACCGTTTTCAAGCACTTGCGGTGAAAAGTATAAATGTATTTTAGCTAGTTGCATTGTCTCTCTCAAACTTTCAGAGTCCTCGTAAACATGGACGGCATCCGTGGCCTAGTGGAGTTTTCGCAGCGGTCTCCCTTCGACCCCACATGGACGAGCTTCCAACTCGGCACCGCACATCAGGACTACGAATCAAACCTCCGCTTTGTCAGCTCCGTGCTCCGGTATACCATCAGGGAACTGCCTGCTAAGAGCGCGGATGTAGGGGATCTGAGGAAGTACTGTAATTCTACAGGAGAGCTATTTAATCCTACGATGGTTGATCTGAAGACTGTTCCACCACCAGGTGAGATAATTTTTTCAATATCCTGTAGAGAATTGACCGCATATCCGGCTAATGCTAAGATATTAGGACACCTATTTGTCGATTAAGCAAAAAATGATGAAGATATAGCCAATTAAAGTTCCGCGTGACGTCACAGCTTGCTAAACTGTGTCGCAAGGTGTGTTCAAGTTTGGGAGTATGGGCTAGTGATTACTAGCCCCTACTCCCAAACTTGGACACGCTTTACACATGTAATTTTTTGTTTGGTTGACAAAAGAAAAAATATGGTTCCAATATCTTTTGTTTATCTAACTGCTGGACTAAAGAGAATAATATTTTATTTACCCAGGACACCTTTGTCTTGTACCGCTAATTGTGGCGTCGTCGTAGGTATGGAAAAGGCCTATAATCCAGCATTATACTTTGGCTGAAATAAAGATTAGAAAATTTCACTTCTCGATTGAGTAACGTAAACGAAATTTTTGTGCGGCGAATCAGAAAGCTATTTTGATGATAAATACCTATTTATGATGATTCCCAAATTGCCTACATTATATCTAGCTCTTTTTCGTCAGTTTAAGTAGTTTCAGATAATTTGAGCCATTTTACAAAATCTAAGCTTAGGAACGAATTTACGTTGGTCCATTCAGTACCAACCTACCTCCACACATTTTACCGAACCGAAATTGCAGAGGAAACCGAATTTTAGAGTTAAGTTGTAATGTGTATGAAAGATTTTGTGACATATGAGAAACTATGCACGCAGAATCCTTTCCTTCGGCTTTTCCTCCAGTTCGAATATGGTAATAGCTTTCGTGACAATAACCTCGTTCCCTAGTTCTAGATACCCCCATTGTCAGGCAAACAGCTACAAATAGCTGTAAAGCGAAATGCCTACGAGAAGCTGAGTATTGTTCAATAGCGTAAACATGTCTTGGCGTTTTACCAAGAAACATCAAATGTTGATACAAGAATACATTCCATAGTCTCCGAAATAAATGACACTCACATCGATATTATGATTATAATTATTTTGATTAGTGTTACCGTAAAATAACAATTATTATAAGGTAAATGAGAAATATTATCAATATTATTTTAAGCATAATTGACTATTGTTATTTAAGGTTATGGAATAAAAGGCTTTTTTATTTTTATTTATAAATGAGAAATAAACACGGTGGACTCGGTAAGCTCGCAATCTCATTCATTGGATTTTGAAGTGTCTTGTTTGCATAAAATCAGGTATGTAATGTGGATTTCGGAAGACTTATTTATTGGTCCTATTGACCAATTGCATTTGACCGTTTGGTTGTCAAACTAGGCCTAGATGGGATCCCCTTGGAAACAACTCGAACAAATAACATTTAAAATTTTTGGTTCCTTGAATGATAGGATAAGACAAGAATCAGAAAAAAACATGAAAATGCACTGTTTCCCACAAAATTTGGTCAAGATCTCAGGAATCCTGCGGTCTATTAAACTGACTTTTCTTTTGTTTCTTAGGTTATTATGTCACTAATTATTTCTTCATAACTTGTGTAGTTTTCTTGTAAATAAATAATTTATTTACAATAATACGTAATTATTACGATGTTCTAAAAAGTTTGCGTAAGTAAACGTAAGCGAGACAGATCCCGCTCCTACTCGTATGAACGCGAAATCCTATGCGTATCCTTTTCACAAAATAGCGGACATTACGCCCTCTTATCACTAAGTATTACACTTGTAATACTAACCTAACAGAAATAAAAAGAAAAATCAAACATTGTCAGTTACAATGGCCTCCATAATCTCTAAGGAGGGCACTGCTTCGGTAGAGTCCTTTATCCAAAGCACTTGAGTTTGTTATGCAATGCAACTCGCTAACGCATGGACAAGCATATCAATGAGTGAAATGTTTGGAAAAAGGGAACACATACCGTGAAAAATATGACGATTGTCATTGTGAAATATGTATTTATATCTTTGTTGTCAATTGCTTTTACTGTATCATCGCTACCTTAGATTAACTCATTTCGAATGTTTTTGAATGGGTACTATACTAACCCATGCAAAGCAGGGATGGGCCACTAGTAAATAATCACACTATCACACTAATATTATAAATGCGAAAGTTTGTATGGATGTATGGATGGATGGATGGATGTTTGTTACCTCTTCACGCCAAAACTACTGGACGGATCGGGCTGAAATTTTGCATATAATTATAATCCTGGAATCAAACATAAGCTACTTTTATCCCATAAATCAGTTCCCGTGGGATAAAAATCACATTTAAACGTTTCCATATAAAAAACGCATGGGGAACCGCGGGGCGCAGCTAGTGAAATAATTATTTTCCTTCACAGGACTAAGCACTCAAGACCAGTATCCCGTGGGCGATCTATTCGGGAAGTACAAGGAGCGTACAGAATATTTGAACCACAAGTACCTACTGCCTGGGTTGGCGAACGAGCTCAGCGGGGCCTATTGGGACGTGTACCTGCCGCTGCAAGGGATACACAGTGTCTTGTACCGCACGCTGCTTGTAGAGAGGTAAGAAAAAAAAAAGTTATTAATGATGCTAGACACTCATAACGGATGTAAGCGGGTTAGGTAATTACGAACTTCATCTGTGTTAAAATAACACCAAACTTCGATAGTTCAGATCAAAAGGGCGACTTTTCTTATTGGAGACATTAGGCCTGTTTAGAAAAACTATAAACTGACGGATTTCCCATGGACGAGAAGCAACAGCTTTCAAATAAAAAAAGAATCATCAAAATCAGATCACCCAGTCAAAAGTTCTGAGGTAACAAACAAAAAAACAGTCGAATTGAGAAACGAGAGATTTTTCGGAGCCGGTTAAAAATCAATTAGAGTTCGCAATCCAAAAAACGACATCGTCTCGCTGAATCTACTGATTTATAAGTTAAACGCTGGTCTGTTATCTGTCAAATGTCTGTTTTCGAACTTTGAACTAAGCCATAGTATCCATGTTGTGTGAACCACCTTAGGTTGGGTCACAAAACGAGGGGTATGGGGGGTTCGCCAGAATAGACACGCTTTTTGTAGAGACGAATACAACAAGCCAAATACTAAGATAGGTAATGGTGTCTTTTCAGATGTCGCCTAAAAACTAAACTAAACTAATTTGACAGTACTAAAAATGTCGTTGTCGCTAGTATCATTTTAATCTTTTTTTTTTTTTTTTTTTATTTATCACAAATAAAGGGACTTTGTCGCTTAGCGACCACATCGCCCTATTTCTAATCTTGTCAGATTAGTTTGTCTACTTTTGGCAACGTCTGTATAGACACCAATGTTGTGTGAATTGTCCAGCATAAGCCAGGCCCAGTCTCATTTTTGTTCTAAAATGAAATCTTCAATCAATGATCCACTAATTTTGTTATTATCCACCTGTATTGAACTTACATAACGATTTCCCTCTTTCTTTCAGACGACATCCAAAACCCAATATCTGCGGCACCATTCTACCATACGAGTATGGTACTGAGTATCAAGTGCGCATGACGTCAGCACAGGTCGTGTTCAGATACCCCATCGTCAGTCGTGTTATATTCCGTCAGCCACAGGACCGTCCCTGGGAGGATACTACCATAATTATTGAGAGCATGGTGAGTACGATATAGATTATCAGCAGGGTAAAGTATACCAGTAGGGTACAATGTATCAGTAGGGTACAGTGTATCAGTATGGTACTGAGTATCAGGTGCGGATGACGTCAGCGCAGGTAGTGTTCAGACACCTCATCGTCGGTCGTGTCATAGTCCGCCAGCCACAGGACCATCCCTGTGAGAAAAAACTGGGCATATCTAGTAAAAGATAAAAGTAAAAATGTGTTTCTTATTTTGCAAAATTCGAACAATACCTACAACTAATGAAAAAGCAATAAGATAGAGTTACAAAAAATGGGCAACAATCAGTGGAAGCTACTATAAGACTAACCACCGGTGTGCAGATGCATATCAGTTACATCCATAAAATTGTTCGTAGATCCACTCCGACGGGGCCAACGTAAACACAACCCACGGGCACCGCTGGGCGCTCCACGAGCACCCCCCGGGCCCTGATTACTACAACTGGACGGGGCGCTGTCTCAGCGCGGGCGCGGTGCTGGAGCCCTACAAGCTGGATGTGGATCTGCGCCACTTGGAGCAGTACTGCCGGCCTGGGATCGAGGGGCTGTGTCGGTTAGGCGACCTTACTACTAGGTGAGTGATAGGGTATGCGTGTAAGCACTCTTGGGCACCCCTGAGTGCTCCACCCCCCTGGGCGCCGACTTCTACAACTGGACGGGGCGCTGCCTAAGCGCCGAGGCGGTGTTAGAGTCCTACAAGCTGGATGTGGACCTGCGCCATCCGGAGCAATGCCGGTCTAGAATTGAGAGGCTGTGTTGGCTAGGAGACCTTACTACTAGGTGAGTCCGGCCTTATTATATCGGCATATTCAAACTTCCTCAGCTGGCCAGGACACGGGCTTCCTTTGTTTGATGCTACAGATAGCGGTCCTAAGCCTCTACCTTTTTACAATACTATTGCACGGATGCGACTGAAATTTCGCGCGCATAAGCGTCTAGAACTGGAATAACAAATTGGCTTCTTTTATACCAGAAATCGTGTGAAAATATTACTGAGCGAAGCGGGTGAGTAATGTTTTTTTATTTCAGACACGGCATGCTCTCCGTAGCGGGTAGGAAGCGGGACAGCGACCGCCTCACGCGACGTCTGTTCACCGACTCCGCGATCGCACTGGGTGGGAAACACTCCATTCTTAGACGGACGTTGCTTATCTACGACGACCATGGACCTGTCGCTAGAGGGGAGCGGATGGCGTGTGCTATGTGAGTCCTTATCCATCGTTCAAATATCTAACCGCTCTTAATTTTACTGCGTGACGTTGAAATTTGTGGCTATATGACTAGGGTGGCGTGATTCTTGTTAGTTGCTTTGACGGAAACAAGTGACTTATGCCTGTCACTATAGGCGGATAGCCTCTTCGTGATCTTTAGACCGTCCCATGGGGTGTTTGTTCACCGATTTCATGATCGCACTGGGTAGGAGTCACTCCATTCTTAGGACGTTGCTTATCTACGACAACCATAGACCAGTTGCTAGCGGAGAGCGACTCTTTTAGAAAATTGAAGTGAATTAAAGTCAATTGCACCTTATTTCTTGTTGATAGTAATAACTATTTATCAAGCTGTTTATATATAGTAAAAATTTGACTTGTCTAAGTACTTATTTTGTAAGTCTAAAGAAATAAACGATTTGACTTTGACTTTGACTTTGACCGCCTTTGCTTAAGGCATTCTCACCCATTTGTTCACCGATCACGTGTTATAATTGTGTGTGTAGCGTGGAAGTCGCCAAAAGTTAAAGGTTTCCACCAGAAGAAGGGCAGTAGCAGCAATAGCAGCTTCCATCTGTGCCTTTGTTTGTTTAACGACTCCGCTGCGATCACCAATATGCCTGCCAATCGTGGGGATTATGCCAAGCACCCTTTTTGTATGTTCAGCAAAGACGTATTATGGGTTGATATGATGATTATATGTGTTGTAGAGTGAGTGGTATGCGACTAGTTCGGCAATAGGCAGGCAATCGCGATGAAGGAACGGCTCGAGATGACGCAGCAGTGTTAATGAATGTTAATGTGATGTATCGTGAGTGGCTATCCCCGCGCTAGGCGATGGTGGTACGCTACTGGTCCGGCTACAGGCAGAGGGTTGCCATGAAGGAACGGCTCGAGATGACGCAGCAGTGTTAATGAATATTAATGAGTAGTGTGAGTGGCTACTTCCCGCGCAAGGCGGTGGTACGCGACTGGTCTGGCAACGGACAGGCAGTCGCCATGAAGGGACCGCTCGAGTTGACGCAGCAGTTTTAATGAATGTTAATGTGTTGTAGCGTGAGTGGCTATCCCCCGCGCAAGGCGGTGGTACGCAACTGGTCTGGCAACGGGCAGGCAGTCGCAATGAAGGGACCGCTCGAGATGACGCAGCAGTGTTAATGAATGTTAATGTTTTGTAGCGTGAGTGGCTATCCCCCGCGCAAGGCGGTGGTGCGCGACTGGTCTGGCAACGGACAGGCAGTCGCAATGAAGGAGCAGCTCGAGATGACGCAGCAGTGTTAATGAATGTTAATGTGTTGTAGCGTGAGTGGCTATCCCCCGCGCAAGGCGGTGGTACGCGACTGGTCTGGCAACGGACAGGCAGTCGCCATGAAGGGACGGCTCGAGATGACGCAGCAATCGGAGTATGACATCACCAATGTGGATGTGACACTCGACGGGTTAGATGATGTCGGGAACTATAAGATACATGTTGTGAGTATTCTACTTCCTCCATAAGTTATAAAGGTGAAAGTTTGTGAAGAGGTGTTACCATCACAAAACAACGCTTACACTACTACACTACATAAACTTTTTTAAAATACTTGCTTAAAGTCTGTAGGTAAGAAGCATATGGGTCAATGTGCTTTTTTGTAATTTTACAGGAGAGCCAAAAAACCATTTTTTTTATTGTTTCCGTAATATCTCCAACCTTATTGACATTAGCAATTTGTTTTAATGCCATTGTGTAGCTGCATTATCTGTCTACGTATTGAAAAATTCGAAACCACTATTGCTACAAATTAATAATATTAAATATTATATTTTTAAAAAAGTGGTACTACTTAGAGCCAAATACCGCTACCAATGAGGCCCCATGTATAGATAGCCCTTTATGCAACTACAATTTCGACATGCTTTTCTTTTAATAAATGATTTCTATCTAAACATAGGCCGTTATGCTGCGCATAATATTAAAAAACTACGGTGCCAACTTGCTACATAGATCGAAATGCCTCCCAGCTATTTCATATTTTAGGTGTTAGCTCTGTATGCTTCAAAGTTAAAGATGAAATTACTGAAAAATACTAGTTCTATGAACAGTTAGACCCAATTTTATATTTAACTTGCTAGATACTCAGCAAATTTCAAAAGACTTAAGTGTATATAGCTCAAATTATCCAAAATCTAATTCTTGATTGTGGTGTTGAACTAAAAAATAAACAAAGTTTTTGTAAGTACAAAAACATCAATTTTTATTTATAATAATGAAAATAATCTTTCCTATTCATCATTACCAGCTTCTGGTACGTTACATGTACTGGTGAAGTGAGACAATTGTTTGTAGAAATTGTGACAGCTTTCAGGAGCCCACTGCAGGAGAGTCAGTATTTCGTTACACTTTGCCGTAATATAGGGTTTTCTGTTGACCTTACTATTTTGAGACGAAATAGCATTGTAAGAATTTGTTTGGGATGTCTTATGTTATGAGAGATAACTCTAAAAAAGGTATGAAGTCTTCAGACAAGGTTTTGTAAAACAGCGTACTCTTCTTATCTTGTCTACATTGCCACCAGACAGTTTCCGATATCTTGAAATGATTCTTCTCGGACTTTATGTGGAGCTGAAGTTTTCTTGTATAGATAAAGGTTCAGATATTGCCAAAACTAGACTAAACTATTCTGACAGGACTAAAAATGATGCCATCTTCGTTCGATCTAAATAAAGTAAATCTGTATATTTTGATCGTCGACATATGGACAGGGAGGGACAGCGACATTTTAGTACTGTCAAATTAGTTTAGATTAGGCGACATCTGAATAGACATCAATGTTAAAATCATTACAGTCATTTCTGTGACACGAAACGGGGTTTTCTCAGCACATGTCCTTATAAATTGAGCCCAGTCCCTGGGTTACACTAGTTGTATTATTGACATCTTTTTCTTTTTCTTTCTGTTATAGAATGGGCATGAACGATCTCCATATAAAAAATATGTATTATTGGTACACTTCACTATAAATTATTAAATTTACGTATATAATTATGTATTTGTGTGTATTCGATTGGAATTTCTGAGCATAGATTTAATTTGGTTTTCTGTTTCTTACAACTAACTAAGTATTTTATTTTATAATGCATTAAATTTTAAATCCACGTAGTCAAATAAATAAATAAAAGTAGGTATAATCTGGTTTAGTTTAGCACATTTAATAATATTCCTGCATTATGTTTTTCCATCATTATTTTTTAGATACTTAGTTCTTGTACATAGTCTATTAAAGACACAATTTGTTAATTAATAAGAGAAGCCTTGGGTCCTGTAATACAGCTTAGGCTAGTTCGGGATCCTGCGGAATCAACATTATATTGTTAATATTTTATTGTGTCAGAAATAAACGATTTGTATTATATATGAGTGCGGCCCTTCAAAAGAATTTGTCCAGAAATATTCTATAGAAGTCCTTTAACTTTCGCATAAATCTATCAAGGTCGTCGTAAGTGTTTATTCCCGAAAGTTTGAATGATAAACAGAGGTCTGTATTGAAAATGAAGCCGCAGAGCCATTCTTTTGAAAATTCGTTCGGTGTGGCATTTGCCATTTCCATTCAATTTTCATTTCCATTTCAACAAACTGTTTGTACATTGAGTTTATGTTTAGCTCGGTACCTAAGAACTTCTTCTGTGTTTTTTGCCGACTGTAGTAGCTATCGTAAACTGGATATGACGAGCTGTGTTTCTTCACAGATTCCTGCACAGCATCAGGTAGTTTATTTAAAGGTGTATGATGATGACATCTTTGGTCTGGATGTACCATTCCGCTTTCAAGCACTTTTTCTATCCTTATCTTGACAAATTTCTTTCCGACCGTCAAAGTACCAATTTAAAAACATTAGGTACTGTGTGAATTGTCCAAAAATATTTATTTATTATTATTATTATTATTTGGTAAACTTTAATTTTCTTGTTATCAACTTTCAAAAAATATCCAACTTCAGTTGGTTTTTTGTCTGGCTTTTATATCTTTTGTCATATGGCGTGTCTATCCCTCGAATACTCAAACGCAACTCAGAATAAGCATGTCATAAAAATAGTTTTTTTATAGATTTTTATCGAAATTAACTTTAAATAATCGCGTTTTAGGCTAGTCTCAGACTAGCCTAAATCTGAGTTGGGTTTGAGTATTCAGGGTAAGTCGTTCCTTGTAGAGTATCAGTACCTATAAAGTATCATTTGGCGCCAAGTGACAGTAAAACCGAGAATGTCTCTAGTTGCATACGGAACTAAGTCGACATAGACCACGAAATTCACAAATACACTTAAAATGGATTGGGGTCATAATGAACTAAGTGATAAACGAGCTGGATGCAATTATTAATAATGGAAACCTCCCATACCTTAGACCTATATGCATCACTGTAACTTTATTATTATAAATGTAGTAGGCAAATTAAATAAACAGATCGATGCGTCTCGGAAAAACATACACGAACGTGAAATAAAAAAAAATTGAAAAATGTTACTTTGACCCCTATGCTTCTTACCTACAGCAGTTTTATTTTGTATAGTGTAGGCAGATATGCGATGTTGCTCGTTTTGGCCATCAGATTCTGTTATCGCGTCACTGCCTAAACATACAAAATAAATTGGTTCCAGGCCTTGAACTACACGCAAAAACAGAGTCTGATGCCCAAAGTGAGGAACGTAGCATCTCTGCCTTTGTACAAAATATTCAAAATATCTGTCTCATAAATAGGTTAAGCGTTGTTTTGTAATTACTGGTATTGCAATTTCTTTACATAACCATCGCAGTTCATCGCACTACACTAGTTTGGATCGGACCCTGTTTTGGGTTTTCCCGTAGGTATCAAAAATGAAGAAGAAGGAGTAACAATAATGGTCTGTCTATTTCAGGCTCCCGTGGAAAAGAACCTGGAGTTCCCTTGCGAGGCCACTACACTCTACGATACTTACAATCCATTTAACGTCAGCAAGATGCATCCTCCTACTCTTAAAGGTAAAGTATAAGATAGATTGGTTTATTTAAAGAAGAAATTTGGGAAGATTTGGCCCGTAAAATAGGTGGGTTCCTAACCAGTCACACCAGATCCGGTGACAGAGTGACTCGTTGGTAGTTTTCCATCGAGTTACACTGTGACACGTTGGTTTATTATAAGACTTGTGACATTTGGGAAATTGGCCCATAAAATGGAATGGGTGGGTTCCCAACCAGTCACACCAGATCCGGTGATAGCGTGACTCGTTGGTAGTTTATCCATCGAGTAACACTGTAACACGTTGGAAATAATTCTCTAAAAAGAAAAAAAACGAGTATCAGTGTGACTCAATGGGAGAACAAATCCGAATGAGTATCAATTTATTTTCCTAGATGAAAGTTATTCTTTACTTGGATTAACAAGTACCTAACTATAGTGAAAATTTGGATCTGATTGTCTGTATCTTACTGCCCTATATCTAATAAATTTTTTGTTTAAACTCAAAGGCTCTTGTCCATATCCTTACAGGAACGGCAGACCAGTACCAGCTAGGAAATCTAGGCGAGAAGTACGGTCTAGTGGAATCCAGGAGCTTTGTCACTAACTACAATGAAACGCAGGTGTCTCTGTTTGGACCATTCAGCGTACTAGGACGGTCTGTCGTTCTGCACAGGAAGGTGAGTTAATTAATAAATAAAATAATGTTACACAATCTATACAGCATTATCTAGCCCCAAGCTAAGCAGAGCTTGTGTTATGGGTACTAGATAACAGATATACATAATACAATACGACCTCTCAATGATAGCGGCAGCTGGAGCGGATTTTCAAGAACTATGTACCTAAAAATCATTTTTGTATAACTCCAAGTTACAGGCTAAATAAACTTAACTTGTTAAGTAAGGTTACATAAATAATTATATTTGATTTAATTTATTTAAATAATTGGTAATTTGTAGAACTCTGCTACACAATAAAAAATACTCCCCAAAAGCCATTTTTTCAGTCGATTTTTGGATCCATTGTGGAAGACGCATCTTTAATCGTGTCCGCTAGCCTGGTTGTACACCGAGGGACCATACACGGACCTCTCCGAGTCCTACAACAGGATTTAAATATAATCTGTCTACCTGAAACGCATCTATAGATAATCTAATCTTTTGGGTTAGTATCATCTCGTCTAAAAATGCAGGTGGTCAAATAGCAAAGGGTCCAAAATGCAGCTGGTCTAAGTACAAACTGATCTAAAGCACCGCTGGTTTAATTAGAAAGTGTTCTAAAATGCAGCTGGTCTAATTAGCAAGTGAACTAAAATGCAGCTGGTCTAAGTACAAACCGGTCTAAAGCATAGCTGGTCTATTAGCAAGGGGTGTACTACGGCATCTCGACACACGCTATCCCGACAGAAAACAAAAAGTGAACGCAATCTCGACGTACGGAATCTCGACAAAACAAATAACATAAATGTTATCTGAACGTTATAGCGACGCACAGAATCCCGACAAATCTTAATAGTTCTCTGACCAACCGACTAATAACATTAGATATTAGGTCCTTACATATGAAATTGGCGTTTTTCGTACTGGCCACTTTAATCACAAATTTCTCCTCTTTGGTAAGGAATTCCAAATTCAAATTTGTACAGCTATAGACTCATGTATTTGTGCTTCGATGATCGTCATTCATTTGTTTTTTTTCTTCTGTTTTTTTCTGTTTGCGATTTTACAAAATGGAAAACTTAAAATATCGCATTATTTACGAGTACGAGTTCCGCCGTGGCACTAGTGCTGCGGAAACAACTCGAAGGGTGAATGATGTGTATGGCGGTCGTGTTGCAAAAGAAAACACAGTTCGTTTTTGGTTCCAACGTTTTCGTTCTGGAAATTTCGACCTGCAGAACAAGGCCCGTGGACGGCCTGAGACTCAAGTTGATAATGAAGAGTTGAAGGCTATTGTGGAAGCGGAGCCAGCCAAATCCTGCCCCAAGCGAAAATTAACCCCAAAAAAGTTACTTGTAAGCGTTTGGTGGACTAGTGCCGGTATTGTTCATTACAGTTTTCTCAAATCTGGCCAGACTATTACGGCTGATGTCTATTGTCAGCAATTGCAAACCATGATGGAAAAGCTAGCGGCTAAACAACCTAGGCTGGTCAATCGCTCCACGCCACTGCTGCTTCACGACAACGCTAGACCACACACTGCGCAACAGACGGCTACTAAATTAGAAGAGCTTCAATTGGAAAGTCTAAGACATCCTCCGTACTCCCCGGACCTTGCTCCAACAGATTACCATTTTTTTCGAAATTTGGATAACTTCTTGCAAGGGAAAAAATTCAACTCCGATGGGGCAGTCCAAATCGCCTTCAAAGATTTTATTGATTCCCGTCCGACTGGTTTTTTTAGTAAAGGGATCAATGAACTACCTATAAGATGGCAAAAGTGCATAGAAAATAATGGTTCATACTTTGATTAATTAAATATATTATATTAATAAATATTCGACTTTTTGTTCCTCCCATACAAAACGCCAATTTCATATGTAAGGACCTAATATATTGTGTATTTAGATGCAAATGCAACCAAATGCAAACAAGTGGTCTCAAATGGACAAGGTCAACTGGTCATAAGTTTCAATCACCCCCAGAGTCGCGAAGGCCGCTGGTCATGCTCCTCTATCGAGCGCGGCTACAGTCCTTCAGAAGCACGTGAGATCCGAGGCATCGCGTCGTTCCACCACCCCGGGGGGTTCGCCTGGGGGTACGTGCGACTCACGCAGCTGATCCACAACGACGGCTCCGCTAGCGATACCGTCATCGAGGTGAAGTTACGGCATCCGGGGGCCAAAGATCGGAATCTGGTGAGTATCCACTGAGTACTGAAATTATAGGTATAAGGACTTGTATGAGTTGAATTCTACTGGTCGCTTATTGCAATTGGTATAAGGTATTAGGAAACTCATCGATTCCTGGACACTTAAGGGTTAGAACTGAAACAAATAAAATAATCCTACTAATGTTATAAACGCGAAAGTTTGTAAACATGTTTGTATGTAGGTATGTTTGTTGCTCTTTCACGCAAAAACTACTAAACGGATCGGGCTGAATTTTGCATATTGGTAGTAGGTTAGGCCTAGAATAGGCATTTTTATCCCATAAATCAGTTCCCGTGGGATAGGCATGCGAAGATGCGGGGCTCAGCCAGTAAAGAATAAATTATTGAAAGCCGATCGTTGCCAAAATGCAAACCCTAGTTGCGCTTTCCAAGTAATGGAATCATGCTTGTTCCAGACACACAACCACAACTGGAACATCTTCGTGAACCCCGTGGGGGTTGATGCAGCTGTACAAGTCACTGGTACCCGCTGCGTGGCCGGCGGGTACCGTTGGAACCCCTACTTCACGCAGCTCGCAGACCCCCTCAACGTGAGTACCATTAATCACAATCAAACAGCATGTAAAGGAACCTCGCGTGTGTCGACGCAAACCCACTGCGTGGCCGGCGGGTACCGTTGGAACCCCTACTTCACGCAGCTCGCAGACCCGTTAATGTTAGTACAATTGATTAAAATCAAACAGCAAGTTTTGAAACCTCGCGTGTGTCGACGCAGCAGTTGGTACAAGTCACTGGTACCCGCTGCGTGGCCGCCGGGTACCGTTGGAACCCCTACTTCGCGCAGCTCGCAGACCCCTTAATGTAAGTACAATTGATTAAAATCAAACAGCATGTTTAGAAACCTCGCGTGTGTCGACGCAGCAGTTGCTACCAGTCACTGGTACCCACTGCGTGGCCGGCGGGTACCGTTGGAACCCCTACTTCACGCAGCTCGCAGACCCCCTCAACGTGAGTACCATTAATCACAATCAAACAGCATGTAAAGGAACCTCGCGTGTGTCGACGCAAACCCACTGCGTGGCCGGCGGGTACCGTTGGAACCCCTACTTCACGCAGCTCGCAGACCCCCTCAATGTGAGTACAATTGATCACCATCAAACAACATGTTTAGGAACCTCGCGGGTGTCGACGCAGCAGTTGGTACAAGTCACAGGCACCTGCTGTGTGATCGGCGGGTACCGTTGGAACCCCTACGTCACGCAGCTCGCAGACCCCCTCGATGTGAGTACACTACATCACAACTTACCACCACACAACAAGTTTTTAACGGACTTTAAAAAAGGAGGAGGCTCTCAATTCGACTTTCTTATGTTTGTTACCACAGAACTTTTGACTGGGTGATCCGATTTTGTATAGAATTGAAAGAAAATGATTAACCTACTATCTTGCAAAGTGAGATATGACCTTCTCGCATTAAATGGCCGACTTTGGTCAGTCTGAAATGGTGCTATTCTGCTCGCGTGCGAGTTGTACCATTTTTGAATTTGTTCCAGAGAGATCTGTACGAGCAAGAATGCGGGGCTGACAATCCACTCAGGTGCGATGTTGGCGACATTACGGCGAGACTTGGGACTATCAGTAAGTGGCTTTTATTATTTCGCCGCCTTAGTGGTAGAATGGCCAACCGACCATTAAGTGATTTTTTAAGGAAAGGTTTTCCTCGCATTTTATTGACATTAATAGTAATTTATTGAATTATTTGATGACATAGGCTGCTCTCAACAAGCTCGAAATAACTAGATCTAGATTTTATCCTTTTCTATTATACTCTTCCTTGGTACCTACAATTAATATTAATTATATTGCTTTGACATAAGGATCTTTTAATATTAGTTGGAGAAGCCACTGGAACACAGTTCTCTAACTAGTTCAGGAGCCTATGGACTCATACTGTCTGTAACACTAAATACTATGTCAATAAATACATTTTTTACTTTACTTACTTTACTTACTATAGGAACAATGTTTATCAAATTCATAGGATTATCTACGTTCTACATCATCAAATAATTTAATGATTATACCTATACTATAATCCCCACAATCGTGACATTAATGGGCCTCCTTTAGGCATTACCCCCATTATATAAACGCCAACAAGGCGCTTATCAGGGGTAGGGCTGCGTCCAGCAGTGGACCAATACAGGCTGTGGAGGTTGAGGTTGAGGTTGTCGCTGGCATGTACATAATCACACTAATATTATAAATGCGAAAATTGTGTAGATGTATGGATGGATGGATGTTTGTTACCTCTTCACGCCAAAACTACTAAACGGATCGGGCTGAAATTTTGCATACAGATAAATTTAATCCTGCAATCAAACATAGGCTACTTTTTATCCCATAAATCAGGTCCCGTGTGATGAAAATCACCTTTAAACATTTCCATAGGAACAACGCCTGCGAAGCCGCGCAGGGCGGAACTAGTAATGTTATATATTATATATATTAGACTTAATTTATGCATTGTTTTATTTTGTTTTTATTCTGTAATTTTGTAATTTAATTTTTATTATGTATATGTATATGCTTCCCGTGTGATTGGTGTAGCGCGTAGCGCTGCGTTTAGCTCCCTGGCACCGCTGAAAACCAGCGCTGCTATGATACAATAGTACCATAGCAGCATTATGCTGAGCCGGTGACCTTTTTGTGTTAGACATAATTTAATTTTAGTTGTAATTATGTTATGTTAATTTATCCATGTCACACAAATAAAGAATTTCTATTCTATTCTATTCTATACATATATTCATGTTTCCAGGTATAGGCGGAACTCGGCAAGTATTCATGGACAGTAACTTCCCACTTGAAGGTACCGTGTCAGCCGTGGGGCGGTCGCTAGTCATCTTCGGTCCCGAGAGAAGCTCTGAGCGGTTCGCTTGTGCAAATATTGAGCCTGATAAGGACATCATCAAGTTTGTTAATATTATGAAGCCTCCGAGATTTGTTCTGTAAGTATTTTTAATCAAGAAAGTAAGAAAAGAAAGAAAGAAAATTATTTATTAAACACTACACAACACTACAAATAAAATAAAGTAAAAAAATAAAAGACTACTTAGTAACACTAACAAACACAGTTAACAATTATTCGAAGCCTAAAACTAACACAAGTAGGTAGGTACCTACCTAAGTACTTATTGGGTTGGTAATATGTAGCCCCCTCAGCAGGCAAACGAGCGCGTGTGTGTAGGTTTAACAGGTCCTGACTCAGCTTGTTGCTCTACACAAAAACCTAGGTAAAATGCAAACCAGGTAATTTGTGAAGGATTTCTCTGGTTTTCAGTCAAGTACCTAAGATCTGATCCCCAACCCGCACGCCCAGCGTGGGGATTATGGGTACTACCCCCACTAGATAAACGCCAACAAGGCGCGTATCAGGGAGAGGTCTGCGTCCAGCAGTGGACCAATACAGGCTGTTGAGGTTGAGGTTGAGGAAGTACCTAAGTAATAATTAATTTTGTTTTAAAAAACTATATAAACGGACTTAATTTTTTATAGTTTTTCATGGATTTTTATGGATCCCACTGTCAGAACTGAACCAAATTAAAACGGGAACACACGGAAAGCACCAGCTTTTATATACATTCTGACCACACAGTCAAAAGTTCTAAGATAAAAAACATAAAAAAAATACAGTCGAAAGATCCTTTTTTTGAAGTCGGTTTAAAAGGCTATATTCTGTGGCACAGAATAATTGTGACGTAATTATTACAAACTGGCTCACTGCCTCCGTGTTTTCCGGCCAATTACAACCTTAAGTTTTACAGGTACTATGTTCTTTTTTTAACCGACTTCAAAAAAGTAGGAGGTTCTCAATTCGAATGTATTTTTTTATGTTTGTTACCTCAGAACTTTTTACTGGGTGGTCCGATTTTTATGATTCTTTTTTTATATGAAAGCTGGTGCTTCCCGTGTGGTCCCAATGGTGGTAATTTTGTCCGGTTCTTACATTGGGGGGATCCATAAAAATCCATGAAAAAACTATAGTTTAAAAAAAAAAATTAGTTATTCATAATCGAATAGAAAACATTGTATTGGACGATGTTATGGCCAAAATCCTCATACAGTATTAACAGTTAACTTTGTTTCCAGCGGCCAATTCCTGTCAGAGATCCGGCACGTGATGGGCGTGCCCGAGTGGATGGTGTCAGTGGACGCGCGTCGCACGCGCGCGCTGCATCACTCCGCCTGCGTACAACTGTTATTGCACTTCACGGGCCCGCAGGCCAACAGACTCGAGCTGGACTTTACCAAGTAATTTTATACCTTTAAACGAGCAATTCTTGTATATACATAATATATCTTCTCTCTATCTTGTATATATATTATACAGGGTGGGGCACAAGAACAGACTGACCGTTCTTCTTTCTTTGTCGACCCGATTTATCTCTCTCCCGGTCTCGTTGTGGCAAATTTTTGGCCCCTTAGCTACCGTTTTTTTATGAAGTTAGAAGGTTTTGTTCTAAGGAACCTTCGGTTTTATTTTGAAGAAAAAAATATTGCCATTTTTATATTTTTATGTTGCCATATTAAGGCCGTCCGCCTTAATATTACTATAATTTCTAATAAACAAAATTTACCAATAAGGTGTAAAGTAATACCACGGTAAGGCTATCTATGTCTATAGTAATACAAACCTACCTTAGTTAACCCTCCAACCGCTAGCCGTCCCATCACGACATGTCGCTATAGCGCCGGTACGTTTTTACCGGCGAAAAGATTGACGTGACCGTCATCAGAAAAAGCAATTTTACGGGAGTATGGTATAATTATATATTATAAATCATACATCATTGTTTTCGTCGTAAACTTTCCTAATAGCTCATGCCCTTAAAATAATTAAATAATACTTACATGATACAGAAATTATTTAATTTATTTCAAAGTTCGTGATTTCGAGTCAAAATCGTGACACAATTTGCATCATATTTCACTTCACAATAGATATTCACCAAAACTAACACTTTTAGTAGGTAGCATAGGTATTTACGCATAATTATATGTATTCACATCACTTTATAACACAATAATTACACCATAATACTGTTCACAAACTAAAACAAAACACTAAGGCGTGCGCCGCGTATAGCGCGCGCGCGTCACTGATGAATCACCTTGCAAAACTTCATACAACGGCCGAGCGCCCTTTGTTTGTCCCGCCGTTGTGGGTTGACAAACTTTACGCAAAATGATTTCTACCTGCTTTTGCTATAAGCTGGTACTTACTTCTTGGTATCTAAATATTCCTTGATAAATTACCTAGCTTATTCATGAACATAAAGAACCATAAAACCCCATAATTCTAAAGAAAATCATTCATAAACAAAGCGGACATGGAACTTGGATTTGCAAAAATGCACGATGCAAAAGTTAGTCACGTTTTTTCATAAAATTTTTACCGTTTTTGGTGATTCTTTAAATTTACACATAATCTACAGTATCTTCCCAGTAAATACAAAGAATAATCAACGAGGAATATTCAATGAGTCGTTCTTGAGAAATTTTTAAATTTTTTTGCTGTTGCGCAAATTTTTAAAAGATGGCGGCCAACTGAGCCGTTCGCGGGGTGCTTGGAAATTTTGCTCAAATGGTAACAATTTCCGTTCTCAATTTAATTTTATTGGCTGTATTTCGTTTTGTATTGAATGAAGCTTGACATTAGTCCAGCCAATGGAAGTCCATCATTCCGACATTTATGGTAAAGAGCCAAACAATGGCGCCGAGCGCCTTATGAGCACCATATACACATAAGCCGCTCGGGGCACTTTTTTCTTATGAGCACCACATACACACTTGGCGCTTGACGGGTTAATTTATCGCTAGGAATCATTCAGATTCATGAACAGATAACACGCCTTTTACATAAAAGCTACAACTATGCAGATAGAACTGTAGATAAATAAATAAATAATGTTGGACCATTCACACAGCATTATCTAGCCTAGCCCCAAGCTAAGCAGAGCTTTTGTTATCGGTACTAAGTAACTGATATATATACATACGTGCGGTGTGCGCTATCGAGTAGACGTGTCACACTGCATCGCTAGAATTTTAATATTCGCGGTCCGCGCGGCTTCGGCCGAGGCACGTTTTAGTCGCCATGAGTTCCGAAAAACTTGTGGCAAACGAGCTACTGGCCTTTCTGCAAGATCGCTTGGATGTCATGGACGAGGTCTCGGCTATACAGATCTGTAAGTCGAGTTTTACCGAAGATGAGATCCGCAAGGCCAGGACGCTACTATACGAGTCGCTGAACATCGCCGAGAAGATGAAGCCCTACAGGAGGGATGACCGAGGAGAGCGCAGTCTGCAGGACGTCATCACCGTCCTCAAGGTGACTGACCCCGAGGACTTGCCCGCCTTCGTCGCCCGTAACCTGCATCGTGTGCCGCCGCTAGACTTCGACCACATTGACTGTACGAGCTTGCTCAAAGACGTCAAGGCGTTGAAGTTGACTGTGGCAGAGATGCAGCTGAAAATGGATGCCGCTCAGAACACCATCGCCGACCTGCGCAGTGAAGTTGCAACATTACGTAATGCGCAGTCGGTATTTGGGTCACCCGAGGCATCCAATGTCAATGTCCGTCGCGGTGCACAGCTGAATTCGTCGGCATGCACCTTTGTGTCGACGTCAGCATCGCCCGTGGCAGCCGATCCACCGGCGGTAGGTACGCGCGTCCCCGCTCCCGCGCCGGCGCACGTGCCCGCCGCCCCCGCCGCTCGTCCCGCTCATCGCGTCACCGAGCCGTCACGTGTTACATACAGCCCACAGGGTGACTACGCCACCTCTGTAGTCGCGAACGCGACTCAACCCGCGCGACAACAGCCACATAAGGGGAGGAAGCAGAGAGGCCGCGAACCTAGCCGTGCCGCTGTACCTTCGGGTCCGCCGAAGGACCGATGCGACAAGGAAGGTTTTATACTTGTTCAGCGGAAGAAGAGGAAACCTGCTTGTCGCAATCAGTGCGGAACTGCCGCACCGACCGCATCGGGGCACCCATGCCCTCTACGTGCCGAAGTACCCACCACGCAACTCTACGTGTCACGCGTCCACTACGCCGTAACAATCGAGGATGTGGAAAAGTACCTGCGACAAAAATCCGGCTTCAGTTTGAGAGTCGAAAAGTTGGAGTCGCGCCGTAATGTGAACTTCGCTTCATATATGGTGCGAGTGCCGACGGATCGTCTTTCAATGTTCTTGGATAGCGGATTTTGGCCGAAGGGTGTCGTGTTCAGGAAGTTCCGTGGAAGGCTGATACGCGACACCGCGCGCTCGTCATTGACCCAGTGCCAATGACACGTTTCTTTATTAAGTTTTTATTTTCATAAGTATGTATGTTAGTCTCTAAGGTATTTATCATATGGGCCCTAGTTAAGTTACTTTGTATGTACTTATCTTATGTTGTCTGAAATAAATGATTATTATTATTATTATTATAATACAATATACTACAAATATAGATATTTTTGGTAACAATTTCCGTTCTCAATTTAATTTTATTGGCTGTATTTCGTTTTGTATTGAATGAAGCTTGACATTAGTCCAGCCAATGGAAGTCCATCATTCCGACATTTATGGTAAAGAGCCAAACAATGGCGCCGAGCGCCTTATGAGCACCATATACACATAAGCCGCTCGGGGCACTTTTTTCTTATGAGCACCACATACACACTTGGCGCTTGACGGGTTAATTTATCGCTAGGAATCATTCAGATTCATAAACAGATAACACGCCTTTTACATAAAAGCTACAACTATGCAGATAGAACTGTAGATAAATAAATAAATAATGTTGGACCATTCACACAGCATTATCTAGCCTAGCCCCAAGCTAAGCAGAGCTTTTGTTATCGGTACTAAGTAACTGATATATATAATACAATATACTACAAATATAGATATTTTTTATTATACATAGAAAACATCCAAAACACCCTGAACAAATATCTGCAGATCGTACACAAATTTGTCCCGAGACGGGAATTGAACCCGCAACCTCCTGCGTCTCAGGCGGACCTTCGCCCACCGCGCCACAGAAGTCGTCGAATGAAGAAAATTATCTGATATGGATCCGTGGATCTGTACATTATCCAATCACAACTATCCCCTCTTTTACAGATTATTAGCATCCGGTAGACTAGACTCGCCCAGTATTTTCATCCCTGGCTATGTGAACGCGAAACGGCGATCCACCATCTCCTACCGGCCCTGTGGCGTCACCGATCATAACGAGAAAAAGAGTGAGTACCTTAAGAGTGAACTTGTGAGACAGGAACAGAGCGGGCCTAGTATTGCTCCTTGAGGTACTCTACTATGAAAACCTTACTCAAAAATTGGCATGTGTTACAACTACACGCAAACACATACGCTCACAGTTATATTTCCAGTCCTGTGCAATACAAAGAACAACAAAGACGGAAAGACGTATCTAAGACCGAAGTAAGACCGAGACAATATTTCACGCGAATCACGACCGCCCGTGCCGCCGCGCCGGTCCGACGGTGACTGAGACACACAATTTTACACAATATGAGGTTGCCACTTTCGAGAAACCAGTACCTCATCTTCCCTTTTTAATAAATCAATGCATTTATGTTATAAAAATTCAATCTGTTAACAAAATATAATGGACAGTTGAAAAATCTTTTAAAAGAATTTACAGACAAATAAAAATTACAAAATATGTGACAATTGGCGGTCTTATCGCTCAAAAGCAATATTAGAGATTATCTCTACCAGAAAACCGTGGATAGGATTGGACAAAATTGAAAAAAGAAAATCGGCATAGCCGTTCAAATAATGTGTAAAAAATATTTTGCCGAGGATTTTAGAATTTTTGTTAAATGATCAATGTAAAATGATTTTCTTGTTGCTGTTTCAGAGAGCAGTTTCTTTTCCACATCATCAACATCATCAGCATCAAACCGACCGACTCTATGCGCGCTTCTCACATTCCTATTTATAGTTAGATTTATATTTTTACAAGAATAAACTGTTGTTACAATTATTTTTTTGTTTATTGAACATACTTTCCTACAGAATATTTTTCATACCATAATAGAGTTTAGGATTCCTTTACCACACATTATTTTATTCAACACTAGCTGCGCCCGCGTTGTTCCTATGGAAACGTTTAAAGGTTATCCCACGGGAACTGATTTATGGGGTAAAAAGTAGCGGTTGTTTTATTCCAGTAATAGAATTACCTGTATGCAAAATTTCAGCCAGATCCGTTCAGTAGTTTTGGCGTGAAGAGGTAACAAACATCCATCCATACATCCATCCAAACTTTCGCCTTTATAATATTAGTGTGATATATAAGTGTGATTCATTATTTTATCATTCGTGACGTATTTTGTGTAAAGTAAAAAACAAAAACAAAATATTCTTATTTACGACTTAATGAAGACGTCTGCGGCAGCGGGTTCAATCTCTAATTTCTACTGCTGTTCATTAAAGTAGTTTAGCTTACCTACTAGTTTAGTTTAGTATTTGATTAAATAATAGCTACTATTGTAGAGTCAGTAGAGTAGTCAGAGTCAGAGTCAAGTCGTTTATTTCTTTAGACAAAATAAGCACTTAGACAAATAAAATTTTTACTATATTGTACTTTAGTACGTAGGTACTCGACATGTAGCTTGGTGTTACCAATAAATATATTGTATTGTATTGTTTACTTGTAACCTAACCGACTCTAAAAATAGCATCGACACCATTTGGCAGCACTGTCTTCTTATACAGGGCAACTGTACTGCCGCCTGCAGACAACGGCTGCAGGCGACATCAGTCAAGCTGCGTGGTACTGGCTTAAAATTTGCACCACCTCAATTCTTCACGTGGGTGTCGTAAGAGGCGACTAAGGGATATTCACCGGGGGTGGGCTGCAGCGCCCCTTGAAGAACCAATTTTCCGTCAAACTGCGATCCACAACTCGCATGCTAAGCGTGGGGATTATGGGCATTACCCCCCTGAGTAAAACGCCAACAAGGCGTTTATCAGGGGGAGGCCTGCGTCCAGCAGTGGACAGATACTGTTGAGGTTAAGGTTGAGGAAGCCTGCAATCGGCAACTTGTCGTTCGTGTATATAAGCCCTAAGTATGATATCATCCTATATATTTCCATCGTTATGAAAGCGAAGGTAAGGTGTTTATTTAGTCTCCGCCGATCCTAGTAGGTAAATTGGATCAAATTTGGCGTCATCTGAATAGACACCAATAATTTTATTCTACACCATTTACCTTGTGCCGACCTGCAGGGGTATTTTAATTCATTCGATTCGTTTCCGAAGCGAAAACGTCAGATTCGAATTTGAATTCTAGTCCGACGGAACTGTAGAACGCTATTTTGATTTGTCAAAAGTTTCCGATATCGAATTCAAGATGATGGCCTTTCCGACGAATTAAAAAACCCCTCCAGAAGTTGTACCTATTATTCCCGCCATATTCCCTGTCAGACGCAGTGTCGCACCCACAGAAACGTATAAGTTCTGTGGTCGCACCCTACTTACGTAACACCGCGCATGCGTCCGCTAGATCAATACCCACCCCTCCGGCCTGAACGCTTCACAAACACGTATCACAAAAACGTATCAAAATGGGTCTCCTACCAAAAATTTTGCTACTATTTAGCACTTTTTATTTAACCCAAGCTAATTTAGAAGGTCCATTTCTATTCTTCGGACCGAAAACGCTAGAGAAATATAGAAGACCAGCGCTCAAATACTTGGAGCAAGATGATTTGATGAAGATCTATGAGGAACAGGCAGCGATTGTGGTGTTCAATAACCAGGACTCTGTGCCTCTGTCGAGTGGATACTTTCCGAGGCTGAGGAAGATGGTTGAGGGCCAGCCAACGCTGGTTCTTCCGCAGGACTTCTTGGATGTTCATCCTGATTATATCAGTAATGAGACTCAGGTATGTGTTGCTGATTATTTATATGTTGATAGTTTTTGTTGATGAAGGTAGGTAGGTATGTATCTCAAGTTGACCCATCGTTTGTTCCTTAATTAGTTAAATCCTATTTTTGCCTAGTTAGAAAGTTTATCTCGAAATAGCGCCTTCAAAGTCATGCATTGAAGGGTACCTAGTTCAGTTACAATAATTTCATTCGCGGCCCGCGCGGGCTATGTTTTATAGGCCTTGTTGGTTCAGTTTTTCTTCTAGGATTCCAACTAGGTAGCTACCTAATTATATATCAGGTAGGTAATCTCCAAAAGAACCGTAAGAAGGTAACGTATGTAGGTAAGACCTAGCTAGTTAAAAGCCTTTCAAAAGTGTACTTTATACATAAAATATCTAGTTCCTAGTAGGTACCTACCTACTTACTAATAATAAATGGCGATCTTTTGACAAGCCAAATATTGATAGGTAGGTAGGTGTTAAATTTATAGATATTATTATTGTAATTTATTTTTAAGGACTTTTGTTAGTAGGTATTAACATGCCAATTCTATCGCATACTCAACAAACTAAATATAATGTAAGCTAAACAAAATGAAAATATAACAATTAAATAGATGTTTGTAAGGCGTTAGGCGACGTAGGTACTTATTCTATTGGGTTGGAATACTGAGGTCGTAGAATTATGCGTTAGATAGGTATGCTATGCCAGATATCAGTTAAGACAGTCTCTTTGCTATTTGTTGACATTTATTATCAGAGTCTGATGGTTCTTTCCAGGTATTAACCCTTCAGGGTCCATGGTCGGAGCGCGATGCACAGATGACAGAGACTTTCGCGCGGCTTCAGGACATCTATGGAGCTGGAAGGGTTCTGGGAATTCTGGGTAAGAAATGGACTCCAAAATCCTTTCCCAACTTTAGGTTACCTCGCCTAGGAGCATGCGAGTTGGGGATCGCAGTTTGGTGGTATAATTATTCTGTAGAGGGCGCTGCTGCCCGTCCTCCAGTGGATATCCCTTAGTCGCCTCTTAGGACACTCGCGGATAGAGTTGGAGTTTGCAAATTCTAAGGCATCACCACACACCACTAGACTTTAGGTTAACTTTGGTTCAAGTTCTATAGATTCCGAATCACGGAATAACGTCAAACAAATGCGATCACGCTGAAGTTGTATCAAAAGTTATTTACAAACTGGAACTGCAAAAAAATCTGAAATAATTGCTAGACATAGACATTGTCACATATTATCAATTGAGTCTATTAAGCCGTTTTCTGATGAATCGTAAGGTTTCGTTTCAACATCAACGGTCGAAGATAGATACGAAGGTTTTTCCGAGTAAGGTATTTCCGTAACATACGCAGAAGTATTGGTTCGTCGCGTATATTTCGCTTTCGATTTGTAGAGTAGAGGCCAAGCACACATACATTCCGTAGATACATAGAACCTTACAAAAATGTCACTGGCTATTTCGTCTACGACATGTTTTGACTTTTTGGGGGCCAGCGGATACCTAGATGAGAAGAACATGTAATGGGGCCGCTACTCTGTCAATAAAATGGCTCATGAAAAAATACGTAGAGCAGCAAATTACTCACCTCATAACGTAACTGAGAGATTTGCTATACCTATGTTTTATATTAGGATATTATCTTATTATCTCATACTTAATAATTTCCCCAAGACATTTATCTAGTACTTACCCATAACACAAGCTCTGCTCACTTTGGGGTCCAATGATGCTGACCTGTGTAGAAATCACACTAATATTATTAATGCGTAAGTTTGGATGGATGATTGTTACCTCTGATGGAGTGAAGAGCTCTGAATTGGTCACAGTGAATCACCCCTCTGATTATTACAAAATCGCGGGTTTGATTCCTGGTTCAGACAGGCATTATTCGAAGCTCGCGCACTTTTAAAAAGCTAGCTTGGTGCTAGATAATGATGTTTTAAATAACCAGCATTATTTTGCACAAGTGTCACTTCGGCCAGGTTTTTCGGCGATCTTGATGATAATGATGACTAAATTTGCTTAGTTTAAAAATATTGTACTGTAACTGAAAAGCACTTTCTATAGGTGATACATGTAGATTAGTCACATTGTTCACGGTCATAATTTGCTGCACTATTCTGATAACTACCCGTGAAAACTTTCGATAAGCTTACTGGTATTCATCAATTGTTAACTCTGTATATCAAAGCATCTGGTTTTCCTTACAATAAATAAATAAACAAATAAATAATTTATTTATTGTTCCAGGTAACTCCCAAAGCCAGAGCGAGTACACAGAAGGCGAGTGGAACCGAGTTCGAAGAGAGGTGGAGGATAGCACTACGACATCCGCCCCTGAAGATGAGAAGCCCGTGAAGGCGTTACCGAAGTTTGCGCTCTATAACGCTACGGGTAGGGGTTCTTATCTTGTGATCTTATTTATTCCTTCATTTGTTTTTAGATTAAAGACTTTTTCTATTGCATCCTCAACCTCAATCTCAATAGCCTATATTGTTCCACTGCTGGACGCTGGCCTCCCCCTAATAAGCGCCTCAAATTGGCTGTTTTCTCGTGGGGTAATGCCCATAATCTCCTCGCTGGGAATGCGGATTGGGGATCACAGTTTGATGACAGAATTGTTCGTCAGGAGGCGCTGCTGGCCGCCCCCGGAAAATATCCCTGAGTCGCCTCTTACGACACCCGTGGAAAAATTAGGGGTGGTAAAAATTCTGTGCCGCCGGCACCAAACGGCTAATTATTGCTTCGTCTTAAAATATCTTATGGTATTAATGTATCAAGTATGATTTGCTTGGGAGAGCCATGCTTGAAGTCTCTCTTCCTGATAGAATTGGATGTCCTGCTAGATACAAATATGTAGAAGAACCAAAGTCAGCAACATAGCTGTCAGAATAAGTAAGATCAAGTGGCAGTGGGCAGGTTATACGTAGGTATAACCTGTCCACTGCCACTTGATACAGACTCTACCAATAGTGGTAGGAGCTTTTGCTCGCAGAACTATTAACCGCTGAAGCGTAAAGAAGGCTTTTGACTATGCCATGTAATATATCGCACAACTAGATCAAAACTAGGACAAATCAAAATTATTCAGTAGGGTAAAAAACGTTTAACTTTTATCACTTGAACTATAAAACGAAAAACGAACTATGAAACGAAAAACATATTAATAAAAAATATGGTATTTTGATTTGTCCTTGTTTTGATCTTGGTGTGCGATATATCACATCCCATAGTCAAAAGCCGGCTCAAAGGTTTTCGAGCGGCAACCGTGATGAAACGCGAAACGGAGAGCTTAGACGGAGGACGGAGGCGGCTCGGGGCCGCTATTTGAGATGGATGTAGTATGGGTGAGGCCGATGCCGCGAAGACGTTTGTGATATGAACGATGAATATGTACATCGCAGGTTAAATCAATGATTTGATCTGATAACTAAGGCCACGACCACACTGCAAGCGCTTACATTGGCGACCTACATCTGCTTACGTTGGAAGATGTTATGTGAAAATGTCCAGCATTTAACTTATACCAGATCCATTCCAGGACCCCCTGGAAAAGGAGCTCTCCTCTACTCCTCCGGCTGGCCAGAACTCCGCTTCGAGAATGGATCCTCTATCGTACTCAGTACTCCGGTCGGCGAGCCCACCATCAAGCCTACTCGCTTGTACACCATACTGGTGGTTAGGTTCGCAGGACCCGACGCCAGAGACAAGGTAAGATTATGCGCAAAAAGGCGGTTAAGATTGTGCAATAACGCCGCTACGTGATGAATTTATATGGTTTTCTCGTGAGTGAAAAGTACAGCAGAGACGTGCATCGAATTTTCTATGCTTTTTTTTTAATTAGGTGCAAGTTATTAAATATAGCCGCGACTCGCACTAAGCGGTTTTCATCTACCTTTATCATTCGCACCGTTGAGGTTTGAAACACGGTGCCTACTGCTTCTTTTCAACCAATTTCTGGTTCTTTTTCGAAAGATGCTAGTATTGTTTTCACGTACCCGCCTTTTGCCGCTCGTAAATATTGAGAGAATCTTTTTTCCCTATGTGACATGGCCGTAGGACGCCATCACACTTATTTCGTTGACTTCAGCAATTTCGAGATGAAACTATGCCCAAATATTGGAAAGACCAATCTTAAATCATGGTAAATTTACCTTTAGAAATGAATGTCTGATGCTCTTCTTTCAGATAACCCTGGAGTTTAGTTTCAAGCTATCATCGGGTTGGTGGACGGCGGTCGGCGTGGAGGTCAAGTTCGGACTCGAGAATACTGGTAAATGCGACTAATATTAAGTTTGTAAGGATGTATGGATGGATGGATGGATGGATGTTTGTTACCTCTTCACGCCAAAACTACTGAACGGATCGAGCTGAAATTTTGCCTAAAGGTAATTCTTATCCTGGAATCAAACATAGCTACTAAACATAGCTGCTTTTTATCTCATAAATCAGTTCCCGTGGGATAATAATCACTTTTAAACGATTCCATAGGAGCAACGCGTGATTGTACAGTATATCTCTAATTACAAACTTTTTTATACATTCCTGACTAAGATATTAGAATGTTATAGGTACCGTGTATCCGTGATCCATGCTGATTTTTATCTGCATCGTAAAATGTTACACTGTTTAATGCTCATTTGTTTGCCACAGTTCTTCATTTGTCTCTCCACTGAGCCTATTGAAATATCTTTATAAAAAAAACTGATATTTTTCCAGGGTTGAACCTTCAAGCCCCCGCGCCCCCGGACGCCCCCGCCGCGGTCCTGGGCAAGTCCTACCATTGTCCGCTGCGACTCGTCTACTCCTCTGAGAAGGCTACGCTTACGCTACCTGATGTTAAGGTAATTATGAGATGATGGTTTCCACGACGTATCTGTTAACCCTGTATTATGTAGACTACTCGTCTCGTATCATCTCGTAGGTACTTATACAGACTACACGTATCTGTTAACCCTGTATTATGTAATATCTCATACACATTATGTATGTAGGTAGATAGTATAAAGCATGTTAGGTATATGTAGTATGTAGTGTAGGTATATTCATATTGATTTTCTGTTCCTTAAGTTGTTTTTTAAATGCCACCGTCTATGTTGTTCTTTTATCTCCAGTCCATCCCAAGGTTGCCTGGAAGTAATCGCTCAAAGCGATAAGGCCGCCCTTTGTACTTCCATGATTCTGTACATTTCCTTTTGTATTGTTTTTTATGTTTGTGTGGTACAATAAAGAGTTATCTATCTATCTAGACTGTATTAAATAATACAGTCTAGATAGATAGATAGATAACTCTTAAGCTGACGTTTAAGTAAACATAGATAAGGATGAGATTTAGACAAATAACGTTTTAGAAAAGTCGCATTATTGACGGGTAGCGTTTTGACCAGTTCCGTTTGAGGCGGAAGCGTTTAAGACCATCTGCCAGTTGCGTTTTTCACCAGTTTGTACTTAGATCAACTGCTTTTTAGACCATATGCTAATTAGACCAGCTGTTTTTTAGACAAAGTGATACTAACCATGCATTTAAGGTAACAAAGGCTTTGGTCTATCTAACTCAATCTGATCTGACTGTTGTTTTTTGTATAAAAGTGCAATCACTATGGGAAATTTATTACTTTATGATATAAAATAATAATTTATTTATTTATTTCAGGCATTATTAGTCTAATACAGATGTAAAATAGGTACTTAAAAACTACGGTCCATATAAAATATATAGGCACCTTTTTGTTACCACGTTTCGGTGACGTGTAACAAATATATGCTGCGACCGGTAATCGTCCGCGAAAACGTTAAAAAGCACATTCTTCGGCCAGAATTTTCAAGACTGAGAAAAGTTAATTCCGTTTCAGATGCAGATATTTATGAGCAGTACGGAGAAATTCTCGGATGCCTTCGATTGCATCACCTTCACTTCAGTGCCCATCTGGTGAGTACCACTTTTGTCAGGTTTTAACTTAAAAATTTTATTCATAACTAGCTGCACCCCGCGGCTTCGCACGCCTATCCCACGGAAACAGATTTATGGGATAAAAAGTAGCCTACGTGTTAGTCCAGGCCTAGAACTACCTGTATGCAAAATTTCAGCTCGATCCGTCTAGTAGTTTTTGCGTGAAAGCAACAAACATACATACAGACATGTTTACTAACTTTCGCGTTTATAATATTAGTAGGATAATAATAGGCGCGGATCGTCAGGGAGTTTATTTCTCTGCAGCCTTAGGCCGTATACAGAAAGAAAGCTGGAAACTTATAAGCGTTTACCGGCGCTTGACAGGGCTGGTCCGTTCTACACAAAGGAAGCTGGTTGTCGCAGTTGTTGATTAATTTTAGATGGCAGTGTCCACTTGTCGGCACCGATCAGTGCTTATCGGCGCGCGTTCATATATTTTCCTGCGCGGCTTACCAGCGCTGTCAAGCGTCGGTAATAAGTTTCCAGCTTTCTTTCTGTATACGGACTTAGTCACCATCCGTTTGAGCCTAGTTTCACGACCGGTGATTCACCGTTTTGTTATTGCATTTTTTACTGTGGAATAGTTATATATTTTTTTAAATGTATATTTTAACGAGATTTAAAAATAAATGAGTGCATAATGGACAATCGACACAGCATCATCTAGCCCCAAGCTTAGCTATGTAGTAAATTTTATTGACGAGGATCAGTATTGCATTTCGTCTACACCGGCATAAATTTGTATGGAGTCTGTTCAAAAAGAGAAGCGCCGCCGTGACGTTATGGTAAACTAACACTTTTAGTCGTACTGAAATAACAGAGCAGTGTTGTCAACGCAACAAAATGTGTCAATTGGCACACAAGCGCCCTCAATTCCCACGACTCTTCTCATTTTGAACAGACTCTAGCTGCTTCACAGTAGATACCATTTAATAAGATTATTTTATGATTTTAATATAATTTTGATGGATTAAAAAAAACTAAAAACTGACTTCGAATCCCTTAATTTTTACTGTATTTAAGATTTGCGGGACAAATACTCCATTTTTATGGGATCACCTTGGTATGGATTTGTTTTAGCTGATCTCTAGATTGTTTATAATAACGAAGATACTTACTAGAAATGTAAAGATGCGCGTTTATGTCTTTTGTAAGGCGTAGCAACTATACCGGTGCATATTCGTACACGAGTTTTAACTTTTTTAAATGGTTTTACGTATTTCCCTCGGTTTCTTATTCGTGTGCTATAAATGCAGAAAGTTAACAAAACTGAATGAAATAAATAAATAATAAAACGCAGTTGATACTACTTTGTCTGTCGTGACGAAAGCCTTTTAATTCTCTTTTGTAGATTAAAAGCTTTATAAAGTACAAAATATTGGGCAAATTGACAATTACATAAAACGTTACGGGTTCAGTCCCTCCGAATCCCAATTTTTAATAATCATTTTACATTGATAGTAAGATTTGTTTCTTTTTTCCAGGTCTGGCCTTATGGTATCGTTCATAATGCTGATCGGCTTAGCAATTTCCATCACTATGATCATGGACATAAGAACCATGGACCGCTTCGAGACCAATCGCAGCAAACAGCTGACCATCACTGTTAGTGAATAAAATCTCTTGGAGTTTTCTGTGCTCCTGGTACTTCAAGCTTTGGCATAAGACATTTTTGATGTTTTTGGAGTAATTTGGGAAAATTTAATTCAATTATGTACCTATCCAGAAAAAGGAACTTAACAGAAAATCTTCGTAATATAATAATAATAAATCTTTATTTCAGACTTCATACATAGGCCCATAGATTACACTAAATTGGTACATAATATATATATATAATTAAATAGTCACCCTAATTAGCAGAGTCAAATCGAAACTCAGCAACACAATAATCAAAACAAGAAAAAACAATATTTACAATAATTATTTGACAATGTTGTACATTATATTATTATTATTATAGTATATGAGGTAATATTCGATAAATATCACATTTCATGTAGATATTCAAAATATCTGAAGTTGTCTACGAAGATATTTATTTACCACTGGATAAAATTTATGATAATATTAAATAATAATGTTAAAGTAGGTAGACAAAATCTATAATCAATCACTAAATGCCTACGTACCTACATTATACCTTGTTAGTACCTACACTGTATTAGTAGCTACTATAAGTTTTGTAAAGTTTCTATATTCGTAGTTTTTCGGAGTTGCGGGTTCGATTCCCAAACGACATATCGTTGCAAAAATAAGAATGACATCTCAAAAACTTAGTGAGTACAAGTTAAATATCAGCGTTTTAATATCAATGTTATAACAATGTATTTTTAGCTCCTTGTTTTATTATAACTAGAAATGTTATGAATTCTAAATAAATAAAGACATAATCTAAAAATTTATGTAATTTAATTTCTGGTCAATGTGGGAAGCGCAAAACTTGTCAATCGACATCTAGTTTATTTTAATGGAGTCAATACCGCGTTCTCAGGACGTACGGGAGGGAATACGATTGCGCGAGGGAATGCTTGTACACGTAATCGTATAATGCTGTTTAAGGCGGTACCCCGAGGCGCACTAGCGCCGTTGCCTATTTTATCTTAGTATTAGGTCAACACCTTGATGGCCTAAGACTTTTTTTTTTCGAATGGACTATAATGCTGTTGACCGCAGATGGCCATGACAGCGTTACCGGACTTTTAGCAGGCGCAGATGGCGCCTCGCCGGTAAAACTTAGGTTGGGGCGACACGCAAGGGCCACCACTTAGGTGCGAGCCTCGGCTTGGGCTGTCGCCAGATGCTACGAGAGGGCATGGAGGTTACGCCTTAGGTGCACGAATGCACCTGCTGGCGGAAGGAGGGAATTCTTCGACCTGTGTAGTGTGCGGTAACGGATCGGTTGACGTCACCTCCGGGTTAGCGGCGGTGAGTGGGTCAACGGGATCACCGAGAACATGTCTCGGTCTACGGAGGAGAAATGGCCTAAGACGCAGGTGCAAGGAACATAAATACTAGGCGCAGGTGCCAGTCTCCACCACGTGTAACTGCTGAGGCTGGGCAGTGAATACGTTATACATTAAACAATCGAATTTCCAAAAAATGATAGGCTAATTTGTGACACGAGCTTTTAATAACCCTGTGAAATTTCATTTATATGTAGTTATGGAGTTTGTTTTTCGCATCTCCTTTGTAAACTATAAAAAAAAAATATTAAGGAGGTGCAAACAAACGCTCCCGCTTCAAGACGCGCGATTGCGCTCATCGAGTTACTGATGAGGGCAATCGCGCGTTCTTTTCCTTCCTCTTCCAACATCTTTACACGCTCTTTCGCGCACGATTTGCTATTTGAAGCGCGGTAGAGCATCCGTGTAAAGGTCCTCAACCTCAACCTCAACACAACAGCCTGTATTGGTCCACTGCTGGACGCAGGCCTCCCTCTGATAAACGCCTTTAAGCGTTTATCGAATGGGGGGGGGGGGGGTGTAATGCCCATTGGGGATCGCAGTTTGGTGGTAGAATTGTTCTCCAGGGGGCGCTGCTGCCCGCCCACCGGTGGATATCCCTTAGTCGCCTCTTACGACACCCACGGGAAGAGATGGGGTGGTACAAATTCTAAGCCAGCACCACACAGTTCTAATGTAAAGGTCGCTTATATCTAATGGAGTTCAATCCAATTTTTGAGACTGATACGTTTCACTGTAATATACATAACCACTTTTCGTTCTAATACCCATAATGTAAAATTTTCAAGGAAAGTATTCAAGTAGGCAGAGGTTAATGGAACTTTCTATATGTAGGTAGGTATAATACTATTATAGAGAAACAGGTTCCATTTATCTCTTCTTCTTTACTCTATAAAACAACAGGTAATTTAATTAAGGATTTGTGAACTAGTCTGGGCTGCTTTTACTTTCGCGAATATTCATGACCTTCTAGTATGTTTGCTAATACGTACCTACCTACATATTTGGCACGCAAATAGAAAAAGTTCATTTTTTTAATAAAAAAGAAATACTTATTAGTTTTTGTTTCACAAAACTTGATACTTACATAGTTTGTTAGTAGTATTCTTATATTATAATGTCAGAAACAAAGGTACTTATACCTTATATTAAAATTAAAATTATCTTATTCTAACTACTACATTATATTATTACTAGCTGCGCCCCGCGGCTTCGCACGTGTTGTTCCTATGGAAACGTTTAAAGGTGATTTCTATCCCACGGGAATATATTTACGGAAGAAAAAGTGTTATTAAAGTATTATTCCAGTATTTGAATTACGTGTATACAAAATTTCAGCCAGATCCGTTCAGTAGTTTAGCATTTATAACATTAGTGTGATGTAAAAAATATAAATAAATTGTAACAAATTAAGTAACATAGCTGATTTAAAATTTGCAGTAAGTTATGTAACAAAACAGTAATCCTACGAAAGTGAAACGATTGAAAAGAAATAAAATTAGGAAGTTACTTATTTCTAAAGTTAGATCGAAGATACAACGGGATATTTACCATGATTTGAGTTTTGGGCTTTGCAATAATTCGGCACAGTTTCATGCGCCATGATCACGGAATAACTAGTATTAATAACCATGATGAATTTAAAATATTTATAGTTACCTACTTGTGCACATTACCTATGTTCTGCAAAATAACATAATTGATTAATATTTTCCAATTCATTGTAAAGACTTACGTAGGTACTTGGAAAGATTTCATAGGTAGGTACTAATAATTATAAGCGTGAAAGTTTGTAATAATGTATGGATGTATGTCTGTTACTCGTTCACGCATAAACTACTGAACGGATCGGGTTGAAATTTAACAAGTTTATTTTCATATCCTGTAATCAAATATAAGCTACTTTAAATACCATAAATTAGTTCCCGTGGGTTAGAGATCACTTTTAAACGTTTCCATAGGGACAAAGCGTGCGAAACCGCAGGGCGCAGCTATAGTGTCTAATAATGCTGTCATTATAAATACCTGTTCTAACTAACCCCAAGCTAAATGTGATAACATGAAGATTAAATTGAACGTAAAACAGATTCGAGAATGACGCGAACAAAAACGTGGACAGTAGGTAGCTAAAATGTTATAAAATAAAAAAAAAATTGCTTCGATAGCTATTAGGTATACTTTTTTAAAAGTAAAAGTTTAGCTAATAGAATAAATTGAGATCAATTATCAATGAAAATCTAGATTAGAATAATAGAAATCAAAAGTGAACGGATTTAGAAAACAAATCGACTGATAAATGAGTTGATTTATTTTTAAAACTGTGATAAAAGCTTTAGTAATGTATACTAAACATTAGAAGGCGCCAAATATTTTAATGAAACACAAATAGCTTTAGATAGATACTAGCAGTGCCTCGCGGTTTCACCCGCAAAGTTCCCGTTCCCGTGGGAATTCCGGGATAAAATATAGCCTATGTCACTCCCTGAAAAGTAAGCTTTTTAGTGATGATTTTTTTTTTAATCGATCCAGTAGTTTCGGAGCATATTCAACACAAACAATCAAATCTGGTCCTCAATATTATATTAGTATAGATTAATGAAAGCTTTCATTGGATAGGAACAGGTTCTTAAAAATATTGATTTAATCACTTATAATCAGATAGGCACACAACTTAGTTTTTAATTATTTTGGTAAGTATTATTTATTAGCATTACGGATGTAAGCGGGTTAACTACAAACTTATTGGTAGGTATTACTCGTATAGTTTTTATTTATAAGTGCCTTGGGCTTTTCGACCTGTCGTCGTCGTCCGGTTGAACCTGTTGATTTTTTTTTCTTAATTTTTGTTATTTTTCAAACGTTTTGCATACATTACGGCTGGATCGATTTGGCTTATTTTGTTTTGAAATATTTATAGAAGGCCGAGGTAGACTTAAAAGGTGGCGCTTCCACCTTTTAAGCCTACCTCGGCCTTTTACAAAATTCTACAAAATTCGACTGTCATTTTATTTGTCTTTAAAATAATAAGCAATAAAATGTGTTCTATAAAGTTATCGACAAAGCTCAAAGCTAATTATTTGAGCTATGTCGATAACTTTATAGATCAAGCTGAAATGGCAGTGGATCGGCCATATCTCGCGAAGAACCAACAACCGATGGGGTAAACGAGTTCTTGAGCGGAGAGCGCGTCTCGGCAAACGTAGTTATAGGATGCACTCCGGCCATAGGTGGAATGACGATCTAACGAGCGAAAGACTGGAGGCAGATGCTGGATGCGTCAAGGGGAAGACAGGGCGCTATGGCACTCGTTGGGGGAGACCTACAATGTCCAGCAGTGGACTAATATAGATAGAGTGATGATGATGATGAGTTGGCAATTGGCAACGACTCAAATATTGCTTTGTGTTCGAAATAGCTCTGACACACGAGGTAGCGGCTAAGTCTGGGGCGCACACGAAAGACAGAAATAGATACATCTAGGAACAAATATTTAAAACGTTAGATAGGCCCTTTCCATAGTGAGATCACGCCGTGTTTGTTGCCATCGAAGTTAGTGAACTCACAAACTTGTCTTTGTCATTTGGAATCAGTGAATTGTGTGTTTTTTTTGTGTGGTTCACAAAAGTTCGTGATATGTGATTGCACAATAAAAAGCAAAAATAACAGTTAGGTTTATTGACAAAAACACTAATTTTATCCACTGATAGTGTGCGTGCGTCGGCATTTGTTAACGCACGCATTCAAAGAAAATGCCAGTTTTTGGGTGTAAGGGCGTATTTAACGATGGGCTCGCCGGCTATGTAGAGTCCACGTAATAAGTGTCAGTACCTGGATGACGCTTCGCTTGAATGAAGCTTCGCCCGGTTGTTTTTTGGTAATTTTAGTTTTTAGAAATTATGGTATTATTATCATTGATTTAAAAAGGGAAGATGAAGAGGTTACGTTCTCCCAGCGCTTACTCAAAAATTGGCATGTGTTACAACTACACGCAAACACATACGCTCACAGTTATATTTCCAGTCCTGTGCAATAAAAAGAAGAACAAAGACGGAAATACGTATCTATATCTAGGACCAAAGTGAGACTGAGACAACAATATTACACGCGAATCACGACCGCCTGTGCCGCCGGTCAGACGGTGACTGATGTGGGAGAACACAATTTTACACAATTTGAGGTTGCCACTTTCGAGCAACCAGTGCCCCATCTTCGTTTTTAATAAATCAATGATTATTATTCGCCAATAAATGTCAGGAAGAGTCATATTTTTCAGTTTAGTGTTTATGTTGATTAGGATAAAGTTGATTATTGAAAACACATATAGAATTGTATTATTATTCGCCAATAGATGTCAGGAAGAGTCAATTGATACTGATAAAATTGATGAATGTTTATTGAAAACACGAATAAAACTATATTTTCTAAGAATGAATCCTAGCTAGATCAATTTATCGCCCGTCGTATACTGAATTTCATGACAATCGTTGGAGCCGTTTTCGAGATTCAAATTATATTTCTTTATTTTAATTAATTTTTAATTTATTATACAAGAATTGGTCGTTTAAAGGTATAAGATTAAAGTCAAGGCCAGTGATGAGAGATGGCCAGAGTGACATTCTCGTGTGTAGTGTCTATATGCCCACGGACTGTCATGACAATCTGTCAGACTTCACAGACTGCTTTGGGGAGATTTGCTATTGTGGAGAGTAGTTGTGTTGAGGCTATCTTTATTCTTGGTGACTATATTATGTATAATGTTTAGTGTATAACGCATTCTCTGCCCAGCTCCACGTAGGTAGAGACTGGCACCTGCGTCTTGGGCCATTAAGGTGTTAGTGTATAATGTATAACGCATTCTCTGCCCAGCTCTGCGGTGCGACCCGCAGGGGCGCGCCGCAGCTCCACGCAGATAGAGACTGGCACCTGCGTCTTGGGCCATTAAGGTGTTAGTGTATAATGTATAATGTATAACGCATTCATTGCCCAGCTCTGCGGTGCGACCCGCAGGGGCGCGCCGCAGCTCCACGCAGATAGAGACTGGCACCTGCGTCTTGGGCCATGAAGGTGTTAATGCACATCCGAGTGAACTTTTTGGAACTGAATCACACTAATATTATAAAGGCGAAAGTTTGTATGGATGGATGGATGGATGTTTGTTACTTCTTTACGCCAAAACTACTGAACGGAAATGGCTGAAATTTTGCATACAGGTAATTCTAATCTTGAAATAAAACATAGGCTACTTTTTATCCCATAAATCTGTTCCCGTGGGATGAAAATCACCTCTTCATGTTTCTATAGGAATAACGCGAGCGAAGCCGCGCAGGGCGCAGCTAGTTAATTAATTTATGTGATGATAAAAATGGATCTGTGCAGATATGGATGCTTGGTGTTAATTCTGGCAGCTACACCTTTATATGTGATGCCCACGGTTGCACTAGATAGCTTGATCATTGTGTTGTCGGCTTTGCTAGCTCTCAAAGTTTATAGAAGGAAGAGGGAACGCCTGTCGAATCGCGGTAGGTCTAAATGTTCCCGTGGTTTGGCGAAAATTGCGAGAGAGGGTCAACGGAGCGATTTTAGTGGGTATTATATTACCTACGTCCTTCTCAGGGCGTCGAGTCCCACACAAATCAGGTCCTCCCAGACCAGTCTATTCGCAAACGAATTAGCCTCGCCGAATAAAAACAAACAAGGCCAGTTCAATTTCAATTCGTTTCGTTTATTAAAACCAGACCTAACATTACAGAGTTCCTACACAGGACATCTACTTGCTAGGTAATAAGTAGGTAAAGAATTGCTGCTATGCTAGGAGTGGTACAAACTAATGTTATTTCGAATTACAGGCACTTGCAAATCCTCGTCATTAAATTAAGTTGTTTGTGATAATGATATACATTTCTCTAATGAACTTGCGTTCACCTACACGACTTGCTTTGAACGTGCTGAGATGCAGGCACGATGCACACGCGATGCATTAAGATCGGGAGAGAAAGTTATGGACCTTTTGTGTGTACCTCATCATTATCATCACATCAGTGTGTCTACCATAAGTTTTGACAATCTACACTCGCTAGCGACTGTAGTTAAATAAATGTATGGAAACTTCTAAAGCGGATAGTTGGGTACTAAAATGCGCTGTGGATGATTATATGCGTATTTACGTAACTACTACAGGGGTGGGAGGGGGTCTTTCTTACAACACGTTACGTAACATTATTTCTTTTTTTATATAAAAAAATAGTCAAAAATTTTCAAAAATTGCGTTACGTAATACTTGAACGCTCCCTAATCCAGGGTCTGCATATAAGTGTAACCAGCTGACCCGCCCCGGCTCCTGCTAGGTAAATAAATCGGTGCATTATTATCACTGATTAATTAAAAAGGGAAGATAGGTTACGTTCTCCCAGCGCTTACTCAAAAAGTGGCATGTGTTACAACTACACGCAAACACATACGCTCACAGTTATATTTCCATTCCTGTGCAATACAAAGAAGAGCAAAGGCGGAAAGACGTATCTAAGACCGAAGTGAGACCGAGACAACAATATTTCACACGAATCACGACCGCCCGTGCCGCCGGTCCGACGGTGACTGAGGACACACAATTTTACACAATATGAGGTTGCCATTTTCGAGAAACAAAAAAAGTCGATGCTGGGGGCCCTTGAATTGCATTACAGTTTAATTTTTTATTTGTTACATAGTACGGGGGGGGGGGGGGGGAGGCAGCTGCCTATATTACAGACTTCTCAGTGTACTAAACTTATTTCATAGAAAATGCAAATACTTATCCATTTTTGTGTCTTGGGCGTGTGATTTTTTCAATCAAGCTTTTACTTGTTTTCTGCCTGACCGCTAAAATGACTCTAATTCAAATGCTCATATCATATATGCCAAAAAGGAAACCTTTTGATACAGACGGTTTCAGAGCGCGCATTGCGAATTTTAGAGGGGCCGGCGAAAACTTAGATCGATGAAACCTAATCCAATAATAACCCTAGTGATAAGACTTTCACTCTAGCTGTCCCACTACTGGGCTAATGCGATTATAGCAATATTATCGGAATGCCCCTCGTGGCACCGTAACCCACTTGTGGGTGTAGGCGTGCTTGACGTCATAGATTACCATACACCTAAATACCGATCACATAGGTAAATAATATAGATACTTACTGAATAGAGACTAATAATGCCCATAATCCTCACGCTGGGCATGCGTATTGGGGATCTCAGTTTGGTGGAAGAATTGTTCTCCAGGGGGCGCTGCTGCTCGCCTCCCGGTGGATATCCTTTAGTCGTATGGTAGACACACTGTAAGGTACCAGCCACGGAATGTGCAAGCAAAATAGGTGCCTGCCTACCGTAAGCATAGCGGTGTTTTACGGTTTCCCTCGTAAAACTAGAGGTAAGCTTATATTGCTGTGGTTTCAATGACATGGTTGTTATTATGAAAAGTTGTCGTGGACAGTAACTTTGATGGAAGAACTGTATAGAGAGAACCGTCAAACAAAATAGCATTAAACAGTGTTTATAAGTATATTTTTTTGATTAAATTATACTATCACATTTGAACTCAAATAATAGTTATATGATAGAACACATGAAGAACCTATTAGTTAGGGCCTTATTTTATAAATTAGACAACCAATCAATGATTGACGATTTATCGCGAAGAATTCGCTGAGAATATAAAAATTCAGAAAACTACAAGGCACGTTAATTTCTTAATATCTGTTTAATATCTCCTTATAAAGAAAAGCTGCAGAAGAAAATAAATAAAATACTTTATCGCTAGCATCTAATTAATAAAGATATAGTGTGAGAACCACAAAATAAAACGTCAGCATAAAATTAACCACTTTCTTAGACAAGAGACAAAGATGAACGTGGCGAATTCGCAAAGGTATAATTACGCGATATCAATAGGGACAGTCGGGTACAAAAGCGGGTCACCACAACGAACGGCATCTAATGGCCGATGGAAAAGAAAGCTGATATTGTTATTGCTTATTGCTGAGATTAGTACAGGCGTGTACAGAAAGCTTACAGAAAAATTATCGACCGGAAAAATCAAATCTATTCATTCGTTCACCTGAATAGATAGATAATCATCAGGGTATGTTACATTCTTGCAGATAAAGACAACCTACATATTTCACGAACATTAGAGGATTCTTTAGCCTTATGCAATTAGCTAGGTTTTTCTTCTCTTAGACGTCTAAGTATATAGTTACACATTTTTATGCTAAACTATTTTTATTAGGTTATTATGTATCAGGCTTAGTTATTTAGGTTGGTTTTAAATCAATACCATCGGCTGCTTTGCACCGCTGTATGGCTATGCTGATGCTGCGCCGGATAGATCAGCAGCTCTTGGAGTCGCTATATAACAAACGAATTGATCGTTTCTAGGTATACATTTATTGTATTATTGGAAATAAAACTTTTTTGAATTTGAATTTGATATCTGAAACCTATAAATAAATACCCAACCCAAACAAAAGTACAATTCCCCAAACCTCTACTCATGGAAAATCCATCAAAACAAAAGTTCCTAGAAAGAAAGCACATTCTCCGCTCGACTGTACCCAATCAATACCATCTCTATCAGGTAGCTAACAATGGCACAATGAGAACACGCGTACAGTTTTATCATACACACAATCATACATACAATCATACAATCATCGGTAGTGCAGCTTCTTGCCATGAAATCAGCAGTTTATACACCACTTCAATGAGTCTATGAACTGATGAACCTTGATAACTTACGTACCTACCTGCAACTTGTTTAATATATGACATACCTAGCTTTGGGCCGCAATTTCGGAGCCTGTATCGGTCCACAGCTGGACGCAGGCCTCCCCATGGGTCGACTCATGTGTGTAATTCCCGTAATCCTCACCCTGGGCATGCGGATTGGGGATCGCAGTTTGGTGGAAAATGTATTCTGCAGGGGGTGCTCTTGGCCGCCCGCTGGTTGATAGCCCTTAGTTGCCTCTTACGATACTCACGGGAAGTATTGAGGTGGTACAAATTCTGAGCCAGCACCACACAGCTGTATAATAAGTAGCCTATAACCTAAGATAGGCTATGCTCTAAATGTACGCCAAATTTCATCTTGATTTATTCAGTAGTTTTGGATAATTATCCTCTGGAATAAAAAATCACAATGCACAAACTTTCGCCTGTATAATATTAGTAGGATGAAATCAGTTTAGATGTCGCTAAAACTCAAATAAATTATTCAAAAGGATTATTATAATGCCTCTTTATTAATTATTTTTATATTATTTTCATTCATGTCTGTCCGTTTTTTTTACTATATATTATTATGTTTCCTCGTAACATATTACATAACGAATACATCCGTTAAGGAACCAAAATTATCAACATAACTCAATAGCCCTGTCGGATGTATTCGTTACGAATACTATAGTTCAGAGGGACTCCGAGCATAGTACTTTCCATAGCGCTCCATTGAACTAGTGGACCAGCCTTATCGTAGAAGTAGACGTAGAAGACTCTCGATGTAGTTTCCCAAACGGCAGCCAAGCTGGATCCTTCTCCCCCATATCCCGTGAACACTGACAATCGTTAGGGTAAACGTGTTTTTGAGTGGAGATCGCGAATCGGCAAACGTAGTGAACCCATCCGGCCAGGCAGCATAAAGATCTGCAAAAGACTGTAGGCAGATGCTGCATGCGGCAAGCTGTAGACAAGGCGATATAGCGATCATTAGGAGAAGCCTACCAGTGGACGATGACTATGTATCACTAATATTATTAATGCGATAGTTTGTATGGATGTATCGATAGATGGATGGATGTTTGTTACCTTTTCACGCCAAAACTACTTAACGGATCTGGCTGAAATTTTGCACACAGGTAATTCTAATCCCAGAATCAAACATAGATACTTTTACTCCATAAATCAGTTCCCGTGGATTAAAAATCACCTTTAAACGTTTTCATAGGAACAGGGCGTGCGAAGCCGCGGGTATTTATAGTAACAAATAAAACAGATTTTTACCTAGTTCAGTTTACCTAGTTCAATTTAAGATGAACCGATTTGTTATCCTTCTAACCCTAAGTTATTATGAATAAATTATAATTATTATTATTTTATAGGCTGATGAATGATGATACATAATACACAAAAGAGTTGAACCCGCAACTGTAACATTCTGCGTCGCAGGCGACCCATTTCCCGTGGAATGAATGAATATTATGAACACTTTATTGTACTTACTAGCAATTAACAAAGAGTCTTCGCAGATGATGATGATGATGATGACATGTTCATTCACCAGTGTCCAGTCGAAAGGATGAATGGCGATGAATTGGTACATAACGACAGGCTGGTACAGGTTGGAGGTGGAATGGCCGTGGACAGGTTTGACGTGGAATTAGTAATTACAATAAATCTGCAGTGAAAGTCGATTGACTTCAGATAACGCGCGTCTGAGAAGGCATGTTGAGAATGTAGGTAGGTGCTTACCTACATACATACCAACTGCTGTTTGATAAATTTTTTTTCTACCGTCAACGCAGTAGGAAGTTATAAAGGTAAACTTTCTTTGTGAGTAACAGTTCAAGTTTCAAACAAATAAAAACAAAAAATATGAGGCAGGAAAATTTAAGGCGCTCTCCAAAAAGTTGATTGATGTTTCGTCTGAGAAATAGGTTTGAACGATGAGTCGAAACCCTCCGCGCGTGAGTATACTCGCACTTGGCCGGTTTATTTATTTGTAATCGAACTCCGCCGATGAGACATCTAACTGAATATAAAACCGCTATAGATGTGTGCGTCGGTCGTTGCGTTGCGTTTACAATTATATATATATATATATATAATTTTAATTATCTATTTACATCAGATAGAGGAGGATATCCTAATTACCTATATATACTTTACTATAACGGTCTAAAATGTGACTTAAATAAAATATAAAAAATATGTATCTTACCTACCTGATTTTACTTAATTTTTCTTGTTATAAATGAGAAATACATAAAATCAGAAAGTTCTCGATAGATCCATCATGGAACTAGTAAATGGATCTAAAAAGAGTCATCCCTAATTCACAATGCCGTCCCATACTCATCGCGCGCGGATTACTACGAAACACTGAAAAAAGTTTTATATATTTGGAAGCACTGAAGGAACTTGGTTAACTAAAGGGAAACTCGAGGAATCAATGCCCTAATTACTGCCTTCGACTGACATTCCATCGTGGATAGCCCATCGGGAGGTGCATTGGAGGTAGAAAGTGGAGGTCGCCGTCAGACGTGAGCGCAGCATCCGATCTAGATAGGGTTCCGTGGCCACACTGCAAAACGGCGGTGAAGGGAATCTTAGTATAGACTGAAAAAGTGCGAGCGATTATTGATGGGTACAAATCAAGCTAGGAAGATCAAGAGCGAGCGAATTCTTTGATGAAACCAAGCCACTGTCGCCAGTAGATGGACTAAGGCGACTGAGTTGACTAAAATTCAGGCAGAGATTGATAATGGTTTCGATTTGGTGGGTACCTACTAAATAAACTAAACTAAAATCATAGAGCTAAAAATAATAGAATAATTTAAATGCTGGACAATCCACACCGGTCTTGCAAAGAATATAATATACATCATCATCATCATCATCAGCCTATATTAGTCCACTGCTGGACATAGGCCTCCCCTGATATACATATATTACCCATATCCTAAACATTACCGTATAGAAAAAAGGGGAAATTTAAGAAATGTCAAATTAGTTCCTATTATCAAAGTAATAACAAATAGTTCTTGGATATCTACAAATTACAACAGTTGAGCGAATAATTGCAGTCTTTTGCAAACAATTAAGAGCCCAAATCAGTTCAGTTATTTTGTATTTAATCATTTCCTAGACTTACGATTAGCCTTCTTTGCCATGGAACCCATCAGAAACCCTCGACTCACACTTAGCTCTTACGTAACAGTAACCCGAAGTTTTAAACGAAAGTTATTGAGTAATGGAACTTCAATCATTTGTATAAACACCTAGAGTGCTTACCCGACTATTGACTAAAGGACTGTGATATAATGTTCAAATTAAGTAATCAAGTAAATAGTAAGTTGACAAAATGTATTTAAGTGACTTTAATTTTGCAATAATACCTAGGTACCCATAGAAGAGGAATAGATAGTTCCAATGGACTTCGCTGAAACGTGTGGGTTCGATTCCTACTGTCCGCTTACACAATTGTTTATTAAGATATCCCTATTTATGAAGGGCGTGTTTAACCTAACGTGAACGGGATGAGGTGTGTTTAAATAATTTAAATAAACACATACCATCAAGTCAACGCTTATGTCCAAATTGTCCAACTGTGGACTGGCTAGGCTACACTGAGAGAAATAACTTTCATGATTACGAATAATTTTAAAGGAATTCCAGCACTTTTATCAGTATTCCCATCAAAAAGGAACCAAGAGTTCTTACTAACATGTTATGCGTAAATCGTAACTATTTATCATGAAACTCATCACCAATGAATATCATTACACAGCACGATAATATAAAGTGCTGTTAACTCGCGTCTTATCGTTACACATCATAACAAAATGTCATGACGAACTCTTTGCTCGCGTCTTACAATCATTACTAGAAATGAGTTTCAATCGTGATGGGAATGATATGGAGTGCTGCATACTCGTGTATTATCGTTACGCGTCGCGAAATTAATTTAAGTAAATAATAATCACTATAGTGATATTTACTTAAACTAATTTCGCGATTAAGACATAATAATTTGAGATCAACCCGGGATTAGAAACCCCACAGTATGAGTCGTAGAACAAGCGACCACCGGTAGACCAACGAGGCAGTCATTCCTATAAGTTAGTACTTATGCCAAACGTCACGGGTAAACACTTACATAATTCACTTTCCTAGATTTTCCGAGGTCGCTACACTTTACTTTTTATGACAGACAGACAAACAGCTCTTACTTAGAGCCGTCTGCACAATGTATTGTATTGGGAAAGTTGTTTAGCAGTCGAATTAGCACCTCGGTTTGTACGTCGCATCGGTTGGTTAGAGTACCTAGCCAGTATCTGACTCTACATTGACTCTACCAACATTAATTTTAAAATAAATTAAAGACTAGCTGCACCCCACAGCTTTACCCGCGTTGAAATCATACAATACAATAATACAAATACAAAATTCATTTATTTACTATTGCAAAAAAGCTTATTACAGTTTACTGGTCCCCGCATTAGGTTCAGAAACTGTATCGCGGGAAGCCGTAGATAAGAAGGAGTAACAGAACTTTATACAAGTCTTAGAAATTTATTACATTCATCAGTACTTAAAGGTAATTATAGCATAGCTCGTTTATGTGAAGCTGGCATCTACATATATTAAAATCGGGGCTCTGCGGGACGGGTCCTTGCCATAAGTATTCAGGGCGTATGGGAAAAACCGTGGTCTTTTGTTTTTCGAACAAGTGACTGACAAGTGACGTCACAAATTCACATCTAGGCTCAGCGGGCAGCAGCGCACCCTACAGAACAATTCTACCACCAAACTGCAGGCCCTAACCCGCATGCCCAGCGCGAAGATTATGGGCACTACCCCCCATAGATAAACGCCAACAAGGCGCTTATCAGGGGGAGGCCTGCGTCTAGCAGTGGACCAATACAGGCTGTTGAGGTTGAGGATAATACCCGACCTAACTCCGCTCATGCCTAAGCAAAGCAACTTCCCACGGCGTGTAATGCACTTTTAAACACAATGCTTTATGTCGTTTAAACTTACATCAGGCACAGCTGTATGCGTCTATTTTTAGACACTGTCTGAGCATTTGAAAATGTGTTTGGTCAGTTATTTTATTTGGCATCTGTCTGCGGCGCCTTAATCATCATCAGCATTTATGTTAGTCCACCGCTGGACTTATTCTATAATATGCCGAAGACAGGGCACTATGGTGCTCTTGTAGGGATGCATAGGCCTTCACTCATGAGCGCCACAGCACCCTGACTTTAGCTTGCCGCACCCAGAATGCCAGCAGTCTTTCACAGATGGTCATCTCATCTGGTCTCATAGCCTGACTGCTCCCATAGCGCCCTGTATTCAGCTGCATCCAGCATACCAGCAGTCTTTTGCAGATATGGTTATCATACCTGACCACAGGGCATCATACAATACGTAGTCCCCCATCAATAATGTATTTGTCACTCAATAGGTGCATATCTGTGTGATGCTGGCTTAGAATTTTCACAACCCCATCTCTTCCTGTGGGTGTCGTAAGATGCAACACCGGGGGCGGGCAGCAACACCCTCTGCAAAGGATTTTTGAATTTGAATTTGAACTTATTTATTTTATTTTGCTATATTCCGCGAACAAAGAGACACACTTTATAAATAAACTTACATACTATCTTATAATAATTTATATTTTTTTCCTATACAGGTTGGTTTGGAAGGACAGTGATGGCTAAAGCTAAATCCAAAACCACGATTAACAATTTCCAAGTAAACAGAAGTGAACAAATGGACTAACATTATGTAAGTGTTTACCCGTGACGATTTAAAGAAAAAAACTAAATGTTCAGTTATTATTTTCTTATAAATAATAACTGCATATTATATGAGGGCATGAATCTCTTCACAATTTTTTTTAACTCGCGTGGTTTCGGACTTGTCCATCACCGCCCTCAATAACCATCTTGTACAGGTTTGAGAAATAGCTGTGGTTCTGATATTATAGATGACAGCATTGATTAATTAAAAAGGGAAGATGAGGTACTAGTTTCTCGAAAATAGCAACCTCATATTGTGAAAAGTTGTGTGCCCCCACCTCAGTCACCGTCGGACCGGCGGCACGGGCGGTCGTGATTCGCGTGAAATTTTGTTGTCTCGGTCTCATTTCGGTCTTAGATAAATCTTTCCGTCTTTGTTCTTTGTATTGCACAGGACTGGAAATATAACTGTGAGCGTATGTGTTTGCGTGTAGTTCTAACACATGCCAATTTTTGAGTAAGCGCTATGAGAACGTAACCTATCTTCCCTTTTTAATTAATCAATGGATGACAGAATTATTGTCATCTGTAGTGTAAATATAAAAACTACCTAAGTTATTTCCCAAGAATATGTTCGGAAGCTTTAACCCTGCTTATGCCAGCGAAGCGTAACATTACATAACGTAAATAAAGCATTATAGTAAGAACATATCTAATAGGTAGGTATATTATACATAACCTCGTAACGAGGTTATGTCGGATGAGGATTACAGCTAAATTATGATGTGTGTTAATAGGGTGATGTGTGTAAGTTAATCTTATGTGTGGATCGTTTCCTGAAGTCATTAGATTTGTTTGTTAGACTGTTTCCTATAGTTATAATAATTATAACTATAGGAAACAGTCTAACAAACAAATCATTATGGACATCATCATCATCATCAGCCGTGTATTAGTCCACTGCTGGACATAAGACTCCCCTAATAAGCGCCATAGCACCTTGTCTTCAGCTTGACGCATCCAGCATCTGCCTGCAGTCATACGCAGGTCGTCATCCCACCTGGCCGGAGGGCGCCCTACACTACGTATGCCGAGTCGGGCTCTCCACTCAAGAACTCGTTTACCCCATCGATTGTCAGTTCTTCGCGAGATATGGCCGACCCACTGCCACTTCAGTTTGCCAATTATTTGAGCTATGTCGATAACTTTGGTTCTCTTTCGGATGTATTCGTTACGAATCCTATCCTTCAGAGAGACTCCGAGCATAGCTCTTTTCATAGCTCGCTGAGTGACTTTAAACTGGCTACATAGGCTACTTTTTAATTGAAATTTGGACAGTCCACACCAATCCAGCCTCAATCTAACCGTAGCTTGTGTTATGGGTTCTCTAGATGACTATACATAGATAGATATTTGGGAAATACCAAGAACCGCCGGAACAAATATTAGCAGATCGTACAACCATTTGTCTCAATGTGGGAATCGGACCCGCACCCTCCTGCGTCGCAGGCAGTCACATCGTAAGTTTCTATTAAATACAGAAGTATAGTTTTTTTCTGTATTTACAGAAAATGTAGGCAGCTAACTAGTTAAGTATATTTATAAGAGTTTATCTTATCCGCAAGCCAAAACTTACTGACAAACTGCAATAATAAACAAACTTTGTTTTTTAACTCAAATGCAAAGTAAGGCCGTATAAAACCGACAGAAGTCAACAACACCAGTCACAGATGGAAATCGAACCCGCCGCGGTACGTAGATCGATCTGAGCGCGCACGCAGCTTGAATCAATCAGGGAAATCTGTGCGGAAGCTCGTCTCGCCACCTGTCTCTGGACGACGGAATGCGAGATGCAGTCAGTCAGGCCATGTGGCATTATTTTTTTAATATTTGTGATTTTATATTACCACTTTCATGGACCAAGACGCAGACGTGCTTCTCCTTTCTCGTTTCGCGGCGGCGGCGGCGGCGCAGTGAATGCGTTAAGGCGGTACCCCGAGGCGCACTAGCGCCGCCGCTTATTTTAGCTTATTATTACTGTTGAAAACATGAATTTGAAAAAATAATAATAAAGTTTATGATACCTACCATAAGCTTTCTTTTATCACCTCTGTAAAAAAAGTTTTTTTTGTATACTTTAGAAGGAGATGCGAAAACAGAATAAGAAGGCCAAGTGCAAATCCTCAAAAAAATAAAGGTTATAAACTGGTCTATCATTTTTCAAAAATTTGATTGTTCTACGTAATTATAAGATAAAATATCTGGCGGCGCTATTTCGAGTCGGGAGGTAAGTAGAATAGAACGTAGTGTGTGACGACGCACTCCGGTTAGGTGGGATTCTGACGTGTGAAATGATGGCAGATGCGTCAAGCTAAATACAGGGCGCTATGGCGCTTATTAGGGAAGGCTTATGTCCACTTGTGGAATAGTATAGGCTGATGAAGATATAGAGAAGATTTATTCGTTTTTTTATTATATTAATCTCACTCTTTGGTCTTTTTTGTATAATTATTTTGCGTTTTCCAATCAGTATAAAACGGTCGTAGAAACAACAAATAAATAATCGAATCAATTAGTTTACTACAGGTAACTATTAGAAATACCACTTATGGATGTTGTGAAAATATAGCACGTGCTTGGTAAACGGCAAACAAACGAACGTGTGTATTTATAATATTGGAGTAGGAGTAGGAGATAATTAATTTCCGCATACCTATTATATTTTTGATTATTATTACTGTTGAAAAAATGAATTTTGAAAAAAAATTAAATTATATTATAAAGAATATGAAGAAATAATTAAGAAAAAATATAAAGAATAAAGAGTCCAGTCCGTTCAGTTCATTCATAGTACAAGAAGAAACAAAACTGTTGCGTCTTAAATAAATTTACTTCGAATAGCTGCATCTCGCAGAGCACCATCCAAGCTTTCACAGAGCGCGTATTCTCCAGAAGCTTCACATTTCCCGCGCATTCGACCGGCGGCGCACGTGTCAGCGCATGTTATACAAAACCTACCTTATCTTTTACATGATAAAGACGATAATTCTATGAACCTCCAAGAATTTGCCTACAACTGAAAATAGATTAAATAATTTTGAACTGTGTATTTGTTGTGAATAAAGACGGTTTGACTTTGACGAGGTGGTTCTAGATTTTCGGTGTTGTGTTTGGATTTTTGTGTTTGTGTTTTGATTGGATTGTTTTTTAAATGGTGAGTTTTACTATTATTCAACCTATTTAATTCTAGAATGAAGGAAATAATTATGTAGGTACACAGTTACTACGATATCAGAACAGCATCCTAGCAGAAAGTTTGGCGATTGCAGGTAAATTGTAAGTGAAAATTTCTTTAGGAGCATTTCTGGTGCATGGATCAGGTTTTTGCCTGAAGTGGTTCGAACCTGAACACAAAAATATAACAATCCATTAAATTTTAATTTATAAGTCTGTCGACAAGAGAGCATTATGAAAGAAAGAAGAAAGAATTTGGTTATAGGTTTTATTCTTAGGCCAAAGGGTGAAATTAAATTTGATGCTCTTTTATTTGTCGGTGAATGTCCGTTTGTAGTTTTTTACAGCGCTTTGTATTGTATGAGACAAAGCTCATGATCAGCCCATTAAGGTCTGTTTTAAGACTTTACTTCCTATAAAGGTTCTCTTCTTAGGCGTCCTTTTCTAAAGATCTACATGGTCCATTTCCTATGCCATAATGTTTTTTCAAACCTTTTTTTAAATTAAAGAGGGTTTAATCAACATAATTATGTCACCCTCGAAGTTATACTTAATTAACTTAGTATCAACGCATAATTCCTAACTTAAAAAATTTAACACGTTTAGAGCTTCCTCCGAGAGCGGTGTAGCCAAAATATTAGTAACTAAACCAATAGAAAACAAATTAACATTGTGCTTAAAACAAAATAAAATCTTTCCGCTTCGTTCCGGACACACTCCACTACAATATGGTACACATCTTCTACTACGTCACACTCGATGCAGTTCGGTGAGCTAGTCTTGCGAATTAGGAAACCAAAACGATTGAGAGGAATGTGTCCCGATCGGAGCCTCAGCATGGTAACGATCGGTCGCAAAGTTTTACCGGTATTTTAACGAATTTTGATTGTCTTCACAAGAATCAAAATTCAATTGATTCAATAACTATTTATTTGAATAAATACCGTAGATTAACATAAATAACTTCTAACATTCATATTTGTCGCAAACTTTACGATTTCGTAAGGGTAATTGCGAGCAAATTAGACAGCCCGATAAGTTTAGCGTAGCAATCCTTCACCGAACTCGTAAAGACGGCAGTCTTGCGACTAAAATGAATAGTTCCGATGGTAAATCAATATGAATATTAGAAATTTAACCGATGTCGGTCGCTATCTACCTATGTCGAGACTGCTTGCCCGGGTAATTTTCAAACCATCGAACCAAGGGACTGCATTGACTGTAGGTAGACAATAGTCCTATAGTTTGATCGGAACTTTGAATTCCTGTAAGCACAACACGGATTCTCAGCAGCCGGGGACTTGACCGCCATGTCTTCTGAAGCATGCCCTCCACGGTTCATTGGAGATGCTGTGGTAAACATTATTGGTTTACTTCCTTCTGTTGCTTGGATTAGATGGATACCTATTTATATCTTTATTTGTTCCGACACCTTATTCAGTAATTTAATGTTGTATTTACAAATTCCCAAAATTTACTCTAAATTTCTTAATTTTACACGTACCTGAACTGAATATTTAGGGAGGTACATTTTAATTAAAGTAAGTTTATTCTGATGCGATAACGTTAATAAAAAAATTTAAACGACTAAAAGTATAATAGGTATTCCCTTGGGAAATATAGAGACTAGGTAAGACTAAGAGATAATAAACCTCTCGGGATCATTCATTCTCTGTAAAAATGCGAAGAATTAGAAATGATTAATATCAAGTAAGTAATTTTCACAACGAAATAAATATGTTCAGTTCTATACAGTTATTGACGACCTCTGTGGCATGGTGGGCAAAGGTCCGCCTGCGACGCATGAGGTTGCGGGTTCGATTACCGCCTCGAGACAAATGTGTGTACGATCTGCATATATTTGTTCAGGGCATTCTGGATGTTTTCTATGTATAGTAAAAAATATCTATCTATGTAGGTAGTGTATTGTATTAAGTATATCAGATGTCTAGTACACATAACACAAGCTCTGCTTAGCTTGGGGATAGATAATACTGTGTGATTTGTCCAACATTATTCATTTATTTATAAATATGTACTTAGAACTTCCTCCTTGCCAACCTATTCATTTATTTGTTTAAAAAAATGGGACATAGAGACAGACATGCCATTTAAGAGTATTTAAAGTTGCACATCTATTATTATATTTTAGGTAATTATCATTTAATGCATCAACATTGAAAGATAATAATAGCATGATCAATAAATGCAATGAACAGAACATAATAAAATTTTAGTTTGTAACTTATTATGAATTATATTATATATATAATTATATACCTTTATGAATTATATAGTATAAAAAAGTATAAAAACAAAATGAACTGTAAGCCGACTTAAATTTTTAAAGTTTTTTCATGATTTTTTATGGATCCCACTGTCAGCAGAACTGAACCAAATGGGAAGCACCAGCTTATTTAATATAAAAAAAGAATCATCAATCCGAAGTTCTGAGGTAACAAACATAGAAAAATATACAGTCGAATTCAGAATCTAGGTACTCCTTTTTTGAAGTAAGTTAAAAAGACAAACTAACTGTCGATTAGAATCACAAAACGATCTCTGTCTCAGCATGAGCTGGCTGTAAACATCGAATGACACTAATGAACCTCATTTCATTTCCCATGTTAGATAGTTCGCATGTCAACGCATCCCTTCCTTCCTCATAGAACAAACCGCTGCTTAATCAGCTGCTATAAGAATAATAACTATAATTACTTCCCTACAAACCAAGCAATGCAAGCATTAAAACATTCTTGCATTTTGTAGGAATGCAAGAATACTGTACTTTCTTCAGACAATTCTATGTCCGCGCTGGAACATTGTCATCAAAGTGTAGGTACTTGTTAACAGACAAAAAAAAACGTTAGGTCTTCAAATACCAACTTTTTGAAAATAGGCTAAGAATACTATTATGAAAAAAATTAATAATGAAACTTTTAGTAATTCAAACTTAATAATATGCCTGGGTAATAGGGGTAATGTGAACAAATCGGACTTGATTAAGTATGTGGGCAAACTGTGCACACTAGACTTAAAACAAATTGTGATGTTCACATTCCCCTATAGCGACAGCTTGCCACAATCAGAAAACAACCTTAGATATAAGCTTAATATGATGTTGCACACTATCTCGTGCAACAACAATATACATGTGATTGACATTAACAGTATTGTTAGTAAAAAATACTATTTGACTCAAGGTAATTACTACCTTTCCAATTTTTATAAAAGACAGTTAGCAATTTCGCTATCTTTTTATTTTAATATAACAGCCAAAAACTTGGCTATAAAAAATGCTTCTTTTGAGCATTGCAATGATTTAAAAAACAAGACCTTGGAAGTTGTTCCAAGCCATTTAAATTAGAAATAAAGACAATAGAGGAAGTCTCTAGCCCTAAACAGTCAAATATTATTATTTACAATAAAAAACAAAGAAAACCAGATTGTAAAATCAAGGCAAAGTTTACTAACCTGGTGCACCAAAATATTCAAGGATTGAGATGTAAATTACTAGAATTAGAATTGTACATGAACTCATTTGATATTGACATCATCTGCTTAACAGAACACTGGCTGAAAAGCTATGAGCTCATGTTTAACTTCAGTAACCACCAGGTTGGTAGTTCTTTTTGCAGATCACATGCTATTCGTGGAGGCTCTCTAATATTACTAAATAAACTCATAAAGTTCAAAGAACGTAAAGACATAATAAACTTATCCGTTGAAAGCCACATCGAAGTAGCATGTGTTGAGCTGGAGCAAAGTATTGTAGTAAGCGTATACAGCCCACCATCCGCCTCCTTTGAAATATTTGAAAGAATCATGGATGATATCTTGTATAAAATATCAAAATCACATAAAAATGTCTTGGTATGTGGAGACTTTAATATTGATCTTTTAGAAGTCTACTCCCTCAGTAGTAGATTAACTAATTTATTTAATTGTTATAATTTAAGGCCAATATTTATGGAACCAACTAGAATAACTGAAACCTCAGCAAAATGTATAGATAATATATTTGTTTGTCAAAATGAAAAAGTATTAAGTAAAAAAATTATAAGCAATTTAAAATCAGACCACTTGGGTCAACTAATTAAACTAGAAATACAAGTTAAAAACTATAATTGTAAACAAAAAATTAAATATACACCTGTGACCACAAATCGATTTGAACGGTTGAAATTGGATTGGGATTCTAAACCATCACCTGATTACTCACTTAACAACCCAAATGAGTCGTATTGTAGTTTTTTTAATAAATTCACCAATGCGTTCAATTCAATATTCACACCCAAATCGAGGATGGTCTCAGAAAAACTTAACTTTAGTGAGTGGGCAACAGTGGGTATACATAAAAGTAGAGTAACTTTGTATGAACTATATAGTGAAAAACAATATAATTTTAACAAGGACTTCAAAGAAAAAGTAAAAAATTACTCAAAAATGTTTAGAAAAGTTTGTCAAATAGCAAAATCAAATTATATTAGCTCCAAAATTAAAAACAGTGAAAATGTAATAAAATCAACATGGAAAATAATAAATAGTGAGACTGGAAAGGTCAGTACCTACGATAATGATTACAATTTAAAGATTAACAGTTGCACAATCAAAAATGACATTGAAGTAGCCCAAGCTTTTGAAAACTTTTTTACTGACATTCCAATCTCTACCACAAAGTCCCTAAATTCTTCTCAAGCAATTGCCGAGTCTTTACTGATAGAAAATGTACCTAAATGCGAAAATAAATTTAATTTCAACCACGTTAATGAAAAAGATATTATAAAAGTCTTTAAACTTTTAAATATAAAGAAAACTGCAGATCTCTGGGGCATTTCCGTTAGAATTATTAAACCTTTGATTGATACCATTGCACCAGATCTAGCTTTTATATTTAATGAGTCTATTGATTGTGGTGTATTTCCTGATCTAATGAAATGTAGCAAAATAATCCCACTGTTTAAATCAGGTAGTAGGTCTGACCCCACTAACTTTAGACCAATATCAGTACTGCCAACATTCAGCAAAGTTTTTGAAAAACTTATTTTACATCAATTGCTCAGTTATTTCAATTGCAATGACCTGCTTCATAGTAAGCAATTCGGGTTTACTCGCGGCAGGTCAACTACTGATGCCGGTATAGAGTTAGTATCGCATATTTTTGATGCTTGGGAGAAGTCGCAAGATGCCTTAGGCATTTTTTGCGACTTGTCGAAAGCATTCGATTGCGTACACCATGAAACATTAATCAGGAAACTACATCACTATGGAATAAGGAACACCTCCTTGGATCTTCTCACATCTTATTTGAGTGATAGGATACAAAGAGTTGACATAAATGGGAAACGGTCTTCGGGGTCTGTAGTTACAATGGGTGTACCGCAGGGATCTATCCTCGGTCCTTTCCTATTTTTAGTTTATATTAACGACCTGCCTCATCTTGTCAAGAATAGTCACGAGATTGTATTGTTTGCTGATGATACTTCATTAATTTTTAAAATGAAACGACAAAACACTAATTTCGACGATGTAAACAATGCAATCTCAAAGGTAGTTCATTGGTTTAGTGTCAACAATCTTTTGCTTAACGGAACCAAAACGAAATGTATTAGATTTACTCTACCCAATGTAAAACAAGTTAAGGCTGATGTAAACGTAAATGGAGAAACGTTAGAAATTATAGAAAGTACCGTATTCTTAGGAATCACCTTAGATAATAAACTTCAATGGGGCCCACACATAGATAAGCTATCGAAGAGACTTAGTTCTGCAGCATATGCAGTCAAAAAAATCCGTGATCTCACAGACGTGGACACATCTAGACTAGTTTATTTCAGCTACTTCCATAGTATTATGTCTTATGGTATACTGCTTTGGGGGAACGCTGCAGATATTAACACCATATTTGTGCTGCAGAAGCGGGCTGTTCGTGCCATCTATAAAATGGGTCCCAGAGAATCCCTACGTGATAAATTCAAAGAAATAAATATAATGACAGTACCAAGTCAATATATTTATGAAAACTTGTTGTATACTCATAAAAATATCAATAGTTTCCCAAAAAATTGCGATATACATAATGTAAATACTAGAAATAAACATAAACTCGCTGTACCCACAACTAGGCTGCATAAAATTAATGTATCTTTTAAAGGGCAATGTATACGCTTCTACAACAAAACCCCTACTGAGCTGCAAAAATTATCAGTAAATAAATTCAAACAAATTGTCAAAACTTTATTATGCAAAAAGGCTTACTATAAAATATCAGATTATCTAGATGATAAAAAAGCTTGGGACGGATTTTGCTCCAACTCGAAAAATAACAACTAACAGGCTAAAGGTTTCTTCGTCGTTTCTTTACTTTAGTCTACATACCGAAGCGATCGAAATCAAAAATACCACTTTATTTCCGTGTCAGTGTATTTTTTACTATGATTTGACCTTTTCTAAGTGTATATTTATTGTATTTATGGAAATAAAGCATTTTTGAGTTTGAGTTTTGAGTTTGAATGAAACCTTGAAAAACTAGGCTTCCAATAATCTACTGCTATTTTCTTCTTTGCAGGGGAGCAATTGAACTTTTGGATTTTTGGTTCAGAATTCCCCTGCCGACTCAGAAAACAAAATATCCGTCCACGCTTGTGTCAGTTCGAAATGGTCCCATCACAATCTGATCAAACGCAGACTAAACCTTTATGTTTATTGTTTATATCCTTAGTATAAGGTGTAATAAAACAGCTTGCGTAAATTGAAGTGGCTGTAAAGTTAGAGGTGAAAACAACATCGTTCTCTGAGAAATGCAGAGTTTACGACCGTCTCGTGTGGAAGCCACAGATGCCTCTTATGTGAATTGTTTAGAGAAAATGGAAGATGTCTATATGTCATTTACTGTGAGGACAAAAGAGAGGAGAAACGTATAGTTGTAATAATAAAAAACCATTTTATATGTGCTAACTAAAATAAGTCTCGTTACTCATTGCAAGCACCTGCTTTCTAAATACTGACAGCACTAAGGCTTGCTGTGTAACACGATTATATTACACTCAGTAACACCACCCAGTACCTGTCTTAACAATGTAAAAAAATACAAAATATATCAGTACTTTAAGACAAAAATTAAACATGTATATCCATCAAACATTCTAATATATTTATCACGCCATTTCCGAGGTAAAAAAGATTATTATCCTTATGAAATTATCGAGGTATACTTATTTATTAACAAATTTAGCGCAACAACACCCAGTACCCGTCTTAACAATATAAAAAAATACAAATAAAACATGTACATCCATCAAACATTCTAAAATATTTATCGCGTCATTTCCAAAATTCATAATATGAAATTATTGAGATATATTTTTTTTACTTTAAATAGACCTTTGTTTGACCGCAATCTCACCTGATGGATAGGGAAGATGCGGCCATTACAGTTGCTGCACTGTCCAAGCGACAAACAAGTATAAGATACCTATCTGTGAGAGATACATAACATTAATAAAATTACACCAACAATCTACTAATTATAACTTCCATAATAAAGCTTAAAAAACAACTTTACATAATCTTAGGCGTCCTATCCAAAAATTCAAAACGGCATCCCTGAATTTTTATGGGACAATACAATTTATTAATTTATAAATTTTACTTAAAATTTAAAGACACATAAACACACGTTAACTACTAATTTATAACTCTATATCTATGGGTCGATACTAAAACACCTAACTACCGGCTGAAGTGAAATCAATGCGTGCAAACTTGCCCTACCAGCCACTTGACGAGTAACTTGTCCAGTTTGAGAAATTTTATTGCAGATTTAATTTAGAAACGTCAGTGTTAATTTATCATTATCAGTGTTATCTTGCTTTGAGTACGTTGACCTAGAATAATAATAATAAATAATAAGTCAACCCGTATGAAATCAGTACGTAAAAACGTAAACGTAAACGTAAAAATCAGTTACTACCCTTTTATAATAACTATTGTTTTGCAAGTTCCTATAAAAGAAAAGCTGCAATACGTGGTGGCTCTTTGATTATAGTTAAAAATAGTCTTAAATGTAAAGAACGTAAAGATATTGTAAACCTCACTATTGAGAGGACTATTGAACTTTCTTGTGTGGAACTGGAGCGACACATCATAGTGTGCGTGTACCGCCCTCCTGACGCAAATCAAGTAGCTTTTGAATGTACTATGGAAGAGGTTTTGCTGAAATTATTTTCATGTAGAAAGGATCTCATTGTTTGTGGCGACTTTAATATAGATATTTTAGCGAATCCCCTCGCCGATAGGCTGCTTAATTTATTCAAATGCTTTAGTTTACGACATCTTTTTCATGAACCTACTAGGGTAACACTAACATCTGCCACTTGTTTAGATAATATTTATTGCAGTCTATCTCCAACCAACAAAGCAGTAATCAAACATTTCAAATCAGACCACTATGGTCAGAGTGTTAATTTTAGTTATAATCTTAACGATAAAAACAAAGTTGAGAAATATACCTATAGGCCTATTACAGAGAGCCGTATTAAGAATTTTCAAAGTCAAGTGGAACTAGCAGTAGCTAATATAACTTGTTCCGATAACCCTAATGATCTTTTTGCCAAACTTTTAAGTGTTATAAACAAAGAACACAGCAAAGTATTTAAATATAAAACATGCACAGTTAGGGACAGGGTCGGATTTACTGATTGGGCCACTCCCGGTATTTATAGAAGTAGGAAAAGACTATATGATCTTTATGGTGCTAGAGAAGCTATGTTAAATGATCCTGCATTTCTTTTGTATTTAACAAACTACTCAAAAACATTTAAAAAAGTCTGTAACACAGCGAAATGCCTGTTTTTGAGGAAAAAAATTGTAAACTCATCTGATAAAATCAAAGCAACATGGAGACTTATAAATAACGAAACTGGTAAATCTAAGTCACGAAAAAGAGAAATAAGGTTAAAAATTAATAATTCAATACTTATACACGATAAAGATATTGCCGATGCTTTTGATTCATTCTTTTCTGATATTCCTAAAGTTGTTACCCGGTCTCTAAACTCCTCACCTTCAATCGCGGTTAAATTATAAGAATCATCTGTAGATAAATGTACCGAGGTTTTTATATTTAGTCATGTAAACGCTAATTATATTGTGAAAACATTTAAGTCTATTAACATCAAAAATACTGAGGATCTTTGGGGTATTTCAACCAAAGTACTGAGTTCTATTATTAAGGAAGTTGCTCCATACTTGGCTTACATTTTCAATAGTTGTGTTGATGCAGGAGTTTTCCCTGACCTCATGAAATATAGTAAACTGGTTCCTCTTTATAAATCTGGTAGCCACACTGATCCGGCCAATTACAGGCCAATTTCAATACTTCCTGCAATGAGTAAAGTTTTTGAAAAAAATATTCTCACACAGTTGTCCTCCCACTTCAACCTCAATAGGTTGTTACATAAAAATCAATTTGGCTTCACCAAGGGTAGATCGACAACTGATGCTGGTACAGTTCTATTAAAGCACATATTGGATGCATGGGATAAAGCGAAAAACGCTATTGGTGTATTTTGTGACCTTTCTAAAGCTTTTGATTGCGTTGATCATGGTACATTAATAAATAAACTAAGACATTATGGAATTCAAAACAAGGCACTGGACCTTATGCAATCATATTTATCTGATAGAGTACAAAAAGTAGATATTGGTAAAGAAAGATCTAGGGGATCAAAAATCGATTTAGGAGTCCCGCAAGGATCAATATTGGGTCCTTTTCTATTTTTAGTATATGTAAATGATCTCCCATTTCTAGCAAAAGATCTCTGTGATATAGTCTTATTTGCTGATGATACTTCATTGATTTTTAAACTTGACAGAAATAAACATAATTATGACGATGTAAATAATTCTCTTTCACAAATACTAGATTGGTTCACCGCCAATAACCTCTTACTCAATGTTTCAAAAACCAAATGCATAAAATTCATGTTACCAAATGTAAGAGAGCTCCCAACTAAGATAATGCTAAAGGATGAGATTGTTCACCTTGTAGACTCAACTGTTTTCCTAGGGTTACATATTGATTCCTCTCTTCAATGGAGACCGCAAATTGATGCTCTCGCAAACAGACTTAGTTCAGCAGCGTATGCGGTTCGAACAATTAGATACATTACCGATGAAGATACAGCTAGGTTAGTTTACTTCAGTTACTTCCATAGTGTTATGTCTTATGGTATTTTGCTTTGGGGACAGGCAGCTGACATCCAGACTATCTTTGTTCTTCAGAAAAGGGCGGTACGCGCTATTTATAAATTAAATCCACGTGACTCGTTGAGGGAATTATTTAAAGAAATAAATATTTTAACAGTAATATCGCAATACATCTATGAAAATCTAATGTATACACACAAAAACAGAGATAACTTTATGAAAAGGTGTGATGTTCACGATAAAAATACAAGAAACAAGAACAAATTACACATCCCTTCATATAGATTACGAAAGGTAGGGAAATCATTTGTGGGCAATTGCGTAAGATTCTATAATAAGCTTCCATCTGAAGCAACTGAGCTCCCTATTCGTAAATTTAAACTGTACATAAAACGAAATCTTATCAAGAAAGCCTATTACTCCGTAGATGACTACGTAAATGATGTTAATGCTTGGCCGGATGTCGCCCAGTTCCATACAGACAATAGTATATAAGACCAGTTAGATTTAGTTATCCTAAGATTGTATTAGTTGATAAGCGATGGACTTGCTAGTGGTTTCTTTTTCACTTCTTCCGCTAGTGGACAAAAAATTGAAGTGAATTAAAGTCAATTGCACATTATTTCTTGTTGATAGTAATAACTATTTATCAAGCTGTTTATATAGTAAAAATTTGACTTGTCTAAGTACTTATTTTGTAAGTCTAAAGAAATAAACGATTTGACTTTGACTTTGACTTTATGCCCAGCGTGGGGATTATGAGAATTAACCACCATGAGGTAAAACCGGTGCTGTGTGGTGCTGGCTCAAAATTTGTACCACGCTATCTCTTCCCGTGAGTGTCGTAAGATGCAACTAAGGGATATCCACTGGGGGGCGGGCAGCAGCGCCAACTGCAGAACAATTCTACCACGGAAATGCGATCCCCAATCCGCATGCCCAGCCTGGTGATTATGGGCACTCCATTAGATATACGCCAATAAGGCGCTTATCAGGGTAAGGCTTGCGTCCAGCAGTGGACCATTACAGGCTGTTGAGCTGAGATGAGGGATGGACAATTCACACAGCATCATTTAGCTCCAAGCTAAACTGAGCTTGTGTTATGGGTACTAGTTGACTGATATACCTATACATAATACAATATGCTACATGTAGATAGATACGTTTTTAGAATGACTAAAACCCAGTGCAAATTTGCGCATTTATAAATGATAGACGCGTTATAGTCGGTTACATTAGAAATTTGCGAGGACATCAACAATATTTTCAATCATGTAAATTATTGTAAAGTAAACATGAGTTTTCAGGTTACCTTATGGTTGATGTTAACAAGAGACAATTTAAAGTGGGTAATTTTAGACATTATTTTTTAGGACATTAACTGCAATGAAGATTTATAGCAATCACAAAAAACTACATAAACTTCATCGACGGGACTTGAATAAAATAAATTAAGTGAATTAGAGTCAATTGAACTTTATTTCTTGTTTAAGTTAATTACTATTTTCCGTCCGCAGTACGGGACTGTGCTTTATTTTGATTAAAAATTTAATTTCTAGATTTTTCCCTATGTGGCGTAAACACGAAGCAATATAAAAACACCTTAAAACCGTCCTAAATTGTCAGTAATGTCAGTAGTAAAAAACTTTTTACTAAATTCATAGAATCTTATCCGTCCGATCTCCATATTGCGTCACTAGAAAGCAACGTGGGAATATTCCGAGCATTTTAATACAAGTTAACATCGCGGCGACATCTAGAGTCGAATTACCTAAAACTTAATGACGGGTGAAGGTGTCGGTTGCATTCGATAAAATGAAACCGGTAGTAATAATTTTCGTAGCTGGAGACAAAAGTTAATGCAAATCTTTATATTACTTACGAGTTTATTATATGTATTGGGTGTAATGAAAAGGGTGTACTAATTCGAAAGGGGGTGATTCTGGACATCGAGAGGTTCAATGTTAGTTGTACAATTTTTTTGATTTCAAACATTTTTTAACTAAAAAAAAGAGATTTGTTTATATAACTATTGTTTTATAGGATTAAAATATTTTTTATTTAATAATTTCATAACAATACACTGCTGAAAAATCAAGCGAAATACATTATAAATATGAAATAACATTTTGTAATGTTAAATGATGCAAAAGTGCGTGTAAAAGATCACGAATAGGAAGAGAAAAAAACAACTTAACTTTTTGCAAAAAAAAATATTCGAAATTCTAAAAATCGTTATTTAGAAGTTGTTCCCCTCATAGCATTTTGGCTAAGTACATCCTGTCCGTTTCATTCTGTAAGTACTAGCTGCGCCCCGCGGCTTCGCACGCGTTGTTCCTATGGAAACGTTTAAAGGTGATTTTTATCCCGCGGGATCAGATTTACGGGATAAAAAGTATTAGAATTACCTGTATGCAAAATTTCAGCCAGTTCCGTTCAGTAGTTTTGGCGTGAAGAGGTAACAAACATCCATCCATCCATACATCCATACAAACTTTCGCATTTATAATATTTGTGTGATATCTGAACGCACATTTGTGCTGTGCCGTCGCGGTGAGATCTATATCTGCGACAACCTTTACTTGTAAAAACATATCACGGTACTTGAGGTTAATGTCCATAGCGGGCGTTAAGTAAATAAAGCACATACTCGCCTACTTACGCTAATAGAGTCAGACACCACAGTGACAAGGCCAATACACATCATGAATTTTAAAGATTATAGTGATACCTCGTGACGGAAATAAAGGTAAAAAATATAACACATGTTATTTTCTTTATGAACATAGAAAATAACATACCTATGAAAAATACAAATTAGGACTAGTAATAAAAAAAAATATTTAAGTTTTACGTGTAAATATAATTATTACTAATATAGTTCGAAATGATGTAAAAGATTAGATTGTAAAAGAAACTTAATGATAATAATTATACATACTTCATAATTTTTTTCATTATAACACTTTGTAGAGAAGAAAAAAATCAAGTTAATAAAAAAAGAATTTCACGCGATGCATGGCTGCAGCACAGTACAAGAAATATAAAATTAAATATATATGCTTTGCTATTAAGATGAAATTCAAATATAAATTTAATATAACTGTTACGAGTTAAAGCCATATTTTAAATACCAATATGTTTTTTTTGTGACATGGATAAATTAACATAACATAATTTCATCTAAATGTTCGAGTTAAAGACATTATTTGATTTTTCATTTTTTGTGCTGCAGCGATGCTACTCGCGAAATTCTTTTTTCATTTTCTTGTTTTTTTAAATTGTTTTGGCATCAGTTGATGGACAGCGCAGACCACTGGAAGACATTTTGTCACGGTAAAATATATCTAAAAAAACGAGATGGTTTATTGCACGTTATGTGCTGCGTGGTGCGACCGGCATTGGATTAATGAGCGCTGAGCTTTAATGTGGTCAATCGTTGAAAATTATTTTCTTTCTCTCTGATGATACCCACCTGTGACCATTTACGACGACTTGTACATTCTTACATGTCACTGCAATGACTACCAACATCTATACGTATAATGACGGAGTAAGTATTACCATCTCGTCACTTGCCCCACTGCCCTGAGCGAATTGGTCCCCTTGGGCGTTTGAAGTGTTGAATCCAGATGAGCCGTTATAACGGACGGACATACTTGTATGAACAATGAGTGTGAAATGAGCTTAATTTTGTAGGGTTGGCACCGTAACTTATGACTGGTACCTAGAAGTTGGGTAGAACGTACTGTCTTTTAATACTCGTTAGTTTTTAATACTCCATATTAAAAAATCATAAATCGCAAAAACCAACTTTGTTCAAAACGTATAAAAAACTGGATCATATATCATCCAATTTTTATGTAAAATGCCCATTTTCTTGCTTTTTGCACATTTTTTAAAAACATTTTTCTAAAAATTATAATAAGAGCCAATACTATTTTACCTTAGATTGACCGCTTAAGGTACCTCTCCTTACTGCCCATCAATAGAGTCGATCTACCCGCACCATAAAATGTTATTTATTTATGTGTAACATCTAGAACTCTGTTCAACGAGACAGTAATTAAATACCAAAATTAAAAAGAAACGAAACAGCTCCCGCGGTACGAAATCTTAGTTTCATAAATATGTAACATAACAGAAAATCAAGTCATTTTAAGAAAATTTGCCGCAAGTACATTCCTTAAAAATACTTACTCAACATTGTTATTACAGTGCCACCTAAGAACAGACAACCCTAAATCTAACTAAAAAGAACTTAAAAATCCACGTCGGAAGTGTGACAAAAACTGAATTCCACTAGATTTAACTCATTCCATGCACTTTGGGATTAGAAGATAGGAAGGCGGACCGGTTTTAGAAATAACGCGGTATTTTTGGGTTAATAGCCTCAGTTATGAACTTGTTGTTTAGTTGGCCTAGTGAGAGGTAAATCGAGGCCTACCTCGCCTAGATTCGCCTTAGCATCGAATCTCTTCATAAGCATTTGCACTTGATTTAACATGTGGGCATATTCATATTCAAGAGATTTCCTTATCTATGGTAGTACTAAACAAAGTAAACAAGCAAACAAAAAATTCAATCAAGTCAATAATGAAGAAAATTACAATACACCTCTTATAATAGAAACAAATTAGAACTTGCTTCTGCTATTTAGCTCAATTAGTCAAATTGTACTGTATCTGAAAATTATTTGCAAAAGACGGTTGCGAACAATAAAATTTTCCGTAGCTCAACTGATCCATATCAAAAACATTAGGGAGCGTCTCCATGACACCGGCAATTTCATTAACGTCCTATTCTAATGGTTTACCCACTGAATTGTTTTGTATGATTATTGAAAAATTTAAGATCTTCAAACTCGAACTCGGCCTTTCCCGTTGGTAACTGTAGCTTCAATTCCAAGGGAGCCGGATTTGAACTCGGTACTTTCGATTCTACTCAGAACTCCAATACCACATTCACAAGTCCAGTCGAGGTAACTTGCTAAATTCCGTTGGACGGCACTTGACGGCAGCAGCGGTTGGTGGTCGCGGCGTGCTTTGTCGTCAGTAATAATTCAAACAGTTATAATCACCGGATGAGTGGTATAAGGAACAAGAGGCGGCGTACAGTGTTGTTAGAAGTCAAAAATCAAAAACTTTTATCTTTGAACTACAAAATAGGCTCTGCCTTCGGTTGTCGACTTATCTCCAGGAGAGAGGATACAACAACATCGGTGTTGTCGGGTAATCTCCTGGAGATCAGTGTTGACTGTGACGTAATAGGTATAATATATACATATAAAAAAATATATAAATATATAATAATAAGGTACCACGTATAATGTTAGGTATCTTGTTATTTGTTACAAACCATATAATTATCAAATACAAGTCAAATTTTATACTATAAATTATTGAAACCACAAAAACATTTAGTTAACCATAGGTCTAATTAATTTGGTTCTATTCGTAGCACTAGACTAGTAGAAAATATTTTTCAAGTTTAAAGTTACTTTTTATAGTTCAGTGAACCCTAACACATTTATAATTAGAGTTGTTGCTTAGTTAATTGAGCACTGTATTTAAATTATATTATTGACTTATCTAATCAGCGGCCGTTTGATTTTGTAAGGTTTCCTAGCACTTTGCTATGGCTGTTGCATCCGTAATTACCAGGTTGCATCCGTAATCAGCAGAACCCAAAGGGAAATGCTACTTCATCATTATGTACAATTCAGAAATCTTAATAGCGTCTCAGTGCAAGATATCAAATTCAAATTAAAATTCAAAATGTTTATTGATATCATATTGTGTGGGGACACACAATCTCTCACTCTCCATTATCAATATTATCCATGTCCATTATCCATGCCTCTCACTCTCCATAATCAATGTTAGCAAGTCTCTATGTCGCTTAGCTTCTGTTACTTGTACCAGATCTAATCAGACCACCTGTCGTCTGGTCACCTCTCGGTGTGGAATCATTCTTTGTCAGATCCCGTCTAATCTGTAACTGTGGGTACCCATTATGAAAGGAGTGCAATGACTTCTGGGTTTGAAGCATAAAGGTCGAGATTGAAGTTTTGTTTGTCGTCCTCATAATTTTTTATATTGGCAAACCAATTTATACCTCCTAACTGTGTAGTCCACTATGTAGTCTAGACACAGTTCAATTTTGCGTTGAAAATTCCATTGTGATGAGTTCAAATAATGTCCCAAATTCCACCTCTAACTTTCTTCTTCTTCCACAGAACCCCAGCATGGGCTAACCCCCACCATGAACGAGAGTCGCGAGCGCATCCGTCGAGAGCGAGAGAGAGAGAAGAACACGTACACCTCTCCCCGTCTTGCTCTACGTCGCGTGCTGCTATTGGCTGAGGGCCGACAGTTCAGGGAAGCCGCTGCCATCTTGGCAAGGCTAGGACCAGGCGTGCTGCAGAGCGTGGCTTCGGAACTGCCTATTGATCTGCTGGTGGAGGCGCTGCCACACTCCGCGCATCTTATTGAGACGCTGTTAAATCGGTGAGTGGTTTTAACTCGGAGAGGAACACCTGAACCTATCCTAGTCTCGCTCAACGTCGCGTGCTGCTGTTGGCCGACAGTTCAGGGAAACCGCTGCCATCTTGGTGAGGCTAGGACCAGGTGAGCTACAGAGCCTGGCTTCAGAACTGCCTATTGATCTGCTGGCGTAGGCGTTGCCGCATTCTCTCATCTGTTGGTTGACCGCAGAAAGTTCGGTATTTAAGTAGCTTAAAGGGATGAACGCACGATTGCTTCCTGGCTTTACTTGAGGTCATTTTGGTTAAAGAACGAAATGTTTTTTTACACATTTTGCTGTGAGAACCCCTAGGTCTTGAGAGCTCTAAAAGCGTTAGAGCTAGTGCTAGTACCGACAATAGCTACCAACATAATGCCATCTGCAGAGTAATCTACCAACATTACTATCTCCTTCTCTTACTCTTGTACTCTGTCATTTTTACGAATCATTTATAAGCAACTTTCCAATTCCAAGCGCGCTTTTATTTATCATCCCTCAACAAAAAAAATGTACCGCTTTATAGTTATTATGTGTCCTAAGAAACACCCAGTCCCGAACATACCACATCCTTCCTGCATAAACGAAGGTATACTAATAAAGGACGTATTTAATACTAATATACCTAGCCTTCCTACATTTAAATCCACCCAATCGTAATTAAATCAAAATTATCACGATCTTAAATTATCATCTTTAAATTCTATTATGTACCCATATTGAAACATTTGAGAGGTATAAACAAAAGACGGTGTCGATTAAAATATGCATCTCGATTCTAGAATGCAATACCGTCTCATCGCACCCTGCCAGTCGTCTAAGAAATAACTGGTTATAACTTGATATTCATTTTCTCGTTATGTCAAGGTTAACGCACATAAAAGTGGTAAGGAATAAGAAAGTGGCCGGGAGCCGGTTAAGCTTTCACATGATTTATAGCTAAGGACAATATCGGGTAAATTATCCCACCATGGACTTAATTACATCTGGTTGTCACGTATAGCTTTCTAGAATTGAACATGTTAGTGAACCTACAACTTTACCTACTTCATAGTAATGGATAGATAGGCGATAAAAAAAGTAAACAGGACTTTTGTGATGTATACGAAACTACTAGACAATTTATACAATGTGTCTGGTTACCGTTGTTTTCTGCTACCTAGAAGCACGGGTGCTTGTATTGTTTAAGCTATAGCTACCAAAACGGACCTAGGTGGACGATAGAGGACTCACACGCCAACAACGTAGGAAATAAATCAATGATAACATTGTTGCATTTTCTACTTTATAAAAGAGGAAAAGAGAATTTAAGTTATTTTTTTTTGTTCTTAATTATTAGCTTTTTTATAAAATTGAAATTGTCAAGCTACATGTTTTTTTTGAATGATAGTACAGGATCTGTGCTTCAAAATAAATCTTGCATCTTAGCCCTTAATAACATAGTTTAGAAGTTATGACGATTTGAATAGACCCCTGAAAGCTTAAATATCCCTCTAATAAGCAACTAGACTCACGATTTCGTCGTCTACCTAGGTTAGGACCTCTGCATGGGTAGCTATAGCTTAAACAATACAAGCACCCGAGCTTCGAGCAAACATAAAACAAAATTTGCCATTTTATTATGGAGTGAGAAAAAAAATAGGGATAGTGATTTGTCGATAAAATTTACGGTACTTCAACACCCCAAAGTCTCCGACACCGGTAACCAGGCACATTGTATAATAAGAAGATAGATATATTGCTTTATTCATCACTTGCTTTCTGGTGGAACATGACCCAATGCGCGACAGAGGTTGTTAAAAAACCCTTTTAGCTTACGCTAGTATTGCTAATGTGTATTTGTTTTATTTTAACAGTTTTTAAAGCGCATCAAAATAATGAACTACTCAACAGAAATTACAATAAAATTAATAGTTACGAGACCCGACATAGCATTTAATCAAGATAATTCTTTAATATGCTTTTACAATACGACTTTAAAGCTAATCTCACAATGTGTTATTTTAGAAATTGAGTACTGTTACCTAACACATTACGTGCATTTTGGTGTGAGCAGTGTCGAGGGTCAAATCTCTTATTGTACAAGCATTATGGCTTTTTAACACAAGCTCATGTAATACTGTTAACTCATCAAAATGCTTTGCTATTTGTTATAACGTAATTTGTTTGATATTTATAAGATTATTCACCTTTTTCTTTCGCGTAGTTTATTATTTACTTGTAAGTATGTAATGTTAATGTTGGTCACATAAGGGAAAAAATGTCACCTTGAGGAATTCAATATTATTGAAATTAACAACTTTCCCGAGATGAACATAGCGTGATGTATAATTTTTCGATGTCTTTAAGTAAAAGGTTACCTAACTCGGAGTGTAGCTAATTCAACCCTACGTCATTATAATATATATTATACTGGATTACTACTTTCCGTACTTTATTATACCTACAATTATTGCATAAATACAATAACACTGTGTGAAAAATCACTTCGCCATGAAACCTCGGCAACAATGTAGAAAGCTTAATGATCATACGATTAATTACATTTCCACGGTCGGCCGATGTCCGATTAATCATAAAATCCACCGCCTTGATTAATATCCGTTCATTGACCCCGACGTGTGCGCTTGCATTCTGCCAATTTTGACAGTTGTCGAATTTCACTAATTTCTTTATCAGCAACGACGCAAACTACGCTTGAAATAGAGCTTAAGTTTGATTGAAATACGGTGTAACTTGATAAGTGTTTGTCAGTTCAGCTTCATCGCACATTTCTGCTTGAATGGCTGATGAATAAATATCTACTTCCGCATCCGATGTGTTATTAGATGAATCCAGGACGATCGAGGTATGTGAGGTAATAATTTATCATGTATGTAGTTTGTTATGGTTCGCGCTTTGTAACGAGCAAAAAGTGTGGTTGCGTAGAATGCGCTGGCTTTTACTCAGCATAGAAAACTATGCAAATCGTCAGGCAGACCTATCATTATTGAGATTGTGTGTACATTTCTCACATAGGTAAATAAATCATTAAACATCACATTTACTCAAGTCAACAATGTGCTTACTCATAACATATTGTGATTTCTTGGAAAAACGTCGGGATCTTGTAAGCTAAAAGCAACTGATGCCGTATCTATGCCATTATCAAAAGAATTCGTAAGGGAAGTTAGGATTATGACTGTTTAAAAATGGTAAGCGTTATTGCCTGACATAACATATTCTTCACACCTGTTATCTGAGTCGAAATTATCTTATGTCATAAACTTTACTATAATGTTGTTACTCGTCTTTACAACATTGCTTGACCTCACGTCGCGTGCATGAGAAACTCACGATGGGTGTATCAACACATGATTTCGATTTCGTGTGTCTAATGCCCACAAGATTGCATTTCAAATAGGATTCCATGAATGTTCAATGTCATTAGACTAATATAGAATCGAATACTAGGGTATTCGATTCTTAAAAATTACAATAGCATAGCATACCATACCACTTTAATCATATACGTATAATACGAGTTCTATTTACGTTGTCATAAATCACTATAAATATGCACGCTTTTATTTTATTCAACAGATAATCACTGGATCATTTGCATTTAATGAGCAAGGGGAAGCTTTTCAATTAGGACACTTTTTGTTTCACATCATCGAGATAGAGAGGTCGCATATCGCGAGCATGCAAAATAGGTACATCTTAGTTACAATAAATAATGTTGGACAATTCACACAGCATTATCTAGCTAGACCCAAGTTAAGCAGACCTGTATTATGGGTACTAGATAACTGATGTACATAAATTGTATTATGTACATCAGTTATCTAGTAAAATACTACATGGACAAATATTTTACAATAATATGAGGAAGTTGTGTTTTAAGTTTAAATCACTTCAGTAATGAACTTAAATGAAAAATCTATCAAGGGTCACCACTCGGACCCCTCCTGATCATTATTCATACTGAAGGAAAGGAACCACTTTCGACCTACAGACGACTTCCAAAAATCAAGTTCCAAAAACACAACCTTAAATAGCCTTTCAGGGAGAGCGGAGTCCCGACCGGTGGGGCCACTTTCACCCAATTAACACACGCGTGTTATGTCGGTGATAAACCATCTGACATTGTTGTAAGGTTTATGAACATTGATGATAGAGAAATTGCACTTGTTATGTGCATTTTAGTGCAAGTTACCAGTGAGTGGGTTAGAGTGGTTTACATTGTAAATACGACTGAGTAATGAATAGTCCGTTGTCAATATCTAGCTAATAGTGCAATTACTCTAAATATCTGTAAGAAATCACATAAAAACAGCTCGTACAATTTTCCCCTCACATTTTTAAAGAGGATGACCGCTGACCTTTAATAATAGAGAGGCACTATAAAAAGAAGAAGTAATACTGTCAGGAATTTCTACTAATACAATTGATGTTATCCTCCTAGCCGAATTTTGACTTCGGCAGCCGGTCTTATCAGAGATTAGTCATTTGCGCAGGACATTATTTATTATATATATTTCACAAGTGTGTGCGAAAACACAGGTGTACTCTGTATTCCCTCACTCTCACACATAAATCCGATGGATAGATAGACCTATACGATCGGGGAGAGGATAATACTTTAAAATTTACAATAACCATGAGTCGTTCGACTTTAAGGCAAAGGAACTGATGAATCTTTTCGTATATTGTCCAGAAATGGCATAAAGAAACTTCAGACCAGATGCCATGTCCTTGAAAAGAGTAACAGCGGGCCAAAAAGTGACTCAGAATGTTTAGGTATCTCCACTGATTTAATTCATTAAACACTGTAAGCTTCCCACATCACGGTTTCTGTGGGAACAGGCGCGAATAACATAGCATCTGGGCAGGTACAGTCGGCTGTGTAATTGCTTTACCACTTTAATATAACAATAAAAATGAATTGCGTAATGTAGACCACTTATACATAATTAGAGATGAATTACATACTGCGGGCAGCTTCAGAAGACAAATAATGTTTTTTTGGAATGAATACGTGGAACGGTTGATGTAATTGTTAACATTTTTAAAGTACCTATGTATTATTGAGATGCAAATCTGTACGTAAATTTATTTGGTAAAAACCTGACAATATTTTTACGTAAGATAGCATTGGCCTACTGGTCAATTCAGATATATTTGTGAGTGTAGCCTATCACCCTTATCATTATTTTGATTACAAATTAAAAACTAAAGAGAGCGTGAAGCAATGAGCGGTGATCATAGTATGAGTGATACACCGATGAATACCTTATGAAATGAACAGCCGGATGCAACTAAACTAAGACTGATATAAACGGCACTAATGCAACCGAACAGATATGGGCGATATTGATGATGATCATTGATCTCTCACAAGATATAGGTACAAAACTATGTTATTAACGCATCCAACTGTACTGACTATATTTGGTCCGGACTGTTATTCTTTGTTTACAAGAAGTTCTCATCTCGACAAATGAACTTTACGGGACTCCGGATTCATAGAACCAGTAGAACCGTGCGAATAATAAAGACATCAAATGCAGAAGGTCATTAAATGCTCTAGTTAGTTCTCATTATCTGTCACAAAAACTCAGCATGCAAATGATACATATAAAATGTACAATCCAGGGCAATGAAGTATACGAAATTTTATCTTATACATTTTTCGACCACTCCGCAAGTCATAATTAGTAATGAGGTGCATAACCAAATTGTAGCAATATTTTTAAGCGTCCAAACATCGATTTAAAGGATTATGGTCGTAACGAAAGGTGGTTTATCTGAATATTTTGAACTGATTGGAAGTTATGTAACATGCGGTATTGCTTGTGAAGTTTACTTTCGGAAGTTGGTGATAAATATTATGGTCTGTAAAAAGTATATGTGACAGGTTTAGATCTGAGAAGAGCTACCGACGTAACTCGGATATTACTTTTTTTTTTGATAAACCAAATTCTCTACAGAGTCCGTTCTGGTTCTTTCTTCTCGGTTGTCTGCAAAATCATCTATCCCATTCCTTCCTCTACCGAATATCGAAATCTTATTCTTTGCTTCAGTTACAGATTATAATCAGTTGTCAGTTTGGTTCTCTTGCAAACTACAATTTGACCCCTTATTGGCGTGATGTCACTGATATTAAGAGCCACAAATCTTTCAGCGTTTATTTTTTGTGTCTATACCTACAGTAAGACCTAACTTTTAGTCAAAAGTAACGTTAGCGATGCTACATTTTTGTGTTGCCTTTGACGTAATTTTTTATATTCGTTATGTGTCGAACGCATCTGGGCCACATATGACAAGGGATCCAAAGAAATGAAATGTAAACATATACGTATAAATTCAGACGCTTTGTTCGACTTTTTATTCACTTAGGTTTCGTTTCTTTTCATTACAATTTCATTCAACGAATTCTAAACTATCGCGCTCGCTTTTGAAATGCTTTTAATGTCTTAGTTCTAATGTTTTCTAAGGCCGGGTAGACCGGCGTTACGTTGCGTAATGTAACATGTTACACAGCGAGCGTTCATGCAGTCAGTAGGTGAAAGAAGGCGCACGCACGCAACAAGCAACGAGACGGATTTTTAACCGACTTCAAAAAAGGAGGAGGTTAATTTTTATTTCCCCTTTTTATGTTTGTTACCTCAGAACTTTTGACTGGGTGGTCCGATTTTCATGATAATTTTTTTAATTTGAAAACTTGTGCTTTCCCTGTGGTCCCATTTTAATTTGGTTCAGTTCTGACGACGGGATCCATAAAAAACCATGAAAAATTTAAGTCAAAATTAGTTATTGACTCTTCATGCTCACTGCGAATGATTACACTCCGTTACATTAATCAGCTCGCTTTACGTATCATACTTTACTTATAATTATAGGCTTGGTCAAGTTATTGCATCTTTAATTACAAAATATTTAAATTTGTTTTCATCGTTATTCGTATTATTTCGTAGTCCTTGTGCAAGGTCTGTCTGTCAGTCACGCTCATGATTCTCTGTAATTAGGTTGCGGAAGATGATGATTCACCGGCTCATAGTGACTATTCGGTCATCGACATTAGAATGCCTGGTGGCATTCTGGATTTACTGAAGGTGTTCCTATTTGATTTTGGAATGATAAAAAGGCCACAGCAAAAAAATCTCGAAAAAATCTATCTTTGCATTATTGTTAAGTGATTCCGAAATCTTTACGTATATAAGTACCTAACCCTTAAGTATGTATTTATTAGTTCTTTATTTTATAATACCTACATAAGCACATATACCTCCTTATAATGTCCCATGGTGCTATCCATCCATGGTTGCCTAGTAGAGATCGCGTGATAATCGCTCTTGAGCGATAAGACCGCCAATTGACAATTGATTTTAACTTTTGCTTATGTTAATAGTTTATTTTAGATTTATCTGTGCAATAAAGTATAATCTATTCTACTCGTATTCTATTCTATACCTAAGTTTGGTTTATAAAATAAAGATCTTTCATTCTTATTCTAAAATCAATAATCAATAATCAGCGATTATAGATGGATTTGTTTGTCCTAACACCTATGTTGGGTTCCATTCAAAAAGAGCTGCGATACTCATGTCAAAAAGTCTAAAAGTTTCTGAAGCTCCTAGGTAGAATCTAAGCGAATGTCCGAAATCAATACAAGATCACACTAATATTATCAATAGGAACATTATTTTGTAAACCACCTGAATCATCTTTTACATATCCCAAAAGACCAATGATGATTAGGAACCAAGGACCTAACAACTGGTTCTTTGTTCACTTGATCTAACAGCGCTGTTTATTGTGGCCCTAATCAATTAGCTCCTAGATAGATACTTAAGTAAGTAAAACTGTGTAAGATTTCCAGCACTATTAGTCGGTATTCTTTTTTCCACAGGCTGGTATCCCTAGAAATCTCTCCCCGCCCAGAAATCCCCTGCGACACAGTAGCATGGAGACTCGTCGGTCTACTCGGAGTGGAGCAAGGCACGGGTCTTCGTGCCAGGACCGCACGTCTGGCCAGCGCGCTGGTGCAGTACACCCCTGACTCCAGAGATAATGTAGATGGAAGAAGACGGCAGCTGGATGCTGCTGTTCAAGGTAAGGACATATACTTCGTCCACTAAATCTAAAGGGTAAAGTAAACACTGACGAGTAGCGAATAGAAACCTAGAAACCAGCGGGAGAAGAGATATGTGTATTTTTCCACCAAAGTGAATATCCCGTCACCACTTTACGTCAGTGGGAAGTTCATGACTTTAATGTAGGTACTTAGGCCCTCGATATTTAGCTGTTTGTTTTCTAGACTCTAGACTAATCAATATTTGGGGCATCTTCCATTGCATTGCATTTCAGTGGTAAGGCTATAACTTAAAAGTGAATATGATTGGCATTGGTGATACCGTCTTTGTTATAGGGTGCATGTGATTTCAAAAAAGCTTATATTTTACGTATTCTCTATTGATATAGAAATATGTATATCTGTATATTTGTTTTTGTACTTAATGATTATTTATTGTGAAATTTAATAATTTTAAGATATTTTTAATCTCAACCACGATAGTACATTGATTCCCAAGGGATGAAAGAAACCTATTTAGTCCCGAGACGGGGTTTGGCGCCCGAGCGTAGCGAGGGCGCTAATAGTTCGAGTGACTAAATGTTTCTTTCACCCGAGGTAAACACTATGCTTTTCATTACGAATGCAAGGAAAGAAAAATAAAACTATGAATGAGCTAAAGAAAAAATACATAAATCAACAACATAGATAAGATATTTATTTAAAGTCTATGGTAAAATTAGAGCAATTATTAGTTATAGTGAAAGGTTTTTTCCAACTACCTCTTGAGAAGTGAAATGAACTTTGTTTTTTTTGTTAAATCCATCATATTGCCCTGATAAACGAAGTTAGTTACTCGAAATCCTTTATATGTATATTGTGTTTAGTACCAGTAGTAATGTTGTCTTTAACATAGAATATACGCTCCATAATATTGAAGTTTTTTATGTCTTTGAGAATTCGTTAAAATATAATAACAAAACGTTTTCTTATAACGATTTCTCTATTTACTCAGCGCGCCATTTACATTAAAACGTTCTTGATACCTTCATTTTGATTTAGGTGGTAAAAGGTTTTCCACTACCTACTGCTTTAGCCTCTTCTCTTATAAAATCAGGCGTTAAATTTATGTCTATATCACTGTCTGAACACATTGTAATAAATAAAACAATGAAAAGTCTAAACCCAAACTCGAAAAATCAAATGAAGATAGGATTGTCGTTTTCCCGCTTTCTTTTTACTCTGCATAAACAATCTTCTTTATAAATAGCATAATAGCCATAGCATAATAGCCTCTCGCTATTCTACCATGGTATAATAAACATGGAAGAATACCGAAATCTATTCTACCATTCGTTTTTATCATTTCAAAATGGTAAATATTTTGCCGAAATCTGTTTTATTATAAAAACTATCGTAGTTTGACGAATTCATTACGGATGTAAGCGGGTTAACTACGAACCTTATTTGTGTTGAAACGTTGGTGTTCTTCCAATACAATACAAATGGGATTCGTAGTTAACCCGCTTACATCCGTAATGAAATCTATGTTATTTTAAAGAAATAGTTGAAAGTAAATTATAATATTGCATTTTACCTTTAATTTATTTCAATTTTACATCATGCTGTAATTGAATGGCTGTATGAATTGCGTCAAACCAGACGCAAAAGATATCTCACAAGAAGTTGAAGTTGATTGGCTGTAAAGAAAGGTAGCATGCATGGTTCAAGAGAAAGGTCAGATGACAGCTGTCATTTGTTTTGTACTTGTCATTCCCGCTGCGCAGGTAACTTCCGACCTACATTCAGAGTATGAGTAATGAAAAATATCTAAATGCAACGCTAATGGCACCCGAACCGTGACGTCATACCTGAACATTTTTGTATGGGCATGAAGTTTTGACTTTGAGTTGACATAAGGGATTCGATGAACCGTTACGTCACAAAATACTAGGGCTAACATGGCGCTTTTATCACCCGAAACTGAGTGTAGTTTTAGTTTTTGTTTTTTACCTCAATAATTTAATATTTTTTGTCTGTTATTTTTTTTTGTATATGTATTAATCTAAATAATCGATTTAAAAATATAAAATATGCCCTATTTACTGAGCACCCATCAGCTTAATATCATACCACTATAGCATGTCTCGTGAATGAGCCTTCTCTTTCTAGGGCACCTTATTTTGTTTTTTTGTGAGGACATTTGTCTACGAATTAACTGGTCTGGGAGAATTAACTGGACTTGACGCTTGAGCCTGAACCTCTCCGGTGACTCTCTCGCAATCAAAATCTCAATCTCAATAGCCTGTATTGGTCCACTGCGGGACTCAGGCCTCCCCCTGATAAGCGCCTTATTGGCATCTATCTCATGGAGGGTAATGCCCATAATTGCCACGCTGGGCATGCGGGCTGGGGATCGCAGTTTGGTGGTAGAATTGTTCTGCAGGGGGCGCTGCTGCCCACTCCCCGGTGAATATCCCTTAGTCGCTTTTTACGACACCCACGCGAGGAGTTGGGGTGGTACAAATTCTAAGCCAGTACCGCACAGCTATCTCTCGCAATGATCTGCTATATAAGTATGGCTCAATTATCTAGCTGGAGAAATTAGCTAGCTGTTATGGCCACATCACCAATGCAAATATACCTAACTCGCACTTACATCTCAGTTAACACGCTACATAAATCACCGTACGCCTACGCAGATTATTTTTATCGATTGCGAGCCCACGACATTTCATAACTCGACCGATCAAGAGCTTAGATTATTTACATTATTTATCTGCTTTCTCGAGCGGAAGTTATAGCAATTACAACAACTCCTGCTATATCTGTGTCCTTCCGCCTTCAGATCTGATCAACGTATCCGGAGGAAACTTTGTTAATGCGTAGTTCCATAATTTTGTTTGTGTTTATCAAAATCATCTTATCTGAGGATGTGTTTATGATGGAAATGGGTTATGTTTGTCACGGTCAAGGCTGTTGGGTTGCTGTTGTTAATGTTGTTTTTATGCGTTTATTATAAGCTGGAATCTTCATCAGCCGAACTTTATTAAATTGAGGAGTTTTAAAATATTTTGTCTTATCCACCAAATTAGTCTTTGTTTGCTCTTATCAGCTTAATTATGTATTTTTATTGTATGAACTCGTATACTAGCTATCGTAGCGTTTAACCGTTTTATCTACAGAAATCGTAATAATAAGCTACTATTATTACGATGTCTGTGGTTTTGTATTATGTTTTTTTTAACCAAATTCTTTCAAAATAATCAAAGATAAAGATAAAGATAAAGATATTTATTTGCAGAAAACATGTGTATAAAAGATGACAAAAATATGGGTGAAACAACATGCTTGACCGGTTACGGTATGCAAATTAGGTAGAGAGATGGCATGCATTTAATCTAATCATGCAAACAAATTTACAACTAGTTATAATTTATCATTTAAAAATTCGTCAAGACTATAATAACATTTTATAATTAACATTTTTTTAAGTTTTAATTTAAACATTTGCAGATTCATGTCTCTATATAGTCTAGGTAATTTATTATAGATTTTGGTAGCGACACCAACAATACTTTTCTGCATTAATGTTGTTTTTACAGGGTGTGTTCTTAACCTAGTATTATCCCGTCTGTTTCGACTAACAAAATCAGAAAACCGGGGGAACAGATGAGGATTGTTTTTTACAAAAAGAGCTACTTCTAGTAAAGTGTTTTAAAAAATAAAACCTAATCACAAAAATGGCCGGTTTGCCGAAAGTTTACAAAATACTATCTACTACCTAACTAATACTTATACACCGCAAAGATGCACCACAACGTTTTGAGATTCCACCGTAGGTAAGGAAGTAAAAATATTTTTCTATATTTTATAATCGTTTTTTTTTAACCATTACATATACCTACAAGAGATTTACGTTAAGAAACAATAATATACCTAGGTAACAAAAATGGCCAACACTCAGCAGATGCTATGTTGCAGATGCTCTTCTAAAATCTACTAGACCCCTAACTTGTTAAAATAACGCCCAAAATACATCGTCCGTGTTTAGCGCGCTGATTACGCCAAACTCACTGGCAATGACAATGAAAGTTCATGCGCTAATAAGCCATGAAAACCTCAATTCACGGTACATTTAAGACTTTATAGCAACGGGATAAAGACTACTAAAGATGCTATTTCGAGTTGACCGAATAAAGTCAACGACGTGGATCAACTCTGGCTTATCTAATGGTAATGATGGAGTGGCGCTAATTTTCATCGACGACGCTATTGTTCTAAGTTCATGGCATCGTTGTTGAAAAGTCTGCGAAATGACAGGTCATAGTAGAATCATCAGCTTGGACCTCACGAAATTCGGCCTAATGTGAGATCCATCGGTAAACCTTACTTTCTATCAGATTAGTAGGCCAGTGATTATAATATAATGTTAACTTTACCCGTCCTTTAAGTCCCTTAGTTAGATATATCTTGTGTTTATGTTTATACTAATTCATAGATAGTGTAATCGTTTTTCTATTCGTAGCGTTCATGGCAGAAAAGTCGTGGTCACAGGTCGTGGTCGTCATGAGGAGTCTTTGTGGTACGGGCTGATATTGCTTGCCTCAGGATAGAGTGCTACTTCTCCCTGTTGGTGGTCATTCTGGGACATCTATGCAGGACACCAACAGCAGATCTTATCTGGTCAATCCGCCCCTCGGTCTTTTACACTCACTTACCCCCGAATACTCAAACGCAACTCAGATTACGCAGCTCAGATTTGAGTAAGTCTTAAGTGACCAATTTTTGACAGAGTTTCATTGAAAACTGATGTAAAAATTGTGACTTGAGACGTTCAAATGTAAGTTGTGTTTGAGTATTCGGGAATTAGTCATACAGAGTGTTATCAGTCCACGATTTTACATTCAGCGAAACGCTCGTGAAGCAGAGGCGATATGCTAGTTTTAAATCACCTTAACATAACATCAGCCTCAGATTATATTAAAACGAGCGCTAGATGCGAGTAGCTACCTGTCTTGCACTAATATGTACAAATTGTAATAGGTTAAAGAGAGACACATATTTATTAAAGTGTATCTTTGTCCAGGTCTAGGCACCCACGGGCTGACTGCAGACACCACGGGGACTCTGATCTCTCTGCACGTGGCCTTGAAGAACGAGCTGCAAAGGCATGTGGAGGTTTACAAGCAGGCGTTACATAAGCTGGAAGAGCTGGTAAGTGTCATCCAGAATTCTTCAAACTAGGAGGTTCAACTTCTCTCATAAAGACACATACGTACACACACAGATACAAAATGATGCTCCTATCCGCCCAGAAGTCTTAGTCTTAGCCATCATCATTTTACAACCCTCTGAAAACGGTCGAAACTTTGAAGAAATCTAACTTACTGAAGGAAATGTCAAAACCATAACGGGCCTTGAAGGGCTGATAGGGTACATTTTCCATGGATTGTGCTTGCGTATATGTCTCGCTATTTATGTTTTGTTCATGGACCTCAGCTTCGTCAATCCCGCTGGGACGATCTCTACACAACCCGATGGCTTTTGTAAAGATCAAAGTGAAATCACGTATAATCATAATAAAATAAGAATAAAGCTAGGTTAATGTAATTGCCGCCAGGTGGGATGACGATCTGCGAAAAACTGCAGGCAGATGCTGATTGCGTCAAGCTGAAGACATGGTACTCATATGGTTCTCATTAGGGGAGGCCTATGTCTAGCAGTGGACTATTATATAGGTATACAGGGTGGGGCAAATTTTTGGCCCCTTAAGGGTAGCTACCGTTTCTTTTGTAGTTAGAGGGTTTTGTTCTTAAAAACCTTCTGTTTTATTTTAAAGAAAGAAATATTGCCATTTTTAGTTTTTTGAAATAAAGTACGGTTCGCCCAAAAAATGACATTTGTAAAAAAAAACAAGTTGGTCTTAATCGACTCCATTTCCAACCAGGAACACTTTTCCCAAAGTAACATACCAAATCAAATCGTAAGTTTTGGTAATAATAAAAAAATCTATTCCCATACATTTTCTATGAAAAAACCAGTAAGTGAAAACAACAACTGTCACTCATTCAATGGTTCTTAATTGCCCCACCCTGTATAGTACACCTGGCTGAGGCTGATGAATGTGATTGCTGCATTATTTAAGCATGTAGATATTTGTAATGAATATTTTACTCTACTTTATTTCACTTAAAACTCTCCTCTGTTCCAGTCTCCAGTCACAATAAACCAGGACCCTGCATCATCATCCCACCAGCGGCTCCTGGCCCTCTCACACGCCGACGTGGAAAGACGGCTCATAGACAACAAGAGCCTTCTCACCATCGTCGACAAGCCGGCGCTGCGGCAGTTGCCGACGCTGGTATCTTCACTGGCTGCCAGGGTGGAGAGTGACAAGGCAGTGTTAGCGTGTGTGGGGCAGATCAAGAGGAGTGACCCGACTTTGGACCTTAGTGACACGAGGTAAGGAAGACAATTAAAGAAGCTGGTATTATCTTTAGATACAAGGTTCAAGAGGCAGCAGCACAACTCTGGACCTAAAAGACACGAGGTAAGGTCTTCATTGGTCGAGGCATTGGTGCATTGGTGCTAGGGGACTGTCAGAGTGTGTTAGAGTGTGGAGCAGATCATAAGAAGCGACCCAGCATTGACCCTTATTATCAGTTATCTAGTAGGTAACCATAACCCAAGCTCTGCTTAGCTTCGGGCTAAACAATAATAATGAATTGTCCAACATTATTTATCTAAAGGTATCTAAATTAATACAGACCAAATGTTTTTTACGATTTTACGATGCTTTACCATTAACATAATTAAGTTTGCCCTTGGCGATGAGTTAGTAATTAAACGCGGAATATTTCCCGAAACAGCCGATAGCATCGCACGCGCAGGAAAGGGAAATTTCTCGCATAATTCTAAAAGGCGCGTTTCCGGCTCACTATAGAAACACGGTCAGGTGGTTTATGATTTTGATAAACTATTTAACCTTCTCGTAGGAATATATCGTAATAATGTATACCTATCTTACGGATAGGTACATACATTATTACGATATATTCCCATCTCGTAGCGTACCATCTCGCAGCAATTTTTATTCCATACAAATTTTTAAGTCAATCATTTCCGTCCCGTCTCGTAGCGATCAACCAAAGTACCTCAACCTCAACCTCAACAGCCTGTATTGGTCCACTGCTGGACGCAGGCCTCCCCCTGATAAGCGCTTTATTGTCGTTTATCTCATGGAGGGTAATTTTCATAATCCCCACGCTGGGCATGCGGGTTGGGATCGCAGTTTGGTGGTTTAATCATAATGCAGGGGCGCTGCTGCCTGCACCCCAGAGGATATCCCTTCGTCGTCAGATTATGATCATAATGTGGGCAACACAGCAACCTTCGTTCCTCAAAATACCAGTACCTACTGTTCCTGAAACTGCTACTTCGAGGAACGAAGTTATTTTTTTTAAGTTTTTGTATATACAATGACTTAAATAAAATGGAGTGAGTGGATTACATAACACCTACCAATTGATGGCTTTCCGAAGAAAGTCATGGACCCCTAAAATTAAATAATACGCATCTATGCATGTACCTTTATTTAAATTCCTCTTAAAACAATTTGCAGGCCAATTTATTTCAATCACAAGTAAAAGTTTTATAATTACCTAAACGAACGTAATTTTTAAATTGAGATGCACGTAACAAAACTGCTATTAGTGGCTATTAATAACGGTTAGGTATTGTTATTATCTAGTTGTTTTAAACGTTATTGTAATAACGAGTTGCATGTTGCAAAATAATGGGAAATTGTCTTTGAGTCCTCAATTAAATAAAATGCTTCAGCTGTAGCTGTGAAATAGTTTATAAAAAGTGTATGATGATTAATTACCTTGAATAATTAAATAACTACTTACCTGTTACTAGATTTTTATTCGTACACGACTCAACTAGATGATTTTTAATATAAAAAAATAAAATTTTTAATAAATGTTGGAGTAAAGTCAGAGAATCTGTTTTAGGGTTCCATACCCAAAGGTTAAAACGGGACCCTATTACTCAGAATTCGCTGTCCGTCTGTCTTTCCGTCTGTATCTCAAGAACCGTGATAGTTAGACAGTTGAAATTTTCACAGGATGAAGAATTTATATCGCCGCTATATTAACAAATACGAAAACACCGAATAGATTAAATAAATATTTAGTTTATTCGTTATTATCATATTTAGGGTGGCGGCGGTCCCATACAACAGACATGATTTTTTTGCCGTTTTTATAGATAATGGTACGGAACCCTTCGTGTGTGAGCTCGTGCTAGCCGGTTTTTTAGATTCTCCGATGTAGAATTAGCGTCAATGAATCGATGTTGACAGTTTGACAACTTCAAAGTCATCGACTGACTATTTATTGTATTTGTGACGCAATTTGGGTGAAAGCAGACTGACAAATAATTATTACGTAATATTAGTAGATTGATGTGTAGAGAAATCAAGAATTTGGTTCGTCAAGTTAATTATGTAACCTTATTTGACAATTTGCATATTGAGTTAATTTATTTGATTTATTTGTGGAACTGAATGATTGATTTGTTCGTTCGACTGTTGATTGCAGTTCTGTTGGTTGAGTGGGAAGATTATACCTACTTCACACAATCCAATCTAGCGGGTTCATATCCCCTGCATTTTGGATGCCCTACTGTCAGTCTATTTTATTTATTTAGTTTTTGCTTTATTTGGAGAACAAACAGTTTTGCACACTTTAGGAATAAACTTAGATACTAACTTTTAACAATTTATTATGTCCTCGCATGTAGAGCTATATCTAAGGTTGCTTGCTTGCAAAGGAGTGAAAAAAATAATGATCATTATTATATTACTTCGTGTTACTTTTATAACTACATTTTAACGCAGGAATGCAAATTTATAATAACCAGAAAACCGAATAAAAACCGTCTCACTAAACCTGTCACTTGATTGCGCATTGAAATTCTAAAACAATAGGAAATACCTCAAATTTTCCCCATTACATCAGAATACCCGTTACTGAACAAAGCTCGGTAACGTTCCCACATTTCTCGAAAGCAGTTATATAACAACACTTAAAATATAACGATACCTTACCTACCTGTATTCCAAAGTCGTAAAAATCTTATGCGGGAAGTGTCGTTGCAAACACACCACTTGTTACCGATTTATTTACTTACCTATACCTTCAAACTTTACACCAATACAAACTTTACATAGAAAAGCCTTTGTGTACCTTGTATATGTTTAGGAAACTAATGCAGACACGTATTGTTAAATAACTTATTTAAAAACAATGAAGTAGAAATAAGTATAAAGAAAAAACTTTATGAGGTCACCATCCTACCATCGCTGTCATATGGCTGCCAAAGCTGGTCACTGAAGAAGGAAGACGAAAACAAGCTATCAGTTTGCCAAAGAAAAATGGAAAGAAGCATGCTTGGTCTAAAAGTTAAAGATAGGATACAAAACAAAAAATCAGACGTGAGACAAAACTGAGGCGTCGTGGAGGTTATAAGGTCATTAAAATGGAATTGGGCTGGGCACATGTGCAGAATGGAAAATAATCTTCCGGATCCTACTCTCCGTTGGACCAAAAAAATCACCGAGTGGATCCCAAGGGATGTTAAGAGATCTAGAGGCCGACCGGAGAAGAGATGGCAAGACATATTTATGAAGAGAGCTGGTCCCAACTGGATGACAAAGGCCAGAGATAGGAAAATGTGGAAGGAACTGGGGGAGGCCTACGCCAAAAACGGCGACTACTTACTTAAATAAATGTTTGTATATAGATGTACATAAGTAGGTAAACAAGAAGTAGAAATAAAGGGCTATTTTTATTTTATTTTATTTTTTTATTGTTAAATAGTAGGTAAGTATGTATGCGTCGAATATAGTTTTTCTTGGACACACCCAACATTCAAAAGTATCTACTATTTCGCTCATTAGTAATCAATCACAAAACAATATATCCTAACGTTGCGTTGGTTGACCTAACGTATGCCAAATGCTTAGATGAGAGCAGTACCGCAAAATTAAATGGCAACATGATGTGAAATTCGCGTCTACTAATTCAGGATTGAGGCCATTTGAGGAAGTAGCCCTTCAGAGAACTGGTCGCTTATAGGAAGTGGCCATACAAAGAACTGGCCTTCTTCATGGGAAATAGCCGTTCAAGAGATGTGGCCGAAACTGACCGTATCCCATTGTCATACTACTTTCGGACAAGTAAGAAACATTTTTCAATAAAAAACCAATGCAAAATGCTTAAACTTGATAACGAATACAAAACACAAATAAATTAACCAATAACTAAAAAATTCGTATGGGTGAAATATTTACGAAAATATCTACATCTACTTTCTCTATCTATTCTAGGATACGTGATTATCCATTCAACCAAAAAACCAAATTGTCATAACGACGATGATGCATTCATCGCTCTAAAGTTATGATTCCCCATCATTGTATTTGGAATCAAAATTTTTGTGCTCGTGGGAAAAGTTTTTACGACTGTGACGAATTTATGGTTCCTTACGTAGCCGTGAAAGAATAACTTGATTTTGAACTGAACTTTCGATTTTATTTGACTAACAAGTCGTGTTGAATTGATGGGCTTTGATTGTGGGTTCTATTCTCGGGTTTCACTGATTCTCATGTACGTGTATATTGGAGTATGAATTTACCGTGTTGTATAGTCACCTTTTCTGTAAAGTGAATAGTTGCCAAACCCGGCTTGCTCGATATCTTTTGTTTCAAAATACTTTCAAGCGTTACGTTTGGCGATGGTACGTCTACCATGAGGGCTTATTGCCAGCTACTCGATAGGTTTTTTCTAGGTTTTTGAAGCAGTTTTCCCCCTTTTGAAACAGACTTCAAGGGGGAAAAGTGGACTTTATTTATTTAATTCCAGTTTCCCCTCTTTAATTTTTGGCGTTAGATGAGTCTTTGTAATAAAAATGTGTAATGCCGTTCTCATGTAACATTTTAATAGAACGTAGAGCATTAAAATTTGCACCACCTTGACTCTTCCAGCAGGGGTATTTTAATTCGTCGGAAAGGGTGTCGGATTCGGATTCGGAATCTCTTTACTAAGAACGCTATTTTAAACTGTCAGATTTGAAAACGGATCCGAATTTGAATGTCAAAACATTCAAATTCGGATCCATCATAGAATAGTTCCCGACAGCCATTCAGTGTCGGAAACGATTCCGCCAGAGTATTAGATTCTTTGTTATAGTTGATATTAGGTACTTACAAGAAATTAAGTGAATGTGAAATTACTTAGGAATATTCCATATAAACATATCTACTATTTTCTACCATTTCAAAACTGTCTCCGTAAATTCATATTTTCTACCAACCCTCGGATTCGTTTCGGAAACATTCGATCATCAATCCGAGGTTAAATCAAAATAGCGTTTCATAGATTCGTTGGAATAGAATTCGAATCTGACGTTTTTGTTTAGGAATCGAATCGAATGAATTAAAATACCCCTGCTGGCGGGTGTCGAGATGACTAAGGAATATCGACCGGGGGGCATATAGCAGCGCCTCCTGCAGAACAATTAACTACCAAACTGCGATCCTCAATCTGCATTCCCAGCGTCGGGATAAAGGGCACCCCATATGAAAACATAGAAGACTAGCTGCGCCCCGCGGCTTCGCACGCCTATCCCACGGGAACTGATTTATGGGATAAAAAGTAGCCCATGTATATTGCAGGCCTAGAACTACCTGTATGCAAAATTTCAGTCCGATCCGTCCAGTAGTTTTTGCGTGAAAGAACAACAAACATACATACAGAGATGTTTTCTATGGATTGTGATAGCGCTCCAAGCGGGAAGTTCTAAGTTCACATTACCATAGAAAATAATGTTCACGCAAGCTTTATAGTAAACAGGAGAACAGACAAAAAGACATTGTTACTTTCGAAATTTAATATTAAGTATGGATCATATATTTATATTTGATTTGCTTGTTAATCAACTGAATTCTCATTAGCTCGTTCTCCTTCCAGGCCAGTAGCAGGTGTGCTGATGAGCTACTCACGCGGCTGCGCAGCTGTGCTGACGCAGATGACGGATGGGGAGGAGGGAGGAGCTCCCCTCCCCCGCTCCCCCACAGACTCCGCTAGCGATGGCTATCACTCCGACAGTGACGACTCACAGCATCCTGACAGGTGAATAAAAACAGTTGAGATGATACCAAATTATTCATTATCATCAGCCTATCTTAGTCCACTGCTGGGCTTAGGCCTTCCCTAATGAGTGCCATAGCGCCCTGTCTTCGGCTTTACCCATCCAGCATGCCTGCAGTCTTTCGCAGATCGTCATCCCACCAAGGGCGTCCTACACTAGAACACGTTCACCACAGCGGTTTTTTTTAAGCTATTGCATAGCTTCTATCGCGGGTCTTGAGCGCGGGGACCGAATCCAGAAATTCCGTAACGAAAAAACCTTGACGTTTGTCTCTTTAGTTCAGCAACTCGCCTCTAGATGGCATTGCAATAGCTTTACCGCGGCAGTCCCCGAGTGCCACACGTCTTTTTTTTTTTTTTTTTTATCATAAATAGACTTTCGTTTGACTGCAATCTCACATGATGGAAAGCGAAGATGCGGCCGACGATGTATCACGAAGGTCTAGAAGATGGCTACTCCGGACCACATTCCGAAACACAACAGAGTTGCTTCACGCACTGGCCCAGTCCGGAGGGTGGTGACAAGCCACGGCCGAAGCCTACCACCAGAGGAAAAGGAGGCGGTTATCAGTTCGCGAGATATGGCCGTCCTACTGCCACTTCAGCTTGCTAATTCATTGAGCTATGTCGATAACTTTGGTTAGTGGTAATACGGACCCAAAGTTATGGAACCAGGGCATTGTCATTAAGGGCTACCAATTGACTTACGCATGTCCGTTTTACTCGACTACGCAAGAAAGAGGATTTTTATCAGTATTATAATAATTTGAGGCCGGATCTGTGGCCCAGATTGGCCACTGCTCCGTTGGTGAGTCTTATCATTCGGGTAATGCGGTAATCCCCACACTGGACATGCAGGTTGGAGTTAAATTTACACAGACGCTGTAGAACACTCGGAACATATATCTGTAGACGGTACAAACATTAATTGCAATCTACAGGTAGCCCAACTGATCCATATCAATACCAGTCTAAGCGTCCCCAAGACGCTGGCTTCATTGCCCCGCTGTATGGCAATGCTGATGCGCTGCGCCAGATACTCACCAGCCTTCGGGTCACGCGTCGCAACGACCAGACGCTCAAATATTTTTTTAAAAACCCCAAGAGCAGCGGTACCGAACTCAGGGTCTCGGCTCCAAGGGGAGCAAATGTGAAGGCTCTGTCGAGACCTGCATATTTGCGCCTCTTGAGATGAATTTTTTTGCCGCACCGCCATATAATAGGTTATAAGCACGTTATAAGCATCGATTTTTTTTATTCTTTTAATCGATTCTTTAGTTCGTTATTTAACCGAAAAATGATAAGACGCTCACTGAATTTCGCAATAACAAGGTAAAAAAAAAACAAATAAAAACTACAATCATTTTCAACAAAAACGCTACCATATTGGAGCTTTTATCTCTTTGATTGGAGCCATGTTTATTTGACGTCAATTTTCACACTCGATTATAACATTTTGTGACGACCTCAGTAGTGAACATCTTAGGAAAGAGGTTTTCCGAAAAATCTAAAAAATAACCAACTATACGAAATGTGAAATGGTGAATACTTGAATAGTGTCAAATCATGATGCAGCGCCAAACATAAAAAATGAAGAAATGTGAACAGTGATGTCACGTCCGCTGTCGCCAAAGGCGTAGTGTTTTAAAATTTTGCGGTTGAGATTTAAAATATCAATTTTTCAATGGTTAAATTCTACAATAAAAGCATCTCAAAAGGCTAAAATAAATATGAAGATGCTTCTATATCAATAGAGATAAATATTTTGAAACCACATGCATATACCCTATTGGTTACGTCAATTTCCAGGAGTAAGCTGGTGTCGCAGTATGCAGCAGTGTGGTCACGGGCTGCCGATGAGGCTCTACCAGCATTGGCGGCGCTAGAGCCTCTGAGGCAGACGCCGCATCTGAAGTACAAGATCGTCTTCTCCGTTGTTGTGGTAAGTACTAGAACAGAATACAATATCAATTATAGTTCAATGTAAAGACCTACCTAGAACCAAATTCTCCATAAAAAACCTCGCGTATTAGGTTTTAAATATTTTATTGTAGCTCTTAGCGTACAATACAATGGAGTCGTCAGATGACATGTTCAAAACCAAACTGAAAGATATGCTAATATAAAATTGTTTTTACGAACTTCATTTCTTTTAGCGACTCGCAACTTAAATTCTAAATTAAATGTCAAGAATAAAGTTCAGGATCTGGATTAGTATAACAGTTTAACTATAAAAAAAACTACTAAAAATACTTTTTCTGATATAAAATAACACGCATAAAATCCAAAAGTTTCATACAGCTCATAACTCAAGCCAATTCGCGAACTGTATAAGCTTTAGAGGACCTATATCTTCCCAAATCTCAGGCTTACGATCGTTATTATATAGAAGATTCAGAGGCAGACTTGACCAGCAAAAAAAAACAGCAAAAAAACGCTTGTAGCTAAATTTTAAATGCATCAGCATTGACGAATAAAATTTATAAATGTAGATGTGCTTTTATAGTCTTAAGCTGTGAAGGATTCCACCTATTTCGGTAAGGTGTGTTACTGATTTTCTGTTCTTTAGTTTAAGCATTAGAAAAACCTGATGTGTTCTTCTCTTCTTTTCAGCTTTCATTCCGCGCCGCCATTAGCCTACGCGACCGACGTCTCAGTGAGACCAAGGCCTTGCTGGGCGCTGGAGACTCGACCAGCAGCGAGCCAGCTGTCGCGAGGCTGCTGGCCGCCGCCACGCGCCTGCTGACGGAGACTGCGCTCAGCTTCCCGCTGGGGGAAGCTGAGCGCACGGTCGTTAACCAGGTATGATCGACAGCTCTCAATGAGAGCGCACCCAGCAAGACTCGACCAGCAGCGAGCCAGCCGTCGCGAGGCTGCTGGCCGCCGCCACGCGCCTGCTGACGGAGACTGCGCTCAGCTTCCCGCTGGGGGAAGCTGAGCGCACGGTCGTTAACCAGGTATGATCGATAGCTCTCAATGAGAGCGCATCCAGCAAGACTTCACCAGCAGCGAGCCAGCCGTCGCAAGGCTGCTGGCCGCCGCTACGCGCTTGCTGACGGAGACTGTGCTCAGCTATCTGCTGGGGGAAGCTGAGCGCACGGTCGTTAACCAGGTATGATCGACAGCTCTCAATGAGAGCGCACCCAGCAAGACTTCACCAGCAGCGAGCCAGCCGTCGCAAGGCTGCTGGCCGCCGCCACGCGTCTGCTGATAGAGACTGCGCTCAGCTACCTGCTGGGGGAAGCTGTGCGCAGTTATGGACATCGGTAGGATTTCTCTTTGTGCAAGGCAGGCAATGCATTGAGCGTCACACATTCCATGACATATACATAGAGCATCGTCAAAATTATGCTCCTTTATTATTTGTTTATGCTTTGTGTGATAGAATTGAGAACCACCTACTCCTTATTAGATATAGGTAAAGTTAGGTAATTTTAATAGGCTTGTCGAAATAATCTTAGGTATTGCTCAATGTTGCTACAGTGGTATCGAATCAGATGTCACCAAAACTAAACTAATCTGACAGCACTAAAAATAATTCCATCCTTTTTATTTCGATCGATATGAAAGGAACAGCAACATAATTTAGTTCTTTCAAACTAGTTTAGCTTAGTATGGTCGATATCTGAATTGACACCAGTGATTTATTTATAAGTTTGTCTTTAGTTCAATCAGACAGATCATAAAGCTACGCGTCGACACTTCATTTGTTTCAATGCGATTCGATCGATCCTGCTGAATGCATACGCCATTGGTTGATTGTGATATTCATTTGTTATCTTATTTTCCAGGTGCTAAGCACACTTCGCGAGTACCCATGCTTGGGTAGCTGCGCAGCACTCCACGCTTTGGTAGCCGCTGCCTGCCGCGCCGCATGGACCATTAGTCTACACTCGCCACCGCTACGGATTGATACAGACTTTACTCCAGGTGAGAATTATACTTACACTCTAAAGTAGCTTGAGGGATCCTTAGAAATCAGTAGGCGTCAAAAGAAGTCTGACTCAATTTTCGAAATTCATTCAAAACTGACGGATTCTTTAGCGAGGTCGATTTAGAAAATTGTAGATTCAACTAAGAAAATTAAAAACGTTTGAAACGCTGGTTTGCTACTAAAGGTGGGTACACACATACGTACATGCGCGATGAGCATGTTTCATCCGAGCATGGCTATCTACAGACATGTTCGGCTCTACGTCTACCTACACGCAAAAGCGTGCTCGAAGAACATGTTGAATGTGCGTTGAAATTCTTCGAGCAATCGTTTGAATCTTGTTCGAATCGAACACTTTGGTTGGCTTCGAACATTTGTATTGAGACTTGCATTGTACACACGTTCGTACTTGCTCGAGATCGAGCAAGTTTATCGATCAAGTACGTACGTGTGTACCCACCATAACCCTGCGTTTTTCAATGAACACGACGCGACTCAACTATTGAAGGTAATTGGTACTAGAAGGCTTATACAAGCCTTCTAGTACCAATTACCTTAAAAACACTGTCATCCAACCAACGTCTTAAAATCTTCCAACATCTCCTAATTACACGTACCATCATTTTGCTTTTCCCTACCTCCATGTTACTGTTTTTGTTTTTAGTTTTATAAATTTTTGTGCTTGTGTAAAAATTATGTCGGTAAATGGTAATTCTTCTTCTGCTTCTTCTTTTCCAGTGCTAATGAACCCCGACAAGCACGTCCGTTTTTCGTCTTCTGGCCGTGACCGCCGCTCCGACCTCATCAAGTCCTTCGTCTGGCCAGCACTCATGGACGGCAACCGATGCGTCTTCAGAGCTGTCGTCTTGACGTAGGAACATTGCTTACTAGCAGAAGGTTCTTGTCGAGTTGATAGGACAGAGGAATGTTCTGAAAAAAAGTTGCATTCCTATTTACACTTTAAGACAATCCACCACAAAAATGTGCGTTTCTGGTGATCAAGTTATTACTTTTAAGCGTAATATCAGTCAAGACAATCACATGGCTGAAGTTGGAATCAAATGACGCTTTTTCTTCGTCTTTCTCTCATTGGTTTGCACTTGAATCATTTTAGAAATCAAATGAAACGGTAATTTGTTCTTATTCGACTAACTTGTGAATAACATTCATAAATAATCGTCATTAAACAATCATTAGGCGTATTTTATTTTATATTAGCCTATATTACACCTAAGTCTGTACAAACATTCCATTCTTAGATTTAACACTAAATTATTTTGTAATTCCAATAAACTTTTATCGATGATTCGTTGTTTTTGTGACTAAGCTATGACTCAAGCATTATCAGATTAGATAGCGCCTATCACTTATAATAAGGTATCACTGGCCCTCTTAGTACAGTACTTTCATCATTTAGAATCAGTCTTGATAAAGCAACCATTCCGTTGTTTCGTTTCCAACTCTTTGTTGTCTTACTTCAGAATAAAAGTGTTAGTGGTAAAACATGAGTGGTCACTATCCAGGATATCCTGGCGGTCCACCCCCCTACGGCCCCCCACCGCCGTGGGGTCACCACCCACCGCATCACTACCCACCACCACCCCACATGTACCCACCTCCACCAGACGGCGGTCAGGCAACCTACCCTCAACCAGACGGCGGACAAGTCACTGCACCACAACCATACCCAGGATACTACTTACCAGCTATGATGGTACCAGTTCCAATGGCCCCGATGCCACCACCACCATCTCTTCCCGTCCAGCCGGAAACCAATGCCACTTACGTAACTAACTACATCTACCATGGACAAAACGTTTCTGAAAACAACACCGTATCTGTCGTCGAAACTTCTGGAGAGTTCGACTGGCTTCCCATCACAGCTACCACAGCGCACACTTTATCCGGCAGAGCGGTTGTGGGCGGCCATGAGGGTTGGGATGGCAGTCCTCTATGGGTCATTAGAGCTTGGCACAACGGAGACTTGATCCCTGGGAAACTATCCGTCAGACACAGCGCAGCATCGATCATGTACGACGGGAAGGAAATCTCGAAACAGAATATTGAGGTGTTATGCTCTTCTCGGGAAAGTCTTCGCTGGGTGCCAGCTTCGAATGGCAACGTGCCGCCTGGGGCGATCCCTGGTGGTAGAACCACTTCAGGAGAGACGCTATACGTCGGAAGGGCGAGGTACCAGCTGTCTATTACTCCTGGGAAGGTGCATCCGAGTCACAACTCTTGCTATATTGGATTTGGAGGACAAGAGGTTGCGCATAAGATGTATGACGTTTTGTGCAGGATCAGTTAAAGGAGAGGTTTTGCTGTGGATATGGAACATGATTTGATGACAAACTTTAAAATTGATCGTGTCAGGAAAGAGATGTTCAGCTGAATGTTGCAAGAAGTGTTTGGATAGCCGTGTATGGTTTCTAGATTTTCCTTATTATTTAAGTGGATGGTACCTTACCTACTTCTAGGTAATACCAACTTAATTTACCTTTACCTAGGTACCGGTTGGTACTTTCTCGTTGAGATACATTAAAATGGCTGCTGGCTTGCGATATACGGCTTCTGCAGGCCTCACAATGTTGCCTGGACACAGAAATCTATAAAATATACTCAAAATATACATTTTTTATCGTACCTTTGTGTTTTACTTATCATTTGATGACGTAGATGTTCCGATTGATAAGCTATCAGTGAAACTATTCTATTCCCATATCTATAGAACGAGATTAGGTAGGTGTTTTGGTAGGTATTGCAATCTTAACTATGAATTTCTGTTAGTGTTACTTAGAATAATATTATTCACCGAATTTATTTACCCATTAGTCTAAACAGTACCTATCAGAGGAAGATTTCTTCTGTACCTAGGGTCGGCGCCCACTCGGACCGCTTAAACTCGACCCAAAAAATAAAAAAAACGTCGATAATACAGTCAGACAGAAAAGTGTCTATTAAACGCTTGCACCACAGGAGGTAAAATTAAAATTATATTTGCATAATATAAAAAAGATAAGTAAACAAGTAATTACTTATCCTTATGTAATACTAGCAGCGCCTCGCGGTTTCACCCACGTAGTTCCCGTTCTAGTGGAAATTCCAGGATAAAATATAGCGTGTCACTCCGTGAAATGTTAGCTTTCTAATGGTGAAAGAATTATTTAAATCGGTACAGTAGTTTTGGAGCCTACCTCAATTCATACAAAAAAACAATAAAATCTTTCCGCTTTATAATATATAGTACTTACCTACCTATAGATATACATAGTATTACACGTTCTGTACTTTGTAGTAAAAATTAAAGCTTTACTCGTATTATTCGAAACCACTCTGTTATAAATAAAATTCTGTAGATATTCCTTCACTAACTCAACAAATTGCCTGTGTTGTGTTACAACTAAATGCAAAGACACGCTATTTCCATCTTTCGCAATATATACCTCCAATTTATTCTTTAGAAATATACATTGAACAACAAATATGGAAAGACGTAATGTACCTGGACCGTTGTGTGACCGTAACAACAATATACACGCAAAACGTCTTAATTGTTTCAGCTACGTTTGCTCCGATAATTTTTCTAGGCTTGCTTATTACCGCGCCGCGTCTCTACATACAGACTTTATATTCATCTTCATTATCTATTTCTATTTATATTACTTTTCTCTGTTTAATGTTTTTATTGCGATGCGTAAAGTGTTTGTGTAAATATTTTTACTATCCGTGTGTCCAGTGTTTAGAATAGATAGATATTTTTCTACTATGTAATTTGTAATGTGAAAGTATTGTATTTTTCTGTTTTTATTAAATGACAGATGTAACGGTTTAGGCTAAGTCCTGTAATGTTATATCTTGATGTTTAAATAAATAAATAAATAAATAAATAAAGTAAAATGAGTTTTATGTCCTTTCTTTATCACCATCGCCAATATCAGTGACGATGGTGAGCCACCCAGTTAAAAGTTCTGCGGTAACAAACATAAAAAAACAGTTGAATTGAGAACCTCCTCCTTTTTTAGAAGTCGGTTAAAAAATAGCTCCACAAGCCAAATGTCAGTCACAACGAAAAGACATTACCGTATGACAACCTCCACAAAACCTAATCTAAAACCGACCTTCATGCTCCAAGCCAATTCAATATCAAATGAAAGAACGCAACGATGAGAAAATTGACTCAGTCTTAATTAGAGTCTTAATTCCTTATGATAGGGTTGAAAGTGGGAACGCAGTAGCAACAGGTAGTAATGTAAGATCGCTAATAACATGTATTTAACCTCGTCAATGCGGTCCTGCTGGGCGGGGTGACAGTTGAAGCGGGTGCATGAGCGTAGCGACTATTTGTTATCCAGCTGCGTATAGAATTTTATAAGTTGCAGTTGTGATAGGTTGGCTATACCCATAAGGCCCATCAGTGAAAGTTACGCCCCCAACTATTTTATCTTATTATTACGTTAAACGCAGCAAGTTTTAAGAATCCTTCGTTCAGTTTTTGGTATCTATTATAAATTATTTATTAATGCCTCTGTAATAGTTTCATTTTGTACAGTGTAACGTAATACGTTACTTACATACTTTCGTATTTATAAAAATCATTTTAAATTAATTTTATTCTAATCGACTACTTATAACATTACAATTAGTCAAATCAAAGCCACTCGACTAATTGCAAGTCTATGATAGACGGCCCATAGATAAGTTCGTCAACACGTCGTCGCTAACTTCACGTCGCTCCCGATGCACTGTCTATGGCCTTCAATTTGATCGAGTCACTTTTGCTGCGCAGGAGACGGACAAACGAGCAATCTTGGCTCGATAACTTTATTTTATCGTCCCTCCTTGCCATTTGAAATAATACAGTATTATATTTGTATATCTGTGAAGTTTTATAAACCCCGTTGGGTAAGTTTTGCACTGATTCGTAATGTAGGCTGTAATCACTCATTCCAATGCTCAAAGAATGACATGGGGCTTTCTTTCAACTTGCCATGTCATCCCTCATACCTATTGTTCACGGGCTAAGGATTTTCATAGCTTTAATTTACCTATTCATGTTCATTTCTTCAAACTTCACTCTGTATTATGTTTAGTAAATTCTATTTTCTCATTTTTGTAAATCCATCTCCCGTTCTGATTGTGACTTCCACGGCATCATGAACCCTTAGTGCTTCTGCTTTTTGTGCTGCCGTGGGAGCCCGTCACCTTGCAAGACCTGGCTGTAATGCCTTGCTTTATGCGCATTCCAGGGTTCAAAGTCCACCCTAGGGCAGTCTTCATTTCCGGCCGGACTTTCAACGAGCGCCCCCTTTTTGGAATTGGACCTTCTCAACGCCTGAACTTTTCGCCGTCGGGACGCTGCTACACCCGCGGCGCACTAAAAGGACAGTAATGGTGAAGAGGAAAACAAGGAGAAGATTTATAACCGGTAGAATCAGCCATCTGTAGGAGTTAACGAACCCACTTTCTAGCCCCTCTGGCGAGTTAGTTTTATTATATTTTAATAAGCATCATAGCCCCTCCGGCTCAATACTTGATCCTTATTAATTAAACTGTAATTTATCTACACGTGTCTTTAATTTTAAATTCTAGTAGGCATAGACACCCGTAGCTGTCCGAGTCCCTAAGACCGGACACTTACCTAAGACCAGACATTTTCTAAACCGGACACTTTTACCTAAGACCGTACAGCAGTTTTTTAAGGCGGGACAACAGCTTAGGCAGAGATACGAAGTTGCGCTTTTTGGCCACCAAACTCTATTTTCGCATGTCCTCCTAAACTATGAGATAAAATTATTACAGAGGCATTAAATTGTAAATCATTAATTGGCTGTTGAGGTTGAGGTTGAGTTACACAATTTTCTAGATAAGACAGGGCACCATACATGGCCTATCTAGGCATAATTCATATCGAATATCAAAGTGCTTTAATTTCTTTAGATCTTACAGTCTCTTGGATACGTCACTTATTTCAAATTACATTGGAAAGTAGGTAGAGCTAAGAAATAAAGTGTTAACTTTGATTTTCTAACACTTCGCCACCGTGCGGTAGTGGTGCTGGCTGGATGTATGTGCTAAGTCCTTTAGTGTTACCGATGATGAACACTGCAATCACCTAAATAGAGGTAATTCCACTTTCTCCCAAAAACTAAACATAAAAAAAACAATTCCTGTTTCCCCCCCCTGAAAATTAACCAGGGGGAAAAAAATAAAAATAATATTGGGTTGTTCCCAGTTGATCAAGCTGGATAATGATCACGTCGCATTTGATTACGGAAAACTGCGCCAAAAAGTTGCATTTGATCACGCCATACAAATTTTGCCCTAACTTTATAATTTACGCTTGTTAGCATAATAAGTAGTTTTTCATTATTAGGTAAATACTGTCGAATATTATTCTTTCATTTGGTAAATTATTGTAATAAGCCCCTAAGTTGTAATTTAAACCATTCCAAGTTAATATTGCAGGGTATGTAACACACTACCTAATCCAAACTTAAGGGCGATGTACCCCGTCCTAAGCAAACTCCAACTATTTAGGGTATCACCTTACTAATACGCTAAATAACTTTACATAGTTCATAACATTAATCGGGTTTCAAACTTTGGACTGGGTATGGTCGTAGTTATAGCGGGATCTGTATGTGTTTTGTGACATTTTTCGGGCCAAACGCTCCGAAAGGACCGATGGAACCAAGTTCAGGATTACGTTGTATGAAATTGTATTGAAATCATAGACGTTTAGGTAATAAATGGCGCAAGCAGATGGTTCACTTGATGTTAGTTGGTATATCAGAAGGTACTCACCAGGTAAAAATATGAAGTAGGTAAGTCAGTCACACTATTCATATAAATGCTAAAGTTTGCAAGGATGGTTGTTTGTTACCTCTTCCCACCAAAACTACTAAACGGATCGGGCTGAAATTGCATACAGGTAATTCTAATCCTGGAATCAACATAGGCAACTTTTTATCCCATAAATCAGTTCCAGTGGGATATAAATCATCTATAAAGGATGGAAAGCTGCAGGGCGCAGCTAGTACATAACATTTGATATCTTTTTCTTTGGTTCTTCTAATTCTATTCTATTGAAATCACTTGTGTTTTGATTTGGTTATTAGGTACTCATTATTCGTAGCTTATTAGTCGCTTAGTTTTTCTGTAATAATCATTAAGGCCCATACACCAGCGAAAGTGGCGCCCCCAACTATTATATCTTATTATTACGTTGAACGCAGGAATTTTTTAAAATCCTACGTTCAGTTTGTGGTATCTATTATTTATAAGTTATTTATTAATGCCTCTGTAATAGTTTCATTTTGTAAAGCTTAGGAAGAGATACGAAGTTGCGCTTTTTGGCCACCAAACTCTATTTTTGTATCTCCTCCTAAACTATAAGAGATAAAATTATAAAAGAGGTATTAAAAAATAGCTTATAATAGATACCACAAACTGAACGTAGGATTTTTAAAAATTCCTATGATAAACGTAAAAATATGATAAAGTAGGAATTGCTGTCAGATTGGCTCGGGTATGCGCCTTAACTCGTTTTATTCACTTATACCTTTCCAAACAGGTAGGTACCTAGTAGGTCCCTATGCTCTGTCCGAAACCATATTCCTATATTATTTACCCAAATGGCTGTAACTTGCTCTCTTATTATGGTACTGATATAGGTACCATCGTATAGTCCATATCCATATAAGTGCCTACCTACAAAGAAACTCTTTATAGTGGCCATGAATTCTCAATTTCACGCTAGAGACAGGATACAGGAGACAGAGTAACAATTAAACAATTACAAAAAAACGAAGAAAACTGCAACCGGTTAAAAATTACTAGGTACTTAGTACCTAGTAATTTTTCAATTTAACCGGCAGTTGGCGAATTAATTACGAAATACAAATTTTTTTTTTGATTCATTTATTGAAATAAATCCATCCCTGTGTGCGTGCTAGGTTTGAATATGGAGGGATAAGGGGAGAGGAAGACCAAAGAAGGGATGGATGGATTGTGTGAAAGAGGACTTGGGTATGAAAGGTGATGAAGCCTGATGGAAGATTATTCTGGAAATCTCCCGGGACCGTGGGAGAATTTCCGATTTTTTTTCTAATTTCCTGAAAATCAAATATAGCTAGTCTTGTGAGGGATTCCACTTCCAAACAAAATTCACCAAATTGTAGTCCGAATGCAGATAAAGGAACTTTTACTTAGGTATATCCAATGACACGCAACATAAAGAGAACCATTCTTCCAAGAACAGGCAAGTATCTATGCAGTACTAAGTAAGTATCTATTAGTTTTTTGCCAATCAAATTTATTAATTGGAAGTAATTGCAACCAATAATGTATTATAAACGCTTTCAGTCAAACCATCTTTCACTTCATACGAAATTTCATTATTATTGCCGAAGAAATCAAAACTATGCAAGAGTCAAAACCCCAATACAGATTTGACCTTACTAACTCCTGTGGCTCAGCGACCTAAAATGGATCTTGGCCTCTGAGACAAGAATTCCCCTGGCATCTCGATTTTAGCTGTGAGAGCGAAGCAAGAAAAATACTAGGTTCTGCCAATACCGGTACCTATATCTTTGCCTTTTTAGATCCGTGCGAACTAAATCAATAATTCTGTTATCGGTTCTACGAGCTATATGGCCTGCCCATCGCCACTTCAGTGTGCTAATTCTGATTGCTATGTCGGTAACTTTGGTTCTTCTACGGATTTCTGTATTAAAGATCCTATCGCGTAGAGAAACATAGCTCGCTGATCGACTTTAAGCTTATGCACGAGGCCTATAGTCAGTGACCACGTCCCGGATGCGTAAGCTTTTGTCTTGAGGCTCTGAAAATGAGGTCTCGTAAAAGACTAACCTTTTAGGATTTATTTCGTATATTATTACCAATGAAAAAATAACAACAAGCTAAAATAATTGCAACTAGTATTTTCCTTCTAAGTACATATGACATAAATAAAAATTACTGATCAATTCATACATCATTATTTAGCTCCAAAGTAGAGCTTGTGTTATTAGTAAGTTGTGCAGGTATGCGCGCTATAAAACCAAAGATAAAACGAAAAATCAAAACCCAATAGATTGACAATTTCCATTCGAGTTATGGGAATCTGAATCGGATTCCTGGCAGCCCTTTAATTGGCAGCAATTATAGTCAGATCGACATTCTAACCAAATTATATTGATTTGGAACAAGGACGCCGAGGGTTCCAGAATTTTACAGTTTGCGATTCTTTCAGTCTTATTGCTTTAGGCAGGTTTTACAGATGGATCTTCTAAGTGATCTAGCTAGAACTACAGACAGAATAAATCATAAGGCAGTAAGCCTATATAATCGTGTGACACAATACGCGCTTCAAAATCGTAGCTGGTAGCACAGCCACGATTTTGAAACGCGTCTTGTGTCGCGCGATTTGTTGCGATATTTGTTTGCAGCAGGTACATTTTGTATTAAAACGCATACGATCTTACACACTGCTGCGATTTTAACATAATATAGATAATGACGGCATGAGCATTTAAAAAGTAACTTCGATCAGATATCTTGGACATATTATTGCCGACGACCTTAAAGACAATGCTGGCACTGAAAGTGAGCGTAGGGCTCTAGGTAGAGGTGATAATGTTGATCCGTAGGTTTTCCCGGTGTACTGAAGAAGTCAAACTAACTCTGTTTAAATCTTACTGTCAAAGAAAATTTATTGACTGATATAAAGTAGGCTAAAAAAATTCAAGCACCTGTATAAATATAGTAAACTAGTTTAGTACGCACCATTTTGCCTTATATAATTATTAAGTTCTTATCTGATTATTTTATTTGTTATTAGCACTCATTTTGCCTGAAAAACAGGTTTTTACCTAGTTCAGGCACACGCAATATTCAATACCATTAGGATTTAAGATGAACCTCTTTGTTATACTTCTAGCCCTAAGTTATTTTGAATAAATTATTATTACTATTAAAGCTTCTACATCGGGAACCTGTGGGTAAACTACACCAAACGACCGCTGGAGATCCTACGTGTACAGTATAATAACATCTTTAAGATGATGTTGGGACTGCCTTGTTCCTGCAGCATCAGGGATGTTTGCTGAGTATGAGATGTATGGATTTGCTGCCATTCTCCGGAAAATCTTATAATATTACTTATTTTATAAATTGTTCATGGATCATTTTTTATTAGGTCGCATGCCATCTTTCACATATCTGCGTCTTGCGTTTTGTGTTTTCTCGAGGCTCTAAAAATCGCGCTACAAAATCACGGTTATGGGATGGAGGCTTGAGTTTCCAAAGGTCTCTAACTAAGCTAGCTTATATCTTCAAGCTAGCATATATGTATAATAAGCAGCTAAAACCGACCGACAGACAGAATATTTCAGTATTCATCATTTTGCTTTCGAGCCACCTACACACAATGTTCCGAAAGCTCTTGTACTATTTATTCAAAAACTGGTGAATAATTTTAGCAATGCAATTTCCAAGTTCGTCCAGACAGAAAAGTAATTTCGAAATTTGCTGAATCACTAGATATGCCCGGGTCAATTTCAAATAATTACCATCTGTATGATTCGCCACCATTTAATAATCTCAATTAAGCTTTGTAGACTCATCAGATGGACTCGGCTCTCCAGCGATTCACAACGTTTATTTCTACAAAGTCAACGAGACAGATATACGAAAAATAGCAAGTTAAACAGAGAAAAAAATAAAACGTTTTTCATGTTTTGCTGACGGTTTTGTGATAATTGTTAATTTACGCGGTTTTTTGGTCAATTCAGCTGACGAGTGAATGTGTGGGTGAGAAGGTGGACATTTGGACATGTGGACAGGTAAAAATTTAACTGGCTGAATAAAATTTAATTTTCACCAAGCGTTCAGCAACCTTAGCAAATTTATTCTAATTTACTTTGGAACCGGGAATTCAAATTTTGAAGGTACGACATTTTGTTTATAAATATTAAATACAATGTGTGTTCAAATGGACGCAATTATGACTTTCTGAGATTCTGCAGATTTATTTGGGAGCGACGCAAAGGTTATTTTGATTTACTATAATAAACGCAATAATAACATTACAGATTATTATTATAATTTATCTATTCTCTGATTGTATATTTCATTTCCAATAAAGTTTTATATTAGGTACCTACCTACCTACAAAAAATTATACATAAATATTTAGATAGAATAATCTTTATTGCACACTTATCGATAGAAACAATTCAACAAAAATCCTTGGAAACTAAGTGTCACGTTCGCGGTCTTATCGCCCACGTGCAATCTCTACCAAACAACTGTGAATCCTATATGTTATGATGAAAACAAGGTCTTTTATCCAGTCATAGCCGTCAAGGCTCACCCTAATTTCTTTATAACTAAAAACATACGAATAAATCATTCAAAATGATTGTAATTAATCTCTAACCCTACGTACTCACCAATTTACCTGATGTTTTTATCAAATTTCGCATTAGGCCCGAAATAACGTACCTAACGAACTGTCAAAATGAACTACGTGCATTAATTTTGGTCCTTCGGCCCTCTCGTCGCTTGTTAGTCGTGTAAATAAGGTCTTATTAGGGTCCGGGTCAACAGGTCAGTTTAATTCCATCTGTTTTTGTGACGTACAAATATAACAACGTCATTGTATTTTTAGCCAAAAACTTTTAGTTGTTTTTTTGGTTCAACCAAAGATTTATATCGTTAGATTATTGCCCTTTCCACAGTGAGAACGCGCAGTGTTTGTTGCCAGACGAAGTTTGTGAGCTCACAAACTTGTCTTTGACATTTGGGATCATTGTGTGTTTTGTGGTGTGCTTGTTCACAAACGTTCGTGCTATGTGATTGCCACAATAAAAAGCAATCAAACGGTTAGGTTTAGGTATTGACAAAAACAATAATTTTATCTATTCATACTGTACAGATTTTTTGGCTCAAATGTCTAGTCCAAAGCAGTTTTCGTAACATATCGCAATATTTTTTTATTCTTTGTTTTTTGTTGTGTCGTTTATCTTTTCTATTCTTTGGTGTCCATACAAATACAGCAAATACAACTTAATTCCATGAAGTTCATGTTTGTGTTTGGCGGGCGTATTGTTTCTTTTACCGACTTCAAAAAAGGAGGAGGTTCTCAATTCGACTGTATTTTTTTTATTTATCTGTGCTACCTTTGAACTTTTGACTGAGTGATCCGATTTTGATTTTATTTTTACTGTTCTGTGTAGCTGGTGCTTTCGGTATAGTCCCATTTCATTTTGGTACATTTCTGACAATGGCATCTATGAGAAAACCATAATAATCGAAGTATTTTTTGTATTTTTTTTTGCTATGAGCTTTTTACAGTGATACATAATAAGATCTTCTGTCTGATTTTGACAATCCTTTTTTTATTGAAACGTGTATAATTGCCCGAATTTGGTCCTATATAAACGTCGGCGGTTTAATGTGTTTTTTTTTAATTCCTTATAATTATTATAACGTCAGGATTAAACAAACATCTCCTTTCCTATATTTATAATAAAGTGCAAAGTTGTATGATTAATAACGACGACGACCTCTGTGGCGTGGCGGGCGAAGGTCCACCTGCGACGCAGGAGGTTGCGAGTTCGATTTCCGCCTCGGGACAAATGTGTAAGCAGATAATTTGTTCTGCTTAGATTGGGGCTAGATAATACTGTGTGAATTGTCCAACATTATTTATTTATTTATTTTATTAATTTAATTTGAAGGGGAAGCCGCCGAATAAACTTAAAGTTTACCCATAAAAATGACTAGCACAGATAGAAGAATGTGGAAGAAGTTAGAAGAGTTGGATCGTGACAGCATCCAGGAACTGCTGAGGAGGAACGGCTTGGAGGAGTTCCAGGAGTTTGCCAGGGACAAGGAGTTGGATGGACGGAAACTGATGGTGAGCTGTAAAAACTGCTATTAAATATTTGGAAACTGCACACAGAGTGATAAAATAGACTCCATCTATTTATTTATTCATAATGGATAAGTAGGTATTAAAATTTATAATATAAATAATTAAGGCCCAAACACCAGCGAAAGTGACGCCCCCAACTATTTTATCTTATTATTACGTTAAACGCAGCAAGTTTTAAAAATCCTACGTTCAGTTTGTGGTATCCATTATAAGTTATTTATTAATGGTTCTGTAATAGTTTCATTTTGTAAAGCTTAGGCAGAGATACGAAGTTGCGTCTCTCCTCCTTAACTATATGAGATAAAATTATAACAGAGGTATTAAAGAATAGCTTATAATAGATACCACAAACTGAACGTAGGATTTTTAAAACGTAAAAATACGATAAAATAGGTATCGCTGTCAGATTGGCTCGGGTATGCGCCTTAAGTTGATATTAAACAAAAAGAAGATCGTCGTATATATAGTCGTATGTATAGCCGTCCTTTCATCAGTTAGGCATTTACAAAGTGGGGGCCATCTTGAAAAAAATCAAGATGGCGTCTTTGTGCAGCCTAACTAAGGCTGCCACATTGACAGGGTTCGAAAATAAAAAAAGTTATGATTTTTCTGAATTTTTGTTTGCGAAGCCCTAAGTTTTATTAATATCCTTTGAGCCTGATAAATCATCCCACTAAATTGCATTAATTACATGAAAAAATAATAAAAAGATAAGCTTCTGTTGATAAATCAAACTTTTTGCCACGAAACCGCCCGTTGGCCGAAAAGCTGAAGTTCAAATGCGTTATTTTTCACATTAAACCACGACGAATGGTATCAAGTGTGTAAATTATTGAAAACATACCTTTGGCTATCCATTTTTATTAGTTTTATGCACAAAAACCATCGATCAAAAATTTCGCCAGCCCCCCTAGGCCGCGAAATTTTTGATTGATGACAAAAATACAAAAAACGACCATCATTAGCCCATATACGTCCACTGCTGAACTAAGGTCTTCTCCAAAGATCTGTGGCATCCCTCGAACACCCGCAACCGCAACAGCCTGTATTGGTCCACTGCTAAACGCAGGCCTGATAAGCAACTTTTTGGCATTTGCCTTATGAGGGGGTAATGCCCTCGGTAGCGGATCGCAGTTCGGTTATAGAATTGTTCAAGGGGCGCTTCTGCCCGCCCTCCGATAGATATCTCTTAGTCGCCTCTTAAGACACCCAGAGGAAGAGTTGGAGTGGGGCAAAGATATGGCACAAACAAAACCACACAGCCATCGAACAACGACCCCACGAATACCAGTCCTGAGGGACTTCCATCCATAGACACCCTGAAACTATTAATAGCCCACCCTTCATTCATTAGTTCATTTGTCACTTCCTAACTCTCTAAGTTATTTCGTCACTCCATTCTCGAGTTCCGTCCAACTGTCCAGCGAGGAAGGGCAGAGTGACGTGGAATTAGAAGTTCCAACTTCAGGAGCTTCCCTTGAGGACCCATCATTAAAAGTTGGAGCCAACTATTCTCATAGCTTGTGGAAAATAGCTGGTGCAGTGCGAAGATAGTTTTAGACAACTTTTATTACTATTTTGCAGTGGAAAAAGAATATTCGAAACCGTTATTACATTGCTGAAATTTTGACGACCGATGTGGCGCGGCGGGCAATGGTCCGATAGCGACGCAGTATGTTGCGGGTTCGATTTGCGCCTGTGACTAATGTTTGTAAAATCTGCAAATATTTGTTCCGATTATTTAGGGTATTTCTTTGTAATAAAAAATCGATCAATGTATACAGGAGCGGGTTGACTGTATTTCTTCAGTACATTACCATAAAAACAGCGTTTTCGGAAACCTCTCGTTTTTAAGTCAGCGTTTCTTCTCGAACGTATGACTGAAAGATGGCAAATCTAGTTAGTAATGAAAGTCTTAACTCCGGAGGAATCAATTTTTGTTATATATTTTTTTAATTTCTACTAGTTTTTACTTATTTTGGAAAAAATAATATAACATAGGTAATACTAATTATTCGTGTTCGTTTACATTTATTCTTACAATATTGTTATTGATTTTTCAAATTTCAAAGCATATACATACATATGTATTTTTTTATTCTGAGAATACCAACTTTCCTAACTCATCTCTCTTCACTGTCGGAGTAAACTGGATGTTTTCCCGAGGTGTACGCCTTCTAAGAAAACAAGCAATTACTAAGCTTCACATCTTCTCGAGTTCGCGACGTGACCGCGTTATGGACTATTGATAGGGGTCTTGATTTTACAGCCCGAGCAAATACATTACTTAAATTAAAGCCCTGCAATCAACGTTAAGTAATAAATTGCATTAGGCCATTTAAAAATAATGATCATAATAATAAGCCTTGTTTTCACAAAATGTATTATAAATGCTCTTTCACAAAAACTATTACGTAACATAGTTTTCCTCTCACTTAGTAATTGGACGTGAACATAAACGCTCTAACGACGCGATAAAACTGCCTAACAACCTAACTTTAAAACTTTTAGCTAAAAGCTAACTTAACTCCTAAACCGTTAATATAAAGTCGATATTGCATTGCTCATACTTTTCTTAACTTTCAGAATGTCACAGAGGGCATAGTTAAAATGTGGAAGCCAAAAATTAATGCAAATAAATTGGTATTATTCATTCAAGATCTGAAATATGATCCGCAGAAATATCTTCTCAATTCGAAAGAAGATGTTGATAAAGAGCCCGATGGCAAGGCTTCTAAAGTATCTACTATTGAAGAAACGGTAAGTGAAATGATAGACGAAGAAACAGAAACCGTAATAATAACACACGAAATGTTCAACATTGAAAGTCAATACCAAACTGTTAAGAAAAGTAAAGATCTAGCCTTAAAAGTAGACGAAAACAAAGTAGAGGAGTACCAAACAGTTAAGAAGACTAAAGAAGATAGCAATTTTAGTAACATAGAAGAGCTTTTAAAGAAAATAGTGCCGGCAAAGAGTTTTTTATACAGAAATCCAGTTAAAAAGACTGAAGTCACTTCTTACTTGCCGATGGATGCAGGCCCTGCAAAAAAAAGAAAACTTTTTCGATTAAGCAACTATGACTATCCCATCTTCGATCTAAAAAGATACTCTAAACCCGAAGGCGATAGAGGCTACTATCCAATGAAAAGAAACAGCAGATTCTTTATACAGAAAAGTAAAACGCACGATTCAAGACCAAAATACAACTCTATATCAACAACTGAAGAATTAAAATACCCTGAAGATCATTTTTACGAAGATCTGTGCTATACCAATAATGACAATGAAAGAAGTTCTGTATCGAGTACACAATCCAAACCTTACAGATTGAAGATTCAAGAACTATTTCAGTCCATTAAAATGCCATTCTTCAAAAGGCCTGAAGAAGTCGAAGAAGTCAAAAAAGAGGAAGTGGAGGAAACAAGAATAGTTGTAGAAGAGAAAACAGAAAAAGAACCGATGTACGAGAATGGCGACAGTGTAGCGAATATGTACGATTCTGTGCACGTTCGTAATCAAGACGAACTTGTACAAGAAGAGAGTAAGGTAAGAGAAAACGAAAAGAGAGGGTAATATGGGCAAGGGTGACAATACCTAGCAAAATGGGTGATCCATCCGGATTCCACTAACACAATCGACTCACTATGACACTATTATCGCTTCACTATCGCGTAACAATCACCGCCATTGACACCTTTTGGTATTCTACTAACACGATCTTTTTTTGTTTGTGCCATATCTATGACTATTACGATTATGATTATATGCCCCACCACATTATTGACACGATATTATAAGTCGTAGAGATTGTAATCTTATGATATTGGAATACCAAATAAATTTACGACTAAATCTCTATCTTAATCGTATGGCGCCATTATGGCGCCATTATAGCATTTTGTTTAAGAAATAGTGAAATTAGGCCCCAGGATTAGAATTACCTGTATGCAAAAATTGAGCCCAATTCGTTCAGTAGTTTTGGCGTGAAGAGGTAACAAACATCCATCCATCCATACAAACTTTCGCATTTATAATATTAGTGTGATAGTGTGAAGTGTGATTTGATGTGATGTGATAGTGTGATGTAATGTACAGTATAGCTGCCGTGGCCCTTTACTTGCTCAAAAAATATATGATAATGAAAAAGATCTGTCCAGCTCGTATAACGTAAAAGCTCTCGCCAAACAGTAACCGGTACCTACCTATACCGTATCCATAAAGCATGTAGAATGTAAACAAACCACGACACAAATAACAAAAACTCACTTGGTTGGCGTCGAGTTGCAGATGTAATTGTAAGCAATATTTATTGAAGGAAGGAACCCGAATCGACAAGTAATTTAAATTACGTATAAAAGGACGTGCCAATAAAGTGAATTTTAGCTTAAGTATGGGCGGTTTGTTTACAAATATGCTACATGCTCGATGAATAAGGTATAACTATTTTAACCGCTTTTCCATAACAGACGAAGCTCCCGGTGGAAGACTACTTGGAACCAGTACAGCTATCAAAAGACTACTGTGACGTCACGTACAAACAGAAAGATGATTCTCTGCTGGGATACATCATGAGCATCTTCGAGACTCGTTTTGGGATACGTCGAGGTAAGGTTTTAATTGATTGATTTATAAGTATTCAACCTCCTTAACCTCAACAGCCTTTAATGGTCCACTGCTGGACGCTGGCCTCGAGGCGTAATTCCCGTAATCCCCACGCTAGGTATGCGGTTTGGGGATCGCAGTTCGGTGTTAGAATCGTTCTTCCCGGTGGATATTCCTTAGTCGCTTCTTACGACACACGCGGAATGAGTTGGGGTGGTGCTATTAGCGTTATCTTATGGGGACCCCCATAAGATAAACGTAAATAAGGCACTTATCAGGGGAGACCTGCGTCCAGCAGTGGACCAATATTGGCTGTTGACGCTCAGGTTATTTCCAGAGTTTAACGACAAAACTAAAACTTTTCTTTACGTTTAATAATGGTCTCCTTCATTTATTTAACTCATCCAGATATCCCATTCCAAAGATATCTTTATCTTTTGCAATCACGTTACATTCCCGGGCCGATGTAGTCCCATCGGATATGACGTCACGTCAGACTAGACACGTCACAGTCATCATAGTAACGAGAAATCTCGTGTCATATCCGGCAGGGATTTAATGTCGGATGTCGTTACACCGAATTGAACGTTAACTGGATCTGATATATCTGTTGTAAATAAAGGAGTTTAAGCCGTGATTTAAGCGAGAATAAATTAAGACTTTATGCCGTTACAAAATATATATATATGGTTTATGGTTTAAGAAACTTTATTCTCATAAGAATTATAAATTCACTTAAAATGAGAACTTAAGGCTAGTATTGCTATTTATGTTTATTAAATTTGGGTGACGAGCGTGCTACATACACTAAAGGTACTAAAGCACTCTATACAAAATATAAACAAAATTATAGAGACAGAAAGAAAATTAAAAGTGGGTAGTTTCTAAATAAATGTTGACGAGACCGACACAATGCAACAGTCGACAGCATGTTTAGAACAATAAGCGGCTCGGGTTACATAGATCAGTAGCGACTGGATGTGTCAGGTTTTGCTTATGCATTTTATGTCCTGTAGTAGAGTGCAGGGTTATTAATTAGTTAGGCGATTTATAGTTTTAAGTTAATTGTGTTATCTTTTAGGGTTCCGTATTTTTATTTATTTATTCAAACTTAAAGTTAGGTATTAATTGTCAAAATTATGTAATATTTAATTGTGCATAAAAATAATCTTAGTAGTTTTGTCTTTGATGTCGTGTAGAGTGCAGTGCAGAGTTATTAATTATTATTATTTTTGTGTTTTCTTTATGGTTGATTGGATGTGCTTTATGTTAATTATTAAAGTTGTAACTAATATATTATTTGTGCTTAAAAAAATGAGATCTTAGTAGTTTTTTAAATCTGTATGTAGATTTTGTATCTTTTATGTCTTTCGGTAGTTCATTGTATATTTTAGCACTTTCGAAAGTAATGTTCTTTTTGCCATAATTTGTTCTTGGTTGACGTAAAATTAATTTATCTGCATTTCTTAATTGCATCCTTTGAATATTGTCACGTTTAGTTTTGAATGTAATGTTTGTGTGCATGTCTTTGGATAATATTTTTCGTATTAGTAAGCAGGTATAGTATTTATAGGTTAAAGTGACATTCATAAGTTTTGTTTCATTGTATAGTTTAATAGTAGGGGTTAGGTAATCGTAGCTAAATAGTCTTTTGATAAGTTTATTTTGGGCTATCTGTAATAGGTTAAGGTTCGTCTTTATTATATAATTAAATACTGTAAAAATACGACACAAAGATATCACAAGTAGGCTGCATGCTCATTGCAAAATCTATGGCATGCTTTAGTAGTATGTAAAAGTAGCTAAATTTGAAGCACAGTGATTATTTTCTCGTATTCGCAAGTTTATAAAATAAATTTGAATATAAATAATGAAATTGTATTATAAACCTACATGAAGGTATGCTTAATCTTAGCCTAAACATTTTTATTAATAACATACACAATTTAGGTACTTTAATTATGTTTAAACTACGACCTTTGCGTACTTACTGGAAGGAAGCATCTTCTTATCATAGAAGATCTCAAAGTATCACCATAACCATTAAAGCTAATACGAAAGTTAAGTTGGATAACAAAATTAAGCCTTATTGGTGTGGCAGACAGCTGCAATTTCACTGGCTGCAATGGAATCAGTAAATCCAATAAGTTTGGATGGATCGCGATGAATTGACAAATTAAAATGATCATGTTCTTGACAGGGTGGTGCTTATGGGTTGTGTTTGTGGATGTTTTTTAACATTTGCATCTCGATTCAGTTGATTAGTTTGTGTAATTAAATTATACAAAATAAAACTGCAGAGGTATTATAAAAAGCGATATTAAGTACCTATCACAAACTGGCCTATCATTTTTTGAAAATTCATGTGTTCAACGTACTTAAAAGATATAATTGGGATTGTTTAAAACAACTATAAAACGACTTCTATTTTATGGTTTTCTCGAACTGAACCCTTTTTAAATGGGACCACACCGGAAGCACCAGCTTTCATGTAAAAAAAAATCATCAAAATCGGATCACCCAGTCAAAAGTTCTGAGGTAAGAAATATAATAAAAACAGTCGAATTGAGAACCTCCTCCCTTTTTGAAGTCGGTGTAAAGTAGGTGGTGGCGGCGCTAATATGCCTCGGGGTACCGCCTTAATAAGGTGGCATAAATAAATGAAAAAATATAATGTAGGTAACATAACTTAACATAAGCCACGGGGACAAGCCAGTCATATCATAATGTGTGGCACATTGTAAAATTCCCTTACTTTCTCATAAAACTTTAGTTTGTGGTTTATTTTTCAAACATGTGCATGTTTGAAAAAAAGACGGTAGAGTTGTGACGATTTTTTATCGATAAGATAGTTTCCTATTGAAAAAAGTTCGGAAGCTAAAGTCATTAATATTTTTTTTCTCTTCGGACTGTCTCGTAGAGCTGTTTAATTTTTAAGTTTAGTCATAGTACTAGTTTTATTGGTTCTGTTTTACTTTCCCTCTGTGTTGCGTGTGCTAAATAAATATATATTTTATTCTATTCTAATAACGGGGTATCTATTTTAAATTAGTTGTGTTGTTTATTAATAATGTAGGTATTTTAAATTGTTACAAATTCAGTTTTTTTTAATTATTGATATTTTTCTTTTATGAGGTAGTTTCCTAAGCGTAAAAAATAAGGAAGCTGTTTTTTAAACTATTTGTGTTGTTTTGACTTTTCTAATATTATTTATAGAAATATCATATTGTTATTTGTTATTAGGGGGCATGCTGCTGTGCCGGGATACCTATTGGAAAACTCAAAATAACACAAATCTTGGTAAATACCCTGGTTTTCAACTTACTTCAAAAAAAGGAGGAGGTTCTCAATTCCACTGTATTTTTTATGTTTGTTACCTCAGAACCTTTGACCGGGTGGTCCGATTTTCATGATTATTTTCTTATATGAAAGCTGATGCTTTTTATGTGGTGCTATTTTAATTTGGTCTAGTTCTGACTGTCAGAGTGGGATCCATGTAAAAACTATAAAAATTGAAGTCGGTTTATAGTTAAAAAAAACATCATTACTTAGGATATTCAAAGTTAATTAGATGCTTTTTGAACTTTTGGCTTAGAATGTTCACCACAATTATCTCTTTCTGCAAGTGTCGTAAGAGTTGACTAAGCCATATCCAACAACGGGACGCAGTCTTGCGAGTAATCATCTATGTTTATCGATGTTTATCTCCATCGACTAAGTCCCATCACTTATTTACCCTGCATTTTATTATTGTCACGAAGGAAAAAGGAGTAAAAAGCAGTTTTGTGTGGGACTCTTCACTTTCCATACTAGTCACATAGTGTTACCCGCGTCGGTTTACAATTTTAATGCTGTGAAAAGAGTTTTCAGCAAGAATTTAAGCGAATTTAGAGAATGTTGTGCGAAAGTGTTTTATTTTACTGGATTCAAAGCTTTTAAGCTCCTCATGAAATATCCAAAGTTGTAACTTCTCTGCAGTAGAATTTGAGTGTGAACAAAATAACCATAAAGTTTGGACGTACCTTATCTAGTTTTTAGTCTGGTTTGTAGTTTTGTCATGCCAAATATATAAGTACTGTATGAACTTACCTACCAACATAGTAGTTTGTGAATAACTAAATCTATAAAAAAAATGTTAGGTGAGTATTTTAATATCTGTGCTTCAATTAAGACAATATAGAATTGCGTGAGAAAACATCGATACAAATAAATTACACGATTCAATAAAAACTAGGTACCTACCTATCCATCTCCTGTAAATAGTTATGTAATAGAATTGTTTGTACTTTTTTCAACATATTTTTTGGCATAAAATAATAATAATAGTATGTTATTTATTTAAAAACAACAATAATAATAATATCTGCGCTTCAGTTGAGACAATTTAGAATTGTGTGAGAATACATCGATTAAAAAATTTATTTGATACGGCACAAGCTATCCATATCATGTTTTATAATTAAAAATCACAAATAACAATAAAAGGATGAGTGTCCCAGTGAGTCAAGGGGAATTAATATCAATTGAACTTACAGACAATGACGCAACTGGTCAAATGGTCTAGTGGGAATTAGTCCTGACTTAATTGTACCTACCTCTAAATAGCCTGGGGTTTAAAACTGTTCAATTATGTTAGATATTTCAAATACATATATAAAAAGAATCAACAGCCTTTATTAGCTGATACCTGATTGGTTTTATAAAGAACTAGCTGCACCCCGCGGCTTCGCACGCGTTGTTCCTATGAAAACATTAAAAGAAAAAATACTGGAATAAAACATAGGCTACTTTTTATCCCATAAATCTGTTCCCGTGGGATGAAAATCACTTTCATCCCACGGGAACAGATTTATGGGATAAAAAGTAGCCTATGTTTTATTCCAGTATTAGAATTACCTGTATGCAAAATTTCAGCCAGATCCGTTCAGTAGTTTTAGCGTGAAGAGGTAACAAACATCCATCCATACATCCATCCAAACTTTCGCCTTTATAATATTAGTGTGATGTGAAGTCTGTAATGCTGTCACCCAATCAACAGCATTATATTATGTATACTTGTTAACGTTTTTCTATCCCATGGGATCTGGTTTATGGGAGAAAAATAGCTGTTTGATTTCAGGATAGAATTACTTGTAGGTAAAATTTTGCCCATTCTGTTCAGTAGTTTTAGCGTGAAGAGGTAACAAACATCCGACAATGCATCTAAATTATTAAATAATTAGTATTTTCGAGAAAAAAGTATTATATAGATTGGTAAATTTATTCTGGTATTCACGTTTTATTTAAGATTGTTTTTTTCATAAAAGTAACATTAAACAGTGCATATTTATTTAACTAACTCTAACAAGCTTTAGAAAATAATTAAATTGGTTTTTTTAACAACACGGTTCGTAATTGTAGTAAAGTTAATATCCCAAGTACAGCGTGTCATTATTAATAAATTAACATTTATTATTTGTGGTGTATTATCCTATAAGATATATAATGGTAAAATAATAATGGTTAATAGTTAAAAAAATATCAAACCACATGTACAAAATGTTATAATCAAATGAAAAATAAATAAAACAGAACAAATAAATAAAAAATCATGCAAATGCTACAGTTAAAAATGGAAAGTAGGTAATCAGTAGAAATGTGTTGGTGGGTAGAAGTGAGTGTGTCACTCATGTACAACCTGGGACGCAGAGCGGGGGACTATGTAGCGGACCTGGTGTACCGGACGGCGCATCGTCTGACGGACGTTGTCACAGGTAAGAGTGCTGTGACAGGGTTGACCTGGTCCATCACCATGACAATTATAGCCTAAATACATTAGTCTGTATCATTGATTTAAAAAGGGAAGATAGGTTACGTTCTCCCAGCGCTTACTCAGAAATTGGCATGTGTTACAACTACACGCAAACACATACGCTCACAGTTATATTTCCAGTCATGTGCAAAACAAAGAAAAACAAAGACGGAAAGACGTATCTAGGACCGAAGTGAGACTGAGCCAACAATATTTCACGCGAATCACGACCGCCCGTGCCGCCGGTCAGACGGTGACTGATGTTTGAGAACACAATTTTACACAATTTGAGGTTGCCACTTTCGAGCAACCAGTGCCTCATCTTCGTTTTTAATAAATCAATGGTCTGTATGGTCTACCTTTATGGGTCGGGTAAAAGTACATTTTATATTCTAGCCTTAATGAAAGAAGGTAATCATCAGAATAGGTGGGTAGAGTGAGTGTTACTCATGTACAACCTGAGACGCTGAAACGGGGACTACCTATGTAGCGGACGTGGTGTACCGGACGGCGCATCGTCTGACGGACGTTGTCACAGGTAAGAGTTCTGTGACAGGGTTGATCTGGTGCATCACCATGACAATTATAGCCTAAATACATTAGTCTCTCTGGCCTATCTTTCTGGGCCGGGCAAAAATAAAGTCTAGCTTTAATAAAAGAAGATAATCAGTGGAAATGGTAGGTAGAAGTGAGTGTTACTCATGTACAACCTGGGACGCTGAAGCGGGAAGTACCTATGTAGCGGACGTGGTGAAACGGACGGCGTTGACCTGGCACATCACCATGACAATTATAGCCTAAATACATTAGTCTGTCTGGCCTATCTTTCTGGGCAGGGCAAAACTACATTATATCTTCTAGCTTTAACGACAGAAGGTAATCAGTAGAATTGGTGGGTAGAAATGACTGTGTCACTTATGTACAACCTGGGACACCGTGTTGGGGACTATCGGACGTAATGTACCGGACGGTGCATTGAGTGACAGACCTCGTCACAGGTAAGGGTTGATATACACGGACTGCAAGTTTCCTACTACAAGGCATCTGCACCCGTCTACTGCAGTCCGTGTATAAGAACGCTAAGAGCGATGTAACAGGGTTGGTCCACCGCCATGCCAATATGGTAGTGGGTCTTGGGGTTTCTTTTTAAATTATATTTAGTCTGTCAAAAAATATATGTGTCCAGTATCTTTTGATAACATTATCTGGACACATATTATTTCATAAGTCAATCAAACAAAAAATGCCTAAAATGAAGAGCGTCAAAGTTTGTTTGTTGGTTGTTTTTTTTTTAGAGAGAGGTAGTGAAGTCACAACAAGTTTGTGAGCTTACTACCTACGGAAGGTATCTAACGATCTAAATCTTCATTGTAGGCAACGATTTAGGTACATAATCGTACATTGATGATTGTAGGTACATTTGTTTTCAATCCAATGATTCATGAAAATATTTATTTACAGAAACAAACGACGTCCAAACCGAGGACTCCGAACCGGAAGCGTCAGACACCAAATGGGTAGAAACACCGCACCACATGGCAGATCGTCCACTGCCTGTGCCAGTGGAAAATGAACCTTACTACATGGACATAGACAGGCTTGAAGCAGAGAACCTTCTGAGGGGCCAACCTGATGGGACCTTTGTCCTGAGGCCTTCTAGTCAGGTATTAGCAGGCGAAAGTTTGTATGGATGGATCGATGGATCTTTGTTACCTCCTCACGCCAAAACATCTGAAGGGATCGGGCTGAAATTTGTATATAGGTACTTATAATCCTGGAATCAAACATAGGCTATAGGCATCTGCTTTTTATCCCATAAATTCCATAAGTTCCCTAAGAATATAAATCATCTTTAAACGTTTCCATAAGATTAACGAGTGCGATGCCGCGGGGCGCAGCTAGTAATAATTATAAAGAGGAAAGATTTTATTGTTTGTTTGATTCTTTGTATTGAATAGGCTCCGAAAGTACTGATTAAAATAATTATTATATCATTAAAATGCTTACTTTTCAGAGAGCTACATAGGCTTTATTTAAACCCGGAGTACCCGTGAGTTAGGGGTACAGGATATAAATAAATTTAAATGAAATTAAAATATGTAGATGACTTAAACCTGGGTCTGGGTGGTAGGTGATAAATATTTGTCCCGTGGCGGGAATCGAGCCCGCAAACTCCTGCTTTGCATTTCGACCGGTCTTTAAAGTAATAAAGTTCGATAACCGGTTTAGCTTTGTTAGCTATTTGATGACCTTTATTACAAAAAAAGAGCTTGATTAAAAAAAACCGAATTCAATTTGGTTGGTTTTCTCATGGATAACATTGTCAGAACTAGATCAAAATTGGACCACACGGAAAGCACCAGCTTTCTAATAAAAAAAGAATCATCAAAATCGGAATACTGAATCAAAAGTTCTGGGGTAACAAACGTAAAAAATACAGTCGAAATGAGAAACTCCTCCTTTTTTAAGTCGGTTCAAAATTGCAATTATGGATGATAGTCGACTGTAAATATAAACATCACAATAAAGAAAAAAAGCAAGAAAATAAAAATTGATAACACAAGAGTTATTTTTAGACCGAATTGAGAAAAGAGAATGAAAATGAAACGAGCCTATTACGAGTACATGGTATTATTAATAGAACTCCGACACGAGTGAATGAAATTACCGGGAAGCCCACGTGGATTTTGTTATTATAATACTTGAGTAGGGGATTAATTCTTGAATTTAGAATCAGAACCAATAATGTTTATTATTAGACCCAATCGGACATACCTTTTATAATATACTCTTCAATCCAATCTACGGATTAGTATAAATTAATATAATATTTTAATATTCTATATAAACGGGCAGAAATGTTATCTGAGATAAATAAACACTGGATGCAGGAAGTGGAAAGAAATAAAGCTAGAGGTTTCACATCACCTGACACTAACGCTGAAGTAAGTATCAGGTCAGGATATAATTTCTAATGGACATCGAACATTCTCGAACAGTAAAATGTATATTTTACTGTTCTATTAAGGATGTCCGATTTTCAATTTTGAATCATATTTATCTAAACATAACATAGAAGAAACAAATAGTTCCTCTGTGGAAAAGGCGCAAGGCATCAAATGTATGGAATGGGACAAAAAGTATTTTGTCATCGTACAGAAAATAGGTATTATGGAATACTTACCAATTAGGTTGGTACATAAAGAGGCTGATAAAAACATTCTGCCTACTCTACCAATCTCTGTATTTCCTAACATAATACTCGAGCCTCGTATTTTCTGTCGTCACATGGGATAATCACATGTAATCTCCCAATTTTTCGCGCAATGAATATTTCCAATAAAGGGAGAGAGAACCTTATATACACAGCTACCTTATGAAAGGCTATGAAAGGTTAATGGTTTCGCATAATTTTACGGTAGATTAGTTTTTAATAGAGCCCTTAGGGAAGGTACTGCCGGGGTATGTCAGTCTTGAAAATGTTTTTAGGGCGTAGCTTTTTGATGACTGCCGGTTTGTAAAAATATTGTCTGCTTTTAATAAGGGTGCGGGCTTTTAATGGTGTTTTGGTTTGATTGATAGTCTTGCCTTTTAAGAATGTTTTGGGCATTATGCTCATAAGTTGAGCTTGACGACCTTTCTGGTTTAGCGGGTGTTGGTGGTACGCTGACGCAGGAGGTTGCAGGTTCAATTCGCCGGGGACAAATATTTGTACGAACTGAAAATAATTGATTCGGGGGTTCTAGGTGTTTTCTATGTATACTAAAAATATCTATTAAGTTTATGAACTAATTATATATATGTAGAGTAGTAAGAATATTTTTAAGCTATTGCATAGCTTCTTTCGCGGGCCTTGAGCGCGGGGACCGAATCCAGAAATTCCGTAACGAAAAAACCTCACGCTCCCCACTCCGACCGGAACAGCGGTGATACTTTTTAGTTTTGCCATCTATCGATGAATTGAACGTCATATTTCAAAAAGTCATTAAAAGTTCTACTAAACTTTTAATGACTTTTTGAAATATGACGTTTGTCTCTTTAGTTCAGCAACTCGCCTCTAGATGGCATTGCAATAGCTTTACCGCGGCAGTCCCCGAGTGCCACACGTCTTTTTTACTAGCAGCGCCTAAAAATTTAGGATATAATATAGAAATTCCAGGATAAAATATAGCCTATGTCACTCCCTGAAAAGTAGGCTTTTTAATGAAGAAAGAATGTTTTAAATCCTATTCAATAAAAACAATCAAATCTTTCCTTTTTATATTATTGATATAGATTAGGTATGTACCTTACCTACCCAGTCACCATTACACAAACTCTGTTTAGGGCTCGACTGCACGTCTCATACCTATACACGGACGTCGACTGCAGGTGACGGTAGTTGACTGTAGGCGACGGCAGTCGATGTTTTGACGAAAATATTCATAAACTTTTTCTCATTCCATACATCCATACAGGTAGTTCTAGGCCTGGAATAATACAAGTTTAATTTTATTACATAAATCAGTTCCCGTGGAATAACGCGGCGCACAGCTAGTATAGTTTAATGAAATCGTTTAAAACCACATGCACAAAAATTAACCGACCCCACCAAATAGACTTCATTTGTTTCTCTTGTTTATTTCAATTCAATCCTCATAACTATAAGGTTAGTATAAACATGAAATATTTGGTTGCAGGCGAACCATGCGTACACGCTGAGCGTCTCATGCGCAAGTGCCGTGCACAATGTCGGTGTGCGCCGGCGACCCGATGGACGACTGGCGCTGGGCTTTGCGAGGAAAGGTAACCGACATCGGTAGATTAGATTAGACAATAACCTCAACCGCAACATCCTGTATTGGTCCACTGCTGGATGCAGGCCTCCCCCTGATAAGCGCCTTGTGAGTTTTTATCTAATTGGGGGTAATGCCCATAATCCCAATTCAGAATGACGTGATCCCTCCTGCTAACTTCATCAGGGTGAGTTTTTATAGTAAAATGAGCCTTTTCATTCAGCATGTCTAGCCCGCCATTTGTGACGTGACTTTGACTTACGTAGTTTGTGACGCCGGTCTTACGGACCGGGTTTTTCAAAATGAGATTTTCCTAAATGGTTTTACTCCGTGGAACTTTTACTTATTCAAATATTAAAAAGATATGTTTTTGTTATAATAATACAATGGTATTTCTTAAATCACATATCGTTTATTTATCTTTACGCTTACATAGTTAAACCATTAGAAATAACCAAGTTTTTTCTAATGCTCTTTTAAAGTATCCAAATTTTTAACAAAAATATTATTTTTCTTACTAAATCAGCCTCTCTCAGTCTCATTACAATAGGAACTATGAAAAAACAAATAAAAAAGGTACCCGTACTGAATACAAAATCACAAAAAAAAACAACTCAAAAATCGCTAAAATCTCGCTCGAATCCTCTTCACTGTCTGTATTTGGTATGTGATCTGGAAGTGGATTTTCCGGTTCACCGTCACTTTCAGCTTCACTATCCGATGGTTTTTGGGATATATCCTCATCGGAGATTAATTCCTCTTGCAGAAAGACTTCCAAACGACGTCTCTCACGTACGTAAGACATGCTAAAACAATATTGATAAATTAGGCAAAAAACACTTATAAACTGAGTGAAATATTTATAAACATATGCAAAAAGATCATAGGTAACAGAATAATAACAATCAAAATAACTACTTTATAAAATTGAACCAAAAATAGATACATTTACTTATAAATCATTGAATATAAAAATATTTAACTTTGACTATTTTACTTACGTAATCTGTGACCCCGGTCCCGCGCACCGGGTTGGCGCCAAAACTCAAAGACGTGTGCCTTCCTCGCCGATGCGGGGTTTACCGACGGTGGGGCACGTGAAATCAGGAGAGTATACGAATTCGCAACCTAATTCGATAACAGGTAAAAAAGTTATTCGACTTTTTCGATCCACCCGGTCTCACAGACATATAGGTCACATATGGCGGGCTAGTCTCAAATAGGTACAATAACATTCAAATCTTCCATCTAAAATCTTTGTTTGTCACCCATTATTATAACTGCATCTAGTAGGCCGTTCTAGAGGTTAGTAAGAACTGGAAATAGTTCTAGAGCTTAGTGAGACTCCAGTATTCTATACTTCAAAATATTTTTTTAGATAATTATTGCATTTTGTGAACGAAATTGTTATGTATGCATTTGTATGTGTGCATACCGTCAAATAAACCAGTGAGCTAATGGCCGTCTTTGAGTTAACACCTGTCTCTATCTAACACACTGGCGACGAGGATGGGATCCAAAACCAGAACGTCCGCGTAGAAACAGACCGCCAGTTAATTATAAGCTGTAGTATTATTAAGTTATGTCTACCTTTTTGTGTACCTATTTTTATTTTAACTTGTTTGGGGTTCATTTTTTTTGTAAAGGGGGGAAAAGTGTTATGTATGCATTTGTATGTGTGCATACCGTCAAATAAACCAGTGAGCTAATGGCCGTCTTTGAGTTAACACCTGTCTCTATCTATCACAGAAATAAAAAACATTTGTATTTTTATTTGTATTTGTATTCTTCCACCAGGTGAACGAAGCTTCCCCGACGTGTCTTCCTTCCTGCGGCACCACAAACGCCGGCGGCTGCTGCTGGTGGCTCGCACAGGCGTCCTTGGTGCTACCACGCTCAATGAGAGCGCACACTACTACCAAACTCCACGCAGTCTGCACTGACATATCGCTGGTTAAATTCCAAACGGCCACAAGGCGAAAACGGTAAATTTCACAGGAGAGCCCATCAAACTTTTCATCGTGATATTTTTACTTTTTTTACAAATGTATAAATGCTACATTTATGAATTATATATCATTCGATGCGTATTTTAAAACTTTATTTATTTATTAATAAGGAATTGCCGCAGCTGTTATCTACGAAATATAAATATCACATGAGTCCCTTTTGCATATAAAAATGACTGTTGAATCTGTCTACTCTACTAAATAAAACGCCACGTATCGAAAAATAATTAATGTTTATTGAATGTTTTTCTTGAAAAAACTATGACAATCAACCTTAATTAAACACAAAAAGCATACTATGATATTGGGATATAAATAAAGATAACAGAAAATGATCCTTTCAATAAATGCCACAGAAAATAACGTGTTGATAAACTACTACATACTCGTAACTAATAAACAAGCAACAAAATACTTCAAAAGTTAAAATTCTAAACCTTATTACGGATCGTTATAATTAAATATCTGTATCTGTATCTGTATCTAAGGTACTTAAGCAACGATACCACAAGCACTCAAGGGTGCACGTCCGTACAGCACGACGATCGCAGCAAAATCAGTCCGCTACCCTCATACCTTTGGCTTTATTGTAAAGCTACTACTATACGTTACCTCAAATAAAACCACATCCATCACGGTCACTCCTGATACCCTGGCCGTTCCGACCAGGTTTACCATGTCGTACCTTTTACCATAACCATCCCTTTGCTGTTTGGGGACCAACCAGCATTACCAAATATAAATCTCTCAAAGGTCTGTTTGGGTCCAACTAGCTGCAGCAAATAAATACCTGTCGAAGAGCTGCTTGGGCCAAACCAGCACCATCACCATCAGTTACCAAAATACCTCCAGATGGGCTCTTCGGTTCAAAAGAGCACCGTCGATTATCAAAATACCTTTCGATGAGCTCTTCGGTTCAAATGAGCACCATCGATTACCATGATACCTTTCAATGGGCTGTTCGGGTCAAACAAGCACCATCGATTACCAAAATATCAAACACGATACCAAATACCTCTGGTAATCAACCAGCACCATCAGCTGCTGTAACCCGTGACAAAAATGTCATGAGACATTTTATACACGTTAGTCGTTAGTGTGTTATGTTTCAAAATGTACTACTCCTAGTACACAAACAGGTGAATATTCTAGTACTTTCTAAACAAAAATTCATCGTTGAATCTCAAAGTATAAAGACAACATATTCAGCTGCATAACAACAACAACCATAGCCAACGTGCTAAATTAAGCACACAGCGAACTTACGGTACACAGCGACTGATCGGTTTGCAAAGCCGACCAGCATCCAGGGCCACAGACACGTTGCACCTCAAGGGCCATCGTGTCATACCACAACGGCCAACAGCACCACACCTCAAGGGCCAACTGCGCTACACCTCAAGAGTCAACAGCACCACACATTAAGGGCCACACGCACCAGGGACACGTCGTCGACGAGGCAGGACGACCAGCAGTGCGCAGGCCACAGTTCGAACATGTAAACAAAAATCTAAATATTTTTTAAGGAAGGCCTACAGCTTATATAAATACAAAATAAGTTATATGAATCTAGCAACAAAAAGCCAATTAATGAATGGACTTCACGGCTAAATAACAATGTTAGTATCGACAATGTAAATTTCACAATGTAAGTATTAGTTTGGTACTCATGCGGAGCGCGCGAGTAGAGCATAGAATAGAATAGAATAGAATAATTTATTTAGGTAAAGAAAAACAATGTTACATTTTTCTCACATGAGCTATTAATGCTTAGGTATAAATTAAACTTTATTATGGGTACACTTTCATCATTATCAAAACAAAATAGCCACACGCATAATAACTCACACAACAAATACGCATTGTTTGTTGCACATCGCCTTTAATAATTGCCGAAGTAAGCCGCTTATTGCAACGCAACTTAGCTACAAGGCGTCGCGTCGCGCGTCGTCAGTCGTCGGTCAGTCAGGTAAACGCTCAAACCAACAAAAATATCTGAGGGTAAACCCAGCATGTTGTGTGCTTTCGTATTTATTTTCATGCCTACAGGCCAACCTTTACAAACATCAATAAAGCCATAAAGAGAGAACGAGTCTGATTTGTTTTAAAAAATACCATCGTATTCACCTGTTTCTTGTATACAAAACAGAAGCAAAACAAGAATTGCACTTTTGTCCTAAAAAAATAAATCATAATCTCATAGTATTTAAATGCAAAGTGGACACATTCTTTATTGTGGCACTTTAGCATACAAAATAATGTTGTACTTACGTGATATTTAGATTCCACACAGCCGCATTCCAAAATATGGTACTTTAGTCTATAAAATTTTACTGCAACTCAGACTTATTCCGCAATATGGCCCTTTTTCACATAAATTACGTGCACTTACGCTGACGATAAGGACTCAACTGACAAGATGGCCCTTTTGCCCTGAAGCTGGTCACCAAAGTGTCAGAATGCGAAAGGGGCGGTTGTCTGATTGGTCCATTTTTAACGCTATAATCATGGGTGTCTTTTTCGAATATGAAAATTTAGACGATTTAGATACAATTTTTGGAATAAAAAGGATTTTGTTTTTTTTTGCATTGTGGCCCTTTGGAATTTAATCAGCGATATCTGGATTGCGTTCTCGCACAAGAAATATAGCCCCAGAGAAAGGGCTCTTACAGCGAACCGTCGACAAACAAAAGATCACCAAATATGTGTTGAATTATACCAAAGACAACAGTTTTTATTAATTACTTGTCTACTCTACGCATTGGGAGACGTCTTCCATCCTGTGATAGCACGAACACTGGACGCACAGGCATCCTAGGTGCCGCCATGCTCAATGAGAGCCCTCTCTATATTACCAACCAGTCACTGCGAACTCTCCTGTGACATATCCTGACTTATTATTTTATATCGCCTGTGGAATCTAGTTTTCGATATTTTTGTAAATAGTTATTATTTATGTGTCTAGGCTACATACAATATTGTTAGTCACTTACTTTAGTTAGGTACTTACCATCAATCTATATTAAGCCAATGATGATGTTCATGATTAAAAGTTTGTAAGAATTTGTCATCTGTTTTACTGCCAAGGTACTTATTATTCATAATTTCCCATCACGTCGCGTACCATCTCAAAGCAAATTTACTAGATCAGTAATATAACACCAGCATGGCTTAAGATTCACCCCGACCGTCGTCGGTCCCGTCGTCTTTGGTCCTACGGCGCGGCGCGGCGGTTATGTGCCCTACCCAATGCAAGTAAGAGCCCAAAAGCGTTAAACTTACCTCCGTGAAATTACGAGATGTAAAGTTTCATGTGTTCTTTTTCACTTCTTCCGCTAGTGGACAAAAAATTTAAGTGAATTAGAGTCAATTGCACCTTATTTCTTGTTTGATAGTAATAACTATTTATCATGCTGTTTATATAGTAAAAATTTGACTTGTCTAAGTACTTATTTTGTAAGTCTAAAGAAATAAACGATTTGACTCTGACTCTGACTCTGTAATTTCTCTGTAATCTAAGCCAGAAAGTGAAAACTTAATTAGGTACAAAGTGTTTAATTTCATGTACAAAAACTGTCTATATTCCTACTTTATTGCTCGCCGTACAATTTACCATTTATGGAGGCAACCTTTGTTCACTGCATGCAGCGGTTACAACATTACAGGAATATTACATTTTAGAGCTTTTGAAGCACTAAAACTTTAAAGTTTTTAGAACGTTAGCCTTTTGCAAAATGTGGAGCAATCTCGTTTCAGTTTTATGAGAATTTTTAAACAATTTTTGTTGGAGCTCTGAACTTCGTGAATTCATTTAGCTAGACTCTTTGAAATTTATCCAAGATAAGGATTGATTCGTCTGCTTAGCTTTAATTTAAACATATTAAACAGATTCATTAGGTACAGAATCGGCAGTTTGAATTCATCTTTATTATAGTTTTAAGTACCTAAACGACATCCAAAAGCAAATGTAAAAGTTGTCCTCCATGCCTCGTTTAAAAGTCTTAGTTAGTGGTGAAATATCCCATCCTATTTCACCTGTTCTTTGAATTTACCAGTCAGCAGAATTTTATTATTACGCCTGATAAAAACAGCTAGCAACAAGTAATATTTGTTGCAGTACTATTGTCGTAAGGAGCTATTAAAAACAATTCATTGTAAAATTATTGAGATTTTCCCTTTTGTACCGTAGCTATATTTTTCATGTGCAAATATTGTGCAAGATCTTGCATGACTTCTTTTATCAATTTGTCATATTTATTCTTCTTAGTCCCCATAATATCTCATTTCTCTTGGGTTGCCAACTTTGTCATGAAACATTGTATTTATTATGTCTTTGTTTTGGCGAAATAATGCGATGATTAAACGCGAAAGCATTGATCCCTATTCCGCTCTGATTAGCTTTTCCGCCTCATTTCCTCCTGGCGGTCTGTTATAGGGGGACAGACTCAGGACGAAATTATTAGGGTTCCGACTTCACAAAAATCGAGCGTTCTTATTTCTAAATCGACAAATTCAGTACCACCTACAGCAAGTTTACAGTTTGCTGATTGTGAACTGCGATCGACTTTCATACCTACTGTTTACTATAAACTACTACTGTGTATTTCGAAGGAAAAGATTGGAGATAATAATTTTAGGGTTTAGTACCCCCTTTGGACGAGATCCTTTTACTAGTTAGGTAAGACTACCAACCCTTTTTAACCGACTTCTAAAAAGAGGAGGTTGTCAATTTGACTGTATTTTTTTATGTTTGTTACCTCAGAATATGACTTTCGACTAGGTTGTCCGATTTTCATGATTTTTTTTTTATTTGAAAGCTAGTGCTTCTCGTGTGGTCCCAATTTTAATTGTGTCCAGTTCTGACAATGGGATCTATTTTTCAATATGTACATGTTTTCTTAAAGTCGTTCAGGCGCATGAAAGTATTAACATTTTAAACTTTAAGTTCTGCAGTAGTTGCAGAGATATTAAAGAGGAGAAAAAATACAGGCATAGTGAGACCACATGGGTTTCAAACATATTGTCGAAAACCTAAAAAATATTCTCCAAAGCAAAATTATCTATACTTTAATTTGACACATTTGGTGCTCCTACTTTTTGACATAAAGCATGTTTGCAAATTCCTAAGAAGTTTACTAATCAAAATCCTGCGTGGCGCAAAACTTTTAATCTATTCAAAGTTTATTTCCCTCGTAAGGCTTTCTCGTACAATTACAAACACCTACATTCTGTCGTATTTCAGGATCTAATCAAGAGTTTAAAATAACCTGATTGTTCAATTCGTCCCTGTCGCGAACAAAGACGTTCCTAATTAGTAATTGAAGACATTGGAATTCGCCCTGGTTGCGGCCCTGGATCACTGAGTGTGAGTAACCATGTTTTCTGATTCTTAGTGCATTGTAATAAGATTCAAAGTGTAATGGCACTGCCAAACAATAAATGTTTTTTTTAATTTAGCTCAAGATGATAGAATGGGGAATATTTATGAAAAATTCAGAGCTGATTTTTTTTAATCAACATCAAAAGCCCCTACTTAGTCCACTGCTGGACATAGGCCGTCCAGAATGAGTGTCATAGCTTCAGCTTGATAACTTTTAAATATCACAAGACCACACATGGATCAGTTAAGGTAACCTCTAGATTGTTTGCAACAGTCTGCAGTTAGCTCAACTGTTTATATTGCTGATACTAGTGCGTTCTTAATATTTCTTCTCTATTCTATGATTATAATTTTCGTGTAGTAAGTTAGTAAAGTAAAATACCTAATAATTTGGTTTTCAGGTACTCGATACAAGTGAATATTTATAAAAAAGGCTACTTTGTATTCTGTGCAATTTAGTCTCAAACGGAAGTATTCTTCACCTTTTATTCAAATTCAACGAAAACAATTAAAGAAGGCATTAAGTTAAATAGAGGTGGCTTTTGTCCAGAGCCGAGCGGTTCGATTCCTGAAACGAAAATATTTTATTAGAATTGAGCAATTCTACCACCAAACTGCGATCCCCAACCCGCATGCCCAGCGTGGGTATTATAGCCGAGGTATTGCTTATAATCATGAGATAAAAGCCAATACGACATTTATCAGGGGGAGAAGGAATCGTCCAGCAGTGGACCGACACAGGCTATTGAGGTTGAGGTGTAAGGATGCGTTTTTACCGACGAGGCGGAGCTGGGCGGAGTTGTGAGGAGCGTACCGTAAGTTGGCCAATCACAGTGCTCTAAATCTCCACTCTGTATCAGTGGAAACAGTCCTTCAACGTCAATTATATTTGAACTCCTCAAACAAAACCTTTTTCGAAGTTATTTAAGTAAAAGGTTCTTTTTTTACAGTTTATCAGCATCATCAACTTATGTCCACTGCTGGACATAGGCGTCCTCTTATAAGCGCCATAGCACCCCGTCCTCAGCTTGCCGCATCCAGCATCTGAAAGCAGTCAGTCGTGAGTCGTCATCCCAACTGGCTGGAGGCTTTATACCATAGACGAGTAAATATAAAATCCTTCTCAAGAAATCATCTAATTAACTCATAATGCATTATTCATTTTTCATCGTCGTGAACATCTCGGTAATTTTGGCGGAAAAAACTCAATCTAACTTGGGCGGTAAGGAGTTTACGAACCTTGAGGTTAAATAAATGAACGACAGTTAATTTAGGAAAGACAGTATATAGTAAAGTTGCGTATAAATCTGTTCTAAAGACATTAACTGTGGGTAAAGTTACAAATTTCACATTATACGATTTAAGAACTAGTTTCCACGCGATCTTTCAATGGAAATGTTTAAAGGTGTTTTCTATCCAATGGGAACTGATTTTTGCGATAAAAAAAAGACTTTAATAATAATAATAATAATGCTGGACAATTCACACAGCATTATCTAGTGGGTACTAGATAACTGATATACGTAATACAATATACTACATAGATAGATATTTTTCATTAAACATGGAAAACATCCAAAACTTATTAAATATCTGTAGAACGTACAAATATTTGTCCCGAGGCGGGGATCGAACCCGCAACCTCCTGCGTCGCAGGTGGACCTTCGCCCGCTGTGCGGAAGAGGTAAAGTTATAAGAGGTAGAGTTCTCCTTCAATAAAATTGCGTGTAGCTTTGCCTATTTTATCGACATTTTACGGTTATGGACGCAAAACTAAGAGATGATTTTCTAGTAGTTAATGGAGCGTTCCTACAACTTTACAGCCGAGAACTAAAACTTACTAACTTGGGTAATCTAATTTCTCTGGCCGATTGGAGCTAACCGCACAGATAAAGGGCATATACATTTATACCACTGCGCTGCCGCTCAGCAACCGTACGGCTTCCACTCTAATGACACTGAACGTATGCTGTCCACACAAGAACAGGTAGAAGGTCTCTCTGTCCATGCAGGGCTATACGGCTAGCAGAAAGCTCGCTGTCTACGCACGGTGTCAGAAAATAGGCAGAACCCTCCGTTCTCACTTGTCGGGTGCCGGGCTCAACAGAACATCGGACATAACATTTTATAATAAAAATCGGTTTCAGATAAGTCTGAATAACTTAATATAAAATGTTCTACCACCGGAACATCCGATTAGATCTGGGCGCGACATCCGACCAGTTATAACGGCCTGTAAGTCGCTCGCTTGAAGTTTGCGTAACCAACGGCTGTCAATATCGTTAACACTTCGACTGCCACCGACACACTAAGCCCTGTGTTATGAAAGCGTGCTCAGTCAAAGATTTATGCTTGAATGAAATTTATGTCATCGAAAAGCGTTACTTATATTAAGATCTATGACCAGCCCGCCAGCTCAGCAACAGGCCCGTCCGGGTTGCATCTTTTATGGTGTCACTGTAAAATGTATTAAAAGAGGTTGAGCCTAAATGGGGTCAACCACAGAGCTATATGTGATCTGTGGGGTCAACCATGCATTGAGCATTGAATAATTTTCAATTATGTTTTTGTGCTAGTCGGTAGCCGTGCGGTATAAATGAGCTACAACCTTCAGTTATTTGGTGGGGGAGAGACATAGCTCTATTCCAATGAGAATAAAGTCGAAACTCCCTTGCGAGTCCCGAGATTTTAGTGGCGGCCACCGTTAGTGGCCATAGATTGGAATCTACGTGTTTATTGCTACATGCGTTGTGCGATAGTAGCTAATGTGACTGTAACTTGTACTTAGCCACTCGACGGGGCCGTTGCGGCTTAGCGGAGGTGTGATGGGTTTTGATTCGAGATGGTGAAATTCTGTGTGCGTAGTGCGACATTTTTTTATAGTCGCTTGAATTTTTACCAGTGGAACCACTGGCAACAGTGTACTGTCACTGGAAATGTACTTTTACCCATAGCACAGTACCAGTGAGACTCGTGGTCGCTGGATTATAAATAAATAAATATAAATAACGCTGGACAATTCACACAGCATTATCAGAGCTTGTGTTATGGGTACTAGATAACTGATATACATAATACAATACACTACATAGATAGATATTTTTTATTATACATAGAAAACATCCAGAACGCCCTGAACAAATATCTGCAGATCGTACAAATATTTGTCCCGAGACGGGAATCGAACCCGCAACCTCCTGCGTCGCAGGCGGACCTTCGCCCACCGCGCCACAGAGGTCGTCATTGTGGTATACCTATGTTTAAAAATATAAAAAAAACTCGCTGGATTTTCTTAGACCCTCGGCCTCTGCGCCAAAAAGGATCTTCGATCATCACAGCTCGATATTGTGCTTATTTTTTTGTATGTTGTCCCTACTGATAACTGTTAGTAGGTATGGTAATTTGAAAGCATTTTTGTAACCGTTTTACCGCATAAGAAATAATATACTCGTAGTACGTAGGTACTGGTTTTACTAATAGGTACAATCCAGTCTCAGATTCTTCTGGAGTACAATGTATTGGACGTTTATTTTGAAGCTATTTTAGCCCTTTGCTGGCCAAATAGCTGACATGACGACCATTTAACTGTAATACTTTTTTAAATTAAATATAAAAATTCAAATGTAACCCTGTTACTACACTGTCATGCATAATAATGAGTACCAATTACGGTAAGATGCTAAGATGTTAAACGGGTTAACTACGAACCTATTATGTTAGAAGAACACCAACATTTCATTCCTTAACGAGAGACTCAATCAACGCGAGTGTTCTTCCAACACAAGATTCGTAGCTAACCCGCTAAGATTCATAATGACATTCTTTTACAGTAAATTGATAATCATTGCTCAGCTCACCTCACCTAAAAGTCAGTCTACAACGCTGGCATTCACGGTAAACGAATTAGCAAGGCCATTCGCAGCGAGAATCAAGTGCTAATACAATACGGGATACGGGTGCGCCTGCTTTACTGCCGCTTTACTGCTAGGGACGCGCCTAGAGGACTGTTTCAAGACTGAGACTGGACGGGAGAATAGGATCACGGTTTGAATCAAGTGCTAATCTATTACATGCTATGGGTGCGCATGCTATACTGCCGCTTTACTAAATAGGACTGTAAAGATAGGATGGCAGAATTACACCGGGCATTTTCCAAAAATTCTCGAATTCTATCTGAATATCATAAAGTGCTGGTTTTTAAATTTTAACCGCATATATGATTTCTAAATTACACGAAATAGATTAAGTGATTTTGATTAACAAACGAATTGAACTGAAAAAGTGATAAAAAATTATGAAATCGGCTAATATTTTAAAATATTACCTAATAATCTGAGCGTCTGGTCGAAGCGACGTGTGACCCGAGATTTGCTGAGTATCTGGCGCAGTACATCAGCTTGTCATACAGCGAGACAATGTAGCCAGCGTCTTAGCCGGTCCGACGGTGACTGAGGGAGCACACAATTTAACACATATGAGGTTGCCATTTTCGAGAAACTACCTACCTAGTACCTCATCTTCCCTTTTTAATTAATCAATGATGTGGTGTCAGTGTCTTAATTTTTAACCGATTTCAAAAAAAGGAGTAGGTTCTTATTACGACTGTTTTTTTAAATGTTGTTTTATCTCAGAACTTTTGACTTGGGTGCTCCGATTTTCACGATTTTTTATTTATTTCAAATAAATAAAGCTCGTGCTTCCCGTGTGGTCCCATTTTAATTTGGTCTTATTCTAACAATGGGATCCGTATAGTTGAAGTCGGTTTATAGTTTTTTTCAAACAAAAACAATTATTATATAGCTCTTCCAATTTCAGCCTTGTATTTACTGTCTTGTTTTAGCCCATCCCTAGTGATCCAATTGTAAGTCAGCACGCACTCGTGTTTTATGAGCGTCGTCGATGGAATATTCTGAATTGGGATGCGGAAACAGATCCTTTCATATTCAATCTTTTTGAGAAATAGATAATGCATTATGATTATCAATCTGGAATCTAGGAGGCTTGTCTTCAGGTAGCTTCTTTGTTTGGTATCGCCATGCATCTATCTATATAATATCAATTGCATTCAAGCAGTCAGATGAGTGCAGTGCAGATTGCTGAAGACAGTGTGCTATGACGCTCATTAGGGGAGGCCTATGTCCAGCTGTGGACTGATGATAATGATGATTTATTGTTAAAGCAACAATAGAAATACATACTCTGTCAAAATTTCCTCTGCCTGACTTTTACGGTTCATAAAATTCAGCCCGCTGACACACAGACAGGAGACTTAGTAATAGGTACACATTTTGAGATCCTTACGCGTACAAAACCCTAACAAAATCATCAGTCCAGAACTGATCATCCTTTGTGCTATGCTATCCGTTTTCATTGATATAAGTACTTTTTGGATATCCTCCATGCATCAACTTTGTAAACCTCTTGTATTACCTACGTCCGTTGCCATGGGAACCGCTAGAGATAAATTATTATGATGAGTGAAATTATCTTGGAAGAATAAAATTATAATGTTATGAGGGTGTTTTAGATATTTTTAGGAGATTCTTAATTCGACTATGTTTTTTGTATGTTTGTTACATAAGAACTTTTGAATGGGTGATCCAATTTTGGTAATTCTTTTTTGTTTGAAAGCTGGTGCTTCCCCTGCGCTTCCATTCCAATTTGGTTTAGTTCAGACATTAGAAAACATTTAATTGAAGTTGGTTTATAGTTTTTTAAAATAAACTCAATTATATAGCATTTAAGTTTTATAATAGACCTGTCAAATTGGCAAAAGGAATCGGAGGACCGTGATCGGTGGCGCAAAATAGTAGCGAAAGGAGTTGTTGCTCATGACGAAGTGTGGTAGGTAGGTACCAACTCAGACCAGTAAAAAATCAAGACAGAGTGGCACCTGCCGACAAAATGATGGCGGTTTCGTAAACATGTGCGCGTTTGATGAGTGTTGCCGTGTAGTAAAAACTAATTACCCCTAATATTTTATTGTATTAGCAGAATTAATGGATAAGTAAATAGATAAGAAAACATTTTTTCAAATTGTATAGGTATTTACCTCACTTGGAGGTATATAAGTATGTTTATTCCGACTAGAAAGGGGAAAAACAAAACAATAGTAATATCAAACATTGATTTTAATGGCCTTTATGTATTTTTACATAAAAGGAGTATACGACGGTAAGAGAGGCAAACTTTTTTTGAATTTAATATTATTTTTCCTCTACATGACTGTGAAAAAAAATCTTTCAAGTCACTGCTTTCGGGAGATCTCAATGGAGGCTAAGAAAAGGGGGTGAGAAGGGAGTGGTTTTTTTATTTCGATGCAAAATAAGCCTCTATATCCCTGCAATCGAAAACCCTCAGTAGCACTTACAAAAGGGGAAGGAGGGCTGGGGGCAATGTAATAAGGTAATACCTTTTTTGCAATAAAAAATATCCCTTTCTATATGAACGCAACGCCATAAATGTTGTTATCCAAATTAGTCTGTGTGCAAGATTTGTTCCGGGGGGCCAAATCTCAAAAAGTCGGCATTTTCCTTAAGTCCGAGACCCGAGATACACATTTTCCTAAAAATGTCCTTGTCTTTGCATGTTATCCTTAATGATATCCCTTAATCGAGCATATTTACTAACATTTAACTTTTAGACCCATACTTAGACCACGATATCTCGTTCGACCCCAATTTCGTCTGATGTTATTTATCCTATAACTACCTCGTTTTGAGACACCTCATTTACTGAAATCGGACTTGTACTTTCAGCGCTACGTGACAAAATAAAATCGGCTACTTACAAACAAACAAACGAAGCCAACCTTATAATATATCCATGCTCCGTCGGGTAAAAAAAAAATAGGTACCTAAGTATATGAATACATAACATTAGGTTTCACGTCACATTAATAACTTCCCCAACAAACGGGGACTATTGTGACGCTTAGTGTTGGCAGCACTTGTGGCAGTTTTGTGTTCCAAGTTGTCATGATAATTTATAAAGTTGATTTACTAAAAATATATGTTTTTAAGTTTACTTATGTATGAAATGTGATTCCATCCTACTTCTTGTGTATTGAAGACTGGTTTTTACGCCATTTTACAACAAAATTTGTCATTTTTTCTGTAAAAAATACAAAATATTATATCGTGACACTCCGCGCGCCGGCATAGCTCGACTGACAAGGTATGGCTTAGTTTCGTTATATGTCTGTGCGTGTAACTGTGTACGTACACGGCTAGGCTTAGTTTTGCCTCCATCAGTGAGTCGGCCGGCGAAACTCTGTCTGGTTTTTTTACTTCGTCTGAGGGTACCAAAAGCTTAATGACAAGTGATTACTAAGGCACCAACGGGCTGCAGCGGCTCCCAAGACCCACCATTATATACCGGGGTGCAAGGATTCCATGCTGCGGCCGCATCATATTTTAACGTTTCCATAGGAACAACGCGTTTGAAGCCGCGGGGCTAGTTTTATATTAGAGTAGAAGTAGATAATAGATAACTTATAAACGCTGTAAATAAAGATTTTCTTAATCTTATTCTAAATCGATTGGTTTACCCGACTGTAGGTACCCCGTGTCGTGTTTGCTCAGATATTTGAATAACTTTATTCAAGTTCAAGCTTCAATATCCAACGAGACCACTGTAAGCAAAGTTTAAAACGAACTACTTTAGTCCAAAGGCGGGTTTAAAAACATTCGTATTACGGCAGAAGTTGTTCAAAGAGATAAGTTAAATTGATATTCAGACGGACGGAGTTGAGCTTAATTTTTTTAGTTCAACTTCAGCTTGGAGCTAATGATGTTGGGGCTGGCTCGCTTCTGCAGTGCATCAGGGATGTTTGCAGAGTATCAAACGGATGGTTTCTGATTTAGCTATATCATAATACTATACATCCGAATATTAATTTGGTTATGTATTACTCTGACATTGTTTTATTGTTTCTTTCATAATAGATTATTTAGGGTCTTATATTTTTGTTTTATTTTATTTGACAATACCCCTATACACCAGCTTTATGTATGTGAGTACATGTTAATTTAATCTAAATTAATTTATGACATTATTATGTAATTTTGTATATTATTTTAATACAGTTTGACAATGCCCTTTTACAGCAGCATACTTTGACATAAGTAAGTACCTTTTATTTTATTTTATTAATTTATTAAGGCTAAGTTTACAAAGCTGATTGAAAGATTTAGTATTCAATAAGCAGGATTTGCGAACTGTTGATCTTCTAAGTAGGTAGGTACCTACCTTAATATTTTGTTTGGCCTAAAGTGACACAGTAAAAATCATAGGATCTTCTAAGTAGGTAGTTACCTTATATCTTAATATTTTGTTTGGCCTAAAGTGACACAATAAACATCATAGTAAGTTAAAAAGCAACAAAACGGCGTGCTTAAACTTTATGTCTAAGTTTAAGCACGCCGTTTTGTTGTTTTTGATCATGTGTGGTTAGCAGGTAGAAAATGCCATCGGCATTATGCCCAACAGTTGTGTACTTTATTATAATTGTGTGAAAAAAAGTATTAAAATAAATAAATGAACAATAAATTATTTTGGTTATTTTTACCGGCAAACAAAAGAGCGCAGTGAAGGTCCGCCTACGGCGTCGTTGGTGGTTATGGGTTTGTTAACCGCCCTAGGTCAAATGTTTTAGCAATTTTGTTTAACAAGGCTAGTTGTTAATGCAAGAAAATGTTCAACAATATTTACTTAATAATTTTTTCTACGTCTGGTATATATATTGTTGGCAATTTTAGCCAATCGCGATCCCAATATAGAACAGATTTATGAATCTAAGCAGGTTAGCTACAAACCTTGTTTATTTTGGAAGAACACCAACGTTACATACCGTAGCTGGGAAATTTTTCAGTCTGGGTTAGTTGACCTATTTACATTTTTTTATCAATTTATGAATTCGTCAAACTACGATAGTTAAAAAAAATATTTGTTGTTGTGTTATAATTATTTTTTTATAACATAGTTCTAAAGCCTTCACTTATTATAGTAAACGCCCCGTTGGTAAACATATTCTGTAGGTATTTAGATAAATAAGGTTGCAGATTTAAGTCCCGCCGCCATGTAACGTTGGATTTAATTAAGTTTTTTATAGGAATTATTTTATACTGGCTCAGAAAGTTGCTTATTCTTTTCCTAAAGATACGGTAGAAAGCCTGTCTTTGCCGGCGTACCGAAACGCGGGAGGAAAATCTCAATGCAATTTCATTTCTCACTCGTTCAGCGGAAGGGAAAAGTGTATGGAAATACATTTTTAAGTTTCTAAAGTGTTATTTTTTTTTCTGAAATTTCATAATAGGTCAGACGTCAAAATGTTTTACTCAAAACCCGCCATATGATATCGGCCTTTTCTATATTCGGAAAATTATTTAAAAAAGAACCATGTGCAAATAGTAGATACGTGCGCGTATTTATTGTAACATTGGAGTTTACAATTTGAATTTACTTTCTGTTTGTTTAAAATCTACCGAGTATTTTCTCGTGCCTCAAATTACACTCGATAGGAAATGGGCTCTTTCTGCTCTTATTTCTGCGATATTTTTTATATTAAAATATCAAACAATATAAGGACCAGTAAAGTACCGCAGAAGTAGTGCTAGTCGGATTGGGCAATAATGACCTGTTCAGAGGAGTTGGCGATTGCTCAAACTACTCTTGGATTTTGTTTGACCCTCTTTGATGGGTTATTTGTAAACGTGGTCTTTGTTTTTTTACTGTAGTACTTCTAAAAAACAATCTATGTAGCGAAATCTGAGTGGGTATGCTAATCCACACTATCTTAAAAATAATACTGCGACGAAACCGCAAGGTACCGTGTAGCGAATACCGCGAATGGACTAATTTAAACTGATACATATTATACAAGATTTTCGGTAAAATTAGCGTTTTTTTAAAATAGGATTATGTCACTACCTACGATAACTCCAAATTCCTCAAAATTAATTATAATTAGATATTTAAATATCGACGTGCAGTTTACGTACCTACTTAGCTCTTATTTAACTTCTTTCCTATCTTTATAACTACAGTCGCTAGCGAGTATATAATCTGAAAGTCATGGTACATTGTGTGTCTACCATGAGTTTTCACAATTTATACTCGCGGCTGTAGTTATAAAGATATAGATATAGATACATTTATTTGGCCAAAACAGGTGACTACATAGGTACAATGGCTATAATGAAGGTAAGCTATACATAGATAGGTGCATACAGATGCAAAATTGGCGACTGTGCTGCCCCTGTTGGCCAAAAAGGGTCAAACTCAGCTCTGTGCTGAACCACTCGTGTGCGCGGATCAGCGCTGGCTTTCAGTTTGATAAAATTTGATAAAAATGTATGGAAACTTCTAAAGCGCCTCTAGCAGACTGTTGGGTACTAAAATGCTCAGGAGATAACTATCTGCGTATTAACTAACTACTGTAGTGACATCAGGCGATTTAACTGTGACAACTCATGGTAGACACACTGAGGTAGGTACGGAACGGAGGCAGGTAGGGACTTAGTCGATTTTTTGTCACTGTCTTTGATAATAATAAATATTTTTATAGCCAACTTTTATAAATAAGGAGGCAGTCCGATTTGGGTCGTAGACAAAGATGTTGAGCATGTCATTTTCTTTATAGCCCTTTTCTATTCCTTCTATTGACCAGGGTATTTTCTTGTAGTTATGTATGTATAAATGTATATGTAATGTACCTAGGCTATTTAAAAAAAAAACATTCCCTCGTTCATAAATCACAAAACATCTTTTGAAGATATTTTCTGACTAGGCTAGCTAATGCTGTGTCAAAGTCCTAGAAACACCTACGCATGTGGTCTGAAAATAAACTCTATCAATATCAACTTTTACCTACTTATTTGGAAAATTTCATTATGCTCGATTCAGTCGTCTGTGACGCGTTATGGTATTGATAATTCAGTTTGTTTTAAAAACTATAAACTGACTTAAATTCAGTCGAAAGTTCTGAGGTAAAAAACAGTCCTTTTTAACTATATGAAAAATATAATGAATAAAGAAATACAAATACAAAACACATAGATACGAAAATCTGCTTTTAAGAAACTGTTAAATAAAAAAATTGTCTTTCATAATGAGTATATTTGTGAAGGTAATTCCTACAAATGTCGTGTTTACTGTAAGTAACATGCGTAACAGAACAGAACCTAATTTAAGTTTGTTGTAAGTGATATATTATTAAGAGGAAAGATTTGGATTATGTTTGTTTATTTGTATTGAATAGGCTCCGAAGCTACTACACCGATTAAAAAAAAACATCATGCATATAAGCTTGTACATAGTTTATTAAGGCCCATACACCAGTGAAAGTGGCGCCCCCAATTATTTTATCTTATAATTACGTTAAACGCAGCAAGTTTTACAAATCTTACGTTCAGTTTGTGGTATCTATTATAAGTTATTTGTTAATGCCTCTGTAATAGTTTCATTTTGTGAAGCTCAGGCAGAGATACGAAGTTGCGCTTTTTGGCCACCAAACTCTATTTTCGCATCTCCTCCTAAACTATATGAGATAAAATTATGAAAGAGGTATTGTAAAATAGCTCATAATAGATATCACAAACTGAACGTAGGATTTTTTAAAATTCCTATGATAAAAGTAAAAATATGATAAAATACTTATCGCTGTCATATTGGCTCGGGTACGCGCCTTAAGAAGGCTACGAACCCCTCCCAAATCTCAGCGGCCGGCCCGAGTAAATTTGTTGTTGTTTCACGTAGAATCGCATCGTGTTGGCCATTCCGCGGCATTCGCCTTATTTTGGAATTGTGCTCCCTGTGTCGCATTGCACCCCGCGTTTGAGCGAGCGGTTGCAGAAATTTGAAGGAATTTCTCAATTTTTTATATTTTTTCGTACTTTGCGATTCATTTTGAATAATCGACTGATTTCAGAAATATTTTTGTTTATTTCTAATGGTGAATATATTTAGGATGTTTGCAGTGTGACAGATTTTCGAATAAAGGTGTCTAACATGCATAAAAAATGGCTTGAAAATGACTCGATTTGGTGGTCAAAATATGGCAAATTAGTTTCACTCTCATTCAAATATCATAATGTTTTTTAAAAAACGAAAACGCTACAAACATAGCTATTTGTCATCCGATTATGTATGCAAAATTTCAATACGATCGGAAACGTAGTTTCCAAATGAAGCGGGAAGTACGTTTGTATGGGAGCTAAGGTATCCGTTCTGTTCTTTGTAAATCATAAGCGAAGCCTTGGGTCCTGTAATACAGCTTAGGCGGCTAAGGCTAGTTCCGGATCCTGTGGAATCAACATTATATTTTAAATATTTTATTACGTCAGAAATACACGATTTGTATAGACTTACGCTATATTTTATCACGGAATTCCCACGGGAACGGGAGCTACGTGGTTGAAACAGCAAGGCGTTGCTAGAAAATAAATAAACTGGTTGCTTACTTAACTGACGACCTCTGTGGCGCGGTGGGCGAAGGTCCGCCTGCGACGCAGGAGGTTGCGGGTTCGATTCCCGCCTCGGGACAAATATTTGTACGATCTGCAGATTTTTGTTCAGGGCGTTCTGGATGTTTTCTATGTATAATAAAAAATATCTATCGTGCGTGTACACATTATGCGTACCCTTGACCGATTTTGTGAAGAAACAAAAAAATAAAAACGAAAAGCCCATCCGTGGCGCCGTGCCAGTCAGGCGTTAATTTCGAAAAGCCCATCCGTGGCGCCGTGCCAGCAGAGAGGTTATGTTTGATTCCAGGATTAGAATTACCTGTATTCAAAATTTCTGCCAGATCCGTCCAGTAGTTTTGGCGTGAAGAAGTCCATCCATCCATCCATACTTCCATACAAACTTTCGCAGTCCATAGTGTGAAGTGTGATGTGATGTGAAGTGTGAAGTGTGGAGTGTGGAGTGTGAAGTGTGAAGTGTGAAGTGTGGAGTGTGAAGTGTGAAGTGTGATGTGATGTGATGTGAAGTGTGATGTGAGTGTGATTTATTTTTATTTATTTATTTTTAGACGCACAAAACATAAAATAGTGATTAGTGTGATGTGTAAAAAAAAAGACGTGTGGCACTCGGGGACTGCCGCGGTAAAGCTATTGCAATGCCATCTAGAGGCGAGTTGCTGAACTAAAGAGACAAACGTCAAGGTTTTTTCGTTACGGAATTTCTGGATTCGGTCCCCGCGCTCAAGGCCCGCGATAGAAGCTATGCAATAGCTTAAAAACACATTTAATTATGTCTAAAATACCCTCGGACACCCGCAGGCTATGGGGTGTACGAGAGTATTTTAGACAAAATTAAATGTGTTTTTTTGGTAGGGCCACAGCCACAACAGCACAGCTGAAATCCGAGGTTGTTCTCCCGCCCGACACGTAAAACTCCCGCCCGAGCGAAACAAGGTACCTACCTACAAACTTATCTTTGCATAAATAATTACCTAGTAGGTAGGTACCTAACCTACTATTTAATCAGCGGCAAAGATTGCAGGCATGCTGGATACATCAAGCTGAAGACAGAGCGCTATGGCGCTCATTAGGGAGGCCGACCTATGTGCATCTGTGGACTAGTTATAGGCTGATGATGGTGATGATGCCTTTCCGTTAATTCTGGGGGGCAGGAACACAGGCCCTACGATAGTCCTCTGATGGATCCCTACCTAACCTACCCAGATGTTTACCAAACATCTCACTTGATGCCCGCAGTTTATCGATAGCTACCTAGGTAAGCATTTGTCCATACCTACTCCCTCGCACTAAACATAATGTAATCATGATAAAAAAAACACTAACCTTATTAAATGCCTCCTCTAAGGATAACTATTATCTAACAAACTCACAATAATAAAACACACAACACCAATAATTAATAGGTATAGGTACACACACTGATCTGCCTAGCCAACGCGCTGCGGCAAACATAAACTTATCTGCCTAGCCAACTAATAATTAACAAAAGAAAATCACGAAACATAAACATAGTAACCATGTTTATGCACCGCGCAACTGTTCAGACTGAATAACGAACACGTAGGTACTAGGTACTATACTAACTAAAATGGTTTTTCGGTAAAAGTCAAAGGGCCATATTAATAAGAAAACGCTATTCCTTTTATAATCACAACTTACTATAAGAGTAGTTAATCTCAGAGTAAGCTTGTGGTAACGTAGTTTTAAAAACAGTATTATTAAACCTGGAATAATGACGGAGTAGGTATACCTAACTTATTCCTCCGGTTAGGGCTGAAAACAGCATAATTGATCAAATGTACCAACATAAAAATGCTAATAAGTGACTTTTTATGTAATTTTCTGTGGAAATTCAGGATAGTCTGTGGGAATAATTGGAAAAAAGTTGACAATGATCGACAAGATGACAAGAGAGAATGACATAAATCAGTTATTGTATTCTCTTTGACATAAATGAAACAGTTTTTGAAATTTTCTATTTACATAATCCATGTAATAAACATTTTGGAATTCGGAGTATTGTTTATTGTGAGCCAAAAGCGTGTGCGATCAGCTAATGTGACGAGAATTGTATCGGATGGGAAAAGTGCTATGTACCTAAAGCATTGTCATAGCACGTCCTCACCGCACCACAAGAGCCTACAATTGGTCCACTGCTGGACGCAGGCCTTCCCCTGACAAGCGCCGTTGGCTTTTATCTCTTGGGGGGTAATGCCCATAATTCCCACGCTGGCCATACGGGTTGGGGATCGCTGGGCGGTGGTTGTTCTTCAGGAGGCACTGCTGCCTGCCGCCAGCGGATATCCTTTAGTCGCCTCTGACGACACCCGCAGGAAGAGATGTTGCAAATTCTGAGCCGATTCATCACACGGCAAAGATTTGGCGTCTTCACACACGTATTCGTAATGATGAGCAGAACCTGCACTTCACGCATTTTCATTGAATTACCTACGCTATGTATACCTTTATGAATAAGCGCATACAAATAAATACATAATACAAATGAAAGACCTTGGTTTTATTTATTTAAAAGATTATTTAGTAGTCAAGTTAAGGTAACTAATTTAAAATTTCTCTCCTCGGGCCCATGTTCTGATGGCACAGTACAAACTCAGGATTTGCGAGATGATCAAAAGGGTATTGATAAGGTTTTCACTGTTTCACGCGTCTTGTGTTTTGTGGATTCTTAAGTTTATTTTCTCCTGTATTAATGTTAGATCTTGAATGTAGCAGTCTTCCAAATCAGAACAAAGAAGAATACACCATGTACTATCACAATAGATATTTGTTTACTTTCTCACATCTGACGTAACAGACAAGGACAATAACGACTAAACTTAGAGGCTGGAACTTTTTGGAGGTTTTATGTCACCTTACACCATAACTAAACTAGCCTGAACGACGGAATAAAATTTACTTCGAGACTAACCTCGGAACAGCCTACTCCTTCATAATTCTCTGTTTATTAGTACAAATTTTACCTAAAATGAGGAATAGCGGTGGATTAAAGTTGCGCACTCGATAATCGGATTTTATAAATAAGGCCAATTGAGTTTACACGCGCGTAGGTATGCGGCCTTTGCTTAGCCCGCCCGCCCCGCCGCGCCACGCCATGCCCCAAACGTACAAACGTAGGTTATAGGTATGTGTGTATGTACAAACGTAGGTAGTTACTTATTGTAGACAAAGTAAAATGTGTTTAAAATCATGGACCTAGCAAAATTCACGGACGGAGTCTCATTAAGAAATAAAATGAAGCACTCGATAGTCTGTCCACCCTCAGTACGTACACGAACACACTCACACATTGATATCATAGTCTGTCCATCGACTGCCAGCCATTACGGCTTTAGACGTCAACAGATGTACAGCGTTGTAAACAAATGTAAATAACGAAAAATGCATTCTTGTCTTCTTGTCGTGAAATGTCGCGGAAACCACAGTCGTTTCGTCAACATAAAACACGGGATCACATCCACAAATAAATTTATTGGTTCATCAACATATTACTTCGATGTGACACAAAATTATTATCAACAGAAAAATCAAAACAAAAACAAAAACTGTCTTCACTTTTGAATCTGTAGGATTCCGTCCGTAAATTTATCTACGTCCATGTTTAAAACATTGATTAATTAAAAAGGGAAGATAGGTTACGTTCTCCCAGCGCTTACTCAAAAATTGGCATGTGTTAGAACTACACGCAAACACATACGCTCACAGTTATATTTCCAGCCCTGTGCAATACAAAGAAGAACAAAGACGGAAAGACGTATCTAAGTCAGAAGTGAGACCGAGACAACAATATTTCACGCGAATCACGACCGCCCGTGCCGCCGCCGCCGCCGCCGGTCAGACGGTGACTAAGGTTGGAGCACACAATTTTACACAATATGAGGTTGCCATTTTTGAGAAACTAGTACCTCATCTTCCCTTTTTAATTAATCAATGGTTTAAAATGTTAAAGTTTCTAATGAATTATTGGCATACTTCAAGGTCATGGCTGCAAATTAAAGTACGTATGGTTTATCCATATTGAATGAAGCATGTTAGTAAACAAAATACGACACAAATAACAAAATCTCACTTGCTTGGCGTCGAGTTTTTTTCAGATATAATTGTAAGCAATTTTTATTGAAGGGAGGATCTAAAATCGACAAGTAATGTAAATTACGTATGCGTATACGGACGCGCCAACGTATGTTTACGTTTATGCCCCATTCAAAATGGACACGGTATAGGTAGGTACAAATCACACTAATATTATAAATACGAAAGTTTCTATGTATGTATGTATGACGTTACTTCTTCAAGCCAAAACTACTGGACGGATCTGACTGAAATTTTGCATACAGATAATTCTAATCCTGGAATCAAACATGGTCTACTTTTTATTCCATAAATCAGTCCCGTGGGATAAAAATCACCTTTTAACGTTTCCACAGGAACAACACGTGCAAAGCCGCGGGGCGCAGCTAGTTATTTACGAAAAGATAAGTTTGTAGTCTCGTCTCGGGAGTTCTAGGGCATTTACACGGACTACAAGTTGACACGGACTGCAAGTTGTACACGCATCGACTGCGGTCGACGGCTTCCATTGGCTGCAGTCGACTGCAGGCGACGCGTCGCCTGCAGTCGACTCCAGTGCAGCCAATGAAGTGCCGTCGCGACGGCACTACCCGGCACGGGCCCCGGCCCATGCCGCGTGCCCGTGCCGCACGGCGGCGCGCAGCCGCGGCGCGCGCAAGGGCGTGGCGCGGGCGCGGGCGGCGGGGCTACCCGAAGGCCTTACGCGCGCGCGTCTTTGATTTTTACCGACAAAATTTAAAAAAAGGAAACTTGAGTCTTATGATTATTACTTTAGAACTCATAGGAGATATGACAGCGCGATTTCGGTCGGCGGCTACTCAAAGAAATATTCGGCTTTTATAAAGGGATATAATTTTACCTAATTTCACGAATGTTTTTATTATTTTGTTTTAGTACGTGATCCTGGTCTGAATAGTCGCGCGCGGTGTTAACGTACCTACTGACCGTTTCGTGTATTTTTTGATAATTATTAGAAGCAGTTTAGTTTATTAAGTTTTCAGTATTTTAGTGAGTTAGTGTTATTTTTATTTATTATTGTTAGGAAGGTACCTACCTACCTACATTATGTTTAGTGCGAGGGAGTATGGACAAATGCTTATGTGCTACGGTGAAGCTAGAGGAAATGCGTCACAAGCCTTGCGAATTTACCGGGATAGGTACCCAAACCGGCAACATCCGGTTGATGCTAGAGTCATCACGGCGGCCTATCAGAGGGTTCTGAGTGATGAACGGATTACTCCTCAAAGGCGCGGGGGTGGCAGAGAGGTAGGAGTTCAGGTGCAAGAACGGGTCTTGGACCTTGTCAGGAGAAACCCTCGTGTAGGAACGCGGACTGCAGCAAATCTGCTTAGAGGTCGTGGAACCGTAGTATCCCACCCGACTGTGCACAGGATCTTAAATAAAATGTATGTATATAGAGTACCTACTCACTCATTTTCTTTCACTATTTTTTCGTGACTTTCTTCATTAATAATAAATGCACTTTGTTCATTCATATTCAAAACACTTTATACACAAATTTTACAAGTACAGCTATTCACTGTTGTACATAAATACTTATACACCTATATACTTTCTCATAAACAGCTGCATAAGTACGAGTATTCGTCCGATTATATTATACGACGCACACAACCCGTGCCGAAGACTGCCGAACTGAAACGACGTTAGACGATGCGATGCACGGCCTTCAAGCCACACCTCCTTGCCCGGCGGAGTGGGGGGACCTCAGGTTTTTGCGTTACGGAATTTCTGGATTCGGTCCCCGCGCTCAAGGCCCGCGATAGAAGCTATGCAATAGCTTAATAAATGTTTTTTCTTTCTTTCTTTCTTTATGTGATAGGTAGGTAGTACTGTTATATTGGGTCGGGTTAATTTGTATATATAATATATATATAATTTGCGACCTTAATTTGTCTCTCGACTCTCATTCAGATGTAGAAACAGTAGGCTCCATGGATGCTGTGTTGTGTTGCGACGCTATCAGAGGTCAGTGCATGAGACTAAACAAGCTGATACCGTCCATATCAAAACATCATGACTTATTTATCACACTAATATTATAAATGCGAAAGTTTGGATGGATGTTTGTTACCTCTTCACGCCAAAACTACTGAACTGATCGGGCTGTAATTTTGCGTACAGGTAATTCTAATCTTGGAATCAAACATAGGCTCAAACATACTTTTTAACCGACTTTAAAAAAAAGGAGCAGGTTCTCAATTCGACTGAATTTTTTTAAGTTTATTACCTCAGAACTTTTTACGGGGTGGTTCGATTTTCATGATTCTTAGTTTTTTTTTCTTTATTTGAAAACTGGTGCTTTCCGTGTGGTCCTATTTTAATCTGGTCCGGCTCTGACAGTGGGATCCATATAATTGAAGTCGGTTTATAGTTTTTTTTAAATAAAATCAATTATTATACCATAAATCAGTTCAGGAACAACGGGTGCTAAGCCGCGGGGCGCACTAATATTATAAATGCGAAAGTTTGTATGGATGTATGGATGGATGGATGTTTGTTACCTCTTCACACCAAAACTACTGAACGGATCGGGCTGCAATTTTGCGTACAGGTGATTCTAATCCTGGAATCAAACATTGAATACTTTTTATCTCATAAATTATTTCCCGTGGGATAAAAGTGAACAACGGGTGGGAAGCCGCGGGGCGCAGATAGTATGTACATACATAATATCTGAAAGGTATATCTATGATATGAGTTTTATAGCTTACGGCGCCTGTTTCCGGTTATTGATGACTATATCTAGCTTCTGCCCACGGCTTCAAACGTGATTTCAATTTTACAGGGTGACTCAGAAAGGGCCATATTTTTTCTATTCGTGTTCACGTGTGACATTACAAAATATTTATCTTGTTGGTTTTGCTCGATTTTTTCAGTAAATAAAAAAAAAATACTATCCCTTCGAAATAATTAGAATAATGTAAGAATATTTATACATAAATACATACTCTAATACCTACTTAAGCATAAGTTATAGTATTAGTTACAAATAACAAACATTTTATACATGATTAACTATTTGTATAACCTCTTAAGAAATAGCCTGCGCAGTGCGCACCATTTGCTTAAATGAATCACGTGTTTTTGCATTACGAATATCCAGAGGCAAATCATTCCACAACCGCACTGCCTCTACAGAGAAAGAATTTCCAAAGATGGAGGTGTTATGCACAGGAGAAGATTATCGGATCTTAAAGTAAAAAAGACCAGAAGGGTCTTTTAAGACTGAAAACAGCAGACAAAGAATCCTGAGTTTTCTTCGTTCGCGGATAGGTAACCATTTGAGCATAGCTCGGTATTTGCTTACATGATCATACTTGCGAAGATTGGGCTTGCTTTGAAGAGTTATTTTAACTTGCCTACTGCAACAAGCAAACCTGCCTGCCAGCATTATTACATCACATCTGACTGCCAATGCTCTGCGTTCACTCTCTATGTCTTCCTGGCCATCAAGGGTAACGGTAACGTGTAAGTATTTATACTTGTAGACGCGTTTAAGTTCCACTCCGTCAAGCTTTATTATTGTCACAGAATCAGGTACTTTACCGATGGCCTTTAAGACCATGTACTCGCCTTTTTTACAATTAGGTGAGGAGTACGCTCATAAATATGGCTTGATCTAAGCCATATTTGTGAGCATACTCCTCACATATTCCCAGCAGCCTTCTTAGAGCGTTAATCGATGGGCAAAGCAGTACCATGTCGTCTGCGTAGCTCATATTGTTTATAAAAACATTATCAACCGAGCATTAACAATGTAAAAAGCTTCATAAAAGTTCATCAAGGTTTCAATCTTATTGAAAAACAAATAATTAATGGCAAATGAAGGTGTTACCTCAGATAAAAATTATATAAATAAATCATGTTTGTTTATAATATCTAGGCAGTAAAAGCAATAAATATAGGCGAGTGAATGTTTATGAATGGATAAGAATGGGTTATTGAAATAATAAGTTTTAATGAGGTAATAAAAATAGCATAAAACCCGAGAGAGATCGGAATGGGATGGATCCATTTTAGAGACACCATATAGTATGGTATGGACATTTTAGAAACTCTTCGACACTCTACGCCTCAGAATCTATAGTGAGTTGCTTCCATTCCAAATAAATAAATACTGGTGCACAATTCACACAGCATTATCCAGCCCCAAGCTAAGGTGAGCTTGTGTTATGGGTAGGGTACTAGATATCTTATCTATCTGTACAATATACTACATAAATAGATATTTTTTACTATATAAAGAAAACATCTAGAACCCCCTGAATGAATTTCTGCAGATTTTACAAACATTTGTCCCAAGGCGGGAGTCGAACCCTGTAATCTCCTGCGTCGCAGGCAGACCTTCGCCAGATGCGCCTTAGAGATCGTCAAATGCAAGAGATGTTGATGGTGTGTAAACTACTTTTTCCGAACTGAGCCGGTTGGTCCATTGTGCGTATGTAAAAGATGCTCTCCGAACTGCAATCTCCAACCGGCATACCCAGCGCAGGAAATATCATAGTCTCCACCCTGGGCTTGCGGGTTGGGGATCGCCGTTCAGAAGTAGAATCTGAAAGGGGCGCTGCTGCCCGTCCCGGTGGATATTTCTTAGTCGCTAACGACACCCGTGGGAACAGTTCAGAGGGCCTAGACAATGTTACAATCGATGTCGAAAGCGACAGTAGAAAATTCCAAAAATGTATGGGTATTGACGTATGCCTTAGATATGTCACGTGATTTGTTTCGAACTTTTCCCTACGAATCTTTCAATTGTTTTCGCTTCATAGCGACTGCCAGTTATTGGCTTCGCCCTCAGGTGGTGTAAATTATGATGATGATGATGAATATGCTTCCAAGCCGATTTCGGCTACGGCGACTGTATGCCTGGTCAGGCGTTTTATCTTAAGACATCAATCATGGTGTAAATTCTAAGCCTTCACACAGAAAAAAAAAACTCTCTACTTTGAAAAGGTTCCATCTATTATTATCTTATATTTTTAATAGCGTGTGGTCTATAGCTACGCTAGGTATGTCACATACAACTCAAGTTCTCAAGTTTTCCTATAAGTAGAGATAACAAAATGCTTCCGAGATTTTGTTGCCATTTCACCGTTGGTTTTCAGGAAAATTTTCTAGTGGATATTTTTATAATATCTCCCTGAAGCCATATTGTCACTTTATCTGGTAAATTTGGAATTTTGGTCTTCAGAAAGTATGGTCCATAGACGAAGATAAGGTTTTCTTATTTTTTTTCAATGGTCATACAATAATTATTTATTCACGTAGAAATAGTAGGTACTTTAAAATTTCTGATTATGTAGTTTGACCTACTACAATGTGTTATTGCCCGAATATAAAAATATTATTAGATTTTATTGTTTGATACGTAAACCAATATTGGCCTTGGTCTTTGCCCAGCAGTGGGAGTGGGGAAAAATAAAAATAAAATGTACGCCAGACATGAATTTTAATACAGTTCAGTGTAAGATTAAAAGTAAAATCTGTTTTCTTTAGATTTTTTTTGGCAATTTAGAAACTTTTTCAGCTTTCCTTCTGTTTGAATATTAAGTGTCGTATCTGTTTTGTCCCGTTTATCTCAACGAAAAAAACATTGCTTATCTCAACGCAATAGGGTTTATTATGCGAAGATAACGCAGATAAATTCAAGGCACTTTTGCTATTTAAAACTTTAACTGTGTTTTGTAAAGTTGAAAGTGATTCTCTTTTTTGCACGACTTACGCCATTCGTCTCTGTCACTTTTCAATTTGCATTTTTAAAAGGCTTTTATTTTATTTTGTTTCGTAAAAACGCGTTTTTGTATTATAAAGGTATAGATAGGTGGGACGCACTTAGTTGTAAGTAATATAAATTATAAGGCTTTCAATAATGTCAATATTATTATAGAGGTAGGATGGGTTATTTTTGCGTAATTCTACAGCTGGCCAATGAATGACATGCAGAAACAATCGGCCCATCCGACCATTTGCAATATCGAGCCGAGGTTGGGGTCACTGATGGGCCATCGCACAGGGGTACAAAACATTCGGATGTAAGAGTCTGTCTAGTAGGTATTTCTTGTTATCCGGAGCTAATTGAGGCCTAATGAATGACAAGTAGAAGGGTATTATAGACATCGGCCCATCCAACACATACTTGCAGTACTATCGTGTAGAGGTCGGGGTCACCCGGCGGGCCATCGAGCAGGAGTGCCCAACATTTGGATCTGAAACTTTCGGTTTTTTTTATCTCTTTTGCATGTATTGACAGCATAGTCGGCCTATCAGGTATAATCGTTGATATTGTAAAATTATGTTTTATGAACTTAGATAGGTACCTACTATAATTATTCGACATTCAGAAATTTCACTCCTTCGAATGTAGTCACTCTATTGTATTTTACCTGTAAATATTTTAATTTTAGGTATTCTAATACGTACCCACCTATCGCAGACGTATTCGTAGAATTTTCAATTTCGAAATTTCAAAATTTCGACTCGTAATTTGAGAGTGGAATTTGATAGGTACCTTTCAACGCTAAATAAAAGAGGTTTTCTCAAAATTGTTTACAGGATTCCATCTATCCTAGAACCACAATGTAAATAAAACTTACTTTTAATCAATTGGTACTAGTATAGCAAAGAGGATTTAAAATTAAAATGCTTCATAAAAGGAAAAAACCATTTTAAAATTTGTATTTGTATGCCACATGTATGAATCAATACATTCATACATACAAACCTCTATTTCTCGTAGATCATAACGAAAATCCGCGCGCGTCGCTACGAATAGAAATGGAGCGTGGAACCGTAATAATATTCATAAGTTGTTGTTTGTAGGGGCTACGAATGCTGAAATTTACCTTTATGGGTTTCAGACTTTGTTCGAGCCAAAGTAGCCAAAAATTGGGTAATTGTTGGTACATCTGCGAAAACTCATTAATGAACGAGTTTTACCTTTTCTAAGCAGCATTGTCCGAATTTTCACGATTTGATTTGAATTAAGTAGGTAACCGAGTACTGTAAAGTTCTTCTGCGGTAACAGGTAGAAAAAATAGAAAGGAGGAAAGAATCGATTGAGATTAATTTGTTTTTTGTTTACGAATGTATTTTTCTAGGCAGGGTTAAAATTTTTCTGTAATGTTTTTAAAAAGGCTTCTATCTCAAAAAGAAATGGTCGGAAAAGTCCCTCAAAGCCGCAAAATTTTACTACAGCGCCGCAAATGTATCAGGCGGGCTGATCATTGAATACAAGCAAACTGATACACACTACAAACCTAATAAACACGAATACAACGTTTTGACCAATGAGGTGAACCCTAATCGAGTAGAGTTAAAGAAAAGGTAAGAAAAGTCCCTTAAAAAATTTTTTACAAATTTTTTATGGATTTTTGACGAACCGCTTATTAGATGAAACGCTTATTGGACGAAACGAGTTTTGGACGTAGAGTTTTTTACTGTAAATGGACAAATTGCGACTTGCTAACAAGTAGATTTTAAAACAACTTTCCCTACGTTTATGAATCATCATACTTTTAGGGACCTCGTTTAACACTAGCGTTATGTATCTATGAGGTAAAACCTTATCGACTAGAGTTCGAGCTACACTGATGTTGACATGAAGCGACTGGCAAACACAATTGAGGAGGAATGCAGGCCGTATGGATTTTTGACGAACCGCTCCTTAGACCGCACGCTTATTGAACGAAATGCATCTTGAACGAATCGCTTAAAGGACGAAATACGCATTGGCCAAATCGCGTCTTGGATGAAATGCGTGTTGGACGAAACGAGTTTTAGACTTAAACGCATTTGGGACAAATGCTTCTTGGTGCAAACGTGTTTAAACTGTGATTTCGGATCTATGAGGTAAAACCTTATCGACTAGAGTTCGAGCTACACTGATGTTGACATGAAGCGGCTGGCAAACACGATCTAGGAGTAATGCAGGCCGTATGGATTTTTGACGAACCGCTCCTTGGACTGCACGCTTCTTGAAAGAAAGGCATATTGAACGAATCGCTTATAGGACGAATTGCGCATTGGCCAAAACGCTTCTTGGATGAAATGCGTGTTGGACAAAACGCGTTTCAGACCTTAACGCATTTCGGATAAATGCTTTTTGGTGCGTGTTTAAACTATGATTTTGGATCTATGAGGTAAAACCTTATCGACTAGAGTTCGAGCTACACTGATGTTGACATGAAGCGGCTGGCAAACACGATCGAGGAGGAATGCAGGCCGCGGGTTGGTTCGCAAATACCGGAGGTCGGTATTGGGAACCACAGCGATTTACATTTAGCTATAAACCTCTATGTTGGTTTATCTAAAGTTCCGTTGAAGTTGTTTGTTTGGTTCTCTTGGGGTTGCCAGACGTTTAGAGTATGTAAGAATCAAAATGTAATGTCAAATGTAAGAAAAATCTTTAAAAACCTATTTGATTTATGGACATCCAAGAATTTGTATGAAATTATAAAAATGAAAAGATACAAATTGAATGGAACCTTACAACTGCGTTTTGAGGTAGGTCATTATTTAATTTATCTTAATTTAATAATAATTTCTTAAAGTGAAGAGTCCTGCAAAGTTGATCTTATCCCCGGCACCAGATATTGCTGTGTTGTCCGGGATTACTGTCCCGGTTCCTTGACTGTTGAGACAAATCGAGAGGTGGAGTATTAGTAAAAAATTGTTAAATTAATTTTACGTCTGCATATGGTAGTAACATGTTTAAGATTACTTAAAACACCAACTTCTATCAAGCCTTATCGTCCCATAAACGTCTACTGCTGAACATAAGCCTCCAAACGATACCACGAATAGCGATCCTGAGCCGCCTTCATCCATCGACTCCCTGTGACTGTTACAATGTCGTTGGTCCATCGAGTGAGAGAAGTTCCCACACTCTGTTAAGCATTGCATCGCGGTTGCCACTCGAGAATCTTTACTCCCCAACGAGGATCTATCAAGTCTGTTTAATCCTAATTCGAAATCCAAAAAATATCTAACGTATTTATTCTGACAAAGACCCATTTAGTTTCTGCCCCAAAGCGAAACAAGCCTTTTGAACTTTGGACGTAATTAAATCTATGGATTAGTCTAGTTTAATGTTCTCGCCAATAAATTCGTCCTTAGTCGTGTCGTGAGAAGAATCTCTATGGTTTTTTGTATTTATAATGATAAATATTCAAATATTGTATAATAATATGACTAGTTTCTCACGCGGTTTTGCACGTGTCGTTTCTACGGACACGTTTGATTTATGGGAAACGACTAAGGTCCGCGTTTTAAAGGCCTCGACCTTCGGCTTTCATTGCTGCTTGTCCATCAAGGGCAAAACTTACCCCGCTGCGATGGCACGCCAGCTTAGCACGGGAATTGTTGTTTGGTAGAATAGAGAAAAATGACATTGCATCATACATTGCGTAAATTATTGAAGTTTCGGAATGAATTTTAAACATTTTACGCATTCGATGACAGAGTGACGTAATTTTTGACGCTTTCGGCCATCATCATCGCAGCTAGCAACACAGCCATCACCGACCTTGGACGTAATGTCCTATATTTTAAGCAAGACAATTAATTTACCGGCTTGGATCATCTATGCAAGTACTATTGACACTGTAGTCTTTTGCAAACGAATTTATCTCACAAATTGGTATTCAAGAGGCTCAGAGTAAACATAATTACGTCTACGACTAAAGAACAAAGGCAATCTGATTATCTTTGACGATGCGACCAAATTTGTTTTTACTTCATAGTTCAACATTGGCTAAATAAAGCTTTGACAGTGAAAACGGTAAAATTATGTTTTGCTTTTAGTGTTTTTTCTAAGTAATAATTTAAATTTCTTGAGTCTTCTGCTTAGAATCCTTCTCACATTATGAATGCAAAAGTTTGTGGTGATTTGTAATCGCGTAACTGCGTAACTAATAAATCAAATTAGATGAAATAAATCAAAATGTATCAAATATATATATTTAAGGTTCTAGACTATCATATTATTATGAGCTATCTGATCTATAGATCTGTTTGTTACCTTTTCACGTCAAAACTACCAGCTTTCATAAAAAAATAATCATGCAAATCGGACGACCCAGTCAAAAGTTCTGAGTTCATCTTTTGCGGAAGAATAAGGGTTGCCTTTGGGATGTTAACTCAAACTATGCACGGTCTATACATAAAATCGTGAAATAAAACCTAGAATGCAGGGCGAATGTCATTTTCATTTGGCAGGTCTATACCTCAACTTCAACTTCTGTCTTAATGGCGCCGCTTTTTTATTACCACGACTCTGCGAGTGTTCTGTGTCAGATCATAGCGATATCGTTCCAGTCTGGTTGAACAACTTTTGACATTATGATAATATCTCATTAAAATGTTATGGATCCCTGTTGTTTTTATTTTTGCCGCTAGCTGATAAGAGATGTCGAGATTCAGTGCGTCTGACCCGCGCTCCCGGAGCGTTGTGTTACAAGTGGAACAGTCACTGGTTACTCCAAGTAAGTGTACCTAATTACCTTATACAGGGTGGGGTAAATTCTTGACCCCATAAGGGTAGCTACCGTTTCTTTTGTAGTTAGAAGGTTTTGTTCTTATGAACCTTCTGTTTTATTTTGAAGAAAAAAAGATTGCCATTTTTAGTTTTTTGAAAAAATGTACGGTTCGCCCAAAAAATTACATTTGTCAAAAAAAACAAGTTGGTCTTAATCGACTCTATTTCCAACCAGGAACACTTTTCCCAAAGTAACATACCAAATAAAATCGTAAGTTTGAGCAATAATTAAAAAAACAATTCCCATACATTTTCTATTAAAAAACGAGTAAGTGAAAACAACAATGTCACTCATTCAATGGTTCTTCATTCAAACTCGTTTGCAACTACTTTTTTAAGTTGGTGGGCTAACTTTGAAGGCATATCAGGAATATTTTTTTATTAAAAATCAAGTTATTTACTTACCAAACAGTTTTTTTTTTAATAAAACAGAAGGTTCCTAAGAACATAATAACAAAATAAAAATTTTGAAAAACCCGCGTCGGATATAATAAATAGTAGGTAATCGTAAAAGGAAGAAATAATTTTTGGAAAACCCCCGACTAAATGGAATTGAAAAAGACAATTAGATTATAATTACAATTATAGCTTCCTTTTTTCACCTATCCATTAATACAAAGCCAAAAAAATCCGTCGGGGGGGCTGCAGACAACAGGTTAATCTATACGTTTATTCAATTGTAAATTCAACATAGTTCAAATTTGTTTCTATTATTTGACTATGTGAGATAATCTTTATACCTAGTCATTTAAATTCAGAAACCTTAACCTCAACCTCAACAGCCTAGATTGATGATTATCTCATGGGGGTAATGGCCATAATCCCCACGCTGGGCATGCGAGTTGGGAATCGCATGTTCCCGCCATGGGGATTATGGCCATTATGTTGATATCCCTTAGTCGCCTCTTACGACACCCACGGAAAGAGATGTAGTGGTGCAAATTCTAATCCAGCGCCACACTTGTACCGGAAAATTCTGAAAATAGATGGTAATTGGCAATGGCAGCCCCCCGACGGATTTTTTTTGCTTTGTATTAATGGATAGGTGAAAAAAGGAAGCTATAATTGTAATTATAATCTAATTGTCTTTTTCAATTCCATTTAGTCGGGGGTTTTCCAAAAATTATTTCTTCCTTTTACGATTACCTACTATTTATTATATCCGACGCGGGTTTTTCAAAATTTTTATTTTGTTATTATTTCAAACTTTTTAGAGATTTTCTACTTTACTTACAGCCGATTTTTCGAACGCAGATCATCCTTTTCATTAATTAATCAGTGGTCAAGTCTCTTATCAAGTGTATTTTATTTTTTAACAAGTCAGATATAATACACGCACATTCCTCACTTGAGATGTGCATGAACTTCAGTTGCGTTTGAATACTCGGAAGTTTAACTTTCTGAAACTGAACTGAGGGAGTTTGACGACAGTATCGAGACGTCTCATTTTCCCATAGATTTTAGTAGGTACAGCGCCCCATCTCACCACGTATCGTGCGGACAGGGAACTACGCAAATCCCATACAAATATGAGACGTTACGTTCACGTCTCGTTATTATCGTCAAATAGGCTTTCTTTTTGGTAAGCTTAGAAATCGTTGCGTTTTGTTTCACAATAACCATCAAAACAACAAAGAGGCACAAAAAATCAATTGTGATAGTCAGGTTGATAAGGTAAAGGAACGTTTTTCGCCTAGATAAATGTGTAGAGTAGACCATAGACAAAATCCTACTCACTCAAGTAAAGATTTTGCTAGTGCAACTAGCTAAGTAGCATCAGAGTTACGTTCTATAATAATAATTTACTTGAGCAGAGATTCTAAGCTTGAATTGAACTCACGTAATGACTGCGTAAGTAAAGCTTGGGGCTAATACAATACGGGCCTTAGTAACGCAAGCTGAGTGCACCTGAGATTAGTAGTATACCGACCGACAGGAGCGCGGTCTTTTTTATTTTGATTATATATCAAGAATAAATGTTTTATTTCTATCACACGGCGTTTCTCTTCATATTATTTAACAAGGAACACAGTGTCTAAGTCAATAAAGTCGGTCACCTAGCAACGCACCGCGTTGCCTAGCAACGGGGTGCTTTGCCAAACACAGATAAAAAGGTACAAAAGTACTTTTTTACAACGTAGATTACAGCGTCCCCTGGTGAGCAAACACCATAAAACTTTTCTAAAAACCATCGCCAATAAACCCCATCTACCTTTTACAGTATACTGTGTCTCAATGTCAACACAGATACTGTGTCGCCTTTATTGGCTGATATCACATGGGGGGTAGTGCCCATAATCCCTACGCTGGGCATCCGGGTTGGGGATCGCAGGTTGATGATATAATTATCCTGCAGAAGGCACTGCTGCCCGCCCCTGGTAGATATCCCTTAGTCGCTTCTTACGACACCCGCGGGAAGAGTTGGGGTGGTGCATATTCTATGTCGCCGGCACCACACGGCGAAGTAAGAATCATCGCCACCAAATTTTGAACCCGAAACTGAAAACCGCACCTTAATCGGTCAAGCCGTTTTGGAGATTATTGGGAATATTGTAAATTGCACATACATACATACTACATACATACATACTTACATACATACAAACATCACACCCTAAATGCATATACCGTCTCCGTTCCGTCGCGGGTAAAAAGTACTTTTTTAAAACGTCGATTGCAGCGCCCCCTGGTGAGCAAACACCATAAAACTTTGCTAAGAACCATCGCCAATGAACCCCATACCTTATACTGAAAACTGTGTCTCAATCGAACAAACCGTTCTGGAGATATATGGCAACATTGGTTTTCACTAAATACACATATAACAGCGCCCCCTGGTGAGTGAAGACAATAAAAACTAGCTAAGAATCATCGCCACCAAATTTCGAACCCGAAACTGAAAACCGCACCGTAATCGGTCAAGCCGTTTGGGAGATAATTGGGAACATTGCATTTTGCACATACAAACATACATACATACATACATACATACATACATACATACATACATACATACATACATACATACATACATACAAACAACATCACACCCTAAACGCATATACCGTCTCCGTTCCGTCGCGGGTAAAAACCTTCTAACCACAAAAGAAACGGTAGCTACCCTTAAGGGGCCAAGAAAATGCCCCACCCTGTATATTACCATTTTATTCACCATAGAACTAAGCCTTATGAAGGAACAGTCGCCTCAGTAGTGATTGCGAATTGACCTTTACAGCCGCAGTTATTGATTAGGTACTTAAAGTATCACTGAGTAAAGATTTCGAAACAAAACACTGTAATTCACGTCTCTGAGTGCAGCTGTAGACAAAATTTTCAAAGGCGCGGTTCTCTTTTGTTTTTTTCATACAATTATCCACGCTGTTGTCACAAATTCAGGCTTTCAGTATACGAAAAACAAAAGAAGATCGCGCCAGCTTCGAAAAATATATCCAAACAGTGGTTCAACGCCAACCCATAGGACAAATCAGTGCACTCTTAGGCCCTATTATGAAAGCTTGCTCAGTCATCGATATAAGCTTGAGCAACGCTTTTCTATGGCATAAACGTCACTCAAGCATAGCTCTATGACTGAGCCAGCTTTCATAATACGGGCCTTAGAATGGCATGGAACCATATTGAACTGAAACATAGAAAATCTGAACCATATTGATCGCGCGACTCTTACTTTGAGGTTTCTTCCCGATATGTGATCTCGCGCGGACAACACCAAAGTGACGTAAAATATTTACTGTGACTAGGTTCCGTCCCGTTCTGAATTATACCATCTGTTCGGCCCTGGTCAACCCCTTGTAGTGCAACAATAAGAGTATCGCATATCGGTATCAGTTCCAATCAACATGTCTACAGCAGGCATGTCAAACTCGCGGCCCGTGGCTATTGCCGGAACCGCCACTTGTCTGCGGATCGTAAATTTTGGATGCATTCGCTGCACCAAAAGATTTTTAAAACAGTGTTGCTGAACTTTAACCATCTGAAAAAAGGTCATTTAAACAAATTTTAGATCTTAGGTGTGTATTTGTATGTGTCTTAGGGAGTTTAGTTTTTTAAATTTTACATTGTCCTAAACTTTAGGACAAAATCTAAAAAACTAAACACAATACGAGATATTTTGCATTTAGGACTAGTCTCGTAGTCGTACAACAATAGGAGTATCGCGTCTTCACCCCCTGCCGTATTCAGTGCAAACTCGTACGGAGGAAAGTCACTTGAGTATTTCAGGCCTTGTAATTTACGAAGTACCTACCTATTAACTACTTATTAAACATAATGACATAATGACTAATTGATGCTCGATTGCAGCTATAAGTTTTCTATGTTAGGTTTTAAATAGAGTTAACTAGTTACTCGTTACTTACGTTAGTCTGTAAAGTAACGTTTTTTTTCCATGAATAAATATTTCATTTCATATTAACAATTGGCGCAGATATCATCAAAACTGTTGTTTAATATTTTGAAAAAACTAGTCGCGATTTTTCAAAATATTATATCGTGTTTTAAGTTTTCCGGGACTATTTAATAACATATTCGGGAATATTTTTTTCATGGGACCAATTCGGGATTCATTCATAGTACAATAGTGAAATAATTTTCATAATCGGTCCATGAATGAAGGAGAAATCATAAGTTTACTTTATAAAAGTAATAAACTGGTGTAACTATATTATGTGTATCTAAAATAGGGTTGTTGATGGACTATCACAAAATTTTAGGGATAGAATTGTCACAACGCAATTCATTTATTCTCTTTTTCTGTATCAATAAGATAATTCTGTGATGCAGTTTGCAGCGGGTTCCATTCCTGCCTTAGCACAAAATGTTTTTACGATCTGCTCTTGGGTGTTATGGATGTATACCTAATGAACAAAATCTTATAATTATTTATCGAGTACTCCTAACACAAGCTATGCTTACTTTCGGGCTAGACGATGCTGAGGTTTGTGAACGGTCCAGCAATTATTATAACTATTTTTTTTTTCGAATGGACTTTTACCGCAGATGGCCATGACAGCGTTACCGGACTTTTGGCGGGCGTAGATGGTGCCTCGTCGGTAAACTTTGGGTTGGGGTGACACGCACAAGGGCCACCACTTGGTGCGAGCCTCGGCTTGGGCTGTCGTCAGATGCTACGAGAGGGCATGGAGGTTACGCTTTAGGTGCACGAATACACCTGCAGCGGAAGTCGGGAATTCTTCGACCCCGCTTCCAACGGGGTCGGATTTGGTCGGCTGTGTAGTGTGCGGTAACGAGTCGGTTGAAGTCACCGTTAGCGGCAGTGAGTGGGTCAACGGGGTCACCGAGAACGTGTCTCGGTCTACGGAGAAGTATCTATTTTATAATTATGAACGTAAAGGGACGCTGAATAAATAATTATAATCTGACTCAAGGTAAAAAATCACGCCAGACTCCGATATCAAGTTATTATTTACATTCATGAAATGTATGATTTTCTGTTTATCGTCCATGATTTTACTACTATCAGATATTATAGTACATAGATAACTTGATTGAGGTTAGAGGTGGAGCCCATGATTTTAATAGGTACTGTATTATCTGATATTTAGAGTACAAAGATTACTTGAGGTTAAAGGTGTGTTTTGCACTTCTATGTTTCTAATGCACACAAGTCACACATGATCGAAGCTAAGATATTAACTGATGATAGCTAATTATATGGACCTTTGTAATCAATCCGTAGATATTCCAAAAAACGAAGCAGGGTAAGATGTTAGTTAAAGCAGGTTAGTACCGGAACTACCGTTATTAGCTCTGTTGCAGACCTTTGAAAAATGGCTCTGAATTTGATCAAGTTTTGCTTCAAAATCAATTTTAGGAAATAAGCAGAGAGCTCAAAATCGTTTTAAACCGGACTTGCCTAGCTGGCGGAAATGCTACATGCACCACCAACATAGAATTACAAATGTGTCAGAAGATACACATCTAGTTTTAACTGGTTAGTGTACCCCTGGTGAGGGGGGGGCTTTATCTCATGCGGGTAGTGCTCATAATCCCCACTATGGGCATGTGAGTTCGGGATCGCAGTTCGGTAGTAGAATTGATCTGCAGGGGGCGTTGCTGCCCGCCCCCGGCGGATATCCCTTAGTTGCCTCTTACTACACCTGCGCGAGAAGAGTTCGTGTGGTTTTTTTTTTTTTTTTTTTTTGTCAGAAATAGTCCTTCGTTTGACCGCAATCTCACAATTCTCACATGATGGAAAGCGAAGATGCGGCCGACGATGTATCACGAAGGTCTAGAAGATGGCTACTCCGGACCACATTCCGAAACACAACTGAGTTGCTTCACGGACTGGCCCAGTCCGGAGGGTGGTGACAAGCCACGGCCGAAGCCTACCACCAGAGTGTATCGCTCTTAGCACCACCCAGAGGACACGTGTAGGGTATCAGAGGGTCAACACCTACGGACGTGTGGTGACTTATAAGAAAGAAAAACGGAAATGGCTTACACATTTTGCACCAAACACCTCTCTCCATATGTTGCGGGAGGCAAGGTAAACACGTACAGCCCACAATGGCGGTATTACGCTCATTTTCGCAAAAATAACTTGTGTTCAAGCGAACCCACACCAAACGGCACCATACACAGCAAATCTATTTCTAATTTGATATTGTTATTAAGAAACTTTTCATCAGCAAGCTTAAAAATCTGTATTCACCCCGATACTTTATCGTTTTTGCAGTTTATTTTTAAAAGTAGTTATCTGTTTGGGATTGAGTGCAGTTGCCACCTCCGTATCGTTTGTGTTTTGTTATTAACATACATTAAGATACCAAAAATGTAAACAAAACTGTAAAAACTTATCTTTGGGGCTCGTCTGTCTCTAAATGATTTTATTTTATATTGTGTAATACGAATGTCTACGTGAATCATTATCTATATAGTTGTTTTGATATTGTTCACGTTATGCGCGTCGATTGGTCAATCCTGTTAAATTTTTATTGTATTATAACCGGGCACTTACCAAGGTTTAATTCAGGTAAGTAGGTGTTTAATACCATCTCTTAATAGACAAACACGATACCGGTTGTAGCGACGACACAATTTTAGCGTTTATCCTTAACGGTTTTAGATATTTTTATTCTCAAAAGAATTTACAAAATTCGCTTACTGAGAACTTAAAACTTAAACTTAGTCTAAATATTGTGCCCTAATGCGTAGTGTGATTAAAATTAAAATTTAAACTTACGTAAATGTATTAATTACATTGCTTGTAAAACATTCATTATTGACAACAAAAGATAATTAACTACATCTATTTTTAACATCTAAAAAAAATTGCGGGTAGCTGGTGATTAGTGTGATAACATTACAAGTACAATGGTCCAGCGCTAGAAATGTAAGCCAGTTAGGCCATAGTGCAAAGAATACAGAAGGCCAATAACAAATTTGACTTATAAAGACTACAAACAAATTTTTGCAAGAATATAAAGAAGTGGGTTAGGTAAATACAAATTGTAAGTATCTAAAATGTGTAGTATAATATATGAATAGTTATTGGAAAGAGCCAAATATTATCTTTTTTTAAATTAATAATAATAATAACAAAATTAAACGATTTTTTGTCTTTTATGTTGCCTTAGCAAGGCTAGCATCGCACCGTGGATCGATCCACCGCGTCCTTGGTGTTTGTAACAGAACAGAAAATACAGTGAAACATTCAACAACTTGATTGAGAATTGCAAATTAATATTGTAACATTAGAAATCCTCCCATTGAATCGGTGACCTTCTACAGTAAAGTTAAATCACGTTTGGACTGTCAGGACTGTGTGGTGTCTTAACAACCAAGTCTTTTTTTTATATATTTATTCATTACAATAACAATCACAGTATACATTATGGTAGGGGTACTGATGTTATAAGTCCACTCCAACAGTAAGTTCGCTACTGATTTATTTATTAGATTAAAGTTAACATGAAAGTATAATACGGAAGATAGAAGTCACGTTTGATGCGTGACACATTCCTCACGTAGATATTAGTAAGTTATAATAATATAGGAAGTTAGGTAGCCTTGATATCACATGCATAGCCTGAATAACACATTGTACCTTGTACATCTTGGCCTCTAAAAAAAGGGAAAACAATGTAATGTGTAAGAACAAGATTACAAACACGGTTGGGATTCTTCCCTGATAATGAACACTACATTGTACTTTGTACACATTATATTTGTAACATAAAACCTTGTATGTCTCGTCTCACATTCGTCTAACTTTATTTTTAGTCTAAGACCCGTATTATTACATATTATCTGAAAGAAAAATTAAAAAACAGAAACAACTTCTCAATAATGCAAAATTGAGCAAGGAAAAATCTAGATGTAACTTACAAGAAGAATTGGACTCTTGTTATAGTTTATTAGGACGTAATTCTAAAGATTTAAACTATATGGCAGAAGAAATAGTTAATTTAGAAAGGGCACTTCATGATGTTACCTGTAAATATAAACGAGCCCAAGAAGATGCCAATGAAAACTACCAAAAAATGTTACAAATTGTAAGTAATGATAGTGTATATTCTGAAGTACGGCACAGCAGCACTCAAACTAATCTTGAGAGTACCACAAACTCTTTAACTGAAGATGGTGCTGTAGTGTCCCAGTCACCGCTGTTACTACCATCCGCGATGCTGGCGCCGCCCTCACCTTCGCTCAAGAACCACTGTGGTGCCTCTAGCAGCAACACAGCTCCAACCCCCACTACCAGGTGCCCGTCAGCTCAAACTGCGCCATCTCCAGTTAAAGATTTAGATCCAGACCACAGTCAATATACCCGGAAGACTATAATATACTCAGATGGTTTGGGTGCTGGCATGGGTTTAATACTGAGTGGCTTGCTGGCGCAAAATGTAGTTAACAATTGCTATCCAAATGCCAACATAAATATAATTACCGATAGCATTCAGCAAGATGACTCTCTGAATAAGAGTACAACTTTAATTGTTCAGCTTGGTGAAAGTTGTGTGAAACGGTCACAGTTGATTAGGCTAGTTGAAGTACTTCTGGGAAAGGTACAGAATGGACTAGGGAAACTTATTATTTGCTCCTTTCCTTACTCAAAGTCATTGACATCAATTCAAAATGACAATATATGTAAAAATAACATGCTGATGTACAACATGACATGTCGTCATAGTGATGTATTATTTTTTGATACTAATAACTTTATTAGTAATACTTTTTTGAATAAGGATACAATGTACCTAAGCAAAAAAAACAAACTGAACATTGCTAAATTGTTAGCATATAATATTTTTGATCCCGTTATAAATAGTATAACGCAGTTACCTGACGAGCCTGTCTATATAGTTAGTAGCAGTACTAATGAGGGCATTAAAGCTATTGTGTCAGTAAATACAAATTTAAACTGACCACAGCGACAACGGGAAAGCAAAATTCATTTCATATAGTCCATCAGAATATACAAGGCTTACCCAGCAAAATCCTAGAATTAGAATTATTTTTGAATTATTTGAATGTAGATGTTATGTGCTTATCAGAACACTGGATTGTAAAAAATCAGTTACTGCCCTTCTATAATAACTATTGTTTTGCAAGTTCCTATAAAAGAAAAGCTGCAATACGTGGTGGCTCTTTGATTATAGTTAAAAATAGTCTTAAATGTAAAGAACGTAAAGATATTGTAAACCTCACTATTGAGAGGACTATTGAACTTTCTTGTGTGGAACTGGAGCGACACATCATAGTGTGCGTGTACCGCCCTCCTGACGCAAATCAAGTAGCTTTTGAATGTACTATGGAAGAGGTTTTGCTGAAATTATTTTCATGTAGAAAGGATCTCATTGTTTGTGGCGACTTTAATATAGATATTTTAGTGAATCCCCTCGCCGATAGGCTGCTTAATTTATTCAAATGCTTTAGTTTACGACATCTTTTTCATGATCCTACTAGGGTAACCCTAACATCTGCCACTTGTTTAGATAATATTTATTGCAGTCTATCTCCAACCAACAAAGCAGTAATCAAACATTTCAAATCAGACCACTATGGTCAAAGTGTTAATTTTAGTTATAATCTTAACGATAAAAACAAAGTTGAGAAATATACCTATAGGCCTATTACAGAGAGCCGTATTAAGAATTTTCAAAGTCAAGTGGAACTAGCAGTAGCTAATATAACTTGTTCCGATAACCCTAATGATCTTTTTGCCAAACTTTTAAGTGTTATAAACAAAGAACACAGCGAAGTATTTAAATATAAAACATGCACAGTTAGGGACAGGGTCGGATTTACCGATTGGGCCACTCCCGGTATTTATAGAAGTAGGAATAGACTATATGATCTTTATGGTGCTAGAGAAGCTATGTTAAATGATCCTGCGTTTCTTTTGTATTTAACAAACTACTCAAAAACATTTAAAAAAGTCTGTAACACAGCGAAATGCCTGTTTTTGAGGAAAAAAATTGTAAACTCATCTGATAAAATCAAAGCAACATGGAGACTTATAAATAACGAAACTGGTAAATCTAAGTCACGAAAAAGAGAAATAAGGTTAAAAATTAATAATTCAATACTTATAAACGATAAAGATATTGCCGATGCTTTTGATTCATTCTTTTCTGATATTCCTAAAGTTGTTACCCGGTCTCTAAACTCCTCACCTTCAATCGCGGTTAAATTATTAGAATCATCTGTAGATAAATGTACCGAGGTTTTTATATTTAGTCATGTAAACGCTAATTATATTGTGAAAACATTTAAGTCTATTAACATCAAAAATACTGAGGATCTTTGGGGTATTTCAACCAAAGTACTGAGTTCTATTATTAAGGAAGTTGCTCCATACTTGGCTTACATTTTTAATAGTTGTATTGATGCAGGAGTTTTCCCTGATCTCATGAAATATAGTAAACTGGTTCCTCTTTATAAATCTGGTAGCCACACTGATCCGGCCAATTATAGGCCAATTTCAATACTTCCTGCAATGAGTAAAGTTTTTGAAAAAATTATTCTCACACAGTTGTCCTCTCACTTCAACCTCAATAGGTTGTTACATAAAAATCAATTTGGCTTCACCAAGGGTAGATCGACAACTGATGCTGGTACAGTTTTATTAAAGCACATATTGGATGCATGGGATAAAGCGAAAAACGCTATTGGTGTATTTTGTGACCTTTCTAAAGCTTTTGATTGCGTTGATCATGGTACATTAATAAATAAACTAAGACATTATGGAATTCAAAACAAGGCACTGGACCTTATGCAATCATATTTATCTGATAGAGTCCAAAAAGTAGATATTGGTAAAGAAAGATCTAGGGGATCAAAAATCGATTTAGGAGTCCCGCAAGGATCAATATTGGGTCCTTTTCTATTTTTAGTATATGTAAATGATCTCCCATTTCTAGCAAAAGATCTCTGTGATATAGTCTTATTTGCTGATGATACTTCATTGATTTTTAAACTTGACAGAAATAAACATAATTATGACGATGTAAATAATTCTCTTTCACAAATACTAGATTGGTTCACCGCCAATAACCTCTTACTCAATGTTTCAAAAACCAAATGCATAAAATTCATGTTACCAAATGTAAGAGAGCTCCCAACTAAGATAATGCTAAAGGATGAGATTGTTCACCTTGTAGACTCAACTGTTTTCCTAGGGTTACATATTGATTCATCTCTTCAATGGAGACCGCAAATTGATGCTCTGGCAAACAGACTTAGTTCAGCAGCGTATGCGGTTCGAACAATTAGATACATTACCGATGAAGATACAGCTAGGTTAGTTTACTTCAGTTACTTCCATAGTGTTATGTCTTATGGTATTTTGCTTTGGGGACAGGCAGCTGACATCCAGACTATCTTTGTTATTCAGAAAAGGGCGGTACGCGCTATTTATAAATTAAATCCACGAGACTCGTTAAGGGAATTATTAAAAGAAATAAATATTTTAACAGTAATATCGCAATACATCTATGAAAATCTAATGTATACACACAAAAACAGAGATAACTTTATGAAAAGGTGTGATGTTCACAATAAAAATACAAGAAACAAGAACAAATTACACATCCCATCATATAGATTACGAAAGGTAGGGAAATCATTTGTGGGCAATTGCGTAAGATTCTATAATAAGCTTCCATCTGAAGCAACTGAGCTCCCTATTCGTAAATTTAAACTGTACATAAAACGAAATCTTATCAAGAAAGCCTATTACTCCGTAGATGACTACGTAAATGATGTTAACGCTTGGCCGGATGTCGCCCAGTTCCATACAGACAATAGTATGTAAGACCAGTTAGACTTAGTTATCCTAAGATTGTATTAGTTGATAAGCGATGGACTTGCTAGTGGTTTCTTTTTCACTTCTTCCGCTAGTGGACAAAAAATTGAAGTGAATTAAAGTCAATTGCACCTTATTTCTTGTTGATAGTAATAACTATTTATCAAGCTGTTTAGATAGTAAAAATTTGACTTGTCTAAGTACTTATTTTGTAAGTCTAAAGAAATAAACGATTTGACTTTGACTTTGACTTTATTATAAAAGCCTGCTCAGTCATAGTTATGCTTGAGTAACGCTTTGCATAAGTGTAACTCAAGCATAGGTCGATGACTGAGCATGCTTTCATAATACGGGCCTAAGTGTCAGTAATAAAAAAATTGGAATACAGTTGAATTGAGAACCTCATCCTTTTTATGAAGTTGTTTAAAAATAACTAACTTACCTACTGCATCGGCTTCCATGCTCCATCCCTCTCGCTCGCACAGGGTTAGCGCTAACCTCATTGTGCGTAGTGTTTAATAACAAATTAGAATTTCTAGTACTTTTCTAGCTCTGCAGCGGCAGACCGAAGCCACGTACGCCGAGCAATCTGCGGTGTCTTTGTAGCAAATACTCGCAGCATTTCTGCCTCTTAATATTCTTCTTACTGGTTATCTACATTTGCTTCTTGCCCAGAGACAAGTTTTTATTCTTCATTAACGCATTCACTACCCATTCCGCTACACGGGGACGTAGTGGGACATCTGTGTCATGGGCCATGAAGGTGTTAGTTTAGTACAATATAATTTAGTTTAGTTTAGTTTAGTATAATATAATATAACGCATTCACTGCCCAGTCTCGGCGGTGTGACCCACAGGAGCGCCTCGCCGCTACACGGGGACGTGGTAGGACATGTATGTCATGGGCCATGAAGGTGTTAAGAAATCTTGTCTGTTTCGGCTACCTACTTGTGCGGACCATGCAAAATTATTAGGTATAGGTATAACATTGAACTATGTTCTCTAAAATTCAACACGAAAACTACGTACTTTTTCGTATGGCTCGGCTAAGGTTCCCGCCAGTTTTTTGATTTTATTTTCGGCTCTAGAACCGCCTACAACATAATATCTCTAGCGGAAAATAAAAATATTTTAACAAGAAATCTATTTTAAAGAACTAACTAAAAAAAACATTCGGAATTTCCTTATTACCACCTACCAAGCATGAAAATATTCAGTAGCAATTCCAGAAAAATATAATATTTTTTTTCGCGGAATTGTTACTAAATATTTTCATTCTTATATTTACAATGGATTTCCGCAATGTAACGCCTGAATCTATTAAGTATGTATCTTAGAGCATCAATTTGCAAAAAGAAACAAAACTAATAACAGTTGCGTATATGCCGCAATAGTTTTCTTTTTTACAATAAAACTATCGTTCCGACACTTCCAAAAAATCCGTAATGAAGCCTTTAGCTACTGTTGAAATAAGTAACAGATCACTTATATGTAGTAATTATATATAATATATAGTAACCCAAAATTAAACTTTCCCAGTGGACGAACAAAGTACTTGTACGCTCTCTGCCGGAGCGTCCAACGGCAGCACCCCCGCTGTTGAAGACAGCTTTAACAGCAATGAAGGCAACTTCAACAACGGCCATGCACCTAACAAGATGTTGCGCCGATTGGACACTGTGCCGGACATCAAGAGAGATACGTCTGGTATTACCACGCAGTATATTGCTACTGGGATTGGTAAGAACTTCATACTTTTTCAGTAAAATGACAAAAACAAAACACTCGTCAATGGCGAATCAATTATTGGCCAAATAGATGCTTGAAAACAAGCAAAACGAAAGTTATTTGTTATAGCTGGGACAGCATAGGACCGGATTACTCGTACTATAATTATAAGTTTATCTGTCCGTCTGTTACAACCATAGCGCTCTTCTTACAGATAACCTTACAAAGTTCTGTCTCCTCTTTTTTTTCTCAATGACGAATGCAAACATTATAATGTACATTCATATAATACGAGTACACAGTTCACAGTGTTGATCTATGATGCCATAGATCAACACTGTGAACTAGTGGAACTTTTTACTTCCCAGTCGTCAACAGTGTTGACGACAGGGTGTTACGGACCGGGAATTACTAAAAAAAATTACAGCAAAGACTTTCAAAACTTTAAAATCAGTTTAGGTACCAATTTTAGTACAATATTAAATCATTATTTCAGTAAATCTTGGAGCCTTTGCGTCTGGAGTATGCATAGCGTGGTCCTCATCAGCTCTACCACCCATGATAAAGGCCGCAGTCCAGGTATGTAGTTCCCTTTGCATTGAATTGATATTATTTTCCGAGCCTAACGCTTCGAAGTAGTATATGAAAAAAAGAGAAATGCTATTCCTTTTTTTCTTTTAGCTTTTATATATTGCAATAAAATACATAAATTATGGCCTAACCCATCCATTTCAAATAATTGTGATAATATTAACGTAATCACTGCCCAGCCTATGCGGTGCGACCCGCAGGGGCGCACCGCAGCCGCAGGTGGTAGAGAATGGCACCTGCGTCTTAGGGCCATGAAGGTATTAGTGTATAATCGGTTACCCTCTAAGGGCTCACATCAGAGGGGTGGGGAGTTTTAATTATGTTTGTCTCCTAAACATTCTAAACAAAGTTCCGAAGTCAAACTCTTTGCTATCGGTTTCCACTATCGTTCATTGATTGACCTAATTAAGGTAAAGAGAGACATTTTTAACTATACGTAATGTGTCAGAGACATGTTCAGCTGCTGGACATAGGCCTCTCCAAAACGACGCCACAAATAGCGGTTCTGAGCCTCCTACATCAATCGACCGCTACAATACACAATATCTACAATATCGTCGGTCCATTGAGTAGGAGGTCTTCCCACACTCCGTATCGTATTGCGTCGCGGTCGTCACTCAAGAACCTAGAGAGTAGAAAACTAGACAACACTCGAGAACGATAGACACGGCCGTAGTATTGACAAAAGTGCATAACGCTCGATGACCATCATCTGGCAGCCGCTATGTCCAGCTTTATGTTTAAACTTGCCTACCATTGGGTAGGTACTACGCAAAGGATATATTGATAGCGTGGAAGTTGTGGATAATGATAATGGGGAAGTTGGAGGTCCCTTTCACTGCCCTGATGCGCAGATTGAATGGAGTGATCCGTTATCAGAGGAAGTGCAAGTGATAACGCAGCTGTGTTGTTTATTATCAGCTTCAAGGATACATTGGTATCATCGTTCATGGGTTAAATCAAGGACAAAGTCAAAGCCACCAAACGGTACATTATGCGTAGGTTGTTGCCACTTTCAACACCCATAACGCACATGGTAGATTTTATATCCTTGTCGCATGCCCCGTGTCGAGTCATACCGTAGAGGCTGGACAGTGAAAGCTTTTGTGATCGTAGACCGTTTAAGCCTCGCATTCCTTCACGTTTATGCTACACCTCAGGTCACAACTTGTGGTGGATAATGGCACCAGGACATCATTAATAGGATAATATTCAAGCAACACTAAGCCAGGAGTTGTGTCAGAACTGACCTTTAACCTTCTGACCTTTTATGACCCTTGAAGCAATCGACGCAGGTCGAACCTGGGTAAGACTGGCACCGAATCGTCGGGGGTGGCATTAGAGTATTGAGGACTACGTCAGTGGGTGAAGTCAGGTTGTAAATGATGAAGAGACAAGGAGATGATTCGACCTAACTTCACCGCGATAGTCTGTCTGGCTAACAAGAACTCGGCAAAAACTTAGTTTTGAAAATAATTGTATTATCGTGTCCCGAAAAGTGCCTTCTGTAAATTAAATAATTTAATAATAAAAAGACGTGTGGCACTCGGGGACTGCCGCGGTAAAGCTATTGCAATGCCATCTAGAGGCGAGTTGCTGAACTAAAGAGACAAACGTCATATTTCAAAAAGTCATTAAAAGTTCTACTATTCATCGATAGATGGCAAAACTAAAAAGTATCACCGCTGTTCCGGTCGGAGTGGGGAGCGTGAGGTTTTTTCGTTACGGAATTTCTGGATTCGGTCCCCGCGCTCAAGGCCCGCGAAAGAAGCTATGCAATAGCTTAAAACCTACGCAAATATGAGTCAAGCGCTAGGATTACCTATTAATATTTTATTGTTTGCAACAAGAGTTTTACAGTTCTCAAAATAACAATTTCGAACAAAGCGTCATAAAAATAATTTTACTAGGTATTAAATGTTTGTTTATCATTAATTTTTAATATTTTATACGTAAACAAGCTGTGAATGAGTTGGCAATATTGTTTAGATTTTATGAGAACACTAGCCATTGATCGTGGCTTTACTCTATAAAAATACTGATTACTTAACAGATGTCGACTTCAAGATTGCGTTGGTTTCATCCATTGTTCTTATCTATTATCCTCATTGTCCAGTATTATTTAATATTATTTATAAGAAAGTCAAGCGTTTGGCTACTATGTCGCGTGAGTACGTAAAAATAATATGGAACACATTTCGGACCTTATTAACTCGTGGTTAGACTCAAAGAAAGCACCACTCAAGCTTTGATAAAAGATTGACTTATCTATTGCCAGAATCAAAATCTGACTCTGATAAAAGAATAATTTCAACAGAATTCACAAAAAGCTTATTGCCGCAGAACAAAATCCAATCAAACCCAGCGATCTCTTTCATACAGTCAGGCAGACCTACAATACAATAAGATTACGTACAAGCGGCGCATTAATACCCAATCATATTATTCTAATCATAAGGGCAAGGCTACGTAATGGTACCGAACAGAGGCAGACCCTTATAGAATAAGGAAAGAAGATTATAATTTTACGTCATTCCAAAGGTAATGAATCTCATTAGTAAATTCTAAAAAAGCTTTTTGTTTTTTCCCTGTTGCTTTGCTATATATTGGGTTGGGGTACACTCTCGTCCGAATATAAAACTCGTCCGCGGACTAAATGTCCACTTAGCTTTTGAGGAGAGGTATTAAGTATCCGTCCTACATGATGATCTGTTCAACCTATCTTGCAACGCAACGACCCGGATTTCTACGGCCCAATCTTAGGCATTTAGTGTTTACACTTCAAACCGGATTTTCAAATTACTATCAATTTCTCTTATCTTTTCGTTGATACAAAATGGTACACTTTTTGTTTAATTTGGTATAATAGTTTGACCTTGTTTGCGGAGTCATCAGAAACCTTGAAACCTGGATGGTTTTGATTGATTTGTTGTATTTACGAGTTCTTTAAGAAGAGTTACGCTTTGACATGACTTGGACAATGAATTAAAATGAATATAAATCCAAATTGCATAAATATCTCTCTTTCACGTGCTGAGCCAACACCCATTACGACACAGGGTCAGGGCCCAATATTGTATAATTTTGCATAAAACTCCTTGTTCTATATTTAGTTTTGCATGTTTTCTATGTACCATCGCCAAACGTAATGCCTATCCAGTTTGAAACTATTTTGCTTTGCGTTAAAAACAAAGGATATCGAGCAAGCCGGGGTTGGCAATTTTGCTGACTATACCTACCCAATGATGTTATCTACCTATGTGTGTGTCGAAATAAATGCTACTCTATGTGTCTTATCTCTTAACTTCGCGCCTATACAGCTGAACGGATCATAATAAAAATCGACATGGACTTGTATGGTATCCGGAGAACTTTATATGGAAAATAATCAAGTGCAACGCTGCGGCATAAAGCTATTGTATGACGTAATAATCACGCCACCGTCTCCAAACCTACCTACAATGAAATGGGCCCATTAAGTGGGTCGACCTCTCAGATAGGGCGCAGACACGTCTGCCTAGATAAAGACAAATAAATAACTCCAGATAAACTTATTGCTACATGACAGAAGGGAGTGATTGATTACACTCATTTGTTGAATGAAATAATAAGTCTGGGAGGGGATTCTGTTTGGGACCAAGAAAAGGGTAAGAATGAAATGTGATTTTTGAAATGAATCAAGGATTAAAATATGTTATCTTGCCTCGGGTGACTCTGCTGACAAGTATAAATTTGTCAATCTTTTTGGATATTGAGAACTCATTTATCTACCTACCACGTACAAATACTCATCAATGAATTCTGCATTTAAGTGGATGGTAACTTTAGTAGCAGTTATATGTTGTGCGCATTATAAGCCATTTGCTAAGAACCCACGCTTAAAGAAACTACGAATTGATTTGATAGATGTATATAACGAGATAATAAACAACAAGAAAAGCAAGTAAACGTATGGAAGTTTAAATTTCTAAAAAAGAAATTAACATTGTGTTTATTAAACTTGTACCTACTATTGTACGAAAACCTGTAGGTACCTAGTCACTTTCACAAAAGAAGCAGCACAGTATATTTGGTCCCATACTTTTAAAACTATACAAAGCAAGTGCCTACTCTTAAACTACACACGCCTTCTTAACTGAATTATGAATATTACCAAAGTTTACCGCGAAAGCCTACCAACTCTACTTAAAAGTTAAATTATGTTGTTGATAGAAACAAAACCAATTGTAACTACCCTCGATGTAAGTTGTGCATGTCACAATGTTGACAGGTTGTGAATTCAGTAGGTAAAGTGAGTTTGATTACGATAATAATTCCCCAACTTTAATACAATGATTTTGGTTTTTGATAAAGTCTGGATTGGATTTAAATGAGATTAGATAAAGTCTAGGTAGTTTAATTGCCTACGATTTGAAAATACTACTGAAGTGCAACATTAAGACTCTTTAAGATCTGATTTTGGTACTTATTTAGTTCTCAGAATCATAGCTATAAGGAGCATTGCCTCCATAACTAAAATAACTTTATGAGTACCGAATAGAAAGTGGATAACTAATTGGTTTCAAGAACAATTTCCTATCGCAGGTCAATGGCAACCGAATAGAAAGTGGATAACTAATTGGTTTCAAGAACAATTTCCTATAAAGCCTTACCTGCTTTACACATGAATTATCCCCGTTACGTAGAGAGACGTTACGTCGCGAACGTGTTTGTCGGCATCAAGACGGTCGACGCAAAAAAAAGAACGGTTTTAGTGTGGCCATATTCAATCTGTCTCCCATTATTGAAATGAAAAATAGACTATATAAGTGCGAGGATTTAAAGTAAAGATTAAACGGAACGGACGATGGCTTATCGTACTTTAGAAATATAGAGTAAACTCTAAGGTCAGACACTTTATATGTACCTTATAACTGTTTCTTGTAAACGTTTTGTTTATGTGAGTCACAAAATTTTTACATTGTAAACATTTACCTGCTTCACTCGTAATATCACAGAACACTTATTACTCCTAATATAGCTAGGCACTAGAGTTGGGTCATCCAGCATTGCTTATTCAAACTTTGTTGAGTGCATAAATAACTTAGCTTGCCTACCTGCCATTCTACTGGTTCCACTATCGTGTCGCGAATTACGCCAAAGTTTCCCGAAGTTCCGTGTGACAGCCGGTTGCATGCGGCGAAAACCTGACTTATGATACTGGAACTTTCCACATACTGTGCAGTTCTTCAAAATCTACTTTATTGTGTAAACCATAAAGTGGTATTTACTTTGTAGCTGTTATACGCAGTGCAGTTTTGTTTGGGCCATACCGAGCATAGATTAAACCATGCACTGTTTTTCATTTTCTCGGTTTATGGAGAAAGTTGCATGATTCAGTGTTTCTGGGTACAGTGTTTTATTAGCATTTTGGTTGTTGAAGTTTTGTTTTGAGGTTGTTTTATGAACATGTTGAATATTAAAGTGCTTTGATCGTTTTTGTTCTACAAGCAATGTCAGTCAAATGATAGAGGAGTCGTAAGGTTCTTGATCTTTCTCTTTTCACGGGTAAATTTACACTACATTATATTTGAAAATCCTGTGGCTCGGTGAATTTATATTGACTTCAGTGACATTAAGTTCAAAATCTGGCAATGCATGTGAAACTTCTTTCTTGTTGACTCTTTTTGTACCGTCGCGTCGTCGGTCGTCCCAATGTAGGCGAACTACTATCATGTGGCATCCGCAATTTCAACCTCAACAGCCTATATTGGTCCACGTCCACTGGATGCAGGCCTCCCCTGATTATCTTTTTATTGGCGTTTATCTCACTGGGGGTAATGCCACACGCTAGGCATGGGTTGGGGATCGCAGTTCAATGGTTGAATTATTCAGCGTGGCGCACTGCTGGTTGCCACCCTGTGGATATCCCTTAGCGGGAAGAGTTGGAGTGGTGTAAATTCTATGTCAGCACCGCACAGCAACGTGTCTTACTGCTCATCACGAATGTCATTGGTTTTATACTCCATTTAACTCTGATTCACTGAGAGAATCCACTAATGGATTACATTCTAGTTTTTTCTACTCTGATCCCATAGCCCGGGCGAATTAGTTGCCACTGCTTGAATCTATATCACTCTGATTTGATTTGAATGTTGTGTGTGACAAGCCTAGGCGAGTGAAGGCCTAACAAGAACTGAAATTAGTTCCCCAAAAAATACAACGTTTAAACATTCCTACCTTTCTGTCAAAACTTTATTACAAAGGGCCTAAAGCCAGTGGCTCGAGACCGCAGAGAATTTAAACTAAACCTCAAACGAAACCTACTGCGGGCAGGCGTCTATTACTTACAAAGGTTTTTATCGCGGTCCAAACTTCGGTTTGGCGGTGCCGGATTCAAATTTATTTGAATTTCAGAGTTAAAAGTCAGCTGGTTCACTACTCGCTAATTTCACCTGATTGTTGCTTTGGTTTCATAATGCTGGAGATCGGTTTTCCTAAAATTGTTACACTCTGAAATGCACCGAATAACATCCCCGTCAAGGTAAAGTGATAGAACATTTAGGAAACTAATACGTTATTTGAAAAAATTGTATACCTACCTAAGGTAAGAATAAAAATAAATTAATTAACCCGCTTACTTATGACAAACAACGATAGGTTTTAAAATAAAACGTACTTTGTATTAGTAAACTTAAGGTGTGTGTAGGTAATAGGAAGTTTAAAACAGGAAAAGGAAACCAAACGGTTCGATTTTATTAGTTAATGGTCATAATGTTTCTTTTTAACCGACTTCAAAAAAGGAGGCGGTTCCTTCTTAATTCGACTGTTTTTTTTAAATGCTTATTACCTCAGAATTTTTGACTGGGTAGTCCGATTTTCATTATTTTTTATATGAAAGCTGGTGCTTCCCGTGTGGTTCCATTTTAATTCGGTCTGTTCTGACAATAGAATCCATGAAAAAACTATTTAAAATTGAAGTTTAAAATAAAATTAATTATTATTTCCGTCGTTATAGGTAAATTTTTCTTCAGTAAGTTCTTCTTTCGTAAAGATTTCCCAGTGAACTAGCTGCTTCTTATCCTCTAAGCTTCCCCAAAGGCGCTCAAGTTCAAATTTACGGCTCCGCGCGATACGGGGGTTTATGTGACACATGTTAATTTCAGATCTCTTATTTTAAGCTTAATTTGGAATTTGAGGGGCAGTTTTTTAGTTTTCTTTAGCCATTTTGTAGCCTGTTATTTCTGTAGGCAGTTTTATTTATCTGATCGCGTAAGGACAGATGTCCATCTGTCTTTATGAGCCTCATCTTTAAGCTTGAAAAAATGGCATTGTTCGGGTATTTATAAATTGAAGTACCTCGGTTAGGGTACTGTTAAACAATTTATTAAGTACAATTATTTAAGACTTGAGCCTGATACAACTGCGACACTGTAAATATCTTCCTAAGACTGAAACCCGTAGTTGCTGTTATATACGTCTCAGATCGCAATCAGACGACCCGTCCGTGCATTACACTGAAGACAGATACTACTGTAACCATTTACATCATTTTATAATTCACTTTTTTCTCTCTTTTAATAGAGTTGTTGTATAAACCCCCCCTATTTTGGTGAGTCCTACCTATAACTTCTAACTACTCTACCTATAAATTTAACCTTCCTACTTCTTATTTCTTATACCTATGTTTCTGATGAACCGAATGTAGAATTAATGAATATTGTGGCCAATGATCGTCTAGTTAGTGGTAGGACTCTACGTTGTGTTGTGGTAGTACCTGGGTTCTTTTAGGTGATAAAGACAAACGAACGAATACTAAAATTAGCTAAATCTCTTACGTTCTCCGTATTAATCTAATAAGTTATCTAAAATTTAATGGTGTGAAGTATTTATGTGCTTATATTATATCATAAGCGTACTACTGTAGTAGAAGTTCATATAAGTAGTTTCTTTAATTTTCTGTACTTAGGTCATTAGCAGTTGAGTAGTTTTGTAGATACTAAAGTAATCATTCTTCATTCTTTCTCACTGAATTTAATTACGGCACAGGATAGAAGCCCCTCCTTCCGCTCCTACCAGTAGTTTCCGTCGCCTTACTGGATAACTTCCTCCGTATAAAGTCTACAAACTAATAGGCTAAACTATCAGTTTGTGACTAGGGGGTACATCACAAATAGTCATTGTCATAATGTTAGTCATCAGTCAGTCTGGGGACAAGAGGACTTTATTTTTTATCAAAAATCCTAAGTCTTGTTATGGTCAGTTATAATTTAATTGCATTCACAGGGAAATTTACTTTGTGATGTTTAATTCAAAACGTTCACTCTAATCAACTTTCACACTAAACAGTCTCAGTTCTCTAGTTATCTGCGGAACCTAACTCTACTAAGCTAATCTAGCCTAGTACCGAAAGGTCCCTATTTTCACACTCGGAGTGCATACAAAAGCTTCAATCCACAGCTCTTCATTCGGCTATTTCAAGGCTAATGCCTTCTATTCGTTATAGAATAGATAATGGACTTTAGGTCCTCTAGGAATTTATTCCCATAATTTATAAGGCCTCTTTACATAGAGATTATGCCCAAAAGTCTACAGCTTTTAATAGGTAATGAAATTATAAATTTCAGGTTTTCCTTATTAGGAATCATTTTAATAGAGGCCCTCTTTACATAGAGATTATGCCAAAAGTCTACAGCTTTTAAAAGTAATGAAATTCTAAATTTCAGGTTTTCCTTATTAGGAATTATTTTCATGATAGTAATGTAAAATATAATGATTCATCCATTCGAGATTATTTCTCATAGCTTATAAAGGCTTTTCCCACATTCGGAGATTATTGCCTAGGTGACGTTCGCACCAAGCTATAATTAGATTGATCAAAATATAAATGTCTCTCTACCGGAGACAACTGTAAATACAGTTAAAATTGTAATGTAAGTCATAGTCACACCTGAAACCAGAATACACTACTATGCTAGTTTTATTCAACTTTAATAATTAGTTAATTTGAACAATCTTATTATTATTAGATTAATCAAATCAATATATTGGACTTAGAGTCCTATAGGAATTAATTCCCATAATTTATCAGGCCTCTTTATTTAGAGATTTTGCCCAAAAGTCTACCGCTTTGAAAAGAAATGAAATTCTAAATATTACTTTAATCAATATTGGATCAATTAATCGCTTTCGTTAAAATAGAATATTTCCTGAAATAAATAGGGAAAGCACAGTGAAATTCAATAATCGCTCTTAAATATAACATTTCCTGTAAATCACACAATGAAAACATAAAACAGAAAACACAGTGAAATTCAATAGTCTTTCTTAAATATAAAATTTCCTGTAAAGATAATGAAAACATAAAGCAGAAATAAATTCAATAATTAATAAACACAACTCCTTCCATAAGAAACACTTTGAAAATACATTAAATAAAGAGTTAAAAAATACATTTGATTTAAGTCAGCATTATTATGTACTTTTATGTGGGTTATTTTAACCTTTGGTTCAGGTAACAGTATTCTGAAAGTAATTAGAACTTGACAAATATCAGACGTATTTTTAGTAATAAAAACATGCGACTTAGCTTCTTCTGGATCCAGCTTTGGTACCTGAAACACTGACTCTACTCTACACTCAGTTGATTACTTGAGCTAGTGTCAAGAATCCCAACACCGACTCTATTTTAATCAATCAAATTAAAGGTAGGATAATATGTAATGGATTCAATGGAATTGAAGTAATATCAAAATTAACACAGACTTTATAGCTAACACTTATTAATCAACACTGATTTTATTCAATTACTTTGGTTTGACAAAAATACCGTTAATGCCCTTAACGTCAAAAGGTCGTCCTCTCTTTAGGGTCTCCAAAACCGAACTCCCTTCTATCCTCCATTCCAAATCCCATCCCTTGGGCGTCGCCCGCGCATTCTTCGTTACACCTACTAGGTCGATATCTCGATTCTTATTGGTCCTTGGTTTTTTTATAGTTTGATTTTAAACCTTGACCCTACTCAAAACTGTTCAATATTCTTCTAATAGATGGCGTTAGTTGTAATTTTAATCACTACTTGATATCATTATATGAATGTAATAAGCAGATAATAATAGATATGTACAATTTATAGTCTCGAGCAAAGACTTTCCTAAATTATCCTTAATTCAATACTAAAATTCCATAATAATGGTTATTGTAATTTTCTCCTGAAGTCGAATTCCCGATAGTTTAATGCTATCTTTAATGGGAATTAATATCATTGTTCGTGATTATTCTTGTAATACCTATTTTTCATTTCACATAAAATTGTATCGTTTATAAGGTTCAAATTCACTCTAATTATTTTAGGCATTTTTGTTTATCGTTTTGAAGTGTTAAATTTTTTTGCTTTTAGGAAGGTCTACGTTCCCACATTTGGCGTCTCACATTCCATAAAACCACTTGTCACAAATTGGTTCAAATAAAAAACTGGCGACACAAAATATCTTATTGTATTTGTAAACGTACTTGAAAACCCATTAATGTCACGTTTAAGTATTTGGTGTTAAAATAGAGCGCTGTTAAAATGTTAACGTTCCCAAAATATAAATAATTTCGAGTGTCGGATAACCAGCCCTGTTGTATTAAATTGCAGTGACTGTAAAAAATCTCATAAATAAGATTATTTATTATAGTAGATAACACAAACTTGCATTTAAAAACCTCGTTGACTTTTTCGATAACGATTTGTTAGGAACAAATCGACCTGTGAAAGTACTAATCGTTGACAATTATTTTTAATCTGTTAAGGGACAAAAGTAACGGTTTCAAATCCTAATATTTAAATCTGTAATTCTTACGAGTACTTAATTCAGTTTATATTTGCAAACAACAGGCTGATTATAATCTGTCCTGTTACATTGTTTTCACTACCTTCCCATTCATTTCCACTACTATTTAATTATCAATGAACATTGCATTTTTATTGTTATTGAAAACAAAATAACACTAACTCTTTCTTTTCAGATGTCAAGTGGTCTGATAGAAGAAGAGAACGCGACCACCACCTTCCTCTCTAACCAGAAACAAGTGGTAAGTGTGCCTTCTATAAAGAACTCTGTGCCATGCTTTATGTTTACTTACAGTAGCATTGCAAATAACTTTGTTACTTACTATTAGATACGGACAGCCCATCAATCCTGTGCATAGGTAATCAGAGTTGCAATTTATTTTCAAGCAGATAAATAGCATGAATAAAATAATCAGGTTGTGGGTCCTGATTATTTTATTCATCCATTTGATAGTAAAATTAATAAGTTTAGTACAATAATAAACATTAATAAAATAATCAGGACCGTGGGGACCTGATTATTTTATTTATTGAAATTTAGTAACGTTCACATTCATGACTTTCAGTAAATTTTACAACAAACAAAGGCACGCTGATTTTTATACAGGTCCGACCGGTTTGTGCGTGTGTTAAACAAAATTCAAAAGTTTTATAGGACCTAGTTTGGTAAATATCTTGGATTTAACACATGAACTATGTTAAGAAGTATATTTTTCCCAGCATTTGACGGGTGCCGAAGCATCCTGGGTGGCGTCCCTGCTCTGTCTCGGTGCTCTCTTCGGCTCCGTGCCAGCCGGTCTCATCTCCGAAAACTTTGGACGGAAGAAGACGCTTCTATACCTGGCTCTGCCTCTTCTTGTGTCTTGGGTCCTAGTCGCTTCCAGGTGAGATTTTAAACCACATTCATGGGTTCATAGACGTGGGATTGGCCACATCAATAAAAAGAAACAGAGAAATATTGGTAGTGGCTCATCTTCTTCTTCTTCTTCGTAGCACTCTTGTCAGAGTGGTCGTGGTCATCATGGTCATTCTTGTCGGGTGGCTGTGATTCGCCTCACGATGTCTCGCCACCGTCCTCTATGTTGCGTCTTCCTACTGCACACATGTAAGGGGTCACCCACTGCGGACTTAATCTGGTCGGTCCATCGCATGGGCGACCTTCCGCGCGACCTAGTGCCTTCTACTCTACCCTGCACGACAAGACGCTCAATGGAGTCACCATCCCGCCTTGAGGCTCATCTTAGACAGAAGTTAATTGATATTCTGGGTGCCTGGGTAAGGATTTGATAATGACTGGCTCAGGACTGCAGAGAATGGTTTAAACGAATGAAGCTGAGGCTCACCAGTGGGTGAAAAACGGCTAATACTCGTACCAATTATGATGAGAAAAACAAAAACGTAACACATACGTAACACGCTCGGCAAACGGTACAGCCAGCCTAAGCAAACAATAGCGCGTCATACCAATCCTCGAAATATAACGGAAGAGAGAAGATGCCCCTGATATTCTAAATTTAATCTAATCTTAAATACCTATTCTGTCCTCAGCCCCAATGTATACGGTCTCTTCGTCGGACGGTTCGTGGGCGGCATTGCGGTAGGAGCCTTCAGCGTCGCCATTCCTCCCTACGTAGAAGACATCGCAGAACCGCACACTCTGCAAACGTTGGCTAACTTCTACCATGTGCATCTCAGCTGTGGGGTTCTCTTCGGGTATATTATTGGTGAGTTGAACTAACATGTTGTAACATCAACCGCAGTAGTTCTTTGGTAGTTTGGATTAATGGTTGGTTTAGATTAGCCATACTAAGGCCTTTATGATTGTATGAACTGGAAACCAGCACTTGCTAGCCTTGTTTTTATATTAACCCTAAAAATCAAAAAATATTATTTACGAGCATAATATTGATAAGTAGAATGCCGATTAAATAACAAAGGAATATTACTTCTTACGTGCCTATGTCGAGCAGTCGTTAAAATCCGAATCTAAATGCAAATGACGACGAAACCTTCTGAAACTCCTTGCAGTTTCAGAAGGTTTCGTCATCATCTTTTATAACATAAGCTTTGCATCTTTTCAGGTATCATAGAAAATCCGACGTGGTTCTCCGTGCTCTGTGCTAGCATTCCTATTGCATTCTTCGTCGCGTTCATCTTCCTCCCTGAATCCCCTGCCTATCTCATGTCCCAGGGGAAGTTCCATCAAGCCAAGGATGCCCTACGCTACTTCCGAGGAATTGACAACGACATAGACTCAGAAATAAAATCCCTGAAAGAACACATGAGAAACGCTGTCAAGAACAAAGTCACCTTCGCAGAACTCTTCAAAACAAGAGGGACGATAAAAGCTCTAGTTGTCTCTTTCGGGCTTATGATCTTCCAGCAATTGACTGGGATATACCCTATCCTTTTCTACGCGAAGACTATCTTCGAAAAGTTTTCCACTACACTCAACCCTGGATCGCCCATTGTTCTCGGATTCTGCTTCGTATCCTCTACTTACTTTTCGACTATGCTGTTGAAGGTCGTACGACGAAGACTTTTGCTGTTAATATCATTTATAACGATGGCTGTATGCTTAGGCGGCTTGGGGATCTACTACCACTTGATGCAAACAATGGAAATAGAAAGTGCCTGGATTCCCCTCTTTGCTCTCTGCGTCTTCGTCAGCTCTTACGCAGCTGGAGCAGGACCCATACCATGGCTGATGCTGAGGGAAATATTCCCTCGGAACGTCACTAGAAGAGCAACTGCCATTACAGCCGGATTCCATTGGCTCCTGGCCTTTGGTGTGACTAAACTATACCAAAATTTGGTAGTGCTGGTGGAACCTGGTTGGGCGTTGTGGCATTTTGCTGTTGTCTGCATCATAGGGTTCATTTTCGTCTATTTCTTTGTTCCGGAGACTAAGGGACGGACATTGGCGGAGATTCACGACGAATTTGACGGGATCCATAAAAAGAAAAAGCACCGGCATGTTATTGAAGTGGAAAGTTTGTCGGAGGCGTGATAGACGCTTTACACGAAATTTATAATAATCATATTGCCATATGTTGGCCGAGTCATAGCCACGTTTGAACAAACTGTCAAATATATTTGCTATTATTCGATTAACATGTAGGTAGTTATGCATAAAATAAGCTTCAAATGGTTTTGTGATTGGAGATTGAATGAAAGGCGAATAAACGAATCAGTTTTTAGCGCTGAAGAAAAGTCAAAACTTGCAGAGGAATAAACCAGTGGTGGGAAGTATAGAGTAGTCTAAGATGGAATGTTTGAAGAACTCTTAAAACAGCTGTAAGATTGGAAAGAGTTAGTGCTCAATAAAGGCTAATTAGTTTTAGGGTATTTTGTATTTATTAATTAGAATAAAATTTATTTAATGTTTCCAGCACCGTTTTATTTATACTCTGCAAAAGAATGATTTTTTTAAATTTTTTTAAATAAAAGGGCTGACGCTTTACAAATAATGTAAAGCTGTTAGTTTACCAGGCCTTGGACAAATCCTATAGTAATAGTGATTTTTTAATAGGTTTCTATGAGTAATAACGTTTAGTCTGAGATTTCGTCATCATCATCATAGCTGAAAACCTAAAAACAAGTAGGAAAGCATGATCCTATTGCCAGTCCAGACGACTGACTTTTATATCTATATTTATAATGTTTGTAAGTTTGTAAGCGTTTTAGTTTAGAACTCTTAAATGAAAACTATAGGTTATCTACGAATGAAACATACAATGTAGGAGGCACTTATTTTTAATTTCAGTTATTCAGTAAAGAAAACGCGCGGCAAAAAGCTAATACAAAATAAAGATTTCAATTCACATGTACTATATGTACATGTGAATTGAAATCCCACAATAATAATAAGTTTCACAGGCTAAGGTATAACCCAAAAATTATTCAAATACACATAATCGTCAAAACAATTGAACATGGTTTAATTGTTCTAATTTGTTTCTATTCTTTGATTGGAACTTTCTTTATTATAAGATACCTTACAGAAATAGACGAGAAAACTTACGATACTCAGTTATTTATTTAGTTCCCCTTTTCTTTGAACCCTAAAGACAGATCATAAAATTCTGACCACGTTACGTACCCTACGCAGAAACTCAGCTATAGCTTTTGAAATCATGATTAGTTTATTCCCAAAGCTATGTCCTGAAGAAGGTACGGATCTAAGGTTCTTCGCACGTACTCGTATGTTATCTGATTAGCATGCCGCCTGAGTACCCCTTTTTGTTAAGGCGGACCAGGTCGCACGGGATATTTTTTTTAAAATTTTTTTGTTTTTTTCTTTGCGTTCTACAGTGAGGAATTGTTTACGGAGACGCGGGGCGTTCAGCGGCGCGGCCCGCACAAAATTCAGTCAAACCGCGAAAGTTTAAAAAGTTTTACTTTATTATGAATGTAAGCGGGTTAACTACGTACCCTGTTTGTGTCGGAAGAACACCAACTTTTGTTGGTGTGTCAAAACAAATGTCCTCGAAGGGATGCGTAACGCGCGCGTCTAGAACCGCACTCGCCCTGAAAATGTCCCTCGTTAAGGGATGAAAAGTTGGTGTTCTTCCAGCACAAACAAAGATCGTAGTTAACCCGCTTACATTCATAATTAATTAGTCAAACTACGAAAGTTTCTATAGTTTTACTTTAGTTTAGCTGTAGTGGATTAGTTTTTATAATAAAACCACGAGCATCGGGTCTTGTTTAAGGAAACGCGGCGCGTTGAGCGTTTTGCTCTTTTACGGAGTCAGAGTCAGAGTCAAATCGTTTATTTCTTTAGACTTACAAAATAAGCACTTAGATAAGTAAAATTTTTACTAGTTTAACAGATTGATAAATAGTAATTACTATCAAATAAGAAATAACATGCAATTGACTCTAATTCACTTCAATTTTTTGTCCAGTTGCGGAAGAAGTAAGGCGGGGCCGTAATCGCACACGAAAACACAAACATAAAGCAATATACGTTGATGTTTATGGAAAGGCGGGCGATAAATACCGGATAAATAATAATTCATTCAACTTTCGTAGTTTGACGAATTCATCATGAATGTAAGCGGGTTGACTACAACCCTAGTTTGTGTTGCAAGAACACCAACGTTTAATCCCTTTACGAGATACTTCAGACTCTTAACGTCGGTGTTCTTCCAACACAAACTAGGTTGGTTATGTGCTAGTGGTTGTGGAAAACTCGAAATTTCAATAATCTCGATACTAGGTGGATCTTTAGGTCCACGTCCACGTCCACGTCATTCTAGGTGAATCTTGAGGCTCCATGAGTTGTTTGTTGACGACCAATACTTCATCGTAGATGTCAAAGCACAGTGATAGGTATTTGAAGCCATTTGCTAAAATTAAAGCATATTTACATTATGGCATTACTTTTGCGCCACCCCGTGTATTTTATATATACCTACAGTAGATGTACACTAAGGAGAAAGGAGAGAGCTTTAGTTTTTTGTTTATTATGGAAAATGCAAGTCATTCTTACAATTTTATGGATTTACTAAAAATAAAGTACTATTATAACGTTAAACCGTTAGTGCTATGGGTACAGGGTGTCACTTAAAGGGTTTCTAAGTTAAAAAGGGGGGTTTTGACATGACTGAAAACCTCGAGGCTAAACATGTCACGTTGCAAATTATTCAATTCAAAAAATTGTTATTCAGGAAAGGATTTGTATAGACGATTACTTGTAATCGTCTATAACCCTTTTCGTGGCACCCTGTATAGTGATTTTAAACCTCGATTTTCACGAAGATTAAACTAAAGTTCAGCTTAAAGTAGTTTGAAGTTCCCATTTTCCTGACATAACGCACGTAGCTTACAGTCATTTAAGAAATTGCCAATAAACGTTTTCACAAACCATTTAAAGCGTTAGGAATTTAGTGTAAACGGTCTTTTACTTTAGCTGTGTGGTGCTGGCTTAGAATTTGCACCACCCATCTCTTCCCGTGGGTGTCGTAACAGGCGACTAAGGGATATCCATCCATAGGCGGGCAGCAGCGCCCCCTGCAGAACAATTCTACCACCGAATTGCAATCCCCAACCCGCATGCCCAGCATGAGGATTATGGGCCATACCTTCCATTAGATAAACGCCAACAAGGCGCTCATCGCTCATCAGGGAGAGGCCAGCGTCCAGCAGTGGACCAATATAGGCTGTTGAGGTTGAGGGTCTTTCACTCTGCTCTAGAATCCTTGATATTATTTGTAAGCACAAAATCAAAAAATATTGATATCATCAGAGCTGATAGCAGAAGGTCGAAACCCTCATCCCATCTTCTCCCTTCCACCAGGGGGCAGCAGTCGCACAATAAAATACTACCCGTACGGTTGTCATATCACAGTGCCGAACCAAAAATTCTGCTCAAGATTTTTGGTTATTATAGTTTTACACTATGGGTAATTTCTTAATCTTATATAATAAATAATATAATAAATAATGCTGGACTATTCACACAGCATTATCAAGTCCCAAGTTAAGCAAGGCTTGTGTTATGGGTACTAGATAACTGATATACATAATACAATACACTACATACATAGATATTTTTTTATTATACATAGAAAACATCCAGAACGCCCTGAACAAATATCTGCAGATCATACAAATATTTGTCCCGAGGCGGGAATCGAATCCGCAACCTCTTGCGTTGCAGGCGGACCTTTGCCCACCGCGCCACGGAGGTCATCAACGTCTTAGTTTCTTAAGATTGTTTAAGAAACTACTCATAGTGTAAAACTATAATAATCAAAAATCTTTAGAATTAATTATAATCCTGAAAATAAACAATGGCTAAATCAGTTCCCGTGGGCTAGAAATCACCATTAAACGTTTCCATAGGAACAACGCGTGCGAAGCCGCGGGGCGCAGCTAGTTAAAAGATAAAATATTTGGCGGCGGCGCTATTTTCGGGATACCGCCTTAAGCCTTGATATTCCTTCACTTACTGAAATTGCCAAATGCAAAAGTATTTGACTACTCTGTTGCACAGTGGGCGCAGGTCCGACTGCGACGTAGGAGGTTGCCGTTTCAATTCCCGCCTCGGGACAATTTTTTTTGTGACCTGTAGATATTTTTCAGTTCAGGGTGTTCTGAGGGCCTAGACAATGTTACAATCGATATCGAAAGCGATAGTGGAAAAGTCCAAAAATGTATGGGTTTGACATATGCCTTAGATATGTCACGTGATATGTTTCGAATTTTTCAATACGAATGCCGGTTGGCTACGCCCTGGATGTTTTATATATAGTGTTTTGTATTATATACATACATATATATATATATATATATAATCATCTAGTACCCCTATTACAAGCTCTACTTAGCTCGGGGCTGTGTGATTTGTCCCACATAATTTTATTTATTTGTTAATGCTTCAATAAGAAGGTCGAAACAATTATTGGTTTAAAAAGCGTTCATCATTTAATTCAACGTCCGTTTTCGAGTTTTGTTAATATTGAACTCATTGTTTTCTAAGATTATTACTAGTTTTAATTCATACGCTTTGCTGACCTAAAAACTTATACTTGGTCTAGGAATTTAAGATATTTAAGATATCTTAAATTCTAGACCAAGTATAAGTTCTTCACTTTGAGCGTTGAAAATCGTCGAATGCTAGCAAAAGCTTCGTAAAGTAGATAAAGACTCTTCTCGGTCGATAGTGTTACAAAAATACATTAGTTTCTCAAAAGATATCCGGAAACTCTGGAACTATAGTGGTGCGAATTATTTATGGCTTTGTTATTCTTGAGGAAGTTACGTATGCCTTGTCTCTTTTACTCTGAGTGGCTGAGAAAGCTTGCTGTAATTTTATTTCCTATCCCATGAGTTATTGTCAATGGACAAGAAGTTATTTTATGTTTATTTAAATTTTTACTGAATAATAAATAAAAAATGCAGAACAGTTCACACAGCATATAGACCTAAGCTCCCCAATTTAGGAGTACTACAAACTTTTGTTTTGAGATAGGAATTGAACCCGCAATCTACTGCGTCACAAGCGGACCATTGCCCGCTGCACCAAAGAGGTAATCGAATACAATCGATCAAAAATTCCATTGAATTATTCTAATTTAGAACCGAAATTGGCTAGTCATAGAACTGTCTTAAAGAGATGGAAACACTGGCATCACATTCTAGTTTCAGTGTTCCAGATTTGCTGAGTTTGTTTGGTTACTTTTAGAACGTCTTGAAAAGATGAAAACACTGTTCATCCACATTTCCGAGTATTATTCAATTATTTAATTGTTTATTTCAGATAACAATAAATTTAATACAATAATATAAGTTAAAGTGTCCATATTCGAGTCGTACATAATAAAATTAAATGCAAATCAAAAATAAAGATTAAAACCAAAATAATCATTAAAATCAATAAAACAATTAAAAACATCACTTAAATCACAATCGAAATTACTAAAACGCACCTATGGAGCACAGGTCAAGAGAGCACAATAATACGTCTAAGGGCTTATTTAGACTCTTACTCTACGCTGACTTACTTGACAGGAGCGTATTATTATTCTCCATAAAGAGACAGTCGGTGTCTAGCCTCTCAACAATGAGCTGTAGGTATTAACCAGCTTTGCACAGTTTGTAATTCAAACTCAAACTCAAACTCAAAAATGCTTTATTTCCATAAATACAACAAATGTACACTTAGAAAAGGTCAAATCATATTAAAAAATTCACTGACACGGAAATAAAGTGGTATTTTTGATTTCGATCGCTTCGGTATGTAGACTAAAGTAAAGAAACGACGAAGAAACCTTTAGCCTGTTAGTTGTTATTTTTCGAGTTGGAGCAAAATCCGTCCCAAGCTTTTTTATCCTCTAGATAATCTGATATTTTATAGTAAGCCTTTTTGCATAATAAAGTTTTGACAGTTTGTTTGAATTTATTTACTGATAATTTTTGCAGCTCAGTAGGGCTTTTGTTGTCCAGTATCGAATCCTCCTTGGGTGTGAATCCGTGGCGGGAATGGCAAGTTTCAAGAAATTAACCATTCTCTGGAGGTAAACTTTCGTACCGTGTGCGCCGAGGGCATACCGAGCGGGGGACGGCGGTCACACTGGAGGTTATAAAATAGCATTCTAAGACAGCCTTTGTTTTTTTATTGATTAAAAAACTATTAAAGAAAAGCACCCTGAAAGGTTTTAACTAGCCGGGGTGTCAGCCACAAGTGCGTCGACCTTTGCCCTTTAACAATTTGATAATGTTTGACGTTTATTTCTGACCATGCTGTTCAAGTTCAAGTTCAAGTACTTTAATAGTAACAAATACATGGGTTACATGTCAAATAAACACTATTAAATCAATATTTTACAAGTAAATTCTAAAATTAATTATTACTACATTCGATTCTAACAAAATTCAATTAAGGCGCATTCCCGAGCTTATATGACAGTGCCACCTATTGTATCATTATTATTACGTTTAACATAGGAAATTTAAGAAAACCATCGTAGTTTGTGGTATCTGTTATAAACTATTTTTTACTACCTCTGTAATAGTTTTATCTCAAATCGTTTAGGAAGAGATGCGAAATAGAGTTTGGTGGCCAAAAAGCGCAACTTCGTATCTCTGCCTAAGCTTAACAAAATTAAACTATTACAGAGGCATTAATAAATAACATAATAGATACAACCTGTACGATGGATTTTTAAAAATTTTGTTTAACGTAATAATAAGATAAAATAGGTGGGGGTACCACTTTCACTGGTATGCCCCTAATTGCATAAATGGTAATGTAAATAATGTCAGTAAAATGTCTGAAAATAATAATCCAAACCTTAATCGGGTTAAAACAAATTAGCAACAAAAATAGGAAGGTACAAATTTAACTACTGTACCTTAATCTACGTAAATCTACCTCCAACTAAGGCCGTGAATGTAGAAAGAGCCAACTAAACATGTCAGAGGAAGTATGCTGGAAGTAAGCAATGGACATGTTGTGCCTGCCGTGTGGTGCTGACTTAGAATTTGCGCTACCTCAACTCTTCCCTCGAGGCGACTCTAGGCGACTAAGGGATATCTACCGGGGGAATAGCTATCGCCTCTATCCTCAACACACATGCCACATGCCCGCATGGCACTACCATGAGATAACAACCAATAATGCAGTTATCAGGGGGAGGCTGTGGACTAATTTTGGCTACTGAGGTGAGGTGAGGGTGTGTGCTGTGCTATGCTTATCAAAACCTTTTTGTTTTTAAGTAAGGTTTTATAAATAACTAACAATTTCATTATGAATAAAAGCGGGTTAACTACGTACCTTGTTTGTGCACTGGCCCTGAAGATGTCCCTCGTTAAGGGATGAAACGTTGGTGTTCTTCCAACACAAACATGGTTCGTAGTTAACCTGCTTACATTTATAATGAATTTGTCAAACGACGAAAGTTTCTATAGTAAAACTAATAATCTATCGTGTGAGGTGTGAAAGCGCCCTTGCTCAGGGCACGTCGTGTGCGTGCCTCACAAACTATTGAAAAGATTTTCCAAGTCCCGAACAATGTTTTGTATCGCTGGAATTTTGGACGTTTCCTAAATGTTTCTCTTCAGGCTAAAATGTTTAAGAAAATGTTCAAACTTGAGAATTTTCTTGACTCTGAACTAAAAATATAGTACATATATACTGTGTTTTATCATGAATTGCGTATCTTAGATATCTATGTCTGTCTGATAGTTTAGTTTAGTTATAGATTTATTTATAGATACCTGCTTATACGAGTCTATTGTATAATTATACTTATTAAATAATTAATTGTATGTAACTGGTTACGAAAATAAAAAAAGAGGAAAGAGAGTAAAGAGTCTTATAAGTTAGGTACCCACCAACGATTTTAGTAGTATACCGCTATTTTCTGCTTTGGATAAGTTTATTTTGCTAAAAAGGTCGATTTGCCAAAACATTAAATTTAAGTTTAGCCTGTAATTACTGAAGAAACTGAAAAACGCAATGTTTTATACGATATTTCATTATATTTTTTCAATTTTGAAGTGAAAACTTTCCGCATTAAAACCAAAGATTTGGTATGGCGTTGAGTTTTGCTACGTACACTGTCAGTTTAATTCTCAGAGCTTATGAACTAAAAGTTTATTTCAGTAAATGTACCTAGCAAGACTTAAATGAAATCCGTCGGTAATATTCTGCTAAGTATTTGATCAATATAACTCCAACTTGAGTCGACGCCTACGAAAAAAGTTTGTTTAGATATTTATTTACTGCTCTCAACAGCATTGCTAGAGTTGGGATAAATCGCGAAAGACTGTTTAACATTTGGCTAAAATGATCGGTCTATTTCAAAACGTTTTCTCTAAAGGACGAGTTTACAAAAAAAATAATTCAAAATAATTAATAATCTTTTACTATAGAAACTTTCGTATATTGCCGAATTCATTATGAATGCAAGCGGTTCGTAGTTAACCCACTTACATTCATAATGAATTAATGATCTATTAGTTTTTACCGACTTCAGTAGGAGGTTCTGTAACAACCCCCCACATGCATTTAACCTATCTCACTTTTACGTCGTGATGAAGAAACGTGATTGTAGTGGCCAACGGTGATCGTCTAGTTTAGTGGAAGGACCTACATCGTGTCGTAGAAACCGGAGTTCTTTTAAGAAAGCTTTGACAATTGGAATAACCTGTCCTATTACTAAGTAAGAACATAACTACAAGGAAGTAAGATGTAATAGCACTAGTTATAGAAGAATGATGTATTAAAGATTAAATGATGTATAATATTGGTTTTATCAGCCCTCGCCTTTCTCTCTGAGCTTAGCTCGGCTACTTTAGGCCGCTTCACACGACTTCTCTCTACTCAGCTTCCACGCTAGCTCAATCACACTGAGACTAAGTTGCGGCATAGGCACGAGCTCCTCCACCGCTCTGTACAATAGTCCTCGGCTCCTAACTGGGCAGACTCCTTCCGCTGATAGAAAGTATGCTGGGAATTCCATACTCAGTCTATCCTAAGCTACGGACTCATCACAAAGTCAATGGGGCTTATTCTTTTCCAACCTATGCCAGCTTACGTCCGTCAAATACTCCTAGCATATAATAATAAATATAGTATGAATCTACTCACTCTCAGAATTGTGATGTACGTTACTTGTGATGTTCGCAAACAACTCTTTCATGCCATCAAGATTTATCCAATAAAGTCGGTTCACCATCCATTCTTCTTCCACGCGCAAGGTAAGTAGTCTTAGACCTCTTAGCCCTGCCGCTTCCAGAGAGGTGAATGGTGACCCCTTTTTATCAGTCGGGGTCTGTCCATACCTAAGTGGAATAGGTGTAAACAGTCTCCTATTCCGCGCATAGCTTCCGTTGATAACTTGAGCCTCGTTCTGGATTCAACTTGCTGAAAGGAAACGAAAGGTACATATAAATGCCTCGGATTCCATTCCCTAGAATTTCTCTACGAATGAAACCCGCCCAGCGAGGTCCTTGAACCACCGATTACGACCCTACATTGACCAGGGCCCATCGGTGCCGGGTCCTAAATAGAAATAATACAATTTAGCAGCAGACTTTAGCAATTTAGATCCAGAGGTTGACTACTAATATTACCAACTGAAGGTTATTCAATTCATTAACTGGGATTTAAAAGGTTCCAGTGGACCTAGACAGAGCCGGGCTCTTGTTACAGTAAAAGGGTACCTGTTTGGGGTAAAGTTCAGTTAAATCAAGCCAAAGGCTGATAGCATGATGTTGAACTAACTACTGCGAGAATAGCCGTAAAGAAAATACGATTGATTCGGTAGAGCTTTAGAAGTATGTTGCTGGACTAACCCAAGGAAGAATACTTCCCTTATCCATAGTTATTCACGATTATCCCAGCAGCCAAATAACCCGTAAGGAATTGCTTTATTGCTTCACGAAGCAGCACACAAGAAATCTTTAAGAGAACTTTGTAAAATAACCGAAATTCGACAGTCCTATTCAAACTCCAGATCTCAAGTCCCGTAACCTTCCGTCTTCTCCCTGCCCCAATATCTGATAATTTTGAATTCTTTTATTTTACGTACGCCTTCTAATAATTTAGTGTCGACAAATCCCCCATCGATATGTATTCTATCGATAGCATCTAGAATCTTCCATCAGCTTTTACAGATATTGAAAGATTCTAGTTTTAGTGTAAAATGTTTCTAAACAAATCATCGAATGATCGATAACTCGCTGCATGAAATGTTATTGTGCTACCTCACTAAGACGTATTCTTCGAATATTATGTCTTTCAAGCGAGGTCCATCATAACGAGGCTTTAAATCGATACATAAAGAGATTTTAAGTCGACAATGTTACTATCTATATTAAAATCCGCCAAATGTTTCTTTATTTGCAAATGATGAATTCTGACTCGTTACAGTTCTATTTTCGTCTGTGTGTGTTTATTTTTGTATGTTTGTTCACCGATTTCTCCGTTTTTAAATGATTATTTATCGGGTATTTATCGCGTACCTTTGTTTTTATTTCCCATCTGGATGGAACATTTTGAGAGTAAGCTGGATTTTACCGCCAACGGTGTAAAGTTGTGGAAGCGCTACGTCGATGACGTTTTCTGCATTATGAAAGGAACCGAACAGGAAGTATTGCAATTGGTTTTGACATTGAACTCCATACACCCGAACATCCGTTTCACACACGAGTTGGAGGTGAATAGGACCTTAGCCTTTCTCGATGTCAGAGTGACGGTGAGATCAGATGGTTCTTTAGCGCACAGCGTCTATCGCAAACCCACTCACACAGACAGGTACCTCAACGCCGCATCACATCATCACCCGCACCACTTACAGTCCGTTGTGTCATCACTCACAAACAGAGCTCATGCTTTGTGTGATCCTGAACATCTAGAGGACGAGCTTAACCATGTACAGATAGTTCTCAAACAAAACGGATATGTAAGCACAAGACACACAAAGCGGAGAAGCCGAAGAACGCCCGAGGTCAGCAGACAACCCATCTTTTTGCCGTATGTGAAAGGGGTGACGGATAAAATTGAAAATATCCTGAAAAGGTTCTCAATAAAGTCGGTTCTCACCCCCCACACAAAAGTTGCTCAGCAACTACGAACACCAAAGGATGTCATACCTCTTCAAATGCCAGGCGTCTACAAGGTTGACTGTAGCTGTGGCCGCTCATACATAGGGCAAACTAAAAGAACTATTGCCGAACGGGTGAAAGAGCACATAGCAGCAGTCAAGAATAGGCAAATGAACAAGTCGGCGATAGCGGAACACCTGCTAGACTCAGGTAGCAACCACTGGATTGAGCTACATGACCCTAAAGTACTATGCCGTGAACGCCACTATTACAAAAGGATGGTTCGAGAGGCGATTGAGATCAAAAAACACCCGAATTTTAATCGTGAAGATGGTTTTCGTCTCTCTTCCTCGTGGGATCCTGTACTTAATAAGTGTGTGCGTCGTAATCCGAATGTACCGCGGTCGGACACGGTTAGTGTAGTGTGTCGTAGTGTGAACTTGGACATTCCTGATTCTGAAGACGAATTGAGGGTAGTCGTGGATACTGCCGTCAATTCTCGGCTGTAACTCCAATTACATTCAGTCGCCCCGTGACCACGATCGCTGTAATGCGGTAGAAACGTAGGGGAAATAAAAACAAAGGTACGCGATAAATACCCGATAAATAATCATTTAATTAAGTTAACAAATCGCGAAAGTTTAAAAAGATTTCTCCGTTAATTATGGACCGATTTTAAAAAATATTGCTCTTGTAAAGAAAATGGTTTCGAATTAATCACATAAAAGTTTTATTCTGGAAGGATTAGTATGTATCCCGGAAAGCTTAAAAACGACAAAATACTTCAGAAAAATCACGACTAGTTATAACAATATGGTATATTTTTTGGTATTACTCATGGTATTATATCTTCCCCAATTCTTATCTAACTGTGATGATTCTCTCTTTTCTGTCTAAAAATTTAATTTGAGGTTGAACCGGTACGATTCACGAGAAATTTATGTGTGCGCTGAAAAAGTATCTAAAACATCCTCTTCTTATGATAATTTCACTGATCTCTAGCGAGCGGTTCCCATGGCAAGCAACGGACCTAAACATGGTGCTTACAAAGTTGATGCATGGAGGATATTCAAAAAGTACTTGTATCAATGAAGACGGATAGCATAGAACGAAGGAAAATCAGTTTTGGACTGATGATTTTGTAAGGGTTTTGTACGCGTAACGGTCAAGATTTTTTTACCTATTAATCCCATGTGTTTGACAGCGTTTTGTATTTTATGAAACGTAACAGTTAGGCAGTAGAAATTTTGACGGAGTGTGTATTTCTGTTGTTGCTATAAATCATCATCATCTATGAGAAAACCATAAAATTGAAGTCAGTTTATAGTCTTTTTTTAAATAAACCCAGTAAGAAATATTCAGTGCCATGAATTACGAGCGACCCCTAGGGACGTGCCACAGCTGGCAACGCTGTCAAGCTGGCAGGTGGCAACGAAAGTGTTAAAAGCTTATCTTAAATATATACTTTTTGTAAATAATAACAATTCTACTAATATTATAAATGCGAAAGTTTGTAAACATGTCTGTATGTGTGTTTCTTGCTCTTTCACCCAAAAAGTACTGACCGGATCGGGCTGAAATTTTGCATACAAGTAGTTCTAGGCCTTAAATAACACATGGGCTACTTTTATTTCATAAATCAGTTCCCCTGGGATAGGCGTGCAAAGCCGCGGGGCGCAGCTAGTAATAATATGAATTTGAATAGCTACTCACTTATCGACTTAAAGTTAAAAGTTTCGAAAATCCGTGATCGAGAAATCGGCTTACGATTGATGGCTGTACGAAAGTTACGTTGATTTCCCTTGAGAAGCGGCCATTAATAGTAACATGGATTTACATACTTTTCTAAAGTTTATTCAAGGTTCGGTAAGGCTGGTAAATTTATAATGGTCTATTGGGTATTGCGTCATTATGATTTTAAGCTTACGTTGTCCAAATCTTATGGCGAAATAACTGATAGCCAACTCATAAAAATGATTTAGCGAATAATTTTGTGATACAGTTATACATCTTACAATTAATAAAAGACGCGATTTAATGGATATATGGATGTTTGTTACTCTTTAGAATTTTCGTAAAGTTAGTTCTAGGATTGGAATAATAAAAATTATAAAAACCTATAAATAAACCATTTTGCCCCTTGAAGATTTTCAAGGGAGAGAAGGGGGAAAACGGGAATTCAAAAAATAATTTGTAGTTTTTCCCCTTGACGATCCCTCTTAGGGGAGAAAATTGTAATAATTATTTTTGCAATTCAAGTTTTTTCCTTAGACCTTATCAATAAAGTGGCCTCCTTTTGCCATATTTACTGATTTATCCCTACCTACCACCATTCCCACGCAGTAGCAGATGGAACAACTATGCATATCGGCCCCGACGACGTATGAAAAATAGGGCACACAGTAATACATTATTACGATTTATTCCTTAGCTAGACCATTATAAAAGTTAACTTATTCCTATATATATTAAAAAGGAAAGATAGGTTACGTTCTCCCAGCGCTTACTCAAAAATTGGCATGTGTTACAACTACACGCAAACACATACGCTCACAGTTATATTTCCAGTCCTGTGCAATACAAAGAACAACAAAGACGGAAAGACGTACCTAAGACCGAAGTGAGACCGAGACAACAATATTTCACGTGAATCACGAACGCCCGTGCCGCCGGTCCGACGGTAACTGAGGTGGGAGCCTACAATTTTACACAATATGAGTATCAATACCTCATCTTCCCTTTTTAATAAATCAGTGTATTCATCCCTTAAAATTTACAATTTATTTTAATTTTAAATGTACCAGTAGACCACTTACTTACTCGCCCTGGCCCAGATTTAAAACAAAAATGTATCTGGCTCAGTGACGGTTGACTTTGCATAAAAAGCCGATAAACGGAAACAATGCTTATAGTATTGAGGTCGTTTATTCCATCCAGTTGCAAATACAAAGCGAAAATACGTTGACAATAACGTATTTTATCATCATCATCAACAGCCTATATTAGTGCTGGACATAACCCCCCCCCCCCCCTCACGAGCGCCCTGTCTTCAGCTTGCCAGCATCTGCCAGCAGTCTTTAGAAGATCGTCATCCCACCTGGCTGGAGGGCGCCCTACACTACGTTTGCCAAGTCACGGTCTCTATTCAAGAACACATGGAGGATTTGCGAAGAAATTTTAGCATGTGAAACATTTGACAAATAGGATATCCCAGGACGCGGTACAATTTCCTTATTTCCTCTATGGTAACTTTTACAAATGAAGTCACAAAGTGCATAACTTTCGACATAAAGGTCGAAAGGTCATATCCAATCAGAGCTTAGAAAAACAACGCGTCAAACATGTAGGTTGTATTTATCCCAGTGGGAATGATATCTCCACTGGCTTCCGCCGGCAGCTTTGTTTCAGCCAAGAAATCCAATTTTCCCCCTTGAAAACTGGACTTCAAAAAAATTAATTCCAGTTTTCCACCTTAAGGGGGATTTTTCAAGGGGGAAAACTGGAATAACCCGAAAAGAGGAGTCTACATTATGTCCGTCCCCTGGTTACCTTAGCATTTACGATTACAATTTTTTTATTGTACCAAAATGTGATATTTTGCAGCAATTGAGTTGACCAAGAGTATCTTGTAAATTCACGTAAATGGAAATAAAAAATATGAACATAATAAGCCATTAGAGCGTAAATAGGTTAGACAGACAGAATTACTTTCAAACTCATAATTTTAGTATGGAATTCTAAGCTCAAATGAAAGCCGTATGAAGATTTGCCGGGACTTAAGTTTCCAAGTCGGGTGAGTTCCTACTTGTTTTAAAGTTACCAGGAAGTTGTAAAGTAAACTTTAAAATCATACGGGCAGCGTCAATATTACCGAAACAAAACTTTTAAATAGAGATGGGATAAGTTTAAATGTTTTTATGAATACTGAAACGGAAGCGATTGGTCATAGTTTGGTCAAAGTTATTTGATTTTGCATTTCTGAACCACCACCACTTTTGGCTGATTTTAGGATGAAATTAACCGTAAGTTTTAATAAATGTTGGCTTAGAATTTGCACCACCCCAACTCTTAGCGCGAGGGTCGTAAGAGGCGACCGTTACCCAACCCGCATACCCAGCATGGGAATTATAGGCTATACCTCCCCCTGAGATAAAAGCCAATAAGACGCTTATCAGGGTAAGGCCTGTGTCCAGCAGTGGACCAATAAACTTTGTTGAGGCTGAGCTAAAGTCTCAAACTTGATTCGTTTCTGAATTGATTGCAATTGATTTACAACGCTCGGGTCCAGTTGGACCAAAGAATCGAGATGCAAGTGACCAGAGAAAGGCTTTGCTCAGAAGTAAGACACACCAAGCTAATAATAAGTGTATACCTGCCAAAAAATCTCAAAGCAAGCTTACCGATACTACATCACTAGTTCAACTCATCTTCCAACTAGCAGAAGCCAGCGACCGGATCAAGTTCCGCATTAGGGAACTCTAAAAGACTGGAATTGGATCAGGCAATAAGAGTAGGTCATTGGGTCTTAACTTAAGACGACTTCCGTAGCGTAGTATTGAATAGAAAAACATTTCAAGAAGGACTGAGACCTACATTTCAAGAAGGACTAAAGCCTTTTTTACGGAGTTGCGGAGCGTGTAGCGGTGCGTGCGGTGTCGCGTCGGGCGGCCGGCCGACTAATACGACCAGTGGGTATCAAGTTGTTAAGCATGAAATGCCAACAGCACAAATACCTGGGCATTGTAAAATTGATGAGAGAGCGCTATACGTTAGACAGAGTAAAAAAAATATGCCTAAAGTCTCAGCATGACACCTGTAACACTGTGAAAAATGAGAATGAAAGCCGTACCGGGCGGTAGACTGAAAAAAAATACATTGAACTACCTTCATTTAACATGTTTTTCGCCTCGTTCGCTTGCATACATTGGAGCGTATTATTATTGTTTTCAACGAGTTAGACTTTTTCGAAGTTTATTCTTCGAAACCAGAAAGTCCGCTAAATGCCATATTACCATCATATTACGCCCAACAGTGAAACCGAAGACGATAACAACTTGCGTTTTCATAGGTTTCAGCTACCTGGGAAATTTGGACCTGTGAGGTAAGTAGATTATTAATTTTCTTGTCTTATTTGTATTATGACTAGGTACTAGGCTTGAAACAATGTCGACAGTGTCACTATAAACAACAAAAAGTATTCAGTATTCAGTATTTATTGCATTCATACAATCAGGTCTTAGTGATAAGGTGAGTTTAAGTTAAGATCACAGTATGTACCCATTTTGGGTGTTGCAATGGAGAACAGGCTGGTATAGCGCAGTATCTTAAAATTAATAATAGTGAACTTAATATTATACTAATTTATAATTTAATTTGCGAGTCGCTAAAAGGATCATTGAAGAAAATCGTCAAGTTTGTAATAGCATTTTTTTATGAGCATCTCTTTCAGTTTGCTTTCGAAAGTGTTATTTTTATCTAGACATTTTAAGTTTTCTGGGATTTTATTGTAAATTTTTACCGCCATAGAGTTGGGGGAGGATTGGTGGATTTTTAGTTTTGATTCCGGCTTCACCAGGTTATGTTTATATCTAGTTTGGTATCGGCGGGGCTGGTCATTAATTTTTTAAAAAAAAATTGGGTAGTTTCTCACGAATTTGCTTATTTCTAAGATATTATATACTGACTAAGGTTAGGATTTTCAATTGAATAAAGTGGGGTCTACATGTTTCTGGCACTCTTATATTAGCTATGGTATAACAACCCCTCAATGATTTCAGGACACGAGTATGGACTGAATACTGCTCTCCAGGAGGGGACTGGTCTACTGAAAAGTCTTTGAAAAGCTTGCACGAACAACATTTAATATTATGTAGTTTTTACGACAATGCATATACCAACAGTGATAGGAAGAGAATAAACAACTTTGCCATCCCGACAGCCACAGAAGGCATAATGTTGAGGCTACGCCAAGAATAACCACCGACTTCTAGCAAAACAGTCACACATATCCGATGACCAATTCAAGTAAGTTAATGCTTTTCTGTATTATACTCGTATATACCTAATCCTTCACTCGTCTTGGTCGAACTTCTTTTTATCGTCATCATATTTTTATCAGCAGCAGTGGACTGGTAACTACTCGTATATACGTTACGTACCAAACATCTATTGCTGTCTACGGATGTGGCGCGGCGGGCGAAGCCACCTGTGATGCAGATTGTTGCGGGTTCGATTCCTGCCTCGGGTATGAGGTACTGGTCTAGTTTATAAGAGACATGAAGCTGTTTTGTCTTCACTCGATTAATTTATCTACGGTAGTTCCACTGGCATTGCTGACAGTAGCAACCAATCTGCTGAGTAGGTACTCTCGGATTGGTTCAGAAAGTATTTCATGTGAGATCTTCCTGAACTAGCACAATGTTATGTTAATTTTATAGCAATTAATCAATCTGATGTTTTATTTTCAGGAACTGGCAATAGTCACGGAAATCATTGAACAACCAGTTCAAGAATCAACTCCAGAAGATGACACAAGACCGGTTGTTCCGGCATGCTATTGGGTCAACAATAAGCATATGCCTAAACGGTACTGTTTAGTAAAAAATAGACAATTCACTGACGAAGCCTCAAAGAAAGCAATGAAAAGAAAAATAAACATACTACAAAACACATAAAAATACTTGTATTTTTCTTTATTTAGTACGTACAGTGAAAACAAGGTGAAATACGTGTAAAATATATTAAGTTAAGTAATATTTACCTACATAATTATAATTACCTAGAATTCAGTACCTGTTTTGACTGTATTCGCATTTAATAAGGTACCTACTTAAGTCCTTCCTGAAGTACAATATTTTGTACGGTGCATTTTTTTTCATTTCTCTGTATTTTTTGATCAGATGAATGGTAATTTTTCAGCAAATGAATATGTTATTTAACATTTGTTGAAAAATTACTATTCGTCTGATAAAAAGTCGCAGAGAAGTCAAAAAGCACCGTACAAAATATTGAACTAAGCTAATTTGAAACTCCCGCCAAACGGCAGTTACCTGGGCTTCAGATGCTAGAAAGAAAGAGAAAGGTAGACTGCACTGCTCTAGTGTTGGCATTTTTTGTCTATGGAGTTTTACTTCTTTCCGTTAGGATATACTATTCTGTGAATACGACAAATAATAAGATAAGATAAGTGGGGGCGCCACTTTAACTCGTGTATGCTTAAGGCCCATACACCAGTGAAAGTGGCCTTGTTTGCGGAGCGTGCAGCGGAGCGTGCGGCGTCGCGTCGGGCGGCGCGTTCGGTGTTTTGCGACATATGTTTGAACTAGCTGCGCCCCGCGGCTTCGCACGCGTTGTTCCCATGAAAACATTTAAAGGTGAATTTCATCCCACGGGAACAGATTTATGGGATAAGAAGTTTTATTCTAGTATTAGAATTACCTGTATGCAAAATTTCAGCCAGATCCGTTTAGTAGTTTTGGCGTGAAGTGGTAACAAAAATCCATACATCCATACATCCATACATCCATACATCCATACATCCATACATCCATACATCCATACATCCATACATCCATACATCCATACATCCATACATCCATACATCCATACATCCATACATCCATACATCCATACATCCATACATCCATACATCCATACATCCATACATCCATACATCCATACATCCATACATCCATACATCCATACATCCATACATCCATACATCCATACATCCATACATCCATACATCCATACATCCATACATCCATACATCCATACATCCATACATCCATACATCCATACATCCGAACGCATACATCCATACATCCATCCAAACTTTCGCCTTTTTATTATTAGTGTGAGTGATGTAATTTAGTGCGAGCCGCGCCACTGCACGATTAATCCTAAACAGATCGCAATGTACGGCGATGTTCAAGGCGCATTTCCGAGCCAATATGACAGCAGCGCCACCTATTTTATCATATTATTACGTTTAATATAGGCAATTTAAAAAATCCATCGTACAGTTTGTTGTATCTTTTATAAGCTAGTTTTTAATACCTCTGTAATAGTTTTATCTTATGTAGTTTTGAAAGAAATGCGAAAATAGAATTTGTTGGCCAAAAAGCGCAACTTCGTATCTCTGCCTAAGCTTTACAAAATGAAACTATTCTTTTTTTTATTTTTTTATCAGAAATAGTCGTTCGTTTGACCGCAATCTCACAATTCTCACATGATGGAAAGCGAAGATGCGGCCGACGATGTATCACGAAGGTCTAGAAGATAGCTACTCCGGACCACATTCCGAAACACAACTGAGTTGCTTCACGGACTGGCCCAGTCCGGAGGGTGGTGACAAGCCACGGCCGAAGCCTACCACCAGAGATATTCATCATCATCATCATCATCATCAGCCTATACTAGTCCACTGCTGGCCATAGGCCTCCCCTAATGAGAGCCATAGCGCCCTGTCTTCAGCTTGACGCATCCAGCCTCTGCCTGCAGTCTTTCGCAGATCGTCATCCCATCTGGCCGGAGGGCGTCCTACACTACGTTTGCCGAGTCGCGGTCTCCACTCAAGAACTCGTTTACCCCAGCGGTTATCGGTTCTTCGCGAAATATGGCCGGCCCACTGCCACTTCAGCTTGCTAATTCTTTGAGCTATGTCGACGAAATGAAACTATTACAGGCCATTTTTTTTAAGCTTCTGATTCGACAAATTTTAGAAGCCGTGTTCAAAAACTAGCGTCGAAACAACGTTCTTATAGGTCTCAGCACCTAATCATGATTTTGTCAAGCCCATACTCATGAGTTTAAGCCATTCAACAGCTTTTGTGCCTTTCTTCTTTTAGAAAAACCAGTACCGTTTATTATTCATACAAAACATCTTATCATAGAGAGTACCGTATTCTTTACACTTACTACATTGTTTTTGTCTCTAGAGAAAATGGTAATAGATTACCTTTGCCTATACCAGAGTATATATAGGGTGTTTGGCGGCTCGTGCTTGACGACCTCTGTGGCGCGGTGGGCGAAGGCCTGGGTTCGTTCCCGCCTCAGGACAAATGTGTGTACGATCTGCAGATATTTGTTCAGGGCGTTCTGGATGTTTTCTATGTATAATAAAAATATCTAACTATATTATGTAGTGTATTGTATTATGTATATCAGTTATCTAGTACCCATAATACAAGCTCGGCTTAGCTTGGGGCTAGATAATGCTGTGTGAATTGTCCAACATTATTTAATTTTAATTTTTATTCGTGTGAGAAATACCATCCCCCGTGCCAGTTAACGGGGGGTTAAAAGCCAAGCGGTGGCAATTTTTAAGATGTTTCTTCTATAATAATTTAAAATGTCTATATGAGGTTTTTTAACCTCAAGTGTATAATTTTTTAATGAAGAACATCTGATGTACGCGTAATAAAAAATGTATGCCATATCGTACAAAAACGTTACAGCTCTTACCTAATAGTTGATCGATCAAGTACTTAACGAAAAACCTTTAAAATTGAAAATAGCTGATCGGTTTTTTAGGTCTTAAAACTCCTTTGTCTGAGGTCTTAAACAAATCCGTCGCCAAAAGTTTTGTCAAACATCCTGTTTAAAACTAACGTATTTGTAAGTCTGTGCAGGCAGCATTTCCTTTGCAGAAAATGTTTTAATAATGTAGATATTTTTCATACGGTTTGCGTAGTTTTATTGTGGAAAAGTATAATGATATTCGAAAATCTTTTCGGGGGGAAAAGATTTCTTCCCTAAAACAAAATGCACGCTAGCAATTTTATTAACATATTTCGTTTACTCCCACCTGTTCTGTTGAGTAGGTCTGTTGACAGAACTACTGGGATTTTTCCCCCCATTAGTTCTGTGACTTAGACTATGCTTTACACCTGACTCTAATCTCTGCTATTCCCACCTGTTTTGTTGAGTAATTATTCTGTTGACAGTACATTTCACGGGTTACTCGTGATTTTTCGGTCATCATTACATTACCATTTAATGTGGCAATACTGCAAGTATTCTAAGCACTCTGCCCTTGATGGCGGCTTAAATTTAAGGGGAATTTAAGTTTACTACTTTATTGATAAAACGTATATTATTTTACTATAGCAATCAAATAATATAAATAATTCATATCTTATACCTACTTTTTTAAATAAGTGTTTCTTTTTTCAGGTTAATAAACCTCCACCAACATGCTGACTGTACAAAATCCAAGATGAAAAAACCGTTGATGAATTTACCCATAAAAAATATTATTTTATTCGATGATGACAGTTTTACCCACAGGATTTAGAAGTAGCACAAAAAATGGTCCAGTGACATTTTTACCCCAACCCTCTTTGCGTATGTAGTCACATTATTTGAAAGTTTCAAAGAGTCAGAGTCAAATCGTTTATTTCTTTAGACTTACAAAATAAGCACTTAGACAAGTCAAAAATTTTAACTATATAAACAGCATGATAAATAGTAATTACTATCAAACAAGAAATAAGGTGCAATTGACTCTAATGTACTTAATTTTTTTGTCCACTAGCGGAAGAAGTGAAAAAGAAACCACTAGCAAGTTTGCTTATCAACTAATACAATTTTAGCATAACTAGGTAAGTCTAACTATTCTTACATACTATTGTCGGCGTGGAACTGTGCGATATCCGGCCAAGCATTAACATCATTAATGTAATCATCTAAGGATCAAATGTTCACACATAATGTGAGATTGCTAAGAAATATTGCACTTACTAAGGGAAGATATTATACTCAGCTAAGCAAAGATATCAAAAAATTGGGGTTCCGTTTTCTCATTGCAGTCGGGAACGCTAAAATATAAACCGTGTAGGTGGACAAACCAATCAGTAGGTATATATTTTTACCTGATTTTGCCAGACAAAATTATTTTCGCAGTATTCATTCTTAGAGCTTGTCAAATTGTTGTCAATAAATTGTGAACAATTTACTCTGAAGGTTCGTAAAGTATGAACTACCTAATGGTATTACAGAAGATATTTTAAGCAAGAAGTTGGTATTTTTTTACATCATCATCGATAAGTCGGATTAGCGTGGGTAGACTAGCGAACGTTGAAACAGGGGAAGACTCTTGGGAGGTACAAATAAGTGTTAGGTAATTAAATTACCTAACACCTTATTATAAATGGGCTAAATTATTTTGCGTAACTTCAAATACTCTTTTGTCAACTTCTGTGGGCCATTACTTACGATTTTTTTCCACATTCTAAGTCATTAACCAGAAGGGATAAAGATACGAGTACCATAGAGCTTTAAACGCTCAGCATGAATATGATTGTAACTCAAAATGGCCAAAAAGTGAGTTACAATTATTTTCCTTGCACGTGTCAATTTATTTAACAAATTACATTTTATTGATGATGTCCAATAAAATGTCGACGCCAAAACTAGACTAAACTAATAATATGACAGGACTAAAAATGTTGCCGTCCTTATTATTTCGATCGTTTTGACGGGGACGGCTACCATTTTAGTTCTGTCAAATTAGTTTTTTTTTAGTTTTGGCGACATCTGTATAGACACCATTATATCCCACCTATGATCTATTTGTCATAAAGCTGCAAATTATGTCAACAGATCCCAAAAATATAAGTAAAAATTCACATGCTTGGAGTCGAGATAATGACATAAAATTTAACAATATTTATTGCAGAAAGGATCTCATATCAGAAAATAATTTCAATTATATTTAAAAATGATCAACAAAAAAGTTAATTTGAGGTTAATTGGTTTTTTTAAGTACTGCGGGTTTTTTTTTATCTTTTGTATGAATTATAAAAATTAATTATAAATAAGTTTTATCAATATAATACATACGTACATAAAAACAATACAATTTCTACTAATATTACAAACGCGAAAGTTTGTAAACATGTATGTTTGTTGTTCCTTCACGCATAAACTACTGAGTAGATTGGGCTAAAATTGCATTCAGGTAGTTCTAGGGCTTGAAAAACACATTGGTTACTTTTTATCCCATAAATCAGTCCCCGTGGGATAGGCGTGCGAAGCCGCGGGGCGCAACTAGTATTAAATAATAGTAAGTATTAATTTATTAGGTTCTCACTTGTGGACTCTACACACCGAACACAGCCCGGTAGTTTTGTGCGATATTTCATTGTATGACGTTGGTCTGTAGTCTGCACACTCCATAAAATAGCTATTATTGTGTGTAGTGTAATTATTCTGATTGGTGAGACCGATCCTTGCGATTGAATGTATTTTTAATGACGATCGTCCATCAAACGTACTTCAAATGTTTATAAAGCTGGCTGTTCACACAGCGTTTGCTGGTGACATGTATGACGGGTGAATAACCCGAGAAAATTTATGGGGTTTGATAAAGTTTGATGAACTTTGTTGATCACGTTTTATGGAAAAATAAAATAACTTATTATAAAATAACAAAGTTACGCACTGGTATTTAAAGTTGACGCTATTGAGCTAACTGCCGAAGTTATAAACAACGGGATATTAACCAAGATTTGAGTTTTGAGCAGTTATTCCGTGATCATGGCGCATGAAACTGGTGCTGTGATATTGAAAAGCTGAATCGAATCGAATCGAACCGAACCGAGCCGAATGTCGTTGTGTTAACGCAGAATTATGTTCAGTTGTGTATTGCACGCGGTCGTGGTGGTTATCTTTATTATACGAAGTAACGCGAACCCAGAACAGGCCAGGTTCCGCGGAGGATATAACACCATAGACCACATACACACACACATATCATGATAAATATCCCGTTGTAAAAGACTTTAGGGTATAATCATGATTGATTTAGTTATAATCTACAAGTAGCTAAACTGATCCATATTAATACTAGTCGGAAGCGTACCAAGACGCTGGCTGCATTGCACCGCTGTAAGGCAATGCTGATTCACTGCGCCAGAGCAAGCAGTCTCGACATAGATGGCGACCAACGACAATCGACCGTAAAGTTTTACCGGTCATATTTTAACGAATTTCGATTGTCTTTACAAGAATCAAGTTTTAAATGATTCAATAACTATTTATTTCCATAAATACAGTAGATTAACATACAGAAAAGGTTAAATTTCTAATATAAGATATATTATATTATTCATATTGATTTACCATCGGAACTATAAATTTTTGTCGCAAACGACTGACCGATCGCTACAAACTTATCGGGCTGTCTAATTTGCTCGCAGTTACCTTCACCGAAATTGTAAAGTTGACGGTAGTTTCCGACAAAAATGAGAGAGAATAGTTCCGATGGTAAATCAATATGAATGTTAGAAATTTAACCTTTTCTTTTTAATCTACTATATTTATACGGACGGCTTTGCACGCGTTGTTTCTATAGAAACGTTTAAGGTGATTTCTATCCCATGGGAACTGACTTATGTTATACAAAATAGGTATGCCTATGTTTGATTTCAGAATTAGAATTGCATCAAAAATTTTAGCCTTATCTCTTCAGAAGTTTTGAAGTAAAGAGGTTACAAACATCCAAACTTTCACATTTATAATATTAGTTAGGTAATTAATTAATCGGCTCGCTCATTACATATTAACATTTTCCACGGCGTCAAATAACTGCTAAAACATTTTTATTTCTCGACGAACAAAAGTCTCACCATGAATATTGACATAATGTAAAGAAAGATTATAAAGCATTGTTTTCAGCCGCGGTCGTTTTTTGTGTAATGGACTATGAAAATTACTGTAATCAACTCCAAGACAACGATTCTAGCACGATTTCAGTAAGTCGCATGGACGATGTACACGTGGAAACAGTAAGTCACCATTTATTGAGTTATTCCCAACGTATCACGTGAGACGTGCTCATTCCCAACGTCTCACGAAAAGTATTCCAAACGTCTCACGTGGAACGTTATTTATTCTCAAGGTTTCTCGAAAAGTCAGAGTGGTCAATATTACAATCTACAACATCTATTGATCATGTTTTTCAAGAATGGCATTAACAATGAAGCTGAGCTACCACAACATTGTTTAAAACAGTCTGCAATCAGCTCAACTGTTCAAACCTACTAGACGTGCTCATTTCCAACGTCTCACGTGAGACCTTCTCTATTCTCATCGTTTCACGCAAAGTCAGAGAGCTCCTCTATGTGACAATTTACAACATCTGTTGATCATATTTTTTCAAGAATGTTCAATTAACAATAAATCTGTTGTCAATAATCTACCACAACATAGTTTAAAACAGTCTGCAATCAGCTCAACTATTCAAACCTACTCTCTTCTCGATACTTTTATTGGTACTAAATTAAACATAATGCTGGGCGTCAAATCGAGTTTTGCTCTGTGCCGAAATAGGTGTTGGCGCAGCATGTGACGTACATTTATACATTTATTGCATGGGAAGTAGATTGTCTTGTAAGATATCGTGAACTTAAGCATACAACTATTCGAACACAAAAAAAAATCAATCATTTAACTATACACTCCGCCTCCGTCTCACTTCCACTAAGACATTTTTTTTCCTCCTCACTCAACATGAAAAAGGGAGCCGAGGCGCGGACCCAAAATTTCATTTTTCTCAAGACTTATTTAAACAATTTATGAATTGCTTGATTTTAGTTGTCTTAAGACGAAGTTTATTAATTTTATATCTAAGAGCATAACTTGTAAGCTTATAGAAATAAAAGTAAAGTCTTGACGCATCCAGCATCTGCCTGCAGTTTTTCGCAGATCGTCATCCCACCTGGCCGGAGGGCGTCCTACACTACGTTTGCCGGATCGCGGTCTCCACTCAAGAACTCGTTTACCCCGTGGTAGTCGTGTCTTACTGGATTATATTTACACCGCCCGTGCGTGTGCGTCCTTATCGGTACATTATTGTAACGACGCACTTCACAAAGTGTTCCAGTAATTAGCAGCGGTACCCTAATTTATTGAAATCTTCGCCGTAATGCTTGTTTATGGCAGCGGTTTATGAGACGACATAATTATTTACTGAGGTAATTATGGTTTAGCTGAGTTGTGTACATTATTTATAACGGGTATGTATACTCCTGTTCCGTGCCCCGGAAATGTTAATTCGTTGGTCATTCGCCTGACCTCTCCCCGATCGTTTCGAACTGCCGTCCCATTGGATTATGAGAGTCAGAGAATAAAGAGTGCATCTGTGTTTGCGTACAATATGTAGCCGAAAATAGCCGCCGTGGCCGAAGCTTCGGTCAGGAGAACATCATCATCATCATCATACTTTTATTGTTAACTAGCTTTTGCCCGCAGCTTCGCACGCTCTATTCAAGTAGCCTATGTCCGTCCCTGGGATACAGTTTACCTCCCTGCCAAATTTCATCAAGATTTGTTCAGCCGAGAACGGGATAAAAAGTATCCTATGTCCGTCTCCTAGTTCTAAGCTACCTCCCCTCCAATTTTCAGCCAAATCGGTTCAGCCGTTCTCGAGTTATAAGTGTTGTAACAAACACGACTTTCTTTTTTATATATATAGATCTACAGGGGTATTTTAATTTATTCGATTCGTTTCCTAAGCGAAAACGTCAGATTCGAATTTCAATTCTATTTTGACGGAACTTTAAAATGCTATTTTGATTTTTTAGAGTTTCCGATTTAGAATAGGTAGGTACCTATTCTTAAAGTTGTAGAGACCTTTTTTAGGCTTAAGTACTGTGTTACATTATTTAGTGGAAGACATTGATTGTTTTTGAAATAAAATTCTTTCAAAGCGCTTTATCTTCTTACTCGTAGATAAAGCGCTTAACAAAAACAGAATTTCATTACTCCGCTATTCCTATAGCGAAACAGTTTTGATAGTACATATTGAAACTTTTAAAAAACTGAACCGCTTTTTGGTACAGGCTTTAGGGACACCAAAAAATCCTCTGTCGTTTATTGATAGAGATTAAATAAAAATACAGGTAGATTATGTTTTAATATTAAAGAATCAACAACGCTTTTTGGAGGGTTCCCTACTTCCATATAAACTCACTAGCTGCGCCCCGCGTTGTTCCTATGGAAATGTTTAAAGGTGATTTTTATCCCACGGCAACAAATTTATGGGATAAAAGTAGCCTATGTTTGATTCCAGGATTAGAATTACCTGTATGCAAAATTTCAACCAGATCCGTCCAGTAGTTTTGGCGTGAAGAAGTAACAAACATCCGAACACAAACAACAATACAAACTTTTGCCTTTATAATATTAGTGTGATGTGATGTGATTTTTTTAGTGCATTGCATGGCTGACCACACATTTTCAAATTAAATTTAAATTTCCACATTTTGAGTTGCCAAGCAAAAACTGCAAGGTACCTTAGCAAAACATTAGTGGTTTCGTGAAAAAACGGGCCTGTAATTTAATATTCCATACTCCAAGTGTCGGTTCGCCCTCAGTTTTTCTGGCTTCTTTGTTCTAACCAACAATGAGTATAATTTGATAGGCTGGCATAAATATTTGCACAGATTTTTAGGGAAAATATCAAATGTATTGCGGCGGTTTTTGTACTGAGTTGGGGATTCGTTGATATTTTTTAGCCCAACTAACCAATAACGCTTAGGTTAGATTGAAGAGAATTAGAGTCAATTGCACCTTATTTCTTATTTGATAGTAATTATTATTTATCAAACTGTTTATATAGTAAAATATTGACTTGTCCAAGTGCTTATTTTGTAAGTCTAAAGAAATAAACGATTTGGCTCTGACGGCTAAAAAATATCAGATCAGTATTTCCAGAACATCTTCTGGAAATACTTTCAATATTCATTATTATTGTTACTCATTACTTTTATGTATAAAACGAATTTAATGAAGTAACAAGTACTACCAAATCACTCATAAAAAAATTATAGAGATTTTTTCAGTTTTGTATCAATGTGACGCTGTAGAGTCTGTTCAGATAGAGAAGAGTCGTAGGAATTGAGGGCGCTCGTGTGCCAATTGACAACTTTTGTTGCGTTGACAACACTGCTCTGTCATTGCAGTACGACTGAAAGTGTTACTTCACCGTAACGCCACGACTCTTTTATTTTTGAACAAACTCTACCTAGCACATCTTAGGTAATTGAGAGTTACAATAGGGTATATGCATGTGATTTCAAAATGGCTAAAAAAATATATACGTATTCTCTATTGATATAGAAACATATCTACATATTTATTTTAGCATTTTGAGATGTTTTTATTGTAGAATTTAACCATTGAAAAATTGATATTTTAAATCTCAATCGCAAAATTTCAAAACGCTACGCCATTAGCTACAGCGGACGTGACATCACTGTTCACATTTCTTCTTTTTTTATTGTGCTTGCTGCACCTTGATTTGACACTATTCTGCCAACTTGACATTTCGTATTGTCGATTATTTTCAGTTTTTTGGGAAAACCTCTTTCCTGAGATGATCACTACCGAGGTCGTCACCAAAGGTTTTAATCAAGTGTGTACGTCGACGTCACATAAACATGGCGCCAATATGGCAGCGTTTTTATCACCCGAAAATGATTGTAGTTTTGATTTGTTTTTTTTACCTTGTTAATGCGAAATTCAGTAAGCGTCTTATCATTTCTCGGTAAAATAATGACCAAAAGAATCGATTAAAACAATAAAAAAATCGATGCATATACCCGTTTAAGATGTACTAGGTACAAAATAAAAATTCCAACACAATATAAATTATTCAAGAAATAAATACTGAAATAAATTTCCTTCTACGGCTTAGTGACCCGAAGTATGTCTTGGATTCCGATAAGTGAAGTCGCCATTTTAGTCTGCACTGGACAGTTTAAGATAGCCGTTTTCCGCCAGTTCACGGTATGTAGCTATCGGTTTTTCAAGAAGAGAAGAGAAATTCTAGCGAAAAGGGGTTAGTGAAGATATTTATTTTTCAATATTAAGTGGTATTCACTATTAATAATTCTGTTTTACCGATATTCAAACATACGTTTTTTCTTCAGTTGTTTCTTGCTCTTTTTTTTGCAAAACGTAATTTTATTTCATAAATAGATCCCCTCAGGGTCATTCGTCTCATTACAAACTCTCCGAAGCACCCTGTACACAAAACTTGCACACAATAAAATTTCATCAATTACAAATTCAATCAATCAATCAATCATAATCTTTATTTGCTTGAATGTATGTCAACCTGTATTGGTCCACTGCTGAACGCAGGCCTCCCCCAGATGAGCAACATGTTGGCGTTTATCTAATGAGAGTTATTGCCCATAATCCGCACGCTGGGCATGTGGGTTGGGAGTCGCAGTTCGGTGGTAGAATTGTTCTGCAGGGGGCGCTGCTGCCCGCCCCCCCGGTGGATATCCCTTAGTTGCCTCTTACTACACCCACGGGAAGAGATGAGGTTGTGCAAATTCTAAGCCAGAACCACACAGCTATGTATATCCAAAAGTTCCTAATTTTAAATAATCTATCCAAATACTAACTACTCCACAAAGTGTGCATAATGTTAGTAAATACAATTATAATTTATTTATGTCTCTAATATCAGTTAAATTTTGTAATGGTGTCAATTCAGATACTGCCAAAACTTAACTTAACTAAATTGGCTAAAAATGTTAACGTCCCTTTCATAACGAGCAAAATAATAAGGATGGCATCATTTTTAGCAAAATAGCAAAAATATCTATCTATGTAGTGTATTGTATTATGTATATCAGTTATCTAGTACCCATAACACAAGCTCTGCTTGGCTTGGGGCTAGATAATGCTGTGTGAATTATCCAGCATTATTTATTTATTTTATGCTCTGTCTATAAAATAATTATATTTTATTCTTTTTCTTAAAAATAAAATCAATCTTACAAACAAACTTCGCTTCATCCGTGAAACATTGCGATCGGCATATTATAATAAAATACATATAGTCATGCTGTTTGTCTGTCAATGATGGACGTGGCGCCGGCTGTGTCGCGCCACCAAGTCTGAGGTGGCGGCCAATAAGAATGACATGACTAGGGACTTGGGACGGCTACGAAGCTCTCCCAAATCTCTTCCTTCTTAATTTAAATATTTTTGTTTATGACATAAGCCTTCATAATTAGCCTACCAACTTAATAAAACAAAACGAATTTAAATGAAGAACCATTGTATGAATGACGTTGTTGTTTTCACCTTCACGTTTTTTTCATAGAAAATGTATGGAAATGTTGTTTTAATTATTGCCAAAACTTACGATTTGATTTGGTAAGTTACTTTGGGATAAAAAATCCTGGTTGGAAATAGAGTCGATGGAAAGACCGACTGGTTTTTTTTGACAAATGTAATTTTTGGGTTTTCTTTATTTCAAAAATCGAAAAATGACAATTTTTTTTTCATCAAAATAAAATAGACCTATTTTCCTAAGAACAAAACCTTCTAACTTACAAACGAAACGCTACTTTACCCTCAAGGGGCCAAAAATTTGCCCCGCCCTGTATAATGTAAGTGTGTCAGATATCGTAGAATGTCAATAAAATAATTTTAATAATAATAATAATAATAATAATAATAATAATCGTTTATTTCAGCTGATGCCATATACACGCACACTTAAAAATCATATAAATTAGAAATTGACAAAATAAAATCAAGACAGAAAAATTTAAAACCATTAATAAAATCAAAAGTCAAAATTAAAAATAAAGTTAAATAATATTGTGTAAAACTAATTCAAATAAAAACAGTAAAATCAATAAAAAGTCCATATGTAATTATGTATATACATAATAATATCCAAAATTTAGCCTACCTTACACAAAGTTATTTCCTTTTACGTGAAGCTGCGATAGGCGCCACAAGATAGGGCAATCGGGTTTATTCGCCAAAAGTTTCAGCAGTCTATTCGCGCTCGAATGGATGCGGCGCAGCGACGATGCTGCTGCAATGAATGAACCTACTCTTCATTGAAATTGAATATAATTATTTCGATTGATTAGTATTTATATTTGTCAGTAGTTAGGACCGCTCTCGTGCAGTTAAAAGAAAATAAATACCATTTTGTAAATTTTTATTGTGTTCAAGTTCACAGTGTTGCCAGTCTCAAGATCTCTGTTACAGATGATCTGGCGGCCCATTTTGGAAGAGTGCCACCGCCCAAGGGCACCATAGAACATTGTAATGGGCCACTCGACCTTCCAGAGATATTGTTATTGAAATAACTGGCCGTTCACTATGGAATTTATTTTGTGGATAGAACATTGATTTGTACTTTGAAAGCGTTTTATGGGGCGCCATTTTACATTTTATAGAAGTTTCATATAGATTTTTTTATATTTGTAGATGTTCTCTTGTTTGTAATCTCAACCTTAACAGTCTGTATTGGTCCACTGCTGGACGCAGGCCTCCCCCTGATAAGCGCCTTGTTGGCGTTTATCTAATAAGGGGAACTGCTCATAATCCCCATGCTGGGCATGCGGGTTCGGGATCGCAGTTTGGTCGTAGAATTGTACTGCAGGGGCGCTGATGCCCGCCCCAGGTGGAAAAAAAAAAAAAAAATATATTTTAATAATGGATACAAAGTTATGCCGTCTGCCAACAAAAAGCATTGCTTACAATCTGAAATAAACATTTTTACATTTCAACTAAACTATTTCCCGAAAGTGAAAATTATCCCTGAAATTTCCCTGAAATCCTTTCCTCAATAATGGTCTTGGCATGTAAGTAATTACTCAGAGCCCGAGGCACAGTATCGAATTCAGAACTAAGCTATTACATACAAATACATAAGTATTACTACGTATTAAGGAGTCTGCACACTAAAGTCAGCCGCCGACACAGCCTGGCAGGGCGGGTTTATGTCGGTAACATTATTTTTTAAAACATCATGTCGAAGAGGCAATAATCTGCCGAAACAGACTGTTGAATTTTTTCTCAAATTAGGACCAAACAAAAACCTCTGGGTTGTGTCGCCGGGTGGGTAGATATTGTCGGCGGTCCAAATCAGCAACTTTTGATAAGTCATGGAGTGACGTACGCATTCGCTGACATTTGTCGCGGACCTGCCACGGACATTTAATTTTGTTATGAGCTTGTCGTACGAAGTTTGAGGGCACTGTCGCCGACATGATTAATTATTAGGATGAATTTATCTTAATATTCCGTAAAAACTTCTCTGATAACAAATCTATCAAAGTAAGTCGTTAACTAATTTTTTGTGCCGCGAGTCATCATCAGTATACCACAATATTCGACTTGGACACTGAGGCCCGTTATGCCATAGAAAAGCGTTGCTCAAGCATAGATCGATGACTAAGGAAGCTTTCATAATACGAGCCTGAGAGTGCCAAGCAACCACGGCAGACCGCCAAATAGTGCATATTGTTGCCTGATTCTTCAAAATAACGTTGCGTCATCAGCCCGCCGATCTATGTCGGCAGCTGACTTGGTTGTGTAGGGTCCATTACGTAGTTATTGAGGTAATTGGTAGCTTGGCTTTCAGATTTCTGTGTAATCTTCCAATTTACAAATGCCTTTCTGTTTCAGAGTTGTTTGAAGTTGCAAGTCTAATGGGTAATTTAACGTTGAACGTTGCAGTAAGGTATTTTGTGATACCTATTTAATAACTGGTGTATTTTGTTTTATGGCTTCGAATAAGCTTAATTACGTACTATCGTACCTAAATATCAATATAATATGTTGTAGCGCCCCATCGAGGTTGTTGTCTATGATAGACAAAAATGACAGAACATTGTTAAAAACAATGTGTTAACTATTTAAGTTTAACAAATTTTATATTATATAATTTAGGCATTTGATGGCGTTGAGACATTATTTATTCTACCATCATCAACAATCCCTGTGCTCGGCTTACAGGACATTAATTGTTTATTTTTTTCTTTATTGACGTAAGTTCAGGTAATACCTTACCTTACTTCCATCTACGCTAGGCCCTTCCACGTAGCATTGAATAATGTTATTATTTGACATATGATAATAGTTATGTAGCTATGTGTATAAAAAGACCACGTACCTACAATTAATTTAAATTAATTAATATCCATTCATCCATGTAATGGCTCAGTAAGGAACTCCTCGCCTGACTCATGGCAAACCTTGACTTTTCACTCGAATTTACTTTGAAAGGCTGACAAATCTATAATCGCATGCAATGTTCACCCAATTTTTTCACACCACAACACAAAAGTAGTAATAATTGTTTCGTTTCTCACCGGCTGTTTTTAAGGTTTTCGTTTCAACCCACAAATTTATAAAAGAGCCTGTGAACTCAAAGCTTGGAAAAGTACAGTCATAGAAAAAAAACACAATTCTTATTCTACAATTCCGGAAGAGTCTCAGTAATATTCATAGCTTGTACCAGGGATGCAGAACTAATGAGAAGCTTCTGTCTTCTATTTCGTAAAAAAGTTATATACAATTAACGTTTCCATAAATTTTACTTAATTTCTACCACCCAAACCCTCTTACGTTACCTTACCAAGGGTGATTACAGTTTTCATTCATAGCGATAAGAATCAACAACCTTCGGATTGAATGTGACCTTCCTGGACCACAAGCTCATTATGAAAGGTTATAAATTACCCCCCTCTCCTCCCCCCTCGTGACGTCACGTGCGGTAGGTACGCGAATGTGTTTGTCTCCCGCTGGCTGGTTGGCGTCGTGAGGCATACATCATGGGCTGGATGGTGGAAAGGGGAAATTGATTTTTGGATGCGGTATTTTAGAAATATTGGATGCAGAAAGCCATCTTTTTTTTTATTTGATGTTGACGCTTTGGTCATCATGCTCCCACATCTTTTATTTTGATTTTTGTCAGGTTCCTGTAATCACGATTAGTTTCGCTATGTTCGATTCCCGCTATGCACTACTCTTTAAATAGGTATAAATAAAAAAAAGTTCCGCTTTGCACGGAATCTTCTTGGACTGTCGAAAGGAAAATGCTTAGGTATATTAGATAAATAGATAGATAGACTCTTTATTGGGTACAACACAAACAACACAGGAAATGTAACAAAAAAGAACAGTAACAAATATCAAAGGCACACATAATTAAGTACATACAGGTAAGCAGGTAGGTATGTACCTAGCTTTGTTATTAAAATGTCACATGTAACATGCACTGTTGTTGTTACAAACATCATGTTGCTGCTTCTTGATGGAAGTCCATTGTAATAAATATATACTAATTTAAATAAATACTTTCTTACTATTTAGTCTAGTAAACAGTATTAGCTATATGTTTGATGTGACATAATATTCTATATCAAATATAATATATAATATCAAAGAGATTTATTTGATTTTTCTTTGTTTAACGCAGCATACTGTTAACACATTTAATTCTACATCTCTTTTTTGTTCAAATTAATTTGTCTATTTACCTTGAAACCACTTTACCTTGTTCACACTTGTCACTCATTTAATCTTGTGTTTCAACTTCTTTAAGAATAGTGTTCTGCTGTGTAATATATTTCATTATAAAAGTGTTGCTTTCTTACTATGGGAAATGTAACAGCTAAGTTCTACTGCTGATATATTATATCTCCATGCTCAAATAAATTATTTTGATTTAAATTCAAATTAATTAATTTTGCGAAACATGAGTTACCGAGATTTTAGATTAAAGTAGAATGAGCACAACCATGATCAGCTTTAAAGCATGCAATGTCACAGTAAATGTACATTATGTAATACAATCTTCTTATAAATACAGTGTTCAAATCAATACAATGTCATTATCTTAATTAGTTATATAAGCAAAGAATGGTCTTATTCTAGAAATTATCTTTAAGATATTCATTAACACTGCGATTCTGTGGATAGAAAAAATTATCCACAATAAAACCACATCGAATTGAACCTGTGGGTAGAAAAATGTATCCACAAAACAACCACATCCATTTATTACGGATCCCTGCCTCCGTTCCACTTTAGGCCTTTCCGTTGGGCTGAAGACAAACAAGAAAATATTTCACTTGTATCTGCCTCTGTTTGCAGTTGCCTTAACATATCTGTTTCAGTCTTAAATATACAGGATGTACCACAATTTGCTCATTTGTGTTCTTCTACCTATAGTACCTTACTATTTATTAATGAAGACCATAGGTTATCTTTTTCTACATTTTTTTACGCAGGAGTAGCTTTTTTGCCGTTTTTTGACTGTTTCATGTCCCAAGACGCACACGTCACCACGTAGAGGAGGCAGTACGAACCTGCGTCTTGGCAGTGATTGGATTAAAATATATACTTACCTTTTTAAAAACCCACGAAAACATAAGAACAACACTATGTAAAAGTTTATAGGAAAAATTGCATTGGTTTCAATTTTTTTTTGTAAAAATTAGATAATTTTATTGTTGTAGTCTACGATTCCTTGTCAACAATTTTGATCACCCCGTATGCTTTGGCCTTAAATATATGTGTTAGCGCGTTAGCCTTCTTTATTGGGCATCAATTTCAATGTTCCTACCTTTTGACGGGCTCTTTCGTATTGGCAAGATAAATGTGTTATTTTATCTACATGTTTTATTAGTAACCTTGCGTAAATAAAGATTGTTTTGGTGAAACTTACGGGCTGAGGAAGGCATCACATTAATCTACAAATGAGGAAGTTTGGATGGTCGTTGCGTTGCTAATCCAAAATTCTGTTTTTATCATCTAACCAGCTCTATGGTGTCTATGGTACCATAATATCGCATTATGATCTTACATAGGCACGCCAAATTTAAGTTCAATCGGCTGAGGATAATGGATCTAAAATTCAAAGTTAAAGTTTAAACTCTCAAAATTTGTCCCACACATACAAAACCTACTGAGCTAGAAATCCTACCGGCGTGGGGATTATGGGCAATATCCCCCATTAGATAAACGCCAACAAGGCGCAGGGGGGGCTGCGTCGCATACGTTTTTTCAATGGAAACGTTCTTAGTTTATTTATTTCTCATGGTGATATACTTTATGATATTTCAGGTCTACACGTACCTACCATGAAATATTTCAACGAGATCTGTTCAGTTCTTTTGGCAAGAAGCAGTAAGGAACGTTAACCCATCCAACCAAACATTTGCATTTATGATAATTAGTGTGAAAAAGTAGTTTATATACATAATGTATATAGCTGTAGCCTTCCAGATCTTACATCTATGCTAAATTTCAACTCGAAAAGAATTGAGAACCTCAACTTCCTTATAATACGGTTGAAATTAAAACAAATCATCTACAACCTGATCACAACCAACCACAGGCAAGATTGTAAGAAGTGAAATAAAGTTCTCATCATGTCCCGGGAGCAGCTCCATTTGTCTCCGCCTCCGGACTATATAACTAGTCATCTTTCATACATCTCATACGTTTTTCCTCATCATATCGCATTTCATCCACTGCTCTGCGCTTGTGTTCTTGTACACGACTGTGGTATGCTGTGAAAAAACCAATTTATTATAGAAGTTATGTTCCGTTATCTACGATCAAATAATGGAAAGAAATAATACATAGTATTTACAATCAAAATACCATAATTCGATGTACTTCAGAATGGTTTATATAATGATGTTCCAATATTTACTTATTACCTTTTCTGGTAAGTAGGGGTTCTTTTTCTATAGACTTTTACTACGTTTCCTCGACACAGGTCGACCTAGTGTGGACAAACCACGAAAAACAAACAGTAAAGTAATTCACGCTAATAGGAAAATATTTCGTAAGACGCAACGAGACGAGTCAACGAGTTTTCGGAACTTTTAAAATGGTGAACTAGCAGATTCTTATATCCAATCGGTTATAAAATGGAAAAATATAGAAATTGATAAATTGATGAGATTAACTGCATTTTACCCTGGGGGTGTATGTAGTAATGTTTTGGTTCGAACGAGGTTCTATTAGTTTAGATAGTATTTAAAAACACAGAAAAATTATGATGTTATGAGAGGTTATACAGCTTCTAGGTAGGTTTTGTTTAAAATCTGAGTAATGCATAAAAAAATAAGAATTTATTTATGTTATCTTTGTTTGCACGAGGAAAATTCACAATGTGAAAACCTAATTAGAATTACCAAGCGCGATTCCCCGGCACGCCGCAATCCTCGTCACGTCGTTTACAACAGCTCATACTTTACGACTTGACACTCAAGTCATTACATTTGTTATTCTAAGAAGATAGGATGGAATGAAGATACGCCGCTGGTGCCAACTTGCGGATTAAGGAAACGTCTGTGATATTAAAGTACTCGCTATGCCATAGTATGGAGTAATACGCGCGCGAACTGAATGGAAACTGAACTTTCGCTCCTTTTTAACCGATTTCAAAACAAGGAGGAGCTTCTCAATTCGTCTGTATTTTTATTTTATTATTTTTTTATGTTTGTTACCTCAGAACTTTTGATTGGGTGGTCCGATTTGCATGATTCTTTTTTCATATGAAAGCTGGTGCTTTTTGTGTGGTCCCATTTTAATTTTGTTTAGTTCTGAAAATGGAATCCATAAAAAATCATGAAAAAACTGTAAAAATTGAAGTCGGTTTATAGTTTTTTAAAACAAAATTAATTATTTCTGTTATGATACAGAGATTTAGTCAAGCACAGATATATTGGACTTATGTCTTGTCAAAGTGATTGGGTAGATTTTTAATAAATAATAATTAACCTTTCCGTCAAATTGATGAACAAATTATCTTCTTATGCGATGCGTTATGATTCTAGTATAATTCTTCTAAAATTTATCACCAATCTCCCCGATCCCCAGTCCGCATGCTATGAGATAACAAGGAATAAAAAAAAAAATAAAAAAAAATGCGTTTAATATTTGACAGAGCCAGTTTCTTAAACGTTGACACAGACCAAATATACAAATTATTATTAAATTAATTTAAACCACATAGGTCCAATTTCTTCGTTCGCAGCCTTTTGAACGCACTTACGAAAACGAACTATACATATGATTTCAAATAGAATTGGACCTTAGTATGTATAGGTCCATAATTATCTTCATCTAAAACTTCGCTTTCGTAAAAGCGTTTAAAAGGCAGTGACTAGGGATTTTGGATCGAAGTAAGTTAACTTTTATGAAACTGGCTAAACAAAACATTTAAAACTAAAATCACTTCTAACTTGACCTTTCAATGCCATTACAAAACACCGAACTGTATCTTGATAATCTCTACCCTGACAGTTATCCGTTAGATAAATGATTCCACGACCCCTTCGTAGACAAAAACAATAGTTGTCATATAATAAGCATAATAATCCGAACATCACGGTCGAAGCGACCCAGTGCTCGATAACGAGTACGGCTGTGAACACGGTAGAAGTAATTTCAAGAAGTAAGTTCATTTCTATATTTGACCAAATTCAAAAGGGAGGAGGCACTCAATTCGACTGTTTTTTTAATGTATGTTAGAACTTAGAACTTTTGACTGGGTAATTCGATTTTGATGATTATTTTCTAATTTGTAAGCTGGTGCTTTCCGTGTCTATTTCAATTTTGTCCAATTAGAATAGTGGCATCCACATTTTTAAAACAAACTGAATTATGTTTTAGAACTTTTACGATGCGTAATAGATCAAAATCAGCCTAAATATCTCCTTTGTAACGATAGATATTAATTAATTAAGGGTACCTATCTAATAATTCATTTATTGAAGAAGAAAATTACAATCAAATTATATCAATAAATTAAAACTAGTATTTACAATTATCATATCTAATAGTTTATTGTTATTATATTAATATAATTTACACCATGTCTTTGAGGAGAGAGATATATATATATATATATATATATATATGTATCTATATACATATATAATAAATTATATATAGGAGGGGGATCGTATGTGCGATACAGTTTTACTACAAAAAGCTGCAGGCATCAACGAATTCCAATAGTTCCTACAATCTTGTAATTCGTTACATAAAAAAATATTTTGATATCTCCTTTTCTGAATACGCTTCCACCAAAAACACATGCACATCGTTGTTTAAAAATACCATGAAGTTTTATTTAGATTTAAAAAAGACACCTAAAATAATTAACAAGTGTCTAGTAATAGACAATCTACGTAGCACCTATATGCGCCTACGCCGTAGCCCCTCTACGCGGCTAGCCCGTCTATCTACGAATAAGTAATGAAAATCGTGTTAGTTACTTAATAAACAATAAACAATGAAAGAAATGTATTGAACGAATTATGGAATAAAACACTAGGCCTACTTAAATAAGCATATATAGGTAGTTTATACCCACGACTTTGCATACGTTGTTTCTATAGAAACGTTTAAAGGTTATTTCTATCGCATGAAAAGGGGTTTATAGGATAAAAAGTAGCCAATGTTTTATTTCAATCCTAAAACTACCTTTATACAGCCCGACCCGAGACGTATTTTTTCTGTGACGAGGTTTAAGGATATGATTTTTGTGAGTTATACGTACGATTAGACCAAAATGGTAACTTATTCTTTTCGAAATAGGTTTGCAATACACCCCATGAAAACGAGCGGGTTGTACCAAAATTGTTAGTGAAAATATTCATTAGAGACAAGGTTTTGTCAAATTTAATAAAGCAGATACAAATTCAGCGAACTCAATACCACACGAAGCTTACAGCTTTTGGCTTCCACACCAAATTTCAGTAGATACTTAATCAATCTCTAAATTCCTTATCCCTGTTTACACCTCTGTTTACAGGTTTACAAGTAATTACAAAATGAAACACGTCAAGTAATTAAGGCTATGTTTAATTCTCTAATTACTTACTGAATGAGTTTCATTGAATTTCTCTTGAATTTCGTGGAAGGAAACGTTGAATAATTGAGCTTATTTAAATATATCTGCCAAAGTTTATTTTATGCCGTACCTATTTCTGCTGGGGAGTTGTGGTTGTAATTTTACAATTGTTTTTGAAATTGAAGGCGGTAAGATTCTGAAATTCTCATTGTTCGAAGTGTTTTCTACTTACCTTGGCCTACTTATACTATATTACCTACTTATACTTGACCCTGGCTTCCAATATGGAAGCCAAGGTCAAGTCCTTAAGGTGGAACTAGTCGCTCGTTTCTTCATACAAACGTGGAAAGTTAACTATTGACCATCCAAAACTAAGGATAAATCAATTTATACCGTCATAAACTATGTTTGTATACAACTAAAATAATAAAAATGTATACATAAAAAAACAAGCTTCTAAACTGTCGTATTTCAACAAGAATTTTAGCTTAACTTTGGGCGAAAATAAATAACACACGGGGAAAGAACACTCTAAAATGAAGGATTTACCGACGTAGTTTAGTTATTAATATGTTAAAATAAATTTATTTTGAAGAGATACATATAATAGTTTTTCTATGATAACCCTTGTGCTAAAGTCTGTTCGGCTGCATAAATCATTGTGCATTTCATTCTATCGCGCGGGTATATCTATAATGACAGGTGAGACAGTTGACATTTAGGCCGCGTTCACTGATGATAAACAGTGTACTCTTTACTCATGAACCTTATATGGGTATAGTGTGGAGTAAAAATTAGAAGCTGGAATGTTGTTTTTGTGATCTCTGACATCTCAACAGATATCTGTATGCATTTTAGCATGTTACTAGTCATATCCAAAAACGATGTTGTACTGTCTAGTTAATTTACCTTTAATTGTTTGAATATACACTGAGAACTCACTTATTCAGTCAAATCAAATCTTTTTCTTTAAGTAAAACGGTTTTTGTATATTGTCATCAGAACCAAATTTCAGATCAATGCATCAAGAAGAAGAGGGTCAAATTTTGAATAACTAATAAACAAACAAGGCAAGCTAAATAAAATTGTTTAGAAAAATATGGCTTGTGTAACACTTGTGAGTTTTTTACCTTTGGTATACTGTTTTATTTGGACGCCCATAACTTATTTAACGAAAAAAATCTTTATATATACGGCGACGGTAAAAAATCCAATTGTTTTCTTTTCCATAAATCCCAGGGGAGACATTTCTGGGCGATACGAATTTCTGAGTTTTTCCATTTTCTAATTGAATTTTTGTGTAGTTGTTTCAGAGTTCTGTGGTTTAGCTAACGGAACCGATATTATGCTAGCTAGCTGTTACAATAGGCGCAACCCCAACAGGAGATAAAAACCAATAGGGCGCTTATCAGTCAGTCTACCACGAGTTGTCACAGTTAAATCGCCTGACGTTACTACAGTAGTTACGTAAATACGCGTATTATCCACAGCGCATTTTAGTACCCTACTATCCGCTAGAGGCGCTTTAGAAGTTTCCATACATTTTTTGAACTACAGTCGCTAGCGAGTATAGATTGTCAAAACTCATGGTAGATACACCAGGGCGTGGCCTGAGTCCAGCAGTAGAACAATATAGGCTGTTGACTGAGGAGTTGTCATGACAATCGCGGATGCACGGAGGATTCAACTTCAGTCCATGGATGACATAAAGAGTCGACGAAGGAAACCTATAAGAAACCGGCAGCAGCTTCTTTCTATGTATTTTAACACCTCTACAGGGATCACCAATCCGCTAATTCTAATCCTAAGTGGGGGAACTAAGATCTGTACGAACGTCTCGCATAGGAGCGTATTGTGCTTTATCCCCCTGGATAAGCAGGCCCCAACCAGCCCAGCTCCTTGTACTATCGAGGCAGAACTTTTGGTGACTGACAGCTCCGTTTCAGCTTTTCTGTACGTGTGGATGTGGTTCACGCCTCAATGAGACACTTCAGCCCAGTTATATGTCTGGCCTCCTCCGTGGCCATGCAGCACACCACCAATCCGCTTGCCAAGTGTAAATAATAAATGAATATAGTATTGGACAATTCACACAGCATCCCCTAACTCCAAGCTAATCAGAGCCTGTGTTATGGGTACTAGATAACTCATCATCATCATCATCATCAGCCTATATTAGTCTACTGCTGGACATCCCCTAATGAGCGCCATAGCGCCCTGTCTTCAGCTTGACGCATCCAGCATCTGCCTGCAGTCTTTCGCAGATCGTCATCCCACCTGGCCGGAGGGCGTCCTACACTACGTTTGCCGAGTCGCGGTCTCCACTCAAGAACTCGTTTACCCCAGCGGTTATCGGTTCTTCGCGAGATATGGCCGGCCCACTGCCACTTCAGTTTGCTAATTCTTTGAGCTATGTCGATAACTTTGGTTCTCTGTCGGATGTATTCGTTACGAATTCTATCCTTCAGAGAGACTCCGAGCATAGCTCTTTCCATAGCTCGCTGAGCGACTTTAAACTGGTGGACCAGCCCTATCGTGAGTGTCCAGGTCTCAGCTCCGTAGGTCATGACGGGTAGGACGCACTGATTAAAAACTTTCGTTTTCAAGCATTGCGGTATGGATGACGAGAAGACTCGACGTAGCTTTCCAAACGCTGCCCAGCCTAGCTGAATCCTCCTCTTGGCCTCCTTCTCAAAATTGTTTTTACCCAACTGCAGAATTTGTCCAAGGTAAGTGTACTCGGAAACAATTTCGAGAGGGTGGCCATGTACGACGACCGGTCCCGGATCAATGAGGCCATTGATCATGATTTTGGTTTTATCCAAATTCATGCCGAGACCGATGCATCGTGAGGCTAAAGCTAGGCCGTCCAGCATCCGGTTTAGCTCCTCCAACGACTCTGCCATTACGACTATGTACTAGATAACTCAATTATATTATATTTTTACTATCCATAGAAAACACACAGAACACCCTGAACAGTACCTGTAGGTCGTAGAACACTTGTCTTTATTTTAAATTACTATTCATAGCTAACGCCAACAAAACCCCTTATTCGACCAAACAGATAAGAGTATTTACCATTTTTCAGCCAAACGTGAAAACCCAAGGCCGGTCTCTACCGTCTCAACCAAATTGTACTCCGAAAGCCTTAATAAACGACTCGAACCTTTGTAATTGAAATATTTAAGCAAGGGTACAGTTACCTACCTACTTATTCAGAAGGCCCAATCGATACTTAGGTAGCCCATGCTGCTTATATCTCTACATGTTTTGTGAAAAGAAACGCAATCATCATCAGCCTATTTTTGTTTACTGAAATAGTCCTCATAAAAAATATCAAATATCAAAGTACCTTTTTTTCCTTAAGACCTTGGACTCTTCACACACCTTACAAAATTCAAAGTACCTTCGCTCTGAAATAAAGTGGTCACTTTGATTTTTCGTTTACTTCAATTTCTCAGAGGTTAAAGAATCGAACAAGAAACCTTTAACTTGTTACACCCGTTTTTGAGCTGAAACAAACTCGTCCCAAGCTTTTTTATCCTCTAGTTAAAATGATATTTTGAAAAAAAAAATAACCACATTAAATAAAAAATGAAAAAAATAATGCCTTTTATTAAATAATGAGTCATAGCAAGGCAGTGTATGTAGTTTTTTTATTTATTTAAACACTTAATTGCACTGAAGTACAAAGGGTGGGCTTAATGCCGAGGCATTTTCTACCTGCCAACCAGAAACATTATTTTTACAGGGGGTTGGCGTGCTAATTTAAGTTTTACACATTACCTTTAAATAAAAATAATTGTATATACCTACCTATTTATATATAGATACATACTCTTCTCATACCTACCAAAGCATAAGTTATAAGTATTATAAGTCTTTTTGCCCAATAAAATCAAGTAGGTCATACAATTCTGCTTGATATTTGTGTTGTAAACTAAAACGAGTCGTTGTATAATTTGTCAGATTTCTTTACACTCTATATATTGTCTCATACTGAATTTAAACATGACTTTTTCTACATACATAGTTCTCTTATAACATGTCAGTACAAATACCTCTCCCTTGTTTTACATGGGTCAAATACACGAGACAGACATAAAAACTAAGGTAAGACAATAATCGTACACGACTATTGTAATATACCGTTCTAACATTTTGATAGAATATTCCTATTGCTTCACCTTTACCTTGTCGATATTAGTTTTTTTGGCTCATCTTTTTTGGCCTGTAAAATAGTATATTAAGCAACTTTTGAATAAAGGACGCACGTAAGGCTCGAACCTATTAGATTTGTTAAAAAACTAGGAACCCAGATCTCAGGAATCATGAGATCGCCGTGGTAAAAATAAAAAAATACACAAAATTCATAATTTTTTCTTCGGTTCCTTGGTTGCGAATACACGATTCATTAAAAAAAAAAAACGATAAAAAATCATCACGAAAGTGCACTGTTTAGCACCGAACTTAATCTATCCCAGGAACCCCGCGGTCTATAGAAACGATTTTTGTTTAACTTATAATAGATACCACAAACTATACGATGGATTTGGAAACTTCCTGTGTTGAACGTAATAAGAGGATAAAATAGGTAGAGCCGCCACTTTCACTCGTGTATGCGCCTTAAATGAATCACAGCTTTTTATTCACTGTTTTTAGTGAATAAAATAAGAATGGCTTTATACCATTCTTCCTTTAAAAAGCTTTAAATTGCACATAATATTTAGTTTGTAACCGCAGTGAAATGAATAACAAATTGTTTTTAAAAACAAAATGAAGTCACCCAGTAAAATTTTCTATCAACAATATTTAGGATAGGTACTTTTTCTCAGAGCTGTGGGACGCCTTGTATAGATGCACATATAGAGCATCCTCCTTTTTTTAAGTAAATTAAAATCAATGATCCACATTGGAAAAAGATATCTATAAATCCGAATTGAAGTTTAGAATTCCGATCATTGATTTTAATTTGCTACGTTACGACAATAAACTTTGATCTTCGATAACATAATCACCGTACCAAACAACTGCCAGTTGTATAATTATAATATTTAATTAATTGTATCAATAAAATAATATTAATAATAATATAAACAAATTTATAACTAGTATTTACGATTGAAACAAGCTGGTTGCATTGCCACACGCTGAATAAAAATGCTTTAGCGCTGTGCTAGTAATTAGAACTATTTAACCCTTTTTTTTAAGAACTATTTTAGACTTGATGATTGACTTGTGTTGTAGGTGTAAATAATTCATGTATTTATGACCATAGATGAGTGGGTAGAGTAAACTATTCTAATAATAATTGATGAACCAGTTTTTGTAACTGATACTTATGCCCGTATTATTAAAGCATGTTCAGTCATCGACCTATGCTTGAGTAATGCTTATGTCTAGATTTGAGTAAAGACTAATTTTAAATCAATGCTTGGGAACTAATATGTAAATCTACACTCACTCATGTAACCTTCAAGTAATAGTGCGTTCTTACCACGTTATACGCATTATTGAACGGTTACCAAGCATTACTTGAATAATAATTGCCTATTTTAGAACGATATCAAACTTTCATATCTCGCCGTAGTAATTCTTTGAACTCATCTTTACTCAAGTGTGGCTTGTACCACGCTTGATTAATGCTTGGGAAAGAGCCAAACACGTTTGAAATTGTTGCGTTTCGTTTCACAAAAAACTACCAAATCAACAAAAAAAACATTGTGATAGTCAGGTTGAAAGGTAAAAGAATATTTTTCGCTTAAATAAAAGTGTAGACCATAAACTAAAACCTACTCACTCAAGTAGAGATTTTTCTAGTGCAACTAGCTGTGATAGTTACGTTCTATAATAAAGATTTACCTAAGCAGAGATTCTAAGTTTAAGTAGAACTCAAGTAATGACTGCATAAGTAATGCTTGGGGAAGCTTTCATAATACGGGCCTTAGACAACTAAAATGCTTTTGCAAATTTTATCCAATACAGCGACCTTATCGCCTACACAACAAGGCAGGTACGCCGTTATCTGACAAGAAAATAGTTTACGACGGAAAAAAATGGTTTTCTCATAAAACTAAAGTAGGATGAGGGACATATACGATTTATAACCTCCATGTTTTCAATAATAGATAGAAACGATACGAACCGCCATCTTGGATTCAGGCAAATTGGAGGGAAAGTTATTGAATGGTCTTGGAAAAGTTTATTGGATGATTTCGGGAAGTTTTATTGAATGTCGTGGGATTTTGTAAAAGTTTGTGATAATGATATGGAGAGTAATGTGTTGAAAGGTTGTCGTATACATAGGCCGCACCAGTCTTATAAATTAAGTATTTTATTTTATATGCACAATAAAAGTGTTCATTCATTCATTCACTCTGCTCTGCCTTAACTTGTAACATTACGCTCTGTCTACGAGGCGACAGCCAGCAGTTATGGGCTTCATACACTGCACTTATCATGAGATGTATATTATTCATCTTTCCATTGAAATTGTCAGGAGACAGACATAGACAAAGACAATCATTTATTTGCTACTTACAAAGTACCTACAAAACTGACATAAAAATATAACATGGTTAACTTAGAGTCTAAAGGTACCTACGAAAAAGAAAGCAAATTAAAATTATACAAAATATTTACCAGGAGAATACTGTGTTTTACAGGAGCAAAAAGGTCGGCTCAGCATAAAATTCCTAACTACTCAGGAGTAGAAAGGCGCTGATTTTCTGCTGAAACCGTTATAGTCACGAGACCCTGTGAGGCTTACAGTTAGAGAGGGTAGTGTTGTTTGTTAAAAAAACTAGTGGAATTTCAATAAGTAGTAAATAATTTATATTATGGAACTGGTGCGTGTCTCAATGTGTGAAATAGATATAAACATATCTATAGATAATATATTTCTTTTTATAAAATAAATAAAAAGTGGTGTTGTGTGTTTAATAAAATGTAAAATTTCAATAAATCGTGAATATTTATGTTGCAAAATTTTCGTTTGAGTTTTCATATTTAAATTTGCTATAACCACGATACATGGTCCTTGAAAAATTACGCGCATAGTTTACAACAAGGTCATTATTAATAACTCCACGAATTTTGTCAGTGAATTCTCATAATCGTATCCTTCCCAGGTTACAAGATGAAAACAAATCATGTTTTTTGTTGATACGACAATGTTGAATCGACAATAGATAAAAATGTGACCAATATTTTGTGGTAATTTAAATTCCGGTTGGATGGACTGATTAGAATTTTAATAGGACTATCGGAACTGGAGTGTGCCTTAGTACAATACCAGGGTTCAAGACGTAAAAGAAGTTGAATGGACGTTGACAGCTCCATGTTTAATCAACTGGTAACCACTTTTTTGAAAAAGACTCAAACACACCAAATTTGAACACTTCTTGGATTGATACTAGTGCCTCAGACGTGCGTGTGTGAAAACTAACAATTTTCATTCATAAATATCCAAAAATAGTACGTCCACTCAACGGTTATTTAACACTCTGATTCTGAGCAATGGTTGCTAAGCTGTTTTTAATGGTTCATGCTGACGTGCGAGGGCTTAATGATAATTTGGGAAAACTCCCGACTTTTAGGCAGAATTGTTTAGTTTTGTTTGAGGACATGCAGGGTAGGTAAACGTTTTATTAAAAAAAAGACGTGTGGCACTCGGGGACTGCCGCGGTAAAGCTATTGCAATGCCATCTAGAGGCGAGTTGCTGAACTAAAGAGACAAACGTCAAGGTTTTTTCGTTACGGAATTTCTGGATTCGGTCCCCGCGCTCAAGGCCCGCGATAGAAGCTATGCAATAGCTTAAAACTACTTTTGGAAATGTTCACTAAGTCAATTTGCTAATGAACATTATTATAACCTTAGCGTATCCAAAAAACTAAAATTATTAATTGACTGTGAAAATATCGAAAATTTGTGAAATGACTGAATGTCGAATGCTTTTCAACTCGGTAGCTTTTAGTTGCTGTTAGGAGTGTGTGTGTATTTCACTAGATATTTAAATAAATGGTTACCTAGTGGAACTCCGTTGAAAATACCGTGTAGCCGCAATTCAAGACCAATCTATTTATCTTAACATGTATAAGTATTTTTTATCTTTCTATATCATCATCAACCTCAGCCCATATTAGTCCACAGCTGGACATAGGCCTCTAATGAGTGCCATAGCGCCGTCTTCAGCTTGACGCATTCAGCATCTGCCTGCAGTCTTACGCAGATCGTCATCCCACCTTGAGGACTTAGTACACTACATTGGCCGAGCTATCTTTATACTACATAAAATTTTTAAAGTACGAAGTGACTCATTCGTGACTATTCCCATATTTGAATAATCACGAATACATCACAATATGACTGTCCTCTTGTACAAAACACATACCCCATCCACATAAAACAAAACTACCCTTTATGCCAGCAAATAAATATTTCCCAGCGGAGCAGCGAAACATGATTACACAACGAAACAAACAATACAAGCAATGAAACGAAAATATTAAGCAAAGCGGCTCCCTAGGTGTGCCGTAAAATTGTAGGTTAGTGCTGCGTTTACACCACTCGCCTTGCCACTCACCGCATTAGGTAAACTTCTTACCCACTTAAATAATCAAATCCCGAAAATCCCATCGATGCTGATAATTATTGGGACTTTATTTGATTTCTTAAGAAATAACCATTATTTACTATAGAAACATTAGTAGTTTGACGAATTTATTATGAATGTAAGCGGGTTAATGAAGAAACTTGTTTGGTTGGAAGAACACCAAAGTTTCATCCCTTAACGAGGGACATCTTCAGGGCGAGTCCGGTTCTAGACGCGCGCGTTCCGCATCTCTTCGAGCACTGGAGACACAGAGTGTGAAATTACTCATAGTTTAAAACTGTAATAACCAAAAAATGTTTCCTACTGGAGTGTCTAACTCAACCTTTGGATGTAATGAGACCCGACCAAAGATTTAAATCATAGATAGGCCCTTTCCGTAGCGAGACCACGCCGTGTTTGTTGCCAAACAAAGTTTGTGAGCTCACAAACTTGTCTTTGTCATTTGGAAACAGAGAATCGTGTGTTTTTGTGGTGCGCTTGTTCAGTTAAAAATTGACAGCTGCTTAAAAATTGACAGCTGCTTAAATTGGAAATCTCATATAGTAAAATTAATAATAAAATTTCTAAATACTGTTATGCACTCTATATCTTAAGTAACGTTTCATCTAAAATGGTAGCAAAAAACGCATATTATGGTCATGTTTTTCCTCAATTGTCTTACGGTGTGATCTTTTGTAAGTGTATTAGAGCTATTTTTAATTTAAAAAGTACCCAATCATTACGCAATATATTTAATGAAAATGATATCCTTTCCCTAATAGGTATTTATGTTCTGGAAATATGTTTCTTTGATAAAAATGATCCATCTTTCTTTAATATTAAATCAAATCGATCAGAGAGCTTAAGAAATAAATATAAATTTGACTTATGTATACCCCAAGTAAATAACACCATGTTCCACAAAAGCACGTATATAACGGCTATTAAAGTATATAATAATTTACCATTAGATATAAAACAGCTCCATGGAAATATGTTCAAAACTAGATTAAGGAAATGGCTTAATAGTGTACACTATAACCTTAAGGAGTTTTTTGATAATACTAGTTAATAATTAGCCTAGATCCATTCTAGACTAGGTACCCATTGCCTACCCAACAATTTCATACAAATGAGTTGTAAAATATTGTATGTCCGAAATGGATACGATTGTTGATACCTACTTTAATTTGATTTAAGACCCTTACTTATGTATGATGTACACAATTTTTACAATAAAAATATTCTTATTCTTATTCTTATTCTTAGTTAACCGTATAACCTTAATGGTCATTCGCCTTTGATCTTGTTTCTAATTTGAACTCGGTCAAACGTCTATAAAACAATATTTACGTTTTGTTTACATCTGTTACCGTCCATAAGCTGGATTAGCTTAAACAAAATAGGTACATAGAAGCTATTATTATCTTGTGAATAATCTGAAACGTTCGACGACCGCATTATTGAGACAGAATTCTGTCAGTTTGGTTGTTTGGCAGATGCTGTTTGTGTGTCGAGCAGAACTTATAGTGAGGATTGGTATATTTCAAATTATTGCATCCGTTGTGTAGGTGTTTTAGTAATGTACGGCCATACAAATGTGTCATTAAATCTTCCAGCTCTGGTTTTGAAACTGATAGTAATGGTATTGAAATTTTTGAGCTAAGAAGACACTAGTACGTATAATATTTACACACTTACTATCAATATCTAGAATTAGTAGTGTGTGTTGAATCAACGAACCGTTTTTTTCAACGGTTTTTCTATGGTTAACGAGTCAACTGTTTTCTTATTACGGCAAAAGGAGTTGAATCAACGAACGGCAAAAGGAGTTGAATCAACGAACGTCAAAAGTAGTTGAATCAACGAACGTCGAACAGGTTAATTTATTCAACGTCAACGACATAGGTTCGCAAACGAAATACAAAGATTCAACTTACACGAACACCACCCGAAAATGAATGAACGAGCCGCGAAGCGCGAGGTAAATCGCGGTACGCGAGCGAGCGAGACGTCGCTGAGTGGAGCGTAGTGGGCAGCTTATGATTGTTTGAGAGTGTAAGAGATGTATGTATGTTTGTTCATTCCGGGGCTAAGCGCTCCTTGCGCCACGCACCGAGCCAATTGACTGAGCCAGGAAACAGGTTAAGTGGGCACAGGTCATTTGTTTTCGTTTCAACTTTTCAAGTTCAATTAGTTTGTTTATGTGACGTGACACGTGAGGTCAACGCTCTGTTGTTTTGCGAAAGTATTATTTTTATTGTAATAGTGAAAGTTATTGGTGTTTATTGGATATTTTCTTGTAAATAAAGACAGTTTTAAGTGTAAATAAATAATAGTTCTAAATTCGACGTTCGTTTAAACGACCAAACCAGTTAAACGTCAACCGTTTTTTCAACAGGTTGACCAATTATAGTAAACGGTTTCGTTTCGTTAACGTAAAAATAGTCAACCACCCACCACTATCTAGAATACACATTTATTATATTAAATATCTACATTTGATATAATAAATGTGTTGATTAATAACTATTTGACTATTTTGATAACTGATTATTTGTACTAATAGCAGGGTAACGTTTATTTTGAAATTTTGTTGATAGCTTTACTAGGGGTTGTATTTAAAAAAATAAATAATTCTGGACAATTTACACAGCATTAACTAGCCCCAAGCTAAGCAAAGCTTGTGTTATGGGAACTAGATAACTGATATACTTAATACAATAGACTACATAGATAGATATTTTTTATTATATATAAAAAACATCCAGAACGCCCTGAACAAATGTCTGCAGATCGTACACACCTTTGTCCCGAGGCGGGAATCGAACCTGCAACCTCCTGCGTCGCAGGCGGACCTTCGCCCGCCGCGCCACAGAGGTCGTCAATATATGTCGTTTGCGAATGATAAGGTGAAAATAAGCGAAATCATACAGTTGCTGTGAAAATATTTACTTGATTCATCCCTTGGTTTAACATAATTTACCATAACTTCTACTTTTTACAAATTACTGCTTTTTTTGTACTTCCATTCATTTGGACTCAGTCAAATGTACCTATAACCTCTCGCACTGCAAATTATTGCAAAAATAACGAACACCGACATCTTAGATTTTTGCAGAGGAACTACGCAGCCGATTTCCAATGTTAAGGTGTAGTCAGAAAGGAGTTGAAATGCTTCTCTACCGTTTTCCCACTAAAACCTGGCACTGGGTCCACTAGCCGCGTGTAAACGCTCCTCACCTGTAAGACATTATCCATGGCTACAATAACAAACTGCCGTAAAGCCAGTAACTGCCGTTAAGTAACTAGGGCAAGTCGCAAACGGGAGCTTGAAACAATACTTTTTGGAACGATAGATGAATGCTCGAGGAAGTTAACTTAGGTTTTTTTAAAAACATTCGTCGTCAATTATCGAACGTTTTGTAAAACCATCTCGCTTTCGCACACGATTTCCGGGATAGGTAGTACCCTGTTTTTATCTTAAACTAGCTGCACCCAGCGGCTTTGCACTCGTATTCTACGGGAACTGATTTAAGGGATAAAATTATGTCAAATTTCAGCCTGATCCGTTTAGTAGTTTTTGTATGAAAGAGCAACAAACATACATACAGACATGTTTTTAAAGTTTCGCGTTTATAATATTAGTAGGATATATACTTTGCAAAAGGCAATAGTTTTTTGCCTCTCACTCCAGTGGCCAGCCTGATTTGAAATAATATTTTGCTATAAATTTGGTCCAGAGTGACGCTGCATAAGATAATTTTATACAGGCAAAGGTGTTATCTGGATAACCATAGTCGAAATAATTTACCTACATCTGTGAGAAGGTAAGGTAAACGGAAGGTGAAAGGGAAAAGGTAGGTTAAGTACTAATATCAATTCACACAATGTAAAATAACGGTCACCGCTTTTCGACAGCCATGCTATGTTGTTAATGCGTTTACTTTTTGAACATCGTCCGTCGAAAAAGTTAATGTTTCCAAACACGTGTTTTTTATCGTTTGTTTTGGGAATTTTTCCGAATTAGTATTTGAAGTTTGTAGAAGGCTCGTGGAGATTTTTGTTAAAAATATATTTTTGATTGAGTATTACACGTATTTTACAGGCCTAAAATACTGCCACATCAGTTCACACAGCACTTCAAGCCAATATTATTCATGTTTGTTATTTCTTCACGCAAAAACTACTGAACAGATCGGGTGTTGTGTTTAATGTAGTTCTGTCCAAAGAATAAAACAAAAACTACTTTTTAATCATCTTCAAAAATAGGACGAGGTTCTCTATTCGACTTTTTTTTCTGTATGTCCTCAGAACTTTTGACTTATTATTCCGATTTTTCCCGATTCTTTTTTTATATGAAAGCTGGTGCTTTCCGTGTAGTCCCATTATAATTTGGTTCAGTTCTTACAATGGAATCCATGAAAATTAACGAAAAAACTATAAAAAATTAAGTCGGTTTATAGTTTTTTAATACAAAATTAATTATTATACCATAACTGTCCCCATAAGAAATAAATAACCTTTAAACGTTTCTACAGAAACTACAGGCAGAAATTAGTAGCTCTATAAACCTATTTAAGAGCTCTATAGGTTTTTTAAAGCCTCAAATTAAAGCTAGAATAATAAAACACAGGCAGTTTTATCATATCTATTGTTAGGCGCTTAATGCTGACGTCATAGGGCGGGCGGGCCGCCTTCCGGTCAAGGCCGCCCTACTCTTAGTTATAGCAATGATATGCCTGTGAGATCGCCTGTAGCGAAAGCGTTTTTAAGGTTATTAATACAGGGTGACACAGAATATTTTTACTGATGTTTGACTTAAAACAAACATAAATGTCAGGTAAAATAAATTAAAAGGAAAATATTAATATCTGCTTATAAAAATGTTGAGACCTGTGTGACTACCATGAATTTTCACAACATTTATTCGCTAGCGACTGCAGTTGAATAAATGTATGGAAACTTCTAAGCGCCTACAGCGAAGTAGTTGGGTACTAAAATGCGCAGTATGAGTGGCGTAGATAACTGCATATTTACGTAACTACTGTAGTAACGTTAGGCGATTTAACTGTGACAACTCATGATAGACGCACTGAACTAATTTTGGGCTACTTTTTGAAATGCAAAAACTAATGCAAACCCGCGTGCCACAATTAGCTAAGAATAACTAAAAAAATTATGGCCATTTTTACACGGGATCATGTAATGTAAGCATGTGGTGTGGTTTCTAGATGACTAAATATACGATCTACAAGTTATACAATGACATAGCAAATACCCAGACCCAAAACATCATGCAAAAGAATTAAAAAATCACTGAGCAAAATGTAAATGACCAAATATTACATAGTTATTTGTTCAACAAGTGAGCAAATCGGTTTTTTGTCGCACGTGCAAATTTTAAATTCCGAGCTAGCGAAGCAGTCTCAAGTAGAGTCACGAGCATAGCGAGTGGCTCTAAAGTAGACTGCTGAGCTAGAGAGGGATTTAAAAGGCACAAAACAAAAAACATTGCGCTTGAGTTAACGTACAACTATTCACTCAATCAGTGAGAAAATTATTTATGTCCATGTCACTTTTTAGTTGCACGGTTCGTTAAAATACTTGACTGGTCCATTAGAGTCTAGTAAACCATTGAAATGCAGTAACACCATTCCAAATTCAAATAACATACTATTATCAACTTGTTGAATAAAATATCCTTCAACTTGTGAGCAAAATTCGATTTAGCTTAATGTTTTGAGCAGCAAAGTCACTGTTTTCGAACGGGAGAAGAAAATAATAATTTGATCACATTTTTTCGTTAAAAACGTCCACACGCCACACATTTAAATTGTATTCCAATTTCAAGGCTCAGCGTCACTCAATAATGGTTGACATTGACAGCGGGCGGTGATGTCACACTTCAGGTGTCTGTTAATTAACAAATGAAAATTGGCGGTAAGTAAGACTTTCGAAAAAAGCTCACAATCGTGATGGTATTCAGTGCGTGGATAGTGCTCATTTTTAAATGGTTTTTGGTTAGTGTATAACGCATTCACTGCCCAGCTCTGCGGTGCGACCCGCAGGGGCGCGCCGCAGCTACACGAAGCTAGAGACTGGCACCTGCGTCTTGGGCCATGAAGGTGTTAAGCATAATTAATCCATGTACTTTGAGAATGGGACGGAACCTTGTCAAGGTAAAAAGGTACGTCACTTACATATCTGGTAGAAAATGACAAAATGAGGTGGGAAGCTTGTCAAAGTTCGTGCATGTACCTACCTACTACCCAACGTGCAATACATTTCAAATTAGCAGTGGGTATTGAAATTCAATTGTTCAGATTAACTAAACAGTTGTTAAATCATGCGTCTATTCGCTCACTAGTGATTTGCTTGTGTCAACAAAGTAGTGGGTGGGTACATTGTTTGTGACCGAAATAGATCGCGATTCTGGTCCGAGCCAGATTTAACTATTATAGGTAGTGAATTAGAAGGGATTGTACTGTTCAGCTTAACCAACCACAACTCGATTGGGAGGATGCTATGTAAGTTAGTTAATTGGCAACAATTTTACAGGTTTGTGGGGTTATTCCAGTTTTCCCTCCTGATAAATCCCCCTTAAGAGGATAAACTGGAATTTTTTTGAAGCCTGTGGCGTGTGTTTGTTGTTCATTTGTTTGAAGGAATGTGGACAGTAAAAGTGATAGAGAACTATTTTATGTTAAGGGATGTTGTGACTAAATCAAACATTCAAAAGGTACTTGTTTTTCTAGTACTCCTACTCACAGTTAGGAATTTACTCGAAGACATTTTTTTATTGTCGATAGTTTCGTTTGAGCTTAATCTCACCTGATGGAAAGTGTAATATAAGTCTGTACGGAAAAAGATTGAATTAAGAATGTGAATAACAACTCGTTTTTTTTTATTTCTCTACTGCTATATCAAAACTTGTAAAAGCGAAAGTAACTCTGTCTGTCTGTTCGTTAGACCTTCGTGACTAAGCCGCTGAACCTTAATGGGTTCAGCAGATAAAATTTGGTTTAGAGATGAAGTAAGATCTTGGGAAGGACGTAGGATTTTCGCTTTAAAATGAATTGCATGTCCTATAGCAAACATTTTGGGAATTACTGACACTTACTGAAAAGCGAACATTATAATAAAATTGACAGTATTGGAGACAGAAATTAAGAAAAATCGTCATTTTAAGAAGCTGCTATTATGGAAAAGACGTGCTGACATTATGGAAAAGCAGACATGCTGGAAAAAATACGTTAAAAAAAACGAACATTTCAGGCCTGAGCCATGAATTTGAGTGACTTGTTAAATTTAATCAAGAGTGCCAATTTTGTAAAATATGCTGTAATGAACTGTAACGTTCTCGATTTTTTTTTCAGCTTTGGTATTTTACACAAAGTTTAGTTCCCATTGTCTTCCACGTAGTAGGTACTAGACGTAACACTAATTGAAATGGAAGAAGCATTTACTTTGACAAGATTCAGTTCAATTATAGTAGGATTACACTAAAAAAATCTATAGAATAAAAGCGTTTCATGATTGGCTCGAATCTCGCAAACGTTCCCAAACCTCCTTTGTCGGAGAAAACGTAACGAAACGGGTGGTTAATTGTCTCCTTTGTGCGGCGCGGCTAATTTCCATTTATTTCGGCAAATAACTCAGCAGCTGGCTTTTATTAGCTATTGTTACGGTCCTGATGAAATATTCTTTGACTTGAAAAGACTAAAAATTGTAAGATGTAACTATCTGGACAGGAGATTTAAAACGAAAAGATTTAAGTTAATTTTGATGGATTCGACCGGTAATTTTATTTCATATGAATTTGTTTCGCGATGGCAGCGGTTGGATTAGTAGTATTGATTTTAAACAATTCTTAACTCGTTCACAGCCCAACTCCAGCTATATTAATGAATTTTTTCCCGATATTTTCTTTGATATTCGACCTTATTTTGTAAACAAACATTACTAGTGTCCAATTTCTTAATAGATGAGATATTGTTGTTCATCGGATCCTACATATTTTTAAGTTATCAAACAATATTAATTAATAGGTAAAGTGATGGGTACTACGCAAACCGATTTTATAGGGCACGTTTTAAAAAGAAACGGTACTTGTTTAATTTTTTAGTTCAAAAAGTATCCTCATCGTATCATATCAACCAGAAAACAATGATGGTAAGAGAAGTAAAAGACAAGTTTGAAATTCAATTAATTATGCAAGTTGAGCATGGAACTCTAAAAACCAATTACTCTCACCCGATCCTCATTCCATGGTTAGGAACGTGCCACACGAGTGACTTCTACGAAGAAAACTGTGGAATACCACTTCAGATTTGAGATTACAGGGTATAAGGTAAGCCATCGATGTAAGCACTTGCTTCTCGAAAGTGGAACGCTCAAATTAGGTTCAATTATATTCACCCACCTCAGTCATAGACGGACCGGCGACGCTGCCGGTCGAGTTTCGCCTGCGTATTCTTGTCTGGTTCGGTATAAGCACCTTTGTTGGATTGGAAATAGCGTGTCTTTGCGTAACGCCTGGCTATGGCCTTTACAACTTTTCTCAACCTCAACCTCAACCTCAACAGCCAGTATTTGTCCACCGCTGGACGCAGGCCTCTTCCTGATAAGCACCTGATTGGCGTTTATCTCTTGGAGGATAATGCCCGTAATACCCACGCTGGGCATGCCGGTTGGTGATTCAGTTTGGTGGTACAATTGTTCTGCAGGGTGCGTTACTGCCCGCCCCCGGTGGATATCCCTTAGTCGTCTCTTACGACACCCGCGTAAAGAGTTGGGGTTGTGTGTGGGGATAGCAGTTTGGTAGTATAATTGTTCTGCAAAGGGGCGCTGCAACTTAATACAGACCATTTCTTGAGTTCGCGTTGCGAGAACGTATTGACAACAGTTTCTGGATCACAGTTCTCTAAGACGCGCTGCTACTTGCACTGAGGTATATTACTACTTTGACGACCTCTGTGGCTCGGTGGGCGAAGGTCTGCCTGCGACGCAGGAGGTTGCGGGTTCGAATCCCGCCTCGGGACAAATGTGTGTACGCAGACATTTGTTCAGGGCGTTCTGGATGTTTATTAATATAATAAAAAATATCTATTTATGTAGTGTATTGTATTATGAATATCAGTTATCTAGTACCCATAAGACAAGCTCTGCTTAGCTTGGGGCTAGATAATGCTGTGTGATTGTCTAGCATTTTTTTTTTATTTACGCTTACAAAAGAAAACATTCCAAATTGCGTATTAGTAGGCTTCGATTATGCTATTCAACGCATTTAGCTTTCATACAACGCTTATCAAGTTAATCGTTCAGATTTATTCGACCTACCTAAAACCACAACCACAACCGATCCACTAATTCGCATAATGATTCTTGTTCTAACTGGTGATGTTTGACGAATAATAAAAAAGCCACTTTTAACATAAAAGTATCAGGGATCATACAAATCCTACCATCTTGCATGGTATTATTTCTACAGTAACCCCAAAATTAAATATAATCAGACATAGAAGCAACATAATGTTTAATCATACCTAAGGGGCGGCCGCGTGTAGCCAGGCCCTAAGAAGCCATTTAATTCTATGGCGTGGGCATTGCGCCCATCAATAATTCATTAGTTGCGGCCACTTCGGAAAATCTCGGGACGCCTTCAATTGTTAAGTGGGCTTGTACGCAATATTTATTTTTAACTTGAGTTGAAAAATGAGATAAATTAATTTTGACTTAGAAATTAGAATTTAGGGGTTATTTAGTAATAAAATTGGTAAGGGCGTGTTGCCACAAAGTACGGGCTTTGGTTGCAATATGTGTTTTGTAGTAATTTGCAAGTAGGTTGGTAATTATGCAGGGTTATATTAAATTCTATGACTTGCTTGAGACACTGATAATTTAAAAGGCCTTAATTGGCTTTAATTTTCCTTCATACGATACTGTGTAGATTTTCCAGCATTATTGTTTTTTTTCTTGTTTAAGTCGGTGTAAATGCTTCTTTGTTTACTAAACCTGTCTCTCACGCTGCTTGGCAAATACTTAGAACAAAATAATTATCTGAGCATCAGGTCGGAGCGACAAATAAGGCGAGAGCCTGGTGAGTATCTGGTAGCATCAGTATTGACATACAGCGGGGCAATTCACCCAGCGTCTTGGATGATTTGAGCTACCTGTCGATTGTTTACAATAGTCTGCAGTTAGCTCAATTGTTAAGTATAATTATAAACACGTACTAGTTCGAATCTATTTCTATAATTTGATTTTAATATTCTTTGAACTAGAATTCATTTTACATTGCTCTGTTATGTTTTAACAAATGTCTAGAAAAACAATCATCGGGAGCTTACAACAATTAATTAAACCCCATGTTTGTTTGGTTGTCACGTCTTATAGCGGGTGTTTGATAAACTCAGGGGCCAGGATAAACGCACCCTGTTAATGAGGGAAAGGCCCTTTTAGTTTAAAGGTATGCGAAAAGTTTCAAGGATTCTGGGAGCTTCTACGATTGTGGATGTAATCAACTATGAGGACATTCTAGATTTATTCCACATTCGTCCCACTTTGGACCAAAGTAATCCGAAAAATCTATGCAGAAATCTTTCCTCATTCGTCCCAATTAAAGATTTCTAGCAGAAAAATAGATAAAGTACTGTCACCGACATACTTCATTCAGTCTAAACTATCGTAGTTTGATAAATTCATTACGTTGTCGCACAGTGTTTCGTCGAGATCATGCTGGCTAGATTTCCTTCTATATTTTTTTTTTTTTTTTTTTTATCAGAAATAGTCCTTCGTTTGACCGCAATCTCACAATTCTCACATGATGGAAAGCGAAGATGCGGCCGACGATGTATCACGAAGGTCTAGAAGATGGCTACTCCGGACCACATTCCGAAACACAACAGAGTTGCTTCACGGACTGGCCCAGTCCGGAGGGTGGTGACAAGCCACGGCCGAAGCCTACCACCAGAGGGTATCGCTCTTAGCACCACCCAGAGGACAAGTGTAGGGTATCAGAGGGTCAACACCTACGGACGTGAGCGATACTGTCCCCCAGTATATTTGAATAGTTTTTGTTATATTGCGATAGGTACCTGTATTTACTTCTACTGTGGCAATATCGTATTAGTCGTATGTTTTTCAAAACGTCATAACAAACTACAAAAAACCTAAAAAACTAAAATCAATATGTATTACAAATAAAATGTTTATTATGTGGAAATAAAGAGCTATTGATTTTAAGATCAAAGCTAATCAAGGCGAGGCCTACGTCCAGCAGTGGACCAATGGACTATTGGGGTAGATTGTTTTACGCAAAACCGCGAGCACAAGCCAGTTTGTTTGTAAGTCAGCAATAGTAGGAACAAGTCTCAATTACGCGGCTTGGGAGCGTCGTCATTGCTTATTCAATAAACGACGATTCAGCCCTTTCCTCATCTGACATCGCCCGGGATCGTGGTTCAGAAGCCAGGGTTTATTGTTCTACCCATACATTTAAATCGTTAGATATGCCCTTACCGCAGTGAGACCGTGTTGTGTCCAAGTCGAACCTTACGCATGCATAAACTTGGACTCAGTTTATATCTAAGCACAGTGTTAGCCGGACGTGTTGTGAAGGACGTTTGCGAGCAGTTTATAGCGTCACAAAATGACGTGTGCCTTTCGAAAGTGCAACAACAATTCTAGAAACACAAACAAAGCCAGAGGTGTAACATTTCACTCTTAGGTATTGCAAATTAATGAAATAACTTTTATTTTATCGTCCGCATTGTTAAAAATGACTATAATAACAAATTTAAATGGCGAGTGCACGAAAGAGAAAGTAGTGTTTGCAACTAATGTGTGAGAAAAAGAGATGACACTATTTTCTCAGTACGCTTGTTTTGTTCTAACGTTTTAAATCTATGGTTCTACCCACTGATTTATTAAAAACGAAGATGAGGTACTGGTTGCTCGAAAGTGGCAACCTCAAATTGTGTAAAATTGTGTTCGCCCACCTCAGTCACCGTCTGACCGGCGGCACGGGCGGTCGTGATTCGCGTGAAATATTGTTGTCTCAGTCTCACTTCGGTCCTAGATACGTCTTTCCGTCTTTGTTCTTCTTTGTATTGCACGGGACTGGAAATATAACTGTGAGCGTATGTGTTTGCGTGTAGTTGTAACACATGCCAATTTTTGAGTAAGCGCTGGGAGAACGTAACCTATCTTCCCTTTTTATATCAATGGTTCTACCACAAAGTTTTAGGCTGACATTAAAGTATAAAGAAACAGTTCAGGTTTCATTTCGTTTTACTTTAGTTCTTCTTGTATTTTATGTTTATAATTATTTTTATTCTTAACCTCTAATGGACCGTGTGGTGACGGTCTAGAAATGCACCACCCCAACTCTTCCCGTGGGTGTCGTATTAGGCGATTAAGGGACATACACCGGGGGCGGGCAGCAGCACTCTCTGCAGAACAATTATGCCACCAAACTGCGATCCCCAACCCGCATGCCCAGCGTGGGGATTATGGGCATTACCCTCCATGAGATAAACGCCAATAAGGCGCTTAGGAGGCCTGCGTCCTACAGTGGACCAATACAGGCTGTTAGGTTGAGGTTGAGGTAATAATCTCTAGTGTGAGAAATTACAATGGATTTACTAATATTATAAAGGCGAAAGTTTGTATGGATGTATGGATGTATGGATGGATGTTTGTTACTTCTTCACGCCAAAACCACTGGACGGATCTGGCTGAAATTTTGCATACAGATAATTCTAATCCTGGAATAAAACATAAGCAACTTTTTATCCCATAAATCTGTTCCCGTGGGATGAAAATAACCTTTTAATGTTTCCATAAGAACAACGCGTGCGAAGCCGCGGTGCGCAGCTAGTAATTTTTATAAAATAATTTCAAAAGGAATTAATTGTCACAGCTTTCAGAAGTAAAATAAACCAGTGGACAGGGAATTATTTGATGTCAGAAAAAAAACCTTATCTCCTGCCCTACTGTGGGAATTAACCCGCGAGCGCGGTGTTTAGTTGCCGTAATTTGGCGCAGCTCGTTTTGTTTGTTTGTTTGTACAAGTGACGACAAATAGTAACGGCATAAAATTGTTATAGCTACCTTGTAGTAGCTATCTAGATGCTTAAATAGTATCGGTTTTGAACGTGATGAATTAAAAGAATGAAATATTTTGAACGAAATGAATTTACAAGTTAATTATACCTCTACAAGGCATAACTAATTAAATACTTCTAGGTTTCTTATCAAAACAAAAACCCAACAAGAAAAGTGTTCTTTCCTTGAGATAAATAGCAAAATATGTGCAAAACAGGTATTTTTAAATTATATCACACTAATATTATAAATGCGAAAGTTTGTATGGATGTTTGTTACCTCTTCACGACAAAACTACTGAACGGATCGGGCTGAAATTTTGCATAAATGTAATTCTAATTCTGGAATCAAACAAAGGCTACTTTTTATAACATAAATCAGTTCCCCTGGGATAAAAATCACCTTTACCGTTTCCATATCAACAACGCGTGCGAAGCCGCGGAGTTCAGCTAGTATGATATATATTCTAAGAAATTATATAAACTCCCAAAGAAAAGGTCACAAAGACGATTTTTTTAAGTATATTATTCGATATTTTAGAAATTTTCCATAAATAAACCAAACTATAATAACTAAACCCATAAATGTATTATCATTATCCAGAAAATTCTCACGATCGTGTATATAAAACACGTAATCAAAGTTTTGAGTTCGAAGTATAATTTCCATAATAAGGTGGTATAAGATATTATAGAGGTATTCCATGTTATTTTACATATTCTGAGATAACTACTTCGAAGTACAAAATTACATATTCGTCTCCCCCCGTCTACCTTGGGAATTAACCCGCGAGCGCAGTGTTCAGTAGCCGTAGTTTGGCGCAGCTTGTTTTGTTTGTTTGTTTGCATTGCCGAGTGACGACAAATAGTAACGGAATAACATTGTTATAGATATCTAGTTGTAGCTACCTAGATACTTCAAAGTGGTGGGTTTGAATGTGATGAAATGAATTATAATCGAACGCTATCAGTAATGAAATTTATTTTGTCGTATTTTTGTTGTGTATTAATTATTCAAGACACTTTCAGCCATTAGTTCGACTATGTCAGTACCGTATATACAAACTATAATATATATAACAAACTAGATACCTACCTGCTAATTTAAACTAAATTATAACTAAAACTAATTTATTTAATTTTAATGCCGCATCTCTGCAAAAAAACCCGTTACTGTACAAAAAAAATCAATTTGATAGGTATTGTACCTATCAAAAACATTTTTTTGTTCAAAATAACATATATTAAGACGGGTTAACTACGAACCTTATTTGTGTTGGAAGAACACCAACGTTAACCCGCTTACATCCGTAATGAATTCGTCAAACTACGATAGTTTTTATAATAAAATATATTAAGACCATAAAATTTTATTAACCTGTCAAGGCTCAGTCGAGCTGCGCCCCGTCACTCCATACGCCTATCCCACGGAAACTGTTTTACGGGGATGAGTAGCCTATGTACCTATTATTCCAAGCCTAGAACTATCTGTATGCAAAATTTCAGCCTGATCTGTCCAGTTGTTTTTGCGTGAAAAAGCAACAAACATGTTTACATATACATGTTTACAAACTTTCACGTTTAAAATATTAGTAGGAAAATCTTTACGTTTGAGCCTACCATAGAATTACGGGTGTTCTTTTACAATGTGTCAGGTTCTAGTCTCGGTTCAGACAGGCAATTATTCAAAGATATTTCAGTAGTTCAGTTTCAATTGTTTTAAAATCAAAATGATGTTTTCTTTCAGAAGAATATTTAGATACAGTCCCTCCATGTGGCATACCCGTGTGACGCCCTGTAGTTTCTTTCATCCAACTAAGAATTCTACGTGACGATTCTGTAACATTGCCGCTATAGCGATTGGTTGATTTGAATCTAGTCGCTACCACTCAATGGCAGCGTATGTCAGCACGATGAATAAAGTGAAGCCAAAGGTACCACTTAAATCGATTTAAAATTAAATCAAGTCCTTTTTCAGTAAGCATTTTTAGTCATAATATTATAAGATACTTTTCCTCGGTGACGCCCGGGTTCGCCCTCTAGAGTTTCATTTATCTAAAGTGCCCTAGAGATGGTCATTTGCAATTGTCAATTTTTACGTCATTGATGGACCAAATGATCATCAATCGCGAAAGTCTGAAGACAGTCATTATTTTGGTCCATAAATGAAGTAAAACTTGACAATTTTGAATAACCGTCTTCGGGGGTTCTACATGACGATTCACATTGTCATTGTAAAGAGATAAGTTGATTGGAATCAGCCTCTATAATGGCAGTATGTCAGCGTGATGAATGAATGCCAAAGGCACATTACCCACCCACGTAGACTACAAAGTCCGTATATTCACAAAATGCGTGGGATCTCGAATCACTCATTCATGTATTTCGGAAGGTCGTACTTAGCAAATAAAAGCTTCCGGTAAGGCTAACTTAATTTGATAATGACCATGTGCTTGTATTCGTTTCTAGTGTGTTATTAAGTTATAATTTAAGTTAGAAGGTCGGTGGTAAGCACAGAACTCGTAATAATAATTATCACGAGTTCTGTAATGGTAAGTAATCATCATCCTCAACTCCAGCTACAACTACATGTTTGGGGGACAGTATCGCTCACGTCAGTAGGTGTTGACCCTCTTTTACCCTACACGTGTCCTCTGGGTGGTGCTAAGAGCCGTACCCTCTGGTGGTAGGCTTCGGCCGTGGCTTGTCACCACCCTCCGGACTGGGCCTGTCCGTGAAGTAACTCTGTTGTGTTTCGTTGTGGTCCGGAGTAGCCATCTTCTAGACCTTCGTAATACATCATCGGCCGCATCTTCGCTTTCTATCAGGTGAGATTGCGGTCAAACGAAGGTCTATTTCTGATAAAAAAAACTCCCTGTCTCTCTCCCCTCTTGATTGGCACAGGGTTGGTCAGATGGCATTCTGATCTGTAGCGTGGCTGATGAATACGGTTCCCGGGGTAGATCAATGTATCGTGAGTTGGAGGCCTTCTCGTAATCAGATTCTTCAGATTGATAAGTATTTCAGTGAAATTATTTATACATTTCCGAGAATAATCACGGGAACTGCATAACCTAAATCCCCTTTCCACTCCAGGACAGAGCACAGCGCATTACCGTCCATAGATATAAATTAGATGTACCCTACACTCGCACTAAGCGGGTTCTCCCGGTTCCTACCGGTTTTCGTTTATCCAACCTGGACCAAGTCAAGGAGTGGAAGTCCTGGAAGTCTAGAGTCTAGACACTTATTCACCTGTATTCTCTCTATTCTAGACTCTAGACCTTCGTGATAAACCGTCGATTACATCTCTGCTTTCCATCAGGTGAGATTGTGTTCAAACGAAGGTCTAAGGATTTGTTATTAGAGTGCGTAAGCCGAGTAATATCTTTTTTTTCCCTTCAAAGCCGAACATTTTTGGATTTTTCTTTTATTTCTTAGAAACAAAGGTCTATTAACCATAAAAAATCATAATAAAAAAAACAAATTTGGTAGATTTTTGCGTTGCTGGAGAAAAGAGGCATAAATATAACCTACCACGTTTTTGCCATATTTTTTTTTCTTTAAACTTCTAGTTTTATTGATTAGGAACGATTAATTAATATTTGAAATGTGACCTAAATTATTTAAGTTCCAACCCAAGTTCATTGCGCGTGAATAACACCACTTCTCCATACAGGTTAGCAAAATGGTGATCCAAGTTCCCCGGGCGTTTGCTGTGGTGTATATAAGGATGTTTGTTTCCACTCGAGACGCATCCACTTTTTAAGATAGCTCAAAGCGGGAAGAAACGCTGGGCGTGTCCTGTTGAGTCACTTTCTGGTGTAAGGAGGGAAATATATTTGACAAAATAGGAAAATTATCCATTCTTACGGTGACTGGTACTCCGTCGTAGCAAATTGGCAAATAGGAGGTCATTTGTTAATTATTGGACCTTACTTTCCCTAACTAAAGTTTTATAGTTATATTTGTTTTGTAGTTATTATGTTCATTTTACAAACTTGTGTTATGGATAATTTAGATAATTTAGATATTACAAAATACAGTAATAATACATTGTTGAATGAAATAAGTACAAGTTAGCCTAGATCGCTGTTATTACGGATTTTCTCTAGTAATAGCGCATCGGTAGTGGCACAGACGCAGATTTAAAAACAACGAGCTTTTTGGTGTAACATATACATAATCGAGCAAAAGCATGAGCGTGGGTGGTAAATGATCACTTGCAGATAGAGTTACTTACTTTCGCATTTAAAACCTTTAAGTATAGATCGAGATCGACCATTTCATCATGTACCTGAGCATCTGCCTTAACGGGACAGACCCATTTGCTCGCGAATTGCAGTCCCAAGGCGCTTTGGTTTAGCTTTGTGGCCACGAGCAGGTGCGCTCACAAGTGTTGGAATTTTCAGCTTTTGAGGATTATTCTTGTCCTACTTTCGATTGCTATTTTTAGGAACTGCTTTAAACTTGACATACATTTGGATCGTTTAGTTAATTGCATTAAGTACAATCTCGTGCAATCTTCCACGTAGCCAGATTGGAGAATTTTTGTGCGATCGCCGTTACTATAGAATCAATGTTATAGGATCATGCGGAGTCATGGCAAAACTTGACTCGTTTATGTTTGTACATGACGTCAAATCTTATCATCACGCTCTTCCATCGAAAGCTTCAATTTTAACCTTCATTTTCAGTGAGCAATAATATCCAATATTTTTTTAGATTTTTTTAGTTTTATCCAGTTACCTAACCACCATTGATCCGTCCGCTACAGGTACATCACAATACCATAAACATCGTTTATTTTTACCCCTGTTAAAACAAATCAAGACTGTCTTATACTCTTAGACTCAGTTAACCTGATCATCACGATGCGCTCTGATAATATGGAAAAATTTGATCCTATTTGTAACGGTTTAAAACAATTACTTATCACAATCAAAATAAAAATATTATTGTGCTTAAACTATGCTTGTAAACATAACTTGTTATACATTTATCCACAAACAATTAGGTAATACACAATTGTGTGTTTGAAAATAACGTAACCTCTTAAATAATGTAAATCTTGCGGTGAAGTATAAGCTAAACACTATTCTACTTGACTGTCCCACACCAGCGGCTTCCCACACAATGCGCGGCACACAACAAAAGAAGAAAAGAACAAGTACTTTTAAACAAGAATCAGCTCATAACTTTAATTGCCTGCTGTAAAGTGAATACCAACGAACTGTTTAGTCTAACTTAGCGAGTGTTTTGATGAAAACACGTCTTCAGTTGTACGCTACTCTATTTTGGTCTATGAATTGTCATTGTCATTCAACGTGCTACCAGTATTTTGGGCATTTGGAATTTTGGTGACAGCATTTATTTTAAAAATTGATTTGAGTGCAGGTAAATTTATATTTTATTAACATTCTTGACGGGAATGAAAATAAAAAAACAAATAAAAATATACTTATAATACAATTCACAAAGCATCATCTGACAAAAAGAAGGTTTGAAAATGCTCTTAGTCTGTTTTTGTTTTATCCTCTCCATCACATCTTCAACTTCAACCATGCTGCTCCTAGCGCTACGTTTGAAATTAAATAAATCCTGTCGTGGCTTGCAAAAAAACTACACACGTCGACTGCAGGCGACTTATTGCGACTAAATTGCCGTCGGTGACTGACGCCGCCTGTAGACGACGCGTTCAATTGCTTTGCAGTCGGCAACTTGCCATCAGTGCATTAGTGACCGAGTGAACGTCAGTGATTAAAGGATTCAACTTGATACTTTTTTTCTGTGTCAGTATGTCCGTAATCCTCTACAGATCGTATTTTACAACCGACCGTTACGAAATCTCGTGTACAGATTCTATGATGTCATAGATTTTTTTTGTCTTCGGGATTTTTTGATTAAATCCCCTCACTTCCACCGAAAAAGGCAAAAAACTTTAGAATATCTTCGCTTTTAGATATCTGATTGATTATATTTTGAATTGAAAGGTAAAAAATAAACATAATTCTCATAAAAAAATGGTAAAAATCTGATAAGGATGTTTGGCATAAACACATTTTATTTGGATTATGGGCATTACCCTCCTTAGATAAACGCTAATAAGGAGCTTATCAGGGGCTTATCTGGGCTTATCTGGCCTGCGTCCAGCAGTGGACCAATACAGGCTGTTGAGGTTAAAATCAGGGTTTTCTTGCGCGAAATCATTGCAAGTCTCCAAAAACCTTAACTGAAAGCCCATTTTTAGGGTGCTGCTACTAATATAAAATAATACATTTAGTTTCATTAAGTTTAGAATGAGAGCGTTTATTTATTCTGTTACCTACATGTTTGCTATAAATACACCGGATTAAAGTCATTGGTGTTTAAGAAGGCAATACCTAGGTTCTAAACCAGGTTGTACCTGGGTTTAACCACGCATTAGCACTAACCTAGTCCCAGCCGTACGTTTCAGCGAGTCTCACATTAGAGCTCAAAGCTGAGTCTTAAGGCGACGTATTCAGACCGCGTAGGCAGCTACTTACATTACCCTGTATTTGAGTTAGTTACGTTGATGGCGATGCATTTAAAGCATTCACTGCCCAGCCTCGGCAGTGCAACCCGCAGGGACATTCGTAATTCGTACATAGGTAGTAAGGGTCAACTTCAAAATATTAGACCTGTTTGTACTTGCGAATGAAACAGTGCCGATATAAAGTAAGCTCAAACTAAAGTCATGGTAAATATCCCGTTGTAATTGACTTAAGTATTAAAAACCATAATGAATTTAAAAGTAAAAATGGTTATTTATCTCAAAGCATTAAAACTCCTGTGTAACATAAAAGATGAGCTTTCTTGGGAAATTTAAATGGAGTCGACACGTCACACTATCAAAAATTCAAATAAAAATTGGTTTTTGGTTTCAAACAGGTTTCCAAGTTCTATCGGTTACAAGAGTTCTCAGAATTTCCTATTTCACTGTCCTTATTTTATTTCTAGAAAAGCCGAAGATTATTCAGTGCCTAAACCTCATGTCATCAATATGAATACCCCCACTCAACAACATAATATGCAAAGACGCTCCACACTAAACACATTATACACCCTATACTCCTTACCATAAGATCTAAAGTAGCTCATCTAATCTTATCGCCTTAGATCCGAAACGATCATTTGCACCGCATGTGTCTAATGTCCTACTTGGTTTTTATTACTTGGATTTTCTCAAGTAAAAGTAAAAAGCTAAACTGAAGTACTTCCACCAACAGCTTTTTTTCAGATTTCATTAAATAGGGTATATGCATGGATTTTTTTGATTTTTTTGATCAATTATTTACTTAGTTTAATACGTAACCAAAAAAAATATAACATCCATTTTTTTTTATATTATTGTGGCCCAAAAGTACGTGTTCTTTTAAGTCACAAGCATATCCCCTAATTGTATCCCTCATAAATTTTTGCTACTCATTCAACCGGCTTTGACAAGTATATATAATATATATGCTAGGCTATAACAAGGAGATTTTTTCGTCGATTTTTCCTTCTATTCTTGCTTTTAGAGATAATGTTTGTGTTTTTCTTTTCTGCTTCTGTATCGTGGTGTACAATAAAGAGTATTTCTATTGTATTGTATTGTATTCTCCGTCAAATATGGACCGATTTTTAGCTAATGTATGTATAAAAAAATATCGGAGGTAGTCCTAAAAATATCCTGATTGATTTACTGTATGTAAATTAAACATAAAATACTAATACCCTTTTTAAATCAATGAATACACGGGTTAATTTTCATCGAAGCGGGCAGAAACTAGTAATAATATAAACTAGTTAGGTACTACTCGTTACTCGTGGTACATGTTGTTTGTATGGAAACGTTTAAAGGTGATTTCAATGCCATTAGAACTGATTTGTGTTATAAAAAGTAGCCTATGTTTGATTCCAGAATTAGAATTACCTGTATAGCCTATAAATTCAAACCTTTGAAGTTCCTAGTCGACGTGTGATGGGTGGATTTTATTGTCCAATTTACAGTAAATGTCATGGTATCCTAATGAAACACGTCCTCAATCAAACTTTGGATGAATACTTCCAAACATAGATCTATGTACAATTTTGTAGGTATGGTACGTACGTTTTCCCAGCGCTAACACAACAAATGGCCTGTGTTGTGTTACAACTGTAAGCATCTTCTTCTTCTTATAAGAAGAAGAAGATGTAATAAAGAAGATGATGTTGTAACACAACACAGCAGTAATAAGTATCTGTCGCACTTCGGTCTAGTTCAAGACCGATACTATACGCACGCGAAACATGAACGACGGCGGAAACACCACCGGTCCATGATTGGAGTGTGTGGACTTAATTCAACCTAATTTGAGTATGCCTCTTTCGAAAACCTCAACCTCAACGCTCTACATATATTGTTCCACCGCTGAACGCAGGCCTAAGCGCCTTATACGCTTTTATCTCATGGAGGGTATTGAATCCCCACGTCGCATACTTAGCTTGGGGATCGCAGTTTGGTGGTAGAATTGTTCTGCAGGGGGCGCTACTGCCAGCCCCCGGATATCCCTTAGTCGCCTTTTACGATACTCGCGGGAAGAGATGAGCTTTTGCACACAGCAACTGGGTGGACCGGACCGGACCTACTTCAACCTAATTAGAGCGTTCCACTTTCGAGAAGCCAGTACCCAATCTCTCGAATTTTATACTAACATCGATGCCTCCAAAAGCAAACTAAACCCGTATCACGTAGTGCGTTGACTAGCACGCAACTAATTACGAAGCACTATCATCAAAGTAATATGTAATTTCCGGTACCGTAACGTATGTGAATACAAATTCAGGTGTTATTCTGTGGATAAGGAGTACTTTTCAATACAATTTTGCTTGAGTTTGCTTCAATTAGTTTTCTAATACGAATCTCTTTTTGGGTGGGAATTAGCTCCTTCTCAGGGCGTTAAGTCTCACATTATCCATCCCTTCCCTCAAAACATATATGAATAGACTGTTTGGAGGGGAGGGATGCTAGCTTTTCCAAAATGGAACGCTCAAATTAAGTCCAATTCGTTCCCTGTCATAGTCGACAACGGGGGCGGCGCCGCCCACGCACGCCGCGCCGCCGGGGCGTTCGTGTTTCTTGCGCGATTTGTTGCCTTGGCCGCTATTCGGTCTACGTACGTTTATCCATCGTTTTTATTCATTAGGCATGCAAAAGATTGGAAATAGCGTCTCTTTATTTAGTTGTTATACACTAACGCCTTCATGGCCCAAGACGCAGGTGGCATTCTCCACCTCGTTCGGCTGAGCAGTGAATACGTTAAGCAACAAAGGCTATTTGTAAAACTTTCATTGCCCATGACTCTGATGCTCAGGCCTAGACAGCAGCGTGTCCATGTTGCGCGCCTCTTCAGCTGGACTGTGAATGGGTTAAGTTAGCGCTGGGAAAACGTCCAATTTCTACAGAATATAAGTTAAATATATGGCTGCTAGGGAAAAACAATTTTGAGAAGGAGGCCAAGAGGAGGATCCAGCTAGGCTGGGCAGCGTTTGGAAAACTACGCCGAGTCTTCTCGTCATCCATACCGCAATGCTTGGAAACTAAAGTTTACAATCAGTGCGTCCTACCCGTCATGGCCTACGGAGCTGAGACGTGGACACTCACCATAGGGCTGGTCCACCAGTTTAAAGTCGCTCAGCGAGCTATGGAAAGAGCTATGCTCGGAGTCTCTCTGAAGGATAGGATTCGTAACGAATACATCGCACAGAGAACCAAAGTTATCGACATAGCTCAAAGAATTAGCAAACTGAAGTGGCAGTGGGCCAGCCATATCTCGCGAAGAACCGATAACCGCTGGGGTAAACGAGTTCTTGAGTGGAGACCGTGACTCGGCAAAAGTAGTGTAGGACGCCCTCCGGTCAGGTGGGATGACGATCTGCGAAAGACTGCAGGCAGATGCTGGATGCGTCAAGCTGAAGACAGGGCGCTATGGCGCTCATTGGGAGAGGCCTCTGTCCAGCAGTGGACTAATATAGGCTGATGATGATGTTGATGACCTATGGCTGAATTAAAGATCTTACGCCGTGACATCTAAGCCGCAATTGTGTCAACTGTCCACTCAAAAAGTGTCCTCGTACAAAACTCATAAACAGCTCATGAATGTGCGCGGCTATTTTCAGGTGATAAAACACACTATTATTGTGGTTACATCTGGTAACACGTGTTCTAAGTTCCTGTGTGTTTTTGGTAAACAGCGAGAACGGTAGCGGATTGTGGGCGTTTTTCATGTCGAAGCGCGCAAAATTTCTTTGCTTCTGTCAAAAATTTGCGGCATGTAGTGACATGTGACTCACTGTTAACTGGTAAGTTAGGGCAAGTTCGAGGCGTGTTCTCTATGATTTTGAATGACGCATGTTAGTAAACAAAATACGACACAAATAACAAAATCTCACTTGCTTGGCATCGAGTTTCAGACGTAATTATAAGCAATTTTTATTGAAGGGAGGATCTAAAATCGACAAGTAATGCAAATGACGTATAAAAGGACGCGCCAACAAAGTGAATTTTAGGTTAAGTATGGGCGGTTTGTTTACGTTTATGATCCATTCAAAATGGACACGGTATAGGTAGAGTCGAGGTGCCGGCGGTGGTTATGCTTCCTTCATACAAGTACAGCATAAACAACATTGTATCGGCACGGGTGGGCCTCCGACCTCACCCCGCAGCGCCTTCAACTATGACATACTAGCTGCGCCTCGCGGCTTTGCACGCGTTTTCATTTCTACCCCACGGTATCAAGTCAGTATGATTTATGGGATAAACAGTAGCATATTATCTTTGATCCCAGGATTAGAATAACCTTTTAGCAAAATTTCAGCCCGAACCGCGCAGTAGTTTTGGCGTGAAAAGTTAATAAAAATCCGTCTATACATCCCTCAGTGATTATAATAAAGTGTGATGTGAAGTTCGATGATGATTATGTGTATTGGTTAGTAAATAAACGCATCTTTTCTCACTTTATTTTTATTAGATTTAAGCTCCTCTCAAGTTGCATTTTTTTACATTTCAATAAACAAATCGACAAACGATTTTGTCAAAAATTCATCATTTAGGACCATCTTATACCACAAGCAAGATTGACATTATCTACGAATAAAAGCTTTATAATGGCAATTTAAATCTATATATATAAAAATGAAACCCGTTTTTATTATTTGGCTGTAAGTTGTACCCACAAATAGTGACAAAGGAGCGTCGCTCACTGGACTGAACGGATTTAGTACTTTTATGCAGACAAATTATTTAGTTGCAGACAACGGGTTGTTTCCCGGGTTGGTAGGCTTAGATTAAAAGGCTCCCATGCATTGACTTACCCACTAATATGCGTGTCACAGAATCGTAGACTTTACCTACCTAGACAAATCTTATTTAGATAGAATCATTGAATAGGCCAGACGACTCAAACATTCTAATTAGTCCTTATTTTTTCTTTTGGTTAACAAACAAAATGACGAAAATAAAGTGCGTCAATGTAGGAGTTGGGGATAGTAACGTCACGGCTCAGTAAAAACTGTGACACTTTTTCTGAGACGTGACGTCACGTGGAACTTTAACTGGCTACATCTTTATAATTAATAGATTAATCGACAAAAGAAAAAATACGCGGCCAATATCGTTTGATCTAACTGACGGACTAATTATAATTATAATATATATTAGGTCCTTACATATGAAATTGGCGTTTTTCGTACTGGCCACTTTAATCACAAATTTCTCCTCTTTGGTAAGGAATTCCAAATTCAAATTTGTACAGCTATAGACTCATGTATTTGTGCTTCGATGATCGTCATTCATTTGTTTTTTTTCTTGTTTTTTTCTGTTTGCGTCACTCATTTTACAAAATGGAAAACTTAAAATATCGCATTATTTACGAGTACGAGTTCCGCCGTGGCACTAGTGCTGCGGAAACAACTCGAAGGGTGAATGATGTGTATGGCGGTCGTGTTGCAAAAGAAAACACAGTTCGTTTTTGGTTCCAACGTTTTCGTTCTGGAAATTTCGACCTGCAGAACAAGCCCCGTGGACGGCCTGAGACTCAAGTTGATAATGAAGAGTTGAAGGCTATTGTGGAAGCGGATCCATCGCAAACCACGTCCGAGTTAGCTGCAGGCTGCAATGTTAGTAATAAAACTGTTTTAATTCACTTGAAGCAAATTGGGAAGATTAAAAAGCTTGAAAGGTGGGTACCTCACGAATTGACTGAAGCAAACCGGCAAACGCGCGTCGACTGCTGCGTTACATTACTAAACCGGCACAATAATGAAGGTATTTTAAACCGAATCATTACCTGTGATGAAAAATGGGTTCTTTACGATAATCGGAAGCGCTCAGCGCAATGGTTGGATCCTGGCCAGCCAGCCAAATCCTGCCCCAAGCGAAAATTAACCCCAAAAAAGTTACTTGTAAGCGTTTGGTGGACTAGTGCCGGTATTGTTCATTACAGTTTTCTCAAATCTGGCCAGACTATTACGGCTGATGTCTATTGTCAGCAATTGCAAACCATGATGGAAAAGCTAGCGGCTAAACAACCTAGGCTGGTCAATCGCTCCACGCCACTGCTGCTTCACGACAACGCTAGACCACACACTGCGCAACAGACGGCTACTAAATTAGAAGAGCTTCAATTGGAAAGTCTAAGACATCCTCCGTACTCCCCGGACCTTGCTCCAACAGATTACCATTTTTTTCGAAATTTGGATAACTTCTTGCAAGGGAAAAAATTCAACTCCGATGGGGCAGTCCAAATCGCCTTCAAAGATTTTATTGATTCCCGTCCGACTGGTTTTTTTAGTAAAGGGATCAATGAACTACCTATAAGATGGCAAAAGTGCATAGAAAATAATGGTTCATACTTTGATTAATTAAATATATTATATTAAAAAATATTCGACTTTTTGTTCCTCCCATACAAAACGCCAATTTCATATGTAAGGACCTAATATATATATATATATAATATTTTTGAGTCGTCAGGCCTATTATTAACTACCTAACTAAACCTACAAAACAAGTTTTGTGGACTTAAATTTTTTTTTTTTTAAATACGTAACTTTTAATTTAGATTAAGATTCCTAATTGTTAATGTTGTTTTAAAAAACTATAAACTGACTTCTATTTTTATAGTTTTTTCATGAATTTTCGTGGATTCCATTGTCAGAACTAAGAAAAATTAAAATGGGACCACACGGGAAGTACCAGCTTTCATATAAAAAAAAGAATCATGAAAATCGGACCACCCAGTAACAACATAAAAAAACAGTTCAATTGAGAACCTCCTTCTTTTTTTGAAATCGGTCAAAAATCGATCATTTTCAAAATAAGGCCTTTTGAAAGTTACCCCATTTTAGCGATTTTTGTTGATTATAATGACGACTGTTAACTTTAAATCAGGTCAGAGTAAAAAAAGTTTAAATAAATGAGTCATCGAATGACACTAAGAAACCAAATAATCAAATAAACAAACAAAAATGTATACCGCCATATTTGTACAACTCAAGTACTTTCGACATTAGTGTGCGAAAGATATTGTTTTACATATAAAATAACCCAAAGCGGTTTCAAAGGACAGCAAGAATGGACAAAAAGACATTAATTTGGTACTACTGTGTGGGGGCAATAATTGAGGTTGTTGCTCTAAATTTACAAGACCTACTTAATTTACTTTAACGTAGTAGTTGTGTGGTGCTGGCTTAGAATTTGCACCACCCCACTCAACTCTTCCCGCGGGTGTCGTAGGAGGCCACTAAGGGATATCCACCGAAGGGCGTAGGGATTATGGGCATTACCCTCCATAGGTAAGTTAAACGCTAATAAGGCGCTTATCAGGGGGAGGCCTGCGTCCAGCAGTGGACCAATACAGGCTGTTGAGGTTGAGGCTGAGGTGTAGTGGGGGGGTTTACCGAGGTACTACTAAATCTACTTTTTAAATATTTCTACTTTTACTACTTCAAAAAGTAGCTTTTCATAATACGGATTAGCTGTTTTTTATAATAACAATGTCAATATATCGAAGCGACTAAAAATCATCAAAAAGTCAGGAATTAAAAATATATACCTTATTTCCATGACAATGTAGAATTTTATTTTATTTGACCTTTTCTAAGTGTACATTTATTATTTTAAGGAAAAAAAAAATTTTTATTTTTGACTTTGTAAAAGATGACCCTGAGGCGGCCATTTTAATTAGTACCTACTTTACGGTGAAGTACTAAGAGTTTACGCTTTTATTTTTGCTCGGAACTGTAATACTATAAGATAAACACGTATGGTATTTCATGTATTTCATATTCATAAATGACTATGGCATTTCACTAGTAAAATAATGTCAGCGTCTCTGCATCAAATATATTTCTACTAGTCTCTCTGATAGTTAGAAATGTTAGTATTAATTATTTTATTGGTCATACAATTATCTTGGCAACTACGGCAGTTCTAGTCACTACGTTGTTTCTAACACAAGTCTAATATTCTAGAATATATAAACGTGGATTTGGCCTAGAAGGTTGTTGAAAAATAACCTCTTAGACCAAATCCATGTTTGAAATTCCTGTAAAGTAAAAGGCCTAAGACGCACTCGTCCATTACGTAGCACTCTTGGAGCTCCGCAGTAAATCCGAAGGCAGGTTAAATCTTGCGGAAGAATTGGACTCGCTGTCAGTGGGCCGATAACGCAATGTATAGACGGGCGATTTTGAAACGCTTTTAGTGGAACCACATGCGAGTCTGTGTGATCTGCAGCAAAATAGAATTTTGCTCACAAGTGGAATAATAGTTATTTGTTCAATAAGTGAGCAAAACGGTTTTTTGTTGCACGTGCTGATTTTAAATCCCAAGCTAGCGAAGTAGTCTAAAGTAGAGTCACGAGCGTAGAGCGTAGCTCTAAAGTAGACTGGTGAGCTAGCAAGAGATTTAAAAGGCACGAAACAAAACAACATTTTCTCTCGAGTTAAACATACAACTTTTCACCTCGATCAGTAAGAACATTATTAGGTCCATGACACTTTTTAGTTACACGGTGCGTTCAAATACATGATATTTAGGTGCCACCAAAAAGTATTTTTTAGGGTGTAAATGAGATATTTATATTTGAAATACAAATTTAACGCTTTTACAAGAACATTAGTTTTCGTAAATTTTCTTTTCTATTAAAAAAATATAAAACATTGTTAGCAGTAGAGTAAACCATTTCCGTGTCAAAATAAGTTTTTGAACAAGGCGATGAGTTTTTTCTTTTTTTCGGCATTCCTATGGTCAGCGTATTAATAGCCTCTAGTATTACTTAAAGTAGTATCAATAGCCTCTACACACTCTACAGCCTTGTAAACCATTGAAATGCAGTAACACCATTCTAAATTCAAATTACTGGGGGACAGTATCGCTCACGTCCGTAGGTGTTGACCCTCTGATGCCCTACACGTGTCCTCTGGGTGGTGCTAAGAGCGGTACTCTCTGGTGGTAGGCTTCGGCCGTGGCTTGTCACCACCCTCCGGGCTGGGCCAGTCCGTGAAGCAACTCTGTTGTGTTTCGGAATGTGGCCTGGAGTAGCCATCTTCTAGACCTTCGTGATACATCGTCGGCCGCATCTTCGCTTTCCATCATGTGAGATTGCGGTCAAACGAAGGTCTATTTCTGATAAAAAAATAAAAAAAAAATATAAAAAAAAATACTTTTTTTAACATGTTGAATAAACTTGGTAAATTATTAATATTCTTTTTAACCACTCTCGCTCGAAAACATTGGCATACTAGACTGCTTCGCTAGTTCAGGATTTAAAATCGACACGTGGAACAAAAAACCGTTTTGCCTACTTGTTAAACAAATAACTATCACAATGATTACTATAATTAAAAATAAATAGCAATTAACAATACAAAAATTTACATTAATAATATATTTTTTGTAGACCAAGAAAATACAAAAAACATGAAAGAAGATATAACGAAGTTGCACAATGGGCAGTTTTATCGCTAAGAGCGATCTTCCCCAGACAACCTTGTGACCACGAAGCAGTGCACACGTAGACGGCATGGCGTTTTAAGAGGAACAACACTAACAGAAAAGTAGCAGGGTGTAAGGGCGTTTACTGATATAGCTAATCTATTAAGGCGGTGTGGACAGTTGGCAGCTTCGTTGGTCAACTTTGATGTTTAACACATTTACTACCGGCGCTCTACTAGCCTGCAGGAAAACGTCCTGCGTCGGACGGACGGATTATTCTTAGCATTCCATATGCATGCTAAGAATAATCCGTCCAGTTTGAGTAGCTCGTCTGCCCTGATATAGTAGGTATGTAGATACTTAAGTTATAAAAGGTTCCGGCGACAAATCATGCCAACGTGTACACGAGGGAACGAAACGCTGTTATTGCACCCCGTGGGGTGTAAAAGGGGTTCCGTCACCCTATGGGGGTCAGACGTGACGATTCCTCAGGATAAATGATGGACTGTCAAGTTCTTACCCATTTCAGCAGTGATTTGAATTCGGTCCGCTAAGTTTTTGGGTAGAAATATCGCTAAGGAGTGGAGATGGGATGTTTTGCTGAGTTATCTATGAAGGAAATTGGTCCTTTGATGGTTGAACCAACGTTGTGCTACTACAACGTTGTGAACGAAACTGAACCAAATTGGCGTTCATTCAGGGAAGGTGGCAGGAAGGTACAAATAACACAAACCAACCATCTTATGCGATTAACTGTCAAAGTCACCAATGTGCATATGTCAGAGTCAAATAGACAGTGATGTTGTTGCCAGAGCCATCTAGGCACATTTCGGAGCGTCGTCGAGTGTATAAAAACGCGGCTTACTATGAATTTCACGAATTGTTGACAAGTGATTTTCAAATACAGAATGAAGCATGCAGCCACGTACGCGCAGAACCACCTTAGCGAGTGATCTCTTCCAGGCAACCTTTGGATGAAGGAAGTGGTAGAACAAGTGTAAACGGTAGCGCGATAGGCCGTATACAGAAAGAAAGCTGGAAACTTATAAGCACTTACCGGCGCTTGACAGCGCTGGTCCGTTCTATACAAAGGAAGCAGGTTGAAGCAGACCAAGCAAAATGTCGGACTCATCGGACGATGATTTGGTTTTATAAGGATATCAACAATTCAACACGTCACTATCCATTTTATTATTTATCATAATAAATATGCCTGTCGTAATTGCACGTGTTGTCGCAGTTGTTTATTAATTTTAAATGGCAGCGCCCAGCGCTGACCAGCGCGTGTTGAAGCTTGTCGGAACTTGTCGGCACCGTTCAGTGCTTATCGGCGCGCGTTCATATATTTTCCTGCACGGGTTACCAGCCAAGCGCCGGTAAGTGCTTATAAGTTTCCAGCTTCCTTTCTGCATACGGACTTATACAGTATTAGTAGTATACATAATATTTGGGTAAAACGTACGTAAACAAATAGGTACTGTAGCTATAAATATATAATATAAATATGACAGATATATAAATACCTACATAACATAAATATGGCAGATAAATAAATATATAACACAAATATGGTGTACTTATATAAATCGGTAAATAAATTCATTTGACATTAACAGTTTGATGTAGAGGTAAGGAAGTGTTCCTAGACCTTATGTTTGAATGGGTCTTTAGTCGTTTCGCACCGCGAGCGGTTCGAACCGCGGTGCGAAAACCCCAAGCACTGTTTCTATAGCAAGAGACTTACTTGTCGAATTGAAGAACAGTATCGACAATTTCGAAGCCATTTCACGCTCATTTTAGTAACAAAACCCCGCGAATCCAAGAACTAGCATAAAAATCAGTTGAACCCTTCCAATACATACATCGAATGCTAAGCTGGAGCTCAAAATCAAGGCACGATTTGTCTACCCTCAAGAAAAAAGCAACTCTAGGCTAATGTTTCACGGTTCATTTTTACTCACGCGAATCCTGTATCAGCTTTATGCAAAGTATTCGAAGTGAAAACGAACTTCGCATGTAAGATTCAAGGTATATTTTCCGTTGGGTGATTTGGAAGTTAAATATAGGTGGTGTGATTCACAATCTACGCCAGGGGTGGATAACGGATTCTTTGAATAAAACTTTGTAACGTATGCTTTATTACGTCTTTTCGATGGAGATACGGCACGATTTTTATAGATTTTATGGGTATAAAATAAATATGGTATTTCACATAAGGACGGGCTGAACCTCCTTTAAATTAAAAAAGTTTTTAAGATTATTTTGTAATAAATCGGTTAATAACTAGGGATCTTACCTATTTTTAACAAACTTCCAAAAAAGAGAAGATTTTAATTTCAGCTGTATGTAAGTTTTTTTTAATGTAGGATGTTTGTCGATTTCTCCATCAATTATAAATGGACTAGCTGCGCCCCGCGGCTTCGCACGCGTTGTTCCTATGAAAACATTAAAAGGTGATTTTCATCCCAAGGGAACAGATTTATGGGATAAAAAGTAGCCTATGTTTTATTACAGGATTAGAATTACCTGTATACAAAATTTCAGCCAGATCCGTTCAGTAGTTTTGGCGTGAAGAAGTAACAAACATCCATCCATACATCCATCAAAACTTTCGCCTTTATAATATTAGGTCCTTACATATGAAATTGGCGTTTTGTATGGGAGGAACAAAAAGTCGAATATTTTTTAATATAATATATTTAATAATCAAAGTATGAACCATTATTTTCTATGCACTTTTGCCATCTTATAGGTAGTTCATTGATCCCTTTACTAAAAAAACCAGTCGGACGGGAATCAATAAAATCTTTGAAGGCGATTTGGACTGCCCCATCGGAGTTGATTTTTTTCCCTTGCAAGAAGTTATCCAAATTTCGAAAAAAATGGTAATCTTTTGGAGCAAGGTCCGGGGAGTACGGAGGATGTCTTAGACTTTCCAATTGAAGCTCTTCTAATTTAGTAGCCGTCTGTTGCGCAGTGTGTGGTCTAGCGTTGTCGTGAAGCAGCAGTGGCGTGGAGCGATTGACCAGCCTAGGTTGTTTAGCCGCTAGCTTTTCCATCATGGTTTGCAATTGCTGACAATAGACATCAGCCGTAATAGTCTGGCCAGATTTGAGAAAACTGTAATGAACAATACCGGCACTAGTCCACCAAACGCTTACAAGTAACTTTTTTGGGGTTAATTTTCGCTTGGGGCAGGATTTGGCTGGCTGGCCAGGATCCAACCATTGCGCTGAGCGCTTCCGATTATCGTAAAGAACCCATTTTTCATCACAGGTAATGATTCGGTTTAAAATACCTTCATTATTGTGCCGGTTTAGTAATGTAACGCAGCAGTCGACGCGCGTTTGCCGGTTTGCTTCAGTCAATTCGTGAGGTACCCACCTTTCAAGCTTTTTAATCTTCCCAATTTGCTTCAAGTGAATTAAAACAGTTTTATTACTAACATTGCAGCCTGCAGCTAACTCGGACGTGGTTTGCGATGGATCCGCTTCCACAATAGCCTTCAACTCTTCATTATCAACTTGAGTCTCAGGCCGTCCACGGGGCTTGTTCTGCAGGTCGAAATTTCCAGAACGAAAACGTTGGAACCAAAAACGAACTGTGTTTTCTTTTGCAACACGACCGCCATACACATCATTCACCCTTCGAGTTGTTTCCGCAGCACTAGTGCCACGGCGGAACTCGTACTCGTAAATAATGCGATATTTTAAGTTTTCCATTTTGTAAAATGAGTGACGCAAACAGAAAAAAACAAGAAAAAAAACAAATGAATGACGATCATCGAAGCACAAATACATGAGTCTATAGCTGTACAAATTTGAATTTGGAATTCCTTACCAAAGAGGAGAAATTTGTGATTAAAGTGGCCAGTACGAAAAACGCCAATTTCATATGTAAGGACTATTATAGTGTGATTCAAATTTTTTTTCGCTTGACCACGCATGACCAAAATTTTTTTCATGCCAAAATTTGTTTCTCCGAAAAGGATCAGATGTTTCATAATTATTTTGTTTAAAAAACATATAAAAAAAGAATCACGAAAATCTGCCAAGCCAAAAGTTTTGAGATAACAACCATAAAAACAAAACATAAAACTGTTGAATTGAGAACCTCCTCCTTCTTTTAAAGTAGCTTAAAAAGGGACTCTTTTGACAAATTGGCAATATTGAAAAAAAAACAATGATGTAGATAAGATTGTTAACAAGACGCTCTGACTTTCGTAAGACGTTGGGAATAACTGCACCTGTATCTCTTCTGGATATGGGTCTCAGTAATAAAAAAACATCAAAAATATCCATAAAATTGTCTACTAATCAACACCGACAATAGTATGTAAGAACAGTTAGACTTAGTTATGCTATGATTGTATTAGTTGATAAGCGATAAACTTGCTAGTGGTGTCTTTTTCACTTCTTCCGGATTCTAGTGGACAAAAAATTGAAGTGAATTAGAGTCAATTGCACCTTATTTCTTGTTTGATAGTTACTATTTATGATAGTTACATTACTATTTATCAAGCTGTTTATATAGTTAAATTTGACTTGTCTAAGTGTTTGTTTTGTAAGTCTAAAGAAAATAAACGATTTGATTCTGAAAGTTTTGTCCCGTAGGATAAGTACCTATATGTACCGCAATACTTAAAAATAGTGTAAAATTAAGGGAGTTTTTAGTTTTTTCAAATCAAACAAATAAAATTGAGTTTATTTGGGTTGGGGTAACTTGGGGCAACAGAAAACAATTCAATAAATAATTTATTAATTGTTGAATCGGATAAGAGCCGACCTATATGTACCATATAAATAAAGATCCTGCCTTTGGTTTTGCACGCGTTTTTGTAGATAAAAAGTAGTTTATAATCACATCACCTTACATCACACTAATATTATAAAGGCGAAAGTTTTTACCATAGACTTTAAATAAATATCTCACCTATGTTCTTGATTTATGTAAAATAAAATTTACTAAATTAATTAATTTTTAATTTATTAAAAATTTAAATTTGTTACTTTCACCCGAGGTAAACACTGTGCTTTTAATTACGAATACAAGTAAAAATAAAAAATGAATGAGCTAATGAAAAAAAATTGTAAATTTTATTTTACATAAATCAAGAACATAGGTGAGATATTTATTTAAAGTCTATGGTAAAAACTTTCGCCTTTATAATATTAGTGTGATGTAAGGTGATGTGATTATAAACTACTTTTTATCTATCTACTTTTTATATATCACACATATATACGATAATTTTTTTAATTAGGTATACCATACTTATAATAATAAATAATAATACCATACTCATAATGAGTATGGTATTTGAGATAAAATCAGTATACCTAATTAAAAAATTATCGGTATTTAAGATAAAATGAGTATACCTAATTAAAAAAAATATAGCGACGGTTGAAAGGAAATAGGGTATAAGCAACAAAAACCAAAATGTACAGGAGGGCAGTTTAAAAATTGAAATTGCAGAAAAATGGACATAACTTTTTTATTTATTGTCATATTGAAAAAACGGAAACAGCCCTAAAATCAAAAAAAATAAAAGCATTGATCAGCACTTTCATTTATTTGATTAGACGTTGCTTTATGTGGTTTTATGTCGCTTAGATCAATTGATCATATTTTCCTTATGAGTTAATTCGGCGTAAGTTACACCTAGACAGAAAAAAACGAAGAGTATAGAAGACTAAGCTACAGTTGATATCCTCATACCAAGAAGTAATAGGGCATAAGTCACATTACTGTAGAATAATTTAAATAGGTAAAGAAGGATAAGTGACGATTCACGTCATTATGACAAAAGGTAATGGAGCCTATGAAACTGTGCTTAGCAAAAACATCGTGAGGATGTTAGACATTAGCGACACCGTAAGTGGGTTCAAACAAAGGAAACGTGGTTCTTCCACACATTCAGATTTATATACTAAGAGGAAAACGAGAACATCCAACATACGGCATTATCTAGGCAAATGGTAACGTGGATTAAAGGGGTTACCAAATGATGACTGAATAAGAGGCTTCTATATTTTATAGGAGACGGAAACATAATGTCCGGCAGGAAGTACGCGTACAGGGCCGGGCGCGCAACAACAGACCTGGTGATCAGATCAGATCAGATCATTTGTGGGCAATTGCGTAAGATTCTATAATAAGCTTCCATCTGAAGCAACTGAGCTCCCTATTCGTAAATTTAAACTGTACATAAAACGAAATCTTATCAAGAAAGCCTATTACTCCGTAGATGACTACGTAAATGATGTTAACGCTTGGCCGGATGTCGCCCAGTTCCATACAGACAATAGTATGTAAGACCAGTTAGACTTAGTTATCCTAAGATTGTATTAGTTGATAAGCGATGGACTTGCTAGTGGTTTCTTTTTCACTTCTTCCGCTAGTGGACAAAAAATTGAAGTGAATTAAAGTCAATTGCACCTTATTTCTTGTTGATAGTAATAACTATTTATCAAGCTGTTTATATAGTAAAAATTTGACTTGTCTAAGAACTTATTTTGTAAGTCTAAAGAAATAAACGATTTGACTTTGACTTTGACTTTGGTGCGAGAAGTGCTGTGGCGCGTGCTGAGCGCGCGAGAGGCCGGCCAGCACGTCGCTTTGCTGTGCTGTGACCTCCCGCGCGCGTTCGACACAGCCGACCACCATCTGATCACGAATAAACTAGAGTTTTATGGTATACGTGGCCCGGTACTTTCCTTACTTACCTCCTTCATGTCGCACCGTACACAGACAGTGGTTGGCGATCAAAGACGCTTAAGGTCAGTGGAGCTGGTGAACACTATGGGGGTACCGCAGGGTTCCTGCCTCTCGAACACATTGTTCAGCCTACTGCTCAACGACCTACCTGAGTCCGTGAGCGACGCGCAGCGCAAGTCTACATGTACGCCGACGATGTAGCGGCAGTTGTGACTGCGCCGTCATCACTCGAACTTGAGGTTAGGCTGAACAATGTGGTCCAGAGGGTCGAGCAATGGTTTAAATCTAACGGTTTAGCCCTCAATAGTGAGAAGACCTGCTTCATGACCTTTCGCCTTAATGGGACACCATCGCCACCCTGTTCCGTAACCGCTGGTAACACCAAACTGCAGATGGTCGACACTACGAAACTTCTGGGTTTCTACATCGACAGTGGACTCACATGGGAGGTACACATAGAGGAGCTCTGCTCCAAGTTAGGCCGTACCTGTTTCGCATTGCGACGGCTCGCCGACACCGCGTCTCGCAGCGTAGTACTTTCGTGCTACTTTGCGACCATCCACAGTAGTCTCACCTACGGCGTGGAGCTGTGGGCGCGGGCCGCGGATGTCGAGCGGGCCTTCGTCATGCAGAAGCGAGCCGTGCGCGCGATCGTCGGCGTGGCGAATGATGTGTCGTGCAGATACTTATTTAAGGAGCTGAATATCATGCCCCTCCCCTGCGAGCTCATATATCATGTAGCCTTATTCACACACAAAAATATCAATGAATTCAGAAGGAGAGGTGTGAATACCGCCCGCGCTCTGCGCAGCAACAAGCTCTCACACCTCCTCGTCACGCTCGCGCACAAGCTACGCAAGTCGGAGAGGTCCGTGTACGTCATGGGTCCCTCGGTCTACAACAGGCTGCCGGACGCTATTAAAAAAGACGCTGCTTCCACCATGATATTTAAACATAAACTAAAGAAATGGCTCTTAGAGAGATCATTTTATTCCGTAGACGAGTTCTACACAATGCCAATTATTTAATTATTTTAGAATGAATAAAAATTATTAATTATATTATTGCAATTATTATATTAAATACTTATACTTTAGGTTAAGGTCAATATTATAAACTATATTGCTTAACTTATATCTTTATCACTTGTAACACGGCGTTATTAATAAAATATTGTATTGTATTGTATTGTATTGATGCTGTTTTCCGTACATAGGTAAGTTAGAATAATGTAGGATACTGAGCTTATAATGTAGGTAGATATCCTTTTTAATCAACGAACAGTTAAGTTTAAGGATACCCATGGTTTTATTAGGTAAGGTAACTTAGACCTACGATAAATTAGTTTAGATAGGCTTAATTACCATTTTATATTATGCTCCGATCTAATTTTTGATGTGATTAAATGAAAACAAAAAAAGGTTAGTTTTTCAACCATAAGTGTATTATTCAAAAAACAGTTACAAAAGGTTCTACTAGAAACTAGTAACAAAAATAAATAAGTAACGTAATGATATAACATAAGTATTATCATATTTAATATCATTATTATAAATGGTACTTCCAGCTTAAAGGACTTTTAAACTATTTATACCACAAGACTATTTTTTACTTACAACTATGCAGCGGTGACTATTCATTCATACATAATGTACTTATTTAGCCACTGCGACGAAAGTATTTTGGTATTAATAATAATTATTCTTAAACCGCTACCCCGACTCGCAGTAGGGCCGCCACCAATATTATCTTATTATTAAATACCTTAAACAAAGGAATATTTGAAAATCCAATGGTCTGTTTATAATAATACCTATCCTTATCTTTTTTCTGATGTCTAGAGTAACTTCGCATCTCTTCCTAAACTAAACAAAACTATTACGGAGGGATTAAAAATCTTATCATAGGTTACACAAACTGCCCAATGGATTTTTGAAAATTCCTTTATTTAATTAATTAATAAAATAAATAATGCTGGACAATTCACACATTCATTATCTAGCCCCAAGTTAAGCAGAGCTTGTGTTATGGGTACTAGATAACTGATATACATAATACAATACATTACATAAATAGATATTTTTTATTATACATAGAAAAACACCCAGAAAGCCCTGAACAAATGTCTGCAGATCGTACACACATTTGTTCCGAGGCGGGAATCGAACCCGCAACCTTCTGCGTCGCAGGCAGACCTTCGCCCACCGCGCCACAGAGGCCGTCTTTGTTTAACATAATAATTTATTATAAGATAAAATAGGTGCAGGCGATAGTGTGAGTAACGGTAACGCCTTAAAAAAATACAACAATCAATTACAAAGTGTAGTAGGCACCTACCATATCAAAATAAAGGGTAGGAAGGTTAAATATACTATTATTACTTAAGGCCAAAGGAACTATTATTATTACTTAATGGTCTTAAAAACGATAAATCTATCTAAAAGCTCAGCACTTCAAATAAATCGACTGTATAACTACAGGTCAATTGTTTACGATGTCTTACTTATCAGCTAATCGAGATTAATTTTATAATCAATTAATTAGTTAATCAGCCTTTATCAGGTTTCTCCTGAAGATTACTTAAGGTACTTAGGTTTCTAGGATGCAAAAATCTGAGAAAAAATATGGCACAATCATCACAAAATAGTGTTACAGATAATGTGACTATTGGTCAACATTATCTTCGATGTCAGTATCTGGCAAAATATCTTTCACCTTTTTGTTGCAAGTTAAAGCTAAGTACTCTGCCTGAAACTGTTGAGGTATAACTTGGTCTGAGCAAAGCTTCAATAAATCTTTGTGCTTTTTCTCAGCTATTGGCAGAGGTGTCGGATAACAGTCCGGTAAGTCAAGAAGCTTTGTCTTGGACGCGACTTCAATACGGGACACAGGTGTCTCCGGATCCATAGAGAATTTAACCGTTGCTGTTGTACGTTTCTTTTTGAAAGTGGCGACTCGTATTTTACTTATTTTGCCCACAAGATTTCCCACGAAATACTTTTCTGCGAGTAGGTCCCATCTCTTAAAATCTTTGTGAGTTAACTGCTCAACTTCAAAGGGCTTTGGATTTTGTCTTGCCGTTTAGAATACCGTATACCATTGAGAAGGAGCCCAGATAGTGGTATTTTTAACCTGGTTTTCAATAGTCGCATCAAGACTCGCAAAATAGCTATTTGATTGCAACAAAATGATACATATTGGCATAAGCACCAATTAATAAAAAAACATTGTTAAGTAATACGGCGTAAGCGACAGAGTTGTATTAAGTACTAAATAGTAGTCGGGGTATAACCGTCAGTTCAATATAAAATTAGATTTTAGTAATTGCGTATAAGCGACAACCATATGGAAAACTTGTAAATGGTGGTAAGGTATAACCGACAGTTCAATATAAAATTAGATTTTAGTAATTGCGTATAAGTGACAACTGTATGGTACACATGTAAATGGTAGTAAGGTATAACCGACAGTTCAATATCAAATTATATTTTAGTAATTCCGTATAATCGACATCTGTATGGTAATTTTTTAAATGGTAGTAAGGTATAACCGACGCTTGATGTTTTTGATGATAAAGGTAAAGAGGCATTAGTTCCAGCTTTTAAAACAGTTGCTAATGGTATAGAGCCGTAAGCGCCCGGAATGTCTACGCCAGTAAAAAGTAAATATAGATAACCAACTTTAAACCAAAAGTAATGCCATTTTTACAGGGGCACAAGCGCCTTTAGGCTAAAAAAGGTCTAAAACTCTGTCGGTTACACCGAAAATACACTTCGAAAAGCAATTTTTTGCTTGGGCATAAGGGACAAAAAAGTCATTCTAGAGCCATGGGAGTAAGCGGATTCGAAAGAGCGGAAAATTTTAAGTAGGATGGCATACTTAACTCATTTTCGACCAAAATGTCGGTTATGCCCTATTTCCTTTCAACCGTCGATAGGAACGTCTGGTCGAAGCAGCACGTGACCCAAGAGCTGGTGAGTAGGTATCTGGCGCAGCGCATCAGCATTGCCATACAGCGGGGCGACGACTGGTATTGATACGGATCAGTTACGCTACCTGAGGATTGTTTGCAACTGTCTGCATTTAGATCAATTGTTTCAATTGTAAATACTCAACCTCGACCTCAAAAATCCAAGAATTAGCAAACTGAAGTGGCAGTGGGCCGGCCATATTTCGCGAAGAACCGATAACCGCTGGGTAACGAGTTCTGGAGTGGAGACTGTGATTCGGCAAACGTAATGTAAAACGCCCTCCTGCCAGGTGGGATGACGATCTGCGAAAGACTGCAGGCAGATGCTGGATGCGTCAAGCTGAAGACAGGGCACTATGGCGCTCATTAGGAAAGGCCCTGCTGTACGCAGGGTAGGTACCTGATAAGTGCCTCATTAGCATAAATGCTAATGAGGCACTTATCAGGGGGACTATCCTTGGGGATAATGAGCATTACCCCCCCCACGAGATAAATCTCATGGGGGGTAATGCTAAATACTTACCTAACATACTTACTAAGTTTAAGTATTTGCACTAAGGCACCAGCTGACAGGAACTGGTTTGCACAAAATAGGTATCAAACCTACTTACATAATTGATAACATTGATAACAAGTAGGTAATTACGCGATCTTTATAAAAATCTATTGTTTTCTTATCTAGTGGGCATCGCTTGTTAAATCTGCATAATAACTTCCGTACGAACGTGAACTTGGGATTTTTACAAGACAAAGGTTTAGTAATTTCTTTCCTTATAATTTTCTTTCGTGGTTAATTTTATTTTCTATGAAAATCTACAGCTTAGTTAACTTAACCTCCAAATCCACGCCGGATCTATATATATTGCACAGGACTGGAAATATAACTGTGAGCGTATGTGTTTGCGTGTAGTTGTACCACATGCCAATTTTTGAGTAAGCGCTGGGAGAACGTAACCTATCTTCCCTTTTTAAATCAATGGTTTATCCAAAATGGATTTTGCTAAGAGGCCGTTAGTACTACACGTTACTCCATTTTGAATGAAGCATGTTAGTAAACAAACTACGACACAAATAACAAAATCTCACTTGCTTGGCGTCGAGTTTCGGATATAATTGTAAGCAATTTTTAGTGAAGGGAGGATCTAAAATCCACAATGTGTGTGTGAGTTTTAGGATAAGTATGGGTGGTTTGTTTACTAGCATGCTTCATTCAAAATGGACACGGTGTAGTACTAACTGTCTCCTAGCAAAACCTCATCGGACAGACAGACGGATATGACGAAACTATAAGGGTTCCTTGTCAGGACTACGGAACCCTAAAAATGGAGAAAAGTCTTTCACCTACAGAGAAGAGAGGTGTTAAGCGAATATAGACAAATTTTGAAGTCCGAAGTTTTTATTGTAACCCCAAAGTTTCACCAGCTTAGTAAATTGTTATAAAATAATTATGCACAGTCCTTATGCTTTTCTCCGAAATTGTTTTTTCTTGTTTTTTGATTCATTTTGCATGTCATGCCCCTTCAAAAGTCAAGTGGTTCTTCATAATAAAACCTGTAACAATTTCATTGTTATTATTATTTTAGCCCTTTTATGGTCGTTTACATTCGCACATCGCATTAAATTATTATTATTTAGTACAAATATTTTTTTTCATACATTATATAGTTATACATAAGATCCCATTCACATCCATGTATATAGAAGAAGAAGTAGAGTCAGAACGAGAAACTTCTAATGGTATTTAAGTAAAGTGCAAATACCTACTAAAAATATTTAAAATCATAACGCTAATATAAAAAAGAGCATCTTTGCATTTATTATAGGTCCCATTCGCAGAACGTCCCCTAATCCCTTTAGCAAAAGGTCTCTTTTATAAATGTCCATTTCGCTAAACGGCCCTTTTTGTAAAACTTAGGGACGTCATATTTACAATTTTGAAACATTAAAATACAGTCTATTTAAAAAAACCTACAGAACAAATAGATGAATACAATTACAAAATAGGATTATCAGCTGACTCCCTTGTCAGAAGAATTTACAGTGACAGATGACGACTGATGGTAGCGAATGAAAGAGAAAGCATGATGTGCCAACAACACCTAAGTTGGAAAAGGGCAAGAAAATGATGTTGATACTTACTGATGTTCTTTTTCCAAGTCTTGTAGAAATTCGTTCCAAGAATGGTGTAGAAAGTTCATACATCTTGTGTAGGGTAATAATGGCATTGTTATCAAATTATCTCCCTTGTAGCCAAATTTTGTTAGACACTAGATTGAAAGAATTTATATCAAAAATAGAATGAACTTTTGATTTAAACTCTATCAAAGTACTTTGTTTGATTTGACACTAGTTTGATAGAATTTACATCAAATTTATTTCCATATCCTACTAAAAAACAATATTAGTAAACGAGGTAGGTACTTTTGACCGAAATTCTACGAATTGGTCGGCACTATGCAAACGCACAACACCGCTTGTAAATGTTTTCCTCTTTGGCATTATAATAAAAATTCATCTTCTCTAAAATCTATTTTTTATGTACCGAATTGACACCTATAATTAAGGCAAATAAATAATATAATTTTCTTTGTTGACACCACTTTCATTTTAAGATGTTTAACATTTCGATGATTTTATCTAAAGCTCTGTATGTTGCTCTGTGACCCATTTTTAATTAATTTTATTTACATATTTATTTCATCTTTTTCTGATACATCAAAGTATAGCAAGCTTTGTATGTAGTTTGGTACATTGAGGTTTATCAACACTTTCATTATTTGGCCTTAAATCCATTGTATTCTGAGGAAATATTTAATATTTTGTTTTATTTTTGTCTTGTTTATTTACTTTCATATCTGTCAAATTTTTCGCTTCCATGTATTCACTTGATTTACTTGATTTAAAAGGTTCTTCGTAAAAAAAACTGCAAAAAAGTACAAAGTTAACGGTGAACATAATAATATATGACAGTATTTTATTTCTGTGGTATGTACTTACTGTTGCTCTTTTTCTAGGTCTTTCAAAAACTCTTTCCACGAGGAATTCTTTTTCGATATTGAGGTTTTTGGAAATTCCGCTATTGTATTGTCATCTGCACCAGATTCTTCCAGATTCTTCAAATTTAACGTCAGCGGTACACTTCGCTTTGAATATATTTGTGTTGTTTCTTGGGTATCACTTTCCAAAGAATTTGTCTGAAGTTTTACTGTTGATATATTCTTTACTAAGTTTTTATTGAAAATGTCGTAACTAAAATGTTTTTTTGCATATTCCTTATTCAATTCATTTTTCTTTTCGCTTTCATATTTCCTGTATTTTTTGTAAGTATCTGTTGGTAATGTCTTTTTACTTTTTTTTTCTTTTTTTGTATTGACTTCAGTTGAAACATTTGAAGTACTGCTTTTTTTTTCGAGTTCATTTACTTCTTCTTTTGTCGTATCTCTTACAGATTTCAAAGATTCTGTTGTGTTGGGAAACTTATTTGTAGTCGCATCCTTCAATAACATAATATTATAAATTTCTTTTTTTGTAGTTTCGTTATTAGTAGATTTTGCCGACTGCCTTTTGAAATTAATGGCTGACTTTTCTTTTACGTTATTCAATGTTTTATTTTCATTTTCCACCATTTTGTCCTTGTCTTCCACTGAAAGTTTTTTGAAATAGTTTCCCACCTTAAGTTCGTCTACTTCTTCTGACCACCACTGTAGGTCTTTTTGTGATGATGGTATTTGATCCTGCGCTATAAATTCCCAAGGTTCTCTCATCTTTTTAGGCGTGGATGAAGCCATTACCATGTTTTGCCAAAGTATGTTATATGGTGATTTTGTTGACTGTTCTATTTTGTTTTCATTTTCCCAAAAAATATGATTGGGATCTGTTGTTAATGTATGTTCATTTATTATTACTTTTGTCATATTTCGTTTAAATATCTCTAGACCATTAACTTCTTTGGCTGACAATGGTAGAGTTCTATTTGCTGTAGCTGTTAGTTCCTGTTTGACAAAATTAAAAGCCATTGCTGTGTTAGAATACGTTTCTGTAGGCAAATAATTTATTTTTTCTTTTGGAACTTCGTGATTCCTTTTCAATTCCTTTTCTACCTTGCGCTCGCCTTCCCAATTTATTTGATTCAAAAACATAACTGGTTCAATCTTGATGTTTTTTTGTCGCCTGGGATGCTTTGTTAGATTATTAAACTTGGTCTTAAAGTCATATTTCACTTGTTTTGATGACAATTGTAGATCCCTTTTTGCAGTATCTATTAGATTTGGTGTAGCATAATCTAAATGATGTTCCATCTTGAGATACTTTTCTGTGGATGGACGATACATTTTTTCCAATAATGCTTTGATAAGTTTTAGTACGTTTTTAGAAGTCGCTTTCTTCTCTGGTTTTTCTTCCTCATCATTTCGATTGGGATAGTGAGATGTGTGTTTATTTTCAATTTTGCTTTGCTCATTGAGGTGTGATGAAGTATTGGTCAATCTTTCCTCCAGCTCAACAGTGAGTCCTTTTAAATCAGAAGGTTTGGCATTTCCGGTTTGGAGTAAGTGTTTTTTCAAAAGAGCGAATAAAATTGGATACTTCGGTTTTAAATTCTGTGATTTTATTTGCCGTGAGTACATGGGTTCTAAGTTTTTTGGTTCTGTGTATGTTGGATTTGAGTACTTTTGTCCGGAATACGTTGTCCAAAAGGACGGATATAAATCCGTTTCCCATGTGTTTTTTGACTCTCGGTAAGTTGGTCTTGAATACTCGAGTAATAATTTATTCTTTCGTTTTTCATTTATTACAGATTGTTGCTGTGGAATTGGTACCATTTCCATAAGTAGTTCAGGATCAATTCCATCTGATGTTTCAATGCCATCCGAATCAATATCAAATGCACTTTCCTCTATACAGTAAAATGGTGCCAACATCAGAAGACTCAGATAAACTGCACTTTGGAACTGAGTACCTATTCGAGACATTGGCAAACGTGTTAACGAAATCACAATCACTGAAGTTTTATAAACCATTATTTCTAAAAACTGGATATTTGATACAACCGTTATTCAATCTATGTATGAATTATTAATAAACATCTAGAATTCAGCTATTATTATTATTATGTATTATTATATTTTCTTCAGAATGATCTGAACCCTTATTAGCTGACCTTTTGTTCAGGGTTAATCTTAGATATGACAAGTAACAACTGATAGGTACGTCTGATTACTGATTCAGATAGTGTGAACTGATATTAGATCGTCGATGTTATTTCATTTGATTGTAAACAGTGCTGATATAATGAGGTAGGTGCTCTTTGGATCTGTTTGTTTATTCTGAACGTGGATCTCGCGACTTACCGGAGAGAGAATGATTAAAGCAATACATAATCATAAATACACCGAAAAAGATTGCAGATTCTGGTAGTTGACCTTAGTCGGCTCTGACTACATCCACGGGACAAAAACAGCATTTTTATTATTTTACAAAGCCGTATTTGTAAAGTAATAAAAACTCTTTTTTATTGGTGCATAATTGGGCACTTACTCTAGAAGCTTCGGTACTTACTAGAAACTGATGAATTTCCTCTTTTCGCCTATATATTTATTATTATTTATTATCATATTTATTTGTTTTACCTTAATAGGCATGTCTATAATTTTATTTTGTGTAGTTTTGACAATAAACATTTTTCTATTATATTTTATTCTAATCACTTATAAGAAACGGCCTGTCACGCTCAGTACGAAGATGATGCACGAGCCGACTAAAAGCCAACCGAGATCTACCCTCGATTTGCTCACTCGATCAACAACAATACCAATTGTTCCATGTTTAGAGGTAGATATGCACCTTAGACAATTCCCATAAGATTCTTTATTATTACGATTTTACATACGGAGGGTTTGGTTTTTACAAAAAATTACGGTCAGCCTACTACCACTTAAGCTTAGTGTATGCAGAGCTCTACCCAAACTGATAGATGAAAATTCCACTGAAATTCCCTAATGACTAATGAATTTGCTTTAACAAGGTTCCGACCGAACCGTAAGAAAGTTCTGAACCGAGAATTACCTTGTCATTCTAGGTGTCAACTCGCGGACATCTGCGAGCTTCACGTCCGCGAGTTGATGACCAAGTCGTCTAAAGCAACCAACAAAACGTCAGAATTTGCATCGTAAAATTATTTAGTTCAACAATAGGGAACAGAATATGTTTATTTGAGTTGCACAAAAGAGAAGCCCCGTTGCTCAATTATTCTCAGCTGTGCAATCTCAGTTGCACAAAAGGGAACTCGCGAAAATACCGCGTACAAATAACATCGAACCACAGTGTAAATCTCAAAACAAGTATATATAGAGGTACTATCAGGTAGGACACAGAGCTCCCAATTTACATAAGTAAACAGTTTGTTTTCGATCGCAAAACAGGAGTGGATTAATTCTAGGTTTAATCACTGGAGTGCCTTGTTTTGGATGGGGATGTACTTAGGCTGGGGGCATGGGCGCTGTTTCTATATACCTTACATCAATTTGACATGCCTAGAATAGTTGGAATTTTCCTGTTGATGAATGATAAACCAGAGTGAACAAAAAACTCAATGGGGCAAAAGAGTCAATTTACTTATCAACAAGCTATAGTATTGAATTTAAAATTCTGAGTTCAACAGTTAACCTATAAAATAACATACCATAACATTAAAATCTGTTCTGGTTTCCCTGCAATCTTTTACAAGCTTACCTATACTTCCACGGAAAACTAGCACAATTAAGTTATATGAACAAATTTTAATTTGACCTACTTCATTTATTTTTACATACATTTTTGAGACTTTTCGTAATTGACACAGGTTTTAGCACAATAAATATGTAATTTTTAACACTGGTGAAACAATAACACAATATTATGTGATTAATTTACCTAAATATGCTAGGTTCTCGAATTGACCTCCGGATTGTCAACATACGGACTAAAAATGCAACCTTGATTTTTAATTCCCATCATATAAAAGTTTTATTCTTCCTCTTTTTTTATGAATTAATTTAATAAATAAATATTAAAATTGAACTATTCATTTACAGAGACCACACACAACTTTTTATTTTTTCTTAACAGGTTAATGATGTCGTATTTTCAAATTCCCCTATGCATAGGGTCATTTGCACATATGACTGGACATATTATATTGCTAAATTGTTCCACAGCTATGAAACGATTTAGCAACAAGTCATGCCCCCTTTAACCCCCTTGATACAGCCCTGCTTACACCCTTGTTTCGCGAGGTATTTAAATCAAATTGTGATAATGGCAGGCAGAGGAGGCTGAAAATTTGGTTCTTAGATCTATTTTTGGTGTGACTTAGGCCCGTGGTTTGCATCTACAGGGTGCCACAGAGTGGGTGTACTAAGCCGAAAGGGGGTCATTCTGGACCCCGAGAGGATCTACTTGTAAATAAAGATTTACTGAGTTTAAATATTTTTGTGGTTTGTGTTTTGCTAAATTAAGGTTTTTTAGTTCCAATTTTTAATATTTTACACACGCATTCTTGCATATTTACAATACAAATAGTTTCAACAATGTTTTCTTTACCAAAATCAGTGTTTTGTTAATAGTGAATAACAATAATACAAATATACGAGGAATACGAATATAAACATGAGGATATGTGTTTTTTGTCAGAATTACCAAAAAAATATATATATAAGAAACTTAGAAAAAACGTTGACCCCTCCCAAAATCACCCCCTCAGCTTAGTATATCCTTTTCTTGTTTAAATACAAATAAAGTAAAGTCTAAATTTATATATCCGGTAGATAAATAAGTGGGTATATTGGTTATCCTTGGTAGAGTGTGTGAAAATAGTTATCTAATAAAGTGGGCGAACACGTTTGGGATATTGGCTTTTTGTTATCTAGTTCTCATAGCTGTGGTTTCACGAAAACAAAACAATATATAAGTAGTTGATGTGTAGGTAGGTGATGATAATCCTGTGTGAAAACATACAGTAGATACGCTTGATACATTTCTGTGGTGGGTACTATAAAGGTTTGTCCACACCTGCGCGACTAAGGCGGGATTTCACCGTTAGTACCTATCTTAAAACTCATTCAACTAAACTCGTTTCGTTTTATATCGAGATAAATCTCGTTTAAAATCAAACTGTTTTGACCGTTTTTTGGAGCTAAATTTTGATCGTATTTACGTAACGAACACTTATCTCAGATTTACAAATCAGACAATTATGAATAAAACTAAATGCAACGACATTGACAGATTCTTGAACGCGTTTATAGACGCTGAACCGCCAATATCGGTCGTTAAGGATGTTAAAGCGAGTGTCGCGTCAACTGGGTTTTTTTCATGCTGGTGAAATGTAAAATATACCAACTGAACTCAGTTAATGTGTAAGCGAGTTACACGTTAATTAACCGCGTTCAATTTAAAAAAAGTGTCTAATATCTTCTGATAATAATCGTACTGACGGACTGATTATAATTTTTTAGTCGTCTACCCTGATTTCTCATAGCAGCGTCCCGCTTCCCAGTCGATTTGGTCGCGCAGGTGTGGGCGAAGCTTTGATTGTTTGTAATAAACTAGCTGCGCCCCGCGGCTTCGCATCCGTTGTTCCTATAGAAACGTTAAAAGGTGATTTTTATCCCACGGGAACTGATTTATGATATAAATAGCCTATGTATGATTCTGGGATTAGAATTACCTGTATGCAAAATTTCAGCGAGATCCGTCCAGTAGTTTTAGCGTGAAGAAGTAACAAACATCCATATATCCAAACATCCATACAAACTTTCGCATTTATAATATTAGTGTGATTTTCGAGTCAACAACCCGTTGATGATGTTTATCGTCGAGCAAAACCTATCGAGGTAGAAACATTTCGAGATAACCTGATCTTTCGATACCTATCTGCCGATACCGATGCCTAGACCCATACTTTTGGATGGCGTATTCCGTAACAATATCCTCGTCAGAGCGAGAATATCGAATATTACACCACTTGTCTATTACACACGAATATTATAAATGCGAAAGTTTGTATGGATGTATGGATGGATGTTTGTTACCTCTTCACGCAAAAACTACTGAACGGATCTTACTGAAATTTTGCATACAAGTAATTCTAATCCTGGAATCAAATATAGGTTTACTTTTTATCCCAAAAATCTGTTCCCGTGGGATTAAAATCACATATATGATTCCATAGGAAAAACGCGTGCGAAGCCGCGGGGCGCAGCTAATTTACAATATGCCGATAAAATGCGTTCACTACTTTCAGATTTTGCATCGGCAATATAAATATGATTAAAGCCCTCGAGTATGCCAATGATGTTGATAATGTTGTTTTAGAATAAGATAAAATAAGCCAAAATTAGGATCTACGAATGTCAAATAGACAATAGCTTTTCAAATTGAATATTTATCTTATATTTTACATCGAAACTAGCTAAAATATGGATTTAGGAATCGTTAGGAATCGACTAAGGAATCATAATGTATCGTTACTTAAACATATTTATATTGCCAATGCAAAATCTGAAAGCAGTTAACGCATTTTATCGGCATATTGTATAGACCGTCGATGCCGACATCGAACGCACAGCTTTCTCTTGGTTCTACTATCTTAAATATTTACACCAACAGAGATATAAAAGAATAAAAACAATAACACATAAGTAACAGCAAGATATAATACCACAAACCAAAGGCACCAACTTCAACAAAGCATTATTGGCGTGAATTTTGGGTAAAAAGATAACAAAAATTTATGCATCCAAACTTTCGCAGATATAACGCGTTGTTTCTATGAAAACATTCTCTATCCCATGGGACCAGATTGATAGGATAAAAACTATGTTTGATTCCAGGATAAGAATTACCTACTTATGCAAAATTTCAGCCTGATCCGTTCAGTAGTTTTGGCGTCAACAAAACATCCATCCCATCCATTCCAAACTTTCGAATTTATAATATTAGTTTGATAATGCCTCATTGATTAGCTGATGCCAAAATATCCAATGGCCGAAATGAAAAAAACATTGGGCTAGTAAAATGGAATTCGTAAAAAACTGGTAAAAATAGTTTTTGTCTCTTCCGCCTCGTTGACCGCATCCGTTGGCTCCACATCACTTTGAAGTCAGATATCTACCTATTTCGATATTACTTGATGGTCGAAAGAAATAAAAGTTTCATTCGCAACTATCTGAAAATCGATAAAAAAACGATATATGCGTCGTTTGAACATAAATAATGTTCATGATGTTACTAGTCACCTTTGTGGCGTGGGTTTCATAAGAGATCGACTAAGGGAAATCCACCGGTGGCAAGCAGCAGCGACCCTTGCGGAACAATTCTACCACTGAACTGCGATCCCCAACCAGCATGACCAGCGTGGGGACTATGGGCAGTACCCCCGTAATGATAAGATAAACCCCATTAAGGCGATTATCAGGGGGAGGCCTGCGTCTAGCAGTGGACCAATACAGGCTGTTGTGGTTGTGGTTGTGGTTGTGCGGTGGAACATAATGTTCATGATGATACAAAGTCAGCTGCGCCCAGTGGCTTCTATAAATACGTCGTGCAATAAATAGTACTATGTACTCATTTACTGCCCGCGCTGTACATCTTTGGAACACACTGCCAGTCTCAGTAAGGCGTGCAAAGTCACTTTCAATATTCAAAAGTATGGTAAAGGAACACTATTTGTCTTGCTGTCACTGAGCACACCCTTATTTCCCTTATACAATGTAGATATTTATATGTATGTATTTATATAAGTAGGTATATATAATCAGGAGGTATTTAAAATTTATTATTTTGTATGTAAGATTTGTATTATCTAACTACATGCACACGGATCCCCATGTTCAATTCAACGATCCTATCCATCCACGGTTGTCTGGTAGAGAATTAGCGGTCTTATCGCTCTTGAGCGATAAGACCGCTAATTGTCACATATTTTGTAATGTTTATTTTGTTTGTTAATTATGTTTAAGTGTGCAATAAAGAATTTTCTGTCTATCTATCTATGTATGATACACATTTATTGGAGGCCCCCCAGTTCCGTAAAAAAGCCACGGGGCGCAGCTGACTTGCATCATCATGAACATTATGTTCCAACACACAACCACAACCACAACCACAACGGCCTGTATTGGTCCACTGCTGGACGCAGGCCTCCCCCTGATAAGCGCCTTAATGGTGTTTATCTTATGGGGGTACTGCCCATAGTCCCCACGCTGGGAATGCTGCATAACCATCGTCATATTTTATCCGCCATTTTAATTACTTTTTACGTTTGACTTAAACTGAATCATCCATTTCCAAGACCAATTTGTTTATCCATAATTTAAAAGATCTTTTATTATCTTCCAGAATTCTTCAGGTGAGTAAAATTTCCAAGAAATTGCCTAATTGTTTTTCTGTGAATTTCATCATTGCTGGTTTAGCGGCGAATTTTAATTGCTTCTGGGCATTTGGCTTTGGGAATTTCATAATTTATTTATACACCTACTAAAAGTCCCAAAATAATATTAATAATTCAGATGATTTTATAAAGAAAATTAAAATCTGTAAGTAAGTAAGTAGGCCTGTTTTCAATGTTATAATTTACTATTTTCTGCCCGCGGTTATGCACGCGTTGTTTATATGGAAATCTTCAAAGATTATTTATATTCTATGGGAACCCATTTCTGGGATTAAGCTGTAGGAAAAGCTTTAGTCTGGAATAAAACATATGTTTTATTCGAGACTAAAGCTACCTATATAAAAAAATTCAACCTGAACCGTATAATAGTTTTGGTGTGAAGAGGTAACAAACATCCATACATACCTACAGACTTTCGCATCAATATACAAATAGTGTGATGGAAGTTTCATAAGTATAATTTTGTAAAAAGATTCAGCAATGCAGTGGACTTATAGTATAGTAGTAGTATGTTATTAGGATTTAGGTACACTAAGTAATTAAGTAGGTATAGTAAGTAGTATAGTTAGTATACCTAGTGATTAAAAATTTATGACCAAAAAATAAGCTAGATAGTTATGCATCCAGCCGGTAGAGACATCGTAACATTAAATGCATAAAGTGCAAGAGTGCACTATTGGGCGGGCTCTACTGCGAATGCTTATCGCCTCGCCGTCGTCGCCCACGCGTGTCTGGGACGCGTCGATGGTACTTAGGACTTAAGTTGTTTTAGTTAAATTGTCATTCGTATTGAGATTAAACAAGCTCATAGACGTCTCTTCTCAAAAGTGATTTTTATTGTAAATTTCCAATAGATTTCCTTTAATTAGTTTTTAAAAACATTTACAACGTTCCCGAATCCTTTACTGGCGCAGCCGGGGCAGATTTTCCGAGTTTTCCACGAGATTTTCCGCGAGTTTCCGCGAATTTTCCGACGGATCGGATCTGTTCGAACCAAATAAATTTGTGAAGATCCTGGGAGGCGAACAAGCATGTTGGTGACTGGCTGGTGAGTAGAATTTTCGCCATCCTTTCCTACCCTTTGTGTTTGTGTTTTGTTATTCTTGGAATCGAACTTCTTCCATTATAACGTTTTCTGGTTCCTACTGTAGGAATTTTAGAATAAGTATAGTTAAGTACTTTGCTCTATAAAATTTAGACAAATAATTTAGAACTAAAATTGTTTAAGTGTAAATAAAATACGTAAAAATAAATAAAAATGACCACCTTAAAGCCTATTCCAAAGGAATTATTGTGTATTATACCGTTTTTTAATGGTAATAAGCGGCATTTAAATCTGTTTTTGATAAAATGTGATTATGTGGTCGCTAAATTCCGCGGTGATCAAGAGCAAAACACTTACGTTTTGCACACGTTAACGAGTAGGCTAACTGACGAAGCCGCTGCCTTAGCAAGTGAGCGAAATGATGTTGACACTTACGAAAAACTGAAAACTCTCTTGGTGCAGCATTTTGGTGATCCTAGAAGTGAAGAATGCCTAGCGATAGAGTTAGAGACCTTAAAAATGAAACAAGGGGAAAGCTATCAAGAATTTTGCAATCGCATTCAGACAGTTAGGTCAATACTTATCTCTAAAGTAAATCAGACAAACAATCTTACCATGGCGAGTAGAACCGAAATCTATAACAACAAGGCGCTTAACGTTTTCTTGTACAACCTGCCCGAAAATGTATTAAGACCAGTTAGAATGAAAAACCCGCTGACTCTAGAAAGAGCATTAGAATATGTGTTGGAGGAAGTGAACTTTTACGAGCAGTATACGCTCAGAAGTAAAATGCTCAGGCCTCAGCCTGCACCTACAGTAACACCTCCACTTAACAAGTTCAATCCTCCCACGCAGAACGTGCCCTTTCAGTTGAGTGGTTTTAGACCAACACTAGCCCCAATGACTCCCCCTCGTTTTAACTTCGGGATTCCAGGAAACATGCAGTTTAGGCAGCCCGCTGCAACTCAATTTGCTCCTCAGGCAGCTCCAATGGGTTATAGACCTCAGTTGATGCAACCTCAACAATTTGGGTTGCAATCTCAAAATTTAAGGCCGCCACAATTTGGCTACCGGCCTCAGATTAATCAAGGCCAATTCGGTTATCGGCCTCAATTCCAACCAACTCAATTTGGCTATCGGCCCCAGTTGAATCAATTTGGTAACAAGCCTCCCCAAACAAAACCATTAGATATGGATGTTTCTATGAGGACTGCACCTCAAAAACCACAATTGCCGGCTGCGACTCAACAACCCCAAGGGTTTCGTCTAAATGAGTTAGAGTTAGGTGATAGTTATGGATGTGACTGGTATGGATACGGATATGACAATTTCGAAAACAATGAAGGCTATTATAGTGACTTTGATTGTGCAAACTATTTTGAACCACAAATGGATGTGAATGTCTGGAATGAACAGCAGGTTAGTGTTTCCGACTCTACCCAGTTAGGAAATGCCACAACTCAGGAGAAGGCTGAAAATTTTTCGGTAGCAGCCTCGAAACAGGAAGTGAAGTGATAAAAGTTAATTGCGATACAAAAATAAACCTTCCGTACATATACTTACCCGAAATTGATAGTAAATTTATGATCGATACTGGCAGCACACGCTCCTTTATTAGCCCAGCAAAAGCATACCAATTTTTTGGCGAGTACATTAGGGGTGAAGCGTTCACAGTTATAAGCACGCACGCATCTAGCCACCATAATGAGGTTATTGAAATCCCCCTCATGCCTTCGTTCAATAGCTGGGACTGTCATAAATTTTATGTCTATGATGTAGACCCCCAATATCAGGGACTGATAGGAAACGACTTGCTACTCCAACTGGAAGCTGTCATTGATTTAAAACATAACAGTCTCAGGACAAGGACTGTAGATTTGCCAATAATGAGGTGTATGGGAAATCACGTCATCGAATTGAACCCGCGATCTGAGCAACGCGTAAAAATGCCGACAAACATGTATTCTGGCACTGCAATTCTAAATTTTAAACAATTTTGTGACGGTATAAGAATGCCAGATGCAATTGTAAATTGCGAAAATGGATATGCTACCACCATTATCCAAAACGCAACTGACAAGTTGAGGAAATTAGTAATTACAGGTCCGTTTGAGGTTGAAGAATTACCCAATGATAACATCGTAGGTGTGAATTGTCTTAATGACGTAGAAATGAAAGATATGCAAGTAGAAGATATATTGGATGACAATTTGACGAGACTTAGGCTAGACCACATGAACGAAGAGGAAAAGAAATGTATTTCTGAATTATGTAATGACTATAAAGATATATTTTATAGTGATAAGCTTCCATTAAGTTTCACTAATCAGGTAAAACACTTTATTCGAACCAAAAATGAAGACCCTATTTATGTTAGACCTTATAGACAACCTCCAGTCCAAACACAAGAAATCAAATCACAGGTAGAGAAGCTTTTACAAAACAACGTGATTCAGGAATCACATTCTCCATGGAACGCTCCTGTTCACTTGGTACCAAAAAAAATTGATGCTTCAGGTGAACAGAAATTTCGCATGGTCATTGACTATAGACGTTTAAACGAAATAACAACAGACGATAAGTACCCCTTGCCTAATATTACTGACTTGTTTGATAAGTTAGGCAAAGCTAAGTATTTTAGTACTCTTGATTTAGCGAATGGTTACCATCAGATAGAGATTAATGAGGAGGATAGGCAGAAGACGGCCTTCAGCACGGAAGCAGGACATTATGAGTTCTTAAGAATGCCTTTTGGCCTAAAAACTGCTCCCGCGACCTTTCAGAGGGCCATGGATAACATACTTAGGGGGTTGCAAGGGTTGCATTGCCTTGTATATATGGACGACATAATTATTTATAGTACTAGTATGCAGGAACACATCAGAGATTTAAAATCTATCTTTAACAGGCTGAGACAAGCGAACTTAAAGGTTCAACTAGACAAGTCTGAGTTTCTGAGAAAGGAAGTACTATATTTGGGACACACAATAACAGATCAGGGCCTTAAGCCAAACGATGATAAAATTAAAGCAATTTTAGACTATCCGCTTCCAAAAACAGTGACAGAAATTAAGAGTTTTCTTGGTCTTATCGGCTATTATAGACGATTCATAAAAGATTTCGCCAAAATTACAAAACCATTGACCAATTGTCTCAAAAAACGGAATAGCATCCTAATAGATCAAAAATATTTGGATGCTTTTCACCAATGTAAGGAACTCCTTACGCACGCGCCCTTACTACAGTATCCAGATCCATCCAAACCTTACATACTTACAACGGATGCATCCGCCGTAGCTCTAGGCGCAGTACTATCGCAAGGAACTGTAGGGACTGATCTACCTGTGGCATATGCAAGTAGGACATTGAGCGAGACTGAAATGCGTTACAGCACTATAGAGCGTGAGCTTTTGGCTGTTATTTGGGCTATTAAACATTTTAGACCATACCTTTACGGCAATAAATTCACCATATATACTGACCATCGGCCCCTGGCTTGGCTGGATTCTATTAAAGAACCAAATAGTAAATTGACACGTTGGCGATTACGCCTATTGGAATATGACTATACAACTAAATATAAGGACGGTAAACAAAACACGAATGCTGATGCTTTGTCACGTATTAAAGTAAATGCGTTAGATGGGTTAGATTGGTTAGATGACTCATCTTCAAATGAATCTATGAAGGTCCAATTAGATGAAAAAGAACAAAAATTACAAAAACACCTTCAGGAAATAACGGGAAAAATTGTAAATTTGGCAAAGAAGGAAAATGATCAGGAAACACCTATAGAGACAATCGTCTTGTCCGACGCATCTGACACGGAAGAAGCTCGTAATATTGACGAATTAGAACCTACTTGTTTACTTCCACCGCTTTCACATAGTTCGGAAGGAACAATCCATTCAGCTGCAGATTTGGAGTCTAATGGGATTCCGATTTTGAAAGAAGCTGTAGATACAAAACCTAACCAAATACTTATTTTTACTTGGCCTAGAAAAGATATAAATGTAAAAGTTTTAAGTAGGGAGAATCAACGAATTATAGAAGCATTTTTGCCATTGAATAGCGAGGAATTAATTATAAAGTTCCTTAAGGAATACATCAAACCGAAAACAAAATACTTTATTTATTTTGAGGATCAACAACATCGAAAGGAATTTAACGCCGTTATTATTAGGTTGTTCAAAAAGGATACGGTAGAGTTTTTTGAATGTACGGAAAGGGTTATATTAGTAGAAGACGAGAATGAGCAGAAAGCTATAGTATTGCAACATCATGAAGGGAAAACTTGCCATCGAGGTATAAAAGAAACCGTTATGAGAATAAAAAGAAATTATTACTGGAATAGAATACAAGAAGTTACAGCAGCAGTCATAAATAGCTGCGACGCTTGCAAAAAAATGAAATATGACAGAAAACCTATAAAACCAACTATAGAGCTGACTCAGACTCAGACATCTCCATTTCAGGAAATCTTTATCGATATATTTTCTATTGAAAATAGATCCTACTTGACTATAGTCGACGCTTTTAGTAAACTGGGTCAGGCTATTGAGATAGAAAATAAATCAACACCGGAAGTAGTACGTGCACTAATTAAATACTTTTCAACGTATGGGGTCCCGACGAAGATCAGTAGTGACCCAGGATCCGAGTTTAACAATAATTTGATGAAAGAATTGGCTGAAATGTATAAAATTGATTTACACATTTGCACTCCAAACAATCCCAATTCAACGGGTATTGTTGAACGCTTTCACTCTACTATTATAGAGATTTACAGACTTGCAAAATACGAACAGAAATGTACTGACGCAGCTTCTATAATGACGTACGCTATTATGGCTTATAATAACACTATACATTCAGCAACAGAATTAACTCCGTTTGAAATAGTTTTCGGACACACAGATTCTAGTAAATTATTCGATGGAGATTTTGAAAAATCATACATGCAGCAATTACTTAAAGATCATGCGAAGCGAACTAAATATCTATATCAGTACATTTCGGACAAACTAGTAGAGCGAAAGGAGAAAATTAGGGAAAAACGATTAGGAGAACAGGTTGAGTTAGAGCCAGGAGATGTAGTTTATACGAAAGATATAAATACAAGGAAAAGCAAGGACAAAGCGAGATACAAAAGGGCAATTGTTAAATCAAGATTAGAGCGAAATGTAGCGTCAGTGGAAATTGATCAAAAACATTCAAGGGTCCCTATTAAAAATGTGAAACGCCCTTCACAGGTGGTGGCTGGTCGTACTGACCCTACTTCCTCAAAGCCGGGCCCTTCATCTGCAAAAGATTGAAAATAATCCAGGCATTTTATTATTGTCTTATTGTCTTTGTGTGCGCTGGATCTGAGATCGTGTCTGTCACTTGTCGTAACTGGTTCTGACTGAAAACCAGCGCTCCTTCACAAATTACCTTGTCTAGGTTTTTGTGTAGAGCAACAAGCTGAGTCAGGACCTGTTAAACCTACACACACGCGCTTATTTGCCTGCTGAGGGGGCTACTTAGTACCAACCCAATAGGTACTTAGGTAGGTACCTACCTACTTGTGTTAGTTTTAGGTTTCGAATAATTGTTAACTGTGTTTGTTGGTGTTACTAAGTAGTCTTAATTTTTTACCTTATTTTATTTGTAGTGTTGTGTAGTGTTTAATAAATCATTTTCTTTCTTTCTTTCTTTTCTTTCATTTTACCTGTGAAAGAAGGACAAGCGTTCAGACAAACAGATAAGTGGTTAATAGTTAAGACCTTAGACTTAAGCGGCATAGGTAGTAATTTGGATTTTCACATAGTGAAATTCAATGAGTTTATAAGGTTAGTAGATAGCTATAAAGATTTTTCCCATGAATTTTTGGGCATAAAAAAACAAGTAGAGTACGTACGGAACACAACTGTCGTGAAATTTCGCCAGTTAGCTCCGTTACATAGGTATAAGCGAGGTTTAGTTAACCCCCTTGGGTCACTTATTAAGGCTGTTTCGGGCAATTTAGACAACGAAGATGCTATTCGATATGATTCACTAATTTCAAGAATTAATTCAAAAGAAATGGCTACTGAAAGAAAAATCACGATGATCACCAAGATGTTGGACAAGTTCGAAAACAGTACAGAAACCTTACAAGAAAACATAATTATACTGGATAAACGTTTTAAGGTTATTGAAGACTTAATTAAACTGCAAAATTTTAAAGAAAACACCTGTCTCTATCTGACGTATGTGTCGAGTATGTTCGATATGTTTATAAGTACGTTTAGGACCATTTATATACAATTGAATGAGATAGAGACAGCGTTGGCATTCAGTAAGGTGTCTGTACTACATCAATCAATTGTAAATTCTTCAGAGCTCTTGTTATTACTGAAAGAAATTGAAGATGTACACGATTTAGTTTATAAGGTAAATGAAAGCAATTTATTAAAATTAGAAAGGGTTATTGAAGTAAAAGCTTATGTAAAACAGAACCAGATAACGTTCATTTTGGAAGTTCCTTTAATTGATAAATATTCTTACGATTATTATAAAATCTACTCATTACCTGTTTTTCAAGGTTCCTTGAATAAAACTGTTGTTGTTTTTCCTGAATTCCCATACCTTTTGGCGAAGGATTCGAAATACCTGCCGGTCTCAAAGTCATGCGAGAAAATTGCTGAAAACAACAAATTCCTCTGTCGTGACATGATGCAGTTTCCAATACTTACCTGTGCAGAGCAGCTCCTAGAGTTTCAGACAGACCCCACGTTGTGTGTACCATATGCTGTGGACATCGAGGACATTAAGGTTCAGAGGATTGGCTTAGATACTTGGATTGTATTTACACAGAAACCAGCAATTTTGGCAGAAAAATGTCAACAAGAGAATAGTAGAGAATCTCTACATGGTACTTACATTTTTACTACTTCGGAAGACTGTGAAGTATCTTTGGGTGAGCTGAAATTGGGATATCATAAGATGTTTGCAGGAAACCTTCAGTATAAAATAACACCGATTGTTGCTTTTCCCAAATTAAAATCCGTGAATATCACTTCACCGACAACGGTCAATATTAAGAACATCGATTTGGAGGAAATCAAGCATTTTTCACGTATACTAAAGCTACAGGAAAGTGAGATTAGTGAAAGTGAAAGTGAAATAAGTATCGTAAATACCCGAAGCATTAGTTTAGGAACTGTTTTATTGTACTTAATTTTAATCATTTCAGTTATTTGTGTTTTACTTTATCGATATGTTTCGAAGCGAAATGATCGGATCAAAGCTCCCGCGAGACCCGATAATTTCGCACTTGAGGAGGGAGGAGTTATGCATCCAGCCGGTAGAGACATCGTAACATTAAATGCATAAAGTGCAAGAGTGCACTATTGGGCGGGCTCTACTGCGAATGCTTATCGCCTCTCCGTCGTCGCCCACGCGTGTCTGGGACGCGTCGATGGTACTTAGGACTTAAGTTGTTTTAGTTAAATTGTCATTCGTATTGAGATTAAACAAGCTCATAGACGTCTCTTCTCAAAAGTGATTTTTATTGTAAATTTCCAATAGATTTCCTTTAATTAGTTTTTAAAAACATTTACAACGTTCCCGAATCCTTTACTAGATATATCCAGCAGTGGGTCGGCCATATCTCCCTAATATACCTTAAGTATAGTACTCTACCCTTAAAACCTTAGGTAAAATGCATTACCATACATACCCCTAAACATTTGACAAAATGCAAACCTAAGCTAAAATGCATTACCATACTTAGCCTTAAACCTTTGACATAATAAAAACCTTAGCTAAAATGCATTACCATACTTAGCCCTAAACACTAACACCTTCATGGCCCAAGACGCAGTTGCCATTCTCCACCTCCTTCGGCTGCGGCGCGCCCCTGCGGTTCGCACCGCAGAGGCTGGGCAGTGAATACGACATTAAACCTTAGACAAAATGCAAACCTTAGCTAATATGCATTACCATACATACGCTTAAACCTTAGACATAATGCAAACCTTAGATAAAATGCATCGTCTGCGAGAGCTACTGTGCCTCATAGACCCCAAAAGTGCACCTTAAGTACATTGGTGAATTGTCCAGCATTATTATTATTATTATTATTATTATTGGTATAGTAAAACTTTTAAATCCATCATGGTTATTAATACTAAACTTATTTACAACGGGATATTTACCATGATTTGAATTTTGAGTTTTCCTATATTTCGGCACAGTTTCATGCGCCATGATCACGGAATAACTGAATGTTCAGATCATGGTAAATATCCCGTTGTAAATAAGTTAAGTATATGGTATAGTAGTAAAGAAAGCTTTCAATTATTGGTCTTTTAGTTTTTTTATAGACCGTAATAGAGGTAAGTGTTAGAAAGAATATTATACCCACTAAGGTAAGTATACCTTGTAAGTACTATATACCTAATATTAAAGTTAAGTGCAGCCACAGTGAGTTTTTCAGTACAGAAATAAAATTGCACAACGTGTGCTTACCTACTGAAATCGTGCTGATTTGAGGCAAAAAGTTCTTCCCACATAACTTTTTACCGTCTCTTACACCGCAAAACTTAACCTTCAAATACCTTTTCAAATACAATCAGTCCATAACCCCTACCTACCTTCAACGTGTTCTTGAGTGGAGACCGCAAATCGGCAAACGTAGTGTAGAACGCCCTCTGGTCAGCCTGGATGTCGACCTGCTAAAGACTGCAGGCAGGATGTTGCATAGCACTATGGCGCTCATTAGGCACTTGTGTCGAGCAGTGGCCATGGCGACGTAAGAATCGACCCCCAACTCAGCCCGTGACCGCGTTGAAGTCGTGTTGCGTGAAAGTTTGGATGAATGTATGGATGTTTGTTACCTCTTCCCACCAAAACTACATAACGGATCGGGCTGAAATTTTGCATGCAGGTAATTCTAATCATGGAATTAGCTGGAACTGTATTTATGGGATACTTTTTATCCCATAAATCAGTTCCCGTGGGATATAAATCGCCTTCAAACGTTTCCATAGGACCCGAGCGTGAGAAGCCGCGGGGCGCAGCTAGTCTACTAAGAGTCAGAGTCAGAGTCAAATCGTTTATTTCTTGAGACTTACAAAATAAGCACTTAGACAAGTCAACAAGCTACAAGTCAAAATTTCTTTTTTATAAATTGATCTTGATAAATAGTTATGAATGTGAAATAAGAAATAAGGTGCAATTGACTTTAATTCACTAAAATTATTTATCCACTAGCGGAAGAAGTAAAAAATCAATGATCATGGCGCACTGTGCCAAAATATTGTAAAGCTCAAAACTTAAATCATGGTAAATATTTTTAAAGTCGTTTTCTCACTTACCTAGGAAAAAAATTAAGGAGAAAACTGGAATCATTTTTTTTTCAAGTTTAATTTTCTACGTATCTAAGTACTTAACCCAATATCCCGTTCTTAATGACATTATAGTTCTATATGAATGTAAGCGGGTTAACTACGAACCTTGTTTGTGTTGGAAGTACACCAACATTTCTTCCAACACAAACCAGGTTCGTAGTTAACCCGGTTACATTCATAATGAATACGTCAAACTACGAAAGTATTTGAGACCGTCGTGATGGATTTAAAAGTTTTATAGTGAAGTTACGAGTATGTTAAGCACGTAGAAAGGACGTAGGAATATGTTTTTTTTTGTCCAGCAGTGGACTCGTATGGCTGATGATGACGATGTTGAGTCCTTAACCCTTAACACTTGCATCTTAGGCCGCAGGTACACTTGTCACTAAAAATAGATGGCGCATGCGTTCGGCCACATTAGTCCAACAACCAGTGGCGGCAAAGATTCCGAACCGAACGCGCGCTCGGAACGGCTCTCGAAAACTTTCGTAAGTTCGATATTCAAAATCAGTTCGAAATTTAAATGTGTGGATTTGAAAAAGGAGTTTTGAAGTGACGAATTAAATAAGTGTTGTATAAAAGCGGCTTATATTTTAGAAAATAGAGGTTATGACTTATAATTTTATTTTGTTATTTATTTAATTGACTTTAAAAATAAAGTGACAAATAGTAAGCTACTATAAATGTTTTGTTGTAAAGTGTTTTAACAGATTTTTAGTGAGTTTGCGTGATAGTGCAAGAAGTGTTTTTTTTTTTAAATTAAATAACAAGGATTTTGTTCAAGGTAAGTTCTAATTGTATTTATGTCATTGTACCTACATAATATATTATATGTATATATGTAAACTGAAACGGAAACGCAAAAATGTGTTTTATATAAAAAAACATACTAAACAATTATACCTAAGCTGTCTCCAGAAGGCAGAGGGCCCATAATGCTATCAAAATACTTATATAATTAATTTTGTTTTAAAAAACCATAAACCGACTTAAATTTTATAGTTTTTCCATGAATTTTCATGGATCCCATTGTCAGAACTGAACCAAATTAAACTAGGATCACTAAGGAATGCTTGTATATACAAAAAGAATCATGAAAATTGGTAAATACTAGCTTTTGCCCGCGGCTGCGCACGCTCTATTCAAGAAGCCTATGCCCGTTCCCGGGATACCGTTTACCTCCCTGCCAAATTTTATCAAGATTCGTTCAGCCGGGAACGAAATAAAAACTATCCTATGTCCGTCTCCTGGTTCTAAGCTACCTCCCCACCAATTTTCAGCCAAATCGGTTCAGCCGTTCTTGAGTTATAAATAGTGTAACTAACACAACTTTCTTTTATATATAAAAGATATATATGAATATAAGAGATATATAATGAGAACCTCCTCCTTTTTTTGAAGTCGGTTAAAAAGGTGAAGAGGTTAACAATTTTAATATAAAAACATGAGTTCAGCATAGATTACTCTATTAGCTATAAATTTATTAGACATATTAATGAATATTATTATTGCAATTGCGCTATAAAATAGCTTATATATACTTTACATAGAATAGAACACGACAATTTAATAATAATTTACAACTCTTATCCTAATCCAATCACGGTATTAGACTAATAATTCAATGCGAAAGTTTGTATGGATGGATGGATGTTTGTTACTTCTTCACTTCAAAACTACTGGACGGATCTGGTTGAAATTTGCGCACATGTAATTCTAATCCTAGAATCACACATAGGCTACTTTTTATCCCATAAATCAGTTCCCGTGGGATAAAAAACACCATTAAACGTTTTCATAGGAACAACGCGTGCGAAGCCGCGGGGCGCAGCTAGTATTATTTTAAAGTAGGATTATGGTTTGTGGCGTAGATGAATAGAATAGAATAGAATAGAAAAGTTTATTTGTAACTCAAACACATACAATTTAAGATAAAAGGAACTTTATACTAATACAATTTGTTAGAGTTACAAAACGGTCCCAGTCTCAGCATGAGTTGGTTGTATGATGATGATGATCTACGGAAATTGTCCCATATTCGGAACATTTTCAGCGGAAATTATCTCATATTTGGAACATTTTCGGCGAGATTAAACGAATATTAGAACATTAAGGCAATAAGTGGTGTCATAGCGAAACAAACCGTTAAGGGGCATTTACACTGTTAAGAACACTGATAAAAATATTGTAAGATTTCTCTATTTTCAGGCTTTAAGGCGCATACCCGAGCCAATCTGACAGCAATTCCTATTATATCATATTTTTACGTTTATCATAGGAATTTTTAAAAATCCTACGTTCAGTTTGTGGTACCTATCTATTATAAGCTATTTTTTAATACCTCTTTTATAATTTTATCTCATCTAGTTTAGGAGGAGATGCAAAAATAGAGTTTCGTGGCCAAAAAGCGCAACTTCGTATCTCTTCTAAGCTTTACAAAATGAAACTATTACAGAGGCATTAATAAATAGCTTATAATAAATAAATAAAATAAATAAAAAAAATAAAAAAGCCTTTTATTCCTTAACCAATAAGTAACAATAATCATGACTTATTATAAATAATGTAAGTAATTAAAAATTTGTAACAAATCATTATAATATTCGTATATCAATTTACTTATTACATTTAATTTATTAAAATAATTTAAAAAGCATGCATTGGCCGTAATTGTATAGAATTTGATTAGAAAATATTTTAATTGATTTAATTTGTTATAATATGCAATTCGGTGGTTAGGACCCCTTTCGGGTACAGGCCTCCTCCAGTTCATGTGTTGTGTTTGTATGTTGCCAATTCGTATGGGAATGTGGCATTTTATGTCGTGCTTGAATTGCGTTTATTATTATATTTTATTTTTTTCTTCGGTTGACAGACCGGTAAGTGCTCGATGTAATGCGTTCTTTCGTCTCACAATTTGTTCGAGGGCTGGAGGGTTGTGGTCTAGCTCTCCCGCGGTGACCAGCCGTATTGGGATGCCTGTTTTTATATATTGTGTGCTTATTTGGTTTTCGAATCTTGGAGAGGGCGGCGCTAATTGCTACGATTTGTTATTTTCTACTGAATTTATAAGGTATTGAGTTATGCTTCTATTATCATCTATTTTTCTTCTATTTTCAATGTATATCTTGTTCTTGATAGTTGCACTGCAACTGTCCGTGTTGCTTTTAATTGACCCATTTTCACTACGTGGAATCCTCCTCTTAGGCTTTAATTCATTATTAGGCAATTTTCTAAGCGGAGAGCGTGGTCCTTGAACAATCAGTTTATTATACTTAATAAACGCTTTATTTCCTTTTTCAGTTTCGTTTTTCAGCTGCACTTGTAACTTTTTTCGTTGTAGCAGGATTTTTGGCGGGTAATCTTCCTTGATGTAAAAACCAGTAAGTAGAAGTTTGTGTTTATTTTTAAGGATGCTAATTTTCTTCCCATAAGTAGTAAGACCCACGTTTATGGGTCTAGGTTTCTCTCCTTTTTTTCCGATACGTCGTACATGTTGTATTTCATCTGAGTTGCTATGTATGTCTAGGACGTTGTTAAAAATATTAAGCATTATGTTTTCTAGTTCTATGTAGTTTTCCTCTTGCTCCGGCACTCCGAAAAACACCAAATTTCGGATCCTAACTTCTTTCTCGATATGATCTAAGCGTTCCTCATGCATCTGCTGTTTAATTTTTAATTCTTCGATTTGTGGTTGAAGAATGCTTATTTTTTTATCCAAAGCATCCATTTTTGAGGAGAGCTTGGCGTCGGTTTCTTGGATCAGTTGCCCAATAGTAGCAATAGCTTTCATAAGCTCGTCCATTTTACTTATATCTTATGACAAAAAAATATATATGCAAAAATTATATGATGCGGAGATTCGAACCAGGTGTCGCTGTGGAGAAGCAGCCTTAACCAGCGTGTTTTCCAACTACGCCAGCCGGTATATAGGGTGTTAGCTCGAAATAGTGAATTGGTTTCAATGCTCGATCAGTCCCGTCAAAGTTTCTACGACAACCGTCAAAACTAAAAATAATGGCGGAGTACAAGAAATACAGTTTTGGTAACTTGGTCTTTGATATTCACTGATTTTTTTATGTATTTCCTTATTTAACACTTTAGTTAGGTAATTGATGACTGATTGTGGTGTTTTCTAGTTTATCACACTGGATGCACTGTTTGTTATTGAATAGGTAGGTATTGTCTTTGCTATTTCTGTGTTCACTGTTTTATAATTTTAGTTTCTAATTATTTCATCTAGATAACGATATCACCAATTCCGGGTACGTTTTAAAACACTTTTCAATTGTATTTCACTGAGTAAACTCTGATTTCAATTTTTAATTTATTTTATTCGTGGAGCTGTTGTTGGTTACGCGAGCGCAGCGCCACCTCAATAGCTTATAATAGATACCACAAACTGAACGTAGGATTTTTAAAAATTCATGCGTTCAACGTAATAATAAGATATAATAGTTGGGGGCGCCACTTTCGCTGGTGTATGGGCCTTAAAAAAAGAGATGGTTTTCGATACGACTGTGTTTGTTTTAGTTTTTGTTACCTCAGAACTTTTGATAGGGTAGGTTGACTTTGACCTACTTTGATGGTTCTTTATTTATTTATTTGAAATCTGGTGCTGCCCGTGATGTCCTATTTAAATTTGTTCTCTATCTGAAAATGGCATACATGAGAAAACCATAAATGAAGTCAGTTTAATAGTTGTATAAAACAAACTCAATTATGATATACCTACACTATAAGTACTGAAGTTATTTATAATGTCAGATAAACTAATTATGTTAATTTATGTTTTGAAATGATTTTCTTTTTGCAATATTTTTTTATTATTATTATTTATTACTATTTTGACCTACGGAACTGAGTCGTGGACACTCACGATAAGGCTAGTCTGGAGAACCAAAGTTATCGACAAAGCTCAAAGAATTAGCAAGCTGAAGTGGCAGTGCGCCGGCCATAAATCTCGCGAAGAACCGACAACCGAGGGGGTAAACGAGTTCTTGAGTGGAGACCGCGTCTCAACAAACGTAGTGTAGCGTGCCCTCCGGCCAGGTGGGATGATGATCTGCGAAAGACTGCAGGCAGATGCTGGATGCGTCAAGCTGAAGACAGGACGCTATGGTGCTCATTATGGCGCTTATCAGACATAATTATGTCGATGATGACATAATCTTTTTATGATAAGTAACAAAATACTGATTGTGCCAAAAGTAACACTCAAAATACATTTGTGAAATATTTTGTACCGCTAAATAATGTAAAAGTGCGTGTAGATACGTGTGAAGACAAATAAAAAGGAAACAGAACCTAATTTTTTTGCAACACAAAAATATATTCAACCAAAAAACCTTTTCCATGTTCATCCATTCGGGATCCAGAATTACCCCCTTTTCGGCTTAGCACACCCTGTACATAGAAAACACACAGAAAGACAGGAAACAATACAGTCAGGAATGTAGAAGAAGTTTAAAATTTTAACTTTTGTCATGTTATAAATATTCACGGGTATTTATTTATTTACCTACTAGCTGCGCCCCGCGGCTTCGTACGCGTTGATACTATGGAAACGTATAAGGTTGATTTTTATCCCACGGGAACTGATTTATAGGATAAAAAGTATATGTTTGATTCCAGGATTAGAATTACCTGTATGCAAAATTTTAGCCCGATCCGTTCAGTAGTTTTGGCGTGAAGAGGTAATAAACATCCATCTATACAAACTTTCGCATTTATTATATATGTGATGTGATTTTTCCCTATTTTTCCTGTTGAAACATCGGAAAAAATAGGTAAATAAACGCCACAAATACAGGTGAATATTTATAATGATGTGTTCTGATCCCGTTGGTTTAAAAAATTTTAAATCTTACGTCCTCTATTTAAGCATACATAACCACTTTTATAACTTTGTCTGTCTCTCACAATAAGGTTTGCTGGAAGAAAACTCTTTCTAGGGCTCATATGGCAAGTTGCCGACTGCAAAGCAACTGCACGCGGCGACTGCAGTCAACGGCAGCCATCGACTGCAGTCGTCTGCAGGCGACGGCAGTTGTAACTTGTCGTTCATCTATATTTCAGTCGTGTAGTCCGTTTATAGGACTCATGAATTCACGGGCTTATTCACACTATTCGTTCCGACGACGACGTCTCTTTACACGCGGCTGTGGTCGCTTATTTTTTTTCATTTCTTTTTCACTTCTTCCGCTAGTGGACAAAAATATGAAAAAAAATCGAGTGAAATGCACCTTATTTCTTATTTGATAGTAATTACTATTTATCAAGCTGTTTATATAGTAAAAATTTACTTGTCTTAGTGCTTATTTTGTAAGTCTAAAGAAATAAACGATTTGACTCTGACTCTGACTCTCTTATGCCTTTAAAAACAAGACCTTACAAAAATAAATTAATTTGTTCACAAGAGTAATAAACAGTTTAATAACGTACAGCGGCACTTTAGATTAAAATGTTTTATTGAAGCGGCGGCGGCGGCTAATCTCGCCATCTTGATTAGTAAATGAAAACAATTTGTCAAAAATATTTAAGCAAACACGTGAATTCCCACGGTAAAAATCGGAAAATTTTGAGTTTCTAGTTTGAAAATAGGAAAATTGCGAGTTTCTGAAAAAACATTTTATGAATATGTTTTTTTTTAAAGAAATAAAATAGGGTTTCAACCCGCAGTTTCACACGCGTTGTTTATACGGAAACTTTATCTATCCCACGGGAACTAATTTATCCGATAAAATGTAGCCTATGTTTGATTCCACAATTTAATTACCTGTATGCAATTTTAATAACACATACATCTGTTAAAAAATTTAGCCTAATCCGTTCTGTTGTTTTGGCGTGAAGTGGTAACAAACATCCATCCATCCAAACATCCAAATTTTCGCTTATATAATAATGTGTGAAGTGTGATTCTTATAGGAGATTATGGGTGGATGTTTTCTAGTAAAACAACTGTTTGAGGATTTTGTGCATTGCTAAATTTATTATCCACTTTTATTATGCTATGGGGTATACGTCTATACTGATATATACCCCATAGCAAAGTTAAATGGAGAAGGTAAGAGGTAGGACGAAAAAACAAGTAGTTTACTAAAAGATACCAACCTGCAATATTATACAATGTTGATTATGTCTTTTAAATTAACTAAAATCAACAATTCTCGCCATGAAGCTAAATCTATAGGGTAGGTACTTCCCGTTGACCTAGAAACATAAAATTAGGTGTGAAGCAAGGTCTCTTTTTGTTTCTCACAAAAAACAAAAAACTGTATGTGAAAAACCTGAAATACGATTTTTTTAGTTTCTAACTCAATTTGATTTTCGCCATGGACCAAAGCCGTGAGGTACCTAGTACCTACGTACTTCCCGATGATCTAGGATATTTGGCAAGAAACAAGTTCTTACAATTATTATACGGAACCCGAGAGTGCGCGAGTCCGTCTCGCACTTGAAGTTCTATTATTATGTTCGCCAATTTTAATGGTGGACGGATTTTGGTGATTATTTAAGTTTGTATAGAAAATGACCAACCCATCATGATCTCGGGAGGTGGATTAGGATTGAAATTTTGTTCTTAGTAAAAATTAAACATATTTTTTTACAGATTATAGGAAAAATTTAGTGGCCGGGCAAACGTTCGATCGAAAACTGTCAAAATTACTATTGCGATCTTGCTAGAGTCCGTTCAAAAAGAGAAGTGTCGTGGCGTAACGACGAACTACATTTAGTCGTACTGCAATGATAGAGTAGTGTTGTCAACGCAACAAAAGTTGTCAATTGGCACACGAGCGCCCACAATTCTCACGACTCGTATATTTTTAAACAGACTCTAAACACTAGAACTCCTATTCAACCTCTTACAATGCTAAAAGAAGAAACAAAAACAATAAGATTGCAGCAAAAATCAATAACTAGCAGCGCCCCGCGGCTTCGCACGCGTTGTTCCTATGAAAACGTTTAAAGGTGATTTTTATCCCACGAGAACAGACTTATGAGGTAAAAAGTAGCCTATGTTTGATTCCGGGATTAGAATTACCTGTATGCAATTTCAGCCCGATACGTTCAGTAGTTTTGGCGTGAAGAGGTAACAAACATCCATCCATCCATCCATACATCCATACAAACTTTCGCATTTATAATATTAGTGTGATTCTATAGTGTGATTCTTTATTCCGTCGGCAAGTCAGTATTCTCTAGCATCATTAACTCCGTCACCAGGGAGAAACATAGAAGTTTATCCAATCCTGTTCAAAGGAGTTCAATCCTGTTCCTGTTGGCTGTGTGGTGCCGGCGGCATAGAATTTGCACCACTCTTCCTGCGGGTGTCGCAGGAGGCAAAGGGATATTTACCGGAGGCGGGCAGCAGCGCCTCCTGCCAAACAATTCTGTCACTGAACTGCGATCTCCAACCCGCATGCCCAGCTTGGGGATTATGGGCACTACCCCCCATGAGATAACAGCCAATAAAGGGGAAATCAGGGGAAGGCCTGCGTCCAAATGTGGACTAATATATGTTGAGGTTGAGGTTGAGGTTCAAAAGAAAAGCCGAGCTAGGAGCAAAAGTTTTACATACTTCTAAATAAGGATCACAATCGGTTATGTTCTGTATTTTTATGTTTGTTACCTCAGAACTTTTGACTGATCCGATGTTGGTGATTTTTATTTGAAAGATGGTGCTTCCCTTTTCAATTTAGTCCAATTCTATCAGAATTTAGTATCCATGATAAAACCATTTAATTAAAGTCGGTTTATAGTTTATTAAATCAATATGGCATGTATGATAAAACGATATAATTGAAGTTATTTTATAGTTTATTAAAATAAAATTAATTATTAGAATGTCAGCCGTCAGCGTCAGCCCTCACACTTAGTGTGTGTGAGGGCTGACGCATATTAACAAAAACCCTAAACTCTTTCTCTTTCCTTCATCTATTAAACCGTGGCTCGTTTGCACCGAGCCATTTTTTTGCAATTTCCGCAATCATCAATCACATCAATTTGTCGCGTTCTACGTATTACATCGTAGTCATCAATCTTTTTTGGAATAGCCTCAAAAATCACGAATTTTACATACATGTAATGAGATTCGAAAGCTGTCTGTTATTGCAATCGGGGAGTACCGACGCTGTTATTTTGTAATAACAAAAAAACCCTTGAAGTTTTTAAGCTATTGCATAGCTTCTATAGCGGGCCTTGAGCGCGGGGACCGAATCCAGAAATTCCGTAACGAAAAAACCTTGACGTTTGTCTCTTTAGTTCAGCAACTCGCCTCTAGATGGCATTGCAATAGCTTTACCGCGGCAGTCCCCGAGTGCCACACGTCTTTTTTTTTCAAAGGTGAAAACTGGACTCCAATAAATATATTCCAGTTTTACCACGTGAGGGGATTTGTCAAGGGGGAAAACAGTAATTACTCACATTTTCGCATACTTTAGCTAGTACTCCGATGATACCGGTACCACAGGTACCTAGTTATTAGCATTGTTTGACCAGCTAATACATAAAATGATAACTGACCATTGTAAACAAATCAAGCTAATGCTCTATTAATGTATGGTAATCATCGCTTATGAACCATCACTTCACTGGTCACGCATTCCATAAGGAACGTGACACCTCTGAGTACAGTGACTGCCTATTTTGGCTTCATCATCATCATCAACATAATATAGTTCACCACTGACATTATATACAGGGTGGGGCAAATTCTTGGCCCCTTAAGGGTAGCTACCGTTTCTTTTGTAGTTAGAAGGTTTTGTTCTTCGGAACCTTCTGTTTTATTTTGAAGAAAAAATATAGCAATTTTTAGTTTTTTGGAAAAATTAACGGGTCGCCCAAAAAATGACATTTGTCAAAAAAAAACCAGGTTGGTCTTAATCGACTCTATTTCCAACCAGGAACACTTCCCAAAGTAACATACCAAATCAAATCGTAAGTTTTGGCAATAATTAAAAAAAACAATTCCCATACATTTTATATAAAAAAACGAGTAAGTGAAAACTCATTCAATGGTTCTTAATTTAAACTCGTATGTAACTACTATTTTAAGTTGGTAGGCTAATTTTGAAGGCATCTCGGGAATTAAATTTTTATTTTTTTTATTAAAAATCAAGTAGGCTAATTTTGAAGGACCCTAGCCATGTTCACTTGCGGAAGAAATGAAAAAGAAACTACTAGCAAGTTTACCGCTTATCAACTAATACAATCTTAGTTTAACTAAGTCTAACTGTTCTAACATACTATTGTCGGTGTGGTACTGGGCGACATCCGGCCAATCCTTAACCTCATTAATGTAATCATCTATGGAGTAATTGGCTTTTTTGATAAGATTTCTTGTTATGTACAGTATAAATTTACGAATTTATACTGTACATACGACAGCAAAGCCGAGTTCTTCCTCCATCCATCCATCCATCCATTCCATCTGACAACGAAGCTCAGTTGTCAGATGGAAGCTTCTTGTATAGGTTATCCTAAAACACAGTCTACCAACGCCATCTGTTTGGATTTAGAGTGGGCCACGCCGCTGCACGCATCACTGCACGCTCTGTCTCTTCGTAAATAAGGCCTAATATCTCATAATAGAGAATTTGAACTCGGTAGGAGATTACACGACTACGGACGACCGCCGTCCGTAGTCCACCATCTCCCTTCCACTCTAGGACAAGCAGACGCACAACGTAATACCATCCATACTTGATGGATGTACCGTCCACTCGCACTAAGCGGTTTTCCTCCACCTTTATTATTCGCACCGCAAAGGAATGGAACTCGCTCCCTGCCTCTGTTTTTCCAACCAATTACAACCTGGGTGTCTTCAAGACAAGGGTGAATATCTTCTAGACCTTCGTGATACACCGTCGGCCGCATCTGCGCTTTCCATCAGGTGAGATTGCGGTCAGACGAAGGTCGTAAAAAAACAAAAACTAGGTGCGCCACGAGGAATGCCTCATGAACAGAGGAATCTACTTTTTCCCCACACTAAAATGTTTGAGAGGTGCCATATCTGCCGATGACATAGAATTTCTATCACCTTATGAGTCTCAGACTGTATTTTCTTGGACTATGAGTAAAACCAAATCCACAACCACATCACCATCTTTTGTTTATAAGTATTTCTGAGTACAGTGGGTTAGATAAGAAGGTCTAAGATTTCTAAGTTGTTTTTTATGTTCTTCATGTTCCTGTGTACATTTAGTTTGTGTTTCCACTGACTGACACACAGGTATAGATAGATGTTAATCATTTGTGAGGATTTTTATAGGATGGTGTGACGCTAGGCGACTAGACTAAGTCCAGACAAAAAAAAGTCAAAGATCGGATTAGATCATGTGATAGCGATTAGATTTATCCTAGAATGCGATCTTGATAAGAGCTTTACCGTACTAACGATAGAAACAAGATAAACCTCAAACAGATTTCATTTGAAGTCCCCTTACTACCTACTGGTTGATTCAGCGCGGCTTTTTAACACGGAACCCTAAATAAACAAAAAAACCCTCGGGACTCAATTTACAGTCGCCTCAACCGCCGTCCATTTGCGGTCACATTGGAGCATGCTCGCGGTAACGTACTGCTACTGAAAATTAAATGAAATGAAAATATTTATTGAAAAAAGAAATACACAATAACATTAGTTAACTTAATGTTACCCTATGTAAGGTGTTATCAGTTTTTCGTCGAGTAGGTAATATTATGTATAAATTACATAGATTGGTTTGATTTAGGCATGTAGAGATCAGGAATAGGGTCTTTGAGGTATTAAAAATTGTTCATAGTCAGTAGCTACTAACCAAATATCCGATTCCCCGCGCGCTCAGCATGGGGATTATGGCATTTTTCCTAAATCGTCTGATGCTGCGTCCAGCAGCGATGATAAAAAAGTCCTTACTGATGCCACTTAAACCTTCTTTCGTAGACTGGCCAGGCCGATATAATGATGTCCAACTGTGGACTAGTATAAACTGACGATGACTGCTCAAACGTACACCATTTTTTGTAGTAAAACTAAAAGAGTCAGAGCAATCGTTATTCGTTCGCCATTGAGTCTTGTTTTCCGGTCTTTGACGCGATTAAATTAGAGATTAGATATTATTTCGGTACCTAAGTATACCGACTGAAGATATTTTTGAAACCGTCAACATAAACTAAAAACAAAAATGTATTTACATTTTTATTGCGATGTACATGTATTCTCGGTGCTAAAGTCGTGAGACTAGGTAGTGAAGTTGTTATCTTTTATATACCGGCAAAGCTAGTAAGTAACCATTGCATCGCGCTAGTGGCATCACTTTACCATTCACATAATTTTTGACTTTAGACCTGAAACCTGCAATTTTTAATTCCAACTTTTCACCCCCGTAATAAAGTCCATCTTTCATCGCGATGGATTCTGTAAATCGTTCAACCACAAATGAGGGTAGGTTATTCAAGAGCGCGGATTTTAACGTTATTTTAAGGGTGGAAAAATGTAAATTGAAGAGATATTTATGACTTTAGATAGTGGTTTGGGAATTTTGAATGAAATATTTCTGTAAATGTAAATGACGGGCTGTCAGTGAATTTATTTCTGTGCATAGCTCATTTTCACATGAGGTGACCATGATATACGGCGATGATAATGGCGCAGCGGGAAAAGGTCCGCCTGCGACGCAGGAGGGGTTCGATACCCGCCTCGGGACAAATTAAGTTTGTACAATCTGCAAATATTTGTTCCAGGATGTTCAGGGTATTTTCTATGTATAGAAAATAGCTATCTATATAATGTATTGTGTTAGGTATATCTGCTGACTATAGGCCTCGTGCATAAGCTCAAAGTCGCTCAGCGAGCTATGGAGAGAGCTATGGAGTTTCTCTACGCGATAGTATATAATACGGAAATCCGTAGATGAACCAGAGTTACCGACATACCTCTCAGAGTTAGCACACAAAAGTGGCGATGAGCAAGCCGTATAGGTAGCTCGCAGAACCGATATCCGTTGGGAAGCAAAGGTTCTCGAGTGGCGACCGCGATGCAATGCGAAACGGAGTGTGGGAAGACCTCCCACTCGATGGACCGACGACATTGTAGTGGTCGCAGGGAGTCGATGGATGGAGGCGGCTCAATAGGCTCATTCTATAAACTCATTTCGAACCTCACTCAGCTGAATCCGCGGTGAGATATTAGTTTTGTATTCTGTAAAACTCTACAATGCTTGTAGCGCCTCAGTGACGAGCGTGGTAATGAAATGAACTAAGTTGAGTGAGATTTTGACATTTGTGGACTTTTTATTTACATAATATTACGAAATACATTGATTTTCTTTCGTTTTATTGTTTATAACCCAAAAAAAGATAAATCGATTTGTCGATTTATTTTACTTACTCTTACGAGCTGTAACGCGTAGGTTCAATCCCTAACTCATTTCGATACTCACTTCACTTCACTTGTTCTTCTAAATAAACACAGAATACCATTTCAAGGTGAAGTGATTTTGCGTTCGAAGTGAGTTCGATCACTTGAGTGAATTCGAATTCGACGTCGAGATTTTTACAGCATGTGTCTACAGGACCGCTATTCGTGGCGTCGTCGTTTGGGAGAAGCCTATGTTCAGCTGTGGACGTATACAAGCTGATGATGATGATGATGGTAATTGTATATCAGTCATGTAGTACCCATAACACAAGTTCTGCTGAGCTTGGGCTAGAGAATGCTGTGTGGTTTTTCATGCATTATTTATTTTATTGACCATTTTAATTATTACTAGCTCTAGCCAGCGGCAGCTGCGCCCGCGTTTTGACCAAATAAAAATTCGTCTCTAAGTTCATCCTCATACATGTAGACCAAAACAACTACATGTTAGGTTTTGTAGTGCGTGATGAAATTATCCAATACGGCGTATTTGGGTAATTTCTAAAAAATCTAAAAATAAAACTTTTTTTGACATCGACGGGACCTTAACACTTTCATGGCCCATGAGGCAGATGTCCTGCCACGTCCCCGTGTAGCGGACTGGGCAGCTAATGCGTTAACCCGCTTCTTTCTTAGGGGAAAATAGAAAAAAAAGACGTGTGGCACTCGGGGACTGCCGCGGTAAAGCTATTGCATAGCATTTTGTATCAACTTATGCAATTATAATTTTATTTATTTATTTTATTCATGCAGTATTGCTTTTTCTTTGATATTAATTCAAGTTACACTTTGTGAGTGTGGTGACCCTATACACCTATATACTTTCTCATAATCAGCTGCTTATGTATTCGTCCGATTTCGGAGCAGCTCGTCTCGATTCGTGCGAGTTTCGTAGAGTCGTACAATACGTCTAATCGCACGCACACAACGCCGTGTCGAAGACTGCCGTACTGAAACGACGTTAGACGATGCACGGCCTTCAAGCTACACCTCCTTGCCCGGCGGAGTGGGGAGCGTAAGGTTTTTGCGTTACGGAATTTCTGGATTCGGTCCCCGCGCTCAAGGCCCGCGATAGAAGCTATGCAATAGCTTAAAAATAATCTGTAGTCACATTCCCGTACTAAGGGTACGGGAATGTGACTACCAAACAGCACCACCAAATTGGGATATTATTTGAACACTACATGTACCTACCTACTTATGCAACATTAAGGGTTTTTAAGTCATTATTATCATTGCTGGACAAGGACAACAAATTAGAAAAATAAATAAACTAATATAATGCTGGGTAATTCACAGAGCATCATCTAGCACGCTGATAGTGCGACAGTAAGTAAAAACGCTGACAAGAAACATTGGAGCGGTTTCATCGTACAATAAGCAACCTTTAGCTGTCGTACCTAAACATAACTGCGGGAAGAAGAAAGACTAAATAGTTGCCAGCTTAAAATAGGCTCTAGATTGTTTAGTTCTTAGCTACTTGTAAAATTATGCATTAGTTAGACAGGTCTGATAGAGGACCAATCTTCATAGCACCTCCAATCGCGTGTGGCGCGCCCTTACTTGCCTACTGTGAGGCAAAGATCAGGTCACTGTAGAAAGGACATTAAAAATAAAAAAATCTTAATCAAATACTCTTGATTTTCATAAATGTACACTTAGCAAAGGTCAAATAATAAAATTATACATTGACACGGAAATTAAGTGGTAGGTATTTTTGATTTCTGTCGTTTCGTCGTATTATCCCTAGGTATGTAGCCTCAAGTTTGAACGAGTATTTGTCGTCTGGAAAAACAACTTGCATAAAGTCAAAAGGTAGGTTGTGCTGAACGGTTTCCTAAAATATTTAATTTGTCAAAATTCCGTCCGTCCCATTCTTATCGTGCGTGGATTATCCCTAGACATTTATCCTCTTGCATAAAGATACGGTAGACTTAAGTAAAGAAGCGACGAAGAAACTTTCGGGGTATCAGCTACAGGCTTTCAGGCTTTATGCAAGAGGATAAATGTCTAGGGATAATCCACGCACGATAAGAATGGGACGGACGGAATTTTGACAAATTAAATATTTTAGGAAACCGTTCAGCACAACCTACCTTTTGACTTTATGCAAGTTGTTTTTCCAGACGACAAATACTCGTTCAAACTTGAGGCTACATACCTAGTGATAATACTCGCACGATAAGAATGGGGCGGACGGAATTTTGACAAATAAATATTTTAAGAAACCGTTCAGCACAACCTACCTTTTGACAATACAAATACTTGTTTAAACTTACTAATAACGTGTTCAAATCAAGTAACTTTATAAATATTACAAAATGAAAACTGTCTTGCTGACTGTCCACAGAAGACCACCAGGTACGTACCACTTTTTCAAAGTTCCATCGTTAGCCTCATCTGTACTAGTTGATCTATGTCACAATACGGTAGATTTAAGCACGCAATCAAATCGGCGGTAATCGATTGCAGTGCGCTGAATGTTGGTGGTACTCGCAGCTGCTGTGGACTAGGCTTTTTCTGATTTGACTTTAATTTGCCACAGTTCTGTAATAAAAAAAAAATACTGTCACATTGACGACCTCTGTGGCGCGGTGGGCGAAGGTCCGCTTGCGACGCAGAAGGTTGCGGGTTCGATTCCCGCCTCAGGACAAGTGTGTACGATCTGCAGGAATTTGTTCAGGGCGTGTCCTCGAAATTTACACTGTTTTTTAAGTTTTACTTGACTGATACAGATCAATAGCGATTCACACACTTGATATTATGTAAGTACTTATAATGATTGACATGCTTTCGAAGTCATGTTTGTCGGTTTAAAATAATGAAATACGCATATTAACACTAATATTATAAATGCGAAAGTTTGTATGGATGTATGGATAGATGGATGGATGGATGTTTGTTACCCGGAATGAATCAAAGACTACTTTTTATCCCATAAATCAGTTCCGTGGGATAAAAATCACCTTTAAACGTTTCCATAGGAACAACGCGTGCGAAGCCGCGGGACGCAGCTAGTGTACTTATAATGATTGACATGCTTTCGAAGTCATGTTAGTGTCATGTTAGTTTATAATAATGAAATACGCATGAGTATTAACAATAATAATTATAAATGCGAAAGTTTGTATGGATGTATGGATGGATGGATGTTTGTTACCACTTCACGTCAAAACTACTTTACGGATCTGGCTGATATTTTGCACACAGGTAATTCTAATCCAGGAATGAATCAAAGACTACTTTTTATCCCATAAATCAGTTCCCGTGTGATGAAAATCACCTTCAAACGTTTCCATAGGAACAACGCGTGCGAAGCCGCAGGGCGCAACTAATAAAAAATAGCCTCATCTACACTAATTGATCTTTGACACAATACGGTAGATTTAAGCACGGAATCAAATCGGCGGTAATCGATTGCAGTGGGCTGAACGATGGATTGCAGCGACTGTGAACTGGGCTTGTTCTGATTTGACTTTTTTTTACTCCATCAGTAGTATTTATTAAAATGCTCTGAGCCAATTTATGACATTCCAATTTTAACTAGCTCATAGTTGTTTTGCAGCTCATTGGTTTTTTTCTGTACGTTTTCAGAAAACTGCCAAGCCAGCCAGTGAATGGCAAAAATTGACCTAGTCTTCGACTGAACGAATAAAAATTTACTGATTGTCCGCCCAACAAAAACCATTATTATTTCAGAGTGCCACCGTTGTCCTCATCTATACTTGTTAATCTATGACACAATACGGTAGATTTCAGCACGCAATCAAATCGGTGGTAATCGATTGCAGTGCGCTGAATGGTGGTACGCCCCCGCAGCGGCAGACTGTGAGTGAACTGATTTAGAACTGGGCTTTTTCTAGTTCTACTATTTTAAAGTTTAGGTTTAGGAGTAAGGCGTATACACGAGTGAAAGTAGTGCCGCCAGCTATTTTATCTTATTATTACGTTTAACACATCAGGAAATTTTAAAAATCCACCTTACAGTTTGTGGTATTTATTTATTAACGCCTATGTCATAGTTTTATTCTATGAAGCTTCAGCAGAGATACAAAGTTCGCATCTCTGCCTAAACTATACAAGATAAAACTATAACAGAGGTATTACATTATTGCTTCTAATAGAGACCACAAACTGTAAGGTGGATTTTTAAAACCTGATGTGTTAAACGTGATAAAATAGGTGGCGCTGTCATATTGGCTTGGGTATGCGCTTTAAACTAAAGTGCAAAGTTTACTTGGAGGTCCAGGAAGAATCGACTTTCTAAGCTCTTGGATGTAGTTAGGGTGTGCTTACACCGACGCGGAGCTGGGTGGAGTGGAGCGTAGAAATAGTTCAAAAAGAGTATTCTAAATATTATTTAATGTAACTTCATTCTTCTTTTACAGCAATTTACTTAGGCGTTACATTATATACACAACCAAAAATCTTAAGAAGATAATTAATTTTGTTTTAAAAAACTATAAACCGACTTCAATTTTTACAGTTTTTTCATGAATTTTCATGGATCCCATTGTCAGGACTGAACAAAATTAAAACGGAACCACACGGGAAGCACCAGCTTTCATATAAAAAAAGAATCATGCAAATCGGACCACCTAATCAAAAGTTCTGAGGTAACGAACATAAAAAACTACAGACGAATTGAGAACCTTCTCCTTTTTTTGAAGTCGGCTAAAAAATAAAAGAACAGCCACATAATTTCAAAATTTGGATTGTTTTTGTCACTTGCAAACGTGTTTTGGCTTTTTTCCACTCACACCGGCACGGCGACGGCACGGCAAATGCACGGTAACATCGACGGCACGGCACGGCACGGGGCTTTGTTTTTCCACTGAACCGGCCGCCCCGCGCACTCACACTTGCATACGTGGAAAATACATAATACACATGCAGTTTTGCCAGGCCGTGCGTCGCCGCGTGCCGAGCGAGGTGCCGGGCCGGTCGGTGAGTGGAAAAACGAGCCATACTACGTTTGCCGAGTCGCGGTCTCCACTCAAGAACTCGTTTACCCCATCGGTTGTCAGTTCTTCGCGAAATATGGCCGGCCCACTGCCACTTCAGCTTACTAATTCTCTGAGCTATGTCGATAACTTTGGTTCTCTGTCGGATGTACTCATTACGAATCCTGTCCTTCAGAGAGACTCCAAGCATAGCTCTTTCCATAGCTCGCTGAGCGACCTCGAACTGGTGGACCAGCCCTATCGTGAGTGTCCACGTCTCAGCTCCATAGGTCATGACGGGTAGGACGCACTGATTGAAAACTTTCGTTACACGAGCTTAGCGTTACACGAGCGTTAACTTTCGCACGCTTATCCCACGGGAACTGATTTATGGAATAGAAAAGTAGCCTTTGTGTTATTTCAGGTCTAGAACTACCTGTATGCAAAATTTCAGCCCGATCAATGCCCGAAAGAGCAAGAAACATACATGCTTACAAACTTTCGCGTTTATAATAGTATTTGATAGATAGATTATGTCTTTATTGCACCATCAATACGAAAAAGAATTAAAATAGGACTTATTGCTAACTATAATCTAGTGTGGCACAATCGGCGGCCTTATCGCTAAAAGCGATCTCTTCCAGGCAACCTTTGGATGGATAGGATCGGTACGTATAGAAGCAGACGGTGGCGTAATTTATATAGCTAAGTACCTACCTAGTCAATATTTTTACGTACTTACTTTAAAAAACAAAAGAATCGATTACATATTTTATTTGTAGGATTTAAAAGTCTGCATCGCTCCCTTTCTATTTTCTATCTACCTCATCTCATAATCCGATGTGACAGCTATGACCAGGAGGCGTAGAATCGGGCCAAAGTAGGGTTTAGGTAACTAGTAGATATCAGATAGATACTTTCTTTATTATGAACAGAAACACGCAGACGTGGAACAAATACTTGCAGATCATACAAACATTTGACCCGCGTGAATCCAACCTTCGTCGCAGGCGAAAGTTCGCCTAATGCGCCATAGACGTTTTCTTATACCGTTTTACCCCTACTCAGTTTTTTCTAGTCACGTTTCTTTCCTAACTACTTCAAACTTTTCGGTCTCGTCGATTTCGGTAAACTGTACATGGCTGTATCGATCTTTGTGGGACTTTTGTTAAAATGTTGTATAGGTATTGTAGAAATTTCTTTTATGTTGAACATGCTGGTAATTGCTGATACAAATAAAACAAATCATTGATTTAAAAAGAGAAGATAGGTTACGTTCTCCCAGCGCTTACTCAAAAAATGGCATGTGTTACAACTACACGCAAACACATACGCTCACAGTTATATTTCCCGTACTGTACAATACAAAGAAGAACAAAGACGGAAAGACGTATCTAGTACCGAAGTGAGACTGAGACAACAATATTTCACGCGAATCACGACCGCCCGTGCCGCCGGTCAGACGGTGACTGATGTGGGAGAACACAATTTTACACAATTTGAGGTTGCCACTTTCGAGCAACCAGTGCCTCATCTTCGTTTTTAATAAATCAATGAAACAAATTGATGCCTTATAAACGTGGTTACAGCTTAGTTATATTGGTTAGAAATAAAGAAATATGTATTTAGTGACTTGACTATCATGGCTACCCTAATACATTTAATACTAGTAGCGCCTCGCGGTTTCACCCGCGTAGTTCCCGTTTCCTTGGGAATTCCGGGATAAAATATACCTTATGTCACTCTTTGAAAAGTAAGCCTTTTGATGAAAGAATTTTTTAAATCGGTCCAACAGTTTCAGAGCCTATTCAATACAAACAAACAACCATTCAAAACTTTCCTCTTCATAATATTATGGAGGGTTTATATGTATATAGTAAATATAATGTATTATTGGATGTATAAATATTTCACCAAAAAATACTTGAGTTATCATCGATCTAAGTAAAAAAGGAGAGATAAAGGAATAGCATCACGAAGTGGAAGGTTTAAATTAGGTGCAATTAGGTAAACCCACCTCAGTCATAGTGGGACTGGCGATCTGAATCTGTGAAAATTGTGCACTGGCGCCGCGCGTTCGTACTGGGTACGAGTGCTTGCTACGAATTTCTTTAGTGTGATTTATAAATAAATAAAAAAGACGTGTGGCACTCGGGGACTGCCGCGGTAAAGCTATTGCAATGCCATCTAGAGGCGAGTTGCTGAACTAAAGAGACAAACGGCAAGGTTTTTTCGTTACGGAATTTCTGGATTCGGTCCCCGCGCTCAAGGCCCGCGATAGAAGCTATGCAATAGCTTAATAAATAAATTTATTGACTAAAAGACTTCGGCAATACACTCGTGTTTTTACATTATAAGTTTTGCACAAGATTAAGATATTATCTGTGAGCGAGTGTTTGCGTTTAATAATAACTCACAGCAATTGTAAGTGTTAGCGCATGGGTATAGCATGTAAAAAGTGACACGTTGTTGATATGTTGCATTGACGACTGAAGCAAGTTCTAATTTCGTCTAATAGATAGCGTTGATACCTAGCTAACACCGGAATCGAAAAAACACTATAAACTACGAAGTAAGATTTTCAATAGATCAAGTAAACGACCTTATCACGTAAAATTAAGCGCCTTTAGAGACAGCCATTATTTATTTAGATCTAGGTATGTTCATAATGCTTTACATAATGCGACAAAATGTTACATTGGCGTTACCACATTGAACGCATTTGTTAAATAAATCGCATAAAATATACACACGAACGTGCCAAAAGGTAAATCGGACGGTTCCAAAATAGACGCTATAAAAATGAATTTTATTTACAGTCGAATTTAGGAAACCGCAGGTTTTTACGACTTTTTAATAGATAACACGTTTAACGGAAAGAATTTCAAGTGGTTTGGGTTTGTACCTACATATCTACTTATGATATAAGTGAGAAAATAGCATTCGGTAACAGTTGTGGTTTTCCATAAATGAAAAATAACAAAAAATATATGAATTTATGAAAACCGCAGGTTTTGTGGATTGTATACCTCGTACATTGTTCGAGAGTACCTACTTTATTTAGAGCAGCCAAGTTTGCTGATATTGAAGAAATTTGTAATTTTTCACGATAACGCGGCCCTTCTGAAGTTTCACCATTAACCGAATTTGTAAAAATTGTCCACTAATGATCTACAAAGTATTCAAATAATAATACCAACCAAGTGAGTCGGACTTGCGCACGAAGGGTTCCGTACCATCACACTAATATTATAAATGCGGAAGTTTGTAGGTATGGATGGATGGATGTTTGTTACCTCCTCACGTCAAAACAACTGAACGGTTCGGTCTGAAATTTTGCATACAGGTAATTCTAATCCTGGAATCAAACATAAACTACACCACACTACAACATACTATTTATCCCATAAATTAGTTCCCGTGGGACAGAAATCCTTTAAACGTTCCATAGTACCAACGCTTGCGGAGCCGCGGATCGCAGCTAGTTGTCTATAAACATAAAAAAATACAAATATTTTCTCGTAAAAAAACAAAAAGTCAACGTAACGCGGTCACCAATCCAAGTACTGACCGCGCCTAACGTTGCTTAACCTCGGTGATCGGTTCTCGGTGATAAGGACGTTGCCCCCCTTAATTATAATTACTTTTAGTGTTTTTTGTTTTAGCGGCAACATATATACATCATCTGTGAAAATTTCAACTGTCTAGCTATAACGGTTCATGAGATAAGCCTGGTGACAGACGGACAGCAGAGGCTTAGTAATAGGGTTCCGTTTTACCCTTTGGGTACGAAACCCTAAAAATAAACCAATGTCAAAGACATTAGAGTTCAATTTACCAAAAATCTGTAAATTAAAGATAGCTTCGTGGCACAAAACCTAGGCGTGAAATGAAAATTATTCGGTCAAGCAATATATCATGAAAAAAATATCGCTAGATGGTTTTTCTCGATAAAATTTATGAATGTAATAGTCACGGTGAATGTATGTCAAAGGACAAGATTATCAATGTTTTAGAAAATAATACATATATATATATATATAGACTATAATACCAGCGCTTTTTTTTCCACCAATTTTCTTTGCCTATGCTTAAAAAAAATATCCACACTTCTAAAACGCAGATAGTAGGTCAGTAGGTGTCAGTCTCGCGAAGAACCGACAACCGATGGGGTAAACGAGTTCTTGAGTGGAGACCGTTACTCGGCAAACGTAGTGTAAGACGCCCTCAGGCCAGGTGGGATGAAGACTGCTGGCAGATGCTGGATGCGTCAAGCTAAAGACAGGGCGCTATGCGCTCATTAGGGGAGGCCCATGTCCAGCAGTGGACTAGTATAGGCTGATGATGAGGTTCATATGCCAGTTATTAAGATATACTCAAACGTGCTCGTCTGTTTGTACGTCAACCAACGTTGGCACGGAAATTGGTCTAAAGTGGCACACTAATACAGTTCCGATTAAACTCGCGCGCTGTAGGTACTAGTTAACTCCAACTGGTCTAACGGCACGGATATACGGTACTAGGCTGTTTCACTTGATTTAATTGAACCTAAGTTAACTGAGTTTTATTATCATTATGGATGTAAGTGGGTTAACTACGAACCTTATGTTGCAAGAACACCAACAGGTGCAAACGCAAGTGAAAGTGGCTTTCAAAAAAAAACAAATTCAGTTTACCCAGTGGAAAGTTCTGAAGTAAAAAACAAAAAAAAACAGTCTATCTGAGAAGTTTGAAGTCGGTCAAAAATACCTAAATAGGTATTAGTTTAGGAAATTTTACCTAAATTCTATTCTATTGACACACACATCCACAGTCCACTAAATATTCGATACTGAGGCATTAGCATGAGTTTCGCTTGGCTTACGTGAACTACAAGTCAGCTATAACTCTAAAATCCTAGATAATAGGGTATAAGTATACAAATTTATAATTATTATTTTTGCTTAAATCTTATTTTAATGCTGAAAAACTTATTTGTATAAGTAATTAATGGGGGACAGTATCGCTCACGTCCGTAGGTGTTGACCCTCTGATACCCTACACGTGTTCTCTGGGTGGTGCTAAGAGCGATACCCTCTGGTGGTAGGCTTCGGCCGTGGCTTGTCACCACCCTCCGGACTGGACCAGTCCGTGAAGCAACTCAGTTGTGTTTCGGAATGTGGTCCGGAGTAGCCATCTTCTAGACCTTCGTGATACATCGTCGGCCGCATCTTCGCTTTCCACCATATGAGAATTGTGAGATTGCGGTCAAACGAAGGACTATATATGATAAAAAAAAAAATAAAAAAAAAATTGATACTATCGGTTCTCTGTGCAAGCGGTGTTTACCTACAAGCTGTTTGTGCACATAGCAATAATTAATAGTTACCTATAATGTCTTTACGTTTCTTTCGTGCATGTTAGTATTTCGTATGAGATTTAAAGATATTAGAACCTGTGTATAAAACAATTGGTAAACCTAATAAAGAAAATAAAAAAAAATTGTTAGCAGTTTTTGTGAAGGTTTTTTTTAATAAATCACAATATTAATATGAATGCGAAAGTTTGTATGGATGTATGGATGGATGTTTGTTACCTCTTCATGCTAAAACTACTGAACGGATCGGACTGAAATTTTGCATACAGGTTATTCTAATCCTGGAATCAAACATAGGCTACTTTTTATCCCATTAATCAGTTCACGTGGGATATAAATCATCTTTAAACATTTCCATGGGAACAACGCATCCAAAGCCGAGGGGCGCAGCTGGTATATACATATAATTGTATTTTTAAGTACCTAACCAACAAAAACAATCATGACTCGAAACAAAAGACAAAGCATCTGTTAATTGGAGTCACAAACGGTAACTGCCTTAGCATGAGCTGGTTGTAAACACGTTACAACCAACACTGGTCTTCCGACAGAGCCGTTTGATGACGTCACGGGAGAGAACACATACTGCGTCACAAAACAATCAAAAATATAACGATAAATACATAGAAAAAGCAAACAACGGTTGACAAATAGATACAGCAGATCATAATAACAAAACGTATTATGCAAACTCATACTAGCTACTCAAGTAATATTCGATTCTTGCAATGCATTGAGCGGTGTCTGCAACTGCTAGATATATTCGCCAATTTTCCTCGGCAATTTGTCAAGATTTGGCTTGAATCACGAACTTTGTGTCGTGTATTTTGTTCGCCCGTAGCTTATGACAAAAAATATTGAAAACGATCCACGGATCAAGCCGTGATTGAGTTTTGTTTAGGGGTCCATTTAAATTTCCGGTTTTGCTTAAAAGTCCCTCTAATTTTAAGTTTGCTTAAAGGTCCATTTAATTTAACTTTAAAGAAGGCGAAACTATAGCACGTGAAACTAAGGAAAGTACTTACTTACATACTTTTTAAACTAATAAAAGAATACAGTACAATATCAGCGATACTATTAAAATCATCTTAAACTTTACATTAGTCTTATCTCCATCCACCACATCTACAGCCTGTATCGGTCCACTGCTGGACGCAGGCCTCCCCCTGAAAAACGCCTTATTGGCGTTTAAGTCATGGGGGGGTAATGCCCATAATCCCCACGCTGGGCATGCGGCTTGGGGATCGCAGTTTGGTGGAAGATTTGTTCTGCAGGGGGCGCTGCTGCCCGCCCCCCAGAAGAATGGGAGTGGTGCAAATTCTATGCCGCCGGCACCACATGGCATGTCATATCTATCCAAGTTAGAATATCAAAATGAGTTATTTTGTGACTGTATCATTGTAAAGCGATTAGTTAGCAGAATTGGGCCTTAGGGCACTTGAACCTCGTATTGGGATTGGGACCAACAACATTTATAAGGGAGTTCAGGGGGAACATAGGCTAATATTATTATTTATTATACATATAATCCGATAGACTTAATATTCTAAGAATCACGGCTGGGATACGATTTTTGTTTGTTTTCTAACGAATTTGAGCCCATGGCATTCAATATTTATTATTACTCATATATTTCAGATAAAATAATACATCACACATTATTATAACTTAAAATTACACATTATAAAATAAATCAAATAAATGTCGAAACGAAATGTCACACATAGAATTTGAAAATTATGATATCCCCCAAATTCCCAAAAAGTTAAGTCAATCCCAATACCAAACACCCTGTATATCGAGCAGTGGAAGTAATTTCGTAAGCCAAGTGCTACAGTTTCAATATTTTCCTCTTTTAATAATAGAAAACTTTCAAAGGAAAATCGCCCATTGCATCTACAAAGTCGCACGGTAAACTAAACATAGCAATATCTATTCAGTCGATAGTTCAATCCACCTGCAGTTTGCAATCTCTTCTCTGTTTCACTTGTAAAGGTTAGTTTGTTTTTTTAGGGTTCCCTACCCGAATGATGCGAACGGGATTCATAGTATATTTTCTTTGTCCATGTTTTACACGCGTGTCACAGCTGCTACTGTATGCCATGTACTGTAATAGTTTTAAATTGTGACAGTGTGTGTATTACTATTAATGATCAATTTAATAAACTTTCAAAACGAATAGATTTAGACCTCTTCTGCTCCAGTGTCAACTCCGTGAGGCGACGCCTCAGCACCGATTTTTTCTCACCCTCCGGTGAGGACGATGCAATTTTGGCATGAGATATGATGTTCTTTTAGTTTTTAATTTAATTTTTTCCTGTTATGTTACTCATTCATCATCATCAAGGTGATGATAATGAAGTTTGATTGTTTGTATATATTATTTTTCTGCTTTGTTTAATGTATCCCATTGTTTGTGTTTACTCAGCTTGTTCACACTTTTCATGTAATTATTATTATTTTTAACCGTGAAAACCTCTTAATAGCCTCCTGTCTCGATGATTAATTTTTAATTTGTATGTATGTGCTGCTGGTTTTCCTTAAAATAAATAAATAATCACGTAATAACCATAAAAAAACAATGGCTCACAGATATGTAAACAATTATTTTAAAAATATATAACTCTTTATTGCATAAATCAGTTTCCGTGGGATAAAAATCACCTTCATACGTTTCCATAGTAATCACGCGAAGCCGCGGGGCGCAGCTTGTATCTTATAAGACATAATGTGACATAATTGGTATATAATATTATCTAAAACTTTCTAACAACAAATGATAAAATAACACTAAGAAAGCAAAAACTCCAAGGGTATTTTTTCAATAATCAAAGTAATTTTACTTGATTTATGACACGATCCTAGAGGATTTGACTATATTTTTTGACTATATTCTATGTCTCAGATGGTTTTAAAAATCACAAAAGCGAGGCCTCTCCTCTACTACCTGCCTTTAATGATTTTTTAAAACTCTCAGGTACCTATATCATATTTTTTAGACCAGAATGGTTTTTTCGGACATACGATATTTTATTAGTGTTGTTTTTATTGTTGTGCGCCGATGAACAACCTCGGATCTAATTACATGTAAAACCCTAAAACAACACTTAACTTATTTGGCAGGTAGGTTAAAGACCCTGCCCTAGTTAAAATTATACCTATCTTCAGTTGCTAAGCAAAAATAATCTACTTTTTAGCCTGGAAGATAAGATAGATAGAACAATCTTTATTGCACACTTATTGAATGAAACAATACAATAGATAAGCTCAAAAACTAAGTGACAAGTGGCGGTCTTATCGCTCAAGGGTGATCTTTACCAGGCAACCGTGGATGGATAGGATCATTGGATAGTAAGTGACATTGTTGTTTTCACTTACTCGTTTTTTCATAGAAAATGTATAGGAATTTATTTTTTTAATTATTGCAAAAATTTACGATTTTATCTGATATGTTACTTTGGGAAAAGTGTTCCTGGTTGGTATTTCCAACCAGGAAGAGTCGATTATGACCAACTTGTTTTTTTTGACAAATGTCATTTTTTGGGCGAAACGTAGGTACTACTCGTCCTGAGGAGTGGAAGCCAGATGATGGCATCAGGTCGTGAAGTTGGGTTAGATAGATCATCATCAACAACAGACTCCGTCCACTACTGGACATATGCCTCCCCTAATGAACGCCATGTCGCCCTGTATTTAGCAAGCCGCATCCAGCATCTACCTGCTGTCTTTCGAAAGTCACCCCACCTGACTGGATAGTAGATGAGTAGTAGTATTATTCTGAAAATACCTGCCTAAGTTTGAAAATGTTGGTTCGGTATCAACCTAATTTTGCTTTTTGACATCGCATTTTCAAATTCTTTAAGGTATGCCCGCCCGCACCATAAAACTGGTAATACGAATCAAAACCACATAGCAGTTTCAATGTGTAGGCTGGTACATAACTCAGCTACAGCTCAGCCAAAATGAATGCAATGCAGCTAAGACGTGAGATTGACAGTTGTATAACCGCCCCGTCTGTGTGTTTGCCAGTTAGTAGTGAGGGGATATGAAGAGATCGAATAGCATGAAAATTAATAAAGATCTATTAATAAACAAAAAAATTCGACCACATTGTACTTTTTATATTCTATCTGTCTGTCTGTTTGTTGCCGCTGTAGACTTGCAAACAATTTAAAACATAAATAATGCTGGACTATTCATTCACACAGCATTATCTAGCCCCAAGCAGAGCTTGTGTTATGGGTACTAGATAAGATAACTGATATACATAATACAATACACTACATAGATAGATACTTTTTTTTTTTATTATATATAGAAAACATCCAGAACGCCCTGAACAACACCTGCAGATCGTACAAATATTTGTCCCGAGGCGGCGATCGAACCCGCAACCTCCTGCGTCGCAGGCGGACCTTCGACCACCGCGCCACAGAGGTCGTCAAGATTATATATATTTATTTATGATTATATGATTATAGATATAAGTTATTCCAGTCCTAAGACTACTTCTATGCAAAATCAGCCCGATCCGTTCAGTAGTTTTTGCGTGAAAAAGCAACAAACATTATGTACATACCTACATGTTTACAAACTTTAGCGTTTATATTATTAGTAGGATAGGATAATTAGAGTTATGTCTGGTCATCATCATCATCATCATCATCATCAGCCTATATTTGTCCACAGCTGGACATAGGCATCTCCTAATGAGCGCCATAGCGCCCTGTCTTCAGCTTGACGCATCCAGCATCTGCCTGTAGTCTTTCGCAGATCGTCATCCCACCTGGCCGGAGGGCGTCATACACTACGTTTGCCGAGTCGCGGTCTCCACTCAAGAACTCGTTTACCCCAGCGGTTATTGGTTCTTCGCGAGATATGGCCCACTGTCACTTCAGTTTGCTAATTCTTTGAGCTATATCGGTAACTTTGGTTCTCTGTCGGATGTATTCGTTACGAATCCTATCCTTCAGAGAGACTCCGAGCATAGCTCTTTCCATAGCTCGCTGAGCGACTTTAAACAGGTGGACCAGCCCTATCGTGAGTGTCAGGTCATCTCTACTATCTAAATCCGTCTCATTGCGTGGATTGCAGACAGAGGTTTGTGCAAAGCGATTGTTGTATTGTTATCAACACAGATTGTACCGGCTCGAACCGGACAATCTGTGCAGATAACCGTTCACGCGGATTATAATGCTGGGGTTCATTGAAGTCTATGGGTTTATCTTTATAATGAGGTATCGTGACTATTACGATACCTCATTTTAACGACTAGTAAGATGATAAGGAAAAAAGTAAAAGTAAAAATTGCTCTTTTTACATAGTTTTATAGACAGTAATAAGTATAGGCTCCTGAACTAGAGTTAGAGTCAGAGTCAGAGTCAAATTGTTTATTTCTATAGACTTACAAAATAAGCACTCAGACAAGTAAATTTTTTTAAGTTAAGAACTGTGTTTCAGGAATCAGTGGCTTGTCCAGCTTATATTAAATTAGTTGATTATGTTACATGATATAGCATAATTAACTCATTGTTATGTAACTCTAACTAACATCATAAAAAATGTAACTAACATAAATTTTACTTAGCAAAAGAAATAAGAAATTAGATGAAATAAATATGCGAGAATTGCGACTTGGAGTTTGTACGTATGTAGATACTTCCAAAACTTAAATACAATGTACTTAGGTAATGTATCTATTATCATCTATTACAATGTGTTAATAAAATACAATAAAACTAATTATTGCTATCCAAGGTGGGATAGGTCGATATTACACTAATATTATAAATGCGAAAGTTTTTATGGATGTATGGATGGATGTTTGTTACCTCTTCAAGCCAAAACTACTCGACGGATCGTACGTAATTCTAATCCTGGAATCAAACATAGGCTACTTTTTATTCCATAAATCAGTCCACGTGGGATAGAAATCCCCTTGAAACGTTTCCATAGGAAAAATGCGTGCGAAGCCGCGGGGCGCAGCTAGTAGAAAAATAAACTGAAGTTATCTAAGTATAGCATTTGATGTTTTCTTTTTCTTGGTTAGTACTTATTCGGTCATGAAAACAAATAATATGTGCGAAGGTGTAGGTAAAGGTACCACGAAATATCTATACTAAGCCGAAAGCGGGTGATTCTAGGCACCTAGCGGATCAACTTTTGTTAGAAAATTTTCTAAGGGGCTCTCAATTTCAAGAGCCTTCTTTCTGTGTTGTAACATTTTATTGTGAACTAAAACCTTAAAGTAAAAATGGTGAATCTATTTTTAGCTTTAACTTATCTACCTACTAACAGAATGCACGCCCACAATATCGCTTGAAGTAATTGAAAGCTGCAATATTCCTCGAACACCCGCTACAAGATGCTAAACTTGTACCCCAGCATCTGCCCAGATAGGTATACTTAGTACAGTCAACGTAAAAATCTACAGAATTGAAATTTGCTAAAACATGGGCTTAGGCTCGTCGCACAACTGTAAAGAACCACTGCTGTAGACTCTGCACAGCCTTAAATCGGAAATATTTATGGTCTGTAACTGAATCTGTCTGAGGATGGTCTGAGGCCTTTGCCTAGCAGTGGGACAAATCAGACTAATAAAAAAAACTATAAAAAAAAACTGAATCTGAAATAACGTTAATATAAAATACATCAATCCAAAGAATAGATAGGCCCTTTCTGTACTGTAAAATGTGTCTGAAGATAACAGCACAAATACAATACATTATAATTATACATTACAATATTTGAAAGCACTTCTTGTTCTATGTGTGGTACCGTAGGGGTGGGGTTAATTTGCGCAGTGTACCGATCGCCCTTGTTGACTGAGAAGCGAGTGTTTTCGGGGACACGGAGCGTGCAGCGACCCCGTCATTGCACACGTAAACAAAAACATATCGCAATGAACGTATATGTTTATGTATCCATAAACATATACGTTCATTGCGATATGTTTTTGTTTTTTTTAGGCGGGGCGTGCAGAAGTAGAGGTGCAGACCGTCTGCGACGCCGCTTGCGACGCAGCGTGCAACGTGTCAAATCAAATCAAATCGTTTATTTGCATTTTTAGTTTGACTGTACTAGGTATACCTATCTGGGCAGATGCTGAGCCCGTGCAAGTTTAGCATCTTGTAGCGGGTTTCAAATCAAACAAACGCGTAAAAACGCTTCTACGTAAACAAACTCTACTAATGCCATATGTTTGAATTTGGTGCGGGCCGCGCCACTGCAAAAAGGCCTACGAACCAACCCATTCAACTTATCCAGCTCAGATGTAGATAGATTACTTCACTTTCTAACTTTAGTCAACAACCTGTAATGGTCTTCCACTGGACTCAAGCCTCCCCTGACAAACTCCTTATTGGCTTTACCTTATCAGGGGTTTAATACCCATAATCCCCACGCTGGGCATGCGGGTTGGGGATCGCAGTCTGGTGGTAGAATGGTTCTGCAGGGGCGCTGCTGCCCGCCCCCGATAGTATCTCTTAGCGCGAGACCCGCGGCCACAACCCGGAGTTTGTGCCACACCTACATACACCATAATCTATTAGTATCCTGTAATTATCACTGAAGACGAGCTACTTGTCTCTCGATCTTTTATAGGATACATTTTGGAGAATGCTTACTTGAACTACATGACCTGATCCCACCATCCCCCTTCCACTCCAGGACAAGCAGACGCACAGCGCAATACCATCTATACTTGGTGGACGTACCCTCCACTCGCACTAAGCGGTTTTCCTCCACCTTTATTATTCGCACCGCAAAGGAATGGAACTCGCTCCCTGCCTCTGTTTTTCCGGCCAATTACAACCTGGGTCTCTTCAAGACAAGGGTGAATAGGTATCTTCTAGACCTTCGTGATACACCGTCGGCCGCATCTTCGCTTTCCATCAGGTGAGATTGCGGTCACCGTACCGTAAAAAAAATAACAATATAAAAATACTTCCTTGTTCCTATGTTATATTGATCACCTGGCTTATGCCGCTGACTGTACTCTCCAGCTTCCATGAATAATGCATGTCTCGCGTCCGAGCTAGCTTCCACTCTTCAATTGAAAGTCTATGTTTTTGATTTTCCTAAGGCTTTGGAACGCTTTCATTCTACGGTAGCCGAACCTGTCCATTTCTTTATGTCGTTCCTTTTTACTTTTTATCGAGTGGGTCTAATATTAAAATGAAATGAAAACTTTGAGTTTTTTAATGCTCTACGAGCATCCGTTAAAAAAGTAGGTAAGTGTAAGGAGTGCGATCGTAGTCTGGTGGTAGAATCGAACCTCTTGTTCCAATGTGTGTTCCTATGGTTTTGATTAAATGAACAGAACTAAACTGAACTTACTGCTCATCGAAAAAAACACTCAGTAAAGCTGTGTTGCACTGTCCAGCATTGTTTATTTATCTCTATTTTCCCAGAATTTCCTTTACCTTTTCACTACACAATTTACTACAATTCGTGATTATTTCGTAGCCTTATTCCACAACCTGAAGAAGCCCAGTCAAGCCTCAGGTACCAACCGCAGTCTCATGCATAATTCATACTTCGTGTCCGAACCCTAACTTCTAGCCACTGCCTTCAATTCAAATGCTTTTACTTTATATTCTTTTTTAAATCCGAAGCTTTTGGACAGGTATAACTCTAAAGCTATGAAATAGCTTTTGAGTTATACCTGTACCTTATTAACAGTAACGGTACATGTTGATATAAGAATGAAAAATATTTAGTAACAATTCCGCGAAAAAACCTTCTGCGATGAAATCTAACAAATTATACAAAATTATACATTTATACAAAATGAAAGAACATTTATCAAAGCAATTCGTCAACTAGTTTCGTCTCTCCACGAGACATCATCAGGACACCATACCACTCGATCTTGACACTGTTGTTTGGTACATGTTGGTAAAATTTAGCTTTGGTAGGTATCTACAAGTATAACTCAAAAGCTATTAAATTGCTTTTGAGTAAAAAAGAAAACCTACTAAATAGCTTTTTACCTGTGCCAAAACTAAATTTATCAATATGTACCGTTACTGAGAAATCCAATAATATCCCGAAAATGTTTGACTTCGACGGGAATCAAACCCGCGTCCTTCCTTCTGTACGTGGATGTAATAACAACTACACCACGAAGTCGGGTACCATGGAAGTCGAAAATTATACAGAAAATGTACTTTTACATGATGATGAGGTCTAACCGAAGTTGAAAAACGAGGACAGTTTTCAATTAATAACTTGCGTAATGAAATGCTTCGTTATTAAAATATTCTTACACCTTCCTACCTTTAGGCCGTAAAGGTATAGTAGGTACCTGACCAGGTCCTAGGTAGGTACTATTGTAAGAATATTTTAATAACGAAGCATTTCATTATATAATAATAATAAATAATAAATAATGCTGGCTCACACAGCATTATCTAGCCCCAAGCTAAGCAGAGCATTATGCAAGTTATTAGTATTGTAAGAAAAGTTAAGGGTAAGTAACTTTATTATATACTAGCTGCGCCCCGCGGCTTCGCACGCGTTGATTTTCTCACCTTTTAAACCTTTCCTAGACCTCCACGAACATTTCAAGACCAAGATAAGATAAATCCGTTCAGCCGTTCTTGAGTTTTAGCGAGACTAACGAACAGCAATTCATTTTTATATAATATTAATAAGCTCTTGCAGTTAATTCTGGAAACCTTTACAATTTTAAGATGTATAAAGAAGACATATTCAACAAAAAACTAAAAAAAATTAGTTCACCAAATAAGTTATGAAATAAATAGGTTGAAAAGACTACATATTGCCTGTTGGACACATTGATTTAAAAAGGGAAGATAGGTTACGTTCTCCCAGCGCTTACTCAAAAATTGGCATGTGTTACAACTACATACACGCAAACACATACGCTCACAGTTATATTTCCAGTCCTGTGCAATACAACGAAGAACAAAGACGGAATGACGTATCTAGGACCGAAGTGAGACTGAGACAACAATATTTCACGCGAATCACGACCGCCCGTGCCGCCGGTCAGACGGTGACTGATGTGGGAGAACACAATTTTACACAATTTGAGGTTGCCACTTTCAAGCAACCAGTACCTCATCTTCGTTTTTAATAAATCAATGGTCGGACATATTTATTTCATATAAAGAACATCTTGAAAAACATTATACAAAAACAACGTGACTTCTGTAAATAAACAAAAACATAAATAACCCTTTACTTTGCATGGCCCAACACGCCTTTATCATTTTATTTTACAATAAAATCCGTAACACGTGTAACAGAATTGCCTGCAATAAAATAATAGGCCGTATATCCGTTCGGAATAAAATTGAGGAGTCTTGAATAAAAATCTTATTGGCTTCTCATACATCCGAATCTTTTATACCTTTTCTGTTGTCATCCGTGATCAGCTAGGTCACTCCAATACATACTAATACATATTAAACTTATTCTATCCTACTAATATTATAAACGCAAACATGTTCTGTGTGTCTACCATGAGTTGTCACAGTTAATCGCCTGATGTTACTACTGTAGCTACAGTAGTAACGTCAGGCGATTTAACTAAATAAATAAGCATTATAGTTATCCACGGCGCATTTTAGTACCCAACTATCCGCTAGAGGTGCTTTAGAAGTTTCTATACATTTTTTTAAGTACAGGCGCTAGCGAGTATAGATTGTCAAAACTCATGGTAGACACACTGTACGTATGACGTTTGTTGACGATGTACGTTTGTTGCTATTTCACGCAAAAACTACTGAACGAATCGGGCTGAAATTTTGCATACTGGTAGTTTTAGGCCTGGAATTATACATACTTTTTATACCATGAATAAGTTCCCGTGTGATAGGCGTTTGAAGCCACGGGGCGCAGCTAGTATTAATATTCAAAAAACAAATTTAAAATGGATCAGCCCACAAATGTCCATTGCTAAATAGAAGCCTCCCCCACATGCATAATATTTGCACGCCTGCGTGCGGGCTGAATACAATTACAAAAATAGAGATCTAACATTCTATCATGTTTTTTTTATTCATGCAAATTAACAATTTAATTTGATATGAAGACGCCACGAATAAAGGCCCCTGAGCCGCATTGATAATAATAAATAATGCTGGACAATTCACACAGCATTATCTAGCCCCAAGCTAAGCAGAGCTTGTGTTATGGGCACAAGATAACTGATATACATAATACAATACACCACATAGATAGATATTTTTTATTATACATAGAAAACATCCAGAACGCCCTGAACAAATCTGCAGAGGCGGGAATCGAACCCGCAACCTCCTGCGTCGCAGGCGGACCTTCGCCCACCGTACCACAGTGGTCGTTTCCCTGCTTTGCATTGATCCATCGTTTCCCTGCACCCGGTCAATGTCGTCGGCCCTTCAAGTGGTAGATCGTCTCACACTCTATTTCACATTACATCGTGGTTGCCAATCGAGAACTTTACACCAAAAGTTGTTAGTTCTACGAGCTATATGGCATAACCATCGCACCGCCACATATTGAGCTTATCCACGAGAGAAATGGCAGCGACCACGTCTCAGAGTCGTCACTGGTAACACACATTGGTCGTAATGTAAAAGGAACCTTTGAGAAAATTTAGTTTTACCACTGCGCTTCTGAGAATTCCCTGTATGTAAATTAACGAGCCTAGCTCTTGCCGGTGCAATGATACAAATTCTTCCACCTATCTCTTTCCAGGATCCTCTTTCTAAGATACTTCTTTACACGATCTGAAAGCATATTTTTCCTTGAACCGACTCATTTTGTTTTTCCTTTTTGCTACAAATTACTTTCTTATTTTATTTAAAGCTGACATAAACCACATTTCGGTTTGTCCGTCAGCCTCAGTCTCAAAATGGTTGTTAGGCAGTATGAAGGTACATTCCTACGTAAGTAGTTTAAAATATGGTCAACTCGTTACGTATCTTAATACATTATAGAGTCACTGTCTTCCCCATCCTTGTCTCCCTTCACTTTCCTTCTATGATGTTTATTATGAAGCTGTCATGACGCATAACATGTCCAATGATTCTCTCTCTTTTGTTTTGAGGGGTTTTCATTAAAACATTTCTCCTCCACTCTTTTCATCTCCTCCTTATAAGTAATCTTCTCCGTCCAGCTAATTCTTTTCATTCTCCTCCAGTACCACAATTCATCGCATTACTCTTCTCTGTATCCCGTTGTATTATGGTCTATAGGTACTTTGCATCAGAGCAACGAGATTAAGTTCTTACTATACAAGGTGTCACGGAAGGGTATCATGACAAAAGGAGGGGTGATTCTGGATCCCGAAGGGATATTTGAAAATTGTTTATTTGTATTTTTTTTGTTTTACATGAAATAGACCTTCCTTTGACCGCAATCTTACCTGATGGAAAGTAAAGATGCGAGAGACGGTATATCACGAAGTTCTAGAAGATACCTATTCACCTATTCTTCAGAAAATATATACTTCTACACGCCTAACAGTGTTTACCTTTTAAGTATGAAAATATACTTGAGCCAGAATATTCTGCCCTTACTCTCACTCTCCATTTGATTACATGGATTTAACATTCATCAAAAAAATTAATTATTTTAATATACTATGCAAATAACAACTTGTGAACAAAGATTTATTGAAATTGAAATACATACAGCTATGTTTTTTTTTTGCAAAATATACAGGTATTATTTCTACCTATTCGTGTTCTTTTACACGCACTCTTGCATTATTTACAACAACATTACAATATATTTCACAAATGCGTGTTGCTTGTTTTTTCAGCAAAACCAGTGATTTTGTCATTCAATGATCACAAAAGGTGATTTTTCTATTTCCAAGGGCTTCCCTTAGAAATTGAAAACTATAATAATTATCTAAAATACATGAACAATAACATACGAAAAATGTCTAGATTTTTTTCAAAAGAAAGAAAAAATGTAGTTTTCACTTTCTGTTCATTGATGTCCAGAATCACCCCCTTTTGGATTAGTATACCCTTTTCGGGGCACCCTGTATATCGTTTGAATAACAACCGGTATTTCCACGTCACTGCTCAAGAGGAACTAGTCCAGTTGTCATTGTAAAGTGTTAGGCACCATTGTAACATTATTAAATAACATCCTGGCTTTTAGATGCCTTTACTCGTATGTGTAAGGATAGCTGAGAAATATGTTCAAGACTCAAAACTCAATATATTTATTGTTGTCATCACATTGGTAGGCTGGTAATTATTATATATATATATATATATATATCTATCTCTAACAGACGGAGTAATTTAAATTTTGAAGGACACCTATTTTAGTAATGTTAAGAAATTATACTGATTGAATCATTCAAACATTTGACAGTACCTTAGCAGATCGTTAGTATCGCACCGAAAATAAAAATAAAAATTTGTATGGAATAAAATTTGCTACGAAATGACATGACACGCTACGTAAAAGGAACCATTCATTGTAGTGCAGTGACCTAGCTGCTTTCCGGTGTTGCTTAATCACACGGTAAACGAAAGAGCGCCAATATAATAGCGGGTTCGATTCCCGTTGATTTATGGCTCGTAAACGAACAAAGAGGCATTGTGATTGGTTACAGTGTTGCTAATTGGCCATAGGAAATCGCAAGGGTTTTTTGTGGGTTTGGCTACCGTCATAATACTTACAATGGTTTGTTGTTTGCCCACCTTGGCTTGCACCCAACTGTGGACTTCCTTTATTTTATTACCATCGCGCTTCCAGTTTCTGTTTTTTTTCAGTTAATTACAACCGGGGTCTCTTCAAGACAAGAGTGAATAGGTATCTTCTAGACCTTCGTGATAAACCGTCGGCTACATCTTCGCTTTCCATCAGGTGATATTGTGGTCAAACGAAGGTCAATTTTCTATTATAAAAACCATTTTAGAAATTTCCTATGTTAAACGTAATAAAATAGGTGGCGGCACCGCTTTGATTCGGGTATGCGGCTAAAATAACAAAGATTTTCTGTTTCATGAATGACATTCATTATTTTTAGGTAGATTTCTTTCAACATTATTAAAGCTCAGTTTTATTTAACATTATTGTTAGCCAAATATAAGTTTTATTTTGATAATTATTATTTGTTAAAAGACATTGCACACCCTAAAACCGTAAGAATACATTGAATCACATAATATAGACAAAGACACCTGTACCTACATATATTTCAAGCATTAAATGATACTTTACTTTACTTTAATGCAGTCAACTGTATTACCCGATTGTTGCTAAGCCCCCATCATTTCCCCGTACACAGAATACGCATTAATAACTATGTGATCTCCACCCCTACCACTGGCATGGAAAACGATAAGTAGGTTTTATGAGAGGGATATTTGAATACCTATAGAATAACTATATGTCATCTATTACCGCTTCGGTAGGGTTGTATCTTTATCTGGTGCCAATTCCTCTATTTGCTACTTCACCTGCTTTGTATACCTCGTCCCCTCAACAGCCCTTATTGGCCCACTACCACTGCAATTTCCTGTGTAAAACGTTATAATAAGATAAAATAGACGGGGGCGCCACTTTCACGCCTGTATACCCCTTAATAACTGGCTGTCAGAGAAACTTACAATTAATTTTAGTTTGACTGAAATATGTAAATAATAGGATACATTGATGATGTCTGTACATTTTATGATTAAATTTAAGAAAAATAAAAATTGATATTATAACATTACAATATTTTAATGAATAATCTACTTAAAAACGAATTTACTGCCATCAACTTCAGTGCTACGTGTTACCCAAGGGTTAAGCTACATTACATCATATTCTTTTAAAGTTGCATCATCATCATCAGCCATTTGGTACCCACAGCTACCATAGGGACGCAGGCGTCCCCCTGATAAACGCATTGGCGTTTATCTCATGGAGGGTAAATGTCATCTTGTCGTACAGTGTTTTTTTTGAACGGTTGTTCCACCTCGCTCCAAGAATTAATTCCACCGGGCTCCAAATGAAAATAGGCAGACTCAGAATAAAAGGCAAGCGCCCCAAACAATTTTATCTTATTATTAAGTTAAACACAGGATAAAATCCATCGTACAGTTTGTGGTATCTATTATGAGTTATTTATTAATGCCTCTGTAATAGTTTTATCTTGTAAAGCTTACGCAGAAATACGAAGTTGCACTTTTTGGCCACCAAACTCTATTTTCGCATCTCTTCCTAAACTATATAAGACAAAACTATTAAAGAGGTATTAAAAATTGCTTATTATAGATACCTAAAAGATGTATTTTTTAAATTTCATATGGCAAACCTGGCCTTGTTCGAGTACCTACTAACAGTAGATACGCGATATATTGAACGACGTGAACTATTTGTGCATGGCTCGGTGTTTTTCGTGTGGGAATCTCGGGCAATAGGATCAATACACATAAAAAAATATATGTATAAAAAAATAGGTAATCAATAGAATTAAAAAATATATTTTAAATAGATCTTATTCTTTGGGGAGTCACATGGGGAGTCTTGGGATATGTAGGGAATGTTTGTTGGCCAAAACATCCTTAGATAGAGAAAAATAACTAAACTGTGTTAAAAAATGTTAATTACATAACTAACACCACCCCTTTAAGTTGGTGTATTGCCAAAGAATGGAAAAAGCGTATTTTTCCGTTTAGTTGTATTAAAACAATGGCAAATATTAAAACATGGGGGAGTATGGGGAGAACGGAGATAACATCTTGTCCGGCCCAAATGTCAACCTCACCTGCAAGCGACGGTGGCCCCTCAGGCAACCGCGGTGCTCCCTGCTAGACAACGGACGAGGCTATGGCGACCGAGCAATGGCGGTATAACCACACACCTAGTGGGACAACCTACTGGAAGAGGCAACAGAAGCCTGGAGGTCTAAATAACCTCTGAAATACCTGGCGCAGAAGGCAACGGGAAACCATTGCGACTAGACTCCCTAGAGAATCACAATGAAAATGTCAAATATGTATGGAAGTGTGTCATGCGATCCGGCTAACGCCCGGCGCCATCTTTCCGAGCAAGATGGTGAGAAATGTGATACCGGCCATGCACGTGACCAGGCGCAGCATGGAAACAATACTACTGGTAAAATCACAACAGCAGGAAACACCTCGGCCAGACGGCCTCACCACATAGCAACTTGGAACGTGCGAGGGCTTCTGCAAGACGGGAAGTTAAAAATCGTTGCAGATGAAATGAGGAGGAAGAACATCGATATTTTAGGACTGAGCGAGACACATTGGACAAAAGCTGGACATTTTGTGTCTGATTCCGGAGACAAGATCTACTTCTCGGGCCAGAGACGGGAAGCCATGAAGGAGTCGCATTTATGATCCCACAATGGCTAGACAAATACGTACTCGGCTATAAACCAGTAAATGGCAGGATTATGACGATAAAATTGAACACAACACCTTGCAAGCTGAATATTATACAGGTTTATGCTCCTACTTCATCCAACTCCACCGAGGATGAAATTGAGCATTTTTACGGAATACTATCACAAACTATGAAGGACATCCCCAAACGAGAAATAGCCGTGGTGATGGGTGACTTAAATGCCAAAGTTGGCACGACAAAGGGTGATGAACATTTACGGCGAATTGTAGGAAAGTTTGGGACTTGGGATGGGAGTAAGAAATGATAGAGGAGAGCGCTTACTGCAGTTTTGTGATGAGGAAGGTCTTACTCTTATGAATACCTGTTTTCAACATCACATAAGGCGCCTTTATACCTGGATATCGCCAGGGGACAGGTATCGAAATCAAATTGACTATATTATGATCCAGTCACGTTGGAGATCCTCGATCCTCAATACATCTACTCATCCTGGAGCAGACTGCGGTAGCGATCACCAGCTTCTCCTGGCCGTTTTAAAGATAAGATTGAAAAAGGTTCAAAAGCCAAAGATAGCTCAGCCACTTAAAAGATTTAACATCCCAGAATACCGAAGAACAATCGAAGACAGACTCTCTTGTATTACCCAACATTGTAATGACAGCAGCGAAACCAAATGGGAACTACTTAAAAGTACTATAGTACAGACTGCATCTGAAAATTTGTTACCGCGTACGGTTATGAAAGATTTCATTACTCCAGACACAGCTAAAGCAATACTTGAAAGACGCGAGCTAAAAGAGAGTGGAATTAGTTCAAATGACGATCACGAACGATATTCACAACTAAGCAAAGAGATACAAAGACGTTGCCGGAAAGATAAGAAAAGCTACATTGATAACATCTGCGCTGAACTAGAAAGTCACTCATTACACAACCAAACAAAGGATCTATATCGCAAGCTTAAACAGTTGACACACACCAACAACACAAAGTCATACGTGGTAGAGGATGAGCACGGACAAATACTTACGGAACTTAAGCTTGTGTTAGAACGCTGGAAGGGATACTGCTCGGAACTCTATGACTCCGGAATGGACGGCAGTCCAGAAAATTATCTCGACTTGAGTGAGATGGAGCAAGAACCGGATATATTGATATCGGAAGTCGAGCTTGCTGTGAGGGCTCTATAAAAAGGGAAGTCACCTGGCCGCGATTAAATATCAGCTGAACTAATTAAAGTTCTTCCACCAGATGGCATATCTATACTCACCCAGCTATGTAACGCAGTATGGAAAACAGGACGTTGGCCCCGTGACTGGACAGAATCGGTGTATATACCCCTACATAAAAAAGGATCCACAAGTAAATGCGCCAATTATCGAACCCTTATCTCTCACGCGAGTAAAACTCTTCTGCATATTATCAATCAACGACTTAAGAATTTCCTCAACTACCAAATCCCGGAAGAACAAGCAGGGTTTGTTAAAGGAAAAGGAACCCGGGAACAGATCCTTAACATAAGGCAAATAATTGAGAAAAGCAGGGAATTTAACACTCCAGTTGTTTTGTGTTTTATTGACTACGCAAAGGCGTTTGATTGCGTTCGATGGGAGAAGCTCTGGGAGGTCCTTAGTGAAATGGGGGTACCAAAACACCTGGTCGGGCTCGTTAGCAACCTATACAATAACAACCGCTCCTTTGTTCGGATTGACACCGACTGTTCTAATGTGTTTAAGACGAAAAAGGGTGTATGACAGGGCTGTATACTTTCACCACTGCTTTTCAACATTTATGGAGAGTTTATCATCCGAAAAGCACTAGAGCATTGAAATGGTGGATTTTCTCTATCAATACAAGTAAAACAAAACTGATGGTAGTCGACCGAGCTGGACTCCTCTCAGGCCCCAATAGCTGCCACGACATCGAAGTGGTAGACAACTTTATTTACCTGGGCTCTTACATCTGCAATGATGGTAGCTGCGTGCCAGAGATCAAGCGGCGCATGGCTATGGGAAGGGACGCAATGACTCGGTTGAATGGCATCTGGAAGAACCGAAGTGTTTCTTGCAAGACAAAGATACGCCTAGTTCGTGCTCTGATCTTCCCCATATTCTTATACGGAGTAGAGACATGGACCATCTTAGCTAGAGAGAGGAAAAGGATTGATGCGTTTGAGATGTGGTGCTGGAGGCGAATGTTACGGATTCCTTGGACGGCAAAACGCACCAACGCATCGATCCTTACGCAACTGAAAGTGAAGGACAGGCTATCAACGATTTGTCATCGCCGTATACTCTCCTATTTCGGGAATATTGCAAGGCGCGGCGACGAGAACCTCGAAAAGCTGGTCATTGTTGGCAACGCGGAGGGCAAGCGATCTCGCGGTAGATCTCCAACTAGATGGACAGATCAGCTCAAGGGGGGTCGCAAGTTTTACGACATGGTGAAAATGGCCACTAACAAAATTCGCTGGAGACTAGCCGTTCACTCCAACACAATAGAGACATCCTATAGTGATCACGATCTTCAGTCATGAAGTACCGACCACAGAGAGAGTATTAAAACAAAGGCCATTTATTGAGTTAGCACCGGGAGAACGTTACATTTCTACAGAATTTTACATCTATGCTTGTAGGTATAATTATAAGCTAGCTGTGTGGTGCTGGCTTAGATTTGCACCACCATATACCTTCCCGTGGGTGTCGTAAGAGGCGACTAAGGGATATCCACCGGGGGGCGGGCAGCAGCGCCCCCTGCAGAACAATTCTACCATCGAACTGCGATCCCCAATCCGCATGCCCAGCGTGGGTATTATGGGCAATACCCCTCATTAGATAAACGCCAAAATGGTGTTTATCTGGGAAGGCCTGCGTCCAGCAGTGGACCAATACAGGCTGTTGAGGTTTAGGTTGAGGTTGGTGCTACAATAATATACATATTATACTATCTATATACACATTTTTTTGTCGATGTGATGTAAACATACATTCAAAGCGACGATTGACGACCTCTGTGGTGCGGTGGGCGAAGGTCCGCCTGCGACGCAGGAGGTTGCGGGTTCGATTCCCGCCTCGGGACAAATATTTGTACGATCTGCAGGTATTTGTTCAGGGCGTTCTGGATGTTTTCTATATATAATAAAAAAATATCTATCTATGTAGTGTATTGTATTATGTATATCAGTTATCTAGTACCCATAACACAAGCTCTGCTTAGCTTGGGGCTAGATAATGCTGTGTGAATAGTCCAGCATTATTTATTTATTATTTATTAAAGCACCCGACAATAACACCACTTGTAGTAAGAGCTCACCGCAGTGCCGGAACTAGGTAATTTGGACGACAGGTGTATCCAACGACAGGTGTTAGTGTACGTGCCCTTTATAGCTATTACTATACAGGGTGTTTTATGGAACGATGATCAGGCGAAATAGGCTGTATTAGGGTAGTATGGAATGCAATTCAATTCAGTTTATTAAACACACTATATACTCGGAGTCTCTCTGAAGAATAGAATTCGTAAAAAATACATCCGACAGAGAAGCAAAGTTATCGACATAGCTCAAAGAATTAGCATACTGAAGTGGTAGTGGGCCGGCCATATCTCGCGAAGAACCGATAACTGCTGCTGGGGTAAACGAGTTCTTGAGTGGAGACCGCGACTTGGCAAACGTAGTGTAGGACGCCCTTCGGCCAGGTGGGATGACGATCTGCAGGCAGATGCTGGATGCGTCAAGCTGGAGACAGGGCGCTATGGCGCTCATTAGGGGAGGCCTATGTCCAGCAGTGGACTAGTATAGCCTGATGATGATGAAATACACTATTAAATATATGCGTAAAAAAAGCTCAAACTAAACCAAACTAAGTATGCAATTAATAATAAGCAATTAAGTCTAAAACAGCACTCTAACCTCAGTTAAGTAGAGTACGACAGCTGGTCCATGTGACCCCACAATACAGGTCGTCCAGACCTAGTGTGGGGAACAGTTTAAGGTCGGCTATTGTGCCAAGGTGCCCGACTAATTTTAAGTAGATGTAGATGTACCTATGTATACCGCTTACTGAATAAAGATTTATTTTATTTTATTTAATTTCGAATGAACCCGCTTATTTCTATTTTAATTATGAAGTTATACTTAGCTAATTACGTTAAAAAAAAATGTTTGATGATGCACATATGTATGCAATATAATGAAAGTAAACTTATTAATTATAAAATATGTTTTTTTGGGAGTTGTGGATATAAGTTTATTCTATAAAACGATTTTTGTTCATATAAGTTGAGTTTTTAATTATCTAAATTAACACTAATGTCAAATCAAATCAAATCAAATAATTTATTCGCAGGAATGTAGGTACAAAAGTTCTTAATAATAATGGTAACTCCAATACATTCTGCCTTGTCAAGGCGTGCAAAAATTTAATATTAGGCTCTTTATACCTCTATAGCTATATTGTCAAGATAAATCATATTAATGAGGCTAAAATTATACAATTCAAAATAGGTGTCAAAAATTATGTTAATTCAAAGTCAAAAAGTTTTATAATCTAAATATTCTTTTATGTCATAAAAACATCTTTCAATTAACCAGGCTTTTAATTTAATTTTAAATAATAAAATGTTAATGTAAAATGTTGTAATGTCAACTTAAAGCATGTAAAATCCCTCATATAACACCCTGTGTACCCCATAAAACTGTGTTGATACTTTGTTACTCCAGTCAAGCGTTATTCGAGCATTCTTAGATCGACGACTCAGAAGTTTTTTTATAACGTAGGTGACAGGTATCAACTTCTTTTAACATCGACTTCTTCTGAATGAACACTATTGTCAACTGAAAGCTTGTAGAATCACTCATCAATGCATAGGATACCTTGTGTAGCCTATAAAACGGTTGAAGTATATTTTTACCCAATCGTTACTCAAGCATACATACATATATATCGAAACCTGTTAAGTAAGTTTAGTTTTGGCGACTGCTGAGTTGACATTATTGTGATTGAGTTATTCTACAAGAGCTATTCTACACTTCTTTATTGGAGCTTTTAAAATCATTCGACGATGCATGAAAAACCCTGTTATTACAGGCTTTAATTCTGTCAAGTAAGTTAAGTTTTGGTGACATCTAAATTGACTCTACTGTGGTCGAGTGATTTCACCTCAACAAGCTCTAAGTAGAAGCTTTTAAAATCACTCGTTCATACATGGAACACCCTCTGTAGCCTATAAAACCTTGTAGGCACTATCATACTATTATTGGAGAGAGTTTAGCAATAAAACAAATGTTGGCTGGTTGCGCTGATAGTTATTTGGATCCCACACTAAGCCTGACTGCCAGGCTTGTCTGTCTATCTGTCACAGGCATTTAACTCTGCAAATGTAGGTAGTAGTACCAATAGTATTTAGACAGTCCAATTTTCCATAGTATCCCTACGTTTTAGTATTGCCACTACCGTATTAATTATTAAGTGTTCTGTGTCATTAACACGACGGAATAATGATAAGTTAATTTCACAAAAAATCGTTATTTCTCCCTAGGAATATTCATGACTTACGTGAGCTGAGACGTGAGCACTCACAATAGGGTTGGTTCACCAGCTCAAAATAGCTCAGCAAGCTCATTAGGGGAGGCCTATGTCCAGCAGTGGACTAATAAAGGCTGATGATCATAATATTTCATCATCATCAGATGATAAGGAATATTTTACTTAGAAGCCATTCCTTAACCAGTAAAGTTGGTCCTGGGAGGTACTTTACGTGATCATATTTTTTTTTACCAAAATCTATCACACAATTTAACCTTCAAAAGGCTGCACCAATATTCACCAATGATTGCTAAGAAAACTTTCGATGACGTCAACATACAAAAAATCTAGCTCTGTTCGAGTTACGATGCCGAGTCACGGGTTTAAAGATTTGTAAAAGTCACTGGACTGAATCTTTGTAGGTGGATTACTGATCGCAGTAGCAGTGTTAAAAATACACATAGCACCCTCTTTTCACGGCCATCTAATTCTGCAGAACAGGTCTTTTACTGAATTCCACAACAATCATGAGTAATATACATAATACACTAGCAGTGCCTCGTGATTTTACCCGCGTAGTTCCCGTTACCGTGGGAATTCCAGAATAAAATATAACCTTTGTCACTCCCTGAAAAGTAAGCTTTTTAGTGATGGAAGGATTTTTTGCCCATTAGTTTCGGAGCCTTTTCAATACAAACAAACATTGATTTATTAAAAAGGGAAGATAGGTTACGTTCTCCCAGCGCTTACTCAAAAATTGGCATGTGTTACAACTACACGCAAACACATACGCTCACAGTTATATTTCCAGTCCTGTGCAATACAAAGATGATAAAAGACGGAAAGACATATCTAAGACCGAAGTGCGACCGAGACAACAATATTTCACGCGAATCACGATCGCCCGTGCCGCCGGTCTGACGGTGACTAAGGTGGGAGCACACAATTTTACACAATATGAGGTTGCCATTTTCGAGAAACTAGTACCTCATCTTCCCTTTTTAATTAATCAATGCAAACAATCAAATCTTTCCCCCTTAGGTATAATATTAAACGATTAGTATACGTATAGATTATAATATCTAAAGTAGTAAACTACTAAATTAACGGCTTACCTACGTGACCTAAAAATCTTCTGACATACCTTTTGGAATAGAACCCGCAATCTCCATCACCATTCATCAAAGCAGGCAGGCTAGGTGACCTCAGCTTATACCCTGACCCAGCTCTTATTTCGCACTCCACTGGTTTTTATACGGCCTTGTCTTCTTGCCAGATAATGATAAATTTGCACGCATGGGGTGGTTGTATGGGCAAAGAAACAAGAATTTTTCGTTTTGATAACATGGATTATTCTTCCGCATCCCGTCGAGCACTGAAACTGCGGAACGTGCGCGTCTAGAACCGCACTCGCCCCGAAGATGTCCCTCGTTAAGGGATGAAACGTTGGAGTTCTTCAAACACAAAGGGTTCGTAGTTCGCTTACATTCATAATGATTTCGTCAAACTATGAAAGTTTTTATAGTAAAATGCATTATTCTCACCGTTTCTACCATGCGAAGAGTGCGCCTTGCATGCCTGGGCGAGCAGTCTCGACATAGATAACGACCGACATCGGTCGCAAAGTTTTAGCGAATTTATTTTTACGTATTTTGATATTCTTTCAAGAATCAAGTTTCAAATGATTCAATAACTATTTATTTCTATAAATACAGTAGATTAACATAGAGAAAAGGTTAAATTTGTAATATTCATATTGATTTACCATTGGAATTATCAATTTTTGTCAGCTGTTTTGGCAAGCGACAGCCATCTTTACGATTTTTGTCGCAAACTTTACGATTTCGGTGAAGGATTGCTACAAACTTATTGGGCTGTCTCATTTGCTCGCAATTACTTTTAACGAACGCGTAAAGTTTGCGACAAAAATCATAAAGATGGCGGTCGCTTGCCAAAACAGCTGACAAAAATGAATAGTTTGATTGATCCCTTTTCGTCTCCAGCTTGCATTACACATCAATAATTTGAATGTTAAAAAGAACATACAGACGAAAATAGAACCTCCTCCTGAAGTTAGTAAAAATTTGAGAGTTCCGTACTCAAAGGGTAAACGGAACCCTATTACTAAGACTCCGTGGTCCGTCTGTACCGTGATAGATAGACTGTTGAAATTCTCACCGATCGATGATGTACCTATTTCTCTTGCCGCTATAACAACAAAAACCTACAAAACACAGAACAAAATAAATATTTAAGAGGGCACAACAGACATGATATTTTTAAGTTTTCATAGAAAATAGGGGGAGAGACCTGTGTCCAGCAATATAAGCTGGTGAATTTTTGTAGACATGGAAAATGGTACGGAAGCCTTTGTGCTTAAATCCGAATCGCACTTAGCCGGTTTTTTTCCTCTTCATCTGCTAAATTGTACCACAACCAGCCAAGACATTTTGTATCAATTTACTGAAGCAACGTCAGCTTTCTAACCAACAGTGGATCTGGTAACACAATATAAGGTTCCTATTTAGTAGGTTTGTATTTATATAGCTTCAGTACGTCTACCTATAGGTTGATGAGAATGCCCGCAGGCTAGAAATTTTATTTGGATCTCTTGTATTTCGCAAGAGATTTTTCCTGAATCGAAATAGTGAGTCATTCCCGTTCGTTAACACCCTGTCGTCAACACTGTTGACGAATGGGAAATAAAAAGTTGCACTCGTTCACAGTGTTGTCGAACGCAACTTTTTATTTCCCGATCGTATCTAGTAAACGGATACCTAATTTAAAGGATTTATCTTTAAATGCAAAGTTTCAGCGCTTTTTAAACAAGCTAACAAAAAAATTTTTAAAATAAATTTTTCTACGACCTCTGTGATGCGGTGGGCGAAGGTCCACCTGTAGATTGAGGGTTCGATACCTGAATCGGGACAAATGTGTGTAAGATCTGCAGAGTATTGTATGTTTAATAAAAAATATACATCTATGTAGTTTATTGTATTAACTATATCTCTTTCACACAACATTAGTGTCAATTGTCCAACATTATTATTCGTTTTCTAGATTATTAGTGTGATTTTCACTTCTGTCCTTCGGGACAAATATTATCTTGGCAATAAAATGTTAGTAGGGCTGCACGGAAACATTTTACATACATCAAAATTGAAACAATTAACAAAGAAATAGGTAAACAAACATAAAAAACCTAACTCGATTAAAAACACGCTGATGACTCAAAAGCTAGATAAAAAGCTAAGATAAAATATCCGAAAACCCCAAAATCTAATAACATGGACGTCTGAACTCACCCTTAGTCAATTCATTTGAAATTCAAGCTTGACTAAGTTTTAACTCAAAATATAGCGAATCTTTTCAGTTTAAAGATTTTGGTCAAAGATATCTTCTTTCAAGTAGTTTAAAAGTAAAGACTTTGATTTACGCAGTGAATAGGTACTTAAAGGCTAGCAAAGCCTCGTAGCTGTGAACTATAGGCGCTCCATTGAAAAACGTTTACTCAAGGATAGATCGAAATCGAATGATTTCAACAGGTTAACAGAGTACTTAAAACTAATTAGATTATATCTTATATCTCAATGTATAGAGTTAATTTTACCTTTAAGTATATCTACCCTAAAACCTGCTGAAATGAATCGTCTCCTCGCTTTAACTAAGTAAAACTTGTGTTTAAACACGAGGGCTATTCTGCCTCACAGATTGTGATTGGACCACTGCAGAGCTGATCGTTTGCGGAACGTTTAGGTACGTGACAGTGAAATGTAGAAATCTAGTCAAATCAATAGGTTTTGTTTTGTGTGTACTTCCCTTTGTAATGTGATACCTTTTGTCATGTGGAGCGGAACCTGAAATACAGTTGACATAGAGAAGCACATAATTTTGGAATGTGGGGAGAACAAGTTACGCGAACGTGGAACAAATCCTTATTTTCTATATTAAAAAGGCATGGCTGTAAAGTTAAGCGTAACAGCTTAACTGTTTTTTTTATAATCTTTTGGGAAACGCGCACGTATTTTGCACTGCCACGGGGAGAAAGTATGTGGGACTCTGATACTCTCAGGGATTTTCCGCCTCTGCTGCTTGTGGTAGGAACATGGGGACGCTTTCGCTTTCTTCCACGAACCCACCGCGGCTGTCCGATATCGGCCTACTCCCTGGGAGGTGTCTCGAGCACACCCATGACGCGCTGCGACCCCCTCGGGAATCTTACCTGCCATTTAGGCGCCGAACAACCCCGTATCCAAACGCCCTAGTTCTCAATGCGACGGGTCAGTCGAGTGGCCTTTCCTCCTGCCACACGGTCACAGAGGATAGGCGGAGCAGCCCTCGCCATACCGGCACAACTCCCCTGCGACCACACCGCGTTCGCCATCAAACGTTGACGACGCCAAGACCGCGGAAGGCAGGAAGAGCGGCGTACCTTAATACCTTCACTCCTCTCCCATCACGGCCTCCACCTCTCTGAGGCCAAGTAGCTCATACAGCATGGCCGCCCGCCTCTTTGAGGTACCTCCCATATGACACCGCAACCTACTACCGGTCCAACTAGGCTTAGAGAGCAAAACCCAGAGTCCGTCCCTGGGCCGCCAGCCGTAGGCACGGCTCCATAGGTTCCTCTTAGCTTCATCGAGGTTGACAAGTATACCTAAGTACTAAGCCGAGGCGCGCACAGACGGGTTCGCCGCCTGCATAAGGAAAAAGGCAGCCTCACTGCTGAGCAGAGTCCGTGGGAGCACCAACAGCATCCTACGAATGATAGCGGACAGGATTGATGGCCCGCTATACAGACACTGCATTGCTGTACTTACTAAATAACTACACCTAAGTACCTACACAATAAACAACTAACAGATTTAAGACTTAGATATAGATTAAACCAAATATGGATCCTATGTTGTCTGAAAATAAACGATTATTATTATTATTATTATTATAAGCACGCTCCTTCAAGGTGGGAACCCTTAATATGCTCTTGTGTTGCATTGCAAGATTCCGGGTTGCAGCGAACCGCGTTCAATTTATATCTTAGTTCCACCTACTGTGGATTTGTTTTCAACTTTCTCCCACGAACTTAAAGTCCAAAGTTGCTGGTCGAAGTTGCGAGTTACAAATTGTGTTAGCAACTTCCAAGTTCCTTTAGGATTTGTTGCTTGTGTAGTTAAATGGGGTATTTAGGTAACATAATATTGGTATTTACGGTAACAAAGGTACCATAAATAACGATGATGCTTCATAACTTACAACTTTACTAGCAAAATCTCGTGGGTTCGCTTTCTTGAGTTCTTCGTGATATAACTATTATTTATGTATTATTTATTTATTTATTTAACTAGGAAAGTTTAGACCGATGATGATGGATGGATGGATTTTGTTACCTCTTCACGCCAAAACTACTGGGCTGAAATTTTGCATACAGGTAGTTCTAGGGCTTAAATAAAATACACTTTCTATTTCATAAATGAGTTCCCATGGGATATTAATAACATAAAAACGTTTTCAAAATGGATAGGAAAATAATTGAAGAATTCGTAAGGAAAAAGTTCGGAACGGATCACGTGATTATACACCAGGAAGTTTTAAAATTACAAGTAGTCCCGAGTGTCCCAATTTTTTTACCAACCGACAACTACATAGTTACAACCACGTTACAACAGTTTACTAAAAATACTTAATACATTTTTTTGAGTGTATTTATATATTATGCATTCTGCAAATTGATATTGGTCATGCTAAAACCCTTTTTATCTTACTAAGTACACGGCTTATCAAATTTATCTGTCTACTCTTGTTATTAGGCCTTTCTGATTTTTTGTATGTTTTCCGTGTTCAATAACAAGGTGCCACAAAATGGTTATACTAAACGAAAAAAGAAAGATGCTAAAACCCAAAACTAAAAAAAAATAGCCATCTTTAAAGAAATTAAATTATAATCCCAATATTTTTCGAATTCGAGGATTTTTTTCGATTTCGATTTCATTTTTATATTTTATGCTTTTTGAAGACGCACGGGTTTTGAGAAATATAATGTTCGGAAATCAAATTATCTGCATAGAATGAAGCCCTTTACATTCATATAATCAATTTAAGCTATTTAAAATAGTTTTCTCTAATCTTAAGAACAACATCAGGTCAGTAAAGGCCTTTTTAAACCGATATTCAACATAATCAGAATGTAACTGTCGCTCGCTACTACTGTATGGAGTTTCCTTTTTCTTCTCATTTTATACTAATAAACTATGGTTTAATTGTAATCGTCCTAATTAAATTAAGAAAATAACGGGGGTTATAAAATAAATACTGTCACAGTAATTAACATTTAAATAAGGAATGAAATACTGAATACGGATTTATGCATTGATTTATTAAAAACGGATTTATGTAAAAAAGTGAATTAGCTCGATCGGCGATATCTGACCTCAGTCATCGAGCTATGCTTGAGCGACGCTTTTCTATGGCATACTCGTCACTCAAGCATAGCTCTATGACTGAGCAAGCTTCCATAATACGGGCCTTAGACCGAGATAAATAAATAAACTGATATAGGTACGAGTACACGACGAAAAACGGCAAATCGCGTGAAACTAAGCGCGAAATTCAAGCGAAACTTACCGCTGTTGTTCGTAGCTCAAAACCTGAACAGGTCTTTGGGTACCCACACAAACAAGGTCTGATAATGAATAAGTCAAACGACGATTGTTTTTAGGGTTCCGTACCCAAAGAGTAAAACGGGACGCTGTCTGTCTGTCTGTCACCAGGCCAGCCACCAGACCGTATGTCATGAACATAGTCAGACAGTTGATTTTTTTTTACTGCACTTGGCCGGTCTATCCTTCACACCAGTGTGACAGACAGTGGTGTCTATTCAGATGTCACCAAAACTATACTAAACTAATTTAACATGACTAAAAATGACGCCGTCTCTGTCAACACGATCAAAATAATAAGGACGGCAATGTTTTTAGGCCTGTCATTTTAGTTTAGTCTAGTTTTGGCAACATCTATTTAGGTAGATATATAATCTTTGTATTAATCTTCATTTATGTGTAATGTAAATGTATGCCGTATAACGAATGGACATGTGTCTGAATAAACAAACTTTTTATTTTTATTTATTTTAATAGAGAGAAGTGTGAAGGTTAGGCGGTCGTCGGTTTTTATAGTAATAAAAGCCTAAAGGTAGTGAGTAAACCTATCACTTTCGCCACCCATCTACAAAATAATCAGAGAGCTTTCCCCGCGATGTTGTCCTACGCTAAAAGGCACATGCGAAAACATGACCTCACGACATTTAGCGCCGAAAGCTGTGCTAAAAGCAGTCTATCACTTTACATGTTGCTGTACAGTCAGCGTAATATTTATCTAGCTAAGTGTATGATGACGTCATCATGCCGCTGAAAGAAGCTAGCCTATCGCAACTTTCGATCTAGCGATTTTATTAAAACGTAAGGAATGTTCTATTTGTCATGGAGAATATAAAATAACACTTTCCCCGCACCCTTTTTTTAAATCAATAGACCTTCGTTAAATCACATTATCACCTGATGGAAACTGACGATGTGACTGATGATGTATGATAATGATAGTGATTAGTGGGTACAGTACAGACTAAGCGAGCGAGAGCGAGCGAATGCAAGCGAGTGGGATTCGATCAATAATGTTCGCTCCATTTTCTTTTATGTAGCACCGACAACCGCCGGAGCACGGTCAAAGGCGAACGAAGGTCCTCGTTTTGGCTCGCTTGCTTTCGCAATGACGTCCACGTTGGTTCTTTCGCGTTTGTTCGTTAACCTTTGCTTGCTCTTGTCCGCCAAGTCTGTAACCGGCATTATGTAGGTTTAATAGCAAATTCAAATTCAAATTCACTCTTATTGATCACAATTATAACATAACAGATAGATTTATTTATTTATTTATTTATTTATGGACACCCAACAGAAAAAACACATCGCATACAGAGTAAAAAAAAAAAATATATAAAGTGGTCTTAAGTCTAGTGTTTTTCTAAATACAGAGTGCCACAGCATGGGCAAAATTATGGGTCAACTAAACTAACAATGCAAAGACAAACATGAACATAACAGAAATAGGGTAGGTAGTAGAATTAGAAGTAATAAAAATATGAATAAAAGCTAAGGAAAACTAATCAGATAGATAGATAGATAATTTATTCATTTAAACTTTGTAACATAGGATGGTTAGCAATGTCTCAAAGCCTATGTTAGGTTTATCTAGGCACTGGGTTCTCATCTATTTTACCTACTTTAATTTACATATCAATAAATTTGTCTAATAATTTAAAACTAAATAAATTTAAGTCTACATCACAAACCATCTAAAAAAACTCATAAAACATAAACACACTCGTTAGAAATTATTTAGGTAGTCTAGTATTCACGTATACCTAGTTTTAGCTAAAATAGCGAAGGAAGCAAAAAATTATCAACCTACCAAAACTGTCTTATTAGTAAACTTTTGAATTAGTGAATTGGACGAGTAAGAAAACTGACCAGTATGTTCGCTACGTGGTACGCTAACTCTAGGAAACACCACTTGTGTTTTGAAGAGACCCAGTTTGCCAGTGACCGGACTAAACGGCTTCTACATGCTTTCATACCAAAGATTTAAATCCTTTGATTAGGCCCTTTCCGCAGTATGACCACGCCGTGTTTGATGCCAAACGAAGTTTGTTAGCTCATAAACATGTCTTTGTCATTTGATATCAGAGAATTGTGTATTGTGTATTGTGTGTTGTTTTCCTGCGCGGGTTACCAGCGCTGTCAAGCGCCGGTAAGCGCTTATTAGTTTCCAGCTTTCTTTCTGTATACGGCCTAAGGGCGTATCTAATGATTTAAATCTTTGTTTCATACATCATATTTTCATGGTGCTGAGTGTACAAAACTTGCACTGCATACATTAGCATTTCTGAGGAGTCTTCACTGTATAATGTCGTTACGTGCACTTTACGTTAACTTTTGCGATGTGTGACGTGACACACATGATTTATACCTACTTGTACTAAGCCTTGCTGTGTGGTGCTGGCTTAGAATTTTCACCACCCCAACTCTTCTCGTGGGTGTCGTGAAAATGTAACTAAGGGCAGAACAATTCTACCACAGAACTGTGATCCTCAACCCATGCGGGTTGTGCCAATAATCCCCACGCGGGGCCCCTGCCTATGGGCACTACCCCCGATGAGACAAATGCCGATAAATCGCTTATCAGGGGGAAGCCTGCGTGCCTATATATTCTACTAGCTGCGTCCTGCGGCTTCGCACGCGTTGTTCCTATGGAAACGTTTAAAGGTGACTTTTATCGAACGGAAACTGATTTATGAGATAAAAATAAAATATATTTGATTCCAGGATTAGAATTACCTGTATGCAAAATTTCAGCCCAATCCGTTCAGTAGTTTTGGCGTGAATAGGTAACAAACATCCATCCATCCATACATCCATTCAAACTTTGGCATTTATAATATTAGTATTATGTGATGATTATGTATAAAAAAAGACTGATGATGATGTATTAAAATCATCTAGGACACAAACTCTGCTTAGCCAGGACCTCTATAATGTTGTGTAGATAGTCCAGTATTATTTATTTATTAAGATACGCCTTAAACTAAATAGCTTGTGGACTTAGGCAATGGCGTCAATTCAGAAGACGTTAAAACTAAACTAAACTAAGTAATTTAGGATCGAAAAAATAAGGCATTCCTTTTATTTTTGACGGCTTTGAAAGAGTTAGTTCTGTTACGACCTGTCAAATCAGTTTAGTTTAGTTTAGCTTTGACGAAATAAATTGACAACAGTATTCCAAGTCCACTCGGTATTAAAATAGTGATAACCCTTGTCACTGTTCTGGTCCAATAATGTGCATTGAGATGGAATCTTGTTTAAGTACAACAGCGCCAGTTTTATTTTGAAATAGTTCCATCCCATTAAGAACGGCGGAACTATTTTCTGTGATAATATAGACTTTTTTGAAAGCTGGCACGATCTCTTATGTTTTCAAATACTGAAGGGTTAGATTTGTGACGTCATCCTCTTTATTCATATTCCGCCATCCACGTGCCACGTGGATGGCGGAATATGAAAAACGAAAAGAATTGCACCAGCTTTTTAAAAATATACCCATACCAAACCAAATAACAAACTGACGAGCGTCCAAAGCAATTTGAACGGAAACGACTTATAGTCTGTTGTGAACTGGGTTCAGTTTTGCGCGATGTTCCTATGAAAGTCTCTAAACTGGATTATAGTTAGCGTTTTCAGTAAGCTTTTGATTCTACTACCAACCGTAATCTCTGTGTGTATTAGGCTGTATTAGGGTCCCGTTTCCAAAAGGCCCAATGGTACCTAATAAATAAATGAATTAATTTATTTTACACAATAAAAACAACACACTGTCTCATAATGCACACAGATCCCCCAGAAGTAAGACTATTGTATTACAAGACCTGTAACTTTGTTGCCAATAAATAATCTGAATCTGAATCAATCCAACGAGCTATCTATCCACGGTTGTCTGGTAGAGATCGCTCTTGAGCGATAAGACCAATTGTCACATATTTTGTAATGTTTATTTTGTTTGAATTTTTTTTTAAGTGTTCAATAAAGAATTTTCTATCTATCTATCTATCTATCTGTCTGTCCGTCTGTCTGTCTATCGGTCAGCGGGCTGAATATCATGAACCCCGAAAGGTAGACTGTTGTAAGGTTGTAACTGTCACAGAATGCATCTTGCCTAACAAATAAATAAAATGCAAGTGTGCTCCCACACAAAAATCGTGCATTAGGCAATTTCTCCTCTGCGTTTGTCTCTTGAACTAAAATAGATAGACGTCTTGCTATTGCCGCTTTATCAACAAACAATAAAAAAAAAATAAGGCGCCAACATTCATAATAAGAATACCGACAACCAAAGTTAATTGCAACGTGTCGTACTTGGGTATAATTCCAACTAGTATTGATATGGATCAGTTGAGCTACCTGTAATTTATTGCAACAGTCTTCAGTTAGCTCTCTGGTTTCGATTGTAAATACTTGTTTAAATTAATTGATAATAATTTTCTTTTTAAATAAGCGCGTTAAACCTTGGATCGGTGACCGCAGTATGTTGACATTTCCATTTTATCGATTCATATAAAAAACAGTTTTTAGAGTTCCAACTTTCTTCCAACACAAATAAGGTTCATATTTAACACGTTTACATCCGTAATGAATCCGGCAAACTACGATAGTTTTTATAAAAAGAATAGTTTTTAAGGTTTTATGATTTGTACAATGGTACAAAACCGTGAGCGAGTCGACTCAAGTGGGTTATGCTCTATGACCAATTCAACACAGATACGACAATGAATTGGTCATAGAGCATAACCCCCTAGGTATTATTATTACATTTCCAAGAAAATCTCACTCTCAAGGTTTTATGATTTGTACAATGGTACGAAACCGTGCGCGAGTCAACTCAAGGGGGTTATGCTCTATGACCAATTCAACGTCTTACACAATACGTCAAGATATCGGCGGGGAACGGGACAAAACGGGACAAAACTGTATTGGTTTTGTCTCATTCCCCGCCGATATCTTGTCGTATCTGTGTAAGACGTTGAATTGGTCATAGAGCATAACCCCCTAGGTTTTATTATTACATTTCCAAGAAAATCTCACTCGCGGAGCAAAACTCTATTGAAAACTCAAATCCGCTTCTGTTACCGCTTTTCACTGAAAACCTTTAAGGTGTATTATGGTATTCAGTTTTCAGGAAAATCCGTATATTTTCTTCTTTTATCTTTTAAACTTAAATTAATATCTGTAAGACTGTTTGCAACAATCTGCAGTTAGCTCAATTGTTTCAATTGTAAATACTAGTTCTAATTTATTTTTAAAGATCTTTTAAATATTTTAATCAGAAACTAGTAAAATAATAATACATGAATAATAATTCTAACAACAATATCAATACCTACATATTTGTTTTCGTGCTCGATCGAGATTAAATAATAAATAAATAAATAATGTTAGACCATTCACACAGCAAAATCTAGCCCCAAGCTAAGCTGTAGATAGGAATATCAGGTACGTCATATTTATTTTTTAAGGATATAATTTATTGTACATAGTATGCATCCAGAACAAACTGAACAAACATCTACGGATAATACAAACATTTGTCCCAAAGCGGGAATCGAACCCGCAACCTCCTGCGTCGTAGGCGTACCTTCACCCGCCATGCCACAGAGGTTCAAATTCAATTGGTTCCTTTGTTCCTTTAGTAAAATCTCATTGGTGTCATTTCAGTTGTTGCCAAAACTAAAATAAACTAATTTAATAGCACTAAAAATTTTGCCATCTCTTTCTTAATGCTCAAAATAAAAAGGACGCCGTCACTTTTAGTCCTGTCAAATTAGTTAAGTTTAGTTTTGGCGACATTTGAATTTACACTATTAGATCTTACATTAGGTAGTTTTAAGAGTCAACTTTCCACCCTTCTAAAATATTTCAGTACTGTAATAACGACAACAATCGGTCTTGAATCAGCCCACAGGGTTTCGTACAATCAGCTTATCTCGAACATTTTCCCATCGGCTCACAAAAGGAACATGATAAATCCCGGGTATATGAAACTGAAGCGTAACGTGAACGTATGAATACTCGTAATACTGGCTGTAAAAATACTTTTGGAGGCTTTAATAATAACTTGACTTATTTATTTAGATTAGGTGACATTGGTGTCTATTCAGATGTCGCCAAAACTTAACTAAACTAATTTGACAGTACCAAAAATGTTGCTGTCCCTACCATAACGATCAAAATAATAAGGATGGCATCATTTTTAGTCCTGCCAGATTAGTTTAGTCTAGTTTTGGCAACATCTGAATAAACACCATTATTATTTCAAAAAATAATCACAGCAATAATATATGCGAAAATTTGGATATATGGATGGATGAATGGATGTTAGTTACCTCTTCACGCCAAAACTACTGAACGTATCGAGCTGAAATTTTAGCACATAAGTAATTCAAATCCTGGAATCAAGCGTAGGCTACTTTATATCCCGTCAGGGATAGAAAAACGGTATTCTGATAAACTGCTTCGACAGGCTAGAAATTAAATATACGTACCTATTATATCCCACTAGCATTTGCCCGCGGCTTCTCACGCTCTATTCAAGTAGCTATGTCCGTCCCCGGCATACCATTTACCTCCCTGCCAAATTTCATTAAGATTCGTTCAGCTGGGAACGAAATAAAAACTATCCTATGTCCGTCTCCTGGTTCTAAGCTACCTCCCCACCAATTTTCAGCCAAATCGGTTCAGCCGTTCTTGAGTTATAAAATGTGTAACTAACACAACTTTCTTTTATATATAGATTATGAACTTGATTAGTTAAACATCCAATTGATAAATGGATCCCGTAGTTCACGTGCTAGCCTTTTTGCCGTCAGTCGCAGGCCGCCCAAGGCGCATCTCTAATATCGCGCGTGGGTGGCGTAGGGCGGCGCAGCGTAGGGGTTAATTACCCCTTCAGAAATCTACTTTTTACATAACACATAAGAATAGAATAGAATAGAATATTATTTTGATTGTAATATTTTTTTCATATGAAATAGACTTTTCTTCAATCGCAATTTTACCTGATAGAAAGCGAAGATGCGGCCGACGATGTATCACGAAGGTCTAGAAGATGGCTACTCCGGACCACATTCCGAAACACAATAGAGTTGCCTCACGGACTGGCCCAGTCCGGAGGGTGGTGACAAGCCACGGCCGAAGCCTATCACCAGAGGGTACCGCTCTTAGCACCACCCAGAGGACAAGTGTAGGGTAACAGATGGTCAAAACCTACGGACGTGAGCGATATTGTCCCCCAAAATTTAATCAACAAACATGGCTTAAAATAAAAAACAAAGCATCTGTCGATTATAGTCACAAAACGGTCTCTGTCTCAGCAAGAGCTGGTTGTAAATACGTTACAATCAACGCTGGTCTTCCGACAAAGCCATTTGGTGACGTCACTTAAAATAATTTAACAATCTGCAACTGGTAAAAGTTATAGATTATATCAGTCTTTCGATACACAGTACAACTGATTAACAGTTAACATATCATATGCTTATAAGATACCACAAACTGTACGACGGATTTTAAAACTTCCTGTGTTAAACGTTATAATTATGATAAAATAGGTGGCGCTGTCATATTGTCACTATTTATCAAGCTGTTTAGGTAGTATAAATTTACTTGTCTAAGTGCTTATTTTGTAAGTCTAAAGAAATAAACGATTTGACTCTGACTCTGAATTTGGCTCGGGTATGCAACTTGACCGGTTGCATAGAACTCGCGCTGTATGGAATTGCTGATACAATGCACTGCGTCCAATACTCACAGACCGCCACCTGTCACTTCACTTAATTAGATAAATCATCATTAGCATCATGTACGGTGTGCAAACATGGTCACTCACCAATGCTCCGAAATCTCGGTGTCTGCCAAAGAGGAGCGCAGCATTCTTAGAGTTAAGGCGCATACCCGAGCCAATATGACAGCGCCACCAATTTCATCATATTATTACGTTTAACATACGAAATTTTAGAAATCCATCCTACAATTTGTGTTATCTATTGTAAGCTATTTTTTAATAACTCCTTAATAGTATATTTTATTTTATTAATTTTATTTTAACAATATTCAGGAAATTAACAGCTAACTTAATAAATAAGTATAGTGACTAAATACTGAAGGCTAATTAAAAAATTCCACAAAAAGCGACTAAAATAATACTAATTTAAACAAAGTTACAAGACGACTACTTATAGGTGAGAAATTCCTACTAATTTTGTTTTAACAAATTACTTAATTACGAAGATAAACAAGAAGATGCATCAAAAAATTTACCACTCACTATTCTTTTTATTTTAGTTTTATCTTATATAGTTTGGTAAGAGATGCGAAAATAGAGTTTGGTGGCCAAAAAGCGCAACTTCGTATCTCTGCCTAAGCTTTACAAAATGAAACTATTACAGAGGCATTAATAAATACCTTTTAATAGATACCAACTGTGCGTTAGATTTTTAAAACTTCCTGTGTTTATCGAAATAATAAGACAAAATAAGTGGGGCGCCACTTTCACTAGTGTATGCGCCTCAAATTAAAATAAATAAGTGTGTAATAAAATATAGGGACCCCAACTGAAAACCAGCACAGTACTGGGCAAATGCCGTATACTGCAAAATGCTGAGCTAGGGTCCCTTTTTACTCAATATATTGTTAGATTTAAGTACCTACTGATAAGTTCTATTTATCTTGTTAATTATTATCTGTGGTATTGTAAGTACCATTCCTATTGTATTGGGTAAAGAAAACAAATTTGTATTTTATGACATGGAGCACTCGGCGAAAATCTTTCAAAAATCAAGTTTTATTTGTTTTAAGTCAGTCATAAACTGCTTTTTAAGAAATTTCTTTAACTCCTATTTTAAGTATAAATTTGTTATTATTGTCTTATTATCATTAAGTTAATTCCTTAGAATGTTGTGACCACCTATCATAGGTTTATGTATTAGAACAATAATTACTGCCATTACATTAAGTTATATTAATATATTATATTATGTATACTGTTGGTGAACCTTTATAGAATAAAAAAAAGACGACCCAAATAGCGAACGTAGCTATGAAGTCTGCCAAATTGAAATAGGACTGGGCTGTGATGGCTTTTCGTCTAGAGTTCTTCCGGCATTCGACATACGTGGATACGTATCACAGACTGGGGTCTTAATAGGCGAAGACCGTGTGGGTCTTCCACACGGTCTTAGGCGGATACATATTTTTTCTTTTGTTGATTACAAAAATAATGATGGTGATATTGCCAGTTACAGTTCTGCGTGTCGTCACACCTATGTATTATGAATAATTGTTTTTTCAAAGTGTTCTGGTTGTTTTCTATGCATAATTATTATTATCTATCCATGTAGTGTATTGTATTAAGTATATCAGTTATTAAGTACCCATAACACATGCTCTGCTAAGCTTAATAAATAATGTTGGACACAATTCACACAGCATTATCTAGCCCCAGGCTAAGCATAGCTTGGGTTATGGATAGTAGATAACTGATATACATTATACAATAAACTATTATATATAGATAGATATTTTTTGTTATACATAGAAAACATCCAGAACGCCCTGAATAAATAATAAAAAAAATCTGCAGATCGTGCACACATTTGTCCCGAGGCGGGAATCGAACCCGCAACACCCTGCGTCGCAGACGGACCTTCGCCCACCGCGCCACAGAGGTCGTCAAAAGCTTAGGGCTAGATAATAATGCTGCGTGAATAGTCCAGCATTATTTATAACTAGCTGCGCCGAAAAGGGTGATTTTCCTCCCACGGGAACTGATTTATGAAAATAAAAAGTAGCCTGTTTGATTCCAGGATTAGATCGGGCAGTAGTTTTGGCGCGAAGAGCTAACAAACATCCATCCATCTATCCATCCATACATCTGTACATCCATACAAACTTTCGCATATATAATATTAGTGTGATATTTTATTTTTAATCAGAATTGTTTGGGACTCTAACCTATTAGGTAAAGAACGGTAAGCACAATATGTCCAATTATTGATAATCAACCAGTCAGTTCTTCAACTCACGTAGCCTTTTTTGCCGTCAGTCGCAGCCCAAGGCGCATCTTTGATCGACCTCGCGTAGGCAGTATAGGGCGGCGTAGGGCGGCGTAGGGTGGCATTGGGCGGGCATAATTACCCCTTTACAAACTTGCCTCTGCTTTATTGTGGTATTTTTATAAAGGCATCCTACATTTTTGATTGGGTCATTGTCATTGGTGTAGTAAGCTGTCGCTTTTGTTCACAAATTGTGAAAGTAAAATTATTTGCCTCATTCTTGGGATTGTACTTTATTTTATACTACCTCAACCTCAACAGCCTATATTGGTCCACCGCTTAACGCAGGCCTCCCCCTAATAAGCGTCTTATTGGCGTCTGTTTCATGGAGGGTAATGCCCATAATCCCCACGCTTGATATGTGGGTTGGGGATCGCAGGTGGTATAATTGTTATGCAGGAGGCGCTGGTGCACGCTGGAGCCGTGTGGTGCTGGTTTACAATTTGAACACCCCCAACTCTTCCCGCGAGTGTCGTAAGGCGACTTAGGGATATCCACCGAGATCAGACAACAGCGCCCTTGCAGAGCAAATCTACCACTGAACTAGATCCCCAACCCTCATGCCTAGCATGGGGATTATGAGCACTACCCCCCATGAGATAAAAACCAATAAAGCACTTATTAAAGGGAGGCCTGCGTCCAGCGAACAATACAGACAGTTGTGATTGAGGTACGTAAAATAAATGAACACTTTCAGTGCCTATGACTCTCGTATGTTGTATCGTGGGTTAAACCGCAGAGGCTGAGGAGTGATTAGGTTAACCCTCGATCGCGTTTTGTTCTTACCACCACACTTATACTTTTTCGCATAGGAAGCCAGGATATCACCATGCTTGTGCTAGCAACATATTGTCAAAACATAATGGAAATACAGAAATACAATTGATTGGTATATCAATTTACATGTCAGGTTTGTTTGATTTGATTGTCAGGTAATGTATCTATCTTAATGTACCTACATACTTATGTTTTAAAATATATTTTGTTAAGGTGACGACGGTGCGGTACCTCAAATGTAACAAATAACAAAGTAAAAAAAATATTTCGTATTCCCAAAATCAAAAGAAATGCAAGATGAGATATTTCGTGAATCAATATTCAGATGGCGTGGCGGCGGCAAAAAGCATCGCTTGGGATAATCCGATCAAAATGATTTAGTTAGTATGTTTAGGAGCGTGGTAGAAAGCAGATAAAACTGTTTAGTTATAAACACGCATTTTGTCTCACGAAATAAATTTGTATGACGTAATTGGTAAAACATCCTCGTTGGAAAGAAAACTTAAGCAATTTACTTTACAATTGTACTTCAAAATCGTTATTTATCTCAGAATCTGTGATAGCCTCGAACTCCATCACGTAGCGGCGGCGTTACTGCACACTCTTAAAAGAAAGTAGTCATATTTGGTTGAAACCATTTCGAACTGATTCCAGGGTGGTTGTACATTTTATTATACATCTGTATTGTATTGAGTAATGTGACGTATTAGCATTTACTCAGACAATGTTGAGTATTGAGAAACATTTACTTTCTTTCTTACTTACCTGAAATTCCGACTCAAGGCATTATTCCAGGCATTTCGATTTTAAACTCTGTAGCTATCAGAATTCAGTTCCCGGAGATCGGATTCCACTCAGTAAATGCAAAGGAACTAAGGGAGGACGATTGGTCTACGCCCCGTCGATTTTCCCTAATCCGCCGTCTCGAAGAAAAACGACGTATTAAATAAAATACACTTATTTCTTCTGCGTCATGGTGATCATGTCTTAATTCCGTGATTGATGATAATGATGATATTTCAAAGGACTCACGATGACGCCGTGCATTTAGCGCTTTTCTTACCTTAAATATCTATAATATATTAATCGTACATAAAGTTTGAACATCCTTCCTGCTTCTGCTCACGACGTCTTTAGCCAGCCTGGATAAAAAGCCTCAACGTTTGTTACATTTTTTTTTTCATTCAATAAATAAGACACACGCCGCATATAATATTCTTAAAATTACAGTTTATTATAGGTATTTATTATACATACACCAATCAAGATGCCACTTGAAACATTATAAAAAAACATAAACATTATTATGTACATACCTACAGGTTTCATATTTGTATCTTTTATAAATCTAAGACTGATTAGTAAAGAGGTAGGTACTAAAGACTCACTATCGATCTTGTTTTGAAAATAAAACAGTATCGCAGACCTAATATTTCGGCTATTATTGCGAAATTCAGCCTGAAATCTGATTTCGAAAATTCTATTATAGTCTAAATAACTTTGAACCAGTAAATATCGCAGAACATACATAGAGTAACCCCTATGTATGTATGCAGTATCTATTGATTTAACAATCAATAGATACTGACGTTCCTCACACCCCGGTGCCATCCACCTCATCCAACGATGATCAAACCGTCATGTTACACCCTATATGTGTATTTGTTCATCTACAATGACACTTTATTAATATTTTAGTCCAATCTATCTATTACTTTTGGCAATGTTTGCAAACAAACATAAGTTTTCACTAACTTTACTTTAATAACAGTTGTATAGACGTAAAAACCGTCGTGTGTATAGCCCGTACCCTTGTTGCTTTGGTAATAAACTTGATTTGCAAACGGTACATTGAGTTTCAATGCGATCTTAGAAAGAGCATTAAGAAACCACATTTTCATTCGCTTTGGAAAAGTTGAAAACCGTCTCAAGTAGATTTAAACTATTACAAAATATTTTTATAGAGAAAATCAAGATTCCAGACATTCTTGGAAAAACATTTTAATTTATTTTTATTCTTGTTTCTTGGAAAAACTGTGTGTAATATGAATAACAAAACCTAAAAACTAAAAATTAAAATAATAAGAACAACTCCCACGCAAGAAGGGCTTTTTATAAACAAAAAACTTACAGCTCACATTCGGCTAAAATTAACCCTTGAGAGTAACGTCATTAATTATAGAAACGTTTTGATATTCTACGAGAGATGAGATGAGAAGAGATGAAATAAAGTATAAATTAAGGGACGTCAAAAGTGTCGATCAATAAATCTATCAATCTCTCAAACAAAGCGCACTGCACGCAGTATCTGCCGTTTCTTTGATCTATGAATTTTACTTGGAAATTCTGTGACGATTGAAATGTAAAGTGATTGGTTAACAGAATTGGACCCCCGTTCAAGGCTTAGGAAGCCTCGACCGGTGCGTCCTTAATAAATTATTTAGTGACGTAGTCGATGACGTTTTGATTTAATAAGTCGAGAGGGCCTTTGACGAGCGTTAATGTAGGGTTAAGCCTAATTGATTGCGTTGTAGTGACGTTCTAACTACACTTGTGGTAAGAGATGGCATGGCGCTTATTTGAATCCCACTTAAATAATGCAGTAAGTTTGGTGACCATAAAAATTAAACAAAAAAACAACTAGTAAGAGCTACCTACTAAGAAGTATTTCCTTAATCCTGACTTAGTATAATAATAATTTATTTAAAAACTTCTTATGTCAAATGTATAACATAAGACTAATAACAACATTCAAACTATAAATTACGTGTGCCTGAATAGGTAAAACCTGTATCTCAGGCAAAATGGTAAATAATATCCATAATGTATTGTTAATTATATATAACACATTAGTTAGGGAAAGACCAATTTTCTCTTCAGACTGTCTCGTAGAGCTGTTTAATTTTTAAGTTTAGTCATAGTACTAGTTATATTTGTTCTGTATTTTACTTTCCCTCTGTGTTGTGTGTCCCTATGTGTGTGCTAAATAAATGTCTATTCTATTCTTCTATTCTTAAAAACATATTTTTTAACAAAACAAATATTGTGTTTTTTACACAATATCGGCAAAAAAGAACAATCAAAACACAATCAATTCTAAAGCTCCTAAACTAAGCAGTTCCGAAGCATTGGCTTCCTAACACGTAACGAATTAATTAGTGACGTACCTAGGCGATGACGTTACCATTCAATGAGTCGAGAGTGCCTTTGACGAGCATCAATTCAGGGTTAAGTCTAATTGATTATTTGATAGTGATGATCTGACCATTATTGTGGTTAGGGATGGCATGGTAGAAATTATATTTTTGCAGTATTATTGTCGGTTTAATCCAGTTTTCTCTCATGACAATTCTTAGCTTAGCTACTTATAAATCAATCAGGTTTAAAGCAAAAGTCATTAAATCTCAATAGGAGGGTAAATCAGCTGCTTTTAAAACATCGCTATAATTAGTCGAGCTAAGAGTAAGCCGTAAACTATGTTAGTATGTACTCTAAATTTGGTTAAAGAACGATATCAGAATATTAAATTCAGCTTTTGCAGTTTTTTTGTCTTGGTTATATGTATTTATATTAATGTGAAGGGTGTTTTTGATATTTATTTAAGTTTATTTTGAAATAATCACTTTCAGTGCCTATGACGCGCATTTTTGTAAATAGATATCCCTCAACCTCAACCTCAGCAGCCTGATCCACGGCAAGAATAAGGGTGGTGCAAATTCTAAGCCAGCAACACTTAGCTATATATTATCTCATGGATGCCCATAATCCCCACACTGGGTATGCCGGTTGGGGATCGCAGTTTGATGGTATAATAGGGTATATGATTTTTTTTATAATCGATTATTTAGGTTAATAAATAAACGAAAACGAATATAACACCCAAAAAAAATTAAATTATTGAGGTAAAAAACGAAAAGTAAAACTACACTCAGTTTCGGGTGATAAAAACGCTGCCATGTTAGCCATTGCATTTTATGACGTCACGGATCATCGAGTTCCATAATTATGTAAACTCAAAGTCTAAACTTCATGCCCATACAAAAATGTTCAAGTATGACGTCACGTTTCACGTACCTATAGCGTTGCATTTAGAGATTTTGCTGTTGAGACTTAAAATATCTACTTTTCTTTTTTTTTTTTCTTTTTACAATAAAAACATCATAAAATACAAAAATAAATATACAGATATATTTCTATATCACTAGAGAAAACGTAAAAATAAAATTAGCTTTTTTGAAGTCACACCCTATTGTATAATTGTTTGAATAGACCAAATCTAATCAAACCAAACACTTTATTTCCATAGGTACAATAAATGTGTGTCTTTCGCCGGTTTCTCGAACGCTAATCAAATCCTAAATCAGTTGACAAGTTAAGTAACTTGAAACACTGTTAGAGAAGGTTACATACTGACACGGGCATAAAAAGTAAGGGTTGCATATTATTGATTGGATTTAAATGATTAATTTACGAGAAAAATAAACTAATCACAAGCATTATCAGGATTATTATCATGGTGGTAAGTCGACGTGGCTGACGATGCTTACGATATATTAAGCTGATCAAGAAGACACCACTTCACTTGTATCTTCAAGAGACCCTGGCTGCAAGAAATTCCCTATCGTGTTATAATATAGGGGCCGTGTGGTGCCGGCGGCATAGAATTTGCACCACCCTTCTCTTCCCGCGGGTGTCGTAAGAGGCGACTAAGGGATATTTGCCGGGGGGTGGGCAGCAACGCCTCCTGTTGAACAATTCTGTCACCAAACTGCGATCCCCAAACCGTATGCCCAGCGTGGGGATTATGGGCTCTACCCCCCATGAGATAACAGCCACCAAAGGCGCTTATAGGAAGGCTTGTGCGTTCAACTGTGGACCAATATAGGCTGTTGAGGTTGAGGTTATAATATACGGCCCGCCCTAGCCGGTTGCACCGCCCGCATCGGCTTAACAGATAGGGCTTTTGTGTTTTTATATTTGAAGAAATTCAGCTAGCTGATTCTTTTTAACCTGTTTATAGTCTTCGTTCTAGCGAGGGAATGGGTTGGGGATTTTTTACCTGAAATGATATAGAATAACTTGTAGATAGTTTCGATTCTGATGTCACTTCAACGGTGCGTTGGAGAATCGGAATACATCACACTTATATTATAAACGCAAAAGTTTGTATGGATGTATGGATGGATGTTTGTTACCTCTTCACGCCAAAACTACCGAACGGATTGGGCTGATATTTTTCAAACAGGGGGAATACAGACTGCTGGTAATCTTGTAATTTTTATCCCATAAATCAGTTCCCGTGGGATAGAAATCACCCTTGAACATAGGAAGTTTCCATAGGAAGAACGCGTGCGAAGCCGTGGGGCGGAGCTAGTTAAGTATATTTCTCAGTATATTTCTCAATTTATTTTGTTTCAGGTTTTGAAGAAGCGTCTAACTGTTTACTTGAAGGAAAAGTAAAACTGAAGTCTCCAAACAATTAAGGTAAGAAAATAGATTGCAAATTAAAAATTAGGAACCGTTCTCCTTTTGAAGCAAAAGCTAGAGTCTGTATTGATATTTATGTAATTTATGTCATTTTTCCTAAATTAAAAAGCGGTGTATATAATACCCTATTTTTAATTTTAAGAAAAGTATCCGAGAGTACAAAAACAAATAGAAAGCCTTTTCGAATAACGACCACACAGGCCACGGGAAACAAAAAACGCTCTACTCACCCGGTGAAAATCGAGAAAATTCTAAAATTACCTAAAACTCTGGAATGTCTTTGACGCTGATGGAATTACGTCAGTAACAGGTAGCACCGTAACTTCCGGCCAGCGGAAATGGCGAACAGAAAAGTGTGGGTAATTCTGTTACCGTGTAACATCAAGATTGGTCCGCGAAATAAGGAATACCATAAATAATGTATGTATATGATTAGTAGATGTTCTCAAATGTCAGAAGGTAAGAAAATATAGGTTTACAAAACATAGAACTAAGTAAAAAAGGGAAATAACGTCTGTTTAAGGTTTCTCGAAAGTGAAAGGTGCAACTAGGTGCAATTAGGTCCGGTGCAGTGCCAGCTGTGCCGTATGGTGCCTGCTTAGAATTTGTACTATCCCAGCTCCCGCAGGTGTCATAAGAGGCGACTGAGGGATATCCGCCTGGGGCAGACAGCAGCGCTTTCTGCAGAACTATTCTACCATCGAACTGTGATTCCAAATGCATGCACAGTGTGGGGATTATAGGCAATATACCTCCCATGAGATAGACGCCAATAAAGCGTTTATCAGGGAGAGGCCTGCGTCCAGCAGTGAATTAATATAGGCTGTTTAGGTTAAGGTCCGGTGGCGTATATTGAAATGCAACTTCAGTACGTCTTCGCTGGCTTTAGAACTTCGCCGTCAAGACAAACTCACTGACCTTTTTTGGGCCGATGCCCGTGGCGGATGCATCGGGCAAACGTTGTGAAGTGTCTGGGTGCAATTATAATTATACACACCCCTTTCAGTCATAGAGTCGCCACAAGCGTCAATCCCTCCCCTGCTTTGCGGGGTTGGGCGGACTTCGCTAGGAGTAAGTTAATAAAAAAATAATAAGTTAACGTTGAGGAACCCCGTCTTTAGCGACAACCATTTTTTTAGTATAAAAACATAGTTTGTCGTATTTATTATGAATGTAAGCAGGTTAACTACGAACCTAATTTGTGTTGGAAGGACATCAATGTTTCATCCCTTAATGAGGGGCTTCATCAGGGTGAGTGCGGATCAAGTCGCACCTGCCCTGCATCCTTACGCACATTGTGGGCTAGTTGACACAATGCACGGGTCATAGGCGCCTGATAAAATCCCTCGACAACCTTGGTGTTCTTCGAACGCAAACAAGGTTCGTAGTTAACCCACTTACAAACATCATTTGTTAACCATAATCTTGCTGACGGATTACCTGTAACAGTTTCTAATAAGATCGCATTAGATCCGCTCTGCTGGTCTAACACTGGGTCTATTGAATGTGTAATACACCTACCTTTACCTACAGGTACAAGAAATGCGGGCTCTCTGCCAACTTAAGATAGTAGGCCAGAATATACGATGGAGTAAAAATAATGTACGAAGCTTGAACGTTCACGTTCATAGCTATGAATAGTCTCACTATCACACTAATATTATAAACTAGCTTTTGCCCGCGGCTTCGCACGCTCTATTCAAGTAGCCTATGTCCGTTCCCGGGATACCGTTTACCTCCCTGCCTAATTTCATCAAGATTCGTTCAGCCGGGAACGAAATGAAAACTATCCTATGTCCGTCTCCTGGCTCTAAGCTACATCCCCACCAATTTTCAGCCAAATAAGTTGAGCCGTTCTTGATTTTAAAAAGTGTAACTAACACGATTTTTTTTATAATTATCCTCACCTTGGTCACATATTTATTTTGTTAATTATTTTCAGTTTATTGTTAATGTGTTCTTATTTTGTAACAATGTATGTATTTAATCTTCATATTTGTTCATTTATATTGTGTGTATTGTGGTGGCAAATAAATGATATGTCTATGTCTATATCTATGTCTATATTGGTCCACTGCTGGACGCAGGCCTCCCCCTGATAAGCGCCCTTAGGCTGTTATCTCATGGGGGTAATGCCCATAATCCCCATGCTGGGCATGCGGGTTGGGGATCGCAGTTTGGTATTAGATTTTTTCTGCAATAGGCGCTGGTGCCCGCCTCCGGTAAATATAATTAAGTACAGATTTATTCTGACCGTACATGGCCACCTAGTCATTCCTCTAATAACCCATTCAACCCTAAGTTTACAGAGTAGCTGCATTGTGCACAGGTATTGTACCGCCTTAACCCTTGAATACACCTCAAGAGATCAGAAGCTTCAATGCACTGAATACCACGTGCAAATAATATTAATATGTAATATTACTGCGCCCCCGCAGAACAAATCTTTCACCAAACTGCGATCCCCAACCCGCATGCCCAGCGTGGGGATTATGGGCATTACCCCCCCATGAGTTAAACGCCAATAAGGCGTTTATCAGGGGGAGGCCTGCGTCCAGCAGTGGACCGATACAGGCTGTGGATGTGGAATATTACTGGACGTTTCACAAGGGATTTTCATCATTATTTTAAGAAACCTAGCTTTATCCACCCTATGTGGATACGAATAATAAAAACCTCAATCTCAACCTTAACAGCCTGTATCGGTCCACTGCTGGACACAGGCCTCCCCCTGATAAGCACCTTGCCAGCGTTTATCTAATGGGGGGTAATGCCCATAATCCCCACGCTGGGCATGCGGGTTGGGGATCGCAGTTCGTTGTTAGAATTGTTATGTAGGGGGCGCTGCTGCTCGCCCTCGGTGGATATCCCTAAGTCGCCTCTTACGATACCCACGGGAAGATATGGGTAATAATAATTAATAATTAAGTTTGTTTTAAATAAGTATAAACCAATTTCAATTAAGTATATGTTTTCTCATAGATGCCAGTGTCAGAATCAGAACTGAACTAAGTTTAAAAGGGACCACACGGGAAGCACCAGCTATCAAATAAAAGATCATCAAAATCGGACCACCCAGTCAAAAGTTCTGAGGTAAATATTAAAAAATACAGTCGACTGAGAACCGTAAGTTCTCAATTAAACTGTATTTTTTTTAAGTCGGCTTTTTTTAATCGATCATTCCGTTTAGGTAATTCAAAACCGAAAAAAAATCCACAAAATTTTAAATTATTGAGGTAAAAAACAATAAGTAAAATGCTGTCAGTTTTTAATGATAAAAATGCTCCCACGTTGGCTCTTGCATTCTGTGACGTCACGTTTCACCGGATCACCTTTGTCAACTCAAAGTCAAAGCTTCATGACAATACAAAAATGTACAAGTATGACGTCACGGTTTGACTGCCAATAGCGTTGCGTTTAGAAGTTTTGCGATAGAGATTTAAAATAATCTACTTTTCAATTATTAAATATATCAAAAACTATAAAAATAAATATACAGATACCTTTATTTCTATATCATTTTGAAGTCACATGCACCGGAATAACACTCTACTTCACTACTGTTTGTTTGATAGATGTTCCCATGGAAGAGAAATACCTTCACCTTATTTTCATAGAAAAACGTGAGGGCAGAAACTAGTCACACTATCACATCACACTAATATTATAAATGCGAAAGTTTTCATAGAAAAACGTGAGGGCAGAAACTAGTCACACTATCACATCACACTAATATTATAAATGCGAAAGTTTTCATAGAAAAACGTGAGGGCAGAAACTAGTCACACTATCACATCACACTAATATTATAAATGCGAAAGTTTGCATGGCTGTAAGGATCGCTGTTTGTTACCTCTTCACGCCAAAACTACTGAACAGATCGGGCTAAAATCTTTACATACAGGTTATCATAATCCTGGAATCAAACAGAGGCTATATTTTATTCCATAAATCAGTTCCTGTGGTACAGAAATCACCGTCAAACGTTTCCATAGGATCAACGCTTTCGGAGCCGACAGGTAATTACTTATAGAGGTATTTACATTTTATGTACCTAATTATACCGTGTCCATTTTGAATGAAGCATAAACGTAAACAAACAGACCATACTTAACCTAAAATTCACTTTGTTGGCGCGTCCTTTTATGTGTTTTACATTACTTGTCGATTTTAGATCCTCCCTTCAATATAAATACCTCGACACCAAGCAAGTGAGATTTTGTTATTTGTGTCGTATTTTGTTTACTAACATGCTTCATTCAAAATGGATAAACCATAAGTTTCACTATAGACCGGGCTGGGCACAAAATGAATGGAGAGAGAGAAGGACGTCGTTAACTGGTTAGGATTATTTTACTCGTTTACATAGTTTTATTTTTCGTTCAAATATTCCTCAATCGTGAAGTAAGCTTTTGTGGTTACTAAAATCTAAAAAAAAAATTACCCGAAATTACCCGTGCCATAATGCTATACCGTCTCAGTTCTCAGCTTATCAAGCTTTTCAACAAATCCGTGATGATACAAACTCTTACAAACCTGTCGGTAAGCATGTTCTATTAACTTGGGTTCCGTACAAAGGGTTCCGCGCTCTTCATAACGCTTTTTAATCAAGTTCAAGGTTTGGGTTTAATTGGCCGTTGGCTTTTAATCGTCGGGTTAAATAAGTTAGGGGTGGTTAAGGTCAGGTGATTCGACTTAGTTGTGGTTTAGAAATGACTCTATCATTATTCTCAAGAAATATTGTAGACTACTATAATAATAATAATAATGCTGGACAATTCACACAGCATTATCTAGCCCCAAGCTAAGCAGAGCTTGTGTTATGGGTACTAGATAACTGATATACATAATACAATACACTACATCGATAGATATTTTTTATTATACATAGAAAAACATCCAGAACGCCCAGAACAAATGTCTGCAGATCGTACACATTTGTCCCGAGGCTCCTGCGTCGCAGGCAGACCTTCGCCTACCGCGCCACAGAGGCGTCTAACTAGTAACACAATAGTCTAAAATGCTCGTTCTGGCGTCGAGTTTGATATATATTTACCAGTAGTAAGTAGAATCATTTTAATAATGAGCTAAATTTTACAATTGTATTAAATCTTTCAAAAAATCAACAACAAGTAAATAACTGGGTGGTGGTGTCTGCGACACGGTTTTTACTAAAAACTACTGCGGGCATCATCGAATTCCAATATTTATATTAACCATGTAATTCGTTACAAATAAATAAATTGTTTAAACTTCTTTCTTTCTTTAAAAATACACGCCCCGGGATACATGTTTGATAGATTTAGGAGACTAATATCAAAAACGAATAATTGTATTGTATTTATTTATTTCAGATAATAAAAATCCATAGCACAAAACAAAATAAATATAAACATGTCAATTAAATCAAAATTTAAAATAAGTTAAAGTTAGAATCACATTAGCTAAAAATAACAATAATGACTTGGCATAATAATGTCCAATCGTATAAAAATGACGAAATATATGAATAAATGATTCTAAATTAAAATACGGAACCCTGAAAGGTCATCAACGGACACTTTGTGTGCATTTCTGAAATGGTTTATTTGTTTTTTTATGTCTACCTACTTACTACTTACGATTATATCTACATTCTATATAAGGTAGTTGACAAATGCCGTAATATTAGCTTTACTGATATATTTCATAAAGAAATACTAAAAGGCATCAACAAGACAAACAAAATTAAAGTAATTTAGTTAACAAAGGGCCACGTCGTTTGTGAACAAGTCAAAGAAGTGTCGAGTCTAAGCTTGCGAAGGGTCTTTATAAATAACTAGTTTCTTACGTTTAAGAGTTATTTCTATCCCACGGGAACTGATTTATGGGATAAAAATTAATTTTGTTTAACTTTTGACTGGGTGGTCGGATTTTCATGATTATTTTTTTGTGTGAAAGGTGGGGCTTCTCGTGTGGTCCCATTTTAATTTGGTTTAGTTCTAAAAATGGGATCTATGAAAGTCCATGAAAAAACTATAAAAATTGAAGTCGGTTTATAGTTTTTTGAAACAAAATTAATTTGACATAACATTAAATATTTTTTTTATTTGGCATGTCTTTTTCCTGTGACTGACTCACGAAAAGTTTTCAAACAATCCCACAGAACTCCAGCTACCTAATGACCTGTTATAAAAAGAAAAATATTCTTTGTAACAATGTAACAAGGAAAATTAAATAATCCGATTTGAGATAATCTGGGAGATGAAATCTTTTCATCCCTCACTTTTCACGTGAAATACGAAAAAGGTACAAAAAAAATATAAGGTTTGTCTACCTAATTCGTAATGACGTAAGTCTTATCAAAAGAGGAGAACCTACAAAAGCGAAAGAATTTTATTTGGAACCAGATGTGATTTTGCCAGCATAGAATTAACTTTTTAACCAACTTCAAAAAAAGGAGGAGGTTATCAATTCGACTGTATTATTATTATATTTTTTTTGTTTGTTACCTCAGAACTTTTGACTGGGTGGTCCGATTCTCATGATTATTTTTATATGAAAGCTGGTATTTCCCGTGTGGTCCGATCCTATTTTAATTTTGTTCAGTTCTGAGAACGTGATCCATAAAATTTCATGAAAAAACTATAATAATTAGTCTGTTTATAGTTTTTTAAAACAAAATTAATTATGCATAGGTTTTCAAAGCAAAGGTAAGCTAAAGCTGTTATAGCGGATTATTAATCCGCTATAACATTAGCTATCTGCCAGTGTAAGCCCGTCAAATCGGTTTAACCACTTTAAAGATTAGCTTAAACCATCAAACAGACATTAAAAAGGCAAAAATTTATATACTATATTATGTGTTTGGGTATAACATGGCTGGCTTAGAATTTGCACGACCGCGCGACCCCAAATCTTCCCGCGAGTGTCGTAAGATGCGAATAAGGGATATCCACCGGGAGGCAGGCAGCAGCGCCTTCTGCAGAACAATTATACCACCAAGTTGTGATCCCCAACCCTCATGCCCAGCGTGGGGATTATGGGCACTACCCTTCATGAGTTAAACGCCAATAAGGCGCTTGTCGGGAAGAGGCCTGCGTCCAGCAGTGAACCAATACAGGCTGTTGAGGTTGAGGTTGAGGTATGTGTTTTGGTATAAGTACTTAAGTACCATATATAACGTCACCAATCCAAGCTCAATGTTTGGTATTTGAAATAAAGAAGAAGAAGAAAGAAAGAAGAAAGAAAATACATTTATTTGGATGACTGAACAATATTTGGAGAGGTGAAAACAGTTTTTGAGGATCTAAATATCATCAATATTATTTCAGTTCCCAGGAAGAAATCGCTGTAAACGATAAAGCAGCCAATTCTTGAATGTTTTACCATACTGTTTTAAATATAACGCGTTTTTCTGCATAAGGCATTATCTATCTTCAAATTCTGATAAGTATAGTAAGTAACTAATAAGTAAATTAAAGTATTTTTTGAGGGACAAACGTTTTTTCCGCGCAATGTCGAACCCTAAGTAAATAAAACAGATAGTCAACAAAAATGTGTACGACGGATGAAAAGGCAGAAGTAAAGTAGACAATACACTTGGTAGAACTACTTACGTAACTATTTATCTGAAAACTACTTTAAGCAAACCACTAGTCATAAAACTATGTTAAATAATACTCCCTGAGTTACAAAAAAAGAATTATTTTGTACGTAGCAACATCCTACTATAATTAAAAACGCAGAAAGTTGTAATCATGTTAACTTGTATGTTTGTTGCTCTTTTACGCAAAAACTACAGAACGGATCGGGCTGAAGTTTACATACAGGTAATTCTGATCCTGAAATCCAACATAGGCTACTTTTTATCCCGTAAATCTGTTCCCGAAGCCGCGGGGCGCAGCTAGTAAATAATAAAGGTAATTTTAAACTATTTACCCTTTCAGATACCTATATATATATATATAAATATATATCGTTATTGAAGTGTGTCGTGATCGAGTTGCTTTTAACAAACGATTCTGTTTTTTTATAATTTTCGTAGCCACATTACAGAAAAATTATAAATAACAATAAACTTGCTTGTAAGTTCTGTCCGTAATCGCATTCAAATATGCTGAAATGTCGGAAAACTTAAAACAATACAATCGCAATCTCACCTGATGGAAAGCGAAGATGTGGCCGACGATGTATCATGAAGGTCTAGAAGATGGCTATTCCGGACCACATTCCGAAACACAACGGAGTTGCTTAACGGACAGGCCCAGTCCGGAGGGTGGTGACAAGGCACGGTCGAAGCCTACCAACAGAGGGTACCGCTCTTAGCACCACCCAGAGGACACGTGTAGGGTAACAGAGGCTCAACACCTACGGATGTGAGCGATACTGTCCCCCAAAATCAATCATGATACGTTACGACGGCATAACGTATTATGATTGCACGGCGCGCTGTGTGCTCAAATCCGTCTTATTGTTCGTTGCGAGCGCCTTCTGTAACCGTACTGACTGCGCGAACGCTCGCTATACAACATTACATTAATAAATGTTGAGGCGTAATGTAACGTATTAAATGTTGATTATTTAAACTAAAACTTGTTTCCCTTCTGAGCCAGTTTATTGTCGAAATCGAGGGAAGACGATACGCAAGTCGTCGATACCGGGGTAACAAATCTGGTCAGTACCCACAACCTCAACCTTAACAGCCTGTATTGGTCCACTGCTGGACACAGGCCTTTCCATGTAAGTGTCTTATTGGTGTTTATATCATGGGGGTACTGACTGCCCTTAATTCCCACGCTGGGCATGCGGGTTGGGGATCGCAGTTCGGTGATAGAATTCTTCTTTAGAGGGCGCTGCTGCCCGCTCCCGGTGGATATCCCTTAGTCGCCTCTTACGACACTTTCGAGAAAAGTTGGGATAGTGCAAATTTTAAGCCAGCACCACACAGCTGAATGTTATGCCCATGCCCATCTAAGTGTCTTATTGGCGTTTATATCATGGGGGTACTTACTGCCCATAATCCCCACGCTGGGCATGCGGGTTAGAGATCGCAATTCAGTGGTAGAATTGTTCTGCAGGAAAAGTTGGGATAGTGCAAATTCTAAGCCAGCACCACACAGCTTCATATCAGTACCCTCCTTTAACTATTTCGCAACGTGCTTACCAGGGGTTGAAAGGGTTAAAGTTGTGGTTATATTTTGCTATCTGTAATACCTTGATAAAATTAAAACCTGAGCTTATAGAGGCTAGGCCCCGTAAATAATACAGATGATGTTAAGTTGTCACGTGAGGGCTATGTAGGACATTATTTAGTAAATTTATTTCGCGTTTACGTGTCGGCCCTATCTGCGAAATATAAGTTTATAACCTAGGTAGGTTTTGTTTAACCAAGCTACAGGTTTTTAAAACTTACATAATTCAAATTCAAATTTGCTTTATTTCCATAAATCATCATCATCATCAGCCTATATTAGTCTACTGCGGGACATAGGCCTCCCCTAATGAGCGCCATAGCGCCCTGTCTTCAGCTTGACGTATCCAGCATCTGCCTGCAGTCTTTCGCACATCATCATCCCACCAGGGCGCAGAGGGCGCCCTACACTATGTTTGCCGAGTCGCGTTCTCCACTCAAGAACTCGTTTACCCCATCGGTTGCCAGTTCTTTGCGAGATATGGCCGGCCCACTGCCACTTCAGCTTGCTAATTCTTTGAGCTATGTCGATAACTTTGGTTCTGTCGGATGTATTCGTTACGAATCATATCTTTCAGAGAGACTCCAAGCATCGCTCTTTCCATAGCTCGCTGAGCGACTTTAAAATGGTGGACCAGCCCTATGCCCTAAACGATATTAGATTAGGACAAACTAGCCGTAAGGAAGAAATGTAACATCCGAATAAAGGCTTTTATTATTATTATTATTAAGTTGGTATTTGAGACATCTACACTCAAAACACAAGCTCTGCTTAGCTTCGGGTACCTACTATAGTTATTCTGTGACTATGCTGTATGGATTGTCCAACGTTATCATATCTTATACCTTTAAACGTTAATTAATTCTTAAATTCTTGGAAACGGCACCAAAGATTTTCATGAAATTATATTAAATTTCATGAAAATCTGGGGGTTTCGGGGGCAATAAATCGATCTAGCTAGAATTCATTATTAGAAAATGTTGTTTTATGCGTGTTTTCAACAAACTTTCATCAACTTTATCGTAATCAATTTACTCTTCGTGACATCATTGGCGAATAGTAATAATATTCTACTCGTGTTTTAAAGATAAAGATAAAGATAAAGATACATTTATTTGGCCAAAACAGGTGACTACATAGGTACAATAGCTATAATTAAGGTAGGCTATAATAGGTACATAGATAGGTGCATACAGATGTTAATTTGGCGACTGTGCTGCCCCTGTTGGCCAAAAAGGGTCAAACTCAGCTCTGTGCTGAACCACTCGTGTGCGCGGATCAGCGCTGGTTTTCAGTTTGATCCTGAAATTAGTGATATCACGAACACGAAAAAGAGAGAGCATTACAAAACAAAAACAAAATAGATTAGTAGGTATCCAAGGATAATAATAACTATAGGAACATAATAATACAATGCAGTAAAATAAAGCTAGTTTAAGTACTATGTACGTGCTACGTAATACTAATATTCAGTATTATTTCAGTTTTCAATAATTAACTTTTTCCTAATCAACTCAAACACTAAACTGAAAAATATAACTCTTGCTGACATCTAATGGCGAACAATAATTCTTAAATAAGTATCTAAATAACAAAATTTACCGAAAAAACCCACCAAAGCTCGGTCTTTCAGGTACTTAATAAATTTATAAGCACAGAAACAACGCGTGCAAAGCCATATGTTGAAATTTGAATTAGTTAATAAAATATCGTGGGTATACAGACTACTAAAAATCGACGATATTTATTTTTAAACGTTTAGTTTCCATCGTGAGGAACCCTAAACTACGCAAAGTATTTACCTAACAAAGTTAGTGAATAGCAAACTGAGTTTAGTTCAAAATGCTTTGAAGTTATATCGAGTTTCAACGATATGAGTAAACCACTCCAACTTGGACATTAATATTTACGTTATAAAGTTGATATTCCTCTGAAAGTTGGAGTTCGATTCTGAAGTAGGTATTGAGTTAGTACTATAAGTTATTCTGTGGTGGTGAGTTGATTGAACTTTATCAAAGTTATGATTGAATTTAAGAGTGGAAAAAAGATGATGGCGTATTTATTATTTAAGGAGCGTTTTGTACTTGAGATAAGTATATAAATAAAATGTCAAGTGTGAGTCGAACTCGTGCACTAAGGGTTCCGTATATACTATAACATCTTAAAAATAAGTATAAGTAAAGTAATAAGCCTTAGCTTATAAAACGTTTTTATTTAAGTCACTAGTTCACCCTAGATACTTAAAGATTGTAGAGCAGATATTTTTGTTTACTACAGGATATTTACAGGATTTGAGTTTTGAGCTTTCGTTACTAACGTACCTAAAGACCTAATTATATTATGTAAATCACGATGCTCAGACTCTTATGAGACCTTGGAAATATTTATGAGTGATATGTTGGGAAAAGGCGCGTCCTAAGTGCAACATTAGGAACAATTTATCTCAACTTATCCAATAAATTTCAACATCATAAAACAAAGTACCGAAATAGATCTAAGTACATTCGTTCTTATGTAAACTCTCCTTAACAAGCCTCACCTAAGAGGATAAAGCATTTTTCGTGTCGTTCCAAAGTTGACAGTTTCAGCCAATCAGCGGATAATATTCGGGCCAATGGGCGGCAGACACGTCATGGACCAAAGGTTGTTTGTATTGGACCCCGTGTTTTGGGAGGTTTAGTTTCAATCAACATCGACAGATGGGTTAACGATCTTTTTGCTGAGATATTTTCGTGACAGATTTATTTCAAGACGAGGTTATTGTTGTTTGTTGGATTAAATAAATAATGCTGGACAATTCGCACAACTTTATCGAGCCCCAAGCTAAGCAGAGCTTGCGTTATGGCTAGACATCTAATATAGGTACATAAAATACACTACATAGAGATATTTTTTATACATAAAAAAACATCCAGAACGCCCTGAATAAATATCTGCAGATCGTACAAACATTTGTTCCGAGTCGAGAATCGAACCCGCAACCTCCTATAAAATTGACAACTACGGTTGTCAATTTTTTTTCTGTTTTGTATTATTATTAAATACAAGTATTTTTTATGTTGCGTCTTCAAAAACACTGAAAAACTTATCATAAATCGATTACGATCCTTTATCCGAACTGCAATACCAAAAAGTTTTTATTTAAGATGATAGGTATACGTAGTATAAACTAAATAAAGTTTTTAAACAACTTGTCCAGCATTATTTATTATTATTATTTATACTAAATTGTTCAAAATAAAAACGTTTCCCAGTAGGTATGTAGGCAAATGCAAGTCCTGTGGTTTATTTTTAAATTTTCTTTTAACTTGTTCGTATACCTAAATTGTTCGTTTTTATTTAGATTTTTTTTTTAATTGTACTTCACAATCGTTATTTAACTCAGAATCTGTGAGAGCTACCACCTTCATATTCAGGGATATGTTACTTTAATCTATTATCTTGATTAACGTGTTTTAAAAATCGATTGTTGAAAGTTTTCTCGCAGACGCAGAAGCCATCTCACAAGAAGTTGAAGTTGAGTGGCAGTATAGAAAGTTAGAATGCACGGTGACGTGACAGCTATCACTACGTGTCAATACTTTTCATCCTTATGGACGAAAAGTATTACTTTCATCCCGCTTCTCAGGCAACTTCCAACTTATTTACAAAAAAATATATACTTATATTTTGTAGCCAAGCGCTGTGAATACAGTTAAAAGGAAATCGTTTTCAAGAATTATCAAAGGAAAACTCCCCTCCTGCAAACAAAACCAAATGCTATAAATACAGCCTGCACTTTCAGTTAATTAAACGCGGCGTAGAGTGGGCGACGATTCGATGAGGTTCCTGTGACGTCACGTCTTTTGAGATGCTAGTTTATTTATCAGAAGTACTACTGTACTACTTATAATAATTCATTTTTTAACATAAAAATAATAATTTAATTTATATTTTTATGTTAAAAAATGAATTATGAAATTAACGGATGACGGATAGCCAAATAGCTGTGTGGTGCTGGCTTGGGGTCGTAAGAGGCGACTAAGGGATATCTACCAGTGGACGGCCAGCATTGCCCCCTGCGAAACAATTATACCACCAAACTGCAATCCACAACACGCATGCCCAGCGTGGAATTATGGGCATTATCCTCCATGAGATATAACGCCGATAAGGCGTTTATCAGGAGAAGGCCTGCGTCCAGCAGTGGACCAATACAGGCTTTTGAGGTTTTTTTTAGAGACCTGAAACCAACGATCAGTTGGTGGGTGTTGCTTCGAATAAATCCATCCAAAGCAACTTGGTTGTAAGGTTGTTTGATTCTTGCGATCCTGAGGGCGTAGGCAACCGGCATTCGATTTGAAGCGAATCGAAAACAGATGAATGATTCGTAGGGAAAAAATCGAAACAGATCACGTGACATATCTAAGGCATAATGTCAAACCCATACATTTATGAACTTTTCTACTGTCGCTTTCGACATCGATTGTTACATTGTCTAGGCCGTATGACTTTGACATCGAATTGACCATCAGCCGAAACTACGCATTTCGTTTTTCGAAGAAGCCACTTGCACTTTCTTGTCAGTTAACTAAACGCGGCGTCGAGTGGGCGACGATTCGATGCCGTTGCTATGACGTCGTTCTGTCGCGGCTTGGTAATCAGCGCTGCTATTAGAAGCTAGATTGCGATTCTTTCCTCAGCCAGAATGGCCATTACGATCCTACACAGAATAATAATCTACGCAGAAAACTGAATTTATAACAAGAATTTAAGTACCTAACTTTGATTGCGGTCAGCCCGTGCGGGCTCGCTACCGTATGCAATAGGGTTTATGCATGGATTTTTTATTTTTTTTTAATCGATTATTCAGGTTAATACATTAACGAAAAAAAATATAACACCCAAAAAAATTAAATTATTGAGGTAAAAAACTAAAAGTAAAACTACACTCAGTTTCGGGTGATCACAACGCTGCCATGTTAGCCATTGCATTTTATGACGTCACGGATCATCGAGTTCCATTATGTAAACTTAAAGTCAAAACTTCATGCCCATACAAAAATGTTCAAGTTATTGGCACGTGAAGTGTGACGTCATATTTGCGTTTAGAGATTTTGCTGTTGAGACTTAAAAAATCTTCTTTTCAATGATTAAATTTCACAATAAAAACATCATTAAATACAAAAATAAATATACAGATACATTTCTATATCACTAGAGAATACGTAAAAAACATATTAGCTATTTTGAAGTCACATGCATATACCCTATTGGTGTCGTCCACAAGGCGAATAGGTTATGTTCAAAATTCAAAATACAAACTTCAAAAATTCTAATCTTTATTTCCATAAATACAATAAATATGTACCTACACCTAGAAAAGGTCAAGTTATAATGACAGGGTAATAAGGTGATATTTTTTATTTCGCCGCTTCAGTATGTAAACTCAAGTAAAGAAACGATGAAGAAACCAAAGAGATATAAAGGAGCTTACACACGGGCCGAGTGTCTGGACGTTAAATATGTCCTTATATCCGGGGTAGGTTAGGGGTAGGTAGGTTTGGTCCTAAGTATTGGCTGAAGCGGAAATTGAATGACGAATTAAAGTTTGACAATATCAACACACAATCAAATCTTATAAAGAAGGTACGAAGACCAAAATCCATGCTCATCGATAAATAAAAGTGCTCTAGTTACAATAATGATATCATCATCATCAACCTATACTAGTCCACTGCTGGAAATATGCCTCCCCTAATGAGCGCCATAGTGCCCTGTCTTCAGCTTGACGCATCCAGCATCTGCCTGCAGTCTTTCACAGATCGTCATCCCACCTGGCCGGAGGGCGTCCTACACTACGTTACCCTAGCGGTTGTCGGTTTTGCAGGGGTATTTTAATTAATTCGATTCGTTTCCGAAGCGAAAACGTCAGATCAGCAGATATCGGAAACTTGTGCCAAATCAAAATAGCGTTCTTGGGTTCCTTCGGAATATAATTCAAATTCGAATCTAACGTTTTCGCTTCGGAAACGAATCGAATGAATTAAATACCCCTGCAAAATTTTTAAGCTATTGCATAGCTTCTATCGCGGGCCTTGAGCGCGGGGACCGAATCCAGAAATTCCGTAACGAAAAAACCTCACGCTCCCCACTCCGACCGGAACAACGGTGATACTTTTTAGTTTTGCCATCTATCGATGAATAGTAGAACTTTTAATGACTTTTTGAAATATGACGTTTGTCTCTTTAGTTCAGCAACTCGCCTCTAGATGGCATTGCAATAGCTTTACCGCGGCAGTCCCCGAGTGCCACACGTCTTTTTAATTTTATTCCGACGAAACTTTAGAACGCTATTTTGATTTGTAACAAATTTCCGATATCGAATCCGGCGGCGTTTCCCACGAATTAAAAAACCCCTTCAGCTTGCTAATTCATACAATAACGCTATATCATGGCATCATCATTTTACGCAAGAAAAAAGTAAAATAACACATCATGCTCATAATCACCACATCCGACCATCTAAAAAATATTAGATAATTCTTATCTTACACTATCCCTAAGCCATCTGAGTGACGGCGCATTATGTAAGCGGGTAGCGTTTTGCACTAGCGAGGCTGGGCGTGATATACTAAACTTTCTTGGCCCAAGACACAGCAGGTAGCGGGTTCAGTTCCCGCCTCGAGGCAAATCTTGGTACGGGCTGCAGATTCGTTCAGGGTGTTCTGGTGGTTTTTAACCGGCTTCGAAAAAGGAGGACGTTCTCAATTCGACAATACTTTTTATGTTTGTTACCTCGAAACTATTGACTGGGTGATCCGATTTTTATGATTCTTCTGTATACCATACCATATAATTGAAGACTGTTTATAGATTTTTGAAAATAAACCTTATTAGGTATATATAATTATTACTATGTACAATAAAAAAATTATTATTATCTCTGTAATGTATAGTTTTATGTGTATCAGTCAGTACCTATAACACAAGCTCTGATTATATTTGGGCTAGATGATGCTGTGTGGATTGTCCAGCATTTTTTATTTATTTAAATTGGATAAATAATGGGTAAATTTGGATGGATGGATGTATGCAGGGATGGATGTTTGTCACCTTTTCGCGCCAAAAATGACTGAAGAGATTGGCGTGAAAATTTGCTTAGGTATTTGTATTCTTGGAATCAAACTTTAAAACTTTTTGTTCCATATTGCTTATTTTGTAAGTCCAAATAAATAAACGATTTGACTCTTGACTCTGACTCTGACTCTGACTCTGACTCTGACTCTGACTCTGACTCTGACTCTGACTCTGACTCTGACTCTGACTCTGACTCTGACTCTGACTCTGCTAAGAGAAGACTTTCGTCCACCGCTTGAGCCATGCGCCGCCCCGCCGTGCCGCTAAAATTACTTGCGGCAAGTCACGGGTTAAAATTGGGATGAAAAATCCCTTATCATACATTGGAGGGTATGTTTTATGATTTCTGAATAAGGGTCAGATTACGAATGAGAGGTTGGATTAAATTTGTTTCGTTTATGTGAATTTAACGTTTTGGATTGGTTATTAAATTGAAACTTGATTGTAGAAAGTTTATTTTATCATTTACACTCTTAAACGTATAAATACTTAAAAAATAATTTACTTTTAACAAGGCCATTATGCTCAACATTCATGAAAATCATCACGAACTTTGACATTAACAAAAATAATTTATATATAAGTATATATATATGTGTATATATAAAAGCGATAACTATTTTATTCATAAAACAAAATCGCATCTCTTCCTAAACTATATCTTAAATAGTTTAGGAAGAAATGCGATAATAGAGTTTGGTGGTCAAAAAGCGCAATTTTGTATCTCTGCCTAAGCTTTACAAAATGAAACTATTACAGAGGCATTAATAAATAACTTTTAATACAAACTGAGCGATGGATTTTTAAAACTTCCTGTGTGTAACGTAATAATAAGACAAAATAGGTGAGGGCGCCACTTTCACTGGTGTAAACGGGCCATGTTTTAATTCTGCGAAAAATTTGTTTTAGTCTAAAAGCATTTATCGAAAGGTTCTGTTTAATACTTTGATTGGAGATGAAAAGTTGGATTTGGGTTTATATTAATATTTTCTAAAAAGAAAATCCTATTCAAATGTTTCCTTTTCTTTGGTAAAAAGGAAAATAAGGAAAAACCAACTTAAATGAGGTAACTAATTAAGAAGATTTATTGAGGTGTTTTATCTACCTGTTTGAATAGGTATCTTTTTGAAAGCTATTTTAAATTAAAAAGAATGTTATAAAGTAGGTACCTACTTAATTATATTAGTATTATGCAATGTTAAATATCTGTGTAACCTGGTGTAACCCACCCTCCTACTTTATATACATACTTATGTACTTAATTTGAGCAATATGTATATGTTTTGCTCCCACGGAATGTGTTCACTGGTGACCTGTGCTACAGGCTTTTTATAATCCTTTAACAGGCACCAGTCTCTCACAATTCAGGTTGATGAGCAGCTTAACGCTTTCACTGACCAGCCTCTGCGGTGAACCCGAAGGGGTGCGCCGTATGTGGCAATGGCAGTGAAAGTGTTAAGTAATTCTTTGTAATTCATGTTGCTTATGTTTATTTTAAATTTTTGTTATCACACTAAAAATCGTTTGTGTCCATTATTTCTGCGAAAATCGTTTAATCACTGTTTACGCCTACTTTTGCGTTTCTAGCAAAATCCAATAGTAACAATCGTGATTAGATTTGAAGAGGTAATAAGGCGCCCTGCAGGTATTTTAGCCCTCTTCAATATTTCCTAATTGAAACAGCTACATGTTATAGCTGAAAATAGTAGATAAGTTGACTTAGCTCATTTAAACCCATGTACAAAAACGGCCTTTCATTATTTTATTTTAGAAATTCTTAACGATATACAGGGTAGGGCAAATTTTTGGATCCTTATGGGTAGCTACCGTTTCTTTTGAAGTTAGAAGGTTTTGTTCTTAGGAACCTTCTGTTTTATTTTGAAGAAAAAAATATTGCCATTTTTAGTTTTTTGAAAAAATGTACGGGTCGCCCAAAAAATGACATTTGTCAAAAAAAAACAAGTTGGTCTTAATCGACTCTATTTCCAACCAGGAACACTTTCCCCAAAGTAACCTTTATTATTTTGATCTGGAGAAACTTTTACGTATAAACGACATCGACATAGTTGTTTATAAATCATAAAATATTTTATTTGGAAACAACCATACAATTGTGTTTGGAAAATAGTGGTGTCTATTCAGACGTCGCCAAAACTAAACTAAACTAATATTAATGATGCTATCCTATTTATCGATCGTTTTAACAGGGACGGCAACATTTTAGCCCTGTCAAATTAGTTTAGTTTTTGCGACATCTGAATTGACACAATAGGGTATATGCATCGATTTTTTTTTATTGTTTTAATCGATTCTTTAGGTCATTATTTAACCGAGGAATGATAAGACGCTCACTGAATTTCGCATTAACAAGGTAAAAAAAACAAATCAAAACTACAATCATTTTCGGATGATAAAAACACTGCCATATTGGCGCCATGTTTATGTGACGTCGACGTACACACTTGATTAAAACCTTTGGTGACGACCTCGGTAGTGATCATCTCAGGAAAGAGGTTTTCCAAAAAAAACTGAAAATAATCGACAATACGAAATGTCAAGTGGGCAGAATAGTGTCAAATCATGGTGCAGCAAGCAGAATAAAAAAAGAAAAAATGTGCACAGTGATGTCACGTCCGCTCTAGTCAATGGCGTAGCGTTTTGAAATTTTGCGATTGAGATTTAAAATATCAATTTTTCAATGGTTAAATTCTACATTAAAAACATCTCAAAATGCAAAAATAAATATGTAGATATGTTTCTATATCAATAGAGAATACGTATATATTTTTTTAGCCATTTTGAAATCACATGCATATACCCTATTGTCTTGAATTTTAGAAGATTATTCTCAAATATTTGGTTAACTTAATCAAAATATTTATGATGCAGTTAGTGTAAAATGTCTAATAAGCGGTCACAATAATTACCTACCTTATACTGATTACTATTTTGTATAAACGATTTTCGTAATAAAATATTTGGACATACGTAAATCGAATTATCACTCTCTCAGAATGAAAACACTGATTATTGAATCTCTACGTACGCACGTATAATACTAATCAGGTATAATATTCAGTTAAAAACTTATTATTTAAATTTTAACACATTACCAGCTTCTCTCTAATAGTGACAGCAATCGATACGGATAACTACCTGAATCGTCTACCGATTGGAAACCATAAATACTTTTTGTCAGTTTAGATTCCGATTTGCACGGCCTCAACCCTGAACTTTCTAGAGGTATAAAGTTATTATCTCCAAAATTAGTCGAAGTACTTACCTTATCACTTCATCAGGGCTGAAGCCGTCCATGGAAGGTGTTTCCAGAAGGTCCTTATAGATAAAATCGTCTAAGATGAACTTTACAGCCTATACGTTTTCCAATCTCGCGAACCTTATCGGAAAATTCAAATCGGAGCTGATTCTTAAAGTCGTGGGGTGACTTGAGATCTCGCATGAGAGATTAATTTCGAATGAAGAAATGTTAAAATTATTATGAATATTGGCCTCTATTTGCAGCTCTACACACGCTATTCCTGGATAAAAAGTAGAATATGTAAGAGGGATTAAGTTCAACACGTACGTAAAATTGTATTAACGTTCAGTAGAATCTCAGTTCAGTAAAATTTATGCTATTGCGTCCTTTTAATTTAATTAATTTTAAATTTTTTAATTAATTAACAAACGACTTTTAATAAAATAACTCATTTACAAATGAGTTGTACAATTAATTAATTATTATAGGTGACTGAGCAAGAATGTTTTATTTTATTGTAGTATTGTTTACTGACACAATTTATGTTGGTGACCCATCGTTTTCTTATTGATGAAGCATAATTTTGCAGTATTACTATTTATTTACATCCATGATTTGACCTCTGCGCGGTCCATCTGCAGCGCAGGAGGATGCAGGTTTCATTCCCGTCTTAGGACAAATGTTTGTGCGATCTGCAGATAATAGGGTATATGCATGTTACTTCAAAATATGTAATATTTTTTTTACGTATTCTCTAGTGTTATAGAAATATATCTGTATATTTATTTTTGTATTTTATGATGTTTTTATTGTGAAATTTAATCATTGAAAGGAGATATTTTAAGTCTCAACAGCAAAACCTCTAAACGCAACGCCATTGGCACGGGAAGCGTGACGTCATACTGGAACATTTTTGTATGGGCATGAAGTTTTGACTTTGAGTTTACATATGGGACTCGATGATCCGTGACGTCATAAAATGCAATGGCTAACATGGCCGCGTTTTTATCACCCGACACTGTAGTGTAGTTTTACTTTTAGTTTTTTACCTCAATAATTTAATTTTTTTGGGTGTTTAATTTTTTTCGTTTGTGTATTAAACAAAGTAATCGATTAAAAAAATTAAATAAATCCATGCATATACCCTATTGTTGAGGGTGTTTTGAATGTTTTCTATGTATAGTAAAAATATCTATCTATTTAGTGTTAATACACTATATGTAGGTACCATGAGTCTTCTAGCACCCATAACACAAGCTCTGCTTAGCTTGGCCCTACATAACTCTATGTTAATCGTCGAGCATTATTAATTTATTACTACTAAAATTAGCCAAATCGGTCCAGCCGTTCTTGAGTTTTTGTGACTCTACTTCAACCTCAACCTTAACTACTTACATGTATTGGTCCATTGCTGGACGTAGGCCTGCTCCTGATAAGTGCCGTATGGGCGCTTATCTCATGGGGGTAATATATTAATAAATAGTTGGGGTGGTGCAAATTCTAAGCAAGTACACATATATATCTAGATAAAATCCCTACCTACTGCTTAGAGGAGGTACATTCTTTTCTTAGCTGTAAAAACTCATCATCATCATCATCAATAGTATAAAGGTCCACGTTCTGAACATATGAATTTCTGATAAGCGCTTAAAACTCAACTAAAACCTCATTTCATAGACTTTAGAGATAGACCCTAAAGAAAAGACCTATTCGATATAATGTCGCACGAAATCCACCATCCGACATTATCGAAGAGTCTTATCCGATAACCGCCTAGAGGCGTAAAATTTTCAATTTCAAGATACGAAGACGATGATTTTAACGTTGTAAGAGTCGACGTCGATTTTCTGAGATGCAGTGAAATGTATATTTAATGGAATTCACCATCGATTTTGTACAAGTTTATACGCATTTAAGGTAAATTCATTCCATGAGAATTAGTCACCTCTTTTGCATAAGACATGCTATAGGCTATGTAAGCGACGAGAGGAGGAACTAAAACAAAATCTTGGCCCCATTATGTATGGAATACATGACAGATTTTTTTTGATTATATTTGTTTTTTGCTTATTTAAATTAGACAATTAGGTAGCTAGACATCTTTTTATAGTGTTGTACTACGGTACTATAATATATAAATTCGCGGTTTTTATTTGCCAAATAATTTTGAAATCAAGCTCTGATTGCACCCTCCCATTTTTCGTAGTAGACTTGACAGACCCTGTAGAGAGGAGGAAGTAAGACAAAATATTGGCCCCTATTTTCACATCAGCGAGCTTGTTTGGATGCGATTTTTTATCATACGTAAAAGTATTAATACTAAGGTTTTTATGATTATAATTGGAACGACATCTACGAGCTTAGTTTGAGACCAAAACCTATACGAACGAGGTATTTGCAAAGTTCCATCATAATATTAGCTGATCAACGTCCACTGCTGGACATAGTGAAAGACTACTATAGGTCCAATAGGTCTCCACGTTCCTCCATAAAGTCCAACGCAAAGTTTGTACCCCGAAATACTACCAATTATTATATCTCTATCGGGATAAGCTAAGCGACATGTGATTGTTTGCAAAAGTCTACAGTTAGCTCAATTGTTCTTGTTATAAATACTAGTTTTGATTTATTTTTAATAATTGAAGGTAATTTAATTTTGTATATAGAATATAGATTTCATCTCTTAAACTAAAGCATTCAACTAAAATAGAAGTGGACATAATCCTGTTAATTCATTATCTGTTCATAATAAAGCTATTGAACATAATCCACTAAAAGAAATCTCATTAGTGTGGGCTTAGCCGTTCATTATTGCGAACTACTTTTCTTGGAACTTGAGCGCGATTCTGAACTCTATTCCGTTGTTATAAGCCGGCTAATTTATCAGCAAAGTTACATAACAACTACTTTAAACTTTAAGAACTGTACTGAGCTTAGCTTTTCTTGTTTCAAGTTTCTTTTTTCTTGGACTGTTGGGGGAAATAGTCGTTAGCTCTGGGTGTTGAATATTGTTTTTGTTAGAAGTGATCATTTCAAGAAGTTGACGTTTTCTCGTAGTTTTCATCATGAATTGTGGTCGTAAGCTCAAAACGAACATACAATTCGATATACTAGGAGCAGGAATTTCTCAAAACGAACATACAATTCGATATAAAAAAAGACTAATAAAATCTAATTGAAACCAAAAAAATGAAAATTAAGAGAGGCTATTTAGCAGGACAGTACGCTACGAGGTTTTTGTTACCTTTTGAATAAACGTTCGGATAAAATTTTGTTATAAGAAATGAAAAAATATAACAATTAAGTAACGATAATTTAGTAACAATTCATCTTACAAATATTTTCCAGCGGTCTCCACACTAGGCAAAGCCTGTATCGTGGAGACCAGAAATATAACGAATATTCTAAGAACTCGTATGTATCTAATAAATTTATTATATAATACGGAAGTATTTATGTCCATTTGTCTCTCAGTTGCCTTTTCGCGACTAAAAGGCCGAATAAATATGAATGAAATTTGGCGGGAAACTAAATTATATAAGTATAGGTATTAATTGAATTTAGAAACTAATATAATATTATTATCGTCAATTCTGTATAATTAATTTTAATGCTGTACTTGTCAATATTAATTTTTAATTTGTAGTATTTAAGACGTAGCTATACTTATGTCTGGTACAACAACTTGTCTTATCATTCTAAGGGGAAGCACTCACTACCAAACCACAAGCTATTTTTAAAATAGCTTATATTGGTAATGAGAGCCCCAAATAAGTGTCATGTACTTTTTATGCAATAAACAATTTTTAATTTAATTTAATTTAATTGTATCTCGGGAAAGAACATACTAAAACGATAAGATAGAGATAAGGAGATAAAAAAATAAGCCGATAAAAAATAATTAATATAAAGATATTAGGTCCTTACATATGAAATTGGCGTTTTGTATGGGAGGAACAAAAAGTCGAATATTTTTTAATATAATATATTTAATTAATCAAAGTATGAACCATTATTTTCTATGCACTTTTGCCATCTTATAGGTAGTTCATTGATCCCTTTACTAAAAAAACCAGTCGGACGGGAATCAATAAAATCTTTGAAGGCGATTTGGACTGCCCCATCGGAGTTGAATTTTTTCCCTTGCAAGAAGTTATCCAAATTTCGAAAAAAATGGTAATCTGTTGGAGCAAGGTCCGGGGAGTACGGAGGATGTCTTAGACTTTCCAATTGAAGCTCTTCTAATTTAGTAGCCGTCTAATTTAGTAGGCTATTGTGGAAGCGGATCCATCGCAAACCACGTCCGAGTTAGCTGCAGGCTGCGATGTTAGTGATAAAACTGTTTTAATTCACTTGAAGCAAATTGGGAAGATTAAAAAGCTTGAAAGGTGGGTACCTCACGAATTGACTGAAGCAAACCGGCAAACGCGCGTCGACTGCTGCGTTACATTACTAAACCGGCACAATAATGAAGGTATTTTAAACCGAATCATTACCTGTGATGAAAAATGGGTTCTTTAAGAAATCGGAAGCGCTCAGCGCAATGGTTGGATCCTGGCCAGCCAGCCAAATCCTGCCCCAAGCGAAAATAACCCCAAAAAAGTTACTTGTAAGCGTTTGGTGGACTAGTGCCGGTATTGTTCATTACAGTTTTCTCAAATCTGGCCAGACTATTACGGCTGATGTCTATTGTCAGCAATTGCAAACCATGATGGAAAAGCTAGCGGCTAAACAACCTAGGCTGGTCAATCGCTCCACGCCACTGCTGCTTCACGACAACGCTAGACCACACACTGCGCAACAGACGGCTACTAAATTAGAAGAGCTTCAATTGGAAAGTCTAAGACATCCTCCGTACTCCCCGGACCTTGCTCCAACAGATTACCATTTTTTTCGAAATTTGGATAACTTCTTGCAAGGGAAAAAATTCAACTCCGATGGGGCAGTCCAAATCGCCTTCAAAGATTTTATTGATTCCCGTCCGACTGGTTTTTTTAGTAAAGGGATCAATGAACTACCTATAAGATGGCAAAAGTGCACAGAAAATAATGGTTCATACTTTGATTAATTAAATATATTATATTACAAAATATTCGACTTTTTGTTCCTCCCATACAAAACGCCAATTTCATATGTAAGGACCTAATATTTCAATACCTAGAAACTTATCACGAAACTAATATAATAAAAATAATACATTTTAAAATTTGAAAACACACTGTTATTCCCATATAAATTACCTTTCACATAAAAAACAATTCACTGTATTTATTAGATCTAGTTTGTACGATTCGGTGTTTAATGAATATTTTCCCCAACAGTACTTCTAAAGAGTCCCTCGTTACGTGCCCTGTTATATCTGTAATGAGACTCGGATAATCGCTTTTGGGACATAAAATAATAAAGCGGCCCAAGACCGTGACGAGCCTTGCTTAGGTAAGGGTTCCGTGGGGGTTTTGGTGGCTACGCTTTTGTTGTATCCCATCTCAAATGCTGAAGAATACATTTATTTTGAAACGACAATGAGAAAAGAAAAATTCAAATTAATACTACGTAGAGAAGAAGTGAAGAAGTATTTATTTTTTAACGATTTTTTGTTGCTTAGTTTTGGTCGTGGTGGTTTAGTGTGAATTGTCCTGTCTAGATATTTTTTCTATTTATTTTGTAAGCAACTAATGTTCAAAATCAATTTCGCTATGCAGTCATAACGCTTTTAGGCCATGTGTTATTTTTGGTCCAATCCTTAAACTTCCTAGTCTTTCAAAATAATCTCAAAAGTAAAACACAATATAATAACATTTTACAATGCATGTGCTCGAAAAGTGCGTTTTCTAAGGAGCCAAATCGTGCGGAAAGTGAGAATTTTCCGCACTAGTGCTTTACTTTTTTTTATATTTACCTTCGCCTTCAGCCCCCTAAATAAAGAGTATTCACTAAGTTAGAAAAGTTATTGAGTCTCTCTGCGATACAACATGGCGGCTTCTGCAAATGCGCAGTAGTAGATACGTAAAGCGCGCATATTGTGTTTAAGAAAAAACCCGCTATTTGGCGAATTTCTCGTCAGTCACAATTAGTCTTGTTTGGTGTGACTAGTTTTTTATTTACTCGCACGAGTAAATAAGTAAAACATTGTATGTTACACGTCCGTAAAGATGATTACCGACTCGTGTCGGCTTATGCCACTTGTCGGAAATCACCTATTTTCCGCACTTGTTGCATAAATAGCTAATAATAGTCCGTAAAGTATGAAGATATTTTAAAAACAAACAGCTTAATTAAGAACCTCCACCATTTTTGAGGTTATTTGAAAAAAAAAAATAATGACCGATTATAGTAAATTGATAAGGTTGAGAAAATTGGTTCCTTATCAGCTAACAAGGAGTGACATTTAAAAAACAATTAGGATTTTAATGATTTCTGCTTTTAAAAGATAATAAGCAGTATATAGTTTGTTGCAATGTATTGCTCTAAACCCACGCTTAAACTGACTACGATTAATTGTCTTTTTCGAGTCTAATAAAATCATCATTACTCTGTGTGGATAGACTCTAAAACAATTTTTTTTTTTTAAATTTTAGTAAATGGCTTACAACGGCCATTTGCTATAATCGAAAAGGCGCACAACTTCTTATCTGCTATAGTAATTACTTGTTGAACCAAGAAAATAGTAAAATTACTTAACAAAAAAAAAGTATTATTTTATTTCCTTTATATCCGTTTTAGAATAGCAAAGCAGCTCTTGGTGACCACCAAATTCTGTTTTCACTATACGAAACTTAACTTTTTCAGATGGATAAAAAAAGCTTATGGTAGGTATCACAAATGGTATCACACTAATATTATAAATGCGAAAGTTTGAATGCATGTATTGATGTATGGATGGATGGATTTATGGATGGATGTTTGTTACCTCTTCACGCCAAAACGACGGAACGGATCGGGCTGAAATTTTGCATACAGGTAATCCTAATCCTGGAATTAAACAAAGGCTAGTTTTTATCCCATAAATCAGTTCCCGTGGGACATAAATCACCTTAAACGTTTTCATAGAATCAACGCGTGCGAAGCCGCGGGGCGCAGCTAGTATTGCATATAAGAAGATTCTCGTGTTTAACGTAATCTATATATATAAAAGAAAGTCGTGTTTGTTACAACACTTATAACTCGAGAACGGCTGAACCGATTTGGCTGAAAATTGGTGGAGAGGTAGCTTAGAACCAGGAAACGAAGATAGAATAGTTTTTATTTCGTTCCCGGCTGAACGAATCTTGATGAAATTTGGCAGGGAGGTAAACGGTATCCCGGGGACGGACATAGCTACTTGAATAGAGCGTGCGAAGCCGCGGGGCGCAGCTAGTTATAAATAAAACGGGGGCGACGACGCTAGTCTGTGGCATACAACCGCTGTAAGGAACCCTAATAAAAACACTTGGAACAGCAAAAATGTGTTAAGCAACTGTTGCTAACTTGGACACTTTGGATAATAACTTTCGTTTCTTATTTTTATTGTATCTTTATCGTTTCTAAGACTTTCAAATTTATTATGAGTATTCAGAATCAATTTAAATGGCAGTGAATCTTTATCAACAACTACTGCCCCACGGCTTTGCCCGCGTGGAATTCATACAAGTTTCAGAAAATTATTGCACTGCAAAAATGATACATTGATCGATCTTTTTGGATCTTTACATCCACTTTATTCCTTGAACTACGGGTGACTAAAAACTGTTGCAAACAACCAGAACTAGAAGTCATTACCTGACTCAAATCAATACCAATCGGAAATGCCCCAGAGACGTTAGCTGATAGTACAGGGTGTTCCGCGGTCGTGGAATTTAAAGGGCAAGTAGTCACCAAACACATTAAAGTTCATCAGTTGACTATAGCATACTCGTCTTAAAGGTGTCAACGAGGTCAGTCAAAGTACTTTGTCTCGTTCCAGTTTCTATCAGGTTTCATTGTGTTGCATTGAATATACACTGTACGTATACGTTCGACTGATTGTATGATTAACTTTCCCAATCGGTACCATACAAAAAGTGCTATTTTTTAAATGTCAACCCCAACCTCTCTCTCAGGCCTTCCCCTGATAAGCGACTTATTGGCTGTTATATCATCGGCGTATTACCCATAATCCCCACGCTGGGCATGCGGGTTGGGAATCGCAGTCGGTGGTAGAATTGTTCTGCAGGGGGCGCTGCTGCCCGCCCTCCGATGGATATCCCTTAGTCGCCTCTTACGACACCCGATTTTTGCATTTAAATGGGTTCGATTTGAAATTGTTCCATTTTCTCTCTTGAAGAATTTTTGTAAGGGGAAAACAAAAATTGAAAAAAAATATTCGCATTTTCCCCTTTGAAATTTTTGTCTCAAGGAGGAAAACTGCAATAACCCTTGATTAGCCACAGAGTAGTTTTATTTTTTTGTGAGTAAGCAAGAAATATTTCAATGTTTTGTGAATGTAGTTTTATCTATTTTTTTAGAAATCCGTTTCCTTTCAGTAAATATTAGAATGCGATTTTTAGAAATATAGTTTTTTGGCATTTGCGCCCGATCGGCACGTATCATCGCTGTAGCGACTATCCGGAGGTTCCCTTTTCTGAAATTCTATTTAATCGGCACCTTCGAACTGTTTGCCTCGAAAACGTAGTGTAACTCCATCTCTTCTTGGCAGTCGGGTAAAGAAAGTAACCTTCACGTGTTGCGAGGGATCAATACTTTGACCAGTTTCGCAACTTATTATAAACTTTTTTCTTTGCAAAAATCTCTCCAATTAAGTAACTTTTAAATATTTTCCGTAAAGTTCTCCGTTAAAAACCTTTATAAATAAAACGTTATATCGTGTGCCAAGTTAGGAGGCCTGATTCTAAATTAATTTGGGTCAAGTCCAAATGAGGCCGTTGAATTATAAAACTTAATGGTACGATAATGGTTGGGTAGAGAGGCATATCTTATTGTAATGTATGGTAAGTGCTTTAAGGTTGTCGTATATTAGAACCGCAACACTGCCGCACAGCACAAAATGTGGAATCAAATATGGGTTCGAACTTTTAATATTTTTTTAAATTAGAAATATACTTTCGTTTGACCGCAATCTCACCTGATGGAAAGCGAAAATGCGGCCGACGATGTATCACGAAGGTCTAGAAGATTGTTGCTTCACGGACTGGCTTAGTCCGGAGGGTGGTGACAAGCCACGGCCGAAGCCTACCAGAGGAAATAATTCATCAGTATTTTTTCTGCAGTTTAAATTACTTGACCTTGTGTGTGAAATAATTATCTAATATCTACATATCCTACCTGATTTTATTCTGTCATTTTAAATGTATAAATTAATAACTACATAAGAACTACTTTGAAATGCATAAATTCTTTTGCAGTGCCCTACATGGTACATTTACTATTGACCTAAGCACACCTGAGCTGTAAACAATGTACAAGTAAGCCAAATAAATAAATAAAAAAAATGTATTTAAGAAAGCACCAAACAACACTTGGATGTTATTTTTTGTGCCGTGTGATAAGTGTGATAACGGAGTTCAATGTACCTATGTGCTATGTACCGTCAACCCTTACTCGACTGATGGAAGGTTATAAATATCAATATTTTAAAGATAGGGATAAATTTGCCACCTGGGCCCTTCGTGACGACTGACGACAAAGGGATGGGTAGCGAAGTTTGGGCAAAGAGGTCCGACAATAAAGTTTCTCTTGGGTGTCCCATTCATAGCGTAACCACAAGAATTAAATTGACGTGTCTACTACTACGCTCTTAGAATCAATCACGATTCATATAATCCGTAGGTTAAGAAAAATACGGAACATTGTCATAAATATTTGACGTCATATTTTTCATACATTCCGCGCGTTGTCTTAATAGAGCGGAACCTTGACCCAGCAAATTTCAGACCGATTTTGTTTTCGTTTAGAATGGTTCCATCCCATTCTGATCGTGCGCGGACATCTACTACTCGAACTATAACTTAGCTTGTAGATTTCGTAGCACCTCTACGGGCTACGGATGCGTAGACCCCTACGGGCTACGACGCGTAGAGCCCTTACGAGAAATTTTAATCATAAAAATAGAATCATTTTCTAAACAAGACAAGTATACAGCTGATAAATCCTATTATGTAACTGTATTTGTCTAATTGTTCTGATGCTTTTTAAATAGATTTAAATTTGTTAATTTGACGTTACTAAGTGTTCCAATGTGTGTCCCTATGGTTTTAATAAATGAACTAAACTGAACTGAACTATAAATGTCTGCAAATTATATTTCAGCCAGGTATAAGTTATAAATCTAGGTATACAGTAGGGATGAAACAGCCTAAAGTCTTTACATACAAATTATTTCGTTAGTTGTTTAACTGTTATTAGCCATTTAATATATAGGTTTATCGTCGTAACAACTTATTTTTGCTTATAGTTTTAATCTGCGTTTGCTTAGTGTGATTTTAAAACTTCTTTCTTTTACATTATATTTTTAATTAACTAGTTTCTTATTTGTAACGAGATAAAACTAATAATTGAAGATTTGTTTATTTGACAAAGCTAAAGTCACTGTCATTTTATACGTTGAAATATCTTAGTTTTCATTGAAACTAATTTTAAGTTTAATCTACGCCTAAGATTCAAATTTAATATAAAATACCTTAGAGATTCTAAGATTTCTTAATTAAAGAAGTTTGTATTTGAAAAAGTTATTAAAGGTTATTGACCGATAGCTCCAGACAAATTTAATAGGCGTGAGTCATGAAACGACTATCAAAATTAGTCAAAAGGACAACTACTCCCAAAAAATTCATCATTGTATTGGCATAGCTAGGTTTGATCTAAAACAAATAAATAATTTGTGGTAGGAAGAAAAAAGTTAATTCAATTCAATTCAATTCGAAGCATTTATTTGTAAATTCACAAGGAACTCTTCGTCAAGTCAAATTGCTATTAAATACCAACTAAATACTAAATAAGATAATGAATGGCTGCAAAACGCCATGGATAATAAATACCCATGGCGTTTTGCAGCCATTCATTATCAAGTTTCATAATCAAAATAAATTAAAATTAAAAAGAGTGCGGCTGTAAAGAGGCTTTGTCTTAAAAACTAAAAATTAAGGCTAACTATTAGTCCAAGATATTTTGACATTTATACAATATTAACCTTTTTTTGAAAGGTTTTTATGAACTTGGTTCTTAAATGCTTTTTCTGGTAAGTTTACAATATGACTAGGAGTTACCTACGAAACACTTATTGGACTTATGTAACCTATATTAATGCTTAACATTATATGCATGGCATGATGCGTTTATTATGTATAAGTATTCTTTAAATTGAGGGCACTATCCAAGCTCTAACACAATATAAATATCAAAATCAACTTTGTCGCCTAGTAAATAAGTTAAAATAATGACCAATGAATACTTGATAAGAGATTTCAGAAGTATCTGGAATTTAACCTATTTATCTTTCATTTCCTAAAGGTAACAACATTATTATCTATGAAAGAAAACATTGTTCCTATATCTTAATTGTTTAACTCTAATTATTTGTTCCGGGCTCTTTTGTTCGTCGGAACAAGGCTCGCTTTGCACTATTTTTTATACTCTGAGTCTTCACTACATTTGACCGCGGCTGGGTTGCGACCTCCAAAGCTGATAGGGGTAAGCTTTTCACATTAAATTCAAGTGTAAAATAGTTTTAAATGAAATGTATAAAAGAGATGTTCTGAGAGTAAAATAAACTCTGGGTGACCTAGAATATTAGCTACGAACCAAATAATTTATAAACAACCTATCACTGGAATCTAAATTAATGTTATGCCCTGACTTTTTCTTACTATTTCGTCTGTATTGACTCTGTTTTGAGTTTTATTAGGGGCTTTGCTCGTCAGATGTATCAATACAATGAGCCCACCCCGCAGTAGCGTATTGGTGAATTCCAAAAACACCCCACAATCTAGATTTATAGGTAAATTCACTTTTGGTGAGTGTTTTCACGTGAAATAATATATTTATAGAAATATATATTTCAAATTATTTTACAAGATTTTATAGATTATAGCTACGCACTAAAGTATTTGTATAATATGCATACTGATTTATGGGGATAAAATAGCCATCTTTGCAAAATTTCAGCCCAAATCCGTTGAGTAATTTTGGCGCGAAAGAGTTACCATCCAAACTTTCGCATTTATAATATAAGACATAAGTGTGAGCTGTTAACTTACTGAACATACCTAGTTCTCGTGAACATTCTGAAACTTTGTTTGTGTCCAAATATTATTTTGTTCATACCTCGTTATCATTTATAAAATAAATAGTTATCTTTCTAAAGCTTGCTCCACATACCTCTTTCTCAAGAAACCTGTGAGGATTTTTTCACATTCAGATATTTAAATCGAATGCGTATGCTCTTAAAAAGCTTTTAGTTTGACTCCTTTATACTAAAAAGGGGTTAACAAAGGTCTTTCAGGTATTGTAGGGCCGGTATAGTGAATGTTCTATAATAACATTACCTACGCTCTTTGAGTATAAATAGATCTACCTACTATCAGACAGCGATTTCCATTAGCCGGCAACATCGACGGTGCCGGGACAGTACCGTCGCCTTGCCGTGCCGTGACGTTGCCGTGCCGTCGCCGTGCTGGTAAGTGGGAAAACGGCCATCTTCAGCTTAACTCATCCGGCATCTGCCTGCAGTCTTTCGCAGATCGTCATTCCACCTGGCTGGAGGGCGTCCTACACTACGTTTGCCGTAGCAGCATACAAATAATAATAATAATAAATAATAATAATAATAACGGTTCTGCCAGGTTTCCTTATTGTACAACAGTAGCAATTTGTCCACGGTCTCTAGCACGCGGTTTTTAAATAAAAAGTAGCCTTCATGTTATCAGTTTAAAGAATTTTTATTTACTCAAAAGAACAATGTTCACTTAAATGAGTAGATACAATAATCTTACTTACTAGCTTAATTAATAAATTTAAAATAACACAACAATAATTATTGTAGTAGTAAGATTTGAAATGATGGTTGTTACCGGTACTGTAACTCAAAAGATTTTTACATAAATATATTGTTTCGGTCTTTTTTTTAAATATGTTCATTGAAAAACAGTTCATAATATTATCGGGTAGGCAGTTGTATAACTGCGCACCTTCATAGATGATGTTTCTCTTCCCATTGTTTGTTCGTGGACTTTTTTTTATTTTTCTCAGATTGTAAGGGTTATTCTAGGTCTTTATGTGGGTCTTTATTTTGAGCCCAATCCATGCTAGTTTTAGCATCGTCTTTTTTATGTATCGCCTAACCTTATTTAGGATCCCTAGCTTCATGGCTGCTGTTTTAGCCTTCGACCCAGAGCTCCAGTTGGTTCTTTATAGGTACCGGTACATTCCGGAAAACGGGAAGCTGGACAAGCCGACTCTTTTTTGCAGAGAAGAGGCTTACTAGAGTTTTAGAGGCATTGAAGTTAACCCGATTGGCTTTGCCCCAGTCCACGACTGCCTTGAGAGTTATGTGAATAGCCGGTTTTACCAGGGTGAAATAAAAATAAGTCAAACAATACAATTAGAAAAACCATATTCTTGGGTCTCTCTGGAATCTCTGAATTTGAAATAAATAATCTTTTAGATGGGCAATTTTATGGCATGGAAATAAATAAATAATGTTGGATTATCTAGCCCCAAGCTAAGCAGAGCTTGTGTTATGGGTAGGTACCAGGTACCTAATATACCTAATAGAATATATTATCTTTTTTTTTTATTATACATATAAAACGACTAGAAAACCCTAAAAAAATATTTGCATATCGTACAAACATTTTTCCCGAGGCGAGAATCGACTCCTTTGCCCACCGCGCCACAGAGGTCGTAAAAATGTTTGTCTATTGTCTAGACTAGACAAGCGGACTTTTTTATATATACGCAAAAATAGCAATAAAAAATTGAGTTTTCCATAAATTCAAACTCAAAAACACAATCACTATAACTAGACAGTAATAAAACCGATCCGTGCAAAAGTAAACCTTTTCCAATTGGAATATAACTCGATTTCGAGCTCGAGGGGTTTGGCGCAATTCGTTTTTTCATCGGCCCTCGAGTAAGAGTAATTAAATTTCAATGAAAATATTCTTAAGGCCACTTGAGCGTTATAACTTGAACAGCTACAGGTAGCTAGGGCGGTGCTCCACTGGGGGATTAGAGATTGGAAACGATGCATTTTGTGGAGCAATTTCTTTGGAAGTTCAAATCCTTTTCGATTAAATTGCGGATTGGACCGATTTTGTTGCGTATTAATATTTAGCTTTTGAAAGAAAGAAATGATTTATTAAACAGTTTCAGTTCTGTTTCAGTTTCTTTATTCTCAAACAAATACATTTGTGTCGGAATATTTTACAATAAAAATTATAAATATTTATGTACCTATGTATGTCAAATACTAAAAATTACAATAATTAAATAAGATGTCAGAACAATAATAAATCAATACACAACAAATTACGTACACACATAGGTGAATACTACACTACACTACAAAATTAATTATAATTTTTATATTTATATATTTTTACTTGAAAACTCACATAGCATTATCTAGCCCCAAGCTAAGCAGAGCTTGTGTTATGGGTACTAGATAACTGATATACATAATAAAAACTGCTGCACTGTATAAAACGGTATTTTTTATTATACATAGACAAACATCCTGAACGCCCTGAACAAATTTCTGCAGATTGTACACAAATTTGTCCCGAGGCGGGAATACAACCCGCAACCTCCTTCGTCGCAGGCAGACCTTCGCCCACCGGGCCACAGAGGTCGTCAGGTTATTATAGTTCACAGTGGTGTCTTTTTAAATGTCGCTAAAACGAAACTAAACTAATTTGACAGTAGGTACTAAAAATGTCGCTGTCCCTGTCATAAAGGTCAAAACAATAAGGACGGCATCATTTTTAGTCCTGCCAGATTAGTTTAGTTTAGTTTTGGCAAAATCTGAATAGACACCAGTATATAATAACCATAAACTTAAAATAAATATGTGTGTCATGAATGTTATATTTTTCGCAAATAAATCAGGTGTCAAATATGATACATAAAAAAAATTGCGCCTCGATTGAGATTCACGAATAGCTTTATTGTTAAATTTAATAGGATAAAAAATATTATAATGTCCAGGTATTTTACTCGGCGGAAGGAGCGAAATACTAAGGTTACCTATTAAAAAAAGAAACAAATTACCTAGGTACTGAGGTACGTACCTCTACTCTTTGCCTCTACTACTAGTCTGACCTTTCGGAGTTTTCAGTTACTTAAGTACTTAATTTAAAAAAGTTATTTATCTCCGGGTAGGTACCTACTTTTTTGTCGAATTGAAACAACCAATAAGTAATTATTTTGTTTTAAAAACCTATAAACCGACCGTCATGGATTTTCATGGATCCTATTGACATTAAAATGGGACCACACGGGAAGCACCAGCTTTCATATAAAAAAAAGAATCATGAAAATCGGACCACCCAGTCAAAAGTTCTGAGGTGTAACAAACATCAAAAAAATAACCTAAATGCAGCACAATTATAGTCCATAATATATATTGTCTTTTGCTCCATAAGTATCAAATTAGTACTTGTACATATGTATTTCAATATAATAAAAAAATACAAATCACACGCTTACTGCTAAAAAAACTCAAGCCGCGCCCCGCCACCGGCCGCCGTTCGTTCGTCACTGCCAACCGCGACAGGTCACGACTTGTTGTGTACCGAGAGTGTACCGAACACGAGGCGCGTCGGTATGACACACGTTCCGGCCATTTTTATGAAGATAGAATACAGTATAGTTATCTTTACCGTGGCCTGGTGACAGACGGACAGACGGACGGACAGCGGAGTCTTAGTTATTATTAGGGCTTAATTATTATTAGGGTCCCGTTTACCTTTTGGGCATGGAAGCCTAAAAATGATACAGTCTTTTATTATCAAAATAATAAAGTAACTGTTGGTGCACTCTTATAAAATAATTTTTTATGTCATCTGAATCACACTAATATTATAAATGCGAAAGTTTGTATAGATGTATGCATGGATGGATGTTTGTTACATCTTCCCGTCAAGACTACTGAACGGATCGAGCTGAAATTTTGCATACAGGTAATCCTAAACCTGGAATCAAACATAGGCTACTTTTAATCCCATAAATCAGTTCCCGTGGGATATATATCACCTTTAAGCGTTTCCATTGGAACAACGCGTGTGAAGCCGCGGGGCGCAGCTAGTTATTAATATGGCCATAAATCGCTTCACAAAGTTGACAGTGGACGCTAACCGCCATCTCCGATCATTATAAATTGATTGCCATTCAAATTAATTTATCCTTATCTTGATATTGTAGCCGTTATTTTGAATATAAAGTGCTATTTATTGCCTTTATTACCTCGCTGTCGCTTCGCTCTAGATGGAAGATTGTTTAAGGGAAAGAGCTTTTTTGGCTTAGTTGTGGAATGCTTTACTTAATGTGTGTTTGCAAATTCTCTTCAATGCTATTTTAGAGAACCCTGGTGTCGTATTTAAGACCAACCAGGGTCCAATGATAATAGTATATATTCAGATGTCACCAAAACTAGACTAAACTAATTTGACAGTAATAAAAATGTCGCTCTTCCTGTCATAACGATCAACATAATACGGATGGCATCATTTTAAGTCCTGCCAGATTAGTTTTGGCGATATCTATGTAAATAAACACCAATGGGGTCTATTCAGATGTCGCTAAAACTAAAGTTAACCAAACAAATTTGACATGATTAAAAATATCGCCGACCATGACACTTTTGACATGCGTCCTTTCATCTGTAGGTACCTTCATCCAAGGTAAAATGCCTAAATGTTCATTCAGAGTCCTACATTAACACTGTCTTTTTTTTAAAGAACCATTTGTACTTTTTTAAGCGACTGTACTGAATTGGTACCTGCTTTGAAAAAAAATTAGGAATTGTTTGAGTTGATTTTCACCATAGTTATCGCTGACAACAACGTAATAATATTCGACAAATTAACATTTTCATCTATATGAATAAACTAGCTGCACCCCGCGGCTTCGCACGCGTTGTTCCTATGGCAACGTTAATAGATGATTTTCATCCCACGGGAACTGATTTATGGGATAAAAAGTAGCCGATGTTTTATTCCAGACCTAGGACTATGTCTCTTTTAAATTTTAGCCAGATCCGTTCAGTAGTTTTGGCGTGAAGAAGTAACAAACATCCATCCATACATCCATACAAACATTCGCATTTATAATATTAGTGTGATGTGTTACTCTCAAAATGTACACATTATAACTTCAGTTCAACTTATTTACCAACAAGATTTTTATCCTGGACCAATCTAAGGGTTAGTTCCGCTATGCACGAGTCCCTATTTGCTCGGATTCTAAAATACCTAACAAAAAGTACCGCTATGCTACGAATTTCTCAGTTCTACCATAAACAATGGAGGGTACAGAAAACACTTTTACACTTTTCTCGTTAGAAAAGTGTTTTTAAAGAATACTCTTAAAGCTAGCCTCATCAATCATCATCAGCAGGCTATACTAATCCACTGCTGGACGCTGGCTAGCTTTAAGCTTTTGGAATGTGCCCTTAAAAAGCTTAAAGCTAGCCTGGGCCAACATAATTTAAGTGAAAAGATTTTGGTAAATAAAAATCTCATTTTAATTTAAGAATTGCGTGTAATTATTTTGTTTAAAAATCAGTTTAATCAATTAAACGCTATGAAACATAAATCAACATTTTGAGTCGATTAACGTGATTAAAATTAGCCAACAAAATAATTTTTAATTATGAGATCAAATAACAAGTTTTAAATTAACATTAACAAATAAAACAGTTTCTAACATTAGAAACACTGTGCTCGGCTCAAATAAAAATAAAATATGTAAATAATCATCATTTTGTACTATTAATAAATAAATAAATATTAAAATTAGAATAAAAGTTATAAAATCAACACAAAATACCAAACTTTTAAGAACATGAAAATTATAAATCAACAGAAAATATCACACTTGTAAGAACATAATCATTGTTAATAAATGTTTTTGTTTTGTTTTTTTTTATCATTATTGTTTGATAAAAAGAAGTTGAGATGTTCATCAAAAACTCACCAAGAGTGATGCTTTATTGGTAAAGGCTTCTGCATGGAGTTGTATTTGGCTGTAGGTGTTAATACTTTTTCTGTACGTAATGTTTTTTTTTTGTTTGAAGCTGTAATCTGCAGATTTTATTAAAGACTTTTTTAGTTGACAGAAAAAATGACAGCAAAAAGAAAAAAACTATAATTTTTATTGGCCTCCATGTAGACCGTTATCTACACAGACGTCTTTCTTGTGTGGAACTGGAGCGACACATCATAGTGTGCGTGTACCGCCCTCCTGACGCAAATCAAGTAGCTTTTGAATGTACTATGGAAGAGGTTTTGCTGAAATTATTTTCATGTAGAAAGGATCTCATTGTTTGTGGCGACTTTAATATAGATATTTTAGCGAATCCCCTCGCCGATAGGCTGCTTAATTTATTCAAATGCTTTAGTTTACGACATCTTTTTCATGATCCTACTAGGGTAACCCTAACATCTGCCACTTGTTTAGATAATATTTATTGCAGTCTATCTCCAACCAACAAAGCAGTAATCAAACATTTCAAATCAGACCACTATGGTCAGAGTGTTAATTTTAGTTATAATCTTAACGGTAAAAACAAAGTTGAGAAATATACCTAAGGCCTATTACAGAGAGCCGTATTAAGAATTTTCAAAGTCAAGTGGAACTAGCAGTAGCTAATATAACTTGTTCCGATAACCATAATGATCTTTTTGCCAAACTTTTTAGTGTTATAAACAAAGAACACAGCAAAGTATTTAAATATAAAACATGCACAGTTAGGGACAGGGTCGGATTTACTGATTGGGCCACTCCCGGTATTTATAGAAGTAGGAATAGACTATATGATCTTTATGGTGCTAGAGAAGCTATGTTAAATGATCCTGCGTTTCTTTTGTATTTAACAAACTACTCAAAAACATTTAAAAAAGTCTGTAACACAGCGAAATGCCTGTTTTTGAGGAAAAAAATTGTAAACTCATCTGATAAAATCAAAGCAACATGGAGACTTATAAATAACGAAACTGGTAAATCTAAGTCACGAAAAAGAGAAATAAGGTTAAAAATTAATAATTCAATACTTATACACGATAAAGATATTGCCGATGCTTTTGATTCATTCTTTTCTGATATTCCTAAAGTTGTTACCCGGTCTCTAAACTCCTCACCTTCAATCGCGGTTAAATAATTAGAATCATCTGTAGATAAATGTACCGAGGTTTTTATATTTAGTCATGTAAACGCTAATTATATTGTGAAAACATTTAAGTCTATTAACATCAAAAATACTGAGGATCTTTGGGGTATTTCAACCAAAGTACTGAGTTCTATTAAGGAAGTTGCTCAATACTTGGCTTACATTTTCAATAGTTGTGTTGATGCAGGAGTTTTCCCTGACCTCATGAAATATAGTAAACTGGTTCGTCTTTATAAATCTGGTAGCCACACTGATCCGGCCAATTACAGGCCAATTTCAATACTTCCTGCAATGAGTAAAGTTTGACACAGTTGTCCTCTCACTTCAACCTCAATAGGTTGTTACATAAAAATCAATTTGGCTTCACCAAGGGTAGATCGACAACTGATGCTGGTACAGTTCTATTAAAGCACATATTGGATGCATGGGATAAAGCGAAAAACGCTATTGGTGTATTTTGTGACCTTTCTAAAGCTTTTGATTGCGTTGATCATGGTACATTAATAAATAAACTAAGACATTATGGAATTCAAAACAAGGCACTGGACCTTATGCAATCATATTTATCTGATAGAGGCCAAAAAGTAGCAAGTAGCTTTTGAATGTACTATGGAAGAGGTTTTGCTGAAATTATTTTCATGTAGAAAGGATCTCATTGTTTGTGGCGACTTTAATATAGATATTTTAGCGAATCCCCTCGCCGATAGGCTGCTTAATTTATTCAAATGCTTTAGTTTACGACATCTTTTTCATGATCCTACTAGGGTAACCCTAACATCTGCCACTTGTTTAGATAATATTTATTGCAGTCTATCTCCAACCAACAAAGCAGTAATCAAACATTTCAAATCAGACCACTATGGTCAGAGTGTTAATTTTAGTTATAATCTTAACGGTAAAAACAAAGTTGAGAAATATACCTAAGGCCTATTACAGAGAGCCGTATTAAGAATTTTCAAAGTCAAGTGGAACTAGCAGTAGCTAATATAACTTGTTCCGATAACCATAATGATCTTTTTGCCAAACTTTTTAGTGTTATAAACAAAGAACACAGCAAAGTATTTAAATATAAAACATGCACAGTTAGGGACAGGGTCGGATTTACTGATTGGGCCACTCCCGGTATTTATAGAAGTAGGAATAGACTATATGATCTTTATGGTGCTAGAGAAGCTATGTTAAATGATCCTGCGTTTCTTTTGTATTTAACAAACTACTCAAAAACATTTAAAAAAGTCTGTAACACAGCGAAATGCCTGTTTTTGAGGAAAAAAATTGTAAACTCATCTGATAAAATCAAAGCAACATGGAGACTTATAAATAACGAAACTGGTAAATCTAAGTCACGAAAAAGAGAAATAAGGTTAAAAATTAATAATTCAATACTTATACACGATAAAGATATTGCCGATGCTTTTGATTCATTCTTTTCTGATATTCCTAAAGTTGTTACCCGGTCTCTAAACTCCTCACCTTCAATCGCGGTTAAATAATTAGAATCATCTGTAGATAAATGTACCGAGGTTTTTATATTTAGTCATGTAAACGCTAATTATATTGTGAAAACATTTAAGTCTATTAACATCAAAAATACTGAGGATCTTTGGGGTATTTCAACCAAAGTACTGAGTTCTATTAAGGAAGTTGCTCAATACTTGGCTTACATTTTCAATAGTTGTGTTGATGCAGGAGTTTTCCCTGACCTCATGAAATATAGTAAACTGGTTCGTCTTTATAAATCTGGTAGCCACACTGATCCGGCCAATTACAGGCCAATTTCAATACTTCCTGCAATGAGTAAAGTTTGACACAGTTGTCCTCTCACTTCAACCTCAATAGGTTGTTACATAAAAATCAATTTGGCTTCACCAAGGGTAGATCGACAACTGATGCTGGTACAGTTCTATTAAAGCACATATTGGATGCATGGGATAAAGCGAAAAACGCTATTGGTGTATTTTGTGACCTTTCTAAAGCTTTTGATTGCGTTGATCATGGTACATTAATAAATAAACTAAGACATTATGGAATTCAAAACAAGGCACTGGACCTTATGCAATCATATTTATCTGATAGAGGCCAAAAAGTAGATATTGGTAAAGAAAGATCTAGGGGATCAAAAATCGATTTAGGAGTCCCGCAAGGATCAATATTGGGTCCTTTTCTATTTTTAGTATATGTAAATGATCTCCCATTTCTAGCAAAAGATCTCTGTGATATAGTCTTATTTGCTGATGATACTTAATTGATTTTTAAAGTTGACAGAAATAAACATAATTATGACGATGTAAATAATTCTCTTTCACAAATACTAGATTGGTTCACCGCCAATAACCTCTTACTCAATGCTTCAAAAACCAAATGCATAAAATTCATGTTACCAAATGTAAGAGAGCTCCCAACTAAGATAATGCTAAAGGATGAGATTGTTCACCTTGTAGACTCAACTGTTTTCCTAGGGTTACATATTGATTCCTCTCTTCAATGGAGACCGCAAATTGATGCTCTCGCAAACAGACTTAGTTCAGCAGCGTATGCGGTTCGAACAATTAGATACATTACCGATGAAGATACAGCTAGGTTAGTTTACTTCAGTTACTTCCATAGTGTTATGTCTTATGGTATTTTGCTTTGGGGACAGGCAGCTGACATCCAGACTATCTTTGTTCTTCAGAAAAGGGCGGTACGCGCTATTTATAAATTAAATCCACGTGACTCGTTGAGGGAATTATTTAAAGTAATAAATATTTTAACAGTAATATCGCAATACATCTATGAAAATCTAATGTATACACACAAAAACAGAGATAACTTTATGAAAAGGTGTGATGTTTACGATAAAAATACAAGAAACAAGAATAAATTACACATCCCTTCATATAGATTACGAAAGGTAGGGAAATCATTTGTGGGCAATTGCGTAAGATTCTATAATAAGCTTCCATCTGAAGCAACTGAGCTCCCTATTCGTAAATTTAAACTGTACATAAAACGAAATCTTATCAAGAAAGCCTATTACTCCGTAGATGACTACGTAAATGATGTTAATGCTTGGCCGGATGTCGCCCAGTTCCATACAGACAATAGTATATAAGACCAGTTAGACTTAGTTATCCTAAGATTGTATTAGTTGATAAGCGATGGACTTGCTAGTGGTTTCTTTTTCACTCCTTCCGCTAGTAAACAAAAAATTGAAGTGAATTAAAGTCAATTGCACATTATTTCTTGTTGATAGTAATAACTATTTATCAAGCTGTTTATATAGTAAAAATTTGACTTGTCTAAGTACTTATTTTGTAAGTCTAAAGAAATAAGCGATTTGACTTTGACTTTGACTTTGACGTACTATCGAACTACCCTAATTACGCTTATCAATATTATGGTACCCGCTTAATTATTGTACCTATGTGTGAGGGTAGCACAATAAACCAGTTGGATCGTTGACTTGTGGTTTCACTTAATGAACTCCCGCTATTTATATCTATAAATATTACTGGCGAGGAGGTAAACTGCGGAAAACACCTAAAATTAACGTGTTATCGTGTTATGTGCAAGTGACAATAAAATGCCTATCGGAAAAATCGAACAATTTGATGTTTGGAGCAAAAAGTGGTCGGTGGTCGGAAAAGGGCACCGCGCTACATTTTGTCGTTTTAAAAATTACACCTGTGATGCGTGCGGCTAGAAGGGCCATCTAAAAGTGATGTGTAAACGCACTGCTCGCCAGAGGGAAGGTCGTCCTTCAGGGCGAGGGCAGAACTATATCGATAGTGCTAGTGATTCGGAGTGCGATCTGCATAACATCATCGTGTGTAACAATAGTGATCGGCCTATTAATGTTGTAACGGACCCGGGCCTATGTGCTTGTAGGAACACCAGATTAAATTTATTAATAGCATCTACAGCTCATCTATTTGTTGAGAGCTTATATCAATGACCTTATTGAACTTTTAGACACGTACAGTTTATGGATTGATACCGTATAGAGCAGTGTGTTTTAAGTTGTGCGGCACAGTTCTTACCCATGTAAAAGGAAGGCCCCAGTCAATTAAGCTGAGCCTCAGGTAGATTAATGGCCTTTTGATTGGTTCTTAATTCGTTCGATATGCCTGTGTCTCTCGGTTTATGGACTTTACCAGAGGGCAGCCTTACATCAATATGATGTGTATGTGGATTTATATTTTTAATTATGAGGAGGCCTCCTGCTGCTACATACGCACCGCTATGTGGGCTACGCATGTGTTACATTCTACTAGAATAGACCAAATCAATTTCAGTATAGATAATGCTCTTATTGACGTAGTAAGTAAGTATTCAAACGAGTATCAATCCATTTCTGTAACTCTGAGTGACTTGGCTGTCAGGAAGGCTCATTCTTTATTTAGAGTGATTTGTCCTTTGATTAAGGCTTTTAATTAACCTAGACTTTAATTGAGTAGCGTAAGCTTTACGAAATCTCTAACTTGTAGGGCAAATTAATATGAAATGTAAACAAACTGATTGACAGGAATTTAGTATTGTTTAATACATATAACACACACACACAAATACAGTAAATGGGCAATAAAATAGACAGAACTTAATCCTAGGATGCACAAGGAAACATACAATAAATGATTAAACAATTATAGGTTTTGATTGATTCTGCCACCCTGGTGCTGTAACTTAGAGCTTTGTTACGTAGCTGTGTAAGCACGAAACCAAGGTTTTAAGTTAATAGGCGACCCGTTCTGTCTCAATAACAGCGCCTCCAAGGCTATTGAAAGCTAAAGGCTTACACTAACCTTGTACCCAGAATCAATCAGAGAATAGTTATGTAAATTGCGAAACACAGTCGCTCTATGAACTCAGTAGAGTTTTACGGGGAAATGGCCTCAAAGATGGGCGGGATTTCTCTGTGGAGAGCACAATAATGAACAGTAAATAACACGATTGATTTCAGTAACAGTGAGTTCTGATTATGTTATCCAAATGGGCCTCTCGGGCTCTCAGTATGCTATATATTAGAGTCACCAACATCAATCGTATGTATACAACAATTATATATCAAACTTAGCTTTTATACTCGAAACAGGAACACACGTTCAACACAGATTTTATCTCTAATGCTAAAACTACTCTTGAAATAATGTATACAATCAAAGGAAAACACTGACGTTAGATCTCTAGACCGCGTATCAATCAACACTATTCCGAAAGCTATTACTCAGACATAACGACCTCTGCACCGTGTTAGAACCTCGAGACCTCCGTATCTCTCCACTCGATCGTGGCGTCTGTCCCGAGCTACCCCTCTCCAAGGGTAACGCAGGCACCACCCTGCGCTGGCGCCACCCCCGCTACCTCCAGGGTACACGTTATCTCCTTGCGCCTTCTCGCTTAGATCATCAACCTCTCTCCCTCTCTCATCGATTGAGAGATCTGCCACAAGATGTCGTTACACGTCGCATAGTCCATTTCACTTAAAATAATGAAAATAAAAGAAACATTAGATAAAAGTGAAATAACTTATCACCGGAAAGATAACCATAATCTCTGTCCTTTCGTGACAGTTAACTTCCAATCTCGCCAATTGTATGGCATGTCAATTTAATAATACAGATGAGATATGTATCTTAATTAGTTTATTCATTTTCGTTGTGACGTCTCCAACGAGAATGAATAATGTTACATGCCTTATATTATAAGCCTTATATAAAATCATGCCACTAAAAGTTATCATTCATTAAACCTAATTAAATGTACAATAATAATCCAACTTTCACATCAGAGCGTTGGGGTCTTTTTGAAACCCAAACACGTGTCGGTCCAATACGCAGAACTTAGCACGATGACGCAAACAATGCTTGGTGCATCTGTTTAATATTTTATGGTCACAAAGAAAGATCCTTTTCAATAGCCAAATATCCTATGAAGCTATTTTATGGATCGCAGCTGCATTGGTCTGTATGAGTCTTTTGTCTTAAAATAGACCCTATAGAATTAATTGCCTATTGCGAGAATGAAGTCTCGCTAAAAATGCTTTGTTCCTTGTAGCTTTTTGGATTTGTTATTGACGTGGGAGAAATTTATTTATTACCAACCTCCTCACGTTCGGGATTTCTGAATAAGATAAAAAAAAATAAGGGCCGCTCGGTTACCTACTTTGCCGATGGCATGTACCATCACAATGTGCAAGCTAAGGTGAACGTTAAGGTGATCAACTTCGAACTGGACACTGGCAGTAAGTTATCCACAATTAATACCCATTGTCATGATGAACTCTTCAAGCAGACGCCGCTGATCGCTTATGATGTTTGTTTTCCACCCATTTTACATTCGTATAACGGAACTAAGATCGAAGTAGCGGGATTTATTGTTGTTAATGTTGTGATAGGGACACGGCGAAGGATCACAAGCTGTTTGCTATCAAAAATGGGGGCCCGCCTTTGTTGGGCAGAGCTTGGTTAGGTCGATTAAACATTGATCAAATTAAAATTAATGAAATGATTTTTAACTTATCCGATGATAACTTCGTGGAAAGTTTGCGCCAAGGGTTTGCAACCGTGTTCGCCCCAGGACTGGGCACGTGCACTAAACAGCTGTCTTTAAGATTAAGTGATAAAACACTTGTGTTTATGAAAGCTAGGCAGCTACCGTTAGCATTACGTAAGCCAGTAGAATCTGAACTGCAGCGACTCGAGGCAGAGGGTACAATTACCAAAGTTGAATATTCAGACTTTGGTACACCGATTGTACAAAAATCAGGCGAAATTCGTATATGTGGTGATTACAAAGTAACCGTTAACCCTAACTTGATACGCGATCCGTACCCCATGCCACGAATCGAGGAGTTGTTTGCCATGTTGAGTGGTGGTGAGCATTATTCTAAAATCGACCTTACAAACGCATATCAGCAATTATTTTTGGATGAAGGTTCGCGAGCTTACAGTGCTATTACGACAAACATCGGTACATTCATTTGTAATCGCACACTTGGTTTGACATGCATTCCAGAAAAATTCCAAAAGTTTATGGAAGAGACACTTCGAGGGATAAAGGGCACGGCTGTGTTTTTAGACGACATAGCGGTCACGGGTTCAACAAGAGCGGAACATATTGAGAATTTAAAAGCCGTCTTATCTCGTTTGCGTAAGGTCGGTTTGAGAATAAAAATGGAGAAATCTAGTTTCATGCAAAATAGTATTACCTATTTAGGCTTTATTATTGATAAGCACGGTTTGCACCCAGACCCTAACAAGCTTAAGGCTATTGTAGATGCTCCTGCGCCGGCGGATGTGACTCAGCTGAGATCTTTTCTCGGTTTGATAAACTATTATTCTAAATTCATACTTCGGTTGAGTACCATCTTACACCCGCTGCATAATATGTTACGCAAAGAGACTGAGTGGTTTTGGTCTGCTAGTCTGCAGACCAAAACCACTCAGTCTCTTCCTCAATCAGTCTCGTCCTCGCACAAGCTTTTAATGAAATCAAGTGTGATTTTAAGCAGCAAAATTTAGTTCACTATAACCCAGAACTACCATTAGTGCTAGCAGTAGATAGTAGCTCATATGGCATCGGCAGTGTGCTATCGCATCGATATCCGTGAACGTCCTATTTGTTTTGCCTCCCGCACTTTGAACGCAGCTGAGAGAAACTGTAGCCAGCTAGATAAGGAGGCACTCGAGATTATTGCTGGTGTCAACAAACATCATCAATACATTTTTGGCCTTAAGTTTACCATAAAAACATAAGCCGCTTACGTTCATCTTTGGTCCAAAGTGTTATAGTTTTTTCATGAATTGTCATGGAGCCCATTGTCAGAACTGAACAAAATTAAAATGGGACCACACGGGAAGCACCAGCTTTTATATAAAAAAAATCATGAAGATCGGACCACCCAGTCAAAAGTTCTGAGGTAACAAACATAAATAAAAGAAAAAAAAATACAGTCGAATTGATAACCTCCTCCTTTTTTTTAAGTCGGTTAAAAAAAAATTTAAACATTATGTCAGCTCTATGGCTGATTAAGCTTTCATAATACGGGCCTAGAATAAAAAAATATTGATTAGACTAAAATATTGGTTATTATTAAATTTAAAAAAAATATATTTATATGATTTAGCCACTGCAGGCAGAATATTATGTTTTATGAAGTAAGCTGATGCTGTCGCTTGGCACTTGGATTAGGCCTATGGCCAGCTGTGGACGAGCATGATAGATCACGGCTTATGTTGAAATAACTACATGCTTTGGCTGTGATGACTGGAAAGTGACTGAACATTTTCCCAACAACTATGCAGTACCGTGTGCAACGCATTGTGTTTTGAATGAGTCGCTGCATTGTGTTCATATCTAGCCTAGATTTACAGTTTAAACTTTATAAAAACTGCTTTTATTTCTATTTTAGTTTCATACAAAGTACCTAAATACCTAAATAACACAAACTCTGCTTAGCTTGGGGCTAGATAATGCTGTGTGAATTGTCCAGCATTATTATTATTATCTATATTTACATTACATGTGGTGAGGCATCTATCCAAATGAGAAGACGATTCTTGTGTTCTCATTTGAATGGATGCTTGTTACACCTTCACGCCAAAACTTCGGATCGGGCTGAAATTTCGCATACAGTTTATTCTTAGCCTGGAATCAAACATAAATCTTTTTAACTTATAAATCAGTTCCCGTGGGATAAAAATCACCTTTAAACGTTTTCCAAACACTGATTTTCAGTATTACCCTCTGAGGTGACCAGGAAAACGAAAAAAACTGTTTTCTACATACGGGTCAAAATTAAAATCAATATAATAAGTAAGGGATGAGTTGATAATAATTTATTCCGATTTCACCAGAAGCTTTTCAAATCACACTGCCTGTTTCCTCGTCTACACCCAGCCTTACACACCTGCCTTATTCCACCCCTGTAATCCGGGATAATCCCTCCCTGGGTAATTAAGCTAAGTAGGAAGCGCAAGATTCCGGAATTACAATTAGGTGTGACGGTGCTAAGGATAATACCGTCTTTACGTTAGATTTAAGATTATTTTTGGTATAATCGAGTTTAGATTAATCAAGATTAAAAAAGCTGGGAGAAAAATTTAAAATCTGCCAAAATCAATCACGTTTCATTACTAAATTCAAATAGGTTTCAACTCTCTAGTAAATTTTCAAAAAGCAGTCGTCTCATTCTCGTAATTTTTGGTAAACAAACAAGGTGATTCAAAAATCAACGAAATATTGTAGTAAATATTTTGAACTGAAAATAAATATAAGAATGAAAATATTTAGTGACAATTCCGGCGGAGCTTGGAGTGGCAACATCTCTGGTGGGACTCTGCCGTTGTTGTTTGGCGCTCTCAGTGTCAAGTTAGATTTTATCGCTGAAGGTTTTTTTCGCGGAATTGTTACGAAATATTTTCATTCTTTTAAAATGGATTTCCACAAACTAACGCCTGAATCTATTATATCAGAAAATAAATGTTTTTCGCTGCGTCTGTGCAAGCATCGATGAAGTTTGTAATTTTGGTTTTGTGTTTGTTATGGTACATACTGTGCATTGTTATACGTTTGTGAAGTTAGTGTTCCAGTCAACTTCAAAAGAAACTTCAAAACTTTTGGTTGTACAGATTGGTAGAGCCGCCTAGCTGTCAGAGTTTATGTGGATGGTTTGATTTATGTAGCGCTTCCCCAGATGTATATCTGTACATTTAAGAATGGCGAATGGAAGATGGAGGCGTGATTACCTAGGTATATGCTTCTACAGGGCGCTATGGCGCATTAGGGGAGGCCGTCCAGCAGTGGACTAATATAGGCTGATGACGATGATGATGCTTTTGCCAAACCTGGGTCACTCTCCATAATACTTCACATTCCCATTTTGAAACCATACGTAGGAAAAATAATAATGTATAAAAAAACGTTTTTTTTTTCCATAGGCCGTCCTTGCAGAGCTGGTTATATGGCCAATATTTTCTGGAAGAAAGTTCCACTGTGTAGTATTTTTTAAACGTATCTAGTAGGAGCGTGACATCAGTTGTCTGGACTGGAAAAAATCGGTGGTCTAATCAACTGGACCAGTTCAACGGGACCACGGGCACTATGGAACCGTAGGCTTTTGTATAGACCAAAGTTTTATCTTTTGTGTGAATTCGCTTGCTAAAGATTCATGACAGAAGATAGCTCATGTGGCAAGGCCGTACGAATCGATACGAGGTGGGCTTTAATGAGTGTATGCGAGCTTCCTTCTACATACCACCTGGTAATTAATGATTGATTCAACTGTACAGGGTGACACAGAAAAGGTGTACTCGAGCAAAGCTTTGTGCTGAGTATTGCCTTTTTGTCAGGCTGCAGCACACACATACTGTATTCGTACTTGATTGACTGAATGTTAAAGGAAATTATGTACCGATATATTGTTGTCATAGTTCCTCCTTTACTTCCCTTGTTATTTTGATGTTCTTTGTACATCCCTTTTATTGTGTGTTGCAGTTGTAAATAAATGTTGTGTAATATCTATCTACTAAGCCATCATCATCATCATCATCATCCGCAGCCCGACTTCACCCACTGCTGGGTATAGGCCTCCAAACTTTTGTGCCACTTCACTTTGGAGGCCTACTAAGCCAAAAGCGAGTAATTCTGGACCTGGAAGGGGATCAACTTGTGAATAAAGATTTATAGAATTTAGTTTTTTTAAAGGGTTTTTTTTATATATATTTTCTTTTTACGCACTTTTGCATTATTTAACATTCAAGTCAATATTTAGTAATGTTAAATTTTGCACAAATGTTTCCTGCAAAATGAAATTATTTAATAATATTAAATAAATCCGTTGAAATAAAAAAAACACATATTAAGATGATGATGATGATAATAATAATAATAATAATAATAATAATAATAATAATAATAATAATAATAATAATAATAATAATAATAATAATAATAATAATTATAATTATTATTATTATTATTATTATTATTATTATTATTATTATTATTATTATTATAATAATTATTATTATTATTATTATAATAATAATAATTATTATTATTATTATTATTATTATTATTATTATTATTATTATTATTATTATTATTATTATTATTATTATTATTATTATTATTATTATTATAATAATGATTATTATTATTATTATTATTATTGAAGCCAAGCCAAATTTTCTTAATTATTTGTTAGACATAACTACTATTACGAATGCTTGATTTGAAATAAATAATAATAATAATAATAATAATAATAATAATAATAATAATAATTATTATTATTATTATTATTATTATTATTAAAATTTGGCTTGGCTTCTAGATTTGGATTACAGCACCTACACTAAGTGGTTAGACTTGTGTCGTAGGTGCTGCATGCCCTTCAAGGTTTACATAGTACCCACGATAAAACAAAGCTGAGGCCCACTTGCGCCGGACATAGTTAACTCAGAATTAGATAACTCTGGAGTTAAATTCTAATTATGTCTTGTACCTGTGAACGTTTCCATAGAAACAACGCGTGCTAACTCCACGAGCAGAAACTAGTGTTTCACTAAATATTACTCTCTGAGGCTTATTCTAGTTATACTCAAATATTTCAAAGAAGGCTGATGGTGGGCTGTATACGCTTACTACAATAGTTTGCTCCAGCTCAACACATGCTACTTCGATGTGGCTTTCTACGGATAAGTTTATTATGTCTTTACGTTCTTTAGTAATATTAGAGAGCCGAACGAATAGCATGTACATTACAGGAATGTAATGTATTATTTTATATGCGATCAAATTCGCGTACTCAGTTATTAATTTCACCGACCATCTGGCCACGAAAGTTCGAAGACAAATTATCAAAGAGTGGAAGAGGCGCTCGGTTTATTTTATTGATACCTACCGCGGCAGCGCAGGTGTTACTTACAACTTGTTCTGTTCTGTTTCTAGCGGGTTTGGCCGCACTGAAGGCGTTGATTGTTGATATTCTAACTGTGTGGTGCTGGTTTAGAATTTGCACCACCCCATCTCTTCCCTTGGGTGTCGTAAGAGGCGACTGAGGGATATCCATCGGGGGCGGTCGGCCCCCTGCAGAACAATTCTACCACCAAACTGCAATCCCCGACCTGCATGTCCAGCGTGGGGATTATTGGCATTACCTCATATATATATATATATATATAAACGCTAATAAGGCGCTTATCAGGGGGAAGCATGCGTCGTTTACATAATTGATCTGTATGATTTCATGATTTAAACCGGATTACGGACTTTACAACTTTACACATGGTAGCTATAATGTAAATATGTATAATAATGTACATTATTTCACGATACATCTCATTACATCTTTCCATAGATCATCAGGAGAATACACACGGCAGCTATAAATAATATATACTTTTTACATGAATGAAATATGATGGAATGTAATGTACATTAATATACATTAAAGACGCCGTATCTGAAGTCTTTTACTTTGTAAAAAAAATGGCATACAGGTATTGAAGAAGACGCATTGTACAAAATGCACTCTCTTAATACATTAGCGGTACCTATTGCTGGGGTATTGGCTCTTAATCCAATGGGATGTATCGTCTACTTACTTTATTCTCTTGGTGAGACGCTTAGAGTAATAACAAAGACAATCTAAGCGAACTCAACACAAACTCAGTGTGTCTACCATGCGACCTACCCATAACACAAGCTGTTATTTTAACACTTCACACCAGCTAACACAAGATAGACAGATAGACAGATAGACAGATAGACAGATAGACATTTTATTGGTAAAAAGCAAATTTACAGGTCATACAATAGTCATATAAAACAAGCTCTGCTTAGCTTGGGTACCTAATGCTGTGTGAATTGTCCAACATTGTTTATTATTTTTAAGGTACTAGTTTTATGCGGTTTTATAGTTGTTCTTAGTGTAACTTTTTATTTTATTTTTAGGTACTTTACCTTCGTGTTTTATGTTAGTATGTGCTAAATTATGATTTATTCTATTCTATTCTTTTCTGCAACTGCAAAAGACGCAGGTCATTATTTAGTAACACAAACATAGGTACAATGAAAATGGCAACAGTAACCTAATTTAAAACTGGCAGTACTCCAGCACGCTATCACTACAGCCAACCGCATCGAGCGTTAAATTGCCCATAAATAAGCAAGTTTTCAACAACTCCAGCGATGATATTTATTATTCGTGATATACCTACTCTCCTAATTAAACTTAGAAACGTTGGCTTCATAAATTATCAGTAGGAACTTGGACATTTATTTATTTGGTGAAATTTAAACGTAATTTAGTAAGTTTGTTATTATGTCGTAATTTAGAAGTTAGTAAGCTGTCGCGCTGGCTTAGAATTTGCACCACACCAATTTTTCTCGTGGGTGTTGTTAGAGGCGACTGAGGGATATCCATCGGGGGCGGGCAGCAGCGCCCCCTGCAGAACAAATCTTCCACCAAACTGCGATCCCTAACCCGCATGTACAGCGTGGGGATTATAGGCAAAACCCCCCATGAGGTAACCGTCAATAAAGTGTTTATCAGGGGGAAGCCTGCGTCCACCAGTGGACCGATACATTCTGTTGAGGTTGTGGTTGTTGAGGTAGTAAGTTTGAATTTGTGTTGTGTTTGTCTATGATTTGTTGAGTTATAACGCAGTCTCATTGGCAGTTGGCACCCATACCAATAATGGTTACCACAAAACGATCAAAATTACAATGACGTTGGAGTATTTAATTATTTTTTTTCTTTTTACCCGACTTAAAAAAAAGGAGGAGGTTCTCAATTCGACTGTTTTTTATGTTTGTCTGAGGTAACAAACATAAAAACAGTCGAATTGAGAACCTCCTCCTTTTTTTTAAGTCGGGTAAAAACTTTTGACTGGGTGGTCCGATTTTCATGATTCGTTTTTTATATGAAAGCTGGTGCTTCCCGTATTATCCCATTTTAATTTGGTTTAGTTTTGACACTGGGATCCACGAAAATTCATTTAAAACTATAAAAATTGAAGTCGGTTTTATAGTTTTTGAAAACAAAATTAATTATTTATTATAGCAAGTATCGTGGTTTGAAGAATTCATCGGGATGAGTGCCCTAATTTTGGGATGATAGATTTGATAACTAGAATAAGCCTCAGAGAGTAATATTTAGTGAAACACTAGTTTCTGCTCGTGGAGTTAGCACGCGTTGTTTCTATGGAAACGTTCACAGGTACAAGACATAATTAGAATTTAACTCCAGAGTTATCTAATTCTGAGATAACTATGTCCGGCGCAAGTGGGCCTCAGCTTTGTTTTATCGTGGGTACTATGTAAACCTTGAAGGGCATGCAGCACCTACGACACAAGTCTAACCACTTAGTGTAGGTGCTGTAATCCAAATCTAGAAGCCAAGCCAATAATTATTATTATTATTATTATTATTATTATTATTATTATTATTATTATTATTATTATTATTATTATTATTATTATTATTATTATAATAATTATTATTATTATTATTATTATTATTATTATTATTATTATAATAATAATGATTATTATTATTATTATTATTGAAGCCAAGCCAAATTTTCTTAATTATTTGTTAGACATAACTACTATTACGAATGCTTGATTTGAAATAAATAATAATAATAATAATAATAATAATAATTATTATTATTATTATTATTATTATTATTATTAAAATTTGGCTTGGCTTCTAGATTTGGATTACAGCACCTACACTAAGTGGTTAGACTTGTGTCGTAGGTGCTGCATGCCCTTCAAGGTTTACATAGTACCCACGATAAAACAAAGCTGAGGCCCACTTGCGCCGGACATAGTTAACTCAGAATTAGATAACTCTGGAGTTAAATTCTAATTATGTCTTGTACCTGTGAACGTTTCCATAGAAACAACGCGTGCTAACTCCACGAGCAGAAACTAGTGTTTCACTAAATATTACTCTCTGAGGCTTATTCTAGTTATCAAATCTATCATCCCAAAATTAGGGCACTCATCCCGATGAATTCTTCAAACCACGATACTTGCTATAATAAATAATTAATTTTGTTTTCAAAAACTATAAAACCGACTTCAATTTTTATAGTTTTAAATGAATTTTCGTGGATCCCAGTGTCAAAACTAAACCAAATTAAAATGGGATAATACGGGAAGCACCAGCTTTCATATAAAAAACGAATCATGAAAATCGGACCACCCAGTCAAAAGTTTTTACCCGACTTAAAAAAAAGGAGGAGGTTCTCAATTCGACTGTTTTTATGTTTGTTACCTCAGACAAACATAAAAAACAGTCGAATTGAGAACCTCCTCCTTTTTTTTAAGTCGGGTAAAAAGAAAAAAAATAATTAAATACTCCAACGTCATTGTAATTTTGATCGTTTTGTGGTAACCATTATTGGTATGGGTGCCAACTGCCAATGAGACTGCGTTATAACTCAACAAATCATAGACAAACACAACACAAATTCAAACTTACTACCTCAACAACCACAACCTCAACAGAATGTATCGGTCCACTGGTGGACGCAGGCTTCCCCCTGATAAACACTTTATTGACGGTTACCTCATGGGGGGTTTTGCCTATAATCCCCACGCTGTACATGCGGGTTAGGGATCGCAGTTTGGTGGAAGATTTGTTCTGCAGGGGGCGCTGCTGCCCGCCCCCGATGGATATCCCTCAGTCGCCTCTAACAACACCCACGAGAAAAATTGGTGTGGTGCAAATTCTAAGCCAGCGCGACAGCTTACTAACTTCTAAATTACGACATAATAACAAACTTACTAAATTACGTTTAAATTTCACCAAATAAATAAATGTCCAAGTTCCTACTGATAATTTATGAAGCCAACGTTTCTAAGTTTAATTAGGAGAGTAGGTATATCACGAATAATAAATATCATCGCTGGAGTTGTTGAAAACTTGCTTATTTATGGGCAATTTAACGCTCGATGCGGTTGGCTGTAGTGATAGCGTGCTGGAGTACTGCCAGTTTTAAATTAGGTTACTGTTGCCATTTTCATTGTACCTATGTTTGTGTTACTAAATAATGACCTGCGTCTTTTGCAGTTGCAGAAAAGAATAGAATAGAATAAATCATAATTTAGCACATACTAACATAAAACACGAAGGTAAAGTACCTAAAAATAAAATAAAAAGTTACACTAAGAACAACTATAAAACCGCATAAAACTAGTACCTTAAAAATAATAAACAATGTTGGACAATTCACACAGCATTAGGTACCCAAGCTAAGCAGAGCTTGTTTTATATGACTATTGTATGACCTGTAAATTTGCTTTTTACCAATAAAATGTCTATCTGTCTATCTGTCTATCTGTCTATCTTGTGTTAGCTGGTGTGAAGTGTTAAAATAACAGCTTGTGTTATGGGTAGGTCGCATGGTAGACACACTGAGTTTGTGTTGAGTTCGCTTAGATTGTCTTTGTTATTACTCTAAGCGTCTCACCAAGAGAATAAAGTAAGTAGACGATACATCCCATTGGATTAAGAGCCAATACCCCAGCAATAGGTACCGCTAATGTATTAAGAGAGTGCATTTTGTACAATGCGTCTTCTTCAATACCTGTATGCCATTTTTTTTACAAAGTAAAAGACTTCAGATACGGCGTCTTTAATGTATATTAATGTACATTACATTCCATCATATTTCATTCATGTAAAAAGTATATATTATTTATAGCTGCCGTGTGTATTCTCCTGATGATCTATGGAAAGATGTAATGAGATGTATCGTGAAATAATGTACATTATTATACATATTTACATTATAGCTACCATGTGTAAAGTTGTAAAGTCCGTAATCCGGTTTAAATCATGAAATCATACAGATCAATTATGTAAACGACGCATGCTTCCCCCTGATAAGCGCCTTATTAGCGTTTATATATATATATATATATATGAGGTAATGCCAATAATCCCCACGCTGGACATGCAGGTCGGGGATTGCAGTTTGGTGGTAGAATTGTTCTGCAGGGGGCCGACCGCCCCCGATGGATATCCCTCAGTCGCCTCTTACGACACCCAAGGGAAGAGATGGGGTGGTGCAAATTCTAAACCAGCACCACACAGTTAGAATATCAACAATCAACGCCTTCAGTGCGGCCAAACCCGCTAGAAACAGAACAGAACAAGTTGTAAGTAACACCTGCGCTGCCGCGGTAGGTATCAATAAAATAAACCGAGCGCCTCTTCCACTCTTTGATAATTTGTCTTCGAACTTTCGTGGCCAGATGGTCGGTGAAATTAATAACTGAGTACGCGAATTTGATCGCATATAAAATAATACATTACATTCCTGTAATGTACATGCTATTCGTTCGGCTCTCTAATATTACTAAAGAACGTAAAGACATAATAAACTTATCCGTAGAAAGCCACATCGAAGTAGCATGTGTTGAGCTGGAGCAAACTATTGTAGTAAGCGTATACAGCCCACCATCAGCCTTCTTTGAAATATTTGAGAGAATCATGGATGATATCTTGTATAAAATATCAAAATCTCATTAAAATGTCATAGTAAGTGGAGACTTTAATATTGATCGTTTAGAAGTCTACTCCATCAGTAGTAGACTAATTATTAGTTAACTAATTTATTTAATTGTTATAATTTAAGGCCAATATTTATGGAACCTACTAGAATAACTGCAACCTCCGAAAAATGTATGGATAATAAATTTGTTCGTCAAAATGAAAAATAATAAGTAAAAAAATTATAAGCAATTTAAAATCAGACTACTTGGGTTAAACTAGAAATACAAATAAAAAACTATAATTGTAAACAAAATATTAAATATACACCTGTGACAACAAGTCGATTTGAACGGTTGAAATTGGATTGGGATTCTAAACCATCAGCTGATTACTCACTTAACAACCAGAATGAGTCGTATTGTAGTTTTTTTTATAAATTCACCAATGCGTTCAATTCAATATTCACACCCAGATCAATTATGGTCTCAGAAAAACTTAACTTTAGTGAATGGGCAACAGTGGGTATATATAAAAGTAGACAAACTTTGTATGAACTATATAGTGAAAAACAATATACAAGGACTTCAAAGAAAAAGTTACTCAAAAATGTTAAGAAAAGTTTATCAAATAGCAAATCCAAATTATATTAGCTCCAAAATTAGAAACAGTGAAAATGCAATAAAATCAACATGGAAAATAATAAATAGTGAGACTGGAAAGGTCAGTACAATAATCTGAATGATTATGAAAGTGATAATGATTACAATTTAAAGATTATATTTATATATATATAACAGTTGCACAATCAAAAATGACATTGAAGTAGCCCAAGCTTTTGAAAACTTTTTTACGGACATTCCAACCTCTACCACAAAGTGCCTAAACTCTTCTCAAGCAATTGCTGAGTCTTTACTGATAGAAAATGTACCTAAATGCGAAAACAAATTTAATTTCAACCGTGTTGATGAAAAAGATGTTATAAAAGCCTTTAAACTTTTAAATATAAAGAAAACTGCAGATCTCTGGGGCATTTCCGTTAGAATTATTAAGGCGCATACCCGAGCCAATCTGACAGCGATACCTATTTTATCATATTTTTACGTTTATCATAGGATTTTCTTAAAATCCTACGTTCAGTTTGTGGTATCTATTATAAGCTATTTTTTAATACCTCTTTCATAATTTTATCTCATATAGTTTAGGAGGAGATGCGAAATTAGAGTTTGGTGGCCAAAAAGCGCAACTTCGTATCTCTTCCTAAGCTTTACAAAATGAAACTATTACAGAGACATTAATAAATAGCTTATAATAGATACCACAAACTGAACGTAGGATTTTTAAAAATACCTGCGTTTAACGTAATAATAAGATAAAATAGTTGGGGGCGCCACTTTCGCTGCTGTATGGGCCTTAAACCTTTGATTGATACCATTGCACCAGATCTAGCTTTTATATTTAATGAGTCTACTGATTGTGGTGTATTTCCTGATCTAATTAAATGTAGTAAAGTAATCCCTGTTTAAATCAGGTAGTAGGTCTGACCCCACTAACTTTAGACCAATATCAGTATTGCCAACATTCAGCAAAGTTTTTGAAAAACTACATCAATTGCTCAGATTTTTCAATGGAAACTATTTGATATGACAGTAGCATTTTAATGTCAGTGTCTTAAATAATTTTCCTTAGATATCGTTAGACTCGCGAAGAGCAGCTGGTAAATTATTAAATATTTTTGGAGCTTTTCCACAGAAGTTTTTACGGGGGGTTTTAAAAAGGAATTTTCAGGCAAGTCTTTGTGTTTGTTCATGAATCATTTTTTTTAAAGATGATGAAAAAGCCTATTACCCGATGTTCCATGGAACGTCGGTGAAAGCCTTTGCATAATATGATTCCATTTCGGAATGTGTCCGTCATTTATGGAGAGGTGATGAATGAACGACATCGTAATATCCATTCCACACTATTACAGTTACTGAAGTAGTATTGATGGCGCCGCCAAAAGTAGGGGTTATTCCTGAAATCCCCCCTAAGTAATGGGGAAAACTGGACTTAAATTTTCATCGCAAAACCAAGTCATGGGCCAAATCTATTTGATACTTAAAGAGGTCTAATCAAATTTACCGCAGCCAATATACGCCAATCTTACCTTAATAAAAACTACAAACGAAAAACCTTTAACCTTTCACTGCATTCGAGCTAGTGTTGTACCCACATCGATAAGGGGTGGGCGGTGAAGCGTCCAGGCTATATTACTGCAGGTTAATTGGAAACCAGTGTTGTATGAATATAGTGGCGTGTGCCCTTTATGAGTTAGATTGAATGGGGTTTCGGTTAAGGTGGACGGAGGCCTTTACAAGTTTTTTAGTTACAGGTGAGTTTCGGATACCGTATACCGTTCGTAATAGGTATATCTATGTCCTCTACTAAAAGTTCTCAAAGCTTGAGCATTGCTGTATGGAATTTACCTACTAATCCTGTAGAGAACGCTTTGACATTACATATACCTAAACAATATACATAGTAAATAGTAATTTAATTTTGAATTTTTAATTAATTTATACTATATGTAGACATATAGACTATGTATAGACATAGTAAACATTAATGGGAGAGACAATATAAATTAATACGCTATTTACTAGGAATCCACTGTTTTTTGATTTACTAAATGTTACTTAAAGGTCATGTTTCTGCAGGTATTTAACTTTATGTACACCTTTAGCAAATTAAACATAACAAAGTGCCACGGTCATTCGCAATTGACAACTTTTACGACATTGATGGACCAAAGTCGGTACTTCGCCAGAGCTCTACATTTTTACTTTATTGATGGTGTAACGAGTCAGAATTCATCATTTGCAAATAAAGAAACATTTGGCGGATTTTAATATAGATAGTAACATTATCGACTTAAAACCTCTTTATGTATCGATTTAAAGCCTCGTTATGATAAACCTCTCTTGAAAGACATAATATTCGAAGAATTCATGTTAGTGAGGTGTAGCACAAACATTTCATGCAGCGAGTTATCGATCATTCGATGATTTGTTTAGAATCATTTTACGTTAAAACTAGAATCTTTCAATATCTGTACAAGCTGATGGAAGATTCTAGGCTATCGATAGAAGATATATCGATGTGGGATTTGTCGACACTAAATTATTAGAAGGCGTACGTAAAATAAAAGAATTCAAAATTATCAGATTTTGGGCAGGAAGAAGACGGAAGGTATGGACTTGAGATCTGGAGTTTGAATAGGACGGTCGAATTTCGGTTATTTTACAAAGTTCTCTTAAAGATTTCTTGTGTGCTGCTTCGTGAAGCAATAAAGCAATTCCTTACGGGTTATTTGGCTGCTGGGATAATCGTGAATAACTATGGATAAGGGAAGTATTCTTCCTTGGGTTAGTCCAGCAACATACTCCTAAAGCTCTACCGAATCAATCGTATTTTCTTTACGGCTATTCTCGCAGTAGTTAGTTCATCATCTTGCTATCAGCCTTTGGCTTGATCTTACTGAATTTTACTCCAAACAGGTACCCTTTTACTGTAACAAGAGCCCGGCTCTACCTAGGTCTACTGGAACCTTTTAAATCTCAGTTAATGAATTTAATAATCTTCAGTTGGTAATCTAAGTAGTCAACCTCTGGATCTAAATTGCTAAAGTCTGCTGCTAAATTGTATTATTTCTATTTAGGACCCGGCACCGATGGGCCCTGGTCAATGTAGGGTCGTAATCGGTGGTTCAAGGACCTCGCTGGGCGGGTTTCATTCGTAGAGAAATCCTAGGGAATGGAATCTGAGGCATTTATATGTATATTTCGTTCCCTTCAGCAAGTTCGATCTAGAATGAGGCTCAAGTTATCAACGGAAGCTATGCGCGGAATAGGAGACTGTTTACACCTATTCCACTTAGGTATGGACAGACCCCGACTGATAAAAAGGGGTCACCATTCACCTCTCTGGAAGCGGCAGGACTAGAGGTCTAAGGCTACTTACCTTGCGCGTGGAAGAGGAGTGTATGGTGAACCGACTTTATAGGATAAATCTTGATAGCATGAAAGAGTTGTTTGCGAACATCACAAGTAACGTACATCACAATTCTGAGAGTGAGTAGATTCATACTATATTTATTATACATGCTAGGAGTATTTGACGGACGTAAGCTGGCATAGGTTGGAAAAGAATAAGCCCCATTGACTTTGTGATGAGTCCGTAGTTTAGGATAGACTGAGTATGGGATTCCCAGCATACTTTCTATCAGCGGAAGGAGTCTGCCCAGTTAGGAGCCGAGGACTATTGTACAGAGCGGTGGAGGAGCTCGTACCTATGCCGCAACTTAGTCTCAGTGTGATTGAGCTAGCGTGGAAGCTGAATAGAGAGAGGTCGTGTGAGGCGGCCTTAAGTAGCCGAGCTAAACTCAGAGAGAAAGGCGAGGGCTGATAAAACCAATATTATACAACCTTTAATCATTAATACATCATTCTTCTATAACTAGTTCTATTACATCTTACTTCCTTGTAGTTATGTTCTTACTTAGCAATAGATAAGGGTTTTCCATTTGTCAAAAGCTTTCTTTAAAGAATTTGGGTTTCTACGACACAATGTAGGTCCTACCACTAAACTAGACGATCACCGTTGGCCACTACAATCACGTTTCTACATCACGTAAAAGTAAGATAGTTAAATGCATGTGGGGGGTTGTTACAATTTGGTGCCGTGACCAGGATGTTTGTTTGGGTTAGAAGCATAGGGTTATTTAGATTTAAAGTGCGATTTTCGCACAATTTGTTGCAGTGTAATGGATGAGACGCTTTGACGAATGGAATAACAATACATACGAGTAAGATTAGGTAGGGTAATGTCGCTTTAGTACTAGAAATCTCTTTCATAGAAAGCAATAACTTAGTTTTAACTTAATTCAGCTTAATTATTAGGTTGATGTCGATAGGTAGGGTAGGGCTGCTGCGACTGCTGATGGTGTTGATAGGCCGGGTCAATCCAGGCAACTAGGTGTACTTCGCAGCTTCTTAAATAGGGTGGTATTTTCCTTTGTTTAGCATGTTGATTCCGGCGTGATTTAGGCATTAGAACTTCGTTTATATTTGCACGCACAACAGGGATTGGAAGTTAAACCTTGTATTTGTAAAAAGATTGAAGAAATTTGTTAATTTTCTTTGTTTACATTAGGAAAATTTCATGTCGAGAAAGTGTCAAAACATTAGCCGTCATCATCGGTAGTCTTTATGGTTCGACTCTATGTTGTCAGGATGTGCACGCACTGTTTTTATTACTCGCGTCGTTTTTTTGTCGACAGGATTTAGGGAAATTGTTTATTATTGAGAAAAGTTCTAGTGTACTGTAATAAGCGATCTATGTCTCTTATAAACCCTTTATTTACTTTCAGTTTTGTGAAACCACTTATTAATCCAAATCCTCTCTCCACATGTATTTGTGAGCCATCCGGTGAGCATGTGATCCACTCTCGTCTCCAACCTGTGTGCAACGCCCACGCATCCAGCCAGATGGACTATCGGAGACACATGCCCAGCTACGACGACGCTTGAAGAAGATGATGTTTGTTGACGGAGTGTTTTGATGACGACGTGTCCAGCCAGGTGGACTATCGAAGATAGGTGTCTAGCTACGACGATGCTTGAAGACGACGATGTTTGTTGACGGAGTGTTTTGATGAGGACGTGGGCTATTGACGAAGTGGCTTGAAGACGAATGCTGAGCTGCGGCCCATGAGACATCCCGACTGTGGCCCTGGTACTACGTTTTGAACTACGATGGACTTTGACTGACGAATGCTGATCTGCGGTCCATGAGACATCCCGACTGCGGCCCTGGTACTACGTTTTGGACTGCGATGGACTTTGACGGAGTGCGTTGGTGGCGAATGCTGATCTTCGGGCCATGAGACGCTGCTATCCAGACCCCGGCAGGCAAGGAAGGACATCTGTAGCAGCATCCCGACTTCGGCCCTGGTACTGCGTCTTGGACTGCGATGGACTTGTCTCGTTATTTCTTGGGGTTTTCTTTGACGCAGATGTATTAGGTTATTAAATTAATAGGGTATGTTGTTCCTTTGGTGAGATAGGTACTTACTTAGGTAGTGTACCTCCAATAAAAATCAAGTATAGGTTGTCTTATTTAACCTAGGTAGGAATTTCTTAGGCAGTACAGGTATTCATTTGCTAGACAGATCAATATCTCAGGTAGTTCAAATATTAATTGCTATTGACATAGACCACTACTGTCAAAGTAGGTATATCTATCAGAGATCAATGACGGTTCAAATTTATATCATAATATGTCATTGTATCCAAAGTCTAGTTACCAAAGAGTACTTTCATGGCCAGATTAGTTCAGATATTATTCTAGGGACATAGATCACTACTGTCAAGTAGGTATACCTAACAAAGATACAATGACGATTTAAATTTATATCATACGTCATCATATCTATAGTCTAGTACTTTCATGGTCAGTACTACGACCACCGACTAGTATTAATATAAGGGCCATCTTCCATGGACCAATATGTGGTCCTCTACGACCACAGACTAGTATTAATCTATGGGCCATCTTCCATGGACCAATATGTCGTCCTCTACGACTGTAACCTAGTATTAACCTATGGGCCACCTTCCATGGACCATAGTTTGTGTAAGCATAAGGCAAGTCTATGCAATATGTCATTAGATTATTAGCTGTCGGGTTCAGAAGCGTGGACAAAGCAAAATTAAATCTAGTAAATTGTCCATGCTATTTAGGCTAGAGGAAATTAGCCAGCGACCAACGAGTCAAGCTAATTTTTATCTAAATATTAGGGCCAGCTTCCATGGACCCTAATTTTTATGGTATATCTATACAACTGTCATTAGATTTTAACTGTCAAGTTCAGAAGCGTAGGGCTACTTATAGGCTAGAGGAAATTACCATCGACCAACGAGTCGAGCTAATCTTTCTCTAATGCCATCTTCCATGGACCCTAATTTATAAGGAATATCTATGCATCTGTCATTAGATTTTAGCTGTCAGGTTCAAAAGAATAATTTAAATAATCTAACATATTGTTATGGTTACTTAGGGTAGAGGAAATTTTCATCGACCAACGAGTTGAGCAATTTCCTCCGTTCAAAATGTTTTGTTGGCTGACAGCTTGGAGGATTTTGATAGGTTTTTGACAGACGTTAAAATAGTCGATACCACTATTTTGCTAGCTTTTTGGATGCGAGAAAAAAAATTAAAATTCAGAAAGTAATTTGTAAACTAAATAAATTTAATGCGATAGGGTAGATAGAGCAACTAGCAAATCAATAAAACTAGTACTTAGCTATAAAACTAACGCAGTTTAAAACTAAAATAAAGAGACGCGACATGCGATCAATATATCCAAGATAAATAAAAATAATTACCTATTAGTGAAGTGGAACTCGAAGTCTTGAATTCGATTGACGTTGAAGGACTTATGGGGAGTATGACTGAAGTGCAAGAGGGTGTTTTGCAAGAAGATGGATTATTATCACAGGCTTCGACATAGCTGGTATGTGTGTTGTATTTAGTTGTATGCATGTCTAGGTTAGCTTTCAAATCAGAATGAAGTTTCAAAGGGCCCTCTAAGTTGTTCTACTTCAGAGTTTACGACGGTTTATTGAATCTTGAATCACATATGCACTACAAATAGATTCTTTGAAGGAATAATTCTTGATGCTAGGTTAAATGATCATAACAGATTAAATTGAGTAATCTGGATCGAATTGCAGTTATTCTGACTTCAAGGAATTTCACACTGATCTTGCAGCCCCTTGTCATTGGGCCCGATTTAAGCACACTCAACATACGCCGGATATAAAGCGGGTTATAACGTTTTTACCGGGTCTGGGGTAAGAAAAATTGCATTATCGATTGGTTCGTGTGCAGATAACAGACAATTGAACTGGCCTAGTTGAAGTTACGTGTGAATCAGAAGATGCTATCGTAAAATCGACTGGAGTTTTACTAGAAATGATGTGATTCACGACCACATTTCAGAAACAATTCGTTTTTATGTGTGAACCATTGATAATACAATAGAATTAACTGACAAGTAATTAACATGGTGCTGAACCATTTGTTGTTTTATATCTGGTTTAAATACACAATACATTTTAAATATATGTGATTTCGAGGCTCAATAAATTAGAGTTCAATAATTCTTCATTAAATTAAATAACATTTAAAAGCTAAACTTGCTACTGTCAAACCATAACGGAGACAAAAATATTTGCAAAACTATTTGAGTTGTTAGGAAAATCTTTACTCCACTGGAGTTGCGCAAAGGTTTCGGGGCGGCTGTAACGAGTCAGAATTGACTTAGTTTCGTTTATTTGCAAATAATTTGAATCTATAGTAAAACCCTTACGTCACTGGAGTTATGTAAGGTTTTCGGGGCGGCTGTAACGAGTCAGAATTCATCATTTGCAAATAAAGAAACATTTGGCGGATTTTAATATAGATAGTAACATTATCGACTTAAAACCTCTTTATGTATCGATTTAAAGCCTCGTTATGATAAACCTCTCTTGAAAGACATAATATTCGAAGAATTCATGTTAGTGAGGTGTAGCACAAACATTTCATGCAGCGAGTTATCGATCATTCGATGATTTGTTTAGAATCATTTTACGTTAAAACTAGAATCTTTCAATATCTGTACAAGCTGATGGAAGATTCTAGGCTATCGATAGAAGATATATCGATGTGGGATTTGTCGACACTAAATTATTAGAAGGCGTACGTAAAATAAAAGAATTCAAAATTATCAGATTTTGGGCAGGAAGAAGACGGAAGGTATGGACTTGAGATCTGGAGTTTGAATAGGACGGTCGAATTTCGGTTATTTTACAAAGTTCTCTTAAAGATTTCTTGTGTGCTGCTTCGTGAAGCAATAAAGCAATTCCTTACGGGTTATTTGGCTGCTGGGATAATCGTGAATAACTATGGATAAGGGAAGTATTCTTCCTTGGGTTAGTCCAGCAACATACTCCTAAAGCTCTACCGAATCAATCGTATTTTCTTTACGGCTATTCTCGCAGTAGTTAGTTCATCATCTTGCTATCAGCCTTTGGCTTGATCTTACTGAATTTTACTCCAAACAGGTACCCTTTTACTGTAACAAGAGCCCGGCTCTACCTAGGTCTACTGGAACCTTTTAAATCTCAGTTAATGAATTTAATAATCTTCAGTTGGTAATCTAAGTAGTCAACCTCTGGATCTAAATTGCTAAAGTCTGCTGCTAAATTGTATTATTTCTATTTAGGACCCGGCACCGATGGGCCCTGGTCAATGTAGGGTCGTAATCGGTGGTTCAAGGACCTCGCTGGGCGGGTTTCATTCGTAGAGAAATCCTAGGGAATGGAATCTGAGGCATTTATATGTATATTTCGTTCCCTTCAGCAAGTTCGATCTAGAATGAGGCTCAAGTTATCAACGGAAGCTATGCGCGGAATAGGAGACTGTTTACACCTATTCCACTTAGGTATGGACAGACCCCGACTGATAAAAAGGGGTCACCATTCACCTCTCTGGAAGCGGCAGGACTAGAGGTCTAAGGCTACTTACCTTGCGCGTGGAAGAGGAGTGTATGGTGAACCGACTTTATAGGATAAATCTTGATAGCATGAAAGAGTTGTTTGCGAACATCACAAGTAACGTACATCACAATTCTGAGAGTGAGTAGATTCATACTATATTTATTATATATGCTAGGAGTATTTGACGGACGTAAGCTGGCATAGGTTGGAAAAGAATAAGCCCCATTGACTTTGTGATGAGTCCGTAGTTTAGGATAGACTGAGTATGGGATTCCCAGCATACTTTCTATCAGCGGAAGGAGTCTGCCCAGTTAGGAGCCGAGGACTATTGTACAGAGCGGTGGAGGAGCTCGTACCTATGCCGCAACTTAGTCTCAGTGTGATTGAGCTAGCGTGGAAGCTGAATAGAGAGAGGTCGTGTGAGGCGGCCTTAAGTAGCCGAGCTAAACTCAGAGAGAAAGGCGAGGGCTGATAAAACCAATATTATACAACCTTTAATCATTAATACATCATTCTTCTATAACTAGTTCTATTACATCTTACTTCCTTGTAGTTATGTTCTTACTTAGCAATAGATAAGGGTTTTCCATTTGTCAAAAGCTTTCTTTAAAGAATTTGGGTTTCTACGACACAATGTAGGTCCTACCACTAAACTAGACGATCACCGTTGGCCACTACAATCACGTTTCTACATCACGTAAAAGTAAGATAGTTAAATGCATGTGGGGGGTTGTTACAATGGACCAAAGTCGGTACTTCGCCAGAGCTCTACATTTTTACTTTATTGATGGACCAATGTCGGTACTTCGCGAGCTCTACATTTCAGATGGATCTACAAATTTCGGAGATTAGAGGGTAATTCTAATCTGCCTTACCGGCATATTGCACTACCTACCTCTTAAGATTCTTGAGGCACGGATCCAAGAACGTTTACAAAAGACCTTGATCCTTGTCTAGTAATATGATAAGCCAATCGATAAGTTTCATGACTACGTAAACAGATATTTGAGTCCCTAATTAGCTGGCAACCACAACTTGCCTTATCAAAGTTAGTCGAACTTATCGAATTTAACTATATCGATATAATGTTATGACAACACTAACAACCCTCTACTGAGATAATGTTTATGTTACTAAGTTCTGCCTGCGGCATCGCGTATATTTTTTCTGAATAAGGAGTAAGTTAGTCTTCTTAATATTCATCAGAAAAATTGTTTAAAAATATTGTATTTTACAGTTACTTTCGTATTTCTAATAATGACATTACATTACACTCGTCCCAACCTTTTTACCCTCTAGTTAGATAATCTTATATTTTTATATTAAGCCTTCTAACACAGCAACGTTCTGTCAATTTATTTGTTGGTATTTTTTGCATCTCACTTGGCTATCCGTTAAAAGTCGTCTGAAGATTATCAGGAAAACATTTTTCTTACAACAGCTTTTCCGATCAGTTTTATGTTTCAAGTTTGTTAAGTAGGTATATTTTGTTTCGTGTGATAAAGCTTACTCGTAGATACACTAAAGTTAAGAAATTGTCTGTTCATCCTAAATGATCTGTTCATTTAGGTACTTCAGCACCATTAGGTACGTCATAGTGACAGCAATTGTCAAAAAGACAGCAATTATTAAAAATGGCGTCTAAATTCATAATATAATATTGTAATAGTTAAGTTAGGATAAAAACAAATTAGGAAGTGGACAACTTTTGAAGTGGTAAAGTGAGGAAGTGGAAAACATTGGAAGTGGTCAAGTTAGGAAGTGACGATTTAGGAAGTGGTTAAGGTCGTCCGGAGGGATCAAAACGACAACCTCTGTGGCACAGGCGGTTTGATTCGCCTCTCTGGACAAATTTCTGCAGATATGTATTCTGAGTACGTTCTTTTTCTATGTAGATATATTAAAAATATATATATATATATATATATATATATAGTAATAAGTATATATATTTAATACTAATAAGCTCTGCTTAGTTTGTTGCTAGTTAATTGTCCAGCATTCTTTTTTAAATTTATTTTTCTACGTACCTTAATTGTGTTGGAAGTACACCAACGTTAACCCTTGAGTTCGTCAAACTACGATAGTTTTTATAAAAGCTAACTGTTGATTTATTACTTAAGGCGGCCTTAAGGCCCATACAGCAGCGAAAGTGGCGCCCCCAACTATTTTATCTTATTATTACGTTCAACGCACGTATTTTTAAAAATCCTACGTTCAGTTTGTGGTATCTATTATAAGCTATTTATTAATGTCTCTGTAATAGTTTCATTTTGTAAAGCTTAGGAGGAGATACGAAGTTGCGCTTTTTGGCCACCAAACTCTAATTTCGCATCTCCTCCTAAACTATATGAGATAAAATTATGAAAGAAGTATTAAAAAATAGCTTATAATAGATACCACAAACTGAACGTAGGATTTTTAAAAATTCCTACGATAAACGTAAAAATATGATAAAATAGGTATCGCTGTCAGATTGGCTCGGGTATGCGCCTTAACGCTGAAAGCAAACAAATGAAAATTCAGCCTTGACCCACTGGCCTTGATCTAAATTCCGAAACCATTTCTCATTTTGTATCCAAAACAAATTAAATTCGATAGCCATCTCTACCGAGACTCCAATTAGTGTAATAAATTAAACATAATTCTACTATTAATATTATTATTATTGGGATCAGCTTTCATTGTTTGTGAACCACAAAAGGCTCTTTCCAATATCCCTTAAATGTTATAGTCGAAGTTGAAATTTGTAGAAAACGAACATTACCCATTGAATTCGTTGACGATTGCATGTGGCACGGCGGGCGAATGTCTGCTAGCGACGCAGGAGGTCACGGGTTCGACTACCGGTCTGGGACAATTTTTTATACGTTCTGCAAGTATTTGTACTGGGTGTTCTGAGTATTTTCTAATTAAAAATATATATCTATGTAATCTATCCATAAAATAAACTCTGTTTACATTGGGGCTAGATGATGATGTGTGGAATATTCAGCATTATTTATTTATTTAGTTAATAACAGTGTCTATGTACAACCTTGGTTTCTTCTAGACAAAAGTGGATAGGATGAATTTTGAAGGTCTAAATCTGATCTCTTAGTGAGAGTGGACTTATATTGAAAAGCCTAATGAATTGCAAAAAAATCCAGCAAATAAATTCAAACAAATTGACAAAACGTTGCTGTGTAAAAAGGCTTACTATAAAAATATAAGATTATCTAGCTAGAAAGGTTGGGACGGATTTTGCTCCAAAGAACAAAAACAAATAAACAGGTGTTTTCGACGCTTCTTTACTTTAGTCACAAAAATATCACTTTACACATGTCAATGTTTAGTTTTAAGAATATGACCTTTTCTACGTTGTATTGTTACAAATACACACCTATAATGGTTATTTGTAAATACAAACCAAGCAAAAATTAGACTTGGCTAGTTTTCATAAGTAATTTGAATTTGAATTTGAATTCATACTTGTTCAGCAGCACGTAACTATTAGGGAAATAAAATAAAGAAGTATTCGGGTCAAACTTGTTTTGTGTATTCAAATGGGGGAATAAATGAAATTGGTAAGGACAATCGAACGAAGGGATCGGCTTAGTCATAAAAATAAACTGAGAGAAAATAATACTAGAAGCGAAACAAGACTGACCGATCAATGTTTCTTAGACCTCTGTGGCGCGGCGAAGGTCCGCCTGCGACGCAGGAGGTTGCGGGTTCGATTCCCGCCTCGGGAAAAAAGTTTTGAATTTTTTCAAATCAATCAAATTATTCTGAAATATAATTATACCTTAAAGGAAAAGAAAATCAAATAAAAAAAAAACAAAATAGTATTTACAATTGAAACAATTGAGCTAACTGCAGACTGTTTGAAAAACTATTCCTGATTAGCAATAAACAGTAACTGTATTGTATCTTTATGACGCAACCATCCCTACTATACTCTATCCATAAAAGTAGTTCCACAGTCACCTTATCTTATCTACATCTGGCGGCGGTGTGAGAGGCCACTAATTGGTGCCCCAGTGTGGCGCGGCCTTTGTCTAGCCGTCTAATATAGCCCCTTCAGACCTATTGTTCAACTCTGGTGGAGAACTGCTAATTAAGGGAAGAAATGGTGTGGGTGTTTGGGTATGGACGAAGTTAGAGTAGTCCTTATTCCGCGATTCCCTTTTGTGCAACTGAATTGAGCAATTTATTATCCCAAAAATTGGTCGACATTGACAGAAATTGAACCCACAGCGTTATTTTTCTTAATCGTAATCTATATTGTACACAAATTATATATAATACACAAAAGTAGACAACATAAAGGACATGTACAAAGACGAGCTTAACCCTACAAGAGTTTTCTTATAGCAAATCTCTTGGGTATGGAGAAAGGTAGTGCAATGAATATGGATAGTTGATTGTACAAACAAAACAGAAAAATATGATATCATGAAAAATCTTGTTTTAAGTAATATTAAATTTTTTCGTATATTTTGTTTTAGATTCTCCGATTAAATAAGTTTATATAAGCGCAGCTCGTATTAAGTCTGTATTTATATTGATTCAATTATTTTGTTGAGTGTATTGTGTTGTTTTTAAAATACTATGTTAATGTCAGTTGTTTATATGTGTACCTAACATAAGGAAAATTTCCAACACAATAAAAAATTGTTTGTGAAATAAATAAATAAAATAAATTAAATATTCATGCGATGTTTCAACTTGATGAGCGTGATTATCCACATAATAGTAAAAATGGATGGATTTATCATGTGCCTTGATCAGTGCCTTCATTATTCAATGCTCAGGTATTTAAGTCTTTATTTTTTTATGACGTAAACAAGTTTTACTGACGTAAATCGTAATGGTCTGAGGAACCTTATCAAATCAGCTATAAAAGCTTTCATTCTTTCAAAAGTTTTTGTACTTTCCATACCTTTTTTTAAACTTCTGTGGTGGTCATTTTTTTTCGTGTCACAAGTGACTATTTACACGACTTGGTACCAAATAAGGGACCATCCCAATCTTAACAAAAATTGTATAATCGACGTGTCAGTTGCACGCTACATCAATATGTCCCTTGCTAAGGGATGAAACGTTGGTGTTCTTCTAACACTAATAAGGTTCGTAGTAAGCCGCTTACATCCGCAATAAAACAAATAAAGCTGGACAAAGCATTATTTTTACTCTATGGTATTGGGATTTGGGAAAAGTTAGTACAAGACCTTTTAACGACCAAAAGGGTTAGGTGGTAACTGCTTTTAGCTCGGTTAGGACCTAGCAGCTATAATTCCCTATTATAGACCCCCTTTTGGTCAGTAATATTAAATAATAGTTAAGGTCACAATGGTGTCGATTATGTTGTTTTAGAATTTGCCAAAATTAACTAAAATTAGGATTTAGGAATGTCAAACGATATATTTGGAATACTAAATGGATTCCCAACGATTCCTAAATTTTTATTTTAGCTAGTTTTGATGTCAAATAGAAGATCACTATTCAATTTGAAAATCTATCATATAATAATTGACATTCGTAAATCCTTATTTTAGTGTAATTCTAAAACAACGGAATTGATTCCAATATGTGATATATTGTGCCCTTTTTGGTTACTTTGGCTGACTTCGAGACCGAGACTGATCTGAGATTAGGAGATCTCGGTCTTGAAGTCAGCGATTGCGGAACGGCAGCGGTGGCGGAGTGGTTAGCGGCGCATTTCAATGCATTAATTTATATGAAACTCGTTCAAAATTTAGCGGTGCAGGGAGCGGGGCGGGTGTGTTATCGCAATGCTCCCCGCCGCCCGCGCACCCTGACTTCGTAACCGTAGCCTTACAGAAGTATCATCTACCTACATAACGCTTGTAATGTGTTTCATTATTTTTATGTTTTATGTGATCTCTTTATTGACCAGAATGTAAGAAGTTTCTGTTGTAACTAATGTCAGTAAGGAAGAGCGAAACCTCCTAGTACAAGTATTCTTTACTTAAAAATATTGTGTAAGATAATTATTGACTTTTGAGAAAGAAATAAAAACATAATTATGTATTTGTAATGTACACACGCAAACATACACCCACACCACACACACCTTCACAACACATACACATCCACACCACGCACGAATACGCAAGATAAAGGAGTGATTTAGATTTAATTATTATTATATTATTTTTGTTTTCAAAGTCCCTGACCTGCTTCCTTCCAAACAAGTACCTGCATAGTCTCTAAGCCTCTGTGACTGTGACTTTTGTCTACAAATTCCTATTTCCGTGGAGTGAAGGGACTGGTGACCTGTACCTACCACAGGTAAAAAAAAAACCTGTTTCAGGCACCAGTCAGTCACATCACTGGTAATAAATAGTCTTATAGTAGTGTTAGTTAACAATAGATCTTTGTGAGAGACAAATAAACGTGTTATTTATTTATTACACCCTGATTGCGTCATCTACACGTTCACGCCATCAATATTAAAGTTTTTAAGCTATTGCATAGCTTCTATCGCGGGCCTTGAGCGCGGGGACCGAATCCAGAAATTCCGTAACGAAAAAACCTTGACGTTTGTCTCTTTAGTTCAGCAACTCGCCTCTAGATGGCATTGCAATAGCTGTACCGCGGCAGTCCCCGAGTGCCACGTCTTTTTTATATTATATGTTTGTTAGTTTTTAAGGTACATGGACTATAGAATAAGTAAAATAAGATCTGTAACTTTTCTTTAATCTGAAATAAATGAATTATTATATATTATTATTATTTATATAATTTAGTGTATGCAAAATAATAAATATGAGAATAAGGCGCTCGTTAGCTGAGAATAACCCCTGACAGTTAGGACAATAACCCATCGGCGACAATGCGAGCGTCTTAGACCGAAGCATTGTTACTCCAATTGTTTTTAACCGACTTCAAAAAAAGGAGGAGGTTCTCAATTCGCCTGTATTTTTTTTTAATGTTTGTTATCTCAGAACTTTTGACTGGGTGGTCCGATTTGCATGATCCTTTTTTTATATGAAAGCTGTGTCGTGTGGTTCCTTTTTAATTTTGTTCCATTTTGACAGTGGGATCTATGAGAATTCATGAAAAAACTATAAAAATCGATGATGGTTTTTTTTTAAACAAAATTAATTATTTTGAGTTACACCCACAAATCCCAATAGCAAACAATAATGCTCCATTTTGTTTCAGAGGTCGGTGTAAGAATGCGAGTGCGGCGGTAGGCGGGGGGATGCGCGGCGCGGGTGCGGGCGCGGGGGCGGAATATGCCACTGAACGCAACCGCCTGCGCGGCCCTACACGAACAGGTTCGTACCAAGATAGATAATTTATTTTACCCAAAAAACACGTAAATTGGTTGGTACAATACAAATAGCAGATAACACAATCTTACTAACTAGGTACCTAAACTATATAGAAAGAGGAAAAGGGTAAAATGGGTCCCTGCCTCAGAATGATGCAGTATCAGGCATTTGCCCAACACTGCGTTGGTTTTCAGGCAGGGCCCTTGAGGAGTGACAGGCATGTCAATTCTAATACTACCAATTATCTATGACTAGTGACCCGCCCCGGCTTTGCATGGGTGCAATGCTGATGTATTATACAATATAAACCTTCCTCTTGAATCACTCTTTCTATATACAAAAACGCATCAAAATCCGTTGCGTAGTTTTAAAGGTCTCAGCTAGGGAATGACGGTAATGGACCTATTGCCAATACCGGTAATTTTTCGGTATCAATATTTTTAAAACCGGGATCCCGGTATTTCGGTAATTTTTCGGTATTTTACTATATTACTATAATTAAAAAAGTCGAAAAAATATTTTCTTCTGCGTGTTATATTGTTTAAGACTGAATAAGTATATCTTTATTGTAATAAAAAATATCATCAAATATCACGTGTTATTTTTCCCCGATACACCCGATGTCCGAAGTGTCACGGTAGTTTAGATATGCTATTTTTTAGTTTTTTTTTAAACCACCCGAAATCTTGTCTTTAAACCGTCATAACTTTTTTGTGTGTGGTTATTATACCAAAATAAAGTATGCTTGTATTCTACGATGTTTTCCTATTCTAAATAAATCATTACTTGTTACAATTAATATCCACAAAAAACCTTCTGAGCTTTCAAAGTGGTAAATCGGCGTAAATGTTATGAAAAGTGACAACTTCTAAATTCATTGAAAAAAAACTAAAAGTCATCTTGAAATTAGCTTTCTTTTAAAAAGTTTTTTAGTTATTACCCTTTCTAACGATATGCTACATGGCAGAAATACTACATCAGGGGTCGACCTAAGTGATACTTTGTTGCTAGGGTCAAGATAAAGAAAATACGTTTTTTATGTTATGTTGTTTTTATTACATTTAAATTACAACATTTGCTCAAATTGACCGCCTCCACACCTTATGCATGCACGACATCTTTTTCTGATTTCTGTGGTTGTGGTTGAAAGCAGCATTTCCTCTTGCATTTTTACGAATGCGATGTTATTTCGTTCCACTAAAATTTCTTTTGTGGGCACCTCTGTTGCATAAACTAATTCTTTTGCACGTCCCCATATGTAGAAATCCAGGGGTGTCAGATCTGGGGACCGTGGTGGCCATGGTATAGGGCCAGCTCTACCGATCCACGAGTTAGGAAATACATTATCTAAATGTTCTCGTACCGTTCGTTGGTAATGTGCCGGACAGCCATCATTTTGGAAAACAATTGGCACATCTTCTTCTAAAAAACACACTGTTTTAAAACTTGTCACTGCGAAATGCTACGATACACTGATTACCGTTTGAACCTTGTGCTCGTGCGTAGTAAAAATTGATAGATAACTGGCCTACCGAGCGAGAGCGCACTATGCAATTCAAAATGTGCGTGACAAAGAAAGAGGCACCGCACGGGTCCGACGGTTTGTTTCCAAGAAATTACAGGAACAATACTTGTTTTGCACTCGCACCTGCATTCGTCGTTAATTTTGTCAATCAGTTTTGAGCTTTATGCATGCAGAAATAATGTCCCGAACGCTATGCTCGCTATTTGCTAGGCGGCTTGCTCAAAGCCACCCGCGTCCGTCTATCTGCTTGCTAGTTAGTATACTTTGATTGTTTAAAAATATATATTTATAGATATTTTAAAACTTTTATAAAAGTAAAGATTTAAATCAAAAAACAGTCTAACACTATCCTTCGGGCATTTGGTCGTTTATTTATTTTGAAGTCGGTTTGAGACCACGTGAAAACATGGTGAAGCGAAAACATAGACTGTCCATCAATTTTACAATCATTATAAATTTAAAATAAGTTGTTTGTAATCTAGAGCCGCCTTATGAGTTTTTTTCATTTATTTTAACGTTAAATTCAAAATACCGAATTCCCGGTATTTGCAATTTCAATACCGGTATTCCGAAGTGCCTGAAATAACTCGGTATTACCGGTTTTTCGGTAATACCGAATACCGGTGTCCATTCCCTAGTCTCAGCATACATAGGGCCAGATAGCGGGAAGCGACTATACCATATAATACAAAGCGCGGCCATCGACGCGCTATTTATAGGCACGCGCCGCCCGACCCCCGGCCCCGGCCGCGGGTCGGTACCGCCGCGGCCGGGCGCAAACAACTACGACCCTGCATTTTAAATTTGTAATATCTTCGGAAATATTCACTTAAATTACATGCTGTAAAAAGCATATTGATCCATAATAAATGCACAATTTATTTAAGGTACTTAATTGGATAAGGATTAATGCTGTATTGTTTAAAATCACTTCGTAAATAACCATTTTTTAGTAAAGGATAAAAATGGTTATGGTGGGTTATCCCTAAGAGATAGACATATACCATCGCGGACTTTTTTGTTGAACTTTTTAAGGTGAACAATACTGTAGTACATTATTTTGGTCTATCTCGTAGGGTTCAGCCAGCGTTTGCAATATAAGCGCAAAAAAACGTGCTTATTTACGACATCACATTAGAAACCTCTAAATTTATCAGTGTTTCTCTACTATATTATGCATGTATTATACATACAAACCTTCCTTAAGAATCACTCTATCTATTAAAAAAAACCATCAAAATTCGTTGCGTAGTTTTAAAGATCTAAGCATACATACGGACAGACATACAGCGAAAGCGACTTTGTTTTATACTATGTATACGTATTGATACATCAAGCCTAAGAAAGCTATTGTAGGCAAAGCTTTAAATTGTTACACCCATATAGGGCGTACTGGTGTAACGATACGCCCTTACACCCAAAAACTGTGGCATTTTCTTTGAATGCATGCGGTAACCAAATGCCGACGCACGCACACTATGAGTAGATAAAATTCGTATATTTTCATCATACCATTCAAGCAAATATCCATAACATATATTATAAAAAGTAGAGGTCCTAGCAGAGACCCCTGAGGGACCCCACTAGGAACAGGAACCCAAGTAGAGATGTAGTTAAGAACGACTAACTGTGATAGATTATCAATAACTATATTTGATGCAAATATAGTTATATCGTTTAGGCAAAAATGCGAAAATAGAGTTTGGTGTCCAAAAAGGTAAGGTGTATATTGTTTCCAACAGTCTGCAGATAGCACAATAGTTGTAATTGTGAATACTATATAGTTCTAATTTATTTATATTATGTGATTGTAATTTTCTTTGTCAATAAAGCGGTTATTATTACCTACCTAATAATAATTATTATATGTTTCAGGTTCGCTGGGATGAAGTTTCGAGTCTAGTGAGCTTGGCCATCCTAGCCCTTATCGACGTACTTGTCATAGCAGGTAAGGAACCCTAATTATAAATGAATTTATTGCTGTGCAACTAGGTGGTAACGTGTACATTGATGTGTAACAACATAGGTGATAGCGTGTACATCGATGTCTAACTAGGTGGGAACGTATACATGGCTGTGTAACTACATAAATGGTAACGTGTACATTGGTCTTTAGTCAATCTATACTATCTCTATGTATGAAGTCTACTATGGGCAGCCTTTTAATCTGTGAACCATCTTGAATTTTAACACATAAGATAATTTTTTTGGGCCATAATTTAAGAAATCACGTTTTCTGGAAAACGCACCATTGAACAAAATTTGCCAGTATAGGTACGTCCTCCGTGGATAACAAGATATCTAAAAAGTGAGGTGGGTAGTTGGTACTCCGCTCGGAAACCAGAGTTCAGGTCTTTCGGCGCAGTACCGTACAGGTTCCGACTAGTGGGACAAATTGCAGTTTGACAAAACTAAGCCAGGTTTTATCAATAACACAGCGATTGCAAATGTAGCCCACATAACCGGTTAAAGTAAAGTTTTCAACATAAATGTAGATTGCAATAACGTAAACGCTCTAGTGACGTGCAAGTAAATATTGGAAACTCCCTGCGCTCCGCGGCTTCGCACGCGTTGATAATATGGAAACATTAAATGGTTTGTGATTTTCATCCCACGAAAACTGATTTATAGGATAAAATGTAGCTTATGTTTGATTCCAGGATTAGAATTACCTGTATGCAAAATTTCAGCCAGACCCGTCCGGTAGTATTGGCGTGAAGAAGTTACAAACATCCATCCATCCATACATCCATACAAACTTTCGCCTTTATAATATTAGTGTGATGTAATGTGATGTAGGTTTCATTTAAAGTCTACTATTCTAGTCACTTCTGACGTTGATCCAGAAGGGTTGTTCCGTTCTACACGTATCCACTTTTTTCACCATTTGCTAATAAAAGTTGATTCAAGTAGAACGAACACAAAATTTCATATCACGGTGACATGACGTTTATTTTCGAATGAGTAAAAAGGTGTACTGTATTATTAATTTGTATATTTATAAATATGTATTATTAATTCGCAAATAAAAGTCAACTTTTAAGTTAGTTTTGACGCGAGTGAAATAACAATAATAATATAAACTAACCATTAAATAAGCTTGCTTACCTATTAGTTGTTCTGTTCCTTGTCCGCTGAGAGTTCTTAAAACTTCTAAAAACGTTGTTGTATGAGAAAAAAAACGCATAAGAATTTATTCTCAAAACCAAGAATGGTATCAATTTATCTATACTCAATCTTTTAAATTCCAACTGGGTTTAAGAAGAAAAAACAAGCGTACCTACAATAACCTGGTGACATATGAATTTTATTTCTCAAAATTCATAACACCGCTGTGATTTGAAAAGGAATATCGGTCGGATTAGGAACAAAAATTCAAATAGTGTTCTATTTATAACCGTAGCATATTGCTACGGCGTAGCACCGTCCTGCGCCGTAGAGGTGCTACGAACTCAAAGTAGGAAATAAAAGGGCCGACAAAATTATAAATATACATTATGTGTACGTATGTGTAGCTGCTAACAGTGTGGTGTTGGCTTAGAATTTGCACTGCCTCATCTCTTTCCTTGGGTGTCGTAAAAGGTGACTTAGGGATGTCCAACGGGGGGCGGGCAGCAGCAGCCCCTGCAAAAGAGTTCTACCACCAAACTGCGATCCCGGACCCGCATGCCCAGTGTGGGGATTATGGGCACTACCCCAAATAGATAAACGTCAATAAGGCGCTTGTCAGGGGGAGGCCTGCGTCCATCAGTGGACCAATACATGCTGTTGGGGTTGCGGTTGAGGAAAAAATACAACAAACTAACATGAAAAATAAAGAATATGCAACAAGACTATTATTGCTACGGCGTAGAACAATGCTACGCCGTAGAGGTGCTACGAACTTAAAAGGTACCGTTGAGGTGCTACGAACTCAAAAGTTGCTCGAAAGGTGCTCGAAAGATAGGTGCACGCAGGCAGCATCATTTACGTAAAAATACAAAAAACACCTGATATAAATATATGAAATCTTTTGTAAAAACCTAAATATTATGTATTCTAGTATCTATAGCATTATTAGCAGCAGGCTTCAGCAAATTAAGGCTCCCTCGCTTAACGAGCCACCAACGAATTCCGGGCAGATTGGAATCTCCTCCGATATAAGAGAAGGCTGTGATTGCCTGATTTCTATCGGATGTTTGGAATTTCCCGAGGTCCTTTAGATTCGTGAAATTAAGAGGATATCGGAAAATAATATTTTTACTAGAGTAGTTTTGTTGCTGATTTTGTCATTATGCCAGTTAAATGTATTTCTTTGAAGAATATAAAAACAAATTTATGCTTATGTACCTCAGGCAAAACATGTACTATACTATGTTTTTTCAGTTTTTTTTATTGTTGTTGTCAAATTTGTATTCTGACAATAGCATTATTTTTATTTCCGAACAAAAATATTCCTATCAAACCGAAAACCTGGACGGAATTTGATTCCGCATGATTTTTATCAGCCCATTTTTTGGATAAAATTAAATCATCTCTCCAATCTCACAAAGGTGTCAAGATTATTCATTTTATTTTGAAGAGGTACTTTAATAAATATAACTGTAAATTTTATTTAAATTGAAAAATAGATAGAGCAGTCCGTTCGTTCTGCCCTAAGCCTACAAAGCCGTAGTATTTGTATAGTATAGTATTTTTTTGTTTCAAGGACCTCAAATGGACTGATAGAAACATTTTGAAATATTTTCCGTCGCCAATTACAGCTGAAAAGGGTTCCTTTCAGAGCTAGCCGAGCCTCTGCCGCTGTCCCTGGCGCGTATTCATATAAACAGAAGCCTAGCTTAGAAGGGGAACAGCTGCATCATTTCTCCTCTTGGGTTAAGCATAACGTGGCTCGTTAAGCGAGGGAGCCTATTACTCCGTAGATGACTACGTCAATGATGTTAATGCTTGGCCGGATATCGCCCAGTTCCACACAGACAATAGTATGTAAGACCAGTTAGACATAGTTATCCTAAGATTGTATTAGTTGATAAGCGATAAACTTGCTAGTGGTTTCTTTTTTACTTCTTCTGCTAGTGGACAAAAAATGGAAGTGAATTAGAGTCAATTGCACCTTATCTCTTGTTTGATAGTAATAATTATTTATCAAGCGGTTTATATAGTAAAAATTTTACTTGTCTAAGTACTTATTTTGTAAGTCTAAAGAAATAAACGATTTGACTCTGACTCTGACTCTGACTCTGACTCTGACTCTGACTCTGACTCTGACTCTGACTCGTATTCACCGCCCATCCAGGACCCGCAGGGCCGCACCGTCCTAGCTGCTACGGATTGGCCGAAATGGGCATCAGCGTCTTGGGCTATGCATATATTAAAAGCAACCAGCAAGAGGTGTCATGTACATAATTGAAAAAAGGCGGACACGCTTTATTTTTTATATAATATCACATTAGTAAAGTTTGGATGTTTATGAATGAGTAAGTCTTACGTATGGATTAAATACAAATGCGTATACATAAATATGAAGCAATGTGCCTGAATGTTAAAAATACTTTGCCGCAAACTAGAGGAAGATGTTTGTGAACTCTTCACGCCTAAATTACTCAACAGATCTTTTTTTTTTACGCTAAATACACCTTTGTTTGACCGCAATCTCGCCTGATGGAAAGCGAAGATGCGGCCGACGGTGTATCACGAAGGTCTTATCGTACTGAAATATCACATAGATGTAGTTCTTTTCTTTTTTTTCTTTTTCTTTTATTTCGAACAGATGAACATTTCATTTATAAATAACTAGCAGCGCCTCGTGGTTTCACCGGCGTAGTGTCCGGTCCTGTGAGAATTCCGGGATAAAATATAGCCTTATTACTTAATGATATTTTTTTTTTAATCGGTCCAATAGTTTCGGAGCCTTTTCAATACAAACAAAGAATCAAATCTTTCCTATTTATAATATTAGTAAAGATTTTGTGAAATTAAACGTGTCACAATTTTCACAACACAACAAAAAAAAATACACATTATTCAGAATAAAAAAAAAATGTAGATCGCAGTTTGGAGGTTGTTCAGTTGTTCTGCATGCCCGCTGCCCGGTGGATATCCCTTAGTCGCCTCTTAGGACACCCGCGGAAAGAGTTAGACCTGAGGTCATCAATAGGTGGTTAAATTTTAAACAGTTATTTTGACGTTTTTGACACGAGTTTTCATACATTACACGTCAAAGTTAATCGACGAAGCTGTGTAATTGTCTCATTATTATTTGGTGAACAGACCTTAGTGTGGTACAAAATCTAAGCCGGCGTCACACGGTAATTACCTACCTACTATGATTCAATGCCAACCAATCTCAGATAATGTAACCACAATATGGCTACCATATTCGCAATGAATTTGGAATGGACTAATAGTAACCTAGCTATTCATAACTCCGCTGCCCTGTATTCATTTATACAAAGCCGTGGGAAGTCCATTTGCCGATTACATCGTACCTGAATGCCTCGAGTTTAAAAATACCAGCGTGTTGGGCCAGCTTTAGTTAAACCTACTCGCATGATAATGTAGCTCTGATGTAACCAACGCTGATTTTATGGTAATTTGTTTGTAGGAGCTATTTCGTCAAAAGGATTAATACTCAAAGTGACTCCTTTCTATCTATTCAAAGGCTTTGAAGAGCCACTACTGCTGGTTGATTCCGATTTACCGATCCGTGTATCATAGTGGTCTTTTAGTTTGCTTATTTTTTTTTCAAAGGAGTTTATTTTAGGTACATACTCGAGCCAAATGTGGCGCCGCCACCTATTTTTAACCGACTTCGAAAAAGGAAGAGTTTCACAATTCGGCTGTATTTTTTTTTAATGTTTGTTTATTCAGAAAATTTGACTGGGTGGTCCGATTTTCATGGTTTTATATGAAAGCTGGTGCTTTTCGTGTGGTCCCATTTTAATTTGGTTCAGTTTTGACAATGGGATCCATGAATATCCATGAAAAAACTTTAAAAAATTATATCGGTTTATAGTTTTTTGACACTCGGAATTTCAAAGATCCATCGTTCAGTCTGTGATACCTATTATAATCTATTTATTAATGCTATGTTTGGAATAACTACTCTAAAGCATTCCGGTTCAAAGATTTAATGCTACATGGCCCTGTATATCCCTCAAAAATCTCTATTATAAAACTCACAGGCAGCTTATTCTCCGTTCGCTTATAACCTATTTCTCCATGCTATAATTCTTCAACCCCACACAATATCCAGTCCTTCAGTAGTTACATTGTTCGTATTATATATCACCTCGCGTTTTATCTGCGGTACGAAAGTGATTCTTTATCTCGGCTCTCGCTTTAGCGTTGGATCGGCTGTTTCACTATTTAGTTTGGTTGCAGTATCGCTTGAACAAAGAAACAGAGGGCGTAGCCAAGCGGCATTCGCTATGAAGCGAATCGAAAACAATAGAAAGATTCGTAAGGAAAAAATCGAAACAGATCACGTGACATATCTAAGGTATATAAATAGTTAAACCCATACAGTTTTGGACTTTTCTACTATCGCTTTCGACATCGATTGTTATATACATTGTCTAGGCCCTCTGAACCCTGTTGCTTATGACGGAATTTCTTCGGATTTTCCTTGTCATGCATAATCAACTCTTATGTCACTTACATAAAGTTAGCGTTTGCACGAAAATGAATCAGAAACTTCGAATGAGTATTCGATAGTTTTGTCTCGACGATGAGACGTTTTGCTTATGTATGAGAGTTCCGAACTGCACGGTGTTGTTTGAAATCCCATTATCAAATTGAACGTCTCGTTTCGTCGTCGAGACGATACTCTAAGAAACCAGACTCGGGCTCGGATTTCTTATTGTATTGTCATTCATTTTATTAATTAGTTTGTTTTTGTTAGTTTCGATCAGTTGAGCTACCTGTAAATTGTTTGCAGCAGTGTGCAGTTAGCTAAATTGTTTTAATTGTAATACTACATTTTAGTCTATTGAAGGCCAGTGGTCCTCTAACGATTTCATAGATTGGAAACTCGTTTGCAGCCCAGTTTTAAAACGTGCGAAATGACGTCTTCACCGAGTTTACCATAACAGAGTTTGGTGGTGAAAAAGCGCAATTTCATAACTCTGCCTAAGCTTTACAAAATGAAACTATTAAAGATGCATTAATAAATAACTTATAATAGATACCACAAACTGAACGTAGGATTTTTGAAACTTGCTGCGTTTAACGTAATAATAAGATAAAATAGGTAGGGGCGCCACTTCGCACTTTGCTGGTGTATGCGCGTTAAGACAGAAAACTTACAACAAAGTAAATTGCTTTCTGTGTTTTCGAGTGAAAGTTACACATTCGCACTACTCTCAACTCTACTCGGGGATAAGGAATAACGTGGGGCCTATTGTGTCCCCGAGGAAGCGGCGTTGATAATTTATTGATAGTTTTACTGACGCGAACTTTCGAGTGCTTTGGATGTATGGAAGTTTTGATACTTTGTTACCCTTTTATTATGGTAGGGACGATCTATGAGTCATTTGCTCGTATCCTTAGCCTTTATGCGCATAACGGATAAAAATTTGATGGAGATTCTCTGCTCGACTTCTTAAATGATATTTTCTCGGTATTGGCCATTAAATAGCGGTTTAGCGGCAATATTGTCTATATTAATATTATAAGGAGGAAAAAAATGTTTGTTTGTTTGTTTGTATTGAATAGGTTCCGAAACTACGGGACCAGTTTAATATAATGTTTATAGAATTATTAATAAAATAATGATTTAAATTCTTTCATCATTAAAAAGCTTAATTTTCAGGGAGTGACATAGGCTATATTTTATCCCGGAATTTCCACGCCAACGGGAACTACGCGGATGAAAACGCTTTGAGCCGCTGCTAGTCAGATATAAAGCTTTTGTCCTGATTTAAAGTCAGCAAAACAAAATCTAATGGCCCTTACAAAAATCCAAAGAAAGTGTACGTAAACAAAATCCTTGTTCAAGGACTCCCATAAAAGTCGGAAATGCAAAATTAATCTGCTCAGAAGAATCATCGTACGTTATTCGCGAAAGTTCTGTAAAAATGCGCCGCTCGTACCCGAATAATGTACAAAATAACAATGTTCTTGGCCAATAAGAATACTGACGCTGCCAAGTGGCTAGATTACATTAGTTACAAGCTGAAAAAAGTCAGGAGTAAATCAAAAAATGAACTGAAACACAAGAAACTCATTGCAAAAGTGTGAGATTTTTTTAATCGATATTTTGAGTGTTTTTTGATTGGTTTTGGTAGCCTGTGTTTAATTATGCACCTTGGAATGATGTAGCTATTAAGTCATAGTATCAAGGTCATATCAGGTTCAGCTGAAAAGCAAAGAGATTTTTGACTTTGTCAAAATTGCAGATACAGGTTTTTACGTAGCGACGGCCAAATCCCTTGTTACACAGCGTAAGATACATAAATTACAATTGGCCTATTTTTCCATCTGCGTTAAATTTCTGATAAATTATAGGCTTCAAGATAACGTGTGTAAGTACTTACGTATGCTCGTAGGGCACTATGCTTTCTCAGTTACTGTGAAATTGAACAAGCCGTTACTTTTGCGCTGTGTAAATACTTAACAAGGGATTCGGCCGTCGCTACGTAAAAACCTATATCTGCAATTTTGTCAAAATAGGTTTTTGCGAAAATTAGGTGTTAGGAAGGTCGTTTGTGGAAACCCTCCTAAGGGTTTGTAGTTTGCATGGTTCCCAAGATTGAGTTTGGCGAATGACTATTTCGTTACATTGGATTATGGGAATTGTAGCCATTTGTAGACGTTTATTTGCAAGGCTTTGGGATTTGCGAAATATGGAAATTTATTTTATTAAACAGTTTAATGCGTTTATTTTTTTAGTTTTGGAACGAAGTTCCTTATCGCGCGTTGTGAAAGGAGGCTAGACGGAAAAAATTCTTACGAAAAGTTGTCACGACACTTTTTGCTATAGTAAGCTATTGTAAGCTGTGCTGCGTCGCATGTTTCTCTGTCTGTCTCTCTCTCTCTTATAGAAAGAGCGATGATTACGAAAATTGAGCCTACTGATTAAGTTTATATAACATTATATTTGATAATAATAAAAAAATATTATTATAACTTAAAAAAATAAAATTTTATTACGATTCCTTCACTAATTAATCGAAAGGAACTTCGTTCCATCCGGGTGTCCCTTGACACCTCTCAAGTTTTTTATAGTTGCACGTTTCTATAATCGTGAAGCGGATGGACTTATAAGGAATTTTTGCATATTGTAACATTCGGGGTTTTTGTTCACTAAACTGATTTGCCTACCCCTTGACGAAACCCGAAACGAACAGGAAAACGGGAATAAAATAACATTATTGCCTTGAGCAAAAAATGGGGAAAGCATACATTTTTAGTTTAAAGTCCAGTTTTCCTATTTAAAATCATACCCCCTTATTCATAATAGTCTGCTAACTTAGCACTCTGCAGAATCTAGCTCTGTCTTCTTCTATTGACATTAAGTCAGACTGAGAAATAACACAACCTAAGGACCACTATGAATAAAGGGGTTAATGTCACATGTTTAGATAACGTTCAAATAACAAGATAGAAATAGGAATGGATACACAAAAACAGATTTTTTTTGTTTTTTTGTTGTTTATGCTTTTGCCACTTCCCTGTCGGCGGGCTCTTTACTAAGTTTAATATGGCCGTCAACGCCACCTGTTCAGCGCTTTATGAAAATAATTAATTGCACCAAGTTCGTAAACTTTAATAAATGGATGTTTCCCAGAAAAAAATAACTTTGTATCAAAGGGCACATAATCTACTTTGGGCCGCACATGATCGAACAAAGTGGTAGTGTGGAGTCTTAGATCGTTGATTTCTTAAGACTTACAAAATAAGCCCTTAGACAAATAAAATGTTTGCTATTAAACAGCTTGATAAAAAGTTATAACTATCAAATAAGAAATATGGTGCAATTGACTCTAATTCACTTAAAATTTTTTTTTACTAGCGGAAGAATTGAAAAAGAAACCACTAGCCAAGCTTATCGCTTATCAACGAAAAAAATCTTTGCATAACTAAGTCTAACTGTTCTTCCATACTATTGTCGGTGTGGAACTGGGCGACATCCGGCCAAGCGTTTGTATGATAATTGTTTTTGTTTCAAAAACTATAAATCGACTTATTATAGTTTTTTCATTCATAATGTTGTCAGAACTGGACCAAAATAAAGATTCATGAAAATCGGACCATACAGTGAAAAGTTCCGAGGTAACAAACATAAAAAAAAGAAAATTGCAGTCGAATCGAGAACCTGCTCCTTTTTTTCGAAGTCGGTTAAAAATTAAGACGGGTTGGCCACTTTTATGGAGTGAAAATGCAGGAAAAGAACAAGACGATTTAGGACGTGGTCAACTTTGGAAGTGGACAAGATCAAAGGAAATTTATTAATTTTCAACTTAAATTCCTAAGTTGATTATTTTTCTGTTTAGTCTATTTATGACTTTAAATTATAAAACAAGCACCATACTATGTCTTCTCTGTTTTATGACTTTAAATTATAATCGAATCTACAGACATTTTAAACCTCAAGTTTACGTAAATTGACGTTTCCAAGTGTGCCTAATACTCCCATGGCTAATAAATGAGTGTAAGTATGAGAAGTTATGTGGTGCTGGCTTAGAATTTGCTCCACCTCAACTCTTCCCGCGAAGAGGCGACTAAGGGATATCCACCGGAGGGCCGACAGCAGCGCGGGGGAGCTGCTGTGTTTATTATACCACCAAACTTTGCTCCCCAATCGGCATTACGCTCCATGAAATAAACCCCAATAAGGCGCTTATCAGGGGGAGGCCTGCGTCCAGCTGTGGACCAATACAAGCTGTTGAGGTTGAGTATCTTGAGTATCGTTCTGTAACTACTCAGTTACAGAACGCCGGCTTATTTCAAGCACATGCCTATTTAACAATTTGAATAAAGCCCGCATACCATCCATGCGATGAATTAAAACTTTCCTAGTCTGTTGCGGTTTTGTTCCTGACCCAAATAATGTTGAATAAAGGGCAATGTATACGTTTCTACAACAAAACCCCTACTAAGCTGCAAAAATTATCAATAAATAAATTCAAACAAACTGTCAAAACTTTACTGTGCTAAAAGGCTTTCTATAAAATAGGTATCAGATTATCTAGAGTTGTTTCAATAGTTGTAAATATTCGTTTAAATTATTTTATAGTTGTTTCTGACCAATAAATGTTTTTATGGAATATTAAAAGTTCAAAAGTAAGTAAGTAAGTAGTGCTTAAGTGACTGACTGATTACCTTATATCGTTTATTGTGTACGGCGATTTTGACAAAAAACGTCCAATCTTAGGGCCAATTGAAGGTCGATACAAAAATCTTTAAACCAAGCTAAATCGTTTTTATACGTTAGGAATTTTAAAAAGTTAAATATATTGTTTGAAATCATTCACTGCGACGCCATTGTTAGTGAGCGATGAAATCGAAATATCAATTCGATTACGTCGGTCATCGGAGTCGAATGATTTTGATTCGATTCATGAAATATCGAGAATTGAATGAAAATCGACTAGCAATGAAAGAGTTTTGTGAATGAATTGAAACCTAGGTTGTTACATTTTGTTGAATATGCATATGGCCGTTTTTCCACTCACCGGCCCAGTGACGGCTCGGTGACGGCTCGGCGACGACGGCACGGCGACCGACGGCACGATATCGGTTTATCTTTCCGGTCCGCGTCCTCTTACCCGTCCCACATCGCAATTTTTTGGAAAATTATTGATATTTTTTTGAGTTTATTAGCTGCGCCCCTCGGCTTCACGCGCGTTGTGTTCAAAGGTGATTTCTATCCCACGGGAACTGATTTATGGGACAAAAAGTAGCCTTTGTTTTATTCCAGGATTATAATTACCTCGATGGAAAATTTCAGCCCGATCCGTTAAGTAGTTTTGGAGTGAAAAGGTAACAAACATCCATCCATCCATACAGCTACCCGATTTTGTTTTTTTTTTATTGAGCATAGGTAGATAATGCGTGTTTATTGCTCTTTCACTACATTTTGTACAAGTTAGAGCAGTAAAAAACATATAATTACTAAAACACCTAACAATTTACGCCAAAATACGAGCTTAATCCTGAAGAGGGCTCGACAGACGGGGCTTTTTTATCAGCTATCTCCTATGTGTTCAAGAAAAAAACAATTTGTCTTGTTTAGGTAACTAGTTTTTTATTTACTCGCACAATGCATAGTAAGACATTGTATGAAAAGAATATAATAGAATAGAATAGAAAAAACATTAATTTGGACACAGGTACAAAAAGAATAACAAAAATAAACAAATGAAAAACAAAAACGGATAACATGGAGGTAAGTGACATGAAAGGGTGGGTGGTAGTTTACATTAATTATATGGGACTTCTTCCACGTCCCTGTGCCAAAATAGAAGTTGGCTCAGCGTGTGCTGAACATATGCTCAACGCTAATTTTCAGCCAAGGACCTTGGCGAGGAGATATGAGGAGTTAATAATAATAATAATGTTGGACAATTCACACAGCATTATCTAGCTAAGCAACGCTTGTGTTATGGGTACTAGATAACTGATATACATAATACAATATACTACATAGATCCAGAACGCCCTGAACAAATATCTGCAGATCGTAAACACATTTGTCCCGAGGCGGGAATCCGCAACCTCCTGCGTCGCAGGCGGACCTTCGCGCACCGCGCCACGGAGGTTGTTGTTAATGTGATGTGATTTTCTTCCAGGAAACTGCCTGGTGATAGCAGCGGTCCTCTGCTCATCCAAGCTCCGCAGCGTCACCAATCTCTTCATCGTGTCCCTGGCAGTAGCTGATCTGCTGGTAGGAGTCGCAGTTCTACCTTTCTCTGCTACTAGAGAAGTTTTTCAGGTGAGTCTGTCATTCTTATACTTACTAATTTATTAACAATCAAATAACAGTATAAGTTAAAACTAAAATTTACAATTAAAATAATTGAGTTAACTGCAGCCTGTTGCAAACAATCTACAGGTAGCTCAACTGATCCATATAAATACCAGTCGGAAGTGTACCTAAGCTGGCTGCATTGCCTCGCGCTGTAAGGCAATGCTGATTGTTAAATTTATTTATTAATTTTATATAGTCAACCGGCATTCGCTTTGAAGCGAAGTGAAAACAATTGAAAGATTCGTAGGAAAAAAATTATTCGAAACAAATCACGTGACATATCTAAGGCATATGTCAAACCCATACATTTTTGGACTTTTCTACTATAGCTTTCGACATCGATTGTTACATTGGCTCTGGAATGGTCAGTTCCCAAGATATCATGCCAGTTTGACAGCTGTCACCCCTAATGAAGACCTCGTCTGTCGTCTCCTGCGTCTGTTTTCCCATTAGAATATAATCTTGGAGTCTTCAAATCCAGGGTAAATAAGCTCCTTGGAAAGCGTGCTCCATCTAAGGCTACATCTTCACTTTCTTAAAGTGAGTTGGTAGCCAAACGCTAGTGCATTAGCAATAAAAAAAACTCGACGAGAACTGTAATTTACCTTAAAAAATTTGGCAGCATTTGTGGCCGGATGTTTGATAATGACGTGATGATAGAGACGCTTGAAAAGCATCGAAGGATTCGGGTGAAATGTCCCCTTCACTTTTGCGTTGGTGCAAAATTCGTCCGAATCTAAAACTAAGAGATTTGAGATTCGGACGAAACGTACCCTTACCACATTCAGTGTTTTGCTGGCATTTTTTTTTTGCACTACCCTTTCTCCTCCCGTGGGTGACGTAAGGTCTTAGAGATATCCACCGGGGGCGGGTAGCAGCGCCCCCTGCAAAACAATTCTACCACCGAACTGCGATCCCCAACCCGCATGCCCGGCGTGGGGATTATGGATCCCCGATGATATAAACGCCAATAAGACACTTAGATGGAAGATGCCTGCGTCCAGCAGTGGCCCAATACAGGCTGTTGAGGTTGAGGTTGGTTCATAAAATTACAGCCAACAAATACTGAAATTCGATTCTTCGGTATCTTCGTTGAAAAGGTGTTTGTCTACTAAAATTATGCTTTCCCGGGAAAATGTACCTTCTAGATACTCTCATACAAATAATAATCCGTTCTGACGGGAACAAAATTAATGGAAATTGGTAAAATAATTCTTACCCAAAATTCTTTAACGTTATTCTCCTCCAAGGGGTCTTAACAATATGAATATGTCAACTTTTTGTCCTTGAAAACAGTAAAAACGTAAAAAAAACGTGAAAAATGGCCGAGGGCGCTCGCCCCAGTTTCACGCCTAAGTAACCAACCGCTAAACCCAATATTTCACGCAAAAATAGCTTTTATCTTAAAACACTCCTTATCTTATAAGAGCTATCATTATTTTTTACTTTCGTTCATAAGCCTGCCTCTGTAAGCGCTTTCCCAACGCCATAATATTTACTCTCTTCTACAAACCGCAATTCATAGACTTTTCACGTTCTGATATTGCTATTGGAGAGGTGTGAATCCATCTTAAAACAGACCTTAACCCCACCTGTTAGAGTTTACAATCTTCCAACACAAGTTGTGGAAATCACACCGAAATGACCCCTATCTAGCGACATTCAAAATAACTATGAGTTATTTTCTGGGTCGTGACGGTGTAAAGTAAACTTTAGCTTCTTGAATTTAAGGTTTGGATTAGTTTTGTTTAGTTTAACCCCTTTAGCAGTCACATCTGCCGTGTTCCAAAAGCCTAATTAGTGGAATGGAAGACTTTGGGCACAGTATAATTTCATCAACAGAAGACACGCTAGCATTATGGAGCCTTTACATAAAAATACAAAACTGGGACTTGTAGCCGTTTTTAGTCTAGTGACAATACTGCGCCCAAAGTCTTCTATTCCACTTAGCAATTAGTCTGCTCTGGTCTTAAATTAGACCTCAGTCTTACGACGTTTTAAAACCAGACCAGTAAAAACGATATTATTCCCAGTGTAACAAAAGCTGGAAGTAATAATTTTATTTTTTATTGTATGATCACAAAAATAGGTCCTATACCATCTATTCTTATGCCTATACCTATTTAGATTTTTACCCTGTGAGAGGGGTTATATTTTTCGAGTGTTTCAATGTGGTTATCTGATACTTTATTGCTTCGAAGCATTTAGATGCTTCGAAGCAATAAAGTATCATATATCAGATAACTACGGCTAAATCGATTTTGATCATCTTTTTCACCTCATTTGGTAAGAAAGATAAACAAATACTCGTCTAGGCTCCTATCATCCCTTAAGTTTCATTTTGTAGCCCTTTGCTTCCAAATAAATCTTTGTTCGGAGGGCCAAATTTTTTTATATTTAAGATTTAAATAAAATTTTTGGCGAAAAAAAAAAACAGAAATAAATAGGCTACGAAGGAATGGGTTATACCAGTTTCCTCCGTTGAGCAAACCCCCCTTAAGGGGGAAAACTGGAATTTATTTTTTGAAGTCTAGAGTTCCTTGAGAAAAAATCTTCAATTGGGAAAACTAAGAAATTGTTAGTAAGTAATAATACTTGTAATGGATTTCCTCAACATTTGAATCTTGATGATGTTCTCCTAGCCGAGCTTCGACCACGACGGCCAGTCTCACCGGAGACTAGCCAGTTGCACAGGACATTATTATAGTGCACAAGTGTGCGCAAACACAGGTGCGCTCTCTATTCCATCACTCTCATAGTCCGATTGAAAGACAGACAGACACGACCGGGTAGCGGTCAAGCGCAGGTCCAACAGCTTAACGTGTTTTTCAAGGCAGGGTTTAACACCGCAAACTGACTCCGGGCTCCTAGTGGACTACTAGCTAGTGTGAAAAACTCCAATAAAACATAAATCATAATCATAAATAATCATAAATTATTTATTCAGAAACAACCATTGATTTAAAAAGGGAAGATAGGTTACGTTCTCCCAGCGCTTTACACGCAAACACATACGCTCACAGTTATATTTCCAGTCCTGTGCAATACAAAGAAGAACAAAGACGGAAAGACGTATCTAGGACCGAAGTGAGACTGAGACAACAATATTTCACGCGAATCACGACCGCTCGTGCCGCCGCCGGTCAGATGGTGACTGATATGGGAGAACACAATTTTGCACAATTTGAGGTTGCCACTTTCGAGCAACCAGTACCTCATCTTCGTTTTTAATAAATCAATGGAAACAACCATACAATTGTGTTTGAACAGTAGGTAAATCAAAATATGAAGAGAATAATGTCAAATTCTTAGTTAAAAAAAATTACACTTGCCCAATGAGTTAACTTAAGTTACATAAAGTCAATATAGTTTTATTTAATTGCTACGTTTTGAACTCGTTGACCGTGGTCTAACTATCCATAGAAGGATTATTCCGAAAATCCCCAGAGGCCATCCCCCACGAGGAAGTTTTATGGTTTTATTCCTGTTTTCCCCCCACGAGACTAGGTAGATTTGGGGGAAATCAGGAAAACAGATTCCTGATATACCTCACATCGACGGTCCCCACGTAAATTATCGAAACTGCAAAAAAGCCATTTTCGTTTTATTGCACCAATAGGAAGTAAAGATAAAGATTTATGATTCTATTATTTTTATTTTTTTTAATATTTATTATTTCAACTATTTTGCAATCGAAAAGAATCGAAATTGCATAAAATTAACACATTAAAACATCGAACCTGCCGCTTTCGATGTTATTCGTGGTCAGCGGTACCCGGGCGACAATCGAAACTACCTGTTTCGTCAGTGTTGAATGAATTGTGAGCGAGGGCTTACGTGCGCTCTCGCTGAGAACCAGATAAGCAAGCACTTTTTTTAAAATAATTTATTTACAATATATTGTTATTTTTGTTATATTTGGTTTAAACTATCGGAAGTGGTAGATTCTATATTATACTAGGACAATGAGCCCCATTGTTCTATCGAATCTACCACTTTCAATAGTATTCTCTGGTTTTTGTACTGATAAATTTATCGAAAGTGGTACATACGATACTTTTCTCTGCTATGAACATATCGAAAGTACCATTTTCGATACTTTACTACGTCAAAGTAATAGTTTGACCTGTATTTTCGATAGATGTAATTTGTTATAAAGTTTTTATACTTTATTTTTAGCATCTCCTGTGCGATGTGAGTTTACCAACGAGGAGTGGAAATATTAAAATGACATTTACGAAGAAAGTGCGGCGGTAGATGGCTAGATAGGCTAGATAGGCTAGGACAAAATGATTCTAAAATCGAAATTTTAGGTAATAATTTATTTATTTATTTACTTATGGACACCCAACAGAACAGACACATCGCATACAGAGTTAAAAAATAAAGTGGTCTTAAGTCTAGAGTTTTTCTAAAATACAGAGTGCCTCAGCATGGGCCTGGTAATTAATCTACTCTTATTCTATCTCTTAACTCTGTCTCATGATTTTTATCGTCCATCAAATCAACGACGCAGTTTAAGAAGCTTGTGGCATTCCAAGTGTCTAAACTACAGCAATGCAGTACAAACGGAAAGACCGTACTAAAGTTAATGGCAACATGAACGTCGCATACCATATGCTGAAAATGGATTAATGCGACTAGTGTCATTCGTTTGATAAAACAGAAAGACCTACCGAAGAAGCAAGAGTCTCACGCCAAGCATCTTTCGAATAAACAGACTGGACGAAACTACAAAGCTGAGGATAAAGAACAAGCTATTCAAAACCCTGGACAAATAGTATGCGCAACTTACGACTTTCAGAAGTTAATTCACTGCCCTTGGGTAAAGATTTCATTATTTTATTATAAAAGAAAGTTGTCACTTATGTATCTGACAGTATTCGACGCTGGAAATAAGTAAGCATCTTGTTACATGTGGCCTGAAAATATAGCTAACCGTAGGGCCAATAAGGTTGCTAGCTGCTTGCTAGATTTTATCCAGCTTAAAGTAGCAGATGGTGCACATTACTTCAGATTTTTGTCCGATAACTGCACCGGCCAAAACCCTGACAGGACAGTCTACAACCTCTACATGCACGCTAGCAGAAAATTCAACATCGATTTCACGCACCGATTTTTAGAGTTTAAACTGTACATAAAACGAAATCTTATCAAGAAAGCCTATGACTCCTTATATGATTTCAGTAATGATGAAAATGCTTGGCTGGATGTCGCCCAGTTCCACACCGACAATAGTATGTAAGAACAGTTAGACTTAGTTATGCTATGATTGTATTAGTTGATAAGCGATAAACTCGCTAGTGGTTTCTTTTTCACTTCTCCCGCTAGTGGACAAAAAATTGAAGTGAATTAGAGTCAATTGCACCTTATTTCTTGTTTGATAGTAATAACTATTTATCAAGCTGTTTATATAGTAAAAATTTGACTTGTCTAAGTGCTTATTTTGTAAGTCTAAAGAAATAAACGATTTGACTCTGACTCATGCTCTTATTGAGAGATCTTCTAAAGGGAAAAATAATTTACACTCCTGATCAAAATGGTACGAATTAGTTCGTTGGGCGAATACAAACAATTCTTCTTACAAAGTAACTGAAGTGTGCGTGACCGTGGGTGTTTTGACATTTTATAATTGATTTCATAGTGACAGTATAAAAGTCTAACATACCTCAGCGGAGACACTACAGCATGCCGTTCCTAATATTTGTATGGAAAATCGATCGTCTTAGGGCGTACTGACTTTGGCTTAACCTAAACTCTTACGTCGAGAGGCGTACTGTTGTATCGCTTTTTAAATCTTTACGTCTGTGGGTCCAGCAATGTGTTACTACAAATTTCCCTCTTTTAATAATTTGTCATTGTTTTATTTTTATTTATCGCAAATATCCATTGAAAATTACTTAGAAGTTTGATATAAATTAATATCAGAGAGTTATCTCATAGCGAAACTAGTTTGTGTTACCTTATCTTGAAAAAAAAACAATTCAATATAACAAAGAATACAATCGAAAGTACCACATTAACTAGTTGAGTAACATTTCTTGTCGCAGAAAAGAATCGAAAGGGGCACATTCGATAGTAGTCTTAAATATTTTGTCACAGAACAATATCGAAACTGGCACATTCGATAAAAATGTAACCAGCAGGAGCCGAGGAAAGTATCGAATGTGTAATATCACTTAAAATATGAAAATTATGAAAAACTCTAGTACATGGTAGAAAAATATACAATTTTCTTATAAATAAACACTTCTTATATTGAATATTCGAATTAAATTTTTGTCAAAAATCAAAATCTAAACTTAGATTTGCTCCCCTGTAAAGTACGGTTTTTGCAGTTTCGATAGATTACGTGGGGGCCGTCGACATAGCTCGAGCATAAAAGTAAAGTAGTTTGTAATAGCTTCTGCTTAGTGGCGCTTCGCTCAACGCTCCGGTACCGATGATACCGGTAAGTACTATTTCGGTTATAACGGTACGAAATTCTTTAAAATAGGCGCGACGCTTGTGAGCCTTAAAAAGGCCGCCAAGCATTTGGTTTCACTTTTCCCCAATTTTCATATGGCAAACGTTGTACCAAACATCCTGTATAATGTCAAATGCATAAAACCTGTTATACTCAGGAAACGAAATCCAAAAAAGTAAGTACAATCGTAGCTTCACAAAACCCAAAAACCTGATTAACTTCACCCACAAAGTCACCTATCTAAATCGGTAGGTTTCAGCCAAAACCAGAGTACCGTAAAGTGACCACAAAACTCCCTTTGATACAGCTGCGCGGAACCCAAAACGTATAAAAGTCTGCCTGTATCGCCTTTATCGACTACCCTCCATTTCAGTGAAACTTTTTTTCTTAGAAAATAGATCACGGACGTTTGAGGTCCAAGTTATAAGATTCAAGATACTTTGTTCAGTTATTTGTAATCAGCTGAATCTGAGGATTGGATACAGGGTGCGGCAAAATTTTACTGACTCTAACGTAAGACGTTGAGAATAGGAGGCTTTTGAAGAAAAATATTATGACGATTCAGGTATGAAAACGAATTTCAGACTATAAAATGTTTTTTTTTTTTAATTAGTTAGTCTCAATCGACTCTGTTTTGAGTCATAATGGACTCCTTTGCCAACGTAACTTACCAAATCAAATAGCTAGTAAGATTTTACGAAATATCAAAATTAAGTTTTCCGAATTAGTTTCTGTGGAAATTTAATTGAAAAGTGAGTGAACACGAATAGAGTTACATCATATCAGCAAGTGTATCCATACTATTTCATACAAAGATTTGAAAAAAAGATGGCATCGGCACGTGCGGCGCGGGGCGTTGGAAAATGTGCGCGTTCAGCTATAGGAAGATGATGCGAATGAAAAAGCTTTACGTTTTTGACTTGTGCCCTATTCCCCGATTCAGCCAATTGTGCGAGCCTGTAGAATGTAAATCTGCACAATTACAGCCTCTATCGAAGCCTTTGATTCAAGATTACGGACAAACATACTCTTTTTGTATATGGAATATATTACGGGCCAATATTTATTGGTACGTTTCTTTTGAAGTTAGGAAATAAGTTTTGTACGGATATCTATCGTAGTTTTGTTCTTATTGGAAAAATCCGATAGGTTCAATGATATGGGTTGTATTTGACGACCTCAATGGTGCAGTGAGTAAGACGCCTGCGGCGCAGAATATTGCGGATTCGATTCCCGCTTCCCGCTGCGGGAATCGAATCCGCAATATTCTGCGAAATGTTTGTAGGACAAATTATGTTTAACAACATTATGTTAAATAGTAAAGCTGCACAAGTTCTATTTTTCAACGTTAATTTGAAAAAAGCTCTATATACATTCATACCCTATGAAACTTTTTTCGACTCGTAGGAATCTAAGTAGGTATATTATACCTCAACCTCAACCTCAACAGCCTGTATTGGTCCACTACTGGACGCAGGCCTCCCCCTGATAAACTCTTGGAGGAAGTGCCCATAATCCTCACGCTGGGCATGTGGGCTGGGAATCGCAGTTTGGTGGAAGATTTGTTCTGCAGGGGGCGCTGCTGTCCGCCCTCCGGTGGATATCTCTTAGTCGCCACTTACGACACCCACGGGAAGAATTGGGGTGGTGCAAATTCTAAGCCAGCACCACAGCTTCTAAGGTATATTATAGTTTCATTCAAAATATGTATTTCGCTTGGTAAGTGAAAACATAAGCCCTCAGTCAGACAAAAAGAAAATGGCTGACTCAAATAACACCCAAAGAGATTATTATAATGGATCCTCTGTACTTGCGATGTAAGCTTTTCTTACACAAAATACAAATATTTTACCAGTTTGTTTTACTGAACAAACAAACAAATGGCTCACGAGTAAATGTATTAACTTGTTGGCATCATATTTTATAAATTTCATGATGAAACTGTTAATAAAAATAATAAACAAATAATGCTGGACAATCCATAGAGCATCATCTAGCCCTAAGCTAGGCAGAGCTTGTATTATGGGTACTAGACAACTAATATACTACAAAAAAAATGATTTATTTGCCAATTCACTTAAGATAGGTACACATTACTGGCGGTCCCCGCACGAGCCAAGTCTGTGTCGCGGGAAGCCTGTTTACAAAAGTAGCTTTGTCGGTAGAGATTAAATGTAACTTATACAGGGCAAACAAAAAAAAAATAACATTAAAATAAAACTATTCAATGAAGTGGAGTGAATCAATCAAATCGGAACACGATATTTAAGAACACATTGCATAGATAGATAATTTTAATAATGAAAATAACTTTCATTTCTTTTATTTTACCGTAGGTTCATGTTATACACATGATGTCGTTAAAATCTAATTTACTATTGCTTAACTTAACATAATTTATAAATAAGCAATAGTTATGGTTATTATAAAACACACATAAGATTTTTGAGAGACAAGAAAACATCATATGGATTTACGAGTATACGCAGAAGAAAAACGAAGAAAAAAACAGATTGGCAGTGATTTCCTACGTGATTCCTATAAAAACACATAATTACAAAATATAAAATAGTTGACTGTTTAAGGGTCCTAAAATTAAAAATAATGTAAGAAATAAATTAAAAACTATCATGTTATAACAAAACTGTATCAGAGTTTATGCCTTTGCCGCCGGATGGTAGAAACAGCCCGTGTTTGCACAATTTTAAAGAATAATATTTAGCTCCATAAAAAGTGTGAACAAGCTTAAAACCTACCTAAAACTATAAACAAGGACATTAAACTTAGAATAAATAAGAGAAACAAATGATCAAACTTACAGTAGTAACGATGGACAAGTCCGAAAGCACACGAGTAACAGAAAAAGAGTGTTGCCCTCGATTTATAAAAAAAAATTACTGCTAAGTTAATTTTTCTGTAAGTAATATTTTTTTTGGAAATCGACTCGAATGTATTATAAAAAAACAACCTGTATGATTGAACCAATGGATTTAGTTGTTGATAAGAATTGATCTTTGCCAACTAAATCTATTAAAAATAAAAGGAAATACCAAAATTTCACAATTTATAGAAGTAAAGTTACCTCCATACTCTCCTATTCAAACTTTTCGGTCGTTATGTGTGAAACTCATTTATTGCACCTATTAGAAGCATATTGTGGTGATTCAAATAAAAAATATATACATTTGGTATTACATACCTATTTAAATGTGTAGAATTCATGTTTTTTCGAATAATGGTAATCGATTAACGAGATAACCATTAAAAAAAACAATAAATCCAGGAAATGCGCTAACAAAGTCGTAGTAGAAATTTAGTAGGTACTCCACATAACACAGCCACGCAATCAAAATCAAATTAGAGCAGCTCCAACTCCACTGAAGATTGTAGAACCGAATTTACTAATGTTATTTACTAACTAATGTTATTTACGCTGTGACGACGTGCCTCGCCTTAATTCGAATAGTGTGTCATTAACATTATTTTAGGAAATAAAAAATAAAAGATACACTCCGTTACTGATACGATCCTACAATTTTTTTGTAGGTAAAAATGTTACAAAATCCATTGATTAATTAAAAAATAAAAATTAAAAAGGGTGGATAGGTTACGTTCTCCCAGCGCTTACTCAAAATATGGCATGTGTTACAACTACACGCAAACAAATACGCTCACAGTTACATTTCTAGTCCTGTTCAATACAAAGAAGAACAAAGACGGAAAGACGTATTTAAGACCGAAGTGAGACCGAGACATTATAATTCACGCGAATCACGACCGCCCGTGCCACCGGTCCGACGGTGACTGATGTGGGAGCACACAATTTTACACAGTATGAGGTTGCCATTTTCGAGAAACTAGTACCTCATCTTCCCTTTTTAATTAATCAATGACAAATTCAAAGAAATTTTGATGGAAATTATTTTAAGACAAAGAAGTTCGATAGATAAAATTTGGATTCAAAACCTTACTAATGTTATTTTACTAAGCAATGTTATTTACTAACTAATGTTATTTACGTTGTGACGACGTGTCTCGCCTTAATTCGAATAGTGTGTCATTAACATTATTTTAGGAAATCATCAGGAAATAAAAAATAAAAATAATTATACACTCCGTTACTGATACGATCCTACAATTTTTCTGTAAGGAAAAATGTTACAAAATCAAAAAAAAATCGTGGAAAATATTTTAAGACAAAGAAGTCCGACAGATACAATCGAAAATCGACAGATACAATTTGGATGAAAAACCTTTTATTTATTATTTCACTCACCTCTGTTTAAAACATGAATTTGCACTTCTTTTCCGCTATGCGTGTGAAATTATACGTTAATGAAGTTTGTTGTTGTTGTCTGTTGTTATCAGTTTTTGTAAGTTTTCATAAGTCTGCTTATAAGTTTTGTATTGTTGGTTTATTTTTCTTGCAACAAAGAATTATTATTATTATTATTATTATAAGTCTTTGTTGGCATAAAATATCTTAGATTGTAGAACCAAGTATAGCCAATGATATTTACACGGCTGTGATGGCGTGCCTCGCTTTAGTTTGACTAGTGTGTCCTTGTTTTGTGTTGGCAAAAGATTTCTTTTGGTACTTTTTCTACTTTCTAAAAGGAATAAAACTAACGTGACAGTAATTTGCTGCAAATCGTAAAACATATTTTATTAACGTATAATAAAACCAACTTAATATCAATCGATTCATTTATATTTTGGGCAACTGAGCTTCGTGTACATAAAACGAAATATTTTCCAGAAAGCCTATTACTCCATAGATGATTACATTAATGATGTTAATGCTTGGCCGGATGTCGCCCAGTTCCACACAGACAATAGTATGTAAGAACAGTTAGACTAAGTTATGCTAAGATTGTATTAGTTGATATGCTATAAACTTGCTATTGGTTTCTTTGTCAATTCTTCCGCTAGTGGACAAAAAAATTAAGTTAATTAGAGTTTATTGCACCTTATTTCTTATTTTATAGTAATTATTATTTTTAATGATATATTGTAAGTTAATAGGTAACCTCATTATATACAGCGTGTACTAGTCCGCTACTGGACGCAGGCCTCCCTCTGATAAGCGTCTTATATCATATTATGGAATTAATGACCATAATCCCCAGGATGGGCATGCGGATTTGAATTCATGGTAGAATCGTTTTGCAGGAGGCGCTGCTGCCTCTCCCGGTGGATATCCCTCAGTCGCCTCTTACAACACTTGCGGGAAGAATTGGGGTGATGCAAATTCTAAGCCGGCACCACACCCGCCACCGTTTTCTCATGTACCTTTTTATTAAATAAAAAAAAGAATTAAAAACATTATAATATTCACATGTTAATAAGCATTAAGGCCCATACACCAGCGAAAGTGGCGCCCCCAACTATTTTATCTTATTATTACGTTAAACGCAGCAAGTTTTAAAAATCCTACGTTCAGTTTGTGGTATCTATTATAAGTTATTTATTAATGCCTCAGTAATAGTTTCATTTTGTAAAGCTTAGGAAGAGATACGAAGTTGCGCTTTTTGGCCACCAAACTCTATTTTTGTATCTCCTCCTAAACTATATGAGATAAAATTATAAAAGAGGTACTGAAAAGTAGCTTATAATAGATACCACAAACTGACGTAGGATTTTTAAAAATTCCTATGATAAACGTAAAAATATGATAAAATAGGTATCGCTGTCATATTGGCTCGGGTATGCGCCTTAAACGCGCGTGATAGCTTCCGGTGACACCTGCAAACGTACATTTAGCGCCGTTTTGATATATTTGCGCTTTATGAAACAACCCCTACCATAAGAATCCTGCAATTACACTAATATTATAACCGCGATGCTTCGGTATGGGGTGTGTGTTATAATAAGGTTATCCAGCCGTCAGATTTTTATAGTTTCGTTTTCTAAAACTTTTATACATATGTACATCATGGGTGTGAATCCTAAAGTTATTTATAACGGGATATCACATCACATCACACTATCATATCACACTAATATTATAAAGGCGAAAGTGTGTATGGATGTATGGATGGATGGATGTTTGTTACTTCTTCACGCCAAAACTACTGGACGGAGCTGGCTGAAATTTTGTATACACGTAATTCTAATCCTGGAATCAAACATAGGCTACTTTTTATCCCATTAATCAGTTCCCGTAGGATGAAAATCACCTTTTAACGTTTCTTATGTGACTTCAGGAGAAAGTTCTATTTTCGACTGTGTGTTTAATAAATAAATAAATAATGCTGGACAATTCACACAGCTCTGCTTAGCTTGGGGCTAGATAATGCTAGCCCCAAGCTAAGCAGAGCTTGTGTTATGGGTACTAGATAACAGATATACATAATACACTACATAGATAGATATTTTTACTATACATAGAGAACATCCAGAACGCCCTGAACAAATATCTGCAGATCACACACATATTTGTCCCGAGGCTTTAGTCGAACCCGCAACCTCCTGCGTAGCAGGCGGACCTTCGCCCACCGCGCCACAGTGGTCGTCAAGCTTTTGTTTTGCATGTTCACCGATTTCTCCGTTAATTATGGAGCGGATTTAAAAATTCTTTTTCGCTGTTGTATAGGAAATGGTTCCGATGGTTCCGATCACATCTCACATTTTATTCTCGAAGGATTAGTATTTATACGTCAATCTTAAAAAACAACAAAATACTTCAGAAAGTAAAACCTAAGTTGTTGTAATACGATTTTGGTGATATCTTCGCCAATTCTCACCGAAGTTTGATGATTCGTTTTTTACTGTCTAAACAGTCTAAACAGTCTAAATTTGAGGTGGTACCATAAAAGTAAGATGCACGAGAAATTTATGTGTGCGCTGAAAAAGTAAAGCATACGTACTCTTCTCATGATAATTTCACTCATTATAATTTATCTCTAGCGGTTCCCATGGCAATGGACGTAAACAAGAGGCTTACAAAGTTGACGCATGGAGGATATCCAAAAAGTATATAAGAATGAAGAAAGATCAGTTCTGGACTGATGATTTTGTAAGGGTTTTGTACGCGTAAGGGTCTCAAAATTTGTACCTATTAAAGTCTCCTGTCTGTCTGTCAGCGGGCTGTATTTTATGAACCGTAATATTTAGGCAGTGGAAATTTGTATTTCAAATAAATATTTTTTTTGTTGCTTTAACGATAAATCATCGTCATCATCAGCCTATATTATTCCAAATCTGGACATGAGCCTCCCCTAATGATGAGCGTCATAGCACCCTGTCTTCAGCTCGCCGCGTCCAGCATCTACCTGCAGTCTTTCACAGATCGTTATCGAACCTGGCCGGAGGGCATCCTACACTACGTTTGTCGCGGTTGTATTCTTATAAAATTATAGAACCAGCTAGTTGCAAAAAGTTCTTATTTTTAATTTTACTTCCATTGTGCTAGAGTTACTAGAGGGAGGGGTCATTTATTTCGAGTTGTGATCGAGAACCAACAGTAAGGGTACCGGAACCGTCAGATGCTTAGATCCAATTTAATTATAATATCTTTAATTAATTCCAGCACTTAGCGAGGATTTTAGATATTTTATCATTTCTGTGCGAAGGTGAAATATCTAAGTGCCGTTATACAGGGTAACTGAATTAATACATTCGATACTCTAGATCTAGATGTCGCTACCTAATATAATGACTTAACAAGTTGTGACAAGGTTGATTATTTAGTATAAGGTATAATATTGTCTAGGTAGGTAGGGCCTTCTAACCTCTTCATTTTATAAGTAGGTAGGTACTTGATTGAATTAACACTTGTACTAGAAATTAACATAAAAAATTATAAAAACTTTTGTAGTTTGACGAATTGATTATGAATATAGGCGAGTTAATTACGAACCTTGTTTGTTCTTCCAACACAAACAAGGTTCGTAGTTATATAGAATAGAAGTTTTTTTTTTAGTTAACTCGCCTATATTCATAATGAATAAATAACTTATATCAAAGTTATAATAATGTTCCTTAGTACATAAGGTTCTCATGTATGTTCTGGGATATTCAGCATCTCAAAAGTTATTTTGACTTTAGTACCTCAACAGCCTATATTGGTCCACTGCTGGACGCAGGCCTCCCCCTGATAAGCGCCTTTATAGGCTTTTATCTCATGGCCCATAATCTCCACGCTGGGCATGCGGGTTGGGGATCGCTTTGTGGTGACAGAATTAGCTTTTTTCATAATCAGCTTTCTATGGTTCTACAACAAATTATGATTATTTTAATTCATTATGAATGTAAGCGGGTTAACTACGAACCTTGTTTGTGTTGGAAGAATACCAACGTTTCATCCCTTAACGAGGGACATCTTCAGGGCGAATGCGGTTCTAGACGCGCGCGTTCCGCATCCCTTCGAGCACCCGCTTACATTCACAATGAATTCGTCAAACTACGAAAGTTTCTATAATAGTAAAATAGATTATTTTAATCTTGTGTATTTTGTAAAAGTGAATTGGGGCCTATTCACGTAAATGAGAAAATCAGTCAAACACCAGTCTGAAGTAATGCTCCACTTTAGTGATAATCTTTTTAACCGACTTCAAATAAAAAAAGAATCATGATAATCTGACCACCCAGTCAAAAGTTAAGTTCTGAGGTAAAAACATAAAATCAGTCGAATTGAGAACCTTTATTTGAGGTCGGTTAAAAAGCATTTAAATCAGATTTTTTAAGGCCATATGGAGAGGGTACGCGTAAAGTCCCGCGCAAACACTAGTCTTCTCCAACACAGGTTCCCACTTAGCCCCCGAATCGAAAACCTTTTAGAATTCGTTTGAAAATAAATTAAACATAAGCTCACTCTAAACGCGCCAAATTAAATTATGATAATGAGTCCTGGAATTTTGGAGGGAAAATTATGGTTAATATATTTACGGGGCTATTTGAAAAAGGTTCTTAGAGATACTGTTTAGGGTAAGAATACTTAATTATATTATTTAAAAAAGCTGGCAGGGTAACCATTTTTTTTCTTCCTTAACAGCTTTTATTGGTCCATTACTGGATGCACGCCTCCCCCTGATAAGCGAGTTGGTATTTATCTCATGGGGGGTAATGCCCATAATCCCCATGCTGCGCTTGCGGGTTGGGGATCGCAGTTCGGTGGTAGAATAGTTCTGCAGGGGGCGCTGCTGCCCGCTCCCCGGTGGATATCCCTTAGTCGCCTCTTACGACACCCACGGGAAGAGTTCGGGTGGTGCAAATTCTAAGCCACCACCACACAGCTCCTTGCTAGCGCAACTACTAAGTAGCGTTACAGGAACGTTCTATAATAAACATTTACTTGAGCAGAGATTCTAAGCTTGAGTAGAACTCACGTAATAACTACATACTCGTACGTAATGCTTTGGGAAGCTTTCATAATACGAGCCTTAGCATAGAATAAGCAAGCTTTCATAATAAGGGCTTCGTACTTCATTCGACGAAGTGACGATCGTATCCAACCGCGCATTTATAAATAACCCTGTTTATGAAAGGCGTTCCAGGAACTTGCTAAAACAATTAAGTCAGATTGTGGTTACTAAATTGTTGCCCTCTTTACTCATTATGTACCTATACAATACGTAATAGATAATTTAAAACATGAATTAGCTTATCGCAAGATTTATCTATCAACTAGTTTCTGGCCGCGGCTTGGCACACATGGTTTCTATGTCAACGTTTTCAATCCCATGGGAACTGATTTATGGGATAAAATAGTACATTGTTACCAATGGGATGAAGGTGACTTATTAAGTCCCGAGTTGAAGTTTGGCTAATCGTTCGAGGGACTAAATAAGTTACTTTCACCCGAGGACACACTGTGCTTTCATCACGAATGCAATGTTGGATTTCATCCCTAGGGATTTCCAGGCAACTTCCGACCTACTTTCCGAGTATGAGTGATGAAAAGGATATAAAAAAATATTTATATATATATATATAAAAGAATATGTTTGATTCCAGGATTACAATAATCTCTTTGCAAAATTTTAGCCCGATCCGTTCAGTAGTTTTGACGAAAAGAGGTAACAAACTAAAAAAAACATAATCGTAAAAATCCATCCATACATCCAAACTTTCAGATTTATAATATTAGTGTAATGATATGTATTTTCCGTGGGATTTCCTGAAATTTTTTGACCCGGGTCATGAAGCAGGTATCCTTGACAGGTTATATTATACCCGGGTCAATACCGGGAAATCCGTATAGGTCCTGTGGACCTATTTAACCCTTCTCAAGGCGACACCTTATTTCCGAGGGGTCTGTGAGGCCAGTTTACTAACACTTTATGTTACGTGGATAGTGGGTCTTCAATTAATGTGATGTGGTACGGTGGAGGAGACCTTTCTGGGAGTAAATTTCAGGCTTTTCTATACAATATAATATATTTTTTTCAAATTTGTAGGTACCGTTTGCCTTGTCATCATCGTCATCATTAGCCACTAATACTAGTTGACTTAGTCTAGAACTAATAACAGATACCACCCTTATAAGCGCCATGCCACAGCGCCCTGTTTTCAGCCTGCCGCAACACAAACTAGGTTCGTAGTTGACCCGCTTATATTCATAACAAATCAGTGTTTTCTATTTTATTTCAGAATTTAGGTAGATCCACTACTTTAGAAAAACACTTTCAAAATAGCCTCTAATTCATTTTTAATAACTGAAATTTGTACACGACCAAATTTGTACGGTTTTGTATAAAATTTTACAATTATAATGCGCCTATAAAATAAGCATGCAATCCAGCAAGAATTTACGATAAGGTACTGTAAGTGTTTTCTTCTTTCACTTTTTTTTAGAAAAACACTCAAAGTGGCTATTGAGAGTGTTTTTCTAAATAATATATGAAAGAAGTAATGGTAAATTACACGCTTCTAATTTACCATTATTTATAAATCTTTTGTACAAAACGGTGTCCTCATCGCACACCGTGCCACAATCACTTAAGACTTAGTGTTTTAGTTAACGTCCCCTGATATACTGTTACTTAACACCGCTTGATTAAGTGCTCCACAGGGTCTTATGAGGGACAGGTTTACCTATAGACACTCATTAAATACTAAGGTCTCGGCCGCACTGCAAGCGTGTGGTCAAGGCCGCACTGTAGGGTAATTAATAGCTGTGAGGGTAGATGAAAAAATCCCTAGGTCAACTAAAATCCATTGAAAAGTCCACACCACCTTCGACTGTTTTCTTTTATTCATGATTTTTAATTGAGAAAACACAAGAGACAAATTATTGGCATTATCCCCCATAAGATGAGAGAGAGACAAACAAGCACTTACGAGGGGGAGATCTGTGTCCAGCAGTGGACCGATTAAGGATGTTGTGGTGTGGAAACAAATAATGATAATTCATTTTGTTTTAAAAAACTATAAACCGACTTCAATTTTTATAGTTTTTTCATGAATTTTGGATGCATGGATCCCATAGTCAGAACTGAACAAAATTACTTAAATAAATGGGACCACGCGGGAAGCACCAGATTTCATATTAAGAATCATGACAATCAGACCACCCAGTCAAAAGATCTGAGGTAACAAACATAAAAAACAGTCGATTTGATAACCTCCTCCCTTTTTTTAAGTCAGTTAAAAATGTACAAGACCGAACGTATTGGTAGTTGGGTATATTTTTTGTAGAACTAGAAAACCCAGGAACATCATCACTTCATAGCTAAGCTAGACGGATTGTCTCGTGTCTCTTCTATGTACTAATATGTATTACTTACTATACCGTATCCATTTTGAATGTAGCATGTTAGTAAACAAACTACGACACAAATAACAATATCTCACTTGCTTGGCGTCGAGTTTCAGATATAATTGTAAGCAATTTTTATTGAAGGGAGGATCTTAAATCGACAAGTAATGTAAATTACGTAAAAAAGGACGCGCCAACAAAGTGAATTTTAGGTTAAGTATGGGCGGTTTGTTTACTAACATGCTACATTTAAAATGGACACGGTATAGCTACGCAGGACATTTCCTTTTGGGGTGAAAGAAGCAAATATCGTTGAGGAACACCACGACTGAAGCCGCTAGCAGAAGGATATACCTACCTTAAGCCCAAATAAGTTATGCAAATGATAGTTTAAAATAGGTTAGTTCCCTGTATAAATCATCTAAAGATAGAATATTATGTAAAGCTAGCGAGCTGACTGACATACCTACCCACCGCTATTAACATATCTTAAGCAGTTCATCACTTTCAGCGATAAATCTCCCACTGCACAATGTAGGCCTGTTTATGTATGAGGGTTTTGTACACGGTTGGAAAGTTCAAAACCATTAATAAATCAAACCATGACGTGAAGGCTCGCCTGCGATGCGGGTAGCCGGTTCGGTTCCCTCGGGACAAATATTAGAAATATGCGGATCTGCAGATATTAAGTTTTGGACGTTTAATAAACAATATTTATCTATGTATGTAATATACCTATCAGTTATCTGTTGATATCCTGACTGTTTAGCATTATTTAATTGATTTACCTATACGGCGGCGCAGCTTTTGATAAACTTATAAATAAACTGAAAACACTCGAATTGTTCACGAACGTTCAACCGACGCACTTTCTTTAAGAAATAAAAAATGGTAACCCATGCATAAAAATAAGCTAAGTTGTATTAATCCAATACGAAGCCAAACCACACAGGCGAGAACTATAAGTAACTAAAATAGGCACTTTAAAGTCCGTTCTAATAAGTTGAGCTGACAAAATCACCGTGTATAAAGGGTGTTACATGATACTACTAGATACTTACGTAGGTAAGTACTTATAGCCTGTAATTCTACTGGCAAATTCCAGTGGCGTGGTAACGTATACCTAATTTATTACTCAAGTTGTCAGGGTGTGTAGGGATGCTCAAATTAACGGTCGTAAGATGTAGCTAAGTAAAAGGATCTATTTAAGAAAGAGTTATGTGCCCTTAGTAAAAACGTTCACGTTAAATTCATGATAAAACTAGAATGATTTAGGGCTTTTACTAACCAGCCGCCACAATTAGTTCATCCACTTCTATAGGCTTCTAAAAGGTTAGGTGAAAATTCTTCCAACGCCATGAACGACCATTATTTGGTGTCAATTTTCTTGGCACAAAACCTAAACTAGCTCAACGCTTACCTAGTAAAATAGATAGTAGGTACTTAGATCTAATATTTGACTACGATCTTATATGAAGAAACCGACATTATTAGAAGGGAATTATTAAAGAAAAAAGTAAGACACCATCATCCCATAATTTAATCTCTAAGACCTCTAAAACTTCACCCGACTCAAGGACCTTTTTCCTTCATTCCAGATATGGATCTTCGGCGACGTCTGGTGCTCAGTATGGCTAGCAGTCGACGTGTGGATGTGCACAGCATCTATTCTCAACCTGTGTGCGATCTCGCTAGACCGCTATGTGGCTGTCACACGTCCAGTCAGTTACCCAAGCATCATGAGTCGGAAGCGAGCAAAGGCTCTGATTGGAGGACTGTGGGTGCTGTCGTTCGTAATATGCTTCCCTCCGTTAGTTGGGTGGAAAGACAAACAGGTAAGAAATCGTTGAAAATCATTCTGATGCTGCAACTGATGCATCCAAAAACAAAAGACAAGCTCATAGACTTTTGCAAAAGAGCAATCAGCACCATGGTTTGTCCATCGTGCATCGTGATCAACAAAAGACCTTAAAAAGACGAACAGGAAGGTAAAAAATAACAGCATCAAGCTCATCTCCACTTTGAGCTCAAAAAGACAATCGAATTTAAAAAGTTTCCATCCTCAACTTAAGTGCGATTTCGCAAGACCGCAATGTAGCTGTCACACGTCCAGTCAGCTACCCCAGCATCATGAGGCAGAAGCGATCAAAAGCTCTGATTGGAGGACTGTGGGTGCTGTCGTTCGTGATATACTTCCCTCCATTGGTTGAGTGGAAAGACAAACAGTTGACAATCGTTTTGAGCCTATATTAAAATAGACAACCAAAGAAACAACTGATCTGCTCTTTAGTACACGAGCAAGCAGCATCAAGCTTATCTCCATATAATAAAAAAATATCTATCTATGTAGTGTATTGTATTATGTATATCAGTTATCTAGTACCCATAACACAAGCTCTGCTTAGCTTGGGGCTAGATAATGCTGTGCAAATAGTCCAGCATTATTATATTACATTATTATTAAAGACCCACTCACCGAATTAAAATATTGGTCCATCACACAAAGACTTCGCCCGCTGGTCCTGATAGCTCATAATATCGCTGAGTCTACCAGGATTCACCAGTAAAACACAGTCCAGACCCTATTTCATTGGAAGATAACCGACTCTACTTCCTCTCCAGGTAGAGGGTCAAGACCCGCACCCCCCTTGCCAATGGACCTGCGAGCTCACCAACGACGCCGGCTACGTCGTCTACTCAGCTCTGGGATCCTTCTATATCCCCATGTTTGTGATGCTGTTCTTTTATTGGAGGATTTATAAGGCAGCAGTTAGGACTACCAAGGCTATCAACCAGGGGTTTCGGACTACTAAGGGTAAGACTGCAAACTTATTTACTCGTACAATTACATTATCATCGAAAACTGTAAGCCCGACTGAATCCATGCTGAGCGCGTTCACTCTTCTTTTGACACATAATATGACGACCTCTGTGGCGCGGTGGGCGAAGGTCCGCCTGCGACGAAGGAGGTTGCGGGTTCGATTCCCGCCTCGGGACAAATATTTGTACGATCTCTAGGTATTTGTTCAGGGCGTTCTGGATGTTTTCTATATTTAATAAAAAAATATCTATCTATGTAGTGTATGGTATTATGTATATCAGTTATCTAGTACCCATAACACAAGCTCTGCTTAGCTTGGGGCTAGATAATGCTGTGTGAATAGTCCAGCATTATTTATTTATTTTATTATTTATTTATAAGAAAAAACGTAGCCTGTAAATGAAATGGTGGCGTCATCAATTTCGAAATACTAGTGGCAGCGGGCACGGCGCTTATGCGTAGCTTGCAGAACCTATGGTGCACAAACTTGGCGTGGCATTCCGGTGCTAAATATGTAGGACTGTCCATTGTGGACATCTTTAGGTTGAAGTCCTTCTATTCCATAATTCAAATAAACACAAACCGTCAATTTATTATACTTACATGACGACGAAGAAGACATTATAGCCCCTCAATGGCGCTCACTAAAAGAGGCCTATGTCCAGCAATGGTTGTATATAATAATATATTTTCATCATCACCATCATTATCAGCCTATGCACTAATGATGATGTTGAATCATGACGTCAAAACATTTTTTTTTATATCTACTTTTTTGTAGTCATTTATTTGTCCCAGCCATTCTTTCGTCCATTCTAAGTTTTACCTTGCTAACAGGAAAAGGTCTCGGCAGTCGCTTCGACGACAATCGTTTGACCCTGAGGATACACCGGGGTCGGGGGTCGAACCGGCCTCACGGATCTCCTCTATCCACTGCTTCCAACCACTCTACCAGCACTTCGCTAAGCGCCTCGCCGGAGAGGTTACGACGGTAAGATAACCATCTTACCGTTTTTTGCTGTAGATTTAATGTAAAAAATGAAGGTGAGTGGCAACCACGATGCAAGCGAAACGGAGTTTAAGAAGACTTCCCAGTCTATGGACCGACCGAATTGTATGATGCAGGAAGTCCTTGAATCGAGGCGGCTCAGGGTGGCTATTCAAAATTTTCTGATGCAGGAAGTACTTGAATCGAGGCGGCTCCGAATACCTATTCGTGGCGATGTTTGAGTGAGGTTATATTATGTTCAGCAATAGTTATGTTAGTTATCGTCAACTTGTAAGAATACATCTGAATTGATGCTCAGTGTTCTGATTTCCAGGCACTCCAGCGCCAGACGAGCTCATGAAAAGGTGAAGATCTCCGTATCCTATCCATCGTCAGAGCAGATCTGCACTAACCACGAGAACTCGCGGTCGCCAAGCAGATCTCCAAGTCCAAGGTAAAAAATAATTTAGTTATTATTAATGGTATTCTCCATTTAACCGCATGCTTATTGTGTCAAAATATCCTTGTCGTTATTATCTGTTCCTTTACTTCCAATATAAAAAGTTCTCTACAAAGCAAAGCTATAGAAATATAAATCTTAAACTTTTAAAACGTTAGTTTTCTTCGTTTCGGCATCGTTATTCAGGCCGTTAACAACCTCAGCTGGAAAACCTGCTTTATCCTGGTGTAGTGCATCATCTACTCTTCCGGACTGCTTCTCTAACTCAATTTATTTTCTTATTGTAGGTAACCCTATCATTTTAATTTAGACTAAACGGACAAAGTACATCTCTCTATTAATTTATGTGGTGGAATCCCTGATTATGTGTGACCTTTCACGTCCTCCTTCTCTCTAAATGATGATTGTCTTCTTCCAGTCTCTACGCGGTCCACTATGAGAGAGACGGTAGAGAGTTGACAGAGAGCAAACTCAGGGTCCGCAGCCATCATCTGGCTCCAGGACCCATGTATGATGAGTATGATGACAAGCCTAGGACAAGGAGGATGGGCAAGAGGAATATCAAGGCGCAGGTATGTCAAACCTTCAATTGATCTATCTAGATCGGTTTTTATTACACCACAAATAATTTAATCAATATAATTAAACGCTTAACTGTATCAGTAATCTGTTTCTTTCAGGTAAAGCGCTTCCGCATGGAAACCAAAGCAGCTAAGACCCTCGGCATCATAGTCGGTGGCTTCGTCTTCTGTTGGCTGCCATTCTTCAGCGTATACGTAGTGCGGGCCTTCTGCGAGGAGTGTGTACCAGATCTACTGTTCTCGGTGCTGTTCTGGCTGGGTTACTGCAACTCTGCGATTAACCCGCTAATTTATGCGCTCTTCTCTAAGGACTTCAGGTGAGTGATTCCCGTGGAAACCGAAAATTTTTGGGATTTTATTTGAAGGGTTCACTGCAAAAACGATGAATGTCACAAAATCGTAAAACTCTAGTTAGCACCGTCATTCGGTCAATTGACATGAAGGTAAGGTAGGTGTCTCTCGCTCATAGGTCGTACTAAACTAACCAGCTTAATTTGGATGGTGGTAAATAGGTAAATTGTGTAATATAATAACGTCATATTTGTATGGGATTGACGTAATTTTATTCCATGTCAGCACGATAGACGTGCAGTATAAAGTCACTTAGAAAAATCGTACGTTACCATCACGTCTCTATCTATATAATATTATTAACTGAACTCAGGGCTCAGATCTTCGAGTCTGTTCAAAACGAGCAGAGTCGTGGGAATTGAGGGCGCTCGTGTGCCAATTGACAACTTTTGTTGCGATGACAACACTGCTCTGTCATTGCAGTAGGCACGACTAAAAGTATTAGCATGAGTTAGTTTACCGTAACACCACAGGCTTCTCTTGTTTATTTATTTATTTATTTATTCAATAAAGGTTCACCAACAGTATACATATAATAGCTTAATATAACTTAATTAATGGCAGTACTTATTGTTCTTATACATATACCTATAATAGGTGGACACAACATTCTTAAGAAATTAACTTAAAGATAATTACAATAAAAATTGTTGAGATCAATTTTAGACTTAAAAATAGAAGTTAAACAGGTTTCTTGAAAGGTAGTTTAAGACTGACTTAAAACAAATAAAAACGAATAAAAAAAATTAAAGACTAAGAGATATCTCGGTGATAACAACGAATAAAATTTCACCGAGTGCTCCTGGTTAACAATGTTAGTTCTCATCTAATGAGGACTGCTGAAAATGTTTCAGCAGCTTATTTTTAAAAATAATGGGATTATCATAAAATATGTCTATGTCTTTTATTTTGGTATTTATAAAATTGTATTGATTACATAGTCTTACAGTAGGTGCCTGTAGACCAGTGTTACTGTTACAGAAAGGTGTGTGAAGTATTTTAGTTATAGTATGTCGAGGGTTTCTAGTGGGCACAGCTAGGCCGAATTTTTCAACAATAGAAATGCTGTCGATTTTACCATTTAATATTTTATGCAGAAAGGAAAGTTCAATTATTCTACGGCGGGAATATAGAGATTCAGTGCTGAAGTGCTTACATCTAATGTGATATGGAGATCTATGGGATATATCTGGAGAATGATATGCTAAGTGTTTTGTAAATGATCTTTGTATGCTTTCAATTCTTTGAGAGTGCATGCTGTAAGTCGGATTCCAGATAACGCATGCATATTCGAGTATACTCCTAACAAGTGTGTTAAATAAGAGGGTCTTAGTGCTGGATTTCTTAAAGTCTTTAGTATTACGCTTAATGAACCCCGACATTCGGGCAGCTTTTTTTATGATGTTGTTGTAATGTGCAGAGTATTTAAGTTGGTGATCTAATATGACCCCTAAGTCTCTTATTTCGGTAACTTTGCTTATTGAACTGTTGTTAATATGATATGTAGATTCTAAGGGTTTCTTTTTCTTGGAAAACTTTATGTGAAAACATTTATTTGGATTTAATAACATGCCATTTAAATTGCACCAACTAACAATGGAGTTAATGTCTTCCTGAACAGCATTTACATCTTCAATTGATTTAATTTCTTTATAAATTTTAAGATCATCGGCATACATAGAGAGTTTACAATTACTAATATTATTAGAGATGTCGTTGATGAAGATAACGAAAAGAATAGGTCCCAAGTGAGATCCTTGTGGTACACCAGATTTTGCATAGAATATCCTGGAATCATAGCCTTTAACTGATACCACTTGAGGTCGGTTCTCTAGGTATGAACTAAACCAACTCAACAATGAACCAAGAATACCATGAGAATTTAGTTTATGTAGAAGTGCGGTGTGATTAACTTTATCGAAGGCACTACTGAAGTCTGTATATATGACATCTGTCTCTGTTCGTTTATCTAAACTCAGACACAGATCTGAAACGAAAGTAGTGAGATTAGTGTCTACTGAGCGCCCTATTCTGAATCCATGCTGTGAGTCGGATAAAGCAGTTTTTGTGTGCCTGGCAAGGATTGGTGCAATTAATGATTCAAAAATTTTTGAAAAGCTAGAGAGGATTGATATTGGGCGATAGTTTGAGACGCAAGTGTGATCGCCTTTTTTATAAATTGGTACGACTCGAGCCCTCTTCCATTCTTCAGGAAAGACACCTTCGGCTAGAGAGCGATTTATAAGCAGGGTTGTTGGTAAAGCTAGAGCTTTTGCGCAACGTTTTATGAAAACTGGTGGTATGCCATCAGGGCCAGCGCCTTTTGATAAATCGAGGTTTTTGAGTCGGCAATGAACATCCTGAACAGTGAACTTTAATTTACCTAAACAATTAGAAGACGAGGAAAAATAAGAAGGGAGATTTATATTAGTATTCATGTTATATACCGAAGAAAATTGGTCAGCAAAAAGGTTGCAGCAATCAGGACCATTATCAGCAGTAGAGGTAGATGATACCATAGTAGAGGGAATAATAATACTATTATTACGCTTGTTTTTAATATAGTTCCAGAATGATTTGGGATTTTTGTGTATGTTCTCTTCTGCTTTGTGTTTAAAATCACGATAAAGCTCTTTTAGATAGACATCACAGCGGTGCCTCAATAATTCATATTCAATTTTATCTCGTGGGTTACAGTACTGTTTATATTTTCTCCTTATTTTATTTTTCTCTTTTAACATTTTAACAAGCTTTTTGTTGAACCAAGGTGGATATTTGGTACATGAAGGTTTACGTTTAGGTACATGTTTGTCAATGGTAGTTCTCAATGTTTTATAGAATGTTGTTACCATGTCATCAATATTTAAAATACCATCATCAGTTAATATTTCAGTCCAGTTGGTGTTACCAAGTTCACAAATAATAGTATCATAATCAGCTTTGTAAAAATTATGGTCCACTCTAGGATTTGGAAGAAGGCTTTTTTTAAACTGTAGTGGGATAGTAATCAATATAGTAGGGTGTTTAGGGTCTAATTTAATAAGGGAAGGTTCACTAGTTACGCTTACAGTAGCTATATTGGACAGTACTAGGTCTAGGAGAGCATTATCACTGTTGTACAAAGAATTATATTGGTCTAAAGAGTTTGTTGACATAAAATCAATCAAGGAGTAACCTAGAGAACAGTCATAGTTACTTGGTGCTAACTGCGAGATGCCATCAGTCTGAGACCAATTAATGAAGCTCATGTTGAAGTCACCAATTATCAAAGAGTCATCAAAATTGTTGAGAATATTAGTTGAGTTTTCTAAAAACTTATTGAGAGCCTCTAATTTGACTGGCGGCGGTAAGTATAGGACACAAAGTGCTAGTGTCTTAATACAGTTGTTTGTAACAATATTGAGGGTAATCCACAGATCCTCCAAATAGGTTTCACAAATAGATATCCGAGTTGACTGAAATTTATTCTTTACTGCGACAAGAACTCCACCACCATCTTGCTTTGAGTTTTTAGACGTAATTCTATCTTTCCTATATACTATGTAACGTGGGTCAAATAATTCACTATCAGAAATATTCGAGTTCAGCCAAGTTTCTGTTAAGACTACTACATCATAATTATTATTTAAAATATTGGAGTAAAATATTTCTGTTTTGGTTCTAAGACCTCTTGTGTTTTGATAATAAATTTCTAGCTTATCCATAATGAGAAGACATGCTTTATAACACTGAATATAACTACTCCAAAACATGAGAACAGAGCTTACGTAAGGTTGTTCAGACAATCTAAGTTTCGGATGAGGTAGGCAGGGCTAGTAGCATCCTTTCTGATGCGAATGCCTCCATTGCGCACCCACACAAATTCGTATCCAAGTTCCTTGGCCTATATCTTGTTGAACTGACTCTACCGATGTGCACTACATTAGGTACGAAATTCAATATGGTCGTCAGTGTTCAGCCGAATATGAACTAAAATATCTTCTTTCTTCTCCAGGTTTGCTTTCAAGCGCATAATCTGCAAGTGCTTCTGCGCCGGCGGCGGAGGGAGGCGTGAGTCTGAAGAGGGTGGGGGGTCACGGCGAGCCAATCTCAAGCCGCAGCATTCACACTCACTAGAGGAGGCTGATGCATCCAACCTTCAGCTGTCTACAGCTGCTGAGAGGTATGATTATGGACGATACGGTCTCTGGAAAGAAAGAAAAAAATATATTTAATTATAACAGCAGTAGAAGCTTTTAATAAAAGGCTGTATCCTGTATCCTGTATCTATGAGTGGAAGCAAAATAGAGAGACAGACAAACTTATAGGATATAGTTATATAAAGCTCTTATAAAAAGGCCCTAACTCACCATAAATGCTGGCTCGGCTCACGAAAGAGGTCTAGCCAAAGCTGGTCTTCCGTTTGAGCCCGGGCAAGTGACGTCACAAACAGACCTAAATAGATAATATAATACCTAACACCAGGTATAGCATTCCAAGACATCACGATCACGTGACCGTGATGTTCTGGAGTGTTCTCTCTACCTAGTGAAACTTTCTACGTCGTCGGCTACCAACCTACGAATAAGAATAGTCTCTTATTCGTAGCTACCAACACCTAAAAAAATAGTAGGGATAAAATAAGACCTTAGATCAAAATGAAATATTACCTATAAATTAGTTGGTAAAGTTTGTAAAAAACCTAAACTCACACAGGCTGTGTGGTGCGGGCTTAGAATTTGCACCACCCCAACTCTTCTCGTGGGTGTCGTAAGAGGCGACTAATTGATATCCTACGGGAGGCAGGCAGCAGCGCCCCCGAACTGCGATCCCCAACCCGCATGCCTAGCGTTGGGATTATGGGCACTATGGGCCCCCCATGAGATAAACGCCAATAAGACACTTAGAAGGGGAGGCCTGTGTACAGCGTTGGACCAATACAGGCTGTTGAGGTGAGGTTGATGTAGACTCGGGTAGCGTAGCGCAGTAACTATCATTGTGGCTTGTGACGATTTGTGGGTCCATGTTTTGCTGTGGTTGCACATTCGACAGTCATCCACAGCCTGTGGATGACATCTATCGGCGCTGAGATAGACTATTTCATTGAGAAAACTCCTTGATTGCCTCTGACACTGCTATCTGGAAATTTTGAATATTTCAAAGTTGACACGTTGTCTTAGTTTACACGATGCTCAAGAGATGGCGCAGTTATTTATGTTGATTTTAATATTTTTCAGGTGACGTCATGCGATGCGACGGCAGACACCACAGTTCCAGTCAACCGTCGCATGTGTATAAAAATATAATATACCTTATTTTATAGAAAGTAAGAAGCAAAATAAATGCTCATTATTGCATCAAACTGTTAGTGATGTGCTGATGTGTAAAGATCTAGTCGTCGATGTTAACCAATAACGGGTATTAATGCGTTTTGAAAATAACGTACGTGCGTGTCTAAACTGTAGGTAACGTTTATATTAATCGTAACTTTACTAAAATTCATTTGTTTATGAAATCTGAGCTATATTTAAATTGGAGCTATTAGAATTATTTATGAAAGATTATTATTGAAAAGACTGTCTGAATAATGTTTTAATCTACTAAGTTATTAATATTAAAATGTTTATAAAGTACTATTCGTGGGTATGGTAATCGATTAGATATAAAATAAATCCTGAAAATGTTAAGTAACTACTTCATAGATTTATTACCCTGTTATTTAAAAATTGCAATAATAATTTACGTAGAATATCGTACGATTTAATTAGCCTGTGAAAGCTTCACAGCTTCGTTATTTATATAAATGTCCTAAATGTCCCAGTAATAATTCTAAGTAGATAAGCTAGATATACCTGTAGTTAATTCCTCTTCATAAAATGCAATTATCGCCTCTTCTTCCAAATTAGTAACTATTTTGTATGCACCAAGGATAAAAAATACCTATGTTCGACACAAATGTGTGATATTAGTTGAACTAGGATCCCGAAATAAGTCCAACTTTGAGGGTTCTGAATACATAGGTAAATGATATAATATTGACAAGTGTTTTTTGTTATAAGGACTAATTTACTATTATAATGTCAATCATTCTTATAAGGAAAATGCCTACCGAAAACCCACTATAACAATAACAGGAGAATCATAACTTCACCAGCAGGTTGAGATAGCTTTTCTTTTCAATATTGCATTCACTCAATGCAATGCAGTATTGCATTGTTATTGACCTTATCCATAAAATTTACTTTTACATAACGAATAAAGTCTACACCTATGCCATAATCGCTCTTTGAATATGAAAATAATATCGTTCCTTTTGGTGAAAAAACGTATGTACCTATCTGATTTTTCCAGAGTTTATAAATATGACCTATAGATAGATTTGATAGGGTGGAATGTAAAGTACTTACCTATGTGTGAACGATTAAATTGTATGAAATATACGAAATGTTACTTAATTTTTGAGTTTTATTAACTATCCTTCAATGATTTCAACTCACAACACAAAAATCCAATAATGTCATTTCGCGCTAAATTTTGACATCACACTAATATTATAAATGCGAAAGTTTGTATGGGTGTATAGATGGATGGATGTTTGTTACTTCTTCACGCCAAAACTACTAAACAGATCTGTCTGAAATTTTGCATACAGGTAATTCTAATTCTGGAATCAAAGATAAGCGACTTTTTATCCCTTAAATCAGTTCCCGTGGGATGAAAATCAACTTTTAACGTTCCCATAGGAACAACGCATGCGAAGCCGCGGGGCGCAGCTAGTACATAATAATATTGTCAGCTGTTACTAAACATTGTAGAAAGAGCTCAAATTGACAAGTAGCGCTAAATCGATATTTCCCTTATATATTAAACACAATTATTCATTGAATTTGGGAATATAAGTCTATGATAAAATGTATTTAAATTACTCATGTAAAGTTGTGTCTCCTTCGTTGGTGACTTTAGTATTATTAAATAAATGTTTACCCATACATTGTATGAAAAGGTATGTCCTATAATGCACTGAACTATTATAATATAACCAATACCTCGGTAACGGTTTTCGCAGATACCGTTATAGTTTCAACGGTTATAGTAAACCGTGTGAAAACATGCTACTGAATGAACGATTTCAGCGTCTGTTATCTGTCAATGCCAAATATTTCCTTCAATGTCAATAATGTCACTCACCTCTGCTCCACTCACTCAATTTAGTGTTGTTGTGGACGTGTTGGCGAGAAATACGTGTTACATTTCTTACAATAATATAATAGTTTTACGGGAAAGTACCTTTTCAATAATAGTTATTTGAAAATAAATAATTTTATTTGTCTATTTTGAATATTTTATAACAAGTTGCAATGTTTTTTGGAGGCGTAGAAGGGTGAGTGATATTATTGCTAGTCGTAAGAGTAGAAAGGTTTGCCTTGGGGCATTCTACAGGTTTCACAAATTTGTAATTAGTAGAACAATGCATCAAAATTAGTAATTGCAAAAATTGTGTAAATGTATTTTTAGTAATTACCTAGGTTAGTTACTTTTTTATATCGAGTGGACTGCTGCCCTATTTAGTAGTCTAGTTAGTAGTACCTATTAGTAACTGTTTAGTAGTGTTAGTAACTACTATGAACCGGCGGCCGTCCTCTTTAAGTAGGATGTAAATTTTTTTGTACACGCATAGTTAGTAATAGGACAGAGTTATTTTTCCGTAATTACTACTGCACTATCTACATACCTACTTGCTTTAGTTATTTTTAAAAACTATCTATCGTTCCTAGCTACCTACCTATTTCGTATAGTTGATCAAGATATATACCTACCTACACTACCTACTAACCAAACATTTACATATAAGACGTAATCATAATAAATCCCATAAATTACCTACGAAAATATTTACAATATTTTTGTAGGTATGTAATTGTAAACGGTAGTAACTTGTCCGAGTTGTCCGGTCCATTGCATAAAGGCGCATGGTTGCAATCACTGGCCAATCAGGCTGCATTATTCAATCGGCTTGTCAACCACACCAACAAAATTATATGATTCAATTCTAAACTTTAGCTCTCTACACTCAAGGTTTAGAATCATGATCTCGAAGTATAGAAGAATTTGAACAATTCAAACAATTTTGTAGGTAGTCGCCCTTGAATTTTTATAAGTTTACTCTCATATTCAATTTATGTGAATGTCAGATTAGTGACAACCTGTTTTGTTGCACCCAATAAGACGTTTGTTTTCGTTGCCTACGTTATTTATTTTACGTGATTGTTTTATTGGAACACTTCGGCAAATCGATTATGTACCTAGAAAGATTTTAATGGAATTTTAAAAGTAGACGTGACTTTAAAAAAGTAGGTACCTACCTAGGTACAGTTTTTCTTGTGTGTTTTTGTTCTTTTGTCATTAAAGTTTTAAGTCGGTTACCTAAAATTAATTTATAATATTATTTTAATATCACACTTATTCATAGTTCCTATCCTACCTATCAAAGAAGGCAATTTTTATCATTTTATCTAACATTAAATCCTTAGTCTGGGAAGAGGCAGATTAAATAAGTCCGTAATAGGTAAAGCACCTACGTAGGTACCTAGGTAGGTACCCAGGTATTACTCACGATAGTCAATCCACGACGATTAGTATATGTAATTGATAAAGTTAATTTCCATTCAGTCATACTTTTGCTATGCTGTAGGTACCTACCTACCTATTAAAAATGTCTAACATACCAAATGCAAAAATATGAATAGATTTTGTAACAACATAGTTTCATAGATACCTATTTGCAGCACATTACTGTCCCGTGAGTTTTAGGTATGTTGTAGGCAACTAGGCATATAAGTATTTAAATCGTATAAATCTATGTTTTTAGGTATACCCATTGATTTATTAAAAACGAAGATGAGGTACCTACCTACTGGTTGCTCGAAAGTGGCAACCTCAAATTGTGTAAAATTGTGTTCTCCCACATCAGTCACCGTCTGACCGGCGGCACGGGCGGCGGTCGTGATTCGCGTGAAATATTGTTGTCTCAGTCTCACTTCGGTCCTAGATACGTCTTTCCGTCTTTGTTCTTCTTTGTATTGCACAGGACTGGAAATTTAACTGCGAGCGTATTTGTTTGCGTGTAGTTGTAACACATGCCAATTTTTGAGTAAGCGCTGGGAGGACGTAACCTATCTTCCCTTTTTAAATCAATGGGTATACCTACAATAATAAACTAAAACACCAAAAAACGCGCTAGCTCGCATAATTTAAATCGAACGCCCATAAGGTTATTTCCCTGTTCGACTATCAACCCACATAATCGATTACCTACTACTAAGATTAACTTCATTGATAAAGTATTTTAAAATTTTGGTCCTTACTTATTTTTTAACCCGCATATACATTCAGGTAATTTTGTTGAATAATGAGGGGTACACCTGCGACGCAGAAGGTTGCGGGTTCGATTCCCGCTTTGGGACAAATATTGGTACGATCTACATAATTCAATTATATTTGTTCTGAGTTTTCTGGGTACCTTACCTATTCCAATCAAAGTATGTATAATAATAACAGTAACAAAATATGTACTTAGATATTTTTATAAATCTAAACTCATATAGATTTATGAAATCAAACAAATACTGACGACCTCTGAGGCGCGGTGGGAAAAGGTCTGCCTGCGGAGCGGGTTGCGGGTTCGATTCCCGCATCAGTCAATAAATGTGTGTACGATCTGCAAACATTTGTTCAGGCCGTTCCTGATGTTTTCTATGTATGATAAAAAATATCTACCTATGTAGTGTATTGTATTACTTATGTATATCAGTTATCTAGTACCCATAACACAAGCTCTGCTTAGCTTAGCTAGATAATGTCCAGCTGAGCGAATTGTCCAGCATGATTCATTTATTAAATACAATCAATCAAGATTATGATTATGACATGACTTGTTTGGGAAAACATAATAACCCAATACATTTCGTTAGGTACTTCCTTCTTTGATAGAACATAGTGAAGCATAGTATTATTCACAATCATGAAAACGTTACTTTTATCTGATTTTATGATAAATATGTCATCGATAAGTCAAGAACTGGACGTGCTTTTAACATTGTATTGTAATACATGCGGTGAAAAAATCTCCCGTTGCATTTTTTTTATTATATCCAGTGCACATTGTTCCTTAACACCTTTCTTATTGTCTCTATAATATAGTGTATAAGATTTATGGGAAGACACATTGTTCTTGTGTTCTTTAGTTTGTTGCACTTCATTTCACTAGTATTAGTTTATTACACTACACTAACTCAAAAGGTTTTTTCCCGTTGCATTGATATAATTATTTATCGGATTCGGACACAATAATGGAAAGAGTTAAGAACCGAGAACCATAACACTAATAAGTGTTAAGTATATTATAACAATTAATGTATCTAGCTTCTAGATATATGAAGTGGTTCAACTCTTTGAAATGAACGTTTCTTAAATTTATTGAATGTAAATTTAATTGTTTACTGAAGGTAAAATTCATTTCATCCCATCCTACCAATTATTACATACCTGAACAGGTAGGTAATAAAGTAGATACTTACCTACCTTATATTTTGCTAACAACACAGAATTTAACATAATACTACCTGAAAACTAATCAATCATGACATGACAATGACCTCTACTATTAATATTCACGTGTATGATCCTAATAACTTGTATCTTATCTTTATTTATACATTCAAATTGTATATTACAAGCCCAAACAATCTCATATCCGTCGTTATTGATTCCTGATAGAAAGCAGATAAGTTTTCTAATCGATAGATAAGGTATGGTAGATATGTTAGGTACACCGAGGTAGATATTCTTGTTAGTCCATAATAGAGACTTTAAAATGCCTTAGTATACTTGAACTCCAAATTTACCTACTTTCGTTTTAACATTAGTACCTAGCAAAGGGCTTATTTATTTTGATAAGACTTTCAGTATTAGCAGAAAAGATTAGTTAATTGAAACAATGGTTGTTATCTTTGTAATTACTGGAACTAGTTAAGTACTATATCAATAAATTGCAAAGATCGTAAAGAAAACAAACACAGAGCAAACAATCATTGAGTAATGATTGAGATTACAATATTGTCAATCATTCGTGGAGGTTAAATAAGGACAAGTATTTGATAGATTCAATTATACAGTCTGATTTTAGCTGACTTATTATTAAATACTTAGAAGTTTTTAACATTTTGCTTTCTCAAAACAACAATATTGCTAAACATAAGTGACTCATAACCCGCTGCTTGTAATATCTGTTGTTAGCTAGTTTTGCGACAGTGTTCCTTCTGCAGATGATATCGTTTTTCAAAACTATTTCTCCTTCATGTTCTGTACCAATAAACGATTTTCACATTGTATCATTAAAACAGACAAATTCTGTTTTCATTTCTTGTTAAAAATTACTTTATATGAAGCTATACATAAACTTTACTACAGTGGCATTGTCACAATGTATCGTTACCTAAAAATAAGTTAATTTTACAGAGGAGCAACCCACTCCAACCTCGTTATCTGCAACGAGGATGGACTGGTGATCGGTAGAGCGAAGGGACCCGGCACGAACCACTGGAGCATCGGCATCGATGAGTGTGCGAACAGAGTACTGGCTATGGTCAACGCTGCTAAGGAAGATGCTGGATTACCGATGGATAAGCCATTGGATTCGTTGGTAAGAGCTTAATACGTCACAAGGATTACAACGATGATAGTGGTCAGCACAGCAAGCAAAAGGACCCGGCATAAACCACTGAAACATCACATAGTATGAACAAAGTATGGTCAATGATTACCGAAGCATAGGCTTTTGGATTCGTTGCTAAGAGCTAACAAGTCATCTGGGGCCACAATATAAACATCTTTTGGTATATGATTGATATGACACTTCTTAAAAGTTTAAAGTGATCGTATTTGAAGCTTTATTAAATGTTTCGATCATCATGACAACTCATCCCATGCTTCAGCTATTGAATCAAATTGAGCAAGGCAAAATATTTAACCTCAATCTAGCCAGAGCCTTATAAAACAATCACTGTATAAAACAATCACTGTATAAAACAATCACTGTATATATCTATCGTATCTAAAGGCACGTGTAAGTGTTGATGGAAACAATCAATCCCCTACGGTTGATGCTTGTAGCAAATAATAATGTATGACAACTATCATAATTTTAAATAAAGAGGCTATATATTAATAATTATATAAAAACTGCTAGTAGATGTTTAAGCTATATCAAATAATTAATCAGGTGGCCAACATAATCTATTTAACTGCAGGGTCTTACACTATCAGGCTGTGCACAAGACAGCAGCAACGCAGAACTAGCATCTCGAGTCACAGAGAAGGATCCAAACTCTGCGAAAGCTATTTACGTGGCTACTGACACTGCGGGGTCCTTGTTCACAGCAGCACCTAACGGCGGCATGGTTATAATAGCTGGTGAGTTGTAGATCATAGAGAAATCAAAACTTAAATCCATAGTCATCCTCTGAAAATAAATCTCGTAATGAGGGCAATAAAGAGCTTCGCTATCATTCCAGTCCAGAGGAATCCTCTGCGAATAGAATAGCTGGTCTACCTAAGCTATTAGAAAACCTCTGTAGAAACAAATTCAAACTCATTTTTTTTTATTTATTGCACCTGCCTGACACATACCTTGTGTTAACCTAACAAAAATATTGTGATCGTGGAGAGAAAAACTGAGTAGGTAGTTCCATTCAAATTTTGGGCCTGATTCCAATAGCATTTTCAATAATTCCAAGATTTTTTGAGTTTGTATGAGTAAATGATGCTGGAAAAAAACATATTCAAATTCAATGAGAAAGAGTAGTTCTTAAGACCAGAATGAGCAAGCAACTATTGATGAATAGATACCTAATCATAATCACAATTAACAAGGTGTGGCGAAGTTTCTAACAGTTGGGAGACAAAATATTCCATACCATAACGGTACTTACAAAAACATTTCCAAATATCGGAAGTTGATTTGAAGTGACCTTGACTTCATTCAACTAAGCAGTTCAATGACTTGTCTACTGATTAATTTCTAGACTGATCATGAATGTATTAAGTTGAAACGAAATACGGAGATAAAATAGAAACCCGCTATAAATTGGTTTGGTTTTGTAAATATTAAGACATCTCGAATAACTCATGTCGGAAACTTGGCTTCCGTTGTCAGAAGTAGTAGCGAAACTAAAGGTTAGTTGTTTGGTATTTATAGATCATTTCATTATGTAGAAAATATTAAGAAAACACAATCGCGCAACCTAGAAGGGAACATTTTATTAAATTATTTATTTATTCAGTTTAACAATCTGACTTGAAACAACTAACAATAGTAAAAAAAATCATTCATAGACAATGAAGCCATTTGTTTCAATGCTGCAAATCGTAATCACAATTGAAAACAGTCTGAAAGTAGGTCAGGAAACAGGGCCGTTTAATTAGGTCTTTAGATAACCTCTCACCCTGGATGCTGTATGTAAACAGTATGTGATTGATATTTTTGTAGCTTGTGAGACGACTTTTATTAGCTGTGTTGATATGGTTTATGGTTTATTTGTGTTCTTGTTTCATATTTACGTTTTGCCAATTCATAATCGCTATGTACCTATATAAATTAATATCTTATTTACCTCTTTATATGTGGCATCACAATTTTTCTTTTCTGTTTTCTCTGTCTGTTATTGTAGGAACGTAGTTCAATGCTCGAGACCTTGATAATAAGATTAGAACAGTTGAAACAATGCACTCACTGTAGTAAGTACTTACTAATAAACAATATTAAAAAGTAAGTATATTATATTAGTATAGTCAATACTACAGGATAATATAATTTGTAATTGTATCGCTGAAACTATACCAAATCGTTGTAAGTAAACTGCGCAATATTTCAAGCGAAGGCGATGTACGATTAGTGCATTCTATGAATTTCTATGTACCTATAGCTAGATAGCTACCATGCCGGCCAGATGATTGTAGTAAGGTAGGTAGGTAGGTATGTGCTTATCTGCTAGTTATTGCCACTTTCTCTTTACGCGCGCCGACAGCTATGATGAATAAACATAACCTACCTACTTTAATTATCTGGTTAATAGAATGTTGGAATGTACTTAGTACAGATCCGACTAATAAATTCAGTAAGTAAATGATTTATTTCTTATTAAGGTACCTATAAACTTGATAGTGGTCTTATGGCATTTACATTATAACATTTATAACAGCTGTGGCTAGGTTTTTTATATTAGGAGCTCAGACAAAGGAATATAAAGACATCTTACGGTGAACTAAAAAATGTAGCCACTTTTTTATAGTTGAGTGCGTGAAAGTGTTTCCATCTGAAAGAAAAACTCCCTATAATTTGGGAAGTAGTATTATTGGTTAGGTTAAAGATAGATGGCGATCAGGAGAAGTCGGGTATGTTTATAAACAAATGGTATAATAAATGATGTGTGGATTTGTTTATTTTTAGGAATGAAATGAGAGACGAAATTATAATAATAAAAAAATATTCGTGATTAGCACTCTCGATGAAATTTTTGTTTAAAACGATACTCATTGGGTAAAAAAATTCAGCCATCTTGAATTCTAAAGCAAACTCATTTTCGAAATCTACACCTTCGATTCAGTTGGAGACGATCGATACTTACCCATAATGTAAAACGGCAAATAAAAAGAATGTCCACCATCTTGAATTTTAATATTACTAACTAGGGCTACCTGGTGGTTATGTAATAATTGTGTATGTTGTTTATTATTTAATTGTGTTCCCCTTTTACCTAACCTATACCCTCGATTTGATCGAAATCGATAACCAAGAGAGGAGACCACGATTTAAAAATGTCAGCCAAATTGGATTTTGAAATGGACATCTTTTCGTACTGTCCAAGTTTGAGCCAAAAACGATCTGACCCACGCCTGCCGTAATCAAATTCGTAATCTCCACCCCAATGTTAGTCGAAAACGATACCCATATCATATTCTTGGATAAGGAGGGGGTTCAGGAGAGGCTGGGCACAGCAAGACTCGCTGCGCTCGCCTTGCAGTGTGAGTGTGTCGGATTGCGAACCACGCCCGCCGTCATCAAATTCGTAATCCTTATTCCCATATTACTCGAAACATTTTTCTGCATTTAGAATTATTTATCCTCCTCTACATGACTGTGAAAAAAAAATCTGTAAAGTCACTCCGTTTGGGAGATCTCAACGGGGGCTAAAAATGGGGGTAGGGTGGGGTGTATTTTTTTTAGATTCAAGAAGATACCCTTTATACGATCCTGCAATACCCCTCGATATCTCCTCTATTTGGTAGTACTCAAAAAAGGGGGAGGAGTTTGGGCATAGGGGGTAAAAAAATTGTCTTAAAAAAGTGACTTGTATTCGTCTACACGGCTGTTATTTTTTTTTAATTCAAGTCACTCCGTTTGGGAGATATACAACAGGGGTAAAAAAGGGGCGAAAGGGGGGGTAATTAATTTTTTCCTTTGATTCAAGAAGATACCCTCTATACGACCCTGCAATGAAATTTCTTCTATCACGTCGCTATCTGGTAGCACTTACAAAGGGGGAGGGGGCCTGGGACAAGGGGGGGGGGGGTTAAAAAAATCAGTTTAAATCACTTGTCCCCCTCTATACAAACGCCATAAACGTTTTGATCCAAGTTGGTCCGTGTGCAAGAAGGTTAGAGCGGGGGGGCTCCGGGAGGGGGAGCAAATCGCAAAAACCGAGGGGGACCGAGGAATTTTCCCTCGGTCCAACATGAGAAATACATTATCGCAAAAAAAACAATACCTCACCCTCCACCATCCGGGAGAACAATAATTATGTCAGTGAGTCAGTGAGTCCGTGGTAATCTAGCTATATCGTTGTCGGTCCAATTATCGAAATCCTCGATTAGTCTAAATTGCTACCAATTATGTGAACCCTTGAAGCGAAAAATAACAAATAGCTTGGGAAAATCTGAAATCATATGCTGGTAACATTCGTGCTCTATGTCACTGTCATTGTCATTGTCTTTGATATCAACATAGTGTTGAGGTTTTGTGTTCCAAGTAAAACAAAAACAAGTGTTTATTAGAAAGTTTTACGGTGTTATTTCAGTGAAACGTTATTCCTTCCGACTTCTTGACCTTTCTGCTGCTATTTTTACAGTTCTTCACTGCACAGGAAACCATAGTTATCTAATTACACGTTGAAGTGTCCTGGCTCGTGCCTCGACGGGTACTGACGAGCACTGCGCACGGTTTGGTTGATATTTGTGTGCGTGAGCGCGTGTGTTTACAAGGTGAGCACGGTTTTTTACGGCTTCGTTTTTTATTTCACCGTAAGCTGTCTTTATATTCCTTTGTCTGAGATTAGGAGGTACTTCTCTTTTTAACCGACTTCAAAAAAAGGACGAGGTTCTCAATTCGACTGTTTTGTTACCTCAGAACTTTTGACTGGGTGGTCCGATTTTCATGATTCTTTTTTTATTTGAAAGCTGGTGCTTCCCGTGTTGTCCCAATTTTTTTCAGTTCTGACAATGGGATCCATGAAAAACTATAAAAATTGAAGTCAGTTTACAGCTTTTAAAACAAAATAAATTATTACAAGATTGTTTGTTATTAATTAAACTTGGCTGAAAATAACTTATTTGGAGCGGGAGCTTTGCCCGCATTATCTTTCGTGACTACATGACATGTAAAATAGGCCAAAGTTACAATCACCCCAAGAACAAGACGGCATTATGTCAAAAAATCGAAAAATCGACGATATTTGAATCGGGAAAATTGACTGAAACTGATATTTTGACTTAGCACTGTCTTGTTCTAGAGGTGGGATGTGTAGGTATGTTGAATATTAATAAAGATTTTATTAAAATTTCAGGAACAGGATCAAACGCTCTGTTGTTGACAGCAGATGGCGAGAAGCGTGGTTGCGGTGGTTGGGGCCACTTACTGGGAGATGAGGGTGGAGGTAAGTTTCCGAGATATGACTCCTTCGATGACTTAAACAGATTATAAATTAGTTTACTATCAAAAAGAAATCACAGGTACTGTATGATATCTGGTTAGTAATTTTACCATTTTTATCATTAGGTATCAATGTCATCAGCCCTTGTCGACCCACTGCTGGGTATAGGCCTCTAGGTTTATTACATCCGCCTCTGTCCAGTCTTTGCAAATCCAGGGCTGGCGTAGTCCACGGTCTTGCGTAGCGTATGACATCGACCTATCGTGTACACCTACTTTTTATTAATCTGTCAAAAACATCTCATCTTCAGGCCATCCCAACCCAGAAATAGCTCGCCGCCCTTTGCAGTTTGCACTTACTGGATTCTCCTCATTTCTTTAAATCCCTTGATTGTACCTATGTCATTGTATAGTACAATAATGGGTTATCTATCTATACTATGTTCAACGAAGGTTTTAATTTATTTTAGCTTATTGGATCGCCCATCGGACAGTGAAGGCAGTATTCGATGAAGTAGACGAATTACGGACAAGCCCGCACCCCATTCACGCAGCTTGGGACCTCATAAAGGAACATTTTGGTGTGGACAACCGCGATGACTTGTTGCCGCATGCGTACAAGTGCTTTGACAAATCTAAGTTTGCTGGTAAGATTTTATGAACTGTAGGTTCTATTTTGGTTGGATACTTTTACTTTATGGAAGACAATTCATCTAAACATCAAAAATAGTTCAACCAAACTAGGTAACAAGTAGGAGCTTTTAAGATTTTTAAAATGGCATAGACCCTGCTGCCCATTAAAGATGACATTCTACCACATTTTTATTATACCGCGTAAAATCCCTGCGATCTATAGAGATCTAGGTAATAATTATTATAATAATTTATTAATGTTTGAATAACGCCTCATTACGTTGAAAACAGGCGTGTTTTAGTTATTAAATAAAACAGAACCAAAATTTCCACGAAAAAAATAGAATAAGTAATTTATTTACCTAGTCAATCCACATCTTGGTTATACTGTGGAAACAACAAATTGTTGATTTAATGACATGTGAGATAAAAACTCACGAAACTATCCCATAGTGTAAAACTATAAAAATAAAAAATCTTTAGATAAAAGCGTGTTGGATTGGAATGGTAGTGTTGCTAAAACTACCATACCAACACGCATTTATCATGCATCATGCATGACACATCCTTTAGGCACTGGAAGTAATACATCACGTCTGATAAACTGCACGCTGTTCATTAACCCTTACATAAAGAGAAAAAATAATACTTATTGTGCGGGAAGTCAAGTGTGCGCGTTTTGATTTGTAGGTATCGATCATCATAATATTTTAAACTGGTTGTTTTGTACATGGTCCGACATGATATTTTGGGGATTTAGAGGAGTCAGGCGCTTCATTTCCCCGGTTGACCTTATCTCTAATTGTTGAGATTATAATTACCTTTTTTGAAAAATAACTCAAAATCTTAGATATACCTTTTGGTTAGGTAACCCAAATATATTTTTATACAACTAAGTGGGCGAAAAAGAGATGATCTTGAGTTTCATTTGCAGGCATATAAATAAATAAAATAAAATAAAAAGCCTTTTATTTCTCAAATTTACATACATTATTTGAACCTATAATTATTAATAATCAACATGCAGTAAACAAAATATAATAATTACTGATATATTTTTAAGTAAAGAAATTAATTTATTTAATATTATTAATTTGCCAATCATTATATAACTTCAATTCAATTTTATTATTTTCTAGGTAAGTAGGTGCTTAATCTATTAATCAGTTTCTTTATCGAGAACCCCTGTTAAGGTGAAGGCCTCCTCCAAAGTTTGCCATACATCTCTCTCCTGAGCCAGTTGCATCCAGTGCGGTCCTGCAATATTTTTGATATCGTCCTCCCATCGCGCATAAGGCCTTCCTCTTTGTCTTTTGCCTTGTGGCCCCTTCCAAGTTGTTACCTTTTTTGTCCACCTCTGATCTTCTATTCTTGCCACATGGCCAGCCCACTTCCATTTCAGTCTTTGAGCGAAGTTGAGAGCATCAGCTACCTTTGTTATTTTTCTAATCTTGGTATGTCTAATTTTGTGTATTTTTTTTAATGTTTAGCATGCTTCGTTCCATGGCTCGTTGACAGGTGTTAATTTTATTTCTTATGTTGTTTGTAAATTTCCATGTATGGCAAGCGTATGTTAGGCATGGAAGTAGATTTGATGCCATGACTTTTGATTTTATGTGTATTGGCATATTGCTTTTAAATATCTCTTTTAGTCCCCAATATTTGTTCCATGTCCGTTGAGTTCTTATGTCAATTTCTAGTTCATTACTTGCTCTGTCAAACCCAATTTGTTTTCCCAGGTATGTATATTTATCTGCATATGTCAATGTGTGGGTTCCAACTGTAAGGCAGGCATAATTACATATTAAATTTTTATATTAATTGTGTTCTTACCATAGACTAATTAAACACAATTAGTCTATGGTTCTTACTAACAAAATATGGATCTGTGGTAATCCGAAATAAAGAGATTTTATTTTATTTATTATTGATTTATACGAACTTTTTTCATTTTGTTTTTCAGCGCTAACCCTAAAGTTATCTGAGCTGGCATACACCGGTGACGAGCTAGCACTCCACATGTTTTCCTGCGCGGGTGGTTCCTTAGGTGCTCACGTGGCGGCGCTGGCGAACAAAGCGAAGGCGCCGCGGCTGCGGGTCGTGTGTGTTGGGTCGGTGTGGAACAGCTGGGATTTACTGAAGCAGGGATTCTTGCACGAACTTGTAACAAGGAAGGTTGGTACCCTAACATACTTTTAGGTAACTTAACTTACTTTTAGGTAGGTAAGTTGAATTATATAATAATTTACATAAATAAACACAATAATTAAAGTTAGGTATACAATAATTGTAACTTCATTCTAAAACACAAAGTTACCTTTCATAATTGATGGCTTTTGGCAGCCGAACTTATCGTAAGAGTAATTAAGCTTCACGATATAAGTTTACGCTTGAATGTCCAGTGGCTTACGCTTCTTATATTAAAACCTTTCAGATCCTGTTGTGCACGTTATCTTGTTCTGTGTCAATATCTATAAAAATATTGTACTAAGCGTTAATGCCGTCAATACAATAGATGCTTGCTGCTGTGTGAGGATTCAATTAAGTTTTAAAATTGCAAATAACAAACTTTATAAAGTGAAGTAATAAGAGGGTTTTACACAGTCGTGGGTGCTAGGAGATTGAATGATGTACCTAACCTACTGCATCATTCATCATTAAACCTATTAGGTATAATAAGTTTTTTCTTATTAAAGGAAGTAGCTGCTACTACCCAATCCATGAATCTCAAAGTGTGTCCTACAACAATTAACCTTAATTAAGTATTCAAACTTCCCGACCTACAGTTTTTTTTTATCTTCAGGTTACAACTGAACTGGAGCTGGTCAAACTTCGAGTAACAAGCGCGGTAGGAGCCGCGTGGCTAGCAGCTAGACATGTCAAATACAGTCTACCGCGAGATGACACAGCGTTATGCCTGGTCTTCTACACGTACACCCCAGTATCTGATGTTAACGGAATCGACAATCACAAGAATGGAGCTCAAAACCCAAATAATGTGTCTGAATATTGTAACACTAATGGAACTAGTCACACAAATGGAGTGAATGGAAGCAGCAATGGTATTAATAGCACAGCAAACGGTAAAGCTGAGAAAATAAACGGTGGTCACTTAAACAATGACTGTGGTTGTGACAAGTGGAAAAATTGGAGTTTATTGTAAATCAGTTTTAATTTTGAAGATAATTTAAAGCTCGACAATAATAATAAGTTATAATTTAATAAGATTTAATAGATTTAAGTGTTAATAAGATGAATAATACCTACTACTTATGATAAGTATCTAAAAAATAAATAGAGGTGAGAAATTACAAAATTTTACCTAAGTTGGATCTGAGTTTGGCTGTTTTAATCATGTTTTAATGGAGAATTCATCTACCTACGCCTAATTATTTTATTTTGTAAATAACTATTTGCTATCGAGTTTATGAACTTTTAGAATAACTAGTTCCTATTTATATAAGATTTATAATATAATTTACTGTAAATAAATACATAAATAAGAGATAGCTGATTCTAGGTACTTAGGTATAGTGTATAGGTGGTACTTAATATAAAATAATTACCTACTAAAGTCTGTTCAAAAAGAGAAGAGTCGTGGCGTTCTGGTTAACTAACACTTTGTCGTACTGCAATGACAGCAGTGTTATCAACGCAACAAAAGTTATAAAATTGGCACACGAGCACTCTCACTTCCAACGTCTTCTTCTTCTCTTTTTGAACAGACTCAACAATACCTACCTTACCTTGGTTACACAGAAAATGATTAATTAATTGAAAGCTTGTTATAACCATATTAATGAAGTACGTACATAACTACCTTATTAAATATTTAATCAAGTTTAGTATTTTTATTCATTGATGTGGTAAGAAATGAAATAAAAATATATACCTACTTAGATCGAAAATATAAGTATAATATTTATAAAACAAGAATAACAATGTTTCTGGTGTTGTTGAATGATGGATGACTTGACTGACCCATTAGGAGGGGTGGTGAATTTTATACGAACCGCACCCCGCGTCTTGATATCATAATTACGAGCAATAATCGCGCGAGCTCGGGCAATCTGCAGTGCACGACGTGTCGCGTAGGCGGGTTTTAGTTCTAAATGTGTGTGGTGAGATTACAATAACGTTATTGTTACGATTACAACCAGCTGTTAGCCGTTATTTTCCAACCAAAAGCAGTTATTTTTGTCCCATCCATATCTCATTCAATCAGTCAGATTGACACTGACACGATGCGCGACGTCATCGCAATGTCGACAGCTGACAATCATTCACCATTCGTTCATTTTGTTCAGTCAAGTCAATTCTTTCTTGAGTTTGGTAATTTAAAATAACATCAACAATGACTCTAACTAGATTTTCTCGCTTTTTCAAACTAAAACCTGTGCAAAACGTGAATTTCAGATGTGTCGCCCGAATAGCCCCTTCACATAAAAACAATAGTGATGATTCACGGGAAACAAGACATTATTTCAGAAGTGTTTTGGCGGTAGCCGTAGGAATTGTAGGTTATTATAATTTTAGGGAAAGAATATTCGCTTCTAGTGTTGAATTGCATGGAAGACGGGAAAAGTTTAATTTTATAGCTGATGTGGTCAAAGTTTCTGCGCCTTCTGTGGTATACATTGAGATAAAAGATGGAAGAAGACTGGACTTGTTTACAGGCAAACCAATAACTCTGTCCAACGGATCTGGATTCATCGTAAAGGACGATGGTTTGATTTTGACCAACGCTCACGTTGTGGTAAACAAGCCTAATTCTATTGTTAAGGTGCGGCTGATGGTGAGTCAAAATAATAATATATTATGCAATTTTATTTATTTATTTATTTATTTATTAAAAAGGAACGCCAACAGCGTATACATAAAGCATTTTGTTTTAACTTAATATCTAGGCAATGTTTTGGAAGTGGCTGGAGCCTGCAATAGTGGTGCAATATTGCTGAAAGTTTGTTAGGCCTAGAATAATAATAATACAGGCCTTACAAACTTTCACCAATATTACCTAGTACATACTCATTGGAGTAGAAACTTGCTCAGTTATAGATCTATGCTTCAGTGATGTTTATCCAATAAAAAGATTGTTGACCAAGAAAGCTTCAGGCTGGTTATGGCCTGTTTCGGCAGGGGGATAATGCACTATACACAATACATACAAGACGTCCGTTCAGATCTCACTTAGAAATAGACAATTAGAGCAAGATTTCATAAAAATTAAGACTAACAGCAGTCTCAAAAGTAAAAGAAAACAAACACTTGAAGAATTATGTTATAATCAAAGTGCTTTTTCATAACACTATCTAAAGGACCCAAGGCCTTATGAATTTTGCTCAGTCATAGATCCTTGCTTGAGTCGAGTGACATGCCATAGAAAACCTACACTTAAGCATAGATATCATCTCGTACCCACAACACAAACTCTGCTTAGCTTAGGAATACATGATGCTGGGTCCAGCATGATTTATTATTTATTTATTAAATACTAGCAGCGCAGTAGGTTTCACCGTTTCACCATTCCTGAATTTCCAAATAAAATATAGCCTATGTCACTCCCTGAAAAGGAAGCGTTTTAATGACGAAATATTTATTTAAATTTGTCCAATAGTTTCAGAGTTTATTCAATACAAACAAACAATCAATTCTTTCCTCATTATAATATTAGTATAGATTATAGATTGATGATAACCAAGCAAGCTTTCATAATATAAGGGTATGTCCCAATTCAAGCTTAAAGCGCTAACGCACTGCACAAGCTATGCGCGCACGAAGCCCCGTTCCGATTTATCTGAGCGCGTTGGTGCGCGTTGGCGCGATTAATGAAACGAAACGCTCAGACGGAACTCACAAAGAAGTTGAAGGAACACACGAGCTGCCTTGTCTCGAAAGGTGAGGCAGTTCATGCGCTCCCGTGCGCTCGAGGGGCGAGGCGAAGTGGGCGTTGCCGTGCGCTCTGTCAGCGCGCTGAAAGTTGAAAAGAAACGACTTCATGCGCGCGTCAGCGCATTAAGCGTGAATCGGAACGTAGCCTAAGCCTTACCCTATACTCAGGAATGGATCTGGGAAATCATTTGTGGGCAATAGCGTAAGATTCTATAATTAGATTCCATCTGAAGCAACTGAGCTCCCTATTCGTAAATTTAAACTGTACATAAAACGAAATCTTATCAAGAAAGCCTATTACTCCATACATCAATTTAATTTATTTTTTATATTAGGTACAGTGACAATTTAATTATTATTTTAGCATGTAAAATTTTTATTTAATTTGTTATTTATCATGGTACCAATGCTGTGACTTGTAAATGATTTTACCAATAAAATGACTATCTGACTATCTGACTATCAATGATGTTAATGCTTGGCCGTATGTAGCCCAGTTCCACACAGACAATAAAGATTGTATTAGTTTTAGTTGATAGGCGACAAACTTGCTAGTGGTTTCTTTTTCACTTTTGCCGCTAGCGGACAAAAAATTGAAGTGAATTAGAGTCAATTGTACATTATTTCTTGTTTGATAGTAATATCTATTTATCAAGCTATGGTAAAAATTTGACTTGTCTAAGTACTTATTTTGTAAGTCTAAAGAAATAAACGATTTGACTCTGACTCTGACTCTGAAATAAGCATGTCTCAGGTTGCGATTGTTTAACAGATTTTCTTTTATTTAAATGACAGATTTTCTTAGATTTAAAGTAAGGGTACTTTAAATCTATAATGCAACTTAGTTTGAATATTGATAATTGATTATTGAGTATCCTAGAGTACTAAAATGCAACTTAGTTTTAAAAATGTCTCAAATCACAAATATTTGTTTTTTAGTAAGTTCTGCATCTCATAAAACTCCTGGTTTCAGGATGGATCCACCCACACCGGCTTCATAGAAGATGTAGACTTGAAGTCAGATCTGGCAACTCTACGGATACCTGTAAAGGGCCTGCCGACCATGAAGCTTGGGACCTCTTCCAACATCCAGCCTGGCGAGTGGGTTTGTACATCGAGAAACAATAGCTTTTTCCATCCTTCTAATATTATACAGGTTATTACAGCTCCAGCTGTGTGGTGCTGGCCTAGAATTTGCACCATTCTACCCGTAGGTGTCGTGGGAGCTGAATAAAGGACATCCACTGGGGGATGGCCAGCATGCCCAGCGTGAGGATTATGGGCAGTGAGTTAAACGCCAATAAGACGTTTATCAGGGGAAGGCCTGTGTCCAGCGGCCATGTGGCGCCGGCTTAGAATTTGGACCACCTCAACCTTTCCCGCGGGTGTCGTAAGAGGCGACTAAGGGATATCCACTGAGGGCGGGCAGCAGCGCCGCCTGCCGAACAATTCTACCACCAAATAAGTATCCCAACCCCAACCCTGATATAACAGTGGAATAATACAGGCTGTTGAGGTTGAGGTACACTTGAAAAACGCGTTCGAAGCCGTCTGTAGAAGCTTGCTCACTACTCATTTTTTTAAGTATTTTATAGATATTATATTACCATTATGTTAACTTATTTTTAGTGTACCTTACCTACTCTATAAAATATGTTAAAAAACAAAGTTGTTGACTAGAATAGCTCAAAGCTGCAAGGTGAATTGACAGTAGGCCATCTATATCCAGAATGAGGATTTTAGGAACCTACAATTTTTGCGGGATTTGCATATAGTAGTAGCTTAGGCGTTTGCCACCCCTAAAATAATACCAAAATTGTGGCTTGACACAAAATTAGTACCTAATTCTAATTATAATTCTAAGTGGGGGAACTAACAACTGCACGGACGTCTCGCATAGAAGTGTAAAATTAGTACCTAAAAGGTATCATAAATGTTTCAGGTGGTAGCTATGGGCAGTCCGCTAGCTTTAAGCAACACAGTCACAGCCGGAGTTGTCAGTTCTACGCAGCGGGGCAGCGATGAACTTGGATTAAGAGGTATGGTTGCATTGCTCATTCCAAATGAGCATAAGGAAAATGTGTCTTCGGAGATAGTAGAGGAGAGTGTAACTATCTTACGCCTTAATTTATAAATGAGTTTCACAAAAATCGAGGCTGGTGATTCTAAGTTATATAATATTTAAACGCGAGTAGAAATCCAGTTGTGTTGCCACCATGTCTAGATTTGGTAAGAATAGAATAGAAAAACGTTTACGTTACGTGGTCTTTTTATAGGGGGTTTCGCCCACAGAAAAGCTGAAACGAAGCTGTCAGTCACCAAAAGTCCTGCTCCGATACTTCAAGGAGCTGGGCTGGTTAGGGCCTGCTAAGGCAAGGGGATAATGCACGATACACTCCTATGCGAGATGTCCGTGCAGATCTAAGTTCCCCTACTCAGAATTAGAATTAAAATTAGGGGGCTTCGCTCCTTTCCTAACTCCTTGCTCCTTGTCTATTTGTTTTAATCATTTAACCTGTGCTGTGCTTTAAGGTACTTTTGAAAGAAAAAAAAATCTATCTTCGTTTATTTCTGAAATTTCCACTAGGGCAAAGACGCCTTTGCCCTTAATTTTTTTTGTTTTGGGGTAGTTTTATGAAAATAAAAAATAAATTTTTGAGTTTATTTATACAGTTTCGAGTTAATCCAACCAAGAAATTAGCTCATAGTTAGTCTATCATATAAGGCGCCTTGTATATTATGGTTGTCTGTCTGGTCGCTGCAAGGGATAAGACTAACGAAGAAGTTTCATACATTCATTGATACAGATAAGTTTTCTTTTTCGGAAAAAAGTTCCAGTGAAGATTTTCCAACATTGCGCGACCTTGCTATGCAAATTTTAAGCAGGTATTGTTCTACATAGAAAAAACATTTTAACCTCATCATACGTACACCAACTCGACAAATTATTATCAGGAAAACCTTCTTATGAATATACCAGCCGTAGTAGTAGGCCCGGCGCCGCCCACTGTCTCAGAGATTTTGCTTACCTGGATAATTTATTGACCGGCCTTCCTCAACCTCAACAGCCTTTATAGGTCCACTGCTGGACGCAGGCCTCCGTGATATGCACCTTTATTGACTGTTATCTCATGAGGGGTAATGTTCATAATTCCCGCGCTGGGCATTGAATCGCTGCTGCCCGCCTCCCGTGGATATCCCTTAGTCGCCTCTCACGAAACCCACGGTCAGAATTGGGGTGGTCCAAATTCTAAGCAAGCACCACACAACCGGCCGGCCTTGTTCTATATTAATAGTAAGATTTCTTACATTCCAGGAAAAGACATGGTCTACATTCAGACGGACGCGCCTATAACATTTGGGAACAGTGGTGGACCCTTGGTGAACCTGGACGGAGAAGCGATCGGCATCAACAGTATGAAGGTCACATCGGGGATATCCTTCGCTATACCCATCGATTATGTCAAGGAGTTTCTTGCTAAGAGTAAGTAGAGCTTGAAACTTATAGAAATAGAAATAGAAAATCTTTATTTGTGTGACATGGATAAATTAACATCACATAATTACAACTAAAATTAAATTATGTCTAACACAAAAAGGTCACGGGCTCAGCATAATGCTGCTATGGTACTATTGTATCATAGCAGCGCTGGTTTTCAGGGGTGCCAGGGAGCTAAACGCAGCGCTACGCGCTACGCGCTACACCAATCACACAGGAAGCATATTACATAGTAAAAATTAAATTACAAATTAAAAAATTAAAATACAATTACAGAATATAAAACAAAATAAAACAATGCATAAATTAAGTCTAATTACATTTAAGTAAATGATAAACAAAAGGTTACGTATGAGTGTGTATGTGTGTGTGTCCCTTTGAGTGCTTGTGAAGCTCCTGAGGACACCGCTCTCGTAAGAGTCCGGCCACAGGAGCTACGAGTGTTAGAACGTGTGTGTATGAGGGTGTGTGTGTGTGTGTTTCTTTGAGTGCTTGTGAAGCTCCTGAGGACACCGGTCTCTTAAGAGTCCGGGCAACAGGAGCTACAAGTGTTAGAACATAGGTTAGAATAATAGGTAGGATAGGCTTGGACTTGAAAATACGAGCCAGAACGACAACTTATAGTCTACTTTGCGTAGGCTCGTGCGTTTAAAGTTTAAACAGTTACCTACAAACCTATGGTAGATAGATAAGTTGCACAATATACTCTAGCGTAAACAAATACCTATTTACCTATGAGGGTTTTTTTCAGATTTTTGTCACACCTACTTACCTACAAACACTGATTCGTATTTATGAGATTTTTCGTTTTCAGGTAGGTAGGTGATTTTTATCCCGTGGAAACTGATTTATGGCATAAAAAGTAGCCTTCTCATGCGTTTAGCGGGAGATAAGAATGTATGAAAATCTATTTGTAACGTGTTATTTTCAGAATAGGCAGACGTAAATAAGTTGTTTTTTAAAACTCGCCTTATGATTTCGTATTCGGTACAATATTTCAAAAAATAACCATGAGCAAATCGTACGTGCGCGTATTTATTGCTACATTAGAGCTTGGACATAACTCGGTGTTTTAACCGACTTCAAAAAAAGGAGGAGGTTCTCAATTCGACTGCTTTTTTATGTTTGTTACCTCAGAACTTTTGATTGGGTGGTCCGATTTTCATGATTCTTTTTTTATTTGAAAGCTAGTGCTTTTCGTGTGGTCCCATTTTAATTTGGTCCAGTTCTGACAATGGGATCCATATAATTGAAGTCGGTTTATAATTTTTTTTAAACAAATTTAATTACTGAACATTTTAAACGATTATTTCGAAGCTATAGTATAAAGCACTATGTATCACTTGGAAGAAAGTGCGATTCCTACCTCGTGTGTTTTAAAGGCACCGAGGCAGCCGAGGGGCTGCGCCTCGTGCCTCAAATGACACTCCATAAGAATTGGCCACTTTCTCAACTCGGTGTACAATCTACTATTACGTTTACATTTACAGGTAAAACTAAATCGCCGGCCGTGTCTAGACGATACCTAGGGATCACCATGCTGTCTCTAACTCCTAACATCCTGATGGAACTTCGTATGAGGAATCCAGAGGTATGATTATCTAACTTATCAACATACATTACGTTCTATAGTTCAGACTCAACCCGCACCTATTTTGTCGGCAATCTGACGCCGTGCAACGGAATAGACGAGAATTTATTTTGTTTTGTATAGAGTAGACTGACCTCTCAGTTTTTAATTTCAATTAATTAATGTCTGTCTGTCCTTTTTATTACCTTATTTTGTATAACTAGAGTAGACTGATCTCTTAGTTTTTAATTTCTAATTAATTAATTTCTGTCTGTCCTTTATATTACCTTTGTACCCTATGGTGTTTTGTAAAGCCAAGTTTATGTATGGAAATTTAAATATAGTAGGTACCTTAAATAACGACATCAAGTGTAACACAAGTGTACCTACGGTGTAAAAAATAAATACAAAAATACAAATACCAGTTTAAAATCTGAACCCTTAACTGTAAAAAAGAGATTCCGCGAAAAAGTTTTTTTGCTACGGCACCATTGATTTATTGAAAACGAAGATGAGGTACTGGTTGCTCGAAAGTGGCAACCTCAAATTGTGTAAAATTGTATTCTCCCACATCAGTCACCGTCTGACCGGCGGCACAGGCAGTGGTGATTTGCGAGTAATATTGTTGTCTCGGTCTCACTTCGGTCTTAGGTACGTCTTTCCGTCTTTGTTCTTCTTTGTATTGCACAGGACTGGAAATATAACTGTGAGCGTATGTGTTTGCGTGTAGTTGTAACACATGCCAATTTTTGAGTAAGCGCTGGGAGAACGTAACCTATCTTCCCTTTTTAAATCAATGTATGGCACCATCCGTTTATAACAAAATTCCGCTACTCATAAGAGAACTGCCTACCACGGTGTTTCAGAGAAAGCTTAAAACATTACTATATAATAAACTAGCTGCGCCCCGCGGCTTCGCACGCGTGGTCCTATGGAAACGTTAAAAGATGATTTTCATCCCACGGGAACTGATTTATGGGATAAAAAGTAGCCTATGTTTTATTCCAGACATAGGACTATGTCTATTTTAAATTTCAGCCACATCCGTTCAGTAGTTTTGGCGTGAAGAAGTAACAAACATCTATCCATACATCCATCCAAACTTTCGCATTTATAATATTAGTGTGATGTTATTACACAATAGGGTATATGCATGTGATTTCAAAATGGCTATAAAAATATATACGTATTCTCTATTGATATAGAAACATATCTGCATATTTATTTTTGCGTTTTGAGATGTTTTTATTGTAGAATTTAACCATTGAAAAATTGATATTTTAAATCTCAATCGCAAAATTTCGAAACGCTACTCACATTGACTAGAGCGGACGTGATATCACTGTACGCATTTCTTCTTTTTTTATTCTGCTTGCTGCACCTTGATTTGACAGTATTCTGCCCACTTGACATTTCGTATTGTCGATTATTTTCAGTTTTTTCGGAAAACCTCTTTCCTGAGATGATCACTACCGAGGTCGTCACCAAAGGTTTTAATCAAGTGCGTACGTCGACGTCACATAAACATGGCGCCAATATGGCAGCGTTTTTATCACCCGAAAATGATTGTAGTTTTGATTTGTTTTTTTTACCTTGTTAATGCGAAATTCAGTGAGCGTCTTATCATTCCTGGGTTAAATAAAGACCTAAAGAATCGATTAAAACAATAAAAAAAATCGATGCATATACCCTATTAAAGATTTTATGAATGACAAGAACGTTGACAAATAACCGAATTAATTATTATTTTATATTGACTTATTTTGATTTTTTGACATTTATGTAAACCTACTTTTATAATTTTTATTTTGTTATTCTAAGATTTCAATTTATTATTTCCTATTAAGCATGCACTAGACAAAAATTGTACGCCTATAAAGGGCAAATTACATCGCTACATCTATTTCATTTATGCAATAAATATACTTTTACTTTACTTATTACATAATTCCACTGCGAAACATCCCCACCTCACCTCAACAGCCTATATTAGTCCACTGCTGGACACCGGCCCCGCCCCCATTTCATATCTCCTTATTTTCTGATATCTGTGGGCTTTGACTAAACTCCTTGGAAAGATAGGGAGTTTCGCTCTCAACCTCAACCTCAACAGCCTGTATTGATCCACTGCTGGACGCAGGCCTCCCCCTGATAAGCGCTTTGTTAGCTTTTATCTCATGCCCATAATCCCCACGCTACATATAGATAGAAAATACTTTTATTCCGCACTTAAAACTAAGAAACAATTTACAAATGAAATAGGTAATTAAAACTAAGCGACAATGGGGTATATGCATGTGACTTCAAAAAAGCTATTTTTTTTTAATTTTATCTGATATAAAAATGTATCTGTATATTTACTTTTGTATTTTATGATGTTTTTATTGTGAAATTTAATCATTGAAAAGTATTTTAAATCTCAACCGCAAAATGTCTAAACGCAATGCTATTGGCACCTGAAGCGTGACCTCATACTTGAACATTTTTGTTTGGGCATGAAGTTTTGACTTTGAGTTGACATAGGGGATTCGATGATCCGTGACGTCACAGAATGCAAGGGCTAACATGGCAGCGTATTTATCACCCGAAACTGAGTGGAGTTTTACTATTTGTTTTTACTCTCAATAATTTAACTTTTTAATCTAATATTTTTTAGCTGTCATATTTTTTTTCGTTTATGTTCCTAAATAGTCGATAAAAAAAACATGCATATAACCCATTGGCGTTCTTATCGCTCAAGAGCGATGTCTGCCAGACAACCTAGTATATGCAGGGATCGCAGTTTGGTGGTCGAATTGTTATGCAGGGGGAGCTGCTGCTCGTCTAGATACCTATTCCTTAGTCGCCGCTTACACCCAGGGGAGTTGTTGGGCTGGTGCAAATTCTATGCCGACACCACATAGCAGAACAACTGAACATGCCTCACAAACAAAAATGGTTTTACCATTGTCTACTACGTTTGGCTATTAGTTTCTGCCCGCGGCTTTGCTCTCGTTGTTTCCATGGAAGCGTTCAAAGGTGATTTAAATCCCATGGGAACTGATTTATGGGATAAAAACCCTGGGTAGCCTATGCTGGATAACCTGTATGCAAATTTCAGCCCAATCCGTTCAGTAGGTTTGGTGTAAAGAGGTAACAAACATACATCCTATCCATATCTATTATACATCTAAACATCCAAACTTTCCCATTTATAACACTAGTAATTCAGGATTAAAATTTAGCCTATGTCACTCCCTGAAAAGTAAGCTTTTTAATGATGAAATTTTTTTGTAATCGTTCCAGTACTTTTGCAGCCTATTCAAAACAAACAAACAAATCCTCTTTATTATTAGTATTAAGATAATAGTGCGATTTATTTTCAACTAAACTTTACTTTTTAAGTTCACTGAGTCTCTACTGCCCTCACAATTTCCTCTGACAAGGCAGGTGGTCTGTCTATTTCTATACTTAAGGTGGAACTAGTCGCTCATTTTTTCATACAAACGTGGAACGGTAACTACAAGGCTGTTTGATATTGACCATCCAAAACTAAGGATGAAATCAATTTATACCGTCATAAAATATGTTTGTTTAAAACTAAAAAAGTAAAAAAGTATACGTGTGAAAAATACAAGCTTCTAAACTTTCGTATTTCAACACGAATTTTAGCTTTACTTTGGGCGAAAATAAATAACACTCGGGGAAAGAACATTCTACAATAAAGGGTTTACCCACATAGTTATGTTATTAATTAGTTAAAATAAATTTATTTTGTAGAGATACATTCAATAGTTTTTCTATGATAACCCTTGTGCTAAAGTCTGTTCGGTGGCATAAATTATTGTGCATTTCATTCTATCGCGCGGGTACCTATGTCTATAATGACAGGTGAGATAGCATGCATTTAGGCCGCGCTCACTGATGACAAACAGTGTACTCTTAATGTTAAAAAACCGGCTAAGTGCGAGTCGGACTCGCACACGATGGGTTCCGTACCACATGAATGCGACATTTCATATTTAAATGGTCTTAAATTTATTTGATTTGTTATGATAACCATACTGGAAATACCTACTCTGTGATATTCACTGGCTACTATTACTATTATTATTACTATTATTATATACTACTAGCTGCGCCCCGCGGCTTCGCACGCTCTATTCAAGTAGCTATGTCCGTCCCCGGGATACCGTTTACCTCCCTGCCAAATTTCATCAAGATTCGTTCAGCCGGGAACGAAATAAAAACTATCCTATGTTCGTTTCCTGGTTCTAAGCTACCTCCCCACCAATTTTCAGCCAAATCGGTTCAGCCGTTCTCGGGTTATAAGTGTTGTAACAAACACGACTTTCTTTTATATACAGGGTGTGGCAAATTTTTGGCCCCTTAAGGGTACTTATCTACCGTTTCTTTTGTAGTTAGAAGGTTTTGTTCTAAGGCACTTTCTATTTTATTTTGAAGAATAAAATATTGCCATTTTTAGTTTTTTGAAAAAATCTACGGTTCGCCCAAAAAAAAACATTTGTCAAAAAAAACAAGTTGGTCTTAATCGACTCTATTTCCAACCAGGAACACTTTTCCCAAAGGAACATACCAAATCAAATCGTAAGTTTTAGCAATAATTAAAAAAAACAATTCCCATACATTTTCTATGAAAAAACGAGTAAGTGAAAACAACAATGTCACTCATTCAATGGTTCTTAATTTAAACTCGTATGTAACTACTTTTTTAAGTTGATAGGCTAATTTTGAAGGCATCTCTGGAATTAATTTTTTACATATTTTTTTTTTAAATCAAGTAGGCTAATTTTGAAGGCCCCCTAGCCATGTAACTACGATATAGGTAAAAATGTCTTCACACCAAAATAAGAAACATACCTACCTAACTATATTAAGACAACGGTCATTTTTAATTGAGTTTAATTTAAAAACAAGTTTGGTAAGTAAATAACTTGATTTTTAATAAAAATTAAAAAGTAAGTAAAAATTTAAATCCTGAGATGCCTTCAAAATTAGCCTACTATTTTAAAAAAGTAGTTACATACGAGTTTTAATTAAGAACCATTGAATGAGTGACATTGTTGTTTTCACTTACTCGTTTTTTCATAAAAAATGTATGGGAATTGTTTTTTTTAATTATTGCCAAAACTTACGATTTGATTTGGTATGTTCCTTTGAAAAAAGTGTTCCTGGTTGGAAATAGAGTCGATTAAGACCAACTTGTTTTTTTTGACAAATATCATTTTTTGGGCGAACCGTACATTTTTTCAAAAAACTAAAAATGGCAATATTTTTTTCTTCAAAATAAAACAGAAAGTTCCTTAGAACAAAACCTTCTAACTACAAAAGAAACGGTAGCTACCCTTAAGGGGCCAAAAATTTGCCACACCCTGTATATAGATTATACTATTCAATGGCTACCAACTGTCTACCAATTACGGTTTATGTGATTATAGCCAGCTTGTGCTGACAGACGGACGGATAGTAGAGGCTTAATAGGATCCTGTTAACATAACAACCTGTAGGTATGAAAATGTAATGAAAATGAATGAATGCTGAAAATGTGTGTGCACTTGAAATAACATAACATTTTGTTGTAGATGCCAAGCAACATAGAGCATGGTATACTCGTGTGGAAAGTCATCATCGGATCACCGGCTCATGCGTAAGTTTCTCTAATATTTATATACTCATCACACAATTATATACAAATAATTGTGTGATGAGAACAAAATACACAGGGCGTCCCACAGCCATGCCTTGGAGTGTACTTGGGAAAAAATCCATACAAATAAGCCTTTCTTTGAATGGTATCGTAAAATTACGGGTGATCTTTTTTTCAATTTGATGGGTTCGATTCCCGGTTCAGACAGGCGATATTAAAAAAATCTTAAAATACAAAATCGAAAATGAAGTCTTCTTTCAATAAAATGCTCTATCTACAATATTTAAGGTACTTGCCCTCCATGTGGCATGGCGGTGGGACGCTCTGTATATAATAATATATAGTAAACTAGCTTTTGCCCGCGGCTTCGCACGGTCTATTCAAGTAGCCTATGCCCGTTCCCGGGATACCGTTTACCTCCCTGCCAAATTTCATCAAGATTCGTTCAGCCGGGAACGAAATAAAAACCATCCTATGTCCGTCTCCTGGTTCTAAGCTACCTCCCTACCAATTTTCAGCCAAATCGGTTCAGTCGTTCTTGAGTTATAAATAGTGAAACTAACACGACTTTCTTTTATAAATATATATGATTTATTATATTATTATTGACCGTATATCCTCTTTTCAGCGGTGGCCTCCAACCAGGCGACATAGTGACCCATATAAACGACATTCCGACGCACGCCGCCAGTGACGTCTACGCCCTTCTAGAAAACTCAAACGGAAGTCTAAAGATAGATGCTTTCAGAGGAAGCACGAAAATAAGACTTTTTGTGACACCCGAAACACATCAGTAGGAGAGGGTAGAATTCAGTACGATAAGGGAATATACAAATAATTTAGAACAGCTATAGAAATTTGCAATAAATTGTTGAGTACAATCTTTTGAAGTACTATAAAAAAGTACTTTGATGCGAAAGTACTATATGCTGCTAGTACTTTAAATACGTACTTCTGTTATACTGGAGAATTTAGAACAGCTATAAAAATTGCAGTAAATTGTTACAATATTTTGTAAAGTACTATAAAAAAGTACTCTGACGCGACAGTACTGCTTGCTGTTACTACTTTAATACGTACTTCTACTGGAACAATCGGCTTTTGCCCTTATAGAAAATTCCAACGAAAGTCTAAAGACAGATGCTTTTAGAGGACGCACGAAAGTAAAACTCATTGTGACACCCGAAATATATCAATAGGAGAGGATAGATAGAATTCGGTACGATAAGGGAATTTACAGAGAATTTTGGAACAGCTATAAAAATAGCTATAAATTGCCACAATCTTTTGAAAGAACTATAAAAAATACTTAAATAATACTTTGACGCGAATATCTACTTTAATACGTACTTCTGCTGTACTGGAATCGGCTATTGTCCATGTAGAAAACTTTAGCGCAAGTCTAAGACAGACGCGTTCAGATAGCGCATGCATGAAAATGTCACTCTGACACCAGAAATACGATAGAAAACTAAACAATTCAGTACGATAAGGGAATTAATAGAGAATTTAGAATAGCTCTAGCAATATTTTGGGACAGTTTCATGCGCCATGATCACGGAATAACTGCTCAAAACTCAAATCATGGTAAATATCCCGTTGTAAATTACTTTAGCCTATATTAGTCCAACCGGACATAGGCCATAAGCGCCATAGCGCCCTCTACGGTTTTGCAACAGATAAACTCCCACAATATTTTGAAAAGTACTATAAAAAAGTACGTTGACACGAAATTACTGCTTACCGTCACTACTATACAACGTACTGCTTTAATACTGGAACTACCAACTTCTGCCCTTCTAGAAAACTCCAGTGCAAGTGAAAGAATGCATTACTAGAAAACAAGTGAATTCAGTACGATAAGGGAACTTACAGAGATTTTAAGACTAACCTCTTGATACTAAAGTCATTCGTAAATTTACCATGATTTGAGTTTTGAGCTTTCCGTTTCACGTTGTATAACACGAATACTTCAGTGTTAATAACCATGATTGATTCAAAAGTTTTAACCTCTTGATCATTGGGAAAACGGTGGCTAGATTCCAGCCATGGTCATACACGCTTCATTGATGAGCAGGGTAGCGCCAAGCATAGTCAGTTTGAACGGAACTGAGGCTATCAAAACTTCGTCCATTATTATTAGAGACGCTAAGCATCTATTAAAGTAAAAAATAATTGATTTCGTTTTAAAAAAACTAAACCGACTTCAATTATGAAGTTTCTTCATGGATTCCATTTTCAGAACTAGACCAAATTAAAGTGAGACCATACGGGAAGAACCAGCATTCAAATTAAAAAAGAATCATGAAAATCGAACCCCAGTCAAAAGTTATAAAGTGACAAGCATTTAAAAACTAAAATCAGACTTCGTTTCACCACACGGCATGCGACTAGCTAATTTAGTAACGAAATTACGGCTCACTTTTAAGAAATTCACTAAAATATAGTTTTTGTCGTAGAATTTAGAACAGTTTTAATAGTATTAGTGCCACGACGCCAAACTCCTGGTCGCCGAAGCATAGCAGTGAACGCGTTAAACGCAACTAACTATTCACAATCTTGAAAAGTATAATATGTAAAGTAAAGTACTTTAACTTAGAAACTATGTTTGTTTTCAAATGTATATTATAAACGATTTCTTTGTCACTTGTTGACCGATTTAGATGATTATTTTAGTTTTGTATAGAGAATGATCCCGGGGTGGTCTAATTTAAACGTATTATTCCCGGTATTACACTTTATCCCGCAATTATATAAAAATAAGTTTTTGTTTCTGTTAATAACATCAATTTATGAATTAACACGATGGTCGTACCCGTATGCAAACATTGAAGCAATAGAAAGTTTTATAATTTGGGTTCTTTTTGGTTTTTATACTTATGACATAATCAATTATATATGGATACAAATAATGAAGCTGAATGATTTATTTATTTATTGAATGTATTTTTTTTTACTTCTGTAGTTTCCGTCCTTATCTTGCCTTTAAATACTATTAACAAATCTGTATACTACGACTAAAATTACTATGTACGAGTATATGTATGTTGGATGCACATAAAAGTTTATTGAATAATTATGTAAATTATACAGGTAATTAAAAACACTGTTATTAGATATTATTATTGACTTGTTTTTCAGGCGTCAGCCTATAGAAAATTAAAGGTTATTTCTAATGTATCCAACGGGCACAGATTTATGGCATGAAAAAGCCAGATCAGTAATTTTAGTGTGAAGAAGTAACAAACATTCAGCCCTCCTAACTTTCGCTATTAGCACAGCCTACCTATATGCATACAGTCGTTCGACGAAGTCATTTTGACGTGGTTTTGACAGGGCACTGCGAGGGGAAAGGGATGGGACGGGAGAGGGACGCTCCCAAGCTGCATACATCACCGCCTTAGTAACTCTCAGGAGTGTCCCGTAGACCGAGTCACATTTACGGTGAACCCGTTGACTCTCTCACTACCGCTACCCAGAGATGACGCTAACCGATTCGTTACCGCACAGTACACAGTTGACTAAAAACCGACCCGCCGGACGCGGGGTCGAAGAATTCACCGTTTCCGCCCACAGGTGTATTCGTGCACCTAAGGCGTAACTTCAATACTCAATACTCAATCATTTATTGTACTCCATAGGTGTACAGAGGTATTTACCGAGGCTCGCACCTAAGTGGTGGTCCTTGTACGTGTCGCCCTAGCCTAATTTTAACGGCGAGGTGCCCTCTGCGCCTGCCAAAGTCCGATAACGCTGTCATGGCCATCTGCGGTCAACAGCATTATAGTCCATTCAAAGAAAAAAAAACAAAATTTCCCCTCCCCGTCCTTAGGCCGCAATCGTGCGGGATTGCCTGTCAAAACGGCTTCGTCGAACGACTGTATGCATATTGCATATGGGTAGGCTGTTCAGTTAGTGTGATGTGAAAGTGTGATCTTTGTTGTTTTATACGTTGTCAATTACATGCTTTAGGCTTTGTTATAGTCTTTATATTTTTTAAGGATTGTTGTACATTGTTTACGTTTTTGATTTTATTATATGTGTGATAGCAAGGTCTACACGTTGTTTGATTTTTTTAACGCGACTCGCTTTTTTAACTAAAAATAGCGATATAATGTACATATTTAAATACTAGCAATAAAAATAGTCTTTCTGAACTACTAGGTTACACAAAAGTAATGAGAATACCTATCTTTTGAAGTGCAATATTATAACAAAACTCCTTGTGAGTTGCATAAATTATCTATCAGTTAATAAACTTAAACAAAATGTTAACATACCTACTGTGCAGTAAAAAGTTACTACAGAATGTCGATTTCAGAGGATAATAATTGATTTTTATCGATTAAATAAAAAAAAAACTATAAACCTACTTCAATTATATAGTTTTTTAGCCGACCCACTGCCACTTCAGTTTGCTAATTCTTTGATTGTATTACCTACCCACTATTTAATTGCTTTTGTGTATCAAAGCAGTCATTTCAGTTCGGATTACGAGTAGCTTAGTAATAGGGTTCCGTTGCCACCCTTTGGTTGTGGAACCTTAAAATTCATCGCCAATAAAGACAATAGCCTTGTTTACGGAGACGAGGGGCGTGCGGCGCGGCGCAGCCCGCACTAAATTTAAACATACCTATGGCGTTGGTAGAGTGAGTTTACGCAGAAGCGTTTTTACACACGTTTCTATGTATGTTTGTGTTTACGCGAAAATCCATTACACCTTATCTTTAACTAACCATAACAAATTCATGATATCTACTATTTTGATGGTTTCTTAGATTCAATTACACGGTGGTAATTTGGAAACGATGTATCATTTTTGTAGGATTCTGGTTGGCACGTGTTGTGTGGTTTTTGACAAACAATGTTATGGATCTTTATTTTTGTTATCTCAGCGGTAAGTAGGTATAAAAATGTATAATGTATATATAAGTAAGTACCTTTAGCCCTAATTAATGGTTTGACCAGACCGAGTCCACCCCACGCCAACGAACGCGCTGAGAGCTAGGAAACGTCGAATGGTGTGGTACCTACGCTAAATGGGTCTATTCTACAACCTCAACCTCAACAGCCTGTATTGGTCCACTGCTGGACGCAGGCCTCCTTCATAAACGCCTTTCTGACGTTTCTCTAATGAGTAGTGATGCACATTATCCTCACGTTGGGCTTGCAGGTCGGTGATAGAATTGTTCTGAGGGGGCGCTGCTGCCTGATGATGGATATCCCTTAGTCGTTAAAATATCTGAATTTCGCGCGAATCTGTCAGCTTCAGTTTCGATAACTCGTTACGAAAAGCATAACTAAAAGGCGGGCTTACTGAAAATGGAGATAGCTATCCATCTTTGATTTTGTTATCTTTTGGTGTATCCTTATCAAAGTAACTTTTTGTTGAGAAACGTTGCACTACCTACCTACTTCAAGTAGTGAGATACCTGTTACTTTTTTCATGCTGTAAAACGTTGCTCAACAAAACGTTCTAGGTGTTGACCTATAGTAAGTAGGCGCGTGGGCCAGGGAAGCGGGCCGACTGCCTGTGATTGGCGAGCGGATAAGCTATCATGTTGCACGCACACATTCTCACTAGCGTTAGAGGCGCGAAAATTCAAAGACCTACCCGCTTTAGGAAGGGTACCCGTTTTAGGCTTCCCTCCCATATACTTAACGTTTTTAAAAAGGTAAATACCTTTGGGAGCGTAGGTTCGAATCCTACCGGCTGCGCCATGTATTGTTGTGAATAATAATTCAGTTTTATCCCAACACATTTATTTTATTTTAGTTTTATTACAAAGGTTATCATTCACACAAGTTGTCTCTGAGCCATAGCCAAAAGTGTCTTCTTCTTTTGTCTCTGGTCCATCCTGACGTTCCGTTCCTTCGTTGCGTTCCGTTCCTCATTGCTACAACCTGAATAAAGGTTAAAACTCGTTATTTAGCTACCTACCAAGGTTATAAAATAAACTGAAGCTCTCAAATAAGTATTATGTAAATGTTTCAGTTCATAAGTTCAGGATCCGCCAGCTCCAGCTACGGAAGTAGTAAGTTATGTTTTTTCATCATCATCCTCAACCTCAACAGCCTGTGTTAATGTAAAATAAAACATAAAAGAATGCTGGACAATTCACACAGCATTATCTAACCCCAAGCTAAGCAGAGCTTGTGTTATGGGTACTAATAACTGAAATACATAATACAATACACTACATAGATAGATATTTTTTATTATACATAGAAAACATCCAGAACGCCCTGAACAAATATCTGCAGATCATACAAATATTTGTCACGAGGCGGGAATCGAACCCTCTTTGCACCACCCCAACCTCCTGCGTCGCAGGCAGACCTTCGCCCACCGTGCCAGAGGTCGTCACATGTCTACTGCTAGACGCTCCCCCTGATAAGCGCCTTAGTGGCGTTTATCTCATGGGGGTGATGCATTTAATCCCCAAGCTGGGCATGCGGGTTGGGGATCGCAGTTTTAATGGTAGATGCACCGCAGCCGTGCTGCTGCCCGCCCCCCAGTGGAAAACCCTTAGTCGCCTCTCACTACACCTACGGGAAGAGTTGGGGTGGTGCAAATTCTAAGCCAGCACCACACATCATCATCATTAACCTATAATTAGTCCACTGCGCATTGTGCCTACTCTGGTTTTACATAATTTTTATCCTGCATTCTATTATGGGTTAGGGTACGTTTCGTCCGAGTCTATTACTCGTTCGGACGAGTTGTACCCTAATGCAAAAGCGAAGGGGACATTACGCCTGAATCTCTTCGATACTTTTCATGGGTCTCTATCATAAACATCCAGCTACAATATTTTAGGTAAGTAACTGCTACTAGTTTAATCGCTTTTGAAAAAATATTTTATTGAATTTCTGACAAATGTCCTGTCAGAAATTCAATAAAATATTTTTTCAAAAGCGATTAAACTAGTAGCAGTTACCTAAAATATTGTAGCTGGATGTTTATGATAGAGACCCATGAAAAGTATCGAAGAGATTCAGGTCTTGATAAAACATTCACAGGTTTCATGCATGGACAAAAACCGATTCTTCGCATGGGGATTGACGAAGACGACGATGACCCAGAACATAAAGAACGTAAGGAATTTCATAACAACAAGCCGTTACCGTTACGTAGTGTAGGACGCCCTCCGGCCAGGTGGGATGATCCTCCTCCAAAGATCACCTCTGGCTGGTGGTATTGTGTTGGAAGCAACACCTAGCAGTTTATATATAGATATCGAGTACGATATCGAGATGGTGTCGCCCATTTAATTTTACGCCATGTATAGGTATTCTTTTTCTATTCTAGTTTAGGCAAAAGCTTGTCTAGAAACCCAAACATTTTCGACTTGTCACATGATTGATGATTGATTGATTTTTTGGAAACTCATTCCTATAGAGCGGAAAAGTTAAGAGTTTAACCCCCGGTTTCTCGAACGCTTATTATTTTGACAAATTGTTGATAATTTGTCAGGCTGTACACGCACTGCTTATATTACTCGCGTGGTTTTTTTTGCAGAATTCTGTAACTTAATGGAAGTTCACTAGCGGAAAAATATGAATGTTTGGAGCACTATAAAGTTGTAGGTAGCTAAAATAGCAAGGAATTTTATTCGTCGTACGTGTAAGTTACGTTAAGCACGCAGGTTATATTCCGCGAGATTAAAATTCACGCAGTCAGATTCCGCAGTGCGTATATAACAACCCGTTGACTATCCATTCAATGTGACAAGCGTTCGAGAAACCGGGGGCAAGTCTCGCCTAGGTCTTAATAGACTTTTTCAAAGTAGGATAGGTACTTACCCCTTCTTTAAAGCTATCTAAAGTATCCTTGCTAGAGCGTATAATGAAAAGTAGCTGAAATGAAAGTTATTCCAGGTTCTTAAATATCTACTTAGCGCTTTGACGTGATTTTATAATAAAACTTTTTTAACTACACAGTACTAAAAGTACCGAACTGGGTATCGAATCTGCGCTATGCAATTAATGAACAAGTCATCAAGCTGGGTTTAAGAAACGCAGGAGCCAATATCAAGCAAATTGTTAGCGGTGAGTATTAAAAGTTTCAATACTTTGAACTAGGTGGCGTTACGAGTAAATTTGTATTAGACACTTGGGTTGAAAATTGAGAATGGTAAAGGAAACCGCCGTGTGGTGCTGGCGGCATAGAATTTGGGCCAACCCTACTCTTACCGCGAGTGTTGTAAGTGGCGAATAAGTGATGTTTACCGGGGGTGGGCAGCAGCGCCTCCTGCCGAACAATTCTGTCTCCAAACTGCGATCCCCAACCCGCTTGCCCAGCGTGGAGGTTATGGGCATTACCCCCATTAGATAAACGCCAATAAGGCGTTTATCAGGGAGAGGCCTGCGTCCAGCAGTGGAACAATGAAGGCTGTTAAGGTGAGGTGAGGCAACTAAATAAATCAATAAAAAACGCCACAAACTGATAAAATCTGTCAATGATAACGCGGTCTCTTTGGTTAAACGAGTATTATATTTACCCTAAACTGGGGGTTGGAGGGTTGCGGATTCTAACGCCGCGACCGCCACGGTAGCCACTGGTTTCAAATCCTGCTGATGATGAAGTCGTTTCCAGATGTGGCTGACGATGTGAGAGACATTGGTCTTCAGGGAAACGATGAACCTGACCCGCTTGAATATTGTAAGTAGTTTTATCATCATCATCATCAGACTATACTAGTCCACTGCTGGACATTGGCCTCCCCTAATGAGCGCCATAGCGCCCTGGCTTCAGCTTGACGCATCCAGCATCTGCCTGCAGTCTTTCGCAGATCGTCATCCCACCTGGCCGGAGGGCGTCCTACACTACGTTTTCCGAGTCGCGGGTAAAGTAGTTTTATAAACAACATAAATGATTTTGTTTTAAAAAACTATAAACCGACTTCAATTATATAAGTATAGTTTTTTCATGGATCCTATTATGTTCAGGAATATCAATAAAAACACATTGTTGTGATGTAGATGTGTATTGCAGCTAGGGAGCTCAATAACAGAAGTGAGGGTAGTTATACATAAACTAATATGTCAGCGAGATCAGCCTACCTACATAAATCCACTTTATATGAAACAACAAAGTAGAATAGATTGCATAGATGATAACATGACATACCTCCCCTCTAAGTAAGTATATAATTAAGTACATATTAAGACAGTGATTTAAGTATAATACAAAAACATAAAGTAAACGTAAATAAACTTCTATTAAAATAAGAACTACGTTTCAACTTCTTCTAGACACACAACATAACTTAAACTAGGTACAAATTGTCTCTTGAATGATGTGGCTTCTGATATGGAGTTTTGCAGTGTTCGCTTGTTTTAGTTTTCATTTTTCCAATTGCCTCGTGTGGGGTATATGGGATACCCAACATCTCTGACCATTGATCAGCATCCGGAATCTCAATAATTCTGTCATCGCTGTCCTCCAACTCCATACTAGTATCTTCCGTGATTTCTATTTGTGGTGTTTCATCCGCAGTTGGCATGTTATCTAATACCTCCCTTTCTTCAAGCCCGGACTCTACAGAGGGCTTTTTAATTAGTTGGTCGATATGGCGAGTAATTAAAGAACCATTTTCTGATTGAATTCTGTAACTTGATGGTCCCTTTTTGTCAACTACTTTACCTGGTAGCCATCTGGGGCCTGCAGTACTATAGTTTCTATACATTACATTTTGACCGTCATTAGTCTGTCTAGTTTTTCTCTGACTGTTGTTGTCAATCTGGTTTTCAGCTTTTTTATGTTATATATTATCAGGGTGAATGGTGTCCAATAATGTTCGAAGTCGTCTCTTCATCAGCAGTTCTGCTGGAGTTTTATTAGTTGAAGTACAGGGTGTACTACGAAGACCCAGTAACAAGTTCGGAATTCTGACTTCCCAAGCTAAATCATCCATTTTCCGCAGTTTATCCTTAATGGTTTGAACCATTCTTTCAGCTAACCCGTTAGTAGCAGGGTGATATGGTGCTGTGGTGATATGGCGTATATTATTGGCCCACAAAAATGTCTTCATCTCACTTGATACAAAGGAAGTGCCATTGTCGGACACTATCATTTCACATAGTCCATGAATTGAAAACACTGTTCTCAGCAGTCTTGTCACTGTGGCTGATGTAGTGTTGTTAACCATGAATAGCTCCGGCCATCGCGAAAAGGAATCTACCATAATCAAGAAGTATTTGTTATGAAAAGGTCCGGCAAAATCTATGTGAATTCTTGACCATGGTCTTGTAGGTGTTATCCACTCATGACTTGTCTTTGGAGGATTGTGTCTGTGCTCTAGGCATTTGGTGCATCCACTCACCATCGAGTCAATTTCTTCGTTAAGATGTGGCCACCACACGTAACTTCTGGCTATGGCTTTTGTTTGTACCATTCCTGTATGAGTTTTATGTAGCATTCTTAATACAGCTGGGCGTAATTTTGTTGGTACGACTACTCGACAGCCCAATAATAAACAATCTTCCTGTAATGACAACTCCAAGCGATTCAACCAGAATGGACGTAGCTCAGCATCAGTTAATTTGGCAGGCCAGCCACGTTGAACGTAACGTATGACTTGTGATAGTAATTTATCTCGTTTCGTCTCTGAAGAAACTTCTTCGACTGTGTGTGGAAAATCTTCCGGTGTCTCCGCCATTATAAGGACTTCGCCTATTGGTAGCTCGGGCTGGTCCGGTACTGGTTGCGGCCAGCGACTTAGACTGTCGGCGTTCCCAAGTTCTGCTCCTGGTTTATATTTTATAATATTTCGTAGCTGTGCGAGGTTAATGCGATGGCAATTCTTGTCAGTCTTGGGGATAACATGTTGGGCATCGGTTTCTTCGGATCAAAAAATCCAAGAAGTGGCTTGTGATCTGTCACAATAAGAAAATGTCTTCCCATCAGATAGTTCTGAAACTTTGTGATACCAAACATGATTGATGCTGCCTCTTTATCGAGCTGTGAATAGCGCCGCTCATGTGCATGAAGTGTCCTGGATGCCATTGCTATTGGGCGCTCTTCTCCGTCTCCCATATCATGGGCCAACACCGCTCCAACTCCGTATTCGGAACTGTCGCATGTAAGAGTGAGCGGTTTCGTTAGGTCATAGTGTACTAAGGTTAGATCAAATGTGATAAGCCGTTTCGCTGTGTCGAAAGCGTCCTGTTCACATTTCGTCCACTTCCATGTCTGAGCTGTCTCCAAAAGTCTATGAAGTGGTTCCAATAAAGTGGCCTTGTGTGGGACAAATCGCTCGTAAAAATTATAAAGGCCTAAAAAAGCTTGTAGTTCGTGTTTGTTTCTAGGCGCCGGCGTGTTGACTATGGATTCTACTTTACTTGGTGCTGGATGAATGCCCACAGAGTCAATGACAAAACCTAGGTACTCGACTTTCTTCCTGGCGAATTTGCATTTGTCTTTGTTTAGTCGAAGTCCAGCCTTCTCAATTCTGCCTAAAACTTCGTCCAGTCTCACCTGCATTTCCAGCATTGTACTTCCACATATGATGATGTCATCGATCAGCACAGCTACTCCTCGAATTCCCGCCAGTAATGAACTCATCAGACGCTGAAAAATTCCAGGACTAGCTTTTACTCCAAAAGCCAATCTATGTACTGTGTATGTACAAGCCCTTGCATGTGTTCAAGGTGAGTAGCTTCGCCGCATCTTCGTTAACGACTACCTGTGTGTAGGTTCGTTCCAAATCCAAAGTCGTAAAAAATCTTCCACCAGCGACGGTAGCGAAGACTTCATTCGCTGTAGGCATGGGATAGGTATCCGATTCGGTTGCTTCATTAACTGTACTTCGGTAGTCTCCGCATAGTCTGACGTCGCCCGATCGTTTTATGATCGGTATGACCGGCGTGGCCCATTCCGAGTAGGATGTCGGGCGTAGTACTCCTTCACTCTCTAGTCTATCGATTTCCTTCTCAACTCTCTCTTTGATGGCAAAAGGGACAGGTCTCGCTTTCAAGAATTTTGGCATAGCCCCTTCCTTCAGATGTATAGCTACCGGATGTCCACGGTATGTACCCAGTCCTTCTTTAAAAATTTCCTTATGTTTCGCCATGACATTATTCAAATCCTGGTCGTCAGCCTTCGAAATGAAATTGGTGTTCATAGAAATGTTCAGTGGAGCTAGCCAATCCCGACCCAGTAGGTTAGGGCCGTTACCCTTAGCGACGATAACGGTCAAGTTGCTGGTGTGTTGTCGGTGTCGTACGGAGAGATCGGCCTGTCCGAGGAGGCGGACCGGCGTCTCGGTCCACGTGTGCAGCGTGAGGCGCGCGGGGCGCAGCGCGTCGCGCGGCAGGCGCGATCGAACGGCGCGCCACGTGACCTCGTTGAGGATGGAGAAACTGGCCCCGGTGTCCACCTGCATGCGGACCGGCGTGCCCGCCAGGGACACCTCCACCTCGTACGGCGGTACGCGGCTGCTGTTCGGGGCTGGTTGAACGCAGTACACTCCGTTCAAACTGTCTTTTTGTTCGTCGGCGAAGTTAACGTTTCGATTTTCGTTCTTCTTTTTACTCATGCAAATCTTTTCTAAGTGACCCTTTTTCTTGCAATATCGACATACTGTGTTCACGAAGCGACATTCTCCCGCGTGCCGGTCGCCGCAACGATAGCACAATCGTATTGACGTCTTCGGTTGAACCGCGTTGATGTCCATGGGCTCGACGGCGAGCGAGGTCGACGGCGGCGGCGGCGGCGTGCTTGTTGATGCTAATGATGAGGCGGCTGCGGAAGCTTGAATCATGCGAACGTCATTCCCCGCACTTTCTGATGAAAACATAGCGTCTACTACGTCTTGATAACACAGATTGTCCCTCTTCAATAACTCATATTGTAACTTATTGTCGCGCATACCGCACACCAATCTGTCCCGCAGCATACGTTCTAAGTCCGCAAAGTTGCAGGAAGCACTCAGTCGTCTGAGATTAGCAACGTAATCTGCGGCGGACTCGTCCCGTGTTTGATTGCACTTGTAAAACTTGAACGACATGGAAATCTCGTTCGGTTTTGGGCAATAATGTCTCGTAAGAACAGTTTGTATTTCAGCAAAAGTCACATCACTAGCTTTCCTTGGCGTGATCAACGCCAGCAATGTCTCAAACACTCGTGCACCGCATAACGCGAGAAAATTTGCTCGTTTAGCACCATCTTCCAAGACGCCATTGGCCTCGAAACAAGAACAAACAACAAAAACTCAATCGATCGAGATAATTTTGCCAATTGTCCGTTTGTGGATTGAACTGTTCGAATTTCACTGCTTTAGAAGTCATTTTTATCACTTTTGCACCAAACGTCGCCACTATTATGTTCAGGAATATCAATAAAAACACATTGTTGTGATGTAGATGTGTATTGCATCTAGGGAGCTCAATAACAGAAGTGAGGGTAGTTATACATAAACTAATATGTCAGCGAGATCAGCCTACCTTCATAAATCCACTTTATATGAAACAACAAAGTAGAATAGATTGCATAGATGATAACATGACAGATCCCATAGTCAGAACTGGATAAAAAATATGATAAAAAGAAAACTATAAAAATTGAAGTCGGTTTATAGTTTCTTATAACAAAATTAATTATTTGTTTTTGTTCTTGTGTCTAACCTATGTATACGGCCTTTTCCATCCACACACACGCGCCTTCAAGATTATCCAATAAATATGGGACACCCTGTATAAATCTTGTATCTCACATAGGTATGCTAGATTCCTATATCTACATAGTTTAGTTTTATGTAGGTAATCGGATTATGTCACAAGCTCAACAAAGTTTAATTGCTTAGTGTCTTATCAAACTCTACACTGCTCTAGTAGTTTAATAAGTAGAGCTATACCTAGTTAGGTGAAGCCAAACTAATTTCTCTCACTTAGCAGTGTGTCTACCATGAGTTTTGACAGTCTATACTCGCTAGCGACTGTGGTTAAAAAATGTATGGGAACATCTAAAGCGCCTCTAGCGGATAGTTGGGTACTAAAATGCGCTGTGGATAACTATATGCGTATTTACGTAACTACTGTAGTAACGTCAGGCGATTTAACTGTGACAACTCATGGTAGACACACTGCATTGCCAAGGACCACCCTGTTTGAATATTGACCAGCCGCCTTCTATTTATTTTTAAGATGCTTGGTACCATCAATCAACCCATGATGTATCCTTCTTGCAAGTAGAGCAATGTAGACTAAAGCTCGTGAGCTCTTTAATTTATCACTTTAAAATGTATCGAAAGATAAAAGTTAGTTTCCCGCTGTGTGGTAGCGGTATTGCTTTGCAGTGATAAATGGCTTCCAACAACGAGTGGAGGTAGTCCGAGATGTTTGTCATCTGAGGTCGTTAAGGCGGTACCCCGACTCAAACCAGCCCCGCCAACTATTTTCCATCTATCTTATTACAACGTTGAACAATAGAATTATCAAAAAAAATATCGGCTGAAATCGCACTTGGTTGCCATCAAACTCTATTTTCACATCTCCACAAACTATACAGAAAAACTATTACAGAGGTATTAAAAAAAGTATTAAAAAAGCTTATGGAAGGTATCATAAACTGGCCTATCATTTTTTAAGATTCCTTTCTATAAATAGGCGGCGGCGCTAGTGTGCCTCGGGGTACCGTCTCAATATAAAATTAATCGAAATATTATAAGTTAAAGCCCATTTTTGAATGCTCAATTTTATGCTGTGCTGCAGCGGTGCTTTCCAGGTGCGCGACATGCATTAAATACAAATGATTTCAATTCCTTGGTATTTCTTAACAGCGGAAAAAAAAGGTTTAAGAACTTTAGCCGTAGCAGATGAACACAGAAGTAAGTAACCTTTTTATAAAATTTTACGAAATTTAGCAAAGGTAATTTATCGATCTCCTTGGACGATAGATCTGGCTTGGAACTCGGAGAAATAGCTGAGTGGAGCAATACCCTTTGGCGTAGATTAGCCATTGGCCACATAATCCTACGCCAAAATTGATATATTCCCTTTTCTTAGTGAGACCGCACCTGGTTTTTTCCAAGGAAAATGAGATTAGGAATCAGTGTATTGTGTGTTTTTGTGCTGTGTTTTTACATAGTTCGTGCAATATAATTGCATAATAAATGATAATAAAAAAATTAATTATTTGATAGGTCCTCACAAGCCAGAGATAACGGGGGATCCCCTATGGATGGTGGACCTCAAGTCATACGTGAGAGACCTGGTTGCGACCAAGGGGCGGAACGATCTGGAAAATTTCGTCAGACCTGTTATTGTCTGTAAGTTGAACTCGTGGTCGTTTTGTTAGACCTGTTTTGTGCGACTGTTATATATATAAAAATTCACAGCAAAACTTTATAATCCTGTATTCTATTATATTCTATTTATAATGTATAACGAAAGCAAATCCAAAATGATTGTTGCGCCTTGACAGGCTTTTTACGAGTATGCATTGTGTATCTACCCACTAAGACCTACACCTAAAAACACTGTATGCATAAAATCTCATATATGTATATCTCAGTGATATATATACCTGCCAATTTTTGACGCGCGAATTTGCGTTGTGTGAAGGGTTAAATGCCGTTGGTTGCTTTCCCGCAGATTGGCTCCGACAACCTGATAAACTTAAACCAGAGGGACCCTTTATGAACACGGACCTCTCCCATTTGCAAATATGCATATCGGAGAGGTCCGTGTTCGCTTCACACGTCACATCAACTGCTTTTACCAGTCCACTGCTGGACTACGTATAACTTCATTGCTACTACCGAACTATGAAATGTGCAAATAATATATGTATGTATCGACCTAGCCGTAGAACAGAGTCCGATGTGATCATAGAGCAAAAATCAGTTATATAGCTAGACGGGATAAGGAGAACAAACACTACAGACGTACATTTTTAGAATTTTTGTATCTTATTTAGTTTCTGAAATATGAAATCGAATAACGTTCTATCTGACATTAGCTCCGCAAAAAAACGCATGATGTGACCAAGGGACGCCGCGCGGGCCGCAAGTGCGCGGCCCGTTCGTCCGTTCGGCCGTTGTTTGTTGGAAGGAGGGCGTATTTGTCTCTGGAGCTTAGTTTTTTTTAGATTTGATGAAAAAACAATATAGTAAGGTTTTTTCATGAACAAATCATATGTTTAGAAATGTCATGAGCGCATAAAAGGTTGGAAATGCTTAGAAAAGATGCAGGGGAGTCTGAATTTAGTTCATCATTTTCTAATGTTTCTGTTGTTTATATGAAGAAAAGTGTAAATGCTGGTAAGTTGACCATTTTTCGGTTGTACTATTTCGTAATACACGCTTTATTTAGTTTTGTAATTAATAAACATTAAAATTACCTATAATATTGCTTTATTTTCTCTGTAAACGGTTGCGGGCGATCGATGTTTATTTAAGACACTTTTTGACGGAAAACTAGAGAGAAACGCGTTTTAGTACGAAAATACGATTGGCGTAGTGCAAACTCACAGTATAACAGTTATTTCAGTAATAATAATACATGAATAAATAAAGTCTTATGAAATTTTAGGACCATTTTATGCGAAAAACATTGAACTTTTAAGGATTTCATGTGAATATCGGACGTTTTTCTCTGGTAAATGTCATACAATTTGTTGGTTCGATGTTGAGGTAGGACGTTGTAACTGGAATAAGGTAATCGTTTAGGACGTTGTTCGTTTTAAATTATCGATAAATAATGAGGGTTTTTCTTTAAAATTTGTCTAATCATTTGCTATCTACTTACATTGTTTTGCACTACTCATAAATATAAAAAGTATTTTATATATACCGGTTTTTTTCACTTTCAGATGTACATATTGATGAAAACTACATGTCATAATAAACGTCACCTTTGCCTCCTGATTCAGACGAAATCAGCCAAAAACTACATAATATATAGGAAAAAATACTGTATGAAGATGGTAGGACTAAGGAAATTACCTGCAACAGCTCAATACCAAATTATCAAGTCTAATCTGTCGGCTGTGCAGGTTTACAGCAATTAACCTAGTATATTTTCTTTGGAAATGCCTTCTAGTTATAGATTTATACAGCTACTAAAGCAATTAATTAAACTCTTTGGTTAAATTAGTGGCTTCTGAAATTTTATCCAGGTTAAGAGCTCATTTACACGGACTGCAAGTTGCGGACTGCAAGACAACTGCACCCGTCGATTGCATTTAACTGCAGTGAACGACTGCCGTCGACAGTCGGTAACTTGCAGTCCGTGTTTTTGAGACGTGCAGTCCGTGTATAAGAGCCCTAATGTTGAGCAAGGTTCCAAAGAGTTTCATCATTGGTCGGACAATAATTGTGCTGGCCAAAAGCTTAGTTGCAAAAAAGTTCAATATACGTATAACACACCGGTTTTTACAGAAGGGACACGTCCAAAATTAGGGGGGCCAGTGTCAGGTCTGTCATCGAGAGAGCTTCTCAAACCAAAACTATATTATACCCCTCATAAGTGGCGTTTGTTACTAAGATGGGCCAAGAATGAAGAATAGCCCATGTTGTTCACAGTGTAACCCAGATTAACGTGTTCGACTTGAAAGGTATTGTTGTATAAGGTTATTGTTATGTTTTGGGTATTTTTTTGTATAGTAAAAATATCTATCCATGTAATGTACCTATTGTATTAAGTAAAATAGTCATCTAGTACCCATAACACAAGCTCTGCTCAGCTTGGGCTAGATGGTTCCATGTGGAATGTCTAGCATTATTATTATTAGGTTTCGAGGGAAAGGTTTGTATGAGAGACATTTATAACTATGGCAAGTTGCGAAAGATACAAGGACAAGAAGATTACTTGGAGTAACATTTGAGAAGTTGATTCAGAGTATTTGGTATTAGCCCAAATAAATTGTTTTTTGAATATGATCAAACCCAACCTGACTATGATATTTTGGTGATTCGCAGTACACCAGGAACTCGGTATAAACTGAAGGTAAAGCTGCAATATGGTGAACCTATTATTGGTTTTTGCTGCTGAATATAAATATGTTATGGATATGTGCCGCTCAGAGACTGGTATAGCGCTTTAAGTTCAGTTTATACCGAGTTCCTGGTGAACGGCGAATCACTAAAATATAATAGCTTCTGAGCTTCTGATGCTTCAGAAGATCGAATGATAAACTAAACATTACAGGTAACTAGCTACCATATTATAATATACCAATCAATTTCAATCAATTTTGTGTATTTTATCAATGTTTCTCTGAAATAAGCAAAAAAATAAATAAACATGATCAATAGCTATTTTAAATTTTAATTATTATACCACCGAGACAGTTTAAGTACAGTTTAAATGTTAAAAATGATTCTTATTAGTAAAATTGTAAAGATTGTGTTTTAATGGAATATAAAATTTTATATCAAATATGGTTTTGATGTAAAATAAACAATTAAAAATTATGTAACTGTTAGTTTATTAATTAAACGAATGCGTAGTTTAAATTTTCTTAGTTGCGCGTCTCCTGCATTGTCCTAAAAGGGGCATAATGATAAATTCTAATAAGCTTATTTTAAGTGACTTTTTGCTATTCAAAGTGATGCCATTTAATAGTTTTTATACCTAATTTGAGATGTTTTAACTTATTAAACAGTTTTAAATAATAACCTTAATTTAAATGGAGGGTACTTATAATATCACTAACATTATTTTAGGGTAAAAAAGCATATAGGACTCTAACGGGACATGTAATTTCAACAGAAAACGTCCCATGTTAACAAAGAACGTCAATTAACTAAGACGTTTCCGTAAAACAACGTTTAATGTTCACAACGGACTCCACTACTTCCGCCATAAAACGTCCTATATTAACATGAAACGCACTATCTCCAGAAATAAAAGGATAATAAATATATACCGAAAAGCGTATATCTAAGCCGGGGCATCGTAACAACATACCAAAAATTCTCAATGAAAAGTCTCACCGTTTAAAAGTTACACAAGTCAACAACTTCTCTGACGTCTACTGAAAACTATCAACTCTACAGAACGGACTTTGTTCTACGGATGAGTCGGTATGTTTTTTTTTCAGCGGTAGAAAAAACTAATGGCATTAAAATCAAGGACATTGATGGTAAGACTTCTGTAATCTGACTCAATGGCATAGACTAGACATGGTGCATAAAAATGCAGGTTCAGTTCTCTACATTGTTTATTTAATTACTTATTTATTAAAACATTACAGGACTTAGCCACCGTTACACCTGTCATATAATAAAAACAAAAAGAAAAGAACAACACTTTCACAATACAAATTATTGAGTAGAAAAATATTGTGATGAGGTGGTGTTTGAAAAGGTCCTAGCTTAGTTGCGGAGGGGAGTTATGGGACCCCATGTAATATATGTATGGATGTATGTAGTCGATTTTTAAAAATATATTGTAAAAAATATAACAAAAGTAAAAGTAAAAGTAGGTTAGGTGCCTATAATATGCTTTGCTGATATTTCTTCCTCGTTGTGCTTATCTTTTATTTCGATCTTAAAAGAAACTGGAATATTTTAATACTGCCACAATTCGTTAAGGCGCATATCTGAGCCAATCTGACAGCGATATCTATTTTATCATATTTTTACGTTTATCATAGGAATTTTTAAAAATCCTACGTTCAGTTTGTGGTATCTATTATAAGCTATTTTTTAATACCTTTGTAATAATTTTATCTCATATAGTTTAGGAGGAGATGCGAAAATAGAGTTTGGTGGCCAAAAAGCGCAACTTTGTATCTCTACCTAATCTTTACAAAATGAAACTATTACAGCGACATTAATAAATAGCTTATAATAGATACCACAAACTGAACGTAGGATTTTTAAAAATTCATGCTTTTAACGTAATAATAAGATAAAATAGTTGGGGGCGCCACTTTCGCTGGTGTATGGGCCTTAAGTTAAGTTTTTGTACCATTACAATCCACACTATTTCTTTCTTTAGACCTACCAACGTTACTTACAATGAAGTATTATAGTCAAATTGGTTGCCTCCATAAAACTTTATCCTAGGCACGTAGGCACCCTATAAGCAGTACCTATTAATTCACTAAAAGCGAGTATAGACTAAAGCTTTTATTAGTAACAGAACGTCGAGCATTCGTTGTTTTTATTGTCACTCAATCATACTTCGAAAAGGACGATCTAGGTCGAAGTTAGGAAGGAAAATTTATTCCAGGTAGAAGGAAATGTTACAGGTGCTTGTGGGCATTACGTCAAACATAGCGTCGATCATTAGCAAGAATGTTACATCACATGGAAATGCTTTAAGGCCCATACAGCAGCGAAAGTGGCGCCCCCAATTAGTTTACATTATTATTACGTTAAACGCAGGTATTTTTAAAAATCCTACGTTCAGTTTGTGGTATCTATTATAAGTTATTTATTAATGTCTCTGTAATAGTTTCATTTTGTAAAGCTTAGGAAGAGATACGAAGTTGCGCTTTTTGGCCACCAAACTCTAATTTCGCATCTCCTCCTAAACTATATGAGATAAAATTATGAAAGAGGTATTAAAAGATAGCTTATAATAGATACCACAAACTGAACGTAGGATTTTAAAAAAATCCTATGATAAACGTAAAAATATGATAAAATAGGTATCGCTGTCAGATTGGCTCGGGTATGCGCCTTAAGAAACTGAGCATTTGTCTCTATATCATTTTGTAATGCTCTACCAAATGTTTTAGTCAATATTCGCCTTTAGATACTTACTGTAACAGCCTTAATAATTTACATTTTGTATAAATTCATGTATATTTTTGCAGTTAACCCGTACGGTGAGTCAGTTGTACCTACTTTAATAGCCAAAAGTGACCTTGATAAATTACCTAATACCTAAGTCGACCTTAACTGAACATTGCCTTCTGCCCGTGACTTTCTCGTTTTACCTGGATTAAACGTTACAGAACATTATTTATTACAATTAGCCAGCAAAGTCCCACTATTGGGCAAAGGCATCCACTTCAAGCCTCCACGTTATATTACGCACAGTAACGCCAGTCAGTTCTACACTAGCGTAAAAGGCCCACCTTAACGCTAACGTAGAACAAGAAAAATAATACTTTGCAGGTAGAGTTTGTAGATATTTTTATGAAAAATCTAGGTTCTGCTCTCTGCTTTGCACGCATTGTTTCTATGGAAATGTTTCAAAGTTATTCCTATAGGATGGGAACTGATTTATGGGATGGAGTAGTATGTGTTTTTCTAGGTAGGAACGTTCTTCTCTGTCCATGCAAAATTTATAACACATTTATTTTTCAGGTGAAATTTACATCAATTACGATTACGTACAAAAACCTAAAAAATCTTACCCAAGTAAGTAGAGAATTATCAAAATTAAAAATTATACCTATCTATTGTTTCTGTGAAAATAAATAATTTTCACAGAAACAATAGATAGGTACACACAAATATATACTCATAAAATTTAGATAGACATCGGAACAGTGTACAGTGGTATTTTTGATATCTGTCACTTTAACAATTTAGGTCAAAATAAACCATACGATATAGCTTAGCTCGCAGGCAGAAAATGCCATCGACATTAAACCAATCGTGTGTGACCTTTTTAAAAATGTGTGCCACTTTATTTTCTCGATTTACTGCTCCAACTGTCCGTATGACAATTTACAATTTACGTATCAGTACTACAAGCTATATAGGTACTCTGCCCATTAAAACCAGTTTCGCAATTCTGAGAACTATATTGGATACCTGGGTTCTTCTGCAGAATACCGGGAAGCCGCTGGATATGGGCAGCATAAGGGTTGTATTAGAGGCGAATTGCTATATTTCAACCCAAAAATGGACTTGTTACCCCTACCCTGGTTTCGATTCTCTGCGTATTGACTTCCGTCGGTATCGACTTCTCTAGGTTTCGACTATGAATTTACTTAGAATACAGTTAGTAAAATAAGTGTTTTCGTTTTAAAATAATCAACATTACAATTTTATATTTACTATTACCAATTACCTTTTAACAAAACTAAATTATTTTTACAGCAAAAAGCAAAAGTCCCAAAACACAACCTCGGGCCTTCAGAAGACGACATGTGGACACGACGACGACGTATGATTATGACCAATAACTTCACGACAGTCAAATAAATTCTACTAAATAAAATGTATGATATATTTTACTTTAACCTGCCTTACCACCATGTCTACCATTTGGAGAAATCGAACACACTCTAGAGAAAAGCTATGTGTTGCCGGCTCAGAATTTTCACCACCCCAACTATTCCTGCGGGTGGTTCATGAGGCGACTTGGTAAGGGGTTGCCGTGTAAAGCCAATAAATACACTGTCAGTTGAAAAAGTGCGTTTTGAGTAAACGCGCAAATAAAATTTATTTGGTTCTTTCATATCTTAACAAAAGTATAGTGTTTGATATCATAATCAAGGAAATTGCAATTATCTATCCTGTCGTCTGTCTACCAGACAATCCGATATTATAAAAAATAAATGTAATTTCGTCAAAAAAGTGTTTTACCACGATACAGTCCTCTGACAATCAATGGTGCTATTGTTATGGCAAAACACTGTAAGTGATGATAATACAGTGTTTTGCCATTTCAAATTAGAGATTTATCGAATTCCAAGTGGGGCGATTGTTTGAGATATTTCTTGAATATAATAGGAAGAACTCGACTTTTAGTAATTCGGTACAATTGAGCTTTTCTCCCAATTTCTCCAGAATACAATTATTTAAGTAGGTACTAATTGAAATTCACTCAGGGGCATAAATGCATGATCAAAATTAGGATCCAACATAAACTCCTCATAGAGTTTTTCATCGTATGGTTATCGTGACTATTTGCGAAGGGCCCATAGTAGAAGTAAATCAAGCTGGCACGTGGGATATTTATAAATAAAATTCGTTTATTTCAGGCAAAAAACCCATATCACATTAAAAACACACAGTCTCAAAGAACAATAAGAATTAAAATAAACAAAAATATAAATAACACGGTGTAAAAAGCTGCCGCACGTCAATTTCTGTTTCCTTCCACATAAAGGGAGATCAAGTGTGTATAAATAGGGTTTTTGTAAACCTGGTCAGAGACAGCCTCGGTAACCTCATGAGTGCCATGTTTATGTTTGTATTTGCAGGTACTACCTACTTACTGGTCATAAATATGACTAAAAACTTACTATTTTTTTATTACTAGAATCATTTATGTTATGTGAGCGAGACCACGGGTTGAACTACTATCCGTTTTCCCTTAAATTTTACACGCAAAATTCAAAAGTTTTCTTTGAAGTACAAGTACAAACGGGCTCTTTCCTGAAAAGCCTTAATTCGAGCCTAATTACCCGAACGAGTAGCCGGAAGGGAATACGCAATGTGTTTCATGTAAAAAGAAACTTAAGTAAGGCCTCCTTGTTATAATTTTACTGGTAAAATAGAAGAATGTTTTAAGTAAAATATTAAAATAGCACCCGAAATATCGAATCAACCAGGTGTTTATTCCTCAACCTTAAGTTAATAATGGTGCGCACTAGTTCGTTGGGCAAAAACAAGCAATTCTCCTTACAAAGTAAATGAAGTGACTCAAGACATGTTATTTTATTTTAAACTCTTGTTAGACGGCAGAAATCAGAAGAAAACCAACATGTTAAGTGGAATAATATTAAAGAAATTCATATAAAAAGGACTGATCCTAATGTTATTCTTTACAAGTATGACTTGGAATCAGTGTGATGAATCGAAACTAGTATTGTGTTACCTTAACTTAAGCAATATAATAGAATACAATCGAAAGTACTGCATTAGATAGTTGAGTAACATTTGTTGTCGCAGAAAAGAATAGAAAGGGGCACATTCGATATTAGTCTTACATATTTTGTCACAGAACAAAATCGAAACTGGCACATTGGATAAATATGTAACCAGCAGGAACCGAGTAAAGTATGGAATGTTTTAATATCACTTAAAATATGAAAATTGTGAAAAACTATAATACACGGTACAAAAATATTTAATTTTTTACTAAAAATACACTTCTTATATTATTGAATATTCGAATTATTTTTTTGTCAAAAATCTTAATCTAAACTTAGATTTGCTCCCCTGTAATGTACGGGTTTTGCAGTTTCGATAGATTACGTGGGGGCCGTCGAAATACGAAGTCGTTACGTTGGTTACCTAAATTCTATTCCATCGTCGTAGCGCATTCATCTCGTAGCAGTGCTACACGTCCGTAGCACCGTAGCCCCGTAGACCCATTCTGTCGTGCTACGGAAACTGTGGACAACCCGTGACGTCATGAATGTGTATTCATTTCGCTGTAGACTGGCGTGCATGTTCATTGTTCGAACATTTTTTATTACGCAGTTATGTAGTAAGAAGTAGGTTATTTATAAAAAATATATATAAATAAAGTAAAGAAAAACCGGTGTTCGTATATTTCCTATTAACTCCAGAGTTGTGCAACGTACATTATATAATGACGTAGTCATTTATTACCCAGATTCTATCTCCAATCGTATTTAGCTCGTTGTTCGTAGCATGTCGTAGCAGTGCTACGTAGCACCGTAGCACCGTAGCACTCGTAGACCCATTCTGTCGTGCTACGGAAGCCGTGGATAACCCGTGACGTCATGAATATGAAATTATTTAGATTTATAATCGCGTGAAACATCAGCTTTTCTTTGGAAATATGTATTAATATTGACCTTATATTCCTACTACATCCTCTTCCTCGCCAAAATTAGCGTCTAAGTGATGCTTCCATTGTACTTTTGTGTTTCATGTTATTTTTTTTATATATTGTATGTAATTCCTGATTTCAAAAAGTAGAATCCGGGAAATGAGTCTAAAAAAATCTTGTCAGACCTAACTATCAACAACCGTACCATAGTGGCGGAAGACAGAAAAATAGGGAGGTCATTGTCTAGCAGTAGAACGTAAGCACTAGTAATAATAAAATTTTAGCGACTATCGTCCTGATAGTTTTTTGGTTAACAGCGTGATAGCGAACAGCTTCGATCTTCATTTCAAGAGACTCGCTAGGAAGTTAAATCAAGGGCCACATTCAAAAGGCGGTACTCCTGGACTCGGCACGCATCGTCAAGAAGTTCTTTTCTGTGCAGCGCTAGTCACTGGCTGCTTGAGCCTAGCTTAGTGGCCAGTGATTCGTCGTTTTGATAAGAATCAGAATCAGAATCAATCGTTTATTTTCAGAATACAATAATAAGGTACATGTCCAGATCTTAACACTATGTAATGTCGAATACATTGGTATTCGACCCAAAAGCGGGTGTGCAAATATTTAATCTATCAGTAAGTAGGTATATAGGGTGGGGCAAATTTATGACTCCTTAAGGGTAGCTTCCGTTTCTTTTGCAAATGAACATGGGTAGGGACATAAGCCTTCAAAATTAGCCTACCAACTTTAAAAAAGTAGTTAGATACGAATTTAAATTAAGAAACATTGAATGATTGTTGTTTTCACTTACTCGCTTTTTCATAGAAAATGTATGGGAATTGTTTTTTTGATTAATGCCAAAACTTACGATTTGATTTGGTATGTTACTTTGAGAAATGTGTTCCTGGTTGGAAATAGGGTCGATTAAAACCAACTTGTTTGAAAAAAAGTACGGAAGAACCGTACTTTTTCTCAAAAAACTAAAACTGGCAATGTTTTTTAAAGATTAAACAGAAGGTTTCTAAGAACAGAACCTTCTAACTACAAAAGAAACGGTAGCTACCCTTAAGGGGCCAAAATTTGCCCCACCCTGTATAGTATATAGATACAATACAATTATAATTAATAATTTCAATTATGCGTTGGCACTATAATAATAATATGAAAGCAACCAAATATCTAACTTTTTCCTTAACAAAATTCTATTCAAATTCTTTAATTCTTCTCTCTTTTTTCTTCTGGTAGCTTGTTATAAATAATTATATACAAGTTAAAAACATTTTTCATGTAGATATCCTTACAACTCTGAGGTTTGTAGAGCAAGTTCTGAAACTTGGCCCTTTTTGCTGGAATCATAACATCCCCGATATAATTTTTTACTGTGTAATAGTTTAAAATATTTATTTTCTATACCTAAAAATGATTTTTATAACACGAAGGATAAATTAAAATATAATAATAACAATTCAGGCCTGTTAAATTGCTCGCAAGTGTACCATAGCGTGTCGCAGTGACAATTCAATATTGTAGTCAAAGCCTTCACGTTAACTTGATATGACCACGTTAGCTATTTTATACCATAGGTATAACTATCTTTATACCTAAACTCGTGCCTGCAGTCCATATTAATGTATGGTACCAACATGGCAACGTTCTAACAAACTTGCAAGTAACAGTTTAAAGGCAATTTCGAATATAAAACACATATTTTACAAGCTTATCTATACAAACTGGGTCAGCTACAAAAAAAAACTGTATACGGAGTTTGAACTGCCATAGACTGTTATACTGTTTAGTACAAAGCTAGCGTTAATCTTTTTTATACTAGCTGCGCCTCGCGGCTTCGCCCGCCTATCCCACGGGAACTGATTTACGGGATAAAAAGTAGCCTATGTGTTATTCCAGGCCTATATTTCTTTCGAACATGGATTCTAACACTCATAAAAATATGATGTTCCATTAATAAAAATGAATCCCTATTTCCCCGTCACGACTTCATGCGGCTGGACCGAATTTAATAATTCGTTATTTTTGTCGTTTCTTTTTATCTTATGAAAAAAAAGGTCAGGAAGTTAGAAAAAAACCACACAGCCGAAGACGTTGTGTTGCTGTGCCTGTGTGCGTAACTGTCCTTATTATTAAGCGTGTCTAAGTTTATATTATAGAGTCTAGATAAACCTAATTAAGGATTTAAGACCCTACTTTCCATAAAATGTATCATTCATAAATCAATAAACGTATCTATCTATCTATCTGTGTGAATGGTCAGAAATATTTATTTATTTATTTATCTATCTATCTACGTGGGGTGCCATTGTGGTTAGTCTACAACAAAACTGACATGTCAGAGTTTAACCGTTTGGGAGATATATGGGAACATTGGTTTTACATTATATAAACAAAAACCCTTCAAACTAAGCGGATTAGACCATCATCGTTCTGGGGCAGAATAAAAGTTTGAATGGATGTTTGTTGCTACAGAAAACACTGGTAAAACCTATTACGGGTTATATTTTGCTGTCCCTCCCCTGAAATCCTACTTCCTACTCCTACTCATATATTAAAGAGTCAGAGTCAGAGTCAAATCGTTTATTTCTTTAGACTTACAAAATAAGTACTTATACAAGTCAAATTTTTACTACATAAAGAGCTTGATAAATAGTTATTACTATCAAATAAGAAATAAGGTGCAATTGACTCTAATTCACTTCAATTTTTTGTCCACTAGCGGAAGAAGTGAAAAAGAAACCACTAGCAAGTTTATCGCTTATCAACTAATACAATCTTAGGATAACTAAGTCTAACTGGTCTTACATACTATTGTCTGTGTGGAACTGGGCCACATCTGGCTAAGCATTAACATCATTGACGTAGTGTGTTTGGATGTATAGATGTTTTCTTTCACGCTATAACTATTACACGGATTAGGCTGAAATGCATGATTTGCATATAAGGACATAGATTGGTTGTATGCCTGGAAAAAAAAATGATTTTATCCCGTAAAAAAATGAACTTAAGGCGCATACCCGAGCCAGCGCCCTGCACGCACACGTAAGGTTCGGACCGCGGGAAATCGCACGCGCCGTTCCATCCCGCGCTCCGAACCGTACGTGTAGATGCGCCAGGCTGACAGTCCGATCTGGCAGTTCGATGCGCGCTCTGATCTCACAGTTCTGTGCGCGCATCTCGTGTGAACGCAAACTACAGAACTGCCGGTTTGGAACGTCGTCAAAGCTATAACGGATTGCATTCAATTGATGATATAATACGAGTCGGAAGCGTAAATAATCTACAGGTAGCTCAACTGATCTATATAAATATCAGTAAGAAACGTAAACAATCTAAAGATAGCTCAACTAATCATAACTGTTTATTATTGTTTTAAGATAAAGCCTTATTTATTTCTAGGGATGAAAAGTATTACGTTCATCCCGCTTATCAGGCAACTTCAAACCTGCTTTCTAAATATGAGTTCTCATGGATTCCATTGTCAGAACTGAATCAAATTGAAATAAAAAAAGAATCATCAAAATCGGGTCACCCAATTAAAAAATTTGAGGTAACAAAAATAAAAAAATCAGTCGAATTAAGAACCTCCTCCTTTTTTAAAGTCGGTTAGAAATAAAGAATTTGACCACATTTGCCTTTTTTTCAGTTGATTGTACTAACTACAGATCGCTAACGCGATGATCGAGGATCCATTCTGCTTGAGACTGAGGCAAAACTTTTAAAACTTTTAACGTTCCACGCGCCAGTCTAAACTGCAGTCAAAACTCTTGAAAATCTATTTACATTCACAGTTCGGATCGTTTGGAAAAATGTGAAAGATTTGCCCGCGTTCCAAACCGTGGAAACATTTTTACTCGTAATTAGCACGACAGTTCGATCCGCAGTCCAAACTGTACATCCGCGGTTTGGACTGCAGTCCCAGATGCGCGGTTCGAACCTTACGTGTGAAGGCCGCTAATATGACAGCACCATCTATTTTATCATATTCCTATGTTTAACATAGGATTTTTAAAATTACATCGTACAGTTTGTGGTAGGTATCTATTAAAAACTATTATTTAATACCCCTGTAATAGTTTTATCTTATATAGTCTAAGAAGAGATGCGAAAATAGAGTTTGGTGGCCAAAGTACTTCTTATCTCTGCCTAAGCTTTACAAAATGAAACTTACAATAGTTGTGTATTTTTAATTAATAAATAATTTATAATAGATACCACAAACTATACGATGGCTTTTTAAAAACTTCCTGAGTTTAACGTAATAATAAAATAAAATAGGGCTGGCGTTGTGGCGTCAATTCAACTAGACGCTCAGATTATTTTATATTTATTGCTAAAATATCTCCTACTGAATTCTCAGCCCCGGTCACGTTACAGGCAACATGCCAAGTATTGTAAAGGCGAAATTTAATTAAAAATGTACGATTTCCTTTCCTATTCAGAGCATGATTGCTATTAATTATGAATATAAGGAATTCAAGGAGCTACGTGATTTGAAAAGGTTGGTTTTCAGCTGTTGGCTTAGTGGGATGTTAGTTTTTTCTGAAAATTGTGGGTTCACCAGGTATTAGCTCACTAAGGCCCGTATTATGAAAGCTTGTTCAGTCATCGATATATGCTTGAGCAACGCTTTTCTATGGCATAAACGTTACTCAAGCATAACTCTATGGCTGAGCAAGCTTTCATAATACGGACCTTACCCCCTCAACAGCCTATTTGATCCACTGATGGACGCAGGCCTGGGGGCCTAATTCCACTATTTTTTAAACAAAATGCTATAATGGTGCCTTACGATTAAGATAGTGATTTAGTCGTAAATTTATTTGGTATTCCAATACCATAAGATTACAATCTCTATGACTTATAATATCGTGTCAATAATGTGGTGGGGTATATAATCATAATCGTAATAGTCATAGATATGGCATAAACAAAAAAAGATCGTGTTCGTAGAATACGAAAAGGTGTCAATGGCGGTGATTGTAACGCGATTATGAAGCGATAATAGTGTCCTAGTGAGGCGATTGTGTTAGTGGAATCAGGCCCCTGTACGGACTTTTATCTCATGTGGGTAGTGGCCATAATCCCCACGCTGGGCACGCTGGTTGGGGATCGCAGTTCGATGGCAGCAGTTTTCTTTTATTATTAACCGCTGCTGCCTGCCCCCGATTAATGATAGATAAAGATAAAATTAATTTATTTTACCCAAAGACAACAGAAGATATGTGTTATGTATGGTACATACAATACTAAAATAATTAAAACTAATAAGTACTTAAATCTAACAATTCACTAAACATTGGGTAAAAAGGGACCATATCTCAGCATTTTGCAGTATTAGGCATTTTCCCAATATTGCGCTGATTTTCAGTTAGGGCCCATATGGAGTGATGGCAATACACAAAAGCTACAACTACCCATAGACAAAACATAATAAAATTAATTTATTACCTAAACAAAAAACATCACAAAGAAAAATACACACAAACTCAGCGGTTGATATCCCTTAGTCGCCTCTTACGACACCCGCGGGGAGAATTGGGGTGGTGCAAATTCTAAGCCAGCACCATACAGGTACAAGCTATAGCTACTACTACCCTCCTACTTTCAATGAAGCCCTAACTATATTTTAATTGGTAGGCTTGTGTGTTGGTTATTAAAAACATATTAATCAAATTAATAAAACCCTACCTTAAATTGAAACCGAACTCATCGAATTCAATCTTTTCCCACTTGAATTCGTTATTAATTGGACAACCAATTTAATTGTAATAATACAATTAAACGGTCATTTATCTTTGTTAACGGGTGGCACAAGTGGAAGCTACAGTGCAACCAACTTAGCTGGGTCCAAATTCCACTAAATTAATCAACTCACCATAAAACTGGTATCGTCTGGGAAATATACTTTACTGATAAGATCTCTATGTTCTTAAATAAGGTATATTGTTACTTGAAGTAGTAGGTACCTATCTATTATTAACAGCGCGAAAAAGAGGTTAAAGTAGAGACTGATGGTTTTTTTTTTTGTTTGAGTAACACCTTTAAATATTTTTATGGGCTAGTATCACATAATATGATAGATGATAGATTACATAGATTAGATAGATACCATTAATTTGCATCTGCAACACATAATACGAAAAAGCACAATAAATGGTAGTTACAAAGAACATAAAACTTGAGAAATAAAGGAGGAACAATGCATGACAACAATTAATCAATGTATAATTTTTTTTAACATTCAGTAAAGTACGGATACAGTATGTTTGTGCTGCAGCCTGACAAAAAGGCAATAAATACTCAGCTCAAAGCTTTGCTCGAAGAGGAAACACTGATTTTCAGTATCACTCTTAATGAAAGAATGCCTCACGCCACAGATATCTGTGTACCACTTAAGTGGCTGCTAAAGTGGGTCGTTAATTATAAACGACATTTTGGCAAATGTATCCTGAAATAGCCTTGATCTATGGAGATGGGATTTTACTTCTTATTTTATTTTACGTTGACGAGGTGAAAGGAAAAAAAATTTATAAAAAAATTTACAAAATTTAAATTATATTTATATATATGTAGTTAGCTTAAATGTTTCAATTGTAAATAATAAAAAATAAATAATGCTGGACAATTCACACAGCATTACCTAGCCCCAAGCTAAGCAAAGATTGTGTGGGTACTAGATAACTGATACATGTACATAATACACTACATAGATATTTTTTTTTATACATAGAAAACATCCAGAACGCCCTGAACGAATATCTGCAGATCGTACAAATATTTGTCGGCGGGATTCAAACCCCCATCCTCCTGGCTCGCAGGCGGATCTCTGCCAGCTGTGCCATAGAGGTCGTCAAATACTAGTTCTAATTTATTTCTATTATTTGAATTTAATTTATTTTATTGTTACACTTATTATTATCGTCACACTAATATTATAAATGCGTCATTTAGCATCAGGTGAAATTTTGGTCATACTATTGACTAAATAAACATAAACAGATGTTTTTTTTTATGATAACATTTTATAAACCTTACCTTATGTTGCATGCCTTGTTTATTATAATGCAAACTCTACAAATTAACAAAAAACATAACATTACAAGCATTTATTTAGGAACATAATTTAGGTATAAAATAGATAATAATTGTTTTTGGAGTACGGCGGATTCACTGTATTAAAATTAAAATTATGAAAACTATAGGATTTGGAGCAGGATGGAACTACCTGAATATACATATATCAAAAATTAAAGTACCTACCTAGTATAATTTTCTGTCATAAAGTCTTTGAACGTTGGTTTATGAATCCAGTAAGCCTAAACAATCCAAATTACAAATGAACTCCTGAATAATTCAGCAATTCCCAACAACGGGCTCAAATAATAACAGGAAGGATAATATGATTATCTATTACCATTAATTACACGCAAAACTGGTAGACCGTTATGTAGTACGTAAATTATCTAAATCACAAATGCAAAAGTTTGTGTGAATACCGCGTATCGCAGCGGCAGCGTTTTGAAAACTACGTCGAGTCTTCTCGTCATCCATACCGCGATGCTTGAAAACCAAAGTTTTCAATTAGTGCGTCCTACCCGTCATGACCTACGGAGCTGAGACGTAGACACTCACGATAGGACTGGTCCACCAGTTCAAAGTCGCTAAGCGAGCTATGGACAGAGCTATGCTCGGAGTCTCTCTGAAGGATAGGATTCGTAACGAAATAGCTCAAAGAATTAGCAAGCTGAAGTGGCAGGGGGCCGGCTATATTATCTTGCGAAGAACCGACAACCGCGCTGGGGTAAACGAGTTTTTAAGTGTAATTTCGCGACTCGGCCAACATATTCTAGGACGCCCTTTGGCCAGGTGGGATGACTATCAGCGTAGGTGATGCAGCTTGATGATAATTCAGATAATAATTAATATAAATTGGTGTATACATTTTAGATTCTAAACGGCTTAAATAGGTAACTACGGTAAAGGTTAGCGTATTTTCGCCGTTTATGGGACTCCACTGATGTTGTTATATTTTTAATTTGAGTTAGGTAGTTGGCCGTGTTGTGACGGATAAGATAAATAAATTAATATTAATGTGGAACAGTTAACACAGCATTTTCTAGCCACACAGAAGCTACGTAGAACTTGTGTTATGGGTACTAGATAACTGATATACATAATACAGTACACTAGTTATATTATAGATACTTTTTACGAACCATAGAAAACAGTCTGAACACCCTGAATAAATATCTGCAGATCGTACAATCATTTGTCCCGAGGAGGGATTCGAACCCGCAAGCTCCTGCGTCGCAGGTGGACTTTTGACTTTTGACTTTGAGCGCTACAGAGGTCGTCAAAAGTCATAAAGATTTGCACTAACGAACCCAACACTTCTCGTGTGGGGAAGAGGTGACTAAAGGACATCCACCGGAGACGGTCTACCAACAAGCCTACCACTGAACTGATGCCTGCATGCCCAGCGTGGGGATTATGGGCATCACCCTCCCTAATAGTGTACAGTTTACACCTTAATAAAAAGGGTACGAAACCTTAATAAAAAGTAAGTAGTAATAGTAGATTGTACACCGAGTTGAGAAAGTAGCCAATAGGCTATATGCATCGTTTTTTTTTATTGTTTTAATCGATTCTTTAGGTCATTATTTAACCGAGGAATGATAAGACGCTCACTGAATTTCGCATTAACAAGGTAAAAAAAACAAATCAAAACTACAATCATTTTCGGGTGATAAAAACGCTGCCATATTGGCGCCATGTTCATGTGACGTCGACGTACACACTTGATTAAAACCTTTGGTGACGACCTCGGTAGTGATCATCTCAGGAAAGAGGTTTTCCGAAAAAACTGAAAATAATCGACAATACGAAATGTCAAGTTGGCAGAATAGTGTCAAATCAAGGTGCAGCAAGCAGAATAAAAAAAGAAGAAATGTGTACAATGATGTCACGTCCGCTCTAGTCAATGGCGTAGCGTTTTAAATTTTGCGATTGAGATTTAAAATATAAATTTTTCAATGGTTAAATTCTACAATAAAAACATCTCAAAATGCAAAAATAAATATGTAGATATGTTTCTATATCAATAGAGAATACGTATATATTTTTTTAGCCATTTTGAAATCACATGCATATACCCTATTCTTATAGTGTGTGTCATTGGGGGCCCGAAGCGCAGCCGAGGGCCTTAAAACACACGAGGTAGGAATCGCACTTTCTCCTGAGTGACACATAGTACTTTATACTACACCTTCGAAGAAAATCTACGATTAAAATCTTCAAAATCACAAAGTAAATTCAAATTGTAAGCTCCAATGTAGCAATACCTAAATACGCGCACGTACGATTTCCACATAGTTGTTTTTTTGAATTATTGTGCCGAATACGAAAGAGGCCGATATTCGGCGAGTCTCGAGTACGTAGTAAACTTTTTTACGTCTGGCCTATTATGAAAATAAGCATAACTACTGGCTTATATCAAGGAAAATTAAAAAGAAATACCACGTTAGATGCATTTCCATACATTTTTCTTTCTCGTGTGAGAAATGAAATTATATAAAGTTTTTTCTCGAGCATTTTGGTACGTCGGCAAAGACGGATTTTCTATCTTATGTTTGGAAAATTAATAAGTAATTTTCTGAGAAGGTTTAGTACCTATAAGACTTTATTTAAATCTACAGCCTATTTCATTACATATGTACCTACATAAATAAACAAGTTGCATTGTTTTTGTTCGTGTTACATGTCATAACAAGAATCAAGAACATTATAAGGAGTTGTATTATGTATCTTGCTTGTCCCAAAGTCACAAAGTGCTTTTTGCTTCTTGAGACGAACTTCTTACTTCATAGGTACACTCGACGTCAGAAGCAAGTTGGGGCGTCACACATCATTAGTCTCGTCACAGTTGCCACACTTCTAACTTTGTGCTCATAGATATAGTAAAGTCTGTGGATACGTCTGTACCTATATACGCATCTACAACAAAACTCCTAGTGAGTTGCACGAATTATGTTTTTAAATGGCGGACATGTGAGCAGCCTTGTGTAGCTGTCCACAAAAGTCCGCCATCTTTATTTTATTTTATTTTATGCCATACCAGCCTTTCCACCGACGAAAGGTTAAAATAAATACAAACAAATTGTGAAAAACTTGCCAAATAATATATGATTATCTGACATGTTTTTCTCCAACTCGAAAAATAATACTTGAATTAGTTTTACTGAGGTACTTATAAACCGACTTAACTTATATTATGGTTTTTTCATGAATGCCATTGTCAGAACTGGCTTAATTAAAAAATGAGACCAAGCGGGAATCACCAGCTTTCAAATAAAAACAATCATCAAAACGACGACGTAAACGGGACGATGAATGATGATTTGTAATTCAAGGCAGGTACTTAACTTAACTTTTTTCACAAAATCTTTTGTTGTGGTCCTGGCCCATCATGACCTAAAAGGCCGTGAATAATAATATAATGCAGCCTCAGACGAAGTAAAAAATCTACTTCGTCTGAGAATGCAGCTTAAGGACACAAAACGTTTTATTTTTAACACATATAAGATCTACGCAGTAGCGAGTACATCATCTTTTTTATTGAGAATTTAACGCTACGCTAAAAATATTTTGCATCACTGTCAGTATCATAAGCTATTTTACTATGTATAAACATCGATCAAAAATTTCGCCCCCCATAGATACACAATGCGCGCCCTGAAACCGTCTGTATCAAAAGATTTCCTTTTTGGCATTTAAGGAAAGCATTTGAATTAGTGTCATTTCAGCGCTTGGAAAGAAAGCATATGCCTAGCAATATTACAAAAATCACACGTCCAAGACACAAAAAGACGGGGTTTCCTATATTCAGTAAGGTTTGTATGCATTTTTTACCACTTTAATGTACAATTATTGCCCTTACTTGAAGAAGTCGGCGTTGAAAATTGCTTGTTGATTTGCTTAGGTTACGATTTTAACTTTGTTCTAAATTCATGAATAGAGAGGCAATTTTTCAAATATTTATTTTAATTTTAAGTATTTTTCCGTTTATTTATTTTTTAATCTAAAAAGCCTAGCTTTCATTTTACGAGTATAGTACTGATTCAAACATTTATAAAAAACATTAGATTATTATGATTTTGATGCACTATATTTGTTATGTATTGACTACATGACTACATGTGTATGTATACAGAAACATTACATACCTAACTGTTTGATGTCAGAAATAAAAGATTTTTATTTATTTTATTAGTGAGTAGAAGGAACCAAATGAATTTATATAATGATAAGTACAAGGTAACGGTATGATTTACAGATTGGTCCCTACCAAAGAGAATACAATAACTTCGTAAGGTCCCTACTTACAAAATAAAATAAATACGAGAAAAAACTTGTCACGCTCTGCGCAAAATGTCTGCGTCAAAACAAGACGTAGACAATTTTGAGTGTAATTTTCGTAAGGTTCTAGGTATCTACGGGGGAGGCCGCGAATTTTTTTATCGATGGTGTGTATAAACGATAAACCAACTCACGTTCCGTTGCCTAACATTTACGTTCTTATAAATAGGTTGTAAGTAGATAATAACATTTTGGCGTGTTTAAAAAAAACTATAAACCGACTTCAAAAACGTCGTGTGCGTTCGCACATAGGACTGCAACTACATAGCCACACAATGGTTTGGTTGAATTTACAAAGAAATGTAAATTCAACCAAACCATAGGCTGGTGTCCATGGAAATCAAATATACAAAATTTTTAAACTTTAATGTGTTGAAATGTACGTTTTGTTTGAACTAGCCTATTACAATCATTCTAAGGAGGAATTTCGGGTAGGTTTATAACAAAAAAGTTAGTAAGCAGATAAAAATATATAAATTTTCTTAAAACTAAGAAATAAAATTAAATATTGTTATTAAATATATAAACTAAGAGAGTATTAAAAAAAATCTAACATTAATTATCACGTTTTTTCAATCACATGATCACATGAGATCAAACAATCTTATAAATAATCAGTCACGTTTCTAGATACTAACGATGGAGTCATACCTAAATTACTAGTAAAATAGGCTTATCTAATCCCTCCCATATTCATTGGTTATAAGCTATATGTATTTACTTCGAGCATTGCAATTTGAGCAAAGCTGGCTGAAGTTATTTTGATTGAAATAAAACAAATTATTTAAAAAAATCACAATAACAATATTATCAATGTATGAAAGTTTATAAAATCAGTATCAGCTGGTTTCAGTCTTATGAAGTATCAGTATCAGTATTATGATGTATTTGTGAATAAATATTTACTTATTTTTCCCGACCTTTCAACAGGTTTACACACTGTCACGGTCAGTGTGTCATACCGTGAACACGACAATGTGTAAGCCGTGTTATACAATACATTATCAAATGTTAATAAGCCTGCAAATTTGCTTTTCGTGGGTTTCACTGACCTTTCGTCTACTTTTTGTCCACGAAAAACATGGAAATCAAAACCACGAAAATCAAAAAAAAGTTGAAAATCCTAATTTCTTAATTTGCTGGTTTATGTTTCATTGATGTCTGCAGTAGAAATTAGGAACACAAAAAGCATATATTATTAAAACAATAGGATTAGTATGAACGAATTTATAGTCTACATGGTAATCAGAACTTGCGGTATACCAAGCCACGGAAAGTGATTACTTAACGTAATTTCGAAGCGACGCGGAGACATGGACACGTGCTGTTCTCACCACTGATGGATCGCGACTGACAGTTTGTCTCTGTCTAACAACTATTCACGTAGTTACTAAAGTACAGTTTTTATGAATGAATTAGTGCGCGCCATGGCTATCAGAGCAACGCGAGAACGTCGGACGCGAAGTTATCTAGTTGTATCTTATTATCTAAAGCTATTTTTTGCGCAGTAATAGTGTCAGTTAAGCTAGTAACTATCTGGTTTATTGTGTGAACCTGTGTGAAATAGTGCTATTATTTATAGGAAATGAGATAAAAAATTATAAACACTAGAACATGAGGTCCGGACGCACCACAAAAATCAGTATTTCCAAGGCTTTTATTTATTTTTACTTATGTAGAATAGGAAAATTAAAAAACTAAAATAGGCACCCCCTATTACTTTTGGCTAATCTACTACCTGAAAAAGATTCATAGGGCTACGGATACTTTTTATGTGTTTTTTCGAGTCGGACACGTATTTTGAGAATCTCTGAGAATTACCCAGGCATTACCATTGATTTTTTTAAATCAATGGGCATTACCTAAATCGTCTTTCTATACGAAACAAGACTGATGTAATAAACATAGTAAAATCATAAAAATAATATTTTCGTGCAAAAAATAAGGTAGAGCAAAAGTTAATTAATTAGATTCGGTAATATATTACCTGGCCGTGTCGAAATCACGGCCTCCCTACGTTATTACCTATTTATTTTACTAGTACACCGATAAATAATTCAAGACGAATAAATGCCTGATAAATAAAATGAAACAGAGAATGTCTTTCTAATACAAATTTAATCAAAGCATCAAACTGGTGGGAAGATAAAGGTTTATAATTAATGATATAAATGACATCCACAGTATCTTGGTTTTCTCTTAGAAATAATTTGGAAACTTTTATATAAACAAAGTACAATGGACAAGCCAAAATAAAAACCTTTGTGAAATACCTATCAATGCTTCTTTGAGTGACGTCATAAATTACTACGGAACCCGACAGCTCGAGTCTTCAGAGCGTTTGATAAATGAACGGGGAACCCCAATAGAAGTAGAAAATGATTTATAATGAAGAGGTATTTTTAGAAGGTTTTCAACTAGACCGAACGGTCCATGGAGACTTCGCTGAGTTATGTATTTTACTCTACGAAGAAGTAATTTTTACCCAATATTTTATTATTATGTATTTGTAATTTTGAGGATGTCTATATATACGATTCCAAAAATCATATATCATAATTTGTATGGATGTGAGGATGGATGGATGTTTGTTACTTCTTCACGCCAAAACTACTGGACGGATCTGGCTGAAATTTTGCATACAGGTAATTCTAATCCCGGAATCAAACATAGGCTGTTGTATGCCTATGTTTGATTTTTAACGCTTCCATAGGAACAACGCATGCGAAGCCGCAGGATGCAGCTAGTTATTTATAAATTGTAACTTTTGAAGCTTCTAGCTAAGAAAAATAATGGACGATTTTAAAAATAATTTAGCAATTGTAGTTAGAGAGAATGATCCCGAAGTGGTCTTAGTTAGAAAATGTTATTCTCAATGGATTAGTATTATTCTCGCAAAACTTAAAAACAGCGTTATATTAGGGGTCCGAAGTCAATTTTAGTGTCTTTTACAATTTCAACATGAATAAGTATTTGAATCAAATAAAATTTAGTGTTTTTTTTACTATTTCACCATGAATATTTGATTCAAATAAAATAAAATTCTCTCACTTTTACAACGATAGTTTTTTTTAAGTAAGCGACATGGCAACTCACCTCATCCTTACCTCATTACTGCTGCCTACCCACAGAGCTACTTACCAGTTCATTATAGCGAGAGTGCATAACATAAACATCTGCAGATGGCATGAAAGCATTACTTAGGTAACCTTTTAGCGTAATATCCGAGGAAATGTTTATTATGCTATTTAAATTCGGGAGGAAAGCTCTTGCAACTGTAATACTGAATAAGATGCGGGCGTTTTTGTGTCAGCCTGTTAGAACATTTTACGGATATCGTTTAGTTTAGGATATTTACACCACAGATTTAAATCCTTAGGCCGTATACAGAAAGAAAGCTGAAAACTTATAAGCGCTTACCGGCGCTTGACAGCGCTGTTCCGTTCTACACGAAGGAAGCTGGTTGTCGCAGTTGTTTATTAATTTTAGATGGCAGCGCCCAGCGCTGACCAACGCGTGTTGAAGCTTGTCGGAACTTGTCGGCACCTTTCAGTGCTTATCGGCGCGCGTTCATATATTTTCCTGCATGAGTTACCAGCGCTGTCAAGCGCCGGTAAGCGCTTATAAGTTTCCAGCTTTCTTTCTGTATAAGGCCTTAGATTCCTTTACGTAGTGAGACCGCGACGTGTTGGCTGCCAAGTGAAGTGAGTGAGCTCTCTCATTTGAAAACAGTGAATTGTGTTTTAGTCACAATAAATGGCAATCATAACCGTTAGGTTTATTGACAAAAACATTACATTTTATCCGATCATAATGTGCGAGCGTTGGCATTTTGTTAACACACGCATTCAAAGACAATGCCAGTTTTTGGGTTTAATGGCGTATCTAACGATTTAGTTATTTGATTGACACCCACAGTTGTAGCTGTCGGAATGTTGACACTGTTCAATAGACCACAATTACCTCAACAGCCTGAATCGGTCCATTGCTGGACGCATGCCTCCCCCTGATAAACGCCTTATTGGCGTTTAACTCATGGGGGATAATGCCCATAATCGCCAGGCTGGGCAAGCGGGGTTTGGAGCGCAGTTCGGTGGTAGAATTGTTCTGAAGGGGGTGCTGCTGCCCACCCCAGGTGGATATCCCTTAGTCGCCTCTTACGACACCCGAGGGAAGAGTTGGTGGTGAAAATTCTAAGCAATCACAACACAACCACAATTATTAGTCTAAGCGTGTTTTTATATTCTCTCTGTGATTGTAGTGTACCTATTCGATGACCATATAAAGACTATTAGTTACCTACCTATAGTTTATGGCTCTGAAAGTTTCGGGTTTCGGGCACTTCCTGTTCCGGCCATGTTGCCTTGCGCTCTACATCGGAATCATGTAATGTTCTGTGTCATCAACAAGTAAATAAAAGTGTTTATTCAGTTATGTTTTACAACCACTAAAAAAATTACACTAGTATCTTTAGATAAAGAGCATCGAATGCACAATTTTTGTGCAATGTTTTGTTTAAGTTTGTGTCATTGTGAAATCTACATCCATTTATACGAAGCATCCGAATAATAATATTACAAAGTTTGTGCCATTGTGAAATTTACAATCTTCATCCATATATTTTCTCTAATAATAATATTACAAAACTAGTGCTATTACGAAATTTCTGTGCGAAGACAACGCTAAAATATTTACTTTAAGGATGGTTTATTTCTAACATAATATCTGGCGAAGCGCAGTTCATCAGCATTGCCATACAGCGAGGCAATGCAGCCAGCGTCTTGGGTACGCGACGACTGGTATTTTTATGGCTCAGTTGAGCTACCTAGAGCCCTGAGCTAACTGCAGATTGTTTGCAACAGTCTGCAGATAGCTCAATTATATCAATTATAAATGCTTGTTTTAATTTATTTGTATCATATTTTTTTACTTAATAAAGTGTTTATTTATAAAATCATAGTCATACACAATAAATCCACAAAAAAAATTGTCATTAAATAACCCGCCCCTGAGCATTCCCGGTGCAAAGATGCCCATAATGCTTGCAGTATTACCTCGCTGAGTAGCAATGACAATCCTTTGCACCAAGAACGACCCGGATTTTCTTTTTTTACTATAGAAACTTTCGTAGTTTGACGAATTCATTATGAATGTAAGCGGGTTAACTACGAACCTTGTTTGTGTTGGAAGAACACCAACGTTTCATCCCTTAACGAGGGACATCTTCAGGGCGAATGCGGCCGAAGTTATTTTCTTTTTCAATAAAGGTAGTTCAACCACAGGAGAAAAAATCTCTGTATTTAGTTTCATAGACTAGCTATATCGACACTAGAGGCAGCCGTGCCTAACGCTAATGGACCGGACACTCGATAACTTTGTTGTGGAAGCATTTGCCTAAGATCCCACCCTTTTAACAGATTATATGGTGTAGTTTTCTAGGTCGATATCTAAAACATTATACGATGAAAAGGTTTAAGGGTCAAATCTTTAGACTTACAAAATAAGTACTTAGACAAGTCAAATTTTTACTATATAAACAGCTTGATAAATAGTTATTAATATCAAACAAGAAATAAGGTGCAATTGACTCTAATTCACTTCAATTTTTTGTCCACTAGCGGAAGAAGTGAAAAATAAACCACTTGCAAGTTTATCGCTTATCAACTAATACAATCTTAGGATAACTAAGTCTAACTGGTCTTACATACTATTGTCCGTGTGAAACTGGGTGACATCCGGCCAAGCATTAACATCAATGACGTAGTTATCTACGGAGAAATAGGCTTTCTTGATAAGATTTCGTTTTATGTACAGTTTAAATTTACGAAGCTCAAGTGGACAAAAAATTGAAGTGAATCAGAGTCAAATGCACCTTATTTCTTGATTGATAGTAATAACTCAAGCTGTTTATATAGTAAAAATTTGACTTGTCTAAGTACCTACTTATTTTGTAAGTCTAAAGAAATAAACGATTTGACTTTGACTCAGTTGCTTCAGATGGAAGCCTATTATAGAATCTTACGCAATTGCCCACAAATGATTTCCCTACCTTTCGTTAGATTACGATTATGGTATTATGGTATGAACATCTACTAGAATCCAACAAATATTTTTGCAAACTAAGTGATTACCGACTGGTCATTAGGTATGCAAAACGGAATAAGGGAAGACCTCCCACTGGATAGACCTAAAGATTTAAAGAGATTTAGATACGCCCTTGCGCCCAAAAACTGTGGTATTATCTTTGAGAGCATGCGTTTACAAAATGCAGCACATTAGAGTAGATATTTTTTTGTTTTTAGCTGCCTTGTAACTGTTATCAGTTGAATTTTTTGAACTTCATCAAAAAACATCTTGGATTCTGAATCCGATAATCTATTTGACGATACACTGTTTCTAGGTCACCACAAAATATTACGTCATCTGACGTCATTTGTCAAGTTTTTTTTCAACAAAAAAAATCCCTAAATCTACAAAATACCTAAAAAGGAAAACATTTTACCCAAAAACGCCTGGACTCACTGATGACGAGTCATTCCAGAAGTTCAACAGATTTCCTTAAACTTTTGCAATTTGCTTACAGCCGTAACTGTATTACAGTTGGAGTTTTGTTTTTTACAGTTTGAGCTCCGAACGCCGGAACAACTGAAGTTTCCTTCGAAATGGCGCGGTGGGGTTGTAAACCAACTAGCTAGGTACTTTTACATGGGTTTAGCTATACTCGTAGTAATACAACTATTTAAGGAGTGGGGCTTTGACTAAACTCCTTGGAAAGATAGGGAGTTTCGCCTTATACATATATTATGAAAGTTTGAACGATATTAATTTTAATATCTTCGTACGTGTATTGTACGGTAGGCGTGATCTAGTTTTTTTATACAGTTGTAAAGACTCAACCTCTACCTCAACAGCCTGTATTGGTTCACTGCTGGACGCAGGCCTCCCCCTGATAAATACCTTGTTGGCGTTTATAAAACCCCACGCTGGGTATGTAAGTTGGGTGGGGATCGCAGTTCGGTGGAAGAGTTTTTCTGCAGGGGGCGCTGCTGCCCGCTCCCGGTGGATATCCCTTAGTAGCCTCGTACGACACCCACGGGAAGAGATGGGGTGGTGCAAAATCTAAGCCAGCATCAGACAACTAAAGAAAGACGAAGGTAAAGACTCGGAAATCCATAAAATAAAGGTGTTTTGTAGCTTATAACAATCCTATGGTATAAATTAAGTTTGAAAATGTAAGGATTAAATTTTTAAAAAATCGAGGAACTTCGTCACAATCTCTCGTCACAAACCGATTACCTACTCTATTTTTGGTGTTGATCGATAGAACACTATAGCTATATACACTCGTAGGCACATACCTGGTATTTACCTAGCAAAAATGGACAAAAACTATAAGAGATACCTATGACAGGTACGAACAAATCAATAGTCGAAAGCGAAATTGCGGTATTCCTGGTTTGTTGAAAATTAATTTTATGTTTACTTTCACAAGTTATGTGGCCTAGAATTTGCACCTCTTAAACTCTTCCCGCGGGTGTCGTAAGAGACGACTAAGGGATATCCTGGGATATCCTCCGGGGTGGACATCAGCGCCCTCTGCAGAACAATTCTACCACTAAACTGCGATCCGTAGATAACTACGTCAATGATGTTAATGCTTGGCCGGATGTCGCCCAGTTCCATACAGACAATAGTATGTAAGACCAGTTAGACTTAGTTATCCTAAGATTGTATTAGTTGATAAGCGATAAACTTGCTAGTGGTTTCTTTTTCACTTCTTCCGCTAGTGGACAAAAAATTGAAGTGAATTAGAGTCAATTGCACCTTATTTCTTGTTTGACAGTAATAACTATTTATCAAGATTAAAGATTAAAGATTAAAGATGTTTATTTGCCAGAATATATGTTACAATGTAGGTCTTAAAACTATATTATGTCCAGTTATATTCTACCTAACATAGGCATGCAAATATTATTTTCTTATTTACACAATACTAAAATACAATTTCTATTTCTATTACAAAATTAATTAATAAAATGAATAACATATTAAAAAAAAAAAAAAAAAAAATTTAATGAATATATTCGAAGTCTTCTAAGTCCCTGTAGTTAAAATATTGATTCATAGAATAAAAACATTTTTTATGAAGCCATTTTTTTAATTGTATATCGAATAAGTTTCTAGACAGGGTCTTTAGATCCTCTGGTAGATTATTGAATATTTTTATTGTCATATAGTAGGAATGTTTCTGTGTCATTGTTAGTTTATATTTTGGTGTGTGTAATCTGTTGTTTGAAATTTCTCTTAGTCTTCTAGATCGCAAGTCAACATTTTTTTTGAAAAGTTCTGGATGCTGTTTAACTAGCTCTGCCGCTTGTTTAATGTAGAGGCATGGCAGAGGAAGAATTCTGTATTTTTTGAAGAGTGGTTTACAGGGGTCTAAAAAATGTGCTCCGCATAACGAACGTATGCAATTTTTTTGGGCCCTGAATGCCCTATCCGAATCTACACTGTTGCCCCACAAAAGTAGACCATATTGTAGAGCCGATCCTATATGACCATGATACGCACTGAGTGCAGTTTCTACAGACGCAATCTCGCGTAATCTTTTCAAAACGTATGCATACCTATTTAATTTTGAACAAACTGTATCAATATGTGTACGCCAGTTAATATTACTGTCTAAATGTATTCCTAGGAATTTAAATGAAGTTACTTCTTCCATCTTAGAGTTATTAAATTGAATGTCAAGTTTAAGAGGTCTACGTCGATTAGATTGAAATTGCATTATCTTAGTTTTTGTCAAATTTACTTGAAGATCATTATTAGTTAGCCAATTCACTATGTCAAAAATTCCTTCATGAATGTCATTTTCTAAATTTACCATGTCTTTACCTTCAATTATCAATGTTGTGTCATCAGCAAATAGAACGGCTTGGTGGTTTGTTGCATCAGGCAGATCATTGATGTAGAGAAGGAATAGCTTAGGACCTAGGATACTCCCTTGAGGTACGCCATAATTGTTACGCTTAAACTCACAAGCTGTTTATATAGTAAAAATTTGACTTGTCTAAGTACTATAAGTCTAAAGAAATAAACGATTTGACTCTGACTCTGATCCCCAACCCAGCGAGTGGATAATGGGCATTTACCCACCATAAGATACGAGCCAATAAGACGCTTATCAGGGAGAGACCTACGTCCAGCAGTGGACCGATACAGGCTGTTGAGGATTTCGTCCCATTCTGATCGCGCGTGGACTATTCTTACCTATTAGTATGAACGGTCCAAATATAACCTTAGCTTGGGTCTAGATAATGCTGTGAATTGTCCAACATTATTATAATATTAGCAATAAGTATGTACCTTAGTCCCTAAAATTTAATTTAAGAAACTACCTACTAACAAAATATGGATTTTGTAATCTGAAATAAACGAATTATTATTATTATTATTTGTTTATTTATCATTTATATTACCTTCCGGCGAGATTCGCGCGTGAAAGAGGCAAAGAGTTCAATTAATCCAAAATCAGATACGTAAACGGGCGCTAAGGCACGTACTGCTCTTGTTACAAAGTTTGTTCAAAAGTGCTACAGCCTCCGCAGTGCTTGTTAGCGTGATTTACGAAGTTTGTACGTTTTGTGGCGGAGCTGGTAAATAGTTTGGACATAGCAAAATAGTGGGATTTTCTGACTATTATCTCTTTCAGATTTAAGGTATTCTAATATTGGATTTAAAAATAAGATTTAAGGTGCATACACGAGTGAACCACGAGCCACCATTTATTTTATTTTATTATAACGTTAAGGCGCACACCCGATCCAATATGAAAGTGGCGCCGGCACATATTTTATCTTATTATTACGTTAAGGTGCATACCCGAGCCAATATAACAGCGCCACCTATTTTATCATATTATTACGCTTAACATAGGATACCACAAACTGTACGATGGATTTTTAAAATTTCCTGTGTTAAGGCGCATACAGGAGCCAATATGACAGTAATACCTTTTATATCATATTTTTACCTTAACATAGTAAATTTTAAAAATCCACCGTACTGTTTGTGGTATCTATTATAAGCAATTTTTAATACCTCTGAAATAGCTTTATCTTATATAGTTTAGGAAGAGATGCGAAAATAGAGTTTGGTGGCCAAAAAGCGCAACTTCGTAGGTAGGTATAGCCTAAGCTTTACAAAATGAAACTATTACAGAGGCATTACATTATAACACATTTTTTCATGTTGTTTCACCCTTCGGGTACGTTACCTTAAGTATTAGTCATATAAACATAAAAATCTTCAAGCTTATTTTTTTCTATTGACATGCCTCGTCAAGTCAAGGAAAAGTGAGATAAAACATTACCTTGCAACTGTTTCAAGTTAACAGATTATTATGAGTAAGCGAGATAGAGTTTAGGATAAACGCCCTAACTCCGGGCCGTAGCTTAAACAAGCGGCCAGACACTCGTTACCAATATTAATTACAATAATGACCCGGATAATGGATGACCCGGTATTATGACCCGGTCTGCAGTGCGGGGTAGTAAATTATATTCCGCGGTCCAACAATGGACCTTGTTGTTGGAATTAATTAAGGCGAAATTGCTTTGAATGGTGAGAGAATATTCCATTTATTTTATTAGGAGCAGTTATAAACTGGAATATTTTGGAATATTAATTTAAATTATCATTTCTATAGTCGTTAATTTTCAGTCTAGAGTTTTCATTAGGTTTTCTGTCTAGGTTATAAGGTGTTTGAGTTGTTGACGAGAAATAAAATCAGTATAGGAAGAAAAAATAGATAAACGAAAAGTAGAATTTATAGGTCTTGTATATTATAGTTTATATATGAATAACTACGAGTAGCTTTTACCCACCGCTTCCGCTCAATTTTTTTTTAGTAAAGCATCCACCCGAGAAGGGGGACCCTTCTAAATGCTAAACTGCTGTCTTGAAATCTGGAATAATTCATGATGAAAGTACATTTCATAAACTATAAAGGACATTTTAGCGGTTACGACAAATTTATTAGTATACCTTTAGCAGTAATTGTAGTTGAACTTGGATCTTGGATAATTTAGTACCACATACAAAATCCTTAGAATAAATGAATAAATCCTTTAAAGTTACTAAGGGGGACTCACTTGGCCGGTTTTATTTGTTTTATATGCCCTTATTCTTAGTTACCATCAGGATGATGGGTCACCTATCTATTTTCACGTCAAAATTACCTGAAGTTCTTTCCAAAAGTTGGTTCCCATTTGTTTCTATTAGCTTACCACAATAAAAGATTTGCTTCCTCTAATAAAGAAGTTATTAAGGCTCATACACCAGCGAAAGTGGCGCCCCCAACTATTATATCTTATTATTACGTTGAACGCAGGAATTTTTAAAAATCCTACGTTTAGTTTGTGGTATCTATTATAAGCTATTTATTAATGCCTCTGTAATAGTTTCATTTTGTAAAGCTTAGGAAGAGATACGAAGTTGCGCTTTTTGGCCACTAAACTCTATTTTTGCATCTCCTCCTAAACTATATGAGATAAAATTATAAAAGAGCCCACAAACTGAACGTAGGATTTTTAAAAATTCCTATGATAAACGTAAAAATATGATAAAATAGGAATTGCTGTCAGATTGGCTCGGGTATGCGCCTTAAGATAGGTGACCCATCATCCGGACGGTAACATCTTGTATTCCAGAGGGCGTTGCCAAATGTACCTTGCCCACTAAGTATAGGTTTAGGTCTTCTCGCCGCCACTGCCCACTGCTTTGCATTCGTTCGCTCCAGCCAGGGCAGAAACTAGTACCTAACAGAGAACTAGTTTATTCTGAAATCTAACTTTGAAATTGAATGCAGTTCAACAAACAATAGATATCGCAAATTATCCCGAACCCTAATGGAACTGTAATCCTACCTTTATCATAGTTTCATGGAGTTAGTTAGACGGGTATTGGCCAGGTTCAGCGGCCATTTCATTGCAGATGTCCTAATTGTGTCCGCACTCCAGCCGCTGTGAGTTCGCAATTTTAATGCGGAGGCTGGACAGTGAAAGCAGAAGATATATTAAAATATAATAAGTCAGTATAATGAGTTCTTTTATTATGGTAAAACAATGGCTACAACATAGATGCTGAATACAAATTGGGTTTTTTACAAGAGATTCCCATTTTTTTGCCTCACATCGCAGGATGAGAGGACTAGGCAAAGATCGATAGTCAAGATACCATCTTGACTCTACTATTTATATGTCTTATAAGAATGCCACGCAGAAATTACAAGTATAAAGAAAGAAAGATCTAGTCCTCTTGTCTCTCAAAAAAAGCGCAAACATCCTCTGCAAATCTTAAACTAACATTACATTAAAGCAAATATTGCTGTTGCATTCGAGCCAAAACTATAAACTGCTTTGCCAAATTACCAAGACAAGCTTACATCTTGTTTAAAACATGTTATTCTTAAGAATTGGCCGCGTTCCAAGACCACAGTCCGTTTAGTTTGCTATTCAAATCATGAGGACATACTCGTACATTCTAAGTTGTCGAAGTTTATCGAAAGCAAACAATAATATACCTCAGTCAAATATTATGATTATGTCTTGGAATTACTTGTGAATATTATTTGTCGCTTTAGTTTGTGTATATCACTCTCATATTATAAATGCGAAAGTTTGTATGGATGTATGGATGTAGGGATGGATGGATGGATGGATATATGTTTGTTACTTCTTCACTGTCGATCTGGCTGAAATTTTGCACACAGGTAATTCTGATCCCGGAATCAAACATAGGCATACTTTTTATCCCATAAATCAGTTCCCGTGGGATAAAAATCACCTTTGAACGTTTCCATAGGAACAACGCGTGCGAAGCCGCGGGACGCAGCTAGTACGATAATAATTGTGTAAAAACCGCAACGTTATGATATTACGAGTCAGATTATAATCGTCTACAATATTTATACTGGACGTAGGCCTCCTTGTGGTAAGCGCCATAATAGTTTTTTTATTATATGGGGACCTATAATCTAAAATCGCAGTCCGGTGGGAAAACTGTTCTGTAAGATGCGCTGCCCCCGGTGGAAATCCCTTAGTTGCATCTTACAACACCCGATGGATGAGTAAGGGTGCTGTTAAAAAAACTAAGGCACCACATGGCCAGTTGCACTTACAATTTACCTAGATTTTTTATTACTAATTAACGCATTAAAAACGACGTTCATTTATAATTTACCGGCGCCTTTTTATACAATCACCGTCTCAATCAGGTTTTAGATAACCTACAATTTTACAAAATGTTTATACAAAACACGTGTTTATTGCCTATTTGATCAATAATCACGAAAGTAGTTAGGAACATAAGTAGGGGTCTAGGTATTTATTTACTTATTGTTTCATTGTTTTAGGAATTATGGTGCAATAAAGTAATAATCTACATAGTGCCAAATCTATTACGATGACACGGAACCTCATGTGCAAGATCGACTTGTACTTGGCAGGTTTTAATTTGTTCCTCATTTGGCCTCGAGCCAAGTCCTACAACCATTTGGCATCACAATCAAATATGCATTGGAGGTTTTAGCAAGTTTAGCCATATGCAGTTAGCACCGCGATAGTACTGAAGCCTAATTAGCTGCACGCTATAGTATATAACAAAGTTTAGGTACTTATGTACAGTCAGCTGTGTGGTGCTGGCTTAGAATTTGCACAGCGCCACCTCTTTACGCGGGTATTGTAAGAAGCCACTAAGGCATATCAGAGTCAGAGTCAAAGTCAAATCGTTTATTTCTTTAGACTTACAAAAAAGCACTTAGACAAGTCAAATTTTTACTATATAAACAACTTGATAATAGTGATTACTATCAAACAAGAAATAAGGTGCAATTGACTCTATTTCACTTCAATTTAATTTTTCTACCGGGGGGCGAAAAACAGCGTCTCCTGCAGAACAATTCTACCACTGAACTGCGATCCCCAACCCGCATGCCCAGCGTGGAGATTATGGGCAGTACCCCCCATAAGATAAAAGCCAATAAAGCACTTCAGGGGGAGGCCTGCGTCCAGCAGTGGACAAATATAAACTGTTAGGGTGAGGTGAGAACAGTCAGCTACATCGATATTATTTCTCCCAGGGCCCGCGCTCATAAAAACGAAATGGAAGTTTCTGAATCGTTTTCGTGCAAACGCTAATCTTCTGCAAACGACATAAGAGTTGGTTTTGCACGAAAAAGAAATCCAAACTTCGATTTCCCTAACCGATACTTCGAAAATATGCTTTTACAAGGATTTTAATTCAATTGATTCAATTTTATTCATACAATATCCGTAACCAAAACTATCCGAAACCAGCAAATAATCCGAAATAATTTAATATCCGCATCCAAAACTAAAAAACAATATTATTCCAATATATCACATCCCTCAGGTCTCGATAAACAAGGTGGTTACATAATGACGACCTCTGGGAACAAATGTTTGTGCGATTACAGATATTTGTTATGGGTGTTTTGAATATTTTCTATGTAAAATAAAAATTGTGCATTGTATAATAAGTCAAAAAAAATTTTGTATCCATCACACAAGCTCTGCTTAGCTTGGGGCTAGATGATGCTCTGTGGATTAACCAGCATTATTTATTATTATCATTATTTATTCTCAGGTTGGTTACGTATCGATACAGCTCACTGTACATTTATAATGTTCAAGTACTTATGCACTTATCGAGTGTCAGTCAATTTGCGACTCTGTTACAATGTGACACAGGTTACATAATTATTCGTTAATATCGTGGTCTAGCTTAATAACTTGAAAGCTTTTGCGGGTTGATAGATAAGTGGTCGGATTTAATTGATAAATCAATGGAATATAATTACGGACGGTTCTTTAGTATTTAATAAAACGGTAAAACCACTAAAATTACACAATTGTCAATTTGATGGCCTTGAAAGCCATTTCAATGGCTTTCGTCATACAATTGCAAATTACGAAGGTGATTTAACGGGCCTTCAAATGTCAATGTGGGATGGGTGGTTTAGCTCTACAGATGGTTGGTTGATCTAAATTCAAAATAGTGCAAATTCAGGTAGTTCTAGATGACGAATGAGTTTTTAATCAAAGTTCATAAAACATAAATAATTGATTTTGTTATAAGAACTTTAAACCGACTTCAATTATATAGTGTTTTCGTGGATCCTATTGTCAGAACTGCACCAAATTAAAATTAGACCACACGTCACAATTATTTATTTGCTACTTACACAGTTCAAAACAGACATTAAGATATTACATACTTAAATTAGAGTAGGTACGAGAAAAAAAACAATTAATTCTATGGCTATGGCTACGGAGCCAAAGCCATAGCCCATGCCTGATTTATTTTGACTAGTAAACGTCTTTTATTTTACTCAAATACTGCCAGTATTTGATAATATTTTTTCTATTTCTAAATATTGATAAGAAAATTACATTCATATCCATAAAAAGAAATAAATTAAGGGTATGTTTTTTACCAATTTGACTGGGTGGTCCGATTTTCCTGATTCTTTTTTTATATGAAAGCTGACGCTTCCCGTATGATGCCAGTTTAATTCGGTCCAGCTCTGACAATGGGATCCATGAAGTTGGTTTATAGTTTTTTTAAACGAAATTAATTATACAGGTAAAACAATTAGATAAAAGAACTTGTTTTTTCTAGAAACGCCTTTGGCATTTTTACCCAATACTTCAATTAGACATAGATAAATAGATACAGTAGAGAATTTAACATTCCAAACTAGTCATTAACACTAGCATGTAGCAAAAATTGCCTCAGGTACTGTAAAATTGAGCCTAACCATGTCCAAAATAGTGGTAATTGTAAGTAGCGAAACAGCAATTATTTTCCCCAAAACTCGGGTAAAAGGGTTGAACATCAAAGCTGACAACACCGCCCCGAGCATTACCTAATTAGTAACACCTGCAAGTCGGGAGTTTGGGCCGTTACTAGTTTGTTATACAGGGTGTTTGGAGCAAGGGTTATGATACAATGATGATACTATGGTAGTAGAGAACAGTTTTTGCAATTTTCAGTTTTTTTTTATTGTAATGGACATGATCTTCATGCTATAATTATAAATTCGAAGGAAGCTCTGTCTGTCTGCTACGGCTAAATGGTGGAACGGATCTCATGGAAATTAAGCATCGAGATACTTACTCGTATATAATGAGTATATGTTGTTGTTTGATAAATATTTTAGCTCTGTGGTGCTTGAACTTACACCACCCCAATTCTTTCCGTGGGTGTCGTTAGAGGCGACTAAAGGATATCCACCGGAGGGCGGGCAGCAGCGCCCCCTGCATGACAAATCTTCCTTCAAACTGCGATTCCTAACCCGCATGCCCAGCGTAGGGATTATGGGCATGAGTTAAACGCCAATTAGGCGTTTATCAGGGGAGGCCTTCGTCCAGCTGTGGACCGATACAGGCTGATGATGTTGAGGTTAATAAACATTGTCCAGGCCTCCAGTTAGTCTTCAAAATAACCATCTAAAGTCAAAAAATATTGTCTAGGTCTTCTGAAGCCTAGATTTGCCTAGACGATGCCTAGACAAAGTAAAGACGGATGATAATAATTGAGTTTGTTTTAAAAACTGACTTCAATTATAACACAAGCTCCGCTTAGCTTGGGGCTAGATAATGCTGTGTGAATTGTCCAACATTTTTTATTATTTATTTAATTTTATGGTTTTTTCATGGATGCTATTGTCAGAACTGGACCAGTGACACAGACCACTCGTGTGGTCCAATTGAAATGGGGCCACACGGGAAGCTTTAAAATAAATAAAAAATCATCAAAATCGGATCACTAGTCAAAATTTCTGAGGTAACAAACATAAAAAATACAGTCGAATTGAGAACCTTCTTTTTTGAAGTTAGTTAATAACATTGTATGCAGAATCAATTTATTTTAACATTGGTGTCATGTCAATGCAGATGTTGCCAACACAATGGCTTAATTTTTAGTGCTGTCATATTAGTTAAGTTTATTCTATTGTATTAATAAACTTGCAAATAACCATCCTGTATATTAAAATACAATTCCGTAAATGGAAATAAAAGTCGTGAGTTATCAATTATTTGCCCCAAAACGATTTATATATTTTTTTTAAACTCCAAAAGCTTTTTCTTCTAATTCTCCCGCCACAAAAAACCTCTCTATTTACAAAATTACAAAACTCTTCATTGGACTATCTAAATAACAGAATAAGCACTTTTACTTATATACAGAAATAAGGAAAAACAAACTGTTTTCCGTTACCCCAAGATTTATATTCCAATAACCAGAAAGTAAGTTAAGAAGTCACAACGTACCTGTGTTGAGGTAAAACCAACTGTCGTTACCTTAACTTTCAGCTTAATATACCGTGGAGGGATGTTACGCCACGGCCGCACTATAAGATTGTAGGTATAAAAAAAAATCGTACCTCTGTGTGCAAAATAATACAATATTTTAACCACCTACGGTGGTGCTACTCGAACTTACCTAGCTACCATCGTTTTGGCTCACCTCAGCAGCACTGACACTCCAAGTTAGTAAGAGTAGGTAGATTAGGTATAAGTTTTTAAGCTATTGCATAGCTTCTATCGCGGGCCTTGAGCGCGGGGACCGAATCCAGAAATTCCGTAACGAAAAAACCTTGACGTTTGTCTCTTTAGTTCAGCAACTCGCCTCTAGATGGCATTGCAATAGCTTTACCGCGGCAGTCCCCGAGTGCCATACGTCTTTTTTTTTATATTTTATTCTACGATTACTTTAATTGTCATCTAACCTAAGTCTAGTTCTAGTTATTTTCTTTCTGTGTTTTTTTATACCTACCTATTTTCAATCTGTGTTCTGTGCTGTCCTTGTGTGCTGAATAAATTTCATCTATCTATCTTTCTATCGTAGTAATCGCTGAACTACCACCGAAGCACCCCGCCAACCTTGACGCCAGCTTGCAGTGCGGCTGCTGCCTCAAAGTTGGTTTTTGTATGAAGTTTGTTCGTTTTACCCCTCGGGTCGGTTTACAGAAATGGGCGGGCGGAAATTACATGTTTGGATAAAAAGATTCTAGGAAACATTGGTTTAAAGTAGGTAAAGGAATATAAGGAAAAAAAACTTTGCAGGTAAAATTAAATTGAACAAAATAGAGACAGTTCCGTGTTTAAAAGGAAAAAAAGAACCGAGAAAAATTATGGTTATTATGAAAATTTACTAAAATAAATTAATGGATATGAAAAAAATGCATTGTACATATATATGTTATGATATGACATTTTATATATGTAAGTATATGTTCTATAGTAACATTTACTGCTTAAGACAATCGATATTTAAATATGAATAGTGTTAGTTTTATTTTTCATAACGTCCGGGTTCGATTCCCGATCTGAGTAAGTACAAGTTTTTTTAATGTTATAAAGCAGCTTTTCTTGTTACTAACATCGATGACATGGTTCCTACGAAGAGATTTTCAATACTATTTTCCCACACTGAACGATCTAGATGTGCCACCCCGTATAGAAATAATCTAGAACAAGTGTTTACAATTGAATTAATTGAGCTAACTGCAGACTGTTGCAATCAATCTACCAGTAGCTCAACTGATCTACATCAATACTAGTCGGAAGCATTGCTAAGACGCTGGCTTCATTGCCTCGCTGCTGGTATCTACTATAAAATATCAATTCGTATTTTTCTTGGCTCTAAAACACCATTAATGCCTATGGTAAATTGATATCATTATTTACCATAGATAAAGATAGATAAAAGATAAGATACAAATTTGTTTATTTTACCCAAGGAGTGGTACAATACATACATTAACAGGACATATAAAATTAATAAGTAGGTACTTGAATCTAACAATACATTGGGTAAATAGGGACACTAGCTCAGCATTTTGCAGTACAAAGCATTTGCCCAATACTGCGCTGTTTTTAGTTAGGGTCCGTATGAGTGACGACAATACAATAAACAGCTACATACTTAACCATAGACAAAATTTAATAAAATTTAATTATTACAAACAAAAAACATCAAACAAAAATACAATAGGTAGCGCAACCAGAGTTGGCGCGACAACCTTCTGTTTTTCGTATACACACTATGACGAGTTCTTATCAGCCGTAGTTCTAAAAATATAAATACGGGAAAAAAAACAGTTCCAATCGAATCTTCTCCTTTTTTGAAGTCGATAAAAAAGATCAAGCGCTTATAGTAAGTCTGTACTTGAGTTCGGTGAAAAGGGTTCCATGTCTAAAATTAGGAGCAATTCGACACTTTTGTTTTTTCATATTTTTTAATTTGTCGCTTTGGACATATAAGGCTAAAGCCATTAGGGCCATACTGCCAAGCAATTTGACACTATGGCACAAAGGTTGAGACGTTAAGGTGGATCGTATTGCATGTGGCGGGAATTACTCACATCGGTACATATTTTTTAAAGAAAGATTACTTACCTGGGTAATTCTCAGAAAATACGTGTCCGACTCGAAATAACACATAAAAGTATCCGTAGCCCTATGATTCTTTTTCAGGTAGTAGATTAGCCAAAAGTAATAGGGGGGGCCTATTTTAGTTTTTTAATTTTCCTATTCTAAATAAGTAAAAATAAATAAAAACCTTGGAAATACTGATTTTTGTGGTGCGTCCGGACCTCATGTTCTAGTGTTAATATTTTTTTATCTCATTTCCCATAAATAATAGCACTATTTCACACAGGTTCACAATAAACCAGATAGTTACTAGCTTAACTGACACTATTACTACGCAAAAATTAGCTTTAGTTAATAAGATACAACTAGATAACTTCGCGTCCGACGTTTAGCTCTGATAGCCATGGCGCGCACTAACTCATTCATAAAAACTGTACTTTAGTAACTACGTGAATAGTTGTTAAACAGAAACAAACTGTCAGTCGCGATCTATCAGTGGTGAGAACAGCACGTGTCCATGTCTCCGCGTCGCTTCGAAATTACGGTAAGTAATCAATTTCCGTGGCTTGGTATACCGCAAGTTCTGATTACCATGTAGACTATAAATTCGTTCATACTAATCCTACTGTTTTAATTCTTTGAATAATATATGCGTTTTGTGTTCCTAATTTCTACTGCAGACATCAATGTAACATAAACCAGCAAATTAAGAAATTATTTAGGATTTTCAACTTTTTTCTGATTTTCGTGGTTTTGATTTCCATGTTTTTCGTGGACAAAAAGTACACGAAAGGTCAGTGAAACCCACGAAAATCAAGTTTGCAGGCTTATTAACATTTGTTAATGTATTGTATAACACGGCTTACGTTTCTTGTCTTGAGTGTATCACTCATAATACTATTTTCGCCGCTCATTAGTAATTAAAATTCAGCTAATAAGTTGCGAAAATAGTATGAGTGATATATTCACGGATACATCTTAATCGACCAGCTGATACTGATTATATAAACTTTCATACATAGATAATATTGTTATTGTGATTTTTGTTAATAATTTGTTTTATCTCATATAAACAAAATAACTTCAGCCAGGGTTGCTCAAATTGCAATTGCTCGAAGTAAATACATATAGCTTATACATACATACATATAACCAATGAATATGGGAGGGATTAGATAAGCCTATTTTACTAGTAATTTAGGCATAATTTTAACATTTTAACTTATCTACTGTAACATTTGCATGCTAGTCTTAGTAGAACATAATTGAAACTTAAATAATATTAACATCTGTGTAACCTACATTGTGTTCAAGCAAATAAACTATCTTTATCTTTATCTTTATCTTTATCATAACTCCATCGTTAGTATCTAGAAACGTGACTGATTATTTATAAGATTGTTTGATCCCATGTGATCATGTGATTGAAAAAACGTGATAATTGATGTTAGATTTTTTGTAATACTCTCTTAGTTTATATATTTAATAACAATATTTAATTTTGTTCCTTAGTTTTAAGAAAATTAATATATTTTATCTGCTTACTTCCTTTTTTATTATATACGTAAACCTACCCGAAATTCCTTCTCAGAATGATTGTAATAGGCTAGTTCAAACAAAACGTGCATTTCAACACATTAAAGTTCAATAATTTTGTATACTTGATTTCGGTGGTATGAATGTTGATTTCCATGGACACCATAATTTTAAAATTGAATAACTTCGTAACCGTTAGACCAATAAAGTTCCCTCCACTACCAATAAATTAGTAATCAAATCTACATATAGAATATTTCATCATTATGTGTAATTTCAACAAAAAAAAATGTGCCACGAAAGTCAGACAAAAACTGAGTTTTCGAAGAATCACCCACCTACTTAAAATCCACATAAGGTATTAAGTTGTTCGTAATTCGAGGAAAATTTGTTAGAACTTCAATTTTAATAAGTCTTGGCGACACTGTCACAAAAATGGCGAAACGGATAACAATAATTCAGTTTGTTTTTAAAAAACTCTAAACCGACTTTAATTATAAAGTATTCTCATACAATCAAAATGAGAACCTCCTCCTTTTTTGAAGTCGGTTAAAAAGGCTGTAAACTGGAGACGACATTGTTCGATAACGTAAAATCACTCATCCCATATTTTAGCACATGGCTTTACATATCCGGCACGTTACCTAGATAATAATAAAATTGAAGCCATATAATGATAGCAAATTAATAATTTTAAATATTTTAATATAAATTTCAATTAATTTCTTTACTTAAACATATATCAGTAATTATTATATTTTGTTAACTGCATGTTGATTATTAATAATTATAGGTTCAAATAATGTATGTAATTTCGAGAAATAAAAGGCTTTTTCTTTTTTATATATGCGAAAGTTTGTATGGATGTATGGATGGATGGATGGATGTTTGTTACTTATTCACGCCAAAACTACTGGACGGATCTGGCTGAAATTTTGTACATAGGTAATTCTAATCCTGGAATCAAACATACATTACTTTTATCCCATAAATCAGTTTCCCTGGTATGAAAATCACCTTTCAACGTTTTCATAGGAACAACGCGTGCGAAGCCGCGGAGCGCAGCTAGTATCCAATATGTAAGTAATGAATGGGTGATTTTTGCGTAATCACACAGCTGATGTTTCCAGAATTCACCAGATCTTTCAACAAAAATAATTGAATCATATAATTAAATCGTGGTTTTTTATAGCACGCATGGGTTTCTACGCAAAACTGCCTTTGCCTAAAACCAAGGAAAATATTTGAATTCTCGCCACTCGCGTAACGTACCACCTCAATGTAACTTAACTCCCATGGGTCCATGTTTATAACCAACGAAATATTTTACAACCACGATCATCGATGTTAGTAAAATTCGAGAGATTGGAGCTTCTCGAAAGTGGAAAGCTCAAATTAGGTCCAATTAGGTCCACCCACCTCAGTCATAATCGGCGCCCCGCCAGCGTTCGTGTTTTACGTGCGTTTTGTTGTCTAAGTCGCACTTCGGTCTAGGTACGTTTTTCTATCTTTGTGGTTCATAAGGTATATATTTATTGCGTTTAGTCTGCCTCGCCTGCACTGCATCTTCGTGCACACTACGGCTAATTCACGCAGTGCACGGATGCAGGCGTGAAGCGAACCGCACTCACCCTGATGAAGTACAAGGAACTTCGTCAGGGTGAGTAAGGGTGAATAGTTAAGAGTGCGCATTGCGCGCCATTTTGTGAAAAGGATAGTCATAGGATTTGGCGTTTATATGACAGAACATACGTTTTTGGAACAGCGTAGGCGCAAAAATGATGTTTTTGTATATTTACAAAAAAATACACCACTTATGAAAAAAACCCAACCGAGGAACCAAAGAATTAGTAATGACCTACGAATCAAAACCAAAATCTTTTCTATAGACCGCGGGATTCCTGAGATCTGGACCAAATAAGGTAGAAAACAGTGCACTTTCATGTTTTTTTATCGTAATTTTTTCAATGAATTGTGTTTTCACAACCAAGGAACCAAAGATTTTTTTAAATTTAATGCAATTTTTGTTTTTTACAACCACGGGGATCCCGTGGTTACTGAGATCTAGATTTTTTCAAATCTACTAGGTTCGAGTCTGGGGAGGAAACGTTTGTGTTCTTCCAATAGAAAATTAAGGTTCGTAGTTAACCCGCTTACATTACTTACCGTCAAACTAAGTCTGTAGCGCTCCTTCAACAGAATTTTACTTATATCTATGATCATGGTCGTGAATATAACCAAACACTTCCTTGGGGTATTCGGGCCTTCGCCGCATTTAAGGAGTTGACTTTTAGGAGTACTTACTTCGGAAATTCGATATAAAATGTTCAAGCTACTTTAGCTGCGTTTTCGGACTCCCATTGCGGTATAGAGGGGATGAAGTTACCAAGTTCGACAGAGGATTCCGTCAACTGGTAACACTAGAAACTGTGACCGCGGTCCCAGTTTCCGGATCTATTTAATTTTGTTATTTTTCTGCCAGTGACTGGAAACGCCCTCGGAACTAATATAAAAATAATATTTTTCAAGTCAAATACAATAAAAACAGTACCGAGAGTCAAATTAAAAAGTATTTAAGGTATACATAATGAACAAAATTCTTCGATTTATTTACCTATGCACCTAAGTAGATACATAAGTATATTCACTATCATCACCATCAGCCTATATCTATATCTATTTAGAATTAATTATTGACATTGTGACTTTTTATTGGGATTTTACTGTTTAATTAATATAGATTTAGGTATTATTAGGATTAGTTATTGCCATTGAGCCTTAACCACCCTTAAAGGATTTTTTATTGAGTAATTAATATTAATGTTGACATAAGTATTTTGGATTATTTTAATTATTATGTAAGAATAGATTAAAACGGTACTCTATTGCATTGAGTGTGCCCGTAAGGATAGAGGTACATTTTTATAAATAAATATATTAGACATAGGGCTCCCGTAATAAACGCTATAGTGCAGTCTTCAGCTAGTTCCATCCAGCATCTTTTGCAGATCGCCATTCCTCCTAGCCGAGCTCAGCATAAATAGAGTAGGGCGTCCTACTCTATTTATGCTGAGTCAGCATAAATAGAGTAGGGCGTCCTACTCTATTTATGCTGAGTCGCGGTCTCCACTCAAGAACACGTTTACCCCAGCCTGAGACCCCAGCTTACGTTATTTTTAGTAAATCTAGATTTGATTGATAGTTAGCGTAACATTTCAATGATTCACTACACGCACAATGGACCAACCCGTGTACTTCCACCTGTTCTGTTGAATCTGAATCGCAGTGCGGAAAAAGGAGTAACCAAGTTAAATTTTTCATATATATTACAGTGTCTTTCAGTACTGTCTAGAATATACTGTGACTTAGGCCTTCTTTACAGAGACGTGGGCATAGATGCCCTTACCGCAGTGAGACCGCGCCGTGTTGTGTCAAAATGACGTGTGCCTTTCGAAAGCGCAACAACGTGTAACATGGTGTAACATTTAGTACAGCCCTATCATTGCATGCGTAAACACAAACAAATCGCAATGTACGATGTTGTATATCACAGGTGTATATGGATAGGCGAGGCGTGCAGAGTGGTGGTGCACGCGTCAGATCAATAAAACGCGTGTAAAACGCTTCTCCGTAAACACAGTCTACCAACGCCATTGTTTGAATTAAGTGCAAGCCGCGCCGCTGCACGCACCGCGTCTCCATAAATAAGGCCTTAGATTTTTGGATTGGGTCGAACGGATCATATGTTTTGGAATGAACGGGGAAAATAATATTGGGTAGAAAAAATGTGGGTTGAACGGGTAAGCACTCACACCATCTATGATTCACTAGTTGTTTACAAAAGTTTAATATAATGTTTTTAATTCGACTAACGTAATTAAGTAAGCAGGATGGAATAAATTGGCTTAACCCGAGAGCTGTTTCACGCATTCTGGGCCTTAAGGGGCAAATTAAGGCTAGGGAAATTAATATTGGGAGGAAGAGGAAGTTTTGTAATTGTTTTTTAAAAATATAGGCCTCTCTTGGTTTTTTCTTGATTGATGACTTTTTAGATTAACTTTCCTTTAAGAAACTCTGTTATTACAACTCTGAAGTCAATAAGCTAAATTATAAAAGGTTTTAATTTACTTGTGAATTGAAAAATAAACATTTAATGGGGCATAATAACCGTGGAAATTATCTAAATAAAATAATAAATAAATAAATAAATAATGCTGGACAATTCACACAGCATTATCTAGCCCCAAGTTAAGCAGAGCTTGTGTTATGGGTACTAGATAACTGATATACATAATACAATACATTACATGGATAGATATTTTTTATTATACATAGAAAAACACCCAGAACGCCCTGAACAAATGTCTGCAGATCGTACACACATTTGTCCCGAGGCGGGAATCGAACCCGCAACCTCCTGCGTCGCAGGCAGACCTTAGCCCACCGCGCCACAGAGGTCGTCAATATACTTGTAAGCAAACAAATAGAATATCCAATAGATATTCTTTATTTATTTGTTCGCTTCACTCAAATAAGTAAACTGTTACCCCCTTATTCACAATGGTCTGCTAACATAAAAAAGCTGCTAAGTAGTGTTATATCTCAGGCTAACTTATGTCAATAGAAGAAGACAGAGCGAGATTTAGCAGTGTGCTAATTTAGCAGACTATTATGAATAAGGGGGTTAGTAAATAATTCGTCACGTATTTTTTATTTCTACAAAAGATTCCCTAGGAAGTAAACAAAAAAAATCAGAAATTACCACGTGTGGGTGCCAATTTTAGACCACAAGCTAGTTAATAAATAAGACGACCGATGTGAGCTGTGTGTGATGTGATGGCGAAGGTCCGCCTGAGACGAAGGAGGTTGCGGGTTCCATTCCTGCCCTCGGACAAATATTTGTACGAGCTGCAAATATTTATTCTGGGTTGTCTGGTCATTTTCTACGTATATAAAAATACTATTTATATAATGTTATGTATTGTAGGTATTATGTACTTATATCAGATTGTGTATTAGACCCATCAAACAAGCTATGCTTAGCTTGGAACTAGATTATGCTGTGTGGATTTTCCACCATTATTTATTTATTTCAATAAAATAAAATTGTAATATTGACCTACTCTCAACAGCGCGCTGTACCTACCACGTAGTTGCCACGTAAAGGTGACCGCACACCCGTCCGTAACGCATCCGCCGGAATCCGTGTACCTACCTAGAGGATTTTAGTAATATTTTAGACTGCAGTGAACTGCACTGAACTGCAGTCGACGGGTACAGGGGCCATGCAGTCGATAACTTACAGTCCGTTTAAGTTACCGACGGTTAAATGAGCACTAAAATGCGTCGCGTTCGGCGCGGATAGACGCGCGGTGTTGCATACCAATTCATACAAAGATATGAACTCTGCCTTGCAGTGCCCTTTCAGGGTACCCAGTTACAACTAACCATTCACGTAGCATAGTTTAGTCATAGTACTATTTTATTTGTAACCTTATCTGTTCTGTGTTTTACTTTCCATCTGTGTTGTGTGTCCCTATGTGTGTGCTAAATAAATGTCTATTATATTATATTCTGCATAAGAATGATTTGTACTCGTACATGCAAGAAAAATATAAATGAAATTTACAAAAAATATGAAGTTTGAAAATGTGACAAATTCGGCGCGTGCGGTGCGGATAGTGCGCGTTCAGCTTAACGAAATATCTACCACCGTTTGGCTACTGAGTGATTTTGATACTATCGGCATATCTATCAGCATTGTTGCCCAGTGGCGTGTACTAGATTATAGCTTTGAATGAAGTCAATTGCATTAGCACACGATACAGTGAATGTTAAAAATGTTTGTTTTGTTAGAAAATGCTCTTTTTCGTCAAAGATTTCAATATTTTAAATCGTGAGATCCCTTTCCGTAGTGAGACCGCGCCGTGTATGTTGCCAAGCGAAGTTTATGAACTCACAAACTTATCTTTGTCGTAACGTCACGATTCGGGTGCCAATACCGTTGCGTTTAGACATTTTGCGGGTGAGATTAAAAATATCTACGTTTCAATGATTTAATTTCACAATAAAAACATCATAAAATACAAAAATATTTATACAGATATATTCCTGATAAGTAAAAAAATATTAGCTTTTTTGAATTCACATGGATATACACTATTGTGTGTTCTTTTGCTGTTGTTCACAAAGTTCGTTGTTCTTGTTGTCACACAATTCACTGATTCCAAATGACAAAGACAATTTGGTGACCTCACAAACTTCGTTTGTCAACAAACATGGCGCGTTTTCACTACGGAAAAGGCCTAAATCTAACAATTCAAATCTTTGTACGGAACCCTAAAACGGTACTTTCTCAACATGTTATACCGTACATACACGTGCAAATCCACGGGTAAAAGCTAGATACCTACTAGGTAGTTTAATAATATTGATATCGCGGTTTTGATATATTAAGTCGAAGAGAAGCGGAATAAACCTTTCCATCCACGGTCCTAACCGTGGTCCGTATCATTCCAGTCACGTCGTCGATCGAATATAAATCTATGCGTAATGTTCTATAACGCAATAGCCGTTATTATTTACCCAGTATTGTATTAGCTCGTTGGATACCGATTCATTAACTTAATTGCTAAACAGAATGTCCCGAAACATAAAATGAATCATTGTTATTTGTTTTGGTAACACAATTTTGTTTTAAGTGGCGGGTTTTTGAAATACTGTAATGAATGCGTTAACAAAATAAAAGTTTTGACGATTTCTATGGGTAATCCGCAATGCACTGTTGGTTAGGGGTTCAATTCCTAGCCTCCATTAGGTATAAAACTTTTGTATGGTGTGCAGATATTTGTTTTGGGTTTGCTCTAGTAACTACCTATCCATAAAAAAAGCCCTGCTTATTTTGAGGCTACTCGATGTTATGTGATAGTATCGAGAATTGTTTATTTTTGGTGTCTGTATATTTTTTTTCTGATTGTCTGACCATAATAATATCTGATCCATAATAATATTTAAAAAACGAAATTCATTCAGAATCTCTCAATCTGTTACCTCTTAAAAACCGATCCGTGCGAATTTGACATCCTTTTTTTAATTTGGATGCAAAATTCTGTTTGGGAACACACCATTGATTTTAGCGATATCCAGAAAAAAGACAATGTTTTATCCTGGATAAGCCGCGGGCACAATAGGGTGGAGTATCAATGAATAAAAAAAAAAAGTTAAGTAATTGATTTCGATACCTGCTAAAAGTTGCATAGGGGCAAGACAATAACAAGTATATTTTAATTTTATTTTTTAACTATATTTTTAGCCCTCTACCGTCGTCGATTGAAATTTTAAAATTTTTCTTTTGTTGCCACTTTCTAAAATCTACACTAAACATAACAATAAATTACGATTTATTTTAAAGTGGTAGTGTTTACAAAAGTTTTATTAAAAAATAATCTCCCTCGAACAAATAAAAAATTATTCAAAAATCACAAAATTGTGAGTTTTTAGCTTTTCTTTTGAGCTATGAAATTTCAGTACAATACATTAGACAAAAAGATTATTTTTATATAAAATACCCATAATAATATCGTCGTGTGGTGCCGGCGGCATAGAATTTGCACCACCCCAATTCTTCCGGTGGGTGTCGTAAGAGGCGACTAAGGGATATCTTCTGGGGGGCGGGCAGTAGCGCCCCCGCAGAACAAATCTTCGACCAAACGCGATCCCCAACCCGTATGCCCAGCGTGGGGATTGTGGGCATTACCTCCTCATGAGTTAAACGCCAATAAGGCGTTTATCAGGGGGAGGCCTGCGTCCAGCAGTGGACCGATACAGGCTGTGGATGGAAAATACCCGGGACACCCGAAAAAAATATGAGCAGATCGTAAAAACGATTGTCATAAGGCTGTGATCGGACCAGCAACCTCCTGCATCGCAGGCGGACTTTCGCACGCCGCGCCACATCGGTCGTCAATAATCCGATAAAGATAAGAACCACGTCTTGAAACGTTCTGCAGGTAAAGTCTCGCCTGGAGCTATTTCCATACGAAATTGGGACGGATTCAGATTTTCCTACAAGAATCTAATTACGGTTCTGATTGCGGAAGACCCTTGTCTTATGTAACGTTATGTCATAAACTAGTCTCCGCCCGTGGCTACGTATCCGTTATTATTAAGGAAACGTTTAAAGATGAACTCTATCCCGTGGGAACTGATTTATGGGATGAAAAGTAGCTATTAATTGATAATAGTTTTAAAGCCATACACATGTAAAATTTCAGCCCTTTTTGTTCAGGAGTTTTGGCAACTAGAATGAATTATAACTTATTTGCTTTTGCTGGCGGCTTCGCTCGCGCTTTACGTGGATAAAAGTAACCTTTGTATTTCACCGTGATACCGTCTCTATGTAAAATTTAATTAAGTTCTGTTCAGCCGTCGATTTGGGTGTAAATATTGTATTGAACGCATTGGTGAATTCATTAAAATTCTACAATACGACTCATTTGCGTTGTTAGAATTCCAATCCAGTTTAAACCGTTCAAATCGACTTGTGGTCACAGGTAGGTATATATTTAATGTTTTTGTTTACAATTATTATTTTTGATTTGTATTTCTAATTATTTTGTAAATCCCTTTATCTAGAGGTACTCTTTAGTAAACCAAGGCTATGTTAGTAAGGTTTTCCACTTGATAATGTTTGCTATGTCTGTTCACTAGTTTTGATGTGTAAATTTGTTTATAAATTTGTGTATAAGACTTCACTGGTCTAAGGAAATCCTTATTGTATCTCTTTATTGATCTATGCACTGTTTATCTTCCAAATAAATAAAAATAAACAAAATTAATTTAATTAGTTGACCTTAGTGGTCTGATTATAAATTGCTTATATTTTTTTTACATTTTCATTTTTCATTTTAGCAAACAAATATATTCAAGATCAAGTGGGTGACCAGACAGTCGAACAAATATTTGTGTGCGTAAAATTACAATTTGTCTATGATATAATAACATCTAACCCCGTTGTTTTGTTTTTTTTTTACCATTTATTTCTAAATTCATGCCTACATTTCTTCTGTAAGCACCAGCTATATTTATAGCGGTTTCGCACCATAAAACTACGAGTAGGCCTCAAGATATTTACTATCAGCTTCTTCCATAAAACATTAAACACCCTGTATCGACAGGTGGTACATTTACCGCGTTATTTATAAACAAGACTCGTCAATACTGATCTACAAAGAGATTATAAATGTTAATAGAAAATAATCTAATCCCGTGTGGTGCCGGCTTAAAATTTGCACCACCTCAACTCTTCCCGCATGTGTCGTAAGAGGCGACTAAGGGATATCTACCAAGCCGGGCAGCAGCGCCTCCTACAGAACACAACAATTTTGCCACGTATCTGAGATCCCCAACCCGCATGCCTAGCGTGGGGATTATGGGTACTACCCCTCATGAGATAACTGGCAATAAGGCGCTTTTCGGTGGAGGCCTGCGTCCAGCAGTGGACCAATAAAGGCTGTGAGGTGAGAAAACAAAACCACACGTGATGAAGAATAGGACAGGGTAGGTATTATTCATCAGAGTTCTGGTACTATTCGCGCGTTGTCAAAATGGGTCGGAACCTTGTCAAAGTAAGTATCCGACCGCACTTGTTTCAGTTCCATACTACGAATAAGAATAGTCAGGAAGGGTAATTCAGAACAAACTTCAAACAAAAAGTGGGCCTAGCTCAAACCAAAATGACGTATAAGTCAAAAAACGAATCATAGCCAAAGTTCCAATTAGACATTGCTTCGTGATTAGTTGAATTCAGAACGAAAGTAGGGATTGGTTGGCGCTTGCTAAATGAAAGCGGTGATTGGTTCGCGCGCGTACTGCAATGTCTGCTATGACAGCTGAAACAAGGCGGCGTAGATGATGTTATGCAATAAGTAGAGCGAACCAAGTTATTAATAAAATAATATAATGGTTAACAATGTTTTTTATTAATTTGTTTTTGTTACTTTGTACACATCAATGAAATCTATGTTCCGCGAAATATGATTAATTTATTAAATTTTAGTTTAGAAGACATTAAAAAAGAGTCTTTCTTCGCAATGTAGTGAAGATGGATGTTCAGAAGTTCAACGATAAATCTTCATTATCAAATATTTTAGAAAAACACTGTGTTGATATTACTGACAGATTACTAGCTCGAGAAGTGATTTTCAAAACCACCGATGGATACGAGTACCTACATCAAATCTTTCAAATTAATTAGCTTGTGAAAATATACATTTTCATTCATTCTGGATAGTTGATTTTGGCTTGCAGTTTCCGGGTAATAAAACCTATAATTTATTCCACGGTTTCTGGCAGTTGAAGCGTCGTTGGTCTTACATGTTTGATAACACCGTGCAATTCTTCTCTTCTGTTTTATACTCTGCTGGTTTTCATAGTTTTCATCAGTAGGTAATTGTTTTTTGTCTTTCTAGCTTTACTGCACTTATTCACTTATTTTTCCGAATAGGAAAACACAAAATACAAGCAAATAAATATATGCATAAGTATTATAAATATATCTTAATTGTATTTGTTACATTTCAATATTTCATCAACAAGAAGAAAAACATTCTAAGATTAAAAATATGTATCTCAAATATAATAAATCAATAACTGACTTCAATTTGCGTATTATTGACCATAATATTGTTTTGTATTAATAACAAAAAAACGACGTCAAAAATCTACTGACTTCATATAGCATAGTATTGAACATTTCATTTTGATGACGTATTTGAACATCTATGAATGTAATTATAATTTAGCTACTACTTACTAGTGAAAATTGATCCCTAGGCATTTTAATCTTGTATGGCTCCTGCACCACTTCACAACACATATTGGCATGATAATTCACAGCTATTTCACAAAGATACTCACGAAAACGTCTGTGCAGACTGGACGTGTGTTCGCTTGCAAGATAAATATCCGACTGATGGCGCGCTGAGCCCGACTTTTAAGCCCCGCCTACTTTAGCACAACTTTGGTTGGGGCATTTTTTAAAAGCAGTTACTGTTCCCGACTATTCTTATTCGTTCCGTATTAGTTTTCTGATTGCGCAGGGACTGCGATAAATATTATTGTTAAGTTGTGTGAGTTTTTCCATGGTAACTTTTATTTTGATGTTAAGTGGTAATTAATTTTACTAAGAATTTTGTTAGTAGTCATATAGAAAATAGGGCAATTTTCGCTCCCCTGTACATCTGGAGACCGAAAATTGCCTCCAGAAAAAGCAAATTATTATAAAGTCTCCAGTGACTAATAAAAAACCTCGGGCTTTTTCTTAGCTCAAAGATATGCCCAATAAATATGTCAATTTCAACGAGAAATGATTTATTCGCGAATAAGTTCCTTCCAACCCTTTTTCTGGGGATGAAGGGAACTTTAGAAATAATGAGTATGCTTTTTCTATTACAATTCGTGCTGTTTTTCGCGTAGATTTTTTACCATACAATAAAGGAATACTTAATGTTCACTAACAAAAATACAATACAAAAGACATTAGGTACCAAAATAAAATACTAGTACAACGGGTGGCCTTATCGCTTGGAAGCGATCTTTTCCAGGCAACTTTTGTAATTAAATAAAAAATAAAAATATTTAATTAAATGTAATGAAAAAATCGACCACACAATTCACCACAAAAACACATTATATAGTTCACTGTTTGCAAATGAGAGAGCTCAGTAACTTCGTTTGGCGACAAATATGGCGCGGTCGCACTCACTACGGTAAAGGCCTATCCAAGGATTTAAATCTTCGGATGCAACAGTCTTCTCAATACAGCCCTGTGGGCTAATGCTGTATGTATTGTCCAGCATTATTTTCTAATTTTCGATAAAATATTGTAAATATATAGGTAATTTCTCAAGACAAATAGGGAAAAAATAGTGTTGTACCAACATTACCACTTCGGGGTCAGTTAATCGTAGTTTTCCTCATAACAGGGAAACCAAAAAACCTAGTTATCCCAACATAAAGAAAAAACCGTTTCCAAACCTCCCTAGTTACGTGCGCCATAATATTGAAGTGCTGCCGCGTAGTGTTTTTGTATGTAGATAATAGCAAAAAAAATTAAAATATGATCCGTAGGTACTTCCATTAGATTTAATTGTTATAAATTCGAAAGTATGTCTTTTGACAGTTTGTAAACCTGTGGAAACGTCGGGAAAATAGGTAAATAAACGCGATAAATACCCGTTCAATAATACTAATAATAACTCTGTCTTTCTGCCTGTTATTCTGCCATGGAGATAGATATTATAACAGGGACGGACATAGGGTATTTTTTTATCTCAGAAAAAGAGTGTACGAAGCTGCGGGCAGTAGTTAATATCTTTATAATTATTTGTACCAACTTTGTTTGTAATATTGTGACCTACTTTTTTTTAGTAACAGTTTAAAAATCCATTTCACGCATGGAGGCTATCGGCAGCTTTAAGATAACAAAAAGACAACCAACAAGTAAAATATTAACTAGAATAGATTGTTTACCTTGGATTGAAAATACGTAATCCGAGCCGCGGTCTCGAATGCGTTCGTTGGTTCTTCGCGGGATATGGCCGGCTCATTGCCATCTTAGTGCTGATTCTTTGAGCTATTGATAACTTTAGTTCCCTGTCCTGTAATTTTAGTCCTCGTGAGCCATATTTGCAGTCTGACTTTTTCTAGCATTAAAGAAAAGGGAATAATAAGTCAGGCCGCAGTTTTAATCTTCAACATTAACTTACTCCTGACGAAGCCCGCCCAAACTTATTATATATATATATAGTGGCTAATTGAGAATTGTTTCAACGCGCATTGATAGTGGCTGACCATCAGAACAATGTAGTTTTTTAGACGAGAATAATGCAATTAAATAGAATTCGTTTTGATTACAATCCGAAAAATTGTCTCGTTTTGGATTGCAGAGTGGCGCTAGTTTATGAGCAGGCGACGCCAGCGTCCAACGGGCCTTTTTATCGCGACCTCTTGCAGCCCCCTTGATTAGGGGATACATCGCAGTCCGCTCTTACTTTATATTGTTATTTCGATGTCCCAAATATTCAACCCTCATCGTCTATTTATTTGGCAACACAACTTTTGCGAATCTTGTGAAAACAACCTAGTAAGGTACCTATTCTAAACGATTTGTGTGGACTGAGGAAGTTTGTAGGTACCTAATTTATGTGCTTTTTCTAAAGATTTGAATCATTAGATACGCCCTTACGCTTAGAACCTGTGGTATTTCCTTTGTGTAGATAAAATTTGTGTTTCTGTCAATAAACCTTACTGATAGTAGTGGTTTTTATTGTGCAATGAACTTTTGTGAACAAGCACACGACGAAAACACACACTTATCAGTGTGTCTACCATGAGTTGTCACAGTTAAATCGCCTGTCGTTACTACAGTAGTTACGTAAATACGCATATAGTTATCCACAGCGCATTTTAGTACCCAACTATCCGCTAGAGGCGCTTTAAAAGCTTCCATATATTTTTTAAACTACAGTCGCTAGCGAGTATAAATTGTCAAAACTTATGGTATACACACTGATTCTAAATGACATAGACTAGTTTGTGAGCTCACAAACTTCGTATGGCAACAAACACGGCGCGGTCTCACTACGGAAAGCCTATCTAACGATTGAAATCGTTGGCTTTTTCCTGGTTTCTTTTTTTTATTCTGTAATTTCTGTTTTATGGGACAAATAGTCGGAACAAAATTTGTATGCCCCAGTATCATTCTTTATACAAAACAAAAAAAAACATCAAAATCAGTGATCATCTGATCACACATCTAGAAAATAATACAACATGGGTTTTTTAGGGCTTTGGCCCGAACTAGAACTCATTCGATTCGTTTCCGAAGCGAAAACGTCAGATTCGAATTTGAATTATATTCCGACGGAACCTTAGAACGCTATTTTGATTTGTCAAAAGTTTCCGACATCGAATCCGACGGCCTTTCCGACGAATAAAAATACCCCTGCAGTAGTTGACAATATAGGCTGATGATGATAATGATGATGATTTGTCACCATTTTGATATTTTTTTACAATCGCCGTCCAAAATAAAAGGAGACTCTAAAAATGTTATATAGGGCTTTGATCTTCATTGCATAATTTTAACTTTAAATGAAAATGAAAAATGTTTATATACATCTTAATCTTATACAACTTAACGGCTTATGTTATCTATCAGTGTAAAATACCTACAATTATACAAAAGTTTATGAAGAAACGAGTTACAACGGTAATTAATTATTATTTGCGACGCGCACTAGGCGTAGCCTGTATGTTGTATTTTAATTCATTCGATTCGTTTCCGAAGCGAAAACGTCAGATTCGAATTTAAATTCTATTCCGACGTAACTTTAGAACGCTATTTTGATTTGTCAAAAGTTTCCGATATCGAATCCGACGGTCTTTCCGATGAATTAAAATACCCCTGCTGAACAACCATTTCCAGCAAAACAATTCCTAAGGCATGGAATAGTTAGTTATAACTCTTTTGTTTGCGGTCCTCCGTTTGTAAGGTGAGCTCTAGATTTTTCCTTTGAGCTAAGTACTGAGTCTTTAGTAGGTAACTATAAAGCTCTGCGTTCAGTAATAAAATCATTTAATTCATAATTTATTATATAAACAAATAAATAATGCCGGATAATTCATTTTACAGCGACAAAGTAGCTTCTCACAAACTTCAAACGGGTGTAATATAAATTTGTCTAAATGTTTGTGTATTTGTGTAACGAGAGTCCATATTTTTAACCGACTTAATATAAACGGAGGAGGTTCTCAATTCAACTGTATTTTTTTATGCTGGGTGGTTCGATTTACATGATTATTTTTTCATAAGAAAGCTGATGCCTCCCGTGTGGTCCCATTTTAATTACATAATTTGGTTCAGTTCTGACAATGGGATCCATGAAAATTCATGAAAAAATCTATGAAAATTGAAGTCATTTATAGTGTAACAAAACAAAATTAATGAATGTACAGTACACATCTGTACTGTGCTGCAGCTGTGCGCGTAGGTGTGTGACAACGACGCTTTAATACTTTGACTTGCTACTATCGAGACAAAGAAACCTCTACTTTCACAAGCCACCCTTCATACTTATCGTGTTTCAGAAACTGTGTATAAAAATTAATAACATAATTTTTTCACATTTTAAAAGACTGATTGATTTAATAATTTGACAAATTTTAAATAAAATGTTTAGCTGTAACATGTTTAAGCCTAATGCATAAAGAAAATACAATTTTCATTTCTAAATTCAGTGACTAATTTCTTTATGCTCAGAACCTTTTTTCAAAACCCCGACCATTCGTGACATCTGCAAAACATCCCAAACAGCCTAACAAAAACCAACAAACGTTCCAAAAACAAAAGCGTTTGTTTTTCAGATCACACATTTCCGCAATCAAGGCTTGTATTCCGCCACCCTACTTGGTACTACTAGCCTACAGTGACGCGAAACGAGTCTGCGAGGCTGCACGCTTCTCTTCGCTGTTTGACCGCACGATTTAAAAAAAGAACTTTGCGAGTTGTGTAAGTGGCGGAATCTCTTCAGACCACAGCCACTTGACGTAAATTAAAAAAAGTTTGCGTGTGAAAATTGGCGGAATAAGTTGTGAGGAAAGTTAATGGTGAGTTTTTCATGTTTTTGTCAAAAGTTAGATTTGTGTTTATTCATGTTTCAATTGATTTAATTTCGTTGTTCACGTAGGTTTTTAATTTATAGGCATTTGTTTAAGCCAGAGTCTAATAACATTATAATAACTATACATTCAAGAAGTTGGTCAAATGAACAGCAATTGAATTATTTTATGAAACCTAAAATGATAATTGAACAATGTTAAAATGGGAATAGGCATGGGTATATAAAGAAGTACCATGAGAGTAACACCTAGTTAAAATATTCGTTTTCGTAAATTCATAAATACGTAGGTAGGTTGAAATCATATTGCAACCTTTTTAACAGACTTAAAAAAAGGAGGAAGATTAAAAAAAGGAGGTTCTCAATTCGACTGTATATTTTTATATAATCTAACTTGCCCTGTGTGGGACAAAGTTGCAGTTGAAGTTTAGACCAGCTATCTTCAACTGATTGAGCTTAAAATCGGTATATACATATATACATATTCAAGTATAATGACAGTGCTACCATCGAGCTGATTCGAGCTGTTCTCATGATGGAGACAGATGGTGGATATTACCAACTTAACGAAACGACGTAAACTCGTCGGGTGTGGATTAGTTACATTTGTTTTCTCGTGCAATTTGGAAAGAGTTTGCTTTTATAAATAGTTTTTTATTTTACTATAGAAACTTTCGTAGTTTGACGAATTCATTATGAATGTAAGCGGGTTAACTACGAACCTTGTTTGTGTTGGAAGAACACCAACGTTTCATCCCTTAACGAGGGACATCTTCAGGGCGAATGCGGTTCTAGACGCGCGCGTTCCGCATCCCTTTGAGCACTCAGTTTTTTTTATGTTACTATTAAGTATTATTAAGAAAAAACTCCTTACCACGCTACCTGACTACTTTAAAACGAAAGTGCTACGAAGGCTTAAGTCTACCAAGAATAATTATTCTTCGAAGGCTGATGGATTTAAAAGTCTTTATTTTTTGTACTAAGCACAGAAATTAATATGTTTTTTCAACATAAGTACCTACCCCGGGTAATTTTTTATACAAAACTAAAAAATAAACATATAATAATATATATAAACATACAAAATCAATGAATATGTACGTACAAAAAAAATATATACTTACAGTTGAACAAGAACCTATTTCATTATTCGAATTTGGTTATAAGGGTACTTTCTCGACCTGTATTGATATGTATTGTATTGTATTTGCTTTATAAATCAAAACTTATTCTGATCTTATATCTACGACACTTTATACCATATAAGGTTTGTCTAGTGTCGACAGTTACAGCGTGTTTTAAATTTTTGGCATGAAATTATAGAACCTCAACAGCCTGTATTGTCCACTACTGGCCGCAGGCCTCCCTCTGATAAGCGACTTACTGGCTGTTATCTCATGGGGGTAGTGCCCATAACTCCCACACTCTGGGAAAGTGCAGTTCGGTGGTAGAATTGTTTTGTAGGGGGCGGTGCTGCCCGCCCCCAGTGTATATCTCTTAGTCGCCTCTTACGACACCCACGGGATTAGCTGGGGTACTTACTATAATGGAATTTTCATTGGTTTGTAAAACCGTTGTGATGAAATAAAAAATAAATAAAGTACCTACTATTGAACCTTATTAGATTAAAGTTATTTATAACGGGATATTTGCCAATAATTGAGTTTTGAGCTTTTTAATATTTCGGCACAGTTTCATGCGCCTTGATCACGAAATAACTGAAGGCACTGCGAGTGAGCTGTTGTAACTTTCTTAGCCGAAATATTGGAAAGCTCAAAATTCAAATCATGGTAAATATCCCGTTGTAAATAACTTCCGAATTAATAACCATGATGGATTTAAAAGTCTTATTAGATGTTCTATGACTCCAGTTTACGTACCTTTTTTTTATTTCATTTATTCCACCATAGGTACATTGTATGTACACTTGATATCGTTTTAATCTAATTTTAAACATAATTAATAATTATTATTATATTGTAAGAATACAAAACAAACAAAATATTTTTTCAAGGAAACACCATAACCTACATAAATTAGGTAATTCACGGCTATGCATTTTACCTATTTTTATCTTGTTCTACACCAAATTCAAGGTCAAAATTCCCACAATACTAGCCCGCATCATCCAACAAAGATAAGATAAAGGTAAGACAGAGATGAATAGAGTTATTATGGAATTAAGTAGGAACCCATATAGAACCAAAGACAAGGAAAATCAAATGCAGACTCGGACATCCCTAAGAATAATAATGTTTTTTGCGCGTATTATTTCTGCTTTGATATTTCGCTTAGAAAGAAAAGAAAATGCTAAATGAAGTAAATAATGCCACACAGCATCATCTAGCCCCAAGCTAAACAGAGCTTGTGTTATGGAGGAGTAAATTGAAAACCAGCGCTTTCTGCTTGCAAGCAGCAAAATGTTGCATTTACTTACTCCATTTGCCATACTTAACTTGTTTAGGTATAAGTATCAATTTATTTTGTGTATTTTAGCAATAGGTAAATGTTTTTCTATTCTATTATGGGTATAAGGTAACTGATAATTAGACAGATAGATAGACAGAAATACATTTTATTGGTAAAAAAGCAAATTTACAGGTCATCAATAGTCATAAAAAACAAAAAGTAAAATTAAATTAAAGTACTTAAGGCGCATACCCGAGCCAATGTGACAGCGATTCCTATTTCATCATATTTTTACGCTTACCATAGGAATTTTTAAAAATCCTACGTTCAGTTTGTGGTATCTATTATAAGCTATTTTTAATACCTTTTTTTATAATTTTATCTCGTATAGTTTAGGAGGAGATGCAAAAATAGAGTTTGGTGGCCAAAAAGCGCAACTTCGTATCTCTTCCTAAGCTTTACAAAATGAAACTATTACAAAGGCATTAATTAATAGCTTATTAAAGATACCGCAAACTGAACGTAGGATTTTTAAAAATTCCTGAGTTCAACGTAATCACACTATTATTATAAATGCGAAAAATTGGATGGATGTATGGATGGATGTTTGTTACCTCTTCACGCCAAAACTACTGAACGGATCGGGTTGAAATTTTGCACACAGATAATTCTAATCCTCGAATAAAACATTGGCTACTTTTTATCCCATAAATCTGTTCCCGTGGGATGAAAATCACCTTTTAATGTTTCCATAGGAACAACGCGTGCGAAGCCGCGGGGCGCAGCTAGTAATAAGATATAATAGTTGGGGGCGCCACTTTCGCTGGTGTATGGGCCTTAATATACAATAATAATTTGCTTATAGATATTATATATAAATTGTAATAAATCATACATAATGTAATTTTGTATACACAATACAATACATGAGGTACCTACCTATATATTATATGTAGAAAATATCCAAAATACTCCTCAACAAGAACAAAACTGTTATTCAAATATTTGGTCTGATCGATTTATTTTAAAGCGTGAAAAAATTATTAATATGTTAAGTTCTCGACCTCAAATTTTAATGAATACCTACTAATACTGAATAATATTTTTTTTTACACTATAGGTGTTCCAAATTCAAAATTAATATTTAACAAAAAATCTACCCCTCAGAGCGCTATGCTATAATAACGTAAACGAAATTATATTTTTGAAAAATATGTATAATTTGGCTGTATAAATACATAGCTGAATTAGTAAAATAGATCAAAAAGTTAATTCAAATAAGTTCTTAGGTTTAAACAGGTTTCTGGCAAGTATTACTTAATTCAGCTTATGTCAGCTGGTTAGTTCTGGTATGTATCTGAGGTTTAGGTTTGTTTGTGATATACTTGTTCATTTTCATTCGTAATTAGTTTTTTTGTTCGTAATCAAATTGCAACCGATAACGGTGAAAATTGTGATATAATCAAAAATAGGTACCTAAATCTGAATTAACCAAAAGGTATATAAAAACTTTTAAAACGTTTGAAACCCCAATGAAAATTGCCTTTTCATGCAAACTGGGCAATCAGCTGAAAAACTGTTCGTTCGTCAAAGCGATACTAACCAACAACTGGAAAATAAAAAACAAATACAGTTTGCTGAAAATATAAATAGACGATTTTAAATTGCATGCCTTTATGCAATTTAAAATCGTCTATTTATATTTTCAGCAAACTGTATTTGTTTTTTCCAATGTAAAAAACTAAAAAAAAGTAAGCCAATTTTAACTGAAAATCTTAAAATAGGCAAAATGTAAAAAGATAAATAAATAATCAATGATGTAGATTGTATATCCTCTGACTTTCGTGAGATGTTGGGAATACTTTTCATGAGCGGTTGGGAATGAGCACGTCTCACGTGAGACGTTGGGAATAACCAATATCCGATATTGTCATTCTTATAGCTAACATTAGGGTACATTATTTGTATGTGACTTCAAAAAAGTTGGTTCTTTTTTATCCGACTTCGCGAAAAGGAAAAAACAGTTTCAAAAAACTGACTCGTGAGCATTTTGTGGGAATCCTTTACCCGTCTTCTAGTTAAATTACCGTCTTTTCACTACACTTTTAGATTTTTGTAGGTAAAATTTATTTATAGTTTAGACTTCATTATTTTTGTTTATCATAGTAAGTTAATGTCTTAGTTTAAGCACGCCGTTTTTGTTGTTTTTGACCTTGTGTGGTTGGCAGGTAGAAAATGCCATCGGCATTATGCCCACCATTTGTGTACTTTTTTATAATTGTGTGCAATAAAGTATTAAAATAAATAAAATAAATAAATAAAAGGAGGAGGTTCTCAGTAAGACTGTTTTTTGTGTTTGTTACCTCAGAACTTTTTACTGGGTGGCATTGATTTATTAAAAAGGGAAGATGAGGTACTGGTTTCTCGAAGGAGGCAACCTCAAATTGTGTAAAATTGTGTGCTCCCACCTCAGTCACCGTCTGACCGGCGGCACGGGCGGTCCTGATTCGCGTGAAATATTGTTGTCTCGGTCTCACTTCGGTCTTAGATACGTCTTTTCGTCTTTGTTCTTCTTTGTATTGCACAGGACTGGAAATATAACTGTGAGCGTATGTGTTTGCGTGTAGTTGTAACTCATGCCAATTTTTGAGTAAGCGCTGGGAGAACGTAACCTATCTTCCCTTTTTAATAAATCAATGCTGGGTGGTCCGATTTTGTTTTTTTATTTGAAAGCTGGTGCTTCCCGTGTGGTCCCATGTTCAATTTGGTGCAGTTCTGACAATGGGATCCATATAATTGAATGAGTAACAAACAACCATCTATCCATCCATCCATACATCCATGCAAACTTTCGCATTTATAATATTAGTGTGATGATTATACCAGGGTAGCATACAGCTAGAGGAGTTTGGCCTCCACTTAGTGAATTCAGCTGGGTACTATACACTTAGTTCGACTGAGTGGTCTACGCCCCGATGGTTTTCCCTGATACGCCTTTTTGACAGCCCGATCCTCCTCCATTCTCTCGACGAATTATTTGAGTTTCATTTTGAGCTTCGATTTTCTTCGCTACAATCCTCAACCCTTATACGATGTGTTATTATAGTATACTAGCTGCGCCCCGCGGCTTCGCATGCGTTTTTCCTAAGGAAACTTTAAAAGGAGATTTTCATCCCACGGGAACAGATTAATGGGATAAAAAGTAGCTTATGTTTTTTTCCAGTATTAGAATTACCTGTATGCAAATTTCAGCCAGATCCGTTCAGTAGTTTTGGCGGGAAGAGGTAACAAACATTCATCCAACCATACATCCATACATCCATACAAACTTTCGCCTTTATAATATTAGTGTGATATATATTATATAGTGTGATTATGTATTTTATAGTATTTATTAATGTATTTATTGTATTAACACGCCACCATCTACAACGGTTTCGTGTACATCCCAAGGTTGTCTGAAAGAGATCTCTTTTAGCGATAAGGCCGCCTATTGTGTAACTCTGTTATATCTCTTTTCCTGTATTTAATTTTTTATTGTATTTTTTTGGTTTGCAATTATGTTTATGGGGAGGCCTGCGTCCAGCAGTGGACCAATACAGGCTGTTGTGTTGAGGTTGAGACACTTCCATAACATACCTACGTAATTAATATACATAAAGTTTCTTACCAAAAAAACATTTAACTTATGTGCAAAAATTCATGTTGGGAATAATACCTAAATGATAGGTTTTTGGTTACCCATGTATCTAAACAGGTTTCATATAAAAAGGATATGATTATGATTTACTTCTCGAAGCTTCTAACCTTGGAAAGTCTCGGGGCTTTGAAAACCTTTGATCAAGGGTTTGGAGCGAACTCAGCACTTTTGATCTAAAGTTTTCAACAAAGTTTCATGTATTCATTGTTCGGGTTTGCACCTTTTTTAACTTCCTACCCAGATCCTGCTTTTCTAACCTTACGTAACAGGAACAAAGCTTTTTTTTCCCTTTTTGGTAGCTATAAGTGTTATATGTAAAGGTTTAGTGATATTTGATATAGATAGATAGATAACTCTTTATTATACCACACAAACATAAAATACAACACAGAAGGAAATGTACAGAATCAAGGCAGTACAACGGGCGGCCTTATCGCTTTGAGCGATCTCTTCCAGGCAACCTTGATATAGTTGCTACACAAGTTCTATTAACAAAAAGCTAAAAACAAAATAAATAGAAATCGATGAATGGTTATTTTTAACCGACTTCAAAAAAGGAGGAGGTTCTCAATCCGTCTGTATTTTTTTTATGTTTGTTACCTCATAACTTTTGACTGGGTGGTCCGATTTGCATGATTATTTTTTTATATGAAAGCTGGCGCTACCCATGTGGTCTCATTTTAATTTTGTTCAGCTCTGACAGTGGGATCCATGAAACTACATGAAAAAATCGTAAAAATTGATGTCAGTTTATAGATTTTTAAAACAAAATTAATTATCATCTGTGAATATCTCAGAAGCCGCTAAATTATGCCTAAAGCCTTTGGACATTATTCAAGACTGCGGCCGGCGCCAGGATTTTGAAGAAAAAAAAATTTATGATTCTTGTTAAGGGCAAAATCTTTAAACCCCTTTCTCTCAGAAAGACCTCATATCACTTGGATAAGAAAACTATAAAACGACTTCAATTTTTACGATTTTTTCATGAATTTTCATGGATCCCATTATCAGAACTGAACAAAATTAAAATGAGACCACAATTGGGTAGCACCAGTTTTCATATAAAAAAAGAATCATGAAAATCGGACCACCACATACATACATTGGTCCACGGCAGGACGCCGGCCTCGCCCTGATAAGCACCTTTGTTGAATTTTATCTTATGAGGCCTATAATCCGCACACAGTACATGCTGGTTAGGAATATCCCAGTTCATTGGTAAAATTGTGGTGCCAGTACAATTTTTACTTTAAACAAATGTTTTAAGTTCAAAGTTTCTCTCGTTCGAAGACTCCCTTATATAAACAAAAAAAATCTTTTTTATAGGTACATTTTTCCATAAAAAACTGTTTAATTTGAGATGCTTATAGATCTAATTGGCGTTTAATTGAGATTTTGTGTGAATTATACATCTATTATAATGCTGTGTAAATTGTTCAGCATTATTAATTTATTCGTTTTTTTATGATTATTTGTCATATAGCTGCAAATTATGTTATCAGATCCCAATAACATAAATAAAAATACTTATCTGAACAATTGATTGAAGCAACGCGTGACCCGAGAGCTGGTGAGTATCTGGCGCAGCGCATTAGCATTGCCATACAGCGAGGCAATGCAGCCAGCGTCTTGAAGACGCTTCCAACTGGTATTGATATGGATCAGTTGAGTTACCTGTAGATTGTTTGCAACAGTCTTCAGTTAGCTCAATTGTTTCAATTTTAAATACTAGTGCTTATTTATTTATTTTGATTGCAAAATTGCAAATAGCTTTTTGAATAAAGTAATAAAAGCGTTATCTTTATCGTAGCGTACGAGCTACTAGATTCATTATGGTCTAGATTTAGACTTCTAGACCATAATGTCTAGTGATAGTCAGATAGTCATTTTATTGGTAAAATCATTAACAGGTCTCTAGCCACACTAGAGCTTAGTAGAGCTAGGTCAATATTCAGCAAGCACCTTAATTTAAATAAGCCCGGAGGCCCCTAAAATTGCATCCCGAAATGCATCCCTTTGAATAGGCCACGTTTAGCACCCTCTAAAATATTCAACGGTCTATTCTAGGCAGGTTGCTCTAGTTTAGAACACTTTAGTTTACTCTACTCCATGGTTTTTTATAAGTTGGAGTACAACCCCTTATTCATAATGGTCTGCTATCATAAAAAGGAACCCTCCAGCTCAGGAAAAAATGAGAGACAGAAAAACATTCTAACTACATAAACAAACAGGATAAGATCACTGTCTACGAATAACAAAAAGACACATTTAATTATGCAATTCCAGACATGAATGATGGAGTACCTAGGTACCTAGGAAGGCTCAACTACATTTGAAGAGAAGGATTCTTTTGGAAAGTCTACATACATCTAAGACCGGGAGGAGGCCTGTACCCGAAAGGGGTTCTATCTAATAAAATATCAGTTTAAATTTAAATCAAACAAATTATTATTTATTGTAATTCATATATCATCATCATCATCAGCCTATATTAGTCCACTGCTGGACATAGGCCTCCCCTAATGAGCCCTGTCTTCAGCTTGACGCATCCAGCATCTGCCTGCAGTCTTTCGCAGATCATCATCCCACCTGGTCGGAGGGCGTCCTACACTACGTTTGCCGAGTCGCGGTCTCCACTCAAGAACTCGTTTACCCCAGCGGTTATCGGTTCTTTGTGAGATATGGCCGGCCCACTGCCACTTCAGTTTGCTAATTCTTTGAGCTAGTCGATAACTTTGGTTCTCTGTCGGATGTATTCGTTACGAATCCTATCCTTCAGAGAGACTCCGAGCATAGCTCTTTCCATAGCTCGCTGAGCGACTTTAAACTTTAAAATTCATATATAACTACTTAATATACATGATATTATTAAAACTATATTAATGAATCTAATATGTATAATGCTTGATACCTAGTTATTCGATCAGACACCATTATAAAATAAGAAATAAATAAAGGTAAACGCGATTATTTTAAGCATGATGTTATTTATGATAAGGAATTAAAGGCTTTTTATTAAGCTATTGCATAGCTTCTATCGCGGGCCTTGAGCGCGGGGACCGAATCCAGAAATTCCGTAACGAAAAAACCTTGACGTTTGTCTCTTTAGTCCAGCAACTCGCCTCTAGATGGCACGTCTTTTTTTTATTTATTTTATAACATAAAAAAGCTGCTAGGTAGTGTTATTTCTCAGTCTGACTTATGTCAATAGAAGAAGGCAGAGCGAGATTTAACAGTGTGCTAAGATAGCAGACTATTATGAATAAGGGGGTTAGTCTTTATCGTAGACTTTTTAAACTCTTTGTGGTTTAAGGCGCATACCCGAGCCAATATGACAGCGATACCTATTTTATCATATTTTTATGTTTATCATAGGAATTTTTGAAAATCCTACGTTCAGTTTGTGGTATCTATTATAAGCTATTTTTTAATACCTCTTTAATAATTTTATCTCATATAGTTTAGGAGGAGATGCGAAAATAATAGAGTTTGGTGGCCAAAAAGCGCAACTTCGTTTCTCTTCCTAATCTTTTCAAAATGAAACTATTACAGAGGCATTAATAAATAACTTATAATAGATACCACAAACTGAACGTAGGATTTTTAAAATTTGCTGCGTTTAACGTAATAATCATTGATTTATTAAAAAGGAAGATGAGGTACTGGTTGCTCGAAAGTGGCAACCTCAAATTGTGTAAAATTGTGTTCTCCCACATCAGTCACCGTCTGACCGGCGGCACGGGCGGTCGTGATTCGCGTGAAATATTGTTATCTCAGTCTCACTTCGGTCCTAGATACGTCTTTCCGTCTTTGTTCATCTTTGTATTGCACAGGACTGGAAATATAACTGTGAGCGTATGTGTTTGCGTGTAGTTGTAACGTAACACATGCCAATTTTTGAGTAAGCGCTTGGAGAACGTAACCTATCTTCCCTTTTTAAATCAATGGTAATAATAAGATAAAATAGTTGGGGGCGCCACTTTCACTGGTGTATGGGCCTTAACTATTCTCATTTGTTTCAATAATTTGATTGTAATTTTCTTTGTATTACACACGTCTCTATTTGGTTAAAGGCCTCACTCTTAGGACATTTCGTCATAATTGTTCTAATTGTCATTTTGTCAGATATTAGTCAACAATCCACACTTATTTACTTAGTGCTACTTATCTAATATCGACACCATTGGTGTCGATTTTGTTGTCTTAGAATTTACCAAAATTAGGATTTAGGAATGTCAAACGATAAATTTCGTTTCCTTAAGGCCCATACACCAGCGAAAGTGGCGCCCCCAACTATTATATCTTATTATTACGTTGAACGCAGGAAATTTTAAAAATCCTACGTTCAGTTTGTGGTAACTATTATAAGCTATTTATTAATGCCTCTGTAATAGTTTCATTTTGTAAAGCTTAGGAAGAGATACGAAGTCGGGCTTTTTGGCCACCAAACTCTATTTATGCATCTCCTCCTAAACTATATGAGATAAAATTATAAATGAGGTATTAAAAAATAGCTTATAATAGATACCACAAACAGAACGTAGGATTTTTAAAAATTCCTATGATAAACGTAAAAATATGATAAAACAGGAATTGCTGACAGATTGGCTCGGGTATGCGCCTTAATCGATTCCTAAAGTTTAGCAAGTTTTTATGTCAAATAGAAGATAACTATTCAGTTTGAAAAGCTATCGTCTATTTAACATTCGTAAATCTATATAATCTATATCTCGTAATCTAATCCTAATTTTAAACAAAAAGTACACCAATAATGACCAAAGTGCAAAGTTGTTTTAAGGCCCATACACCAGCGAAAGTGGCGCCCCCAACTATTTTATCTTATTATTACGTTAAACGCAGGAATTTTTAAAAATCCTACGTTCAGTTTGTGGTATCTATTATCTCTATTATCTCGGGTATGCGCCTTAAGATTAAAATTTATATATTAAAATATCTTTCTATGTAATTGGGCTTTAGGGAGCCAATTAAAATAAATAAATAAAATTGAATCTAATTTAATCCAATATTTGCCAGCTATTAGCAAATTAACCTAAAACTTCATTCATTAATATGCAACGAGGCCAATAAATATGGCGTTTGGCGCCAAGGTGCTCTTCTCTGATTGGCTGAAGTTTCGAACTACGATGAAACTGGCCAATTAGATTTCAGGATAATTAACGTAGGTAGGTAGTTAGCATCGAATATTGGCACAGAAAGAGCATGGAAGTTTTTAAAATGCCAATTCTTTATACCGTGTACTAGCTTAGGTCCAATGGAATATATGCAATGTATCCATTCTAAGTAGGTATGCATGTGACTTCCAAAAAGCAAATTATTTTTTAACGTATTCTCTTTATTGTGTTATATTTTGTGCTCTACTATTTTCGCAAACCTAGTGGATTTGTTAATAATTTTGTTTTTTTAAACTATAAATTTACTTCAATTTTTATACTTTTTTCATGAATTTTCATGGATTTCATTGTTAGAACTGAACAAAATTAAAATAGGACGACACGGGAAGCACCAGCTTTCATATTAAAAAAGAATCATGAAAATCGGACCACCACATACATTGGCTGTGTGGTTCTTGGCTTAAAATTTGCACCACCCCATCTCTTCCCGTGGGTGTCGTAAAAGGCGACTATGGGATATTCAACGGGGGGCGGGCAGCAGCGGACTGCGAACCCCAACCCCATGCCCAGCGTGGGGATTATGGGCACTACCCCCATGAGATAAACGATAACTTATCAGTGGGAGGCCTGCGTCCAGCCGTGGACCAATACAGGCTGTTGAGGTTGTGGTTGAGGTATCAATTAGAAGTAAACGCCAGATATTACACAAAATAAACTAATTCTACATTTACGATGACAGCTGTTAAAATTTAAACGGGCCTATCTCAAAAACTACACATGCTAGACTTGATGACAAGAACAAATTTGACAAGACTGTTTTATTCTTTCTATCTTTCTCTATATTTATTTTTATTAGAAAATACTTTGGTAAGACAGTAAGAAACCTTACTAACGATGTTTTTAAACCACAGAAATTTAAGAGCCCACTTAGAACCAGTATAAATGGTTCACCTGGTGCTTAGCCGGTACTGGTTACAAAGCATGGACATTAAACAGTGTTATTCTTAAGAACTTGGTCGGAACCTGTGGTCTAAGCAGCATGTTTAGCCACAGAAAATGAATTGAAAAAGTAGAGGTACCGACTTACTTTTTTTAGTGGCCAGCGATTTTAAGTTAACAACGAGAGTGGGAGCTGAGTGGTAATTTTTCATCTACAAAAAGCAAAACCGCGGAAACGTTTCAATGAAAGTTGAAAACTTTCAAATTCGATCTCCCTTCTTAAAGTTTCACTATATGGACACAAGTAAAAACCTTGGCATGTCGATATGACGAAATAATTATGTGATGGGTCATTCCATCAGCTGTGTGGTGATGGCTTAGAATTTGCACCACCACTCTTCCTTTGGGTGTCCTAAGAGGCGACTAAGGGATATCCACCGGGGGCGAACAGCAGCGCCCCTTGCAGAACAATTCTACTACCGAACTGCGATCCCCAATCCGCATCTCCAGCGTGTGGATTATGGGCATTACCCCCCATTAGATAAACGCCAACAAGGCGCATATCAGGGGAGGCCTGCGGTGGACCAATATAGGCTGGTTGAGGTTAAGGGTCATTCCAGTAAAGATGACACCAGTCAGTAGTATTCAATGGACCATTGAATTTCAGTAATCATGCGAAGTAGGTAAAATAATGTTCTAAAGATCTTGTTAGTCCAGACACATGTTAAAAACATGTTGTTAGGAGACTCTACGTACTTATGTTGGCACCCTCTCATTTTTTTAAAGAAACTTCCTCTGTTCCACATTACGAACTGTCATAAAAGATATATATATATACTGTCATATAAGATTTTGTAAACGAGGCTCTTATATTCGCATGCTTAGGGTTCCGTAAGCTAATTTTAATTTTGAGTCTTAATTTTTTTACCATATTTTAATATTCTATGTATCTTATTTGGTTCGTTGAATGTTGATCTGATGCTTTTGTACATTAAAGAATGATAACAACTGCGAACTTCAGATGTAACATAGTTGTAGATTTTGCATTAAAGTTGTATTAAAGTCCAAAATGGCTCTCTCGAGTCAGCTCAAACTTTAAAATGAACACAGCAGCTTGCCCTGTGGCATTACGACCCGCTCTGAACTTTCAACTAACATTGCTCTATATACAGAACTTCCCAATTAACCTATTATGCTTTTATTATCTTTAGCCCAGTTTCAGTACAAAGCTAAGATTAAATAATCACTCGGTTAAGCTCTTGTGAACAACTTATAAAGATAGAAGAAATACGATCGAATACCTATCTTTCAATCTTTTAAAAGCTTAACTGACTCCCAAAACAAAAAATCTTTTTAAATACTATTCTTTTACTGAATAACTCTTTTCGAAATGACAAGATGAACAGTTTCCAACATGCCAATAAAATGATACTGACAAATAAATTCTGCCATCTGTCGGAAAGGCTTTCCCAACTCCCTGCGGTACCCTAGCGTATATCGAAGACACCGGACAATTTATCTGAACCAGAAATGATTCGATTAATCTTCTATATTGGTTTTGTCCGTAAAATCTATTGAGAAATATCTCAGACACCCTTCTGATGAAAAATCGACACCATTTTTTCCCCCTGTAAGTAATGATTTTCGGATCTGAAATCAGATATTGACCCTTAGGCTGGAGTTGAGAAGTCTAGCTCAAATTTTGTTACGACTTCTAATTTCAGAAATAAATTAGATTAGAGACCAAAATCGTATTCTAAATCTTGTAGAGATAAATCATTCTAAAGATGCCACGCCGATTGTATGAAGTTTAATGGAAAAGTGGTGCATTTTTAGAATTGTTTAACTGTACCTACTTTAACTGACTTTTCCACTTGACCATCTCTTTACCTTTTTCTCGTAACTATTTTAAAACGGCAGATTTTTAAATTTTTCATACATTTCATCGGGTTTGGGTGCCTTTTCAAAAGGTATATTTGAGTACGGTTACCTGCGGGCCTAGACAATGTAACAATCGATTAGCGAAAGCGTTAGTAGAAAAGTCCAAAAATGTATGGGTTTGACATATGCCTCAGATATGTCACGTGATCTATCTATAACGTATAGATTAATGGTAGACAATGTACACACATGACGATTCCACCAAACGAATCGACAACATCGAACGATTACTTTCATACAAATGCCTAGCCAAGATGCACTTTTGACAATCGACTACGCCTATAGTCGATCGTCTTGATGGAAACGCTGGCGAACGCCGAGACCCTGTAGATATCGACACAAAATGGTGATTTCATAAACAGCTGTAGGAAGGAATCATTGGATGGATGTGTTTATCGCGTTGTTTGTTTTGTGATTTTAAAATAATTAGTGCAAGATGCATACGCTGCGTTTGCTGTGGTCAGCTCAAAATGAAAATGTTTGGCTCAGACGCCACTTATGTAACTTTCTCGGCAGCAATTGGAAAGTATTGATGAAATGCCAGAAACATTATTATAAAGAGCACTTTAGACTCAGCAAAGCCTTATTTTAAAAGCTTTGTTGTGAGTTGCGGTCTTATACGTCAATAAAAGGATCTCTAGAGATATCTCTGGAAATAAAGGTAGGTGTTTAAGAAATATTTTTGATTGTGTATTGATAACCTATGGACCTGCTACCTACCTGCAATAACATTGCTTAAATTTCCTTTTTTCTAGTGTTTTGCGCCCTAAACTTTTTAGCGCTAGCAGCTAGGTATTAAAGTGATTTTTTTTCTTGCAGGGGACTCTGGTTATCCACAGCGACCCTGGCTGATGACGCCTGTTTTAAATGCTGCACCTGGGTCTCAAGAAGACGTTTACACATCTCGCTATGTGCAAGCCAGAAACAGCATAGTGCGCTGCTTTGGTTTACTGAAGTCTCGATGGAGGTGCTTCCTTAAAGACAGAGTTCTTCACTACCACCTGTATGAAGCTTGCAAGATAACACTTGCTTGCTGTGTACCTACTACATAACATGGCAGTCCAACACCAAGTATTAGTCCTGGCATAAGCAATGATGGCAGTGATGATTACACCTCACAACATAACATCTTTAATGCTGATAACCAAACAGAACTTATCCGAGGCAGGGCAATGCGCAATCATTTAATCAGCAGGTTTTGATGAGAATGAGAATTCTTAGTGGATTGTAAATAAAAGTACATAGTTAAAGTTACAAACATATTTTATTTTTAATTTAGTTTATTATCTATTTGGGTACACATTTGCTGTAACATACATTCATTCATATTTCTTATAACTTTAATTTTGGAGTTTAATAGTGTCCTAGAACTATCAAACTTATCTAATCATGAATGGTCATATACACAGATGACACATTGTAGATGGCTACTGTTGGCTCACGGATGGCAGGCATAGCCCTACTCAGATATTGTTAAACTAAGGCTTCAGCTATTTTTGTGAAACGGCCGAGGAGATTGTTTCGCTCACTATCCACCTCTACTCTTTGGCCTTCAGTCTGTGCCCGTCTCTCCTCCAACTGAAGGGGTCTCCGCTCGATGGCCACAAACTCACTCTTGACTTCCAGTCTGCCCACACCTTAAAATTACAAGAAAGTTTTAGTAATGCAGATTGCAGGGTTTTTTGTTTCTATAATGAATTAAATATGCATGATTTTTTTAGGTACATACTTTCTATTTACAATTGGTAGGTAATTAATTTACTTCATGAAGTCATAAAAGTGCTATAAGGACTCGTAAGGTACCCACCTTTTTCCACTTGTCCATAGTCTTTTGGACACCACCACCAACAGAATTTAAGGTGATGGCCCGCTCTTTTCACAAACGATCAGCCCTCAAACGTCCCTGCGCACCAGGCTGATGTTTTGCGAGGTCACCATGCCTGTAACATAACATAAAACTAAAGAGATCTCGTTCTTTATATTTCTTTGTGAATCGAGTCATTGTTTATGTTTCTTATACCTACCATGGTTTAGGTATAGTATTGCTTTACGGCTAGAAACCTTTTTAGGTAGTTATTTAAATTTTTGAGGTAGATAACTAGCCTAGTCCTTACAAAGAAAGGTAAGTAGGTAGGTCGAGTACTAAATAATTAATTTACCTTTCCATAAAATCCAAATGAGCTGAAAACTGCTCACCGCTGGCCCGTGCTCTTGATTCCAATTACTTAAATAATTGCAATTACGTACATCAAAGTAAGATAATTCCAATTGCGCCAAAGTTGTTTTCTTTTCATGAAGTTTATAAAACAAAACAAACAATACAAAAAGTGTTCTCAGTCTTTTACTGCGTTTCTGTGTTGCCAGATGACTTGAACTTCCCCCCAACTTTATTCCAAATCCCAAATCTCAAATTGAAATTAAAACTTCATTTATTCAGACTGTGACATCCATTTTGTTAGAAACACATTATTTTAAATTATTATTTTTTATATATTGTTAAGACTTATTTTTTTTATCATAGTAAGTTGATGTCTAAGTTTAAGCACGCCGTTGTGTTATTTTTGACCTTGTGTGGTTGGCAGGTAGATAATGCCATCGGCATTATGCCCACCCACCATTTGTGTACTTTTTACAATTGTGTGCAATCATGTATTAAAATAAATAAATAATTAAAATTAAGAATGGTTAGTATGTAACAATAAAACACCGTTATTTTTTTATAAACTATCAATCATAAATAATTACAAAAATCATAATTTCAATTCTGATATCAAATTATATAAAAAAAGACGTGTGGCACTCGGGGACTGCCGCGGTAAAGCTATTGCAATGCCATCTAGAGGCGAGTTGCTGAACTAAAGAGACAAACGTCAAGGTTTTTTCGTTACGGAATTTCTGGATTCGGTCCCCGCGCTCAAGGCCCGCGATAGAAGCTATGCAATAGCTTAATAAATAAATTAATAAATAATGCTGGACAATTCACACAGCATTATCTAGCCCCAAGCTAAGCAGAGCTTGTGTTATGGGTACTAGATAACTGATATACATAATACAATACACCACATAGATAGATATTTTTTATTATACATAGAAAAACATCCAGAACGCCCTGAACAAATGTCTGCAGATCTTACACACATTTGTCCCGAGGCGGGAATCGAACCCGCAACCTCCTGCGTCGCAGGCAGACCTTCGCCCACCGCGCCACAGAGGTCGTCGAATATATTATATATATATATAAATTTATGTATACAATATAAATATATATACATATTTAGTTATCATTTATATCTATTTTATTCAACATGTACCTACACGTTTTGCGAATTAAATGTTTGCTATGACGGATCGAAATTTACACAACTGGCTTTTTCAGTACCATCTTGTATGGTATGGTCGGTTTGGTACTTAATAAGAATCCCCAAATTTCCTCCAAACCCAGATTTCCCTCCGAAAATCCCCCCAACAAACCTTTCGCCTCCCCCGAATCTCCGTCCAAAGTTCAAAAAACTCCGAATTTGCAGGGAATACCCCCGTCTGGCAACACTGGCGTTTCATTTCAATTGACTACGATCTTTCGATAAGTTAGTTCGAAAATGCAAATAATTTTTGATTCCATTTCAACCTATTAATTATGCTGTAGAATTTAAGTACGCTACTCAATGTATCAAAAACTTATTATAATAAGCCTCCACACGCAATAAAAAACAGAAAACCATTCATAAATAAAATCCAAGATATATAAGTTTTGCGTAGACCGGAACGTAAAAGAGACGAGCAAAATAGGCGAATGACACTTTTGACGTTTGACTACGACAACCATAGACTAAGCGCGGTATTGAGCGATCAGACGAATAGACACGGCGATCGCCACGCGAAGGTTACTTTGTCTACCAAACGTACTTCGCCATCGTTTAGGCGATGACGATTGTAGAAATCGAAACGCTTCTAAGCGCATGCCGGTTGGCTAGGCCTGCAGCTATGCTCGGAGTCTCTCTGAAGGATAGGATTCGTAACGAATACATCCGGACAGACAACCAAAGTTATCGACATAGCTCAAAGAATTAGCAAACTGAAGTGGCAGTGGGCCGGCCATATCTCGCGAAGAACCGATAACCTCTGGGGTAAACGAGTTCTTGAGTAAAGACCGCGACTCGGCAAACGTGTAGGACGCCCTCCAGCCAGGTAGGCTGACGATCTACAAAAGACTGCAGGCAGATGCTGGATGCGTCAAGCTGAAGACAGGGCGCTATGGCGCTCATTAGGGGAGGCCTATGTCCAGCAGTGGACTAATATAGGCTGATTATGATGATGATGATGACATAGAAAGATCACGGTACCTATTGAATACTCCCGCTACTCCTACTATGATAAGTCGAAAGTTTATGAAAATGTGAGTTTTATTTTCCCATTAAATCTACTGATTAGAACAGGGTTTAGCGTCCAATCGCCAAAACTCTATAGTATAGATACATACCTTACTGACGCGCAGTGTGATCTGTGTGACCGTGAAGTGGATTTAGGCCGACACCAGAGATCGTCAATTGCCCATGTCCCTTGCCGTTTCAGTACAAAGTTCTTGTTTGCCCGAGGTACCACTGGAGCGACGAAGTTGAGGAAGACCCTCTCAACTTCATCGTTCCAGTGATACCTCTGATGAGCGATATGCCTTCATCCCCTTGGGCGACCCAAGTACGCTCTGCTGGCAGCTCGATCCATTCAAAATACAGCCATTGGACTCTCGAGGATTTTGATTTACCTATAATGGTAAATCTAAATCGTAACGTTTGCATATGATGAAAAATGAGGGTAGATCGGTACAACTGCAATAAAAACTCCTCGACCTCAACCTCAACAGCCTATATTGGTCCATTGCTGGACGCAGTCCTCCCCCTGATAAGCGCCTTTAGTGCCTATTATATCATGGGGGGTAATGCCCCTAATCCCTACGCTGGACATGCGGGTTGGGGATCGCAGTTTGGTGACAGAATTCTTCGGCAGGAGGCGCTACTACCCGCCCCCCGGTAAATATCCCTTAGTCGCCTCTTACGACAGCCACGGGAAGAGTAGGGGTGGTGCAAATTCTATGCCGCCGGCACCACACGGCGACAATGAAAACTTACTTGCAGGGAATTCAGTTTATTTCGTGATCATGGAGCATGAAACTGTGCCTCATACTATAAAGCTGTGCATATTGAAAAGCTTAAAACTTAAATCATGGTAATAATCCCGTTGTTGTACCTATGAAGATTGTCTCGGGCGATCTTCAATTCCTTAATTTTTACAATGTCTTTAGCATGTTTCCTTTTGCTGGGTTCCTAGATTTTTTAGTAAGTCTTCATTTTAGCAACCAACTCTTTGACCTCTACTTTAAATAACACAGTGGAATAGAACTTTAACACTAAAACTGTTACGATGAGGTTACTTTGTAATTAATTATTGACCGATTTCAATCGATCTTAATTTAGATTGTTTGATTATTCTACCAAATTGATGATTTGTTGTTGACTGTTTGTGTTTGTCATGGAACCAATTTGGGTCGATACTTAATTATTAATATTTATTTATAGGAAAAACAGAAACTAGAATTACTGCCCTAATTTATTAATATCAGGAAACTTATTAATCGCGTCTTTATTCACTGGTTTTCAAGTATTGACTAAGTTTTTTTTAAAGGTTTCGTCTTTTTCAGATCTGTGATTTTAGTGCGTGATGAAGTAATACAGTTTAATAGTTGGATTTCCAAAAAGTTTTTACAATAGAGTTTATATAGTGTACATACAAGCTCGATGTTGTTTACTTACAATTAATAAATAATAAAATAAGGTACCTACCTAAATGTATCAAGATCGCCCAACGCTATCATCATCAGTTTTGATACTTTTCAAACAATAAAACCTCATTTGCAAAGAAATAACAAATTTTATCACCGACACACCAAAAATGAGATAATTACCTTCTTGTTACGCTAGAACGCGCAAAACACAAGATTCAATTAAGATCTCCATTTTGTATTTCCCAAAGTGTATTTTCTTCTGACTGATTTATTTAGACTTTTCCTGATAACGTCAAGGAGTTTTGCTATCGAGTCTCGGCATGGATATTGGTATCTGTCATTGTGCAAATGAATTAAAAACTTTCAGCCTGTAGATAATAAGATTTGATTCTGTCAGGTTGGATATTTTGGACGGAGCAGGGCAGGTTATTTAACCGGTGTTAAGTTACATGAAAATGGTCTTAGAAGGCTATCTATAATTTTATGAGACGTTTTTAGACACATTTAAAGATTTAAAAAAAAACTGTCAGTTAAGCATTTTACACAAAAACATGTTTTGATGTCATTCCATCCTGTTTCTGTTGACCAAAACTATTTCCACGGGACAATTACTCCAACCACAGTTACGTTGCAGTACTAAAAAGTACTGGGTCTGGTGAAGAGTTTGGGATTAAACTCATGATAGTACCTGAAATATTGCACTTACTTACTAACGCGTTGTTATCGACATAATATTATGAAATAAGTTCAAAAAATCTAATTTAAAAAAATAAATCTTTTCGTCGCAATAATTAAGCAGATATATTTTACTCACTGCAACACAAGTGAAAATATTTATAAAATTTGTGGTAAGCTTACAATTTTCTGCATTTGTCACCTGTATGATACAGGTGAAAAAGGCAGAAATGAATTCAAAGTACCCGTACTAGCCAATGAATAAAAGATCTATCGGTCCACTACTGGACGCAGGCCTCCCTCTGATAAACGCCGTTTACCTCATGGGGGTATTGCCCATAATCCCCACGCTGGGCATGCGGGTTGGGTATGGCAGTTTGGTGGAAGATTTGTTTTGTAGGGGGCGCTGCTGCCCGTCCCCCGGTGAATATCCCTTAGTCGCCTCTTGCGACACCCACGGGAAGAATTGGGGTTCAAATTAAATAATAAGTAATATAAGTTAATTCTAAACCAGCACCACACAGCTATGTTATGTATGGTCAAGACATTTTCGTTAATGTAGCTTTTTGTTAAAGACAGTGATTGCAGACAATGCAAAATGATCGTATCGGAAGGTACCTATTGATATGAATTCATTATGAATCACTGTATCTAACTGTAAAATCTATTTGTTCCCCAAGAAGCTGACAAGCCTTCTCTGAGTGAGCTTTCAAAGAAAACATTAAATATGAGCCCTTCAAATAACGGTGCCAAACCTTTAGAAGACAAGGTGTCGACGCGAAAGCCTTATCAAGGGTCCACGGCGGCGGCAATTACACCGAAAACTGGATCCTTTATTTATACTTACTTACTATTCAATTAATTTGTTTCGATTTGGAAACAATTCAAACATTTTATGGATATTTTATTTTAAGACAGAATATTTTTTTCTATCATTAACAGTATCTACTGTGTTTACTTTTCTTTAGAATATATGAAGTATTTTTTTGTAAAATAGCAGCGAAAAATTAAAAACTAAAAACTCCATTAAGGCCCATACAGCAGCGAAAGTGGCGCCCCCAACTATTTTATCTTATTATTACGTTAAACGCAGGTATTTTTAAAAATCCTACGTTCGAGTTTGTGGTATTTATTATAAGCTATTTATTAATATCTCTGTAATTGTTTCATTTTGTAAAGCTTAGGAAGAGATACGAAGTTGCGCTTTTTGGCCACCAAACTCTAATTTCGCATCTCCTCCTAAACTATATGAGATAAAATTATGAAAGAAGTATTAAAAAATAGCTTATAATAGATACCACAAACTGAAAGTAGGATTTTTAAAAATTCCTATGATAAACGTAAAAATATGATAAAATAGGTATCGCAGATTGGCTCGGGTATGCGCCTTAAAAACTAAGGCAAGCTAACAGAAGAAGAGCAGTGCCTTCCATTATATTTTTTAAAACCACCACTGCGATCACCACTATTACTGTCAAACGATGCAATGGTTATTATCGCAAAACCCCTTGGGGGAGAAATGTTCAAATCAGACGTTACGTGAGCTGATAACATTATTTTTCTCTCCCGCTTTCTATATGACTGCGCTTAAGGTAATTCAACAAAGCCTTATCTGAAGGGAAATTTATAATTCACAAGTAATAAACGGGCAGGGGCACCGTGAAAACCCACTTAATTCTACCTTTTACAGATTTTCCCTTCAGTATAAACTGTTTCTCTTGTTTGTGGACATAATTTGGGGAAAGCTTGGAAAAATAATGAGTTATTCATGAGAAACTAAATATTACCGATTGTTTTTCGAGAGCGACCGATCGTGATCTAGCTTCTTTGCTCAGTCTAAGTAGGTACCTTCTTTGAGTTATAGCTGACTAGTTTCTGCCCCTGGCTTCGCACGTGTTGTTTCTAAGGAAACTTTTAGTTAAAGGCGTTTTTTGACCCACGAGACCTGATTTATCGGATCAAAAGCAAAATACTTTTGAAGAGTTCACTCAATGTTAGTAAAGTAAAAATAACTCTGTATACGAAATCTACGAGCTAAATCGAAGGGAAAAGAAGAAATAAGGAAGCTAATTCTTCCGCTACGGCAATGTAAAACATTGTCTGTGAATAAATTGGACTCGCTAGCAGAGTTAAAGACATGTGACGGATAGACAGACAGACAGTAGCAAGCTACGGCAGAATTCACATAACCCTAAATAAAACGTTCTTAATTGGAAAAAAATGCGGCTACAAAAATTCGAGAAAAACGGGATACGGGTTACGTGGCTTTTCAGTGTGTATAAAACAATGGTTAGGTATTTACACCGCAACGGCCTTATGGAAACTCCCAAAAAGAATAACAAAGGCGAAAAGTTTTACGACATAAAATTAGCATTCCGTAAAAATGACTAAAGTATGCAAGTGCGTATACCTCTGGGTTCTAATATGTTAGCATTTGCGTGCGGCTTTACACTCATCGGCTTTGAATAAAAAACAAATTATTATTATTAGTAGTAATAAGTATTCAAGACATTTGGGTGCCTGATGAATAGGGTATATGAATGGTTTTTTTTATTCATTTAATCGATTATTTAGGTTAATACATAAACGAAAAAAGATATAACAGCCAAAAAGTTTTCAAATTATTGAGGTAAAAACAAAATGTAAAACTACACTCAGTTTTGGGTGATAAAAACGCTGCCATGCCCTTGCATTTTCTGACGTCACGGATCATCAAGTCCCCTATGTCAACTCAATGTCAAAACTTCATGCCCATATAAAAAAACTCAAGTATGCCGTCACGCTGATACCAATTGCTGTTAAGATTCAAAATATCTACTTTCCAATGATTAAATTTAACAATAAAAACATCGAAAAATACAAAAAAAGATATATTTCTATATCAATAGAGAAAACGTAATAGGTTACTAACTCATTGCTTTCAAACCAATAAAACATTCTCGTCAATCTTGCTACGTCACTATGATACGACTAGACGTAGAATTGTTCTGCAGGAGGCGACTTAGGGATATCCACCGAGGCAGGCAGCACTACCTCGGTGGATATCCCTAAGTCGCCTCTTATAACACCCAGTTAGTTGCTCGTATTCAACTAGGCTCAACATGTCTCAAGTGACTATTCTTCACGGTGGTTATTTCAATTCGACTAAAAACAAAGCTATGTTAAGCGTAGCAGAAGTTAAGAAACCTTTATGCTACTGACGCGCCACACCGCACCACGATAGTGTGATTATAGCATTACTTTGAGGTTGCTCGTGTACAACTAGGCTCAACATGTCCCAACAGACTATTCTTCACGGTGGTTATTTCGATTCGACTAAAAACAAAGCTGTGTCAAAGGTAGCAGTAGAAAAGGAACCTTTATGCTACTGACGCGCCACACCGCACCACGATAGTGTGGTTATAGCTTTACTTTGAGGTTGCTCGTATACAACTATGGTTTATCCATTTTGAATGAAGCATGTTAGTAAACAAAGTACGACACAAACAACAAAATATCACTTGGTTGGCGTCGAGTTTCAGATATAATTGTAAGCAATTTTTATTGAAGGGAGGATCTAAAATCGACAAGTAATGTAAATTACGTATAAAAGGACGCGCCAACAAAGTGAATTTTAGGTTAAGTATGGGCGGTTTGTTTACGTTTATACTCCATTCAAAATGGATACGATATATACTCAACATGTCCCAACTGACTATTCATCACGGTGGTTAACGGACAACAATGCGAGCGGTAACCCGACGCGGCCCACGTTGCAGATAAATTGCATAATTACTGGGACGTGGAGGCCAGATCCTGTAAGTTATGGCCTTTTTTACCGCATGTTTTACTGTACTTTACTTACGATCGTAAATTGTAAATACCTACGTATAGTAGAAGCACAGGAAAAACCATTGAGCAGCCTTTACTTAACAACATTTATTTATTCATCGCGATGGTTAGACTGAAAATCGAAGCGATGTCTTGTGAATCCTTCCTTGCCTTTCTAAACCAAGGTAGCAGTTATCATTTCATTAGAATTTGTGGATTAAATGTAATTTTGAAAAATAAAATCAATTGAATGTATTCTTTTTAGGTTATTATGTGAGACCACATTGGAGAAAAGTGGAGGTTGTATTGTTGCATCGACAGCCCAGCTGCCGCCGACTGCAGCCCGACTGCCCAGCCTAGCTGGATCCTCCCCTTGGCCTCCTGCTCAAAATTAAAAAAAATACCTATCTTAATCTTATGAAATTTCAAATCTACAAATTGCGCACTCATTGAAACCAAATGTTTAGATTAGTACCTACTTTATGTGACATGAATAATTTGAAATCTGTTATTATGGTAACTAACTTCAAAATCGACTTCAATCATGTGGTTATCTCATGGATGCCAGTGTCAGAACTGCACCAAATGGAACCTAAGAAATGGACCACACGGGAAGCACTAGTTTTCATATAAAAAAAGAATCATCAAAATCGGTTTACAGTTCTCAGGTTTCCCCAACATTAAAACCAACAGTCGAATTGAGAAACTCCTTTTGAAGTCGTTTAAAAAAACAAAGGTTGTCAACCTAATAACCATCCTCCGTTGATAGTCGGGTAAATAAAAGTAGATTAAAAATTAAAGACCGGCTCTTGTCGGTGCAAAAATACAATTTCCTCAACTTTTCTCCAATGTGGTCTCACATTATAACCTAGATAGATAGATAGATAGATAGACTCTTTATTGGGTACACACACAAACAGCACAGGAAAATAACAAAAAAGAACAGCAACAAACATCAAAGGCATACATAATTAAGTACATAGGTACAGGTAAGCAGGTAGGTAACCTAAAAACTTCCCTTCCTTCAGTAAGTGATGATGACAATTCGCAAAAGAAAATAGGTCCCACAGACGGTTTAATTTCAAATTAGCATTCGTTCATTAACATTTGTGTGGTGCTTGGTTTTATTAAAGCTATTTTACATGGGCTATTGTTTTGAATGCCAACCCTTTTTGGATTAGACCATGTTAATTATGTAAAAACGCTGTATTACTGAGGAGTAAAGTCTCATCCTTGAATTAAATTGTAACGATGAGCGTGTTTATTGAATAAATTAAATTATTATTATATATTACTACTTATGCACAATGGTAACTTGCTTCATTATGAATGTAAGCGGGTTAACTACGAACCTTGTTTGTGTTGGAAGAACACCAACGTTTCATCCCTTAACGAGGTAACTTGCTTGTTTTTTGAGCAAAAGCAATGGTTAAAAATAAATTATTTTAAAAAAATCATCATTAGCCTATACTAGTTCCCTGCTGGACTATCGGTTCTTCTCGAAATATGGCCGGCCCACTGCCACTTCAGTTTGCTAATTCTTTGAGCTATGTCGATAACTTTGGTTCTCTGTCGGAAGTACCTTTTCGTTACGAATTCTATCCTTCAGAGAGATTTCGAGCATAGCTCTTTCCATAGCCTAGCTGAGCGACTTTAAACTGGTGGACCAGCCCTATCGTGAGTGTACACGTCTCAGCTCCGTAGGTCATGACGGGTAGGACGCACTGATTGAAAACTTTCGTTTTCAAGCATTGCGGTATGGATGACGAGAAGACTCTACGAAGCTTTTAAAATTAAAATAAATACCTATCTTAATCTTTTGAAATTTCAAATCTACAAATTACGCACTCATTGAAACCATTTGAAGTAAGTAAAGTAAAGTAGGTACTTTACTTATCCTATTGTATAATCTACTTAGTATACCATCGCCTTAGGGTTAAAAATACCTGTTATGATGTTATATTGTCTATAAATAAATGACTAAGTAAATAAAAATCAATAAATAAAATAATGAAACACACGTATATAAAGAAAAAACGCCTTTAACATCAAACAAGTAAAAAAAAACGATAGAAAACGTAGTACGTACAACAATCGTTGACCCCTTGATGACCAGAATCAGCCCCTTTCGACTTAGTCCACCCTTTTCGAGGCACCTTGTATAAGTTTAACTTTATATCTTGTCAGAAATACCTAAGCTCAGTAAGAAATCTTATTGAAAACTTGCTTTCAAAATAACACAAATATCCTATGCGTGTTATATGGCTCCCGTCAAAACTTTAAAACGAACAAAGTTTCACAGTGAAATATTCCGTCAAACTTTTCAGCTGCAACTCACGAACGAACAAGCGAACGAATGGATGAACGATGGCAGAATTCCAACAGCTCAATTCAACTGCCCATTCCATTTTTAAATCCGATTTCCTAGACCTAATAAAACTTCCATACCTGATTGGGATGTAAAGTCGGCTAAGTGTAAAGGGGCAGGTATTGCCAGAAAGCTTAAATGGGTTTTGATATTGCTGAATTTATATTTTAGTATAAATTTCGACGCCTTACTAATCTGTCCTTATATGTAAGCGGGTATATATGTAAGCAGGTATATATGTAAGCGGCGGTATATATGTAAGCGGGTTAACTACGAACTAGTTTGTGTTGAGGGGTATGAGGGACTTTATCAAGGTGAATGCAGCTAACGTCGCGTCCGTTCTGAGTGCATGCGTGTTAGGCGTTCTTCCAACACAAACTAGTTTCGTAGTTAACCAATTCATTTATAATGAATTCGTCAAACTACGAATTATTTACAGTAACCTAGTAATCATAATAAATCGACCCAATTATATTTTTCAGATGTTTTAAATGAACTAATTTAGTGGAAACCAAGTCCGTCAACTTTTTAGGACAAATAACTTAATACTAATCACATCACATCACACTTCACACTAATATTATAGATGCGAAAGTTTGGATGGATGGATGTTTGTTAACTCTTCACGCCAAAACTACTGAACAAATCGGGCTGAAATTTTTCATGCACACGTAACTCTAATACTAGAATTAAAAAGGCTACTTTTTATCTTATAAAATCAGTTCGTGGCATATAAATCACCTTTAAACGTTCCCTTAAGATCAATGCGTGCGTTGCGCAAATTTTGGATATTTATGACCACATGTTTGTTACTTCTTCACGCCAAGACTACTGAACGGATTGGATTGAAATTTTGCATAGGTATAGTTTAAGACCTAGATTAATAAAGCATTTTATCCCGGAAAAACTAATAATTAGGTCATGGTTAGTTAAAATTCGATTTTACCTACCTAGTTACAGTAATGGTGGGCTGGCGATTACAATACTTTTGCGATGGACTGTACCCCCACCGGGCCAATTACCTGGCACTCGTAAAACGAAGAAAAATCGAAACAGTTCATTTATATTTCCGGTATTTCCGGATATTCGAAGTTCTGCGTTTACCCAACATTTACCTCTTTCGATATTTCTTTGTGAGCAGTTTCCCATCATTAGTAAAAACCGCTTTCAAACGAGAAAATATTTTTTCACAATATTTCTTTATGAACTTTTATAATCAACCGACGAAAAAACGGAGGAGGTTCTCAAGTCCACCCGTATATGTAAAAAGTAAAGTAAAAAGTATTTAAAATTACAATCCTTATATCCTAAAGCAACATTTCACAAGCTGTTATAATTATCTATATACCTATAATGAGATAAAGAGGAAAGATTTGATTTATTGTTTGTCTGTATTGAATAGGACCCGAATCTTTCATCATGAAAAAGCTTACTTTTATGACTGAAAGACATAGGCTATATTTTATCCCCGAATTCCCACGGGAACGGGAACTACGCGGGTGAAACTGCGAGACGCTGATAGTAAATTATACTTAAGGATGTGTACGTAAAAAATCCATGTAAAACACTCTGAGACCAGGTATTGGTTTGCATATTTACGGAAACTCAAACGCAACTCAGATATAAAAAAGTAGATAAATTACTCATAAAATACACAAAACACAATGAAAAATTAATGAAAATGTCAAGTAAAATCAAATGAGACGGATAGAACATACATCAATAAAATAAAATTAAGGACACCGAGAGACAAACGGACATACGGACACAAGGAACCATAGGTGACCGGGGCACCGCACCTTAACGCATTCACTGCCCAGATACGGTGGCGCAATGACTGCAGCTGCACAGGGGAGCTTGTCCGCTTCACAAATACAATATACAAATAAAAAACGTTTATTTTCATAAATCTGTGGAACAATTGGGTTAGAGCACTGTCTCCTGTGGTAGCTACGATGTAGCTGTGTTACAGCAGTTGCTTAATTTGCGTATTGCTTCACGTGGATAAAGAAATGCATCTGCGGCTTGGGCCATGAATGTGTTAAAAAGGGTTTTTTTATACCTATGTATCTCTAAGAGACATTGAGTCATTGCTGAGTATGTCAGTCCCGTATTTTAAGAAACCACGCGTGCAAGTTTATCCAGTGCCCCTTAAACGGAGAGTACCGTTTATGAACAAAGTCAAAGTCAAATCGTTTATTTCTTTAGACTTACAAAATAAGTACTTAGACAAGTCAAATTTTTACTATATAAACAGCTTGATAAATAGTTTTTACTATCAAACAAGAAATAAGGTGCTATTGACTCTGATTCACTTCAATTTTTTGTCCACTAGCGGAAGAAGTGAAAAAGAAACCACTAGCAAGTTTATCGCTTATCAACTAATATAATCTTAGGATAACTAAGTCTAACTGGTCTTACATATTATTGTCTGTGTGGAACTGGGCGACATCCGGCCAAGCATTAACATCATTGACGTAGTCATCTACCGAGTAATAGGCTTTCTTGATAAGATTTCTAACATCATAAATGACGAATTTTGACAGAACATCATGGAAAACTGTCAAAAATACGCAACTTGAGATATGCATAAACCTATATTATTATATAGGTATATGATATGTATTCGGTATTTGGATTACTGCATTTTAGCAACGAACTAAAGACTTTTTAACTACGTAAGATTCTTTGGGTTTACCCAAGATTTTTAATACAAGAAAAACCGGTTTATTCTACTTCAGCTGAAAAATGCGGTGAGAACCGAGTAGAGTCTATTAGTTTAATTAAAGAGAGCGGGATAGGTGCTCTCTTGGGGAATATATTTCAGTAGCAAAAAGTATTTCTATGAAAAGGTATTTCAAAGCCAGTTGGGTAAGTACAAATACAGCCAGTATAATTATTTAATGTCAATTAATAAAAATAAAAATTATGGGTATTGGTAGCGCATTCCCGCACTGAGGAATTTGCGGGTTCAATCCCCGTTGAAGTCAAAACATTTTTGAGATTTCAATTCTTTGATATTAACCAGAGTGTAAAACATGGATAACAAAACAAAAATCAAATCAGAAAAAATCAAAAATCTCTCAATTGTGTGTTTTGTTGGAATAATAATATTAGCCTTTTTAGTGAGGATAAATATTGTAATGCATCACTGAACAACTAGCGATTACAAATATGTTATTTAGAAAACAATTTCCATCAATTTTTTATGCTAACTGTACCTTTCTTTATGTATTACCCTCATTTTTTTTTATTTTAGTGTTTTTACCTAATTACAAGGTAATAAAACAACCAATCGCAAAATTATGTCTGTCTGAATGTCCCTTAACATTTGAGGGTGGTAGCTTCTACAGATTCAGATATAAAAAACTATTTTGAAGTGAATTACTTATGTCACACTCTTAAAGGGAAAAAACTGGGCTTAAAAAACATGGTTCCCAGTTTTCCCCCTGAAGATTTTTCGTAAGGGGGAAATGCAAGCGACATCGGAGTTGGTTCTGCACGACAACGAAAACCAAAACTCGATTACATTTTTCTGAGTAGGTTCCCAAGTCCGCCAATTTCCATACTCCTCCTAAAATAAAGAAGTTTTGTAATCAAAACGTTTGGTGAATTTGCCAATCGCAGTGGAAGTGTTAAATTGTACAAAACAGGCTAATTTCTGCAGTGTGGTGCCGGCTTAGAATTTGCACCACCTCAACTCTTCTCGCGGGTGTCGTAAGATTTTTTTTTTCTGTTAATTTCATAATTCATATTGTAATTATATTAAATTCATAAATTTCGTATTGTATAATAATTTGAATGATAATGTTAACTATGTAATGTTTGTAAATAATCTCAATTTATAATTATTGTCGTATATTGTATAATATCCTGTTCGCGCCGATAAACACGAAACTGAGAAGAGCGCCATCTACCCCTTTGCCGAGGAAGCTTCGTTTCTTTTGTTTTACCGACGTATTCCAATTCTTCAGTAAGTGACATCGATCGGCTCATGAATCTTCTTCAGCTAACGGCGCGAACAATCCTTTATGAGGATTTGTATACATCTTGATAAATTGATTATAATCGAGTTGTGGCTACTATGTAAACCTTGAAGGGCATGCAGCACCTACGACACAAGTCTAACCACTTAGTGTAGGTGCTGTAATCCAAATCTAGAAGCCAAGCCAAATTTTCGTAATTATTTGTTAGACATAAGTACTATTATGAATGCTTGATTTGAAATAAAATTATTATTATTATTAAGAAGCGACTAAAGGATATCTACCGGAGGCGGGTAGCGCCTCCTGCAGAACAATTCTACACCAAACTGCGATCCCCAACCCGCATTCTCAGCGTGGGGATTATGAGCAGTACCTTCCATGAGATAACAGCCAATAAGGCGTTTATCAAGGGAGGCCTGCGTCCAGCAGTGGATTGATATAGGCTGTTGAGGTTATGGCTGATTTCAGCTGAATTTTAATACATACATATAATCTATTTTTTTAATTAAGTGAACACGTAAACGCTACCTTTATTAAATAACCACCCCTTTTACGGGTATTAAGTTAACAGAATATCACCCAAGAGGACTAACTATTTCTATATGCATAAACATTAGCAGTTACGGAGAAACTTTTGATTACTTACGCCACCGTTTGTCCACCATCTGCCGTCAACGAGAGGTCACCGGGACGTCACCGAGACGTGCGTCGTCGATGACGTTAATGTACAATTAATTTTGTTTTACAAAACTTATATACGATTGACTTATTACATGGATTCATTGTCAGAACTGAAACAAATTGGGACCACAGGGGAAGCACCAGCTTTCATATAAAAAAAAGAAACATGAAAATCAGACCACCCAATCAAAAGTTCTGAGATCACAAACATTATAAAAAAAATTAGTTGAATTGAGAACCTATCCTACTTTTTTTGAAGTCGGTTACAAACAAAACCTGGGGCCAAAGGCGCGGTGTGACGGCAGTGTCCAATAAAAAAATTGCCGACACATTCGGTCCGTCACAATCTCAGCCGAATTTTAGCGGTCGGGCGGGGCGGCGCGGCGGTGGACAAATGGCATGCCTACGATATTCTCTGAACACAGTTAAACTTTACGGAGAATTTTGATAGTATGAAAATTTTAGAGATACGTGTTTGGGCCTTCACTGCGTTTTAGATGTTGTATGCCAATTAATAACTACAACTGTCTGAGTGAAACTACCTCGTAAACTGTTAAAAAATAAAGCTATATTAGTCCACCAGTTCAATACGGGACATAGGCCTCCCCTAATGAGCGCCATAACGCCCCGTCTTCAGCTTGACACATCCAACATCTGCCTGCAGTCTTTAGCAGATAGTCATCCCACCTGGCCGAAGGGCTTTTTACACAACGTTTGCCAAGTTACGGTCTCAACTCAAGAATACGTTTACCCCAGCGGTTGTCGGCCCACTGCCACTTCAGCTTGCTTAATCTGAGCGGTTTCGACGCATGTGTCCAATAACGCAAAATACCAATAAACGCACAAAATCATATACGCGTGATGTCAATAACTTTGGTTCTCTGTCGGACGATTTGTTACGAATCCTATCCTTCAGACAGACTTCGAGCATAGCTCTTTCTATAGCTCGCTGAGCGACTTTGAACTGGTGGACCACCTTGAGATTTTACGTTTCAGCTCCGTAGGTCATGACGGGTAGGACGCACCGAATGAAAACTTTCGTTTTCAAGCATTGCGGTATGATGACGAGAAGACTCGTCATAGATTCCTAAACGCTGAAAAAAGTATTTAATTAAGTTAAGTAAGTACCGTACTTAGTTAACTTATATAATAAAAAAAAAACAACTAAATATTTCGATTATTTTATTTTCGAGATCTTATAAATAATTGCCGCTTGCGAAGGGAGATGCAGTTTTTAAAGGGAAAGGCTAGTTATTTGTTATTCGATTCAAATTTTTAGTCGATTTAAATACTTTTCGTCTAATTCTCATAATGATAGGATAAAAATAAAAAAAAATCTAAAATATGCGGTAAGTAAACTTAACAAAAGCACCGCTTGCGTAAGCTATAATGAAGCTGCGTGAAACCAGAATTATTTATTTTATTCTCCTTTGAGTCTCATATTTGATTCAAAGAAGACGCTAAGTTTCCTATTTAGGTCATAGCGCCGATATCCCCCAGGAAATAACAATCACAGATGGAACCGGGGTAGAACGCCCCCCTTTTAGGGGTGTCATCCAAACTTGAATTGGATAGCTGGGTACAGTGACCAGCAGCTTTCAGCTCTTGGGGGCAATAAATTGACGGTGACTATGGACTTTTATAGCTGAAAAGAATTTGACGGTGTGTGGCTATTTTTAGAATGAAAAGGATGCGATTTTGTAGCAATAATACTACTTTTTGTTAAAGGTTAGGCCCTAATGGATAGGATTTCTTCAGAGCGTAAAGACCGCGACTGGAGAGGAGCCATTGAATAGATTAGAAAAGAACATTGTGTAGGTAATTTATGAAAGCTATCATATTATTATAGGTATCTTGTCTTTTGCAAAAATGCCAGAAACAACCCACAAAATCTTGCCTCTGAAGACACGAAACCCCTGAAGGAACAATCTGACATGTGGAGTCTGAGACATTGTCTGCATTGTTAGCGCGCCCTCGACGCCTCTCGGCGTTGAGAATAATTACTACGTCGCTTGCTTTTAGGGTTCCGTATAGATAAATAATAGATAAATAATGCTGGACAATCCACACAGCCCCATCATCTAGTCCCGAGCTAAGCAGAGTTTGTGTTATGGGTAATAAATGAATTTTATAGACTAAACATAGATATATTTCTTGTACATAGAACAAACCCAGAGCACCAAAAGTATTTGCAAATCGTTCAAACATTTGTTCCAAGGCAGGAATCGAACCCGCAAACTCCTGCGTCGCAAGCGGGCCTTCATTCACTGCGCCATATCGGTCTTCTATGCAATTTATGCCGTATCCAATGGGGAAGCAAGACAGGACTCTGTTCGATGACACTTGGAGAGCCTCTGTATATTCATAAGCTCTGCTCGGTGCAATTACCACTGCTGGACATCTGCAGTGGACTATCATGGGCCAATGATGATGATAACGATGATGATGTCATTCAGATTTCAGATTCATTTATCAAATTATCAATTTCGTTGCTTGATATAACAGTAAGCCGTACTAATATTATAAATGCGAAAGTTTGTATGGATGCATGGATGTTTCTTAAGCCAAAACTACTAAACAGATCTGGCTGAAATTTTGCATACAGGTAATTATAATCCTGGAATCAAACATTGGCTACTTATTATCCCAAAAAATCTGTTCTGGTGGGATAAATCCCCTTTAAACGTTTCCATAGAAACATCTCTTGCGAAGCCGCGGGCAGAGACAAATGTTTATAAATGCGAAAGTTTTTATGGATGGATGTTTGTTACCTCTTCACGCAAAAACTACTGAACGGATTGGGCTGAAATTTTGCATACAGGTAATTATTATCCTGGAATCAAACATATGGTAGTTTTTATCCTATAAATCAGTATCTATATCTCGCGGCATATAATAAAACACCTTTACACCATTGATTAATTAAAAAGGGAATATAGGTTACGTTCTCCCAGCGCTTACTCAAAAATTGGCATGTGTTACAACTACACGCAAACACATACGCTCACAGTTATATTTCCAGTCCTGTGCAATACAAAGAAGAACAAAGACGGAAAGACGTATCTAAGACCGAAGTGAGACCGAGACAACAATATTTCACGCGAATCACGACCGCCCGTACCGCCGGTCCGACGGTGACTGAGGTGGGAGCACACAACTTTACACAATATTAGGTTGCCATTTTCGAGAAACTAGTACCTCATCTTCCCTTTTTAATTTATCAACGCCTTTACACATTTCTTTAGGAACAACGCGTGCGAAGCCGGGCTGCGCGGGGCGCAGCTAGTCACATCACACTAATATTATAAATGCGAAAGTTTGTACGGATGTATGGATGGATGTTTGTTACCTCTTCACGCCAAAACTTCTGGACGGATCGGGCTGAAATTTTGCATACAGGTAATTCTAATCCTGGAATAAAACATAGGCTACTTTTTATCCCATATATCTGTTCCCGTGGGATGAAAATGACCTTTTAATGTTTCCACAGGAACAACGCGTGCGAAGCCGCGGGGCGCAGCTAGTAAATACATAATTCAAAGGTTTAAAAAAGACAAATAATTTACTCAGGGTAAGGCACTTATCAAAAAGGATATAAAATCACTCATCAAAAAGAATTATGGAGCAACATAAATTAAACAATGGAGTGAATTCATTAGCCCTCTTTTGGTTTAACATAAATTAATAAGCAATGGGTACTTATAAAATAAATTTTCGCTATACTAACGCAAAAAAGTACTTAGTCATTGAACTCCGTCCACTCGTTTATGTTCATTGACTGGATGAAAGAATGAAATACTTCATAGACACGTTATTTGTCAGCTCGGTAAATATCTTAGGTAAGAAAATAACGATTTAGTCGCGATATTTTCAAGTCGAGAAATTCGTTTTGGTATTTTTGAAATTGAAACAGTCAGTCCATGAGAAATTCTATTCAATGAAATAATGGAATATTCTATAGCATTCAGAAAATGATGAGGGCCGGAACTCTTATTGCGTGAGTGAGACTCGCGCTTGACCAGTTCATTTTTCTACGAATAGGTCTTTCTCTCATTGGCTACATCAAGGCAGTTTCTCATGACACTGGTGAGATTATAAAACACCTGGTTGTTTTATAAATAAAGCAAAATACATCAAAATGAACAAAGAAGTACTCACGACGACCTCTGTGGCGCGGTGGGCGAAGGTCCGCCTGCGACGCAGGAGGTTGCGGGTTCGATTCCTGCCTCGGGACAAATGGTCCGCCTGCGACGCAGGAGGTAGCGGGTTCGTTTCCTGCCTCGGGACAAATGTTTGTAAGATCTGCAGATTTTTTATATTCTGTTGTGTATTGTTTTTGTATATCAGTTATCTAGTACCCATAACACAAACTCTGCTTAGCTTGGGGCTAGATATTGATGTGTCATTTGTCCCGAATTATTTGTTTATTTATTTATTAGGTAATCAGAAACACTGCGACTATACCTCTAAAGTTGTTATGCATTTGTATACATATTTTTCGCGTAATTTTTTATTTAATCATACGAGAGAGGTGACCCGATAGCTGGTGAGTATGGCGCAGCGCATCAGCATTGCCATACTGCAGGGCAATGCAGCCAATGGCTTGGGGACGCGACGACTGATATATAGACATGGATCAGTTGAGCTACCACAAGATTGTTTCGCAACAGTCTGCAGTAAGCTCAATTGTTGCAATTGTTAATACCAGTTCTAATTTATTAACCGACTTCAAAAAAGGAGGAGGTTATCAATTCGTTTTTTTTTGTGTTTGTTACCTCAGAACTTTTGACTGGGTGGTCCGATTGTCATGATTCTTTTTTATATGAAAGTTGACCTGGTGCTTCCCGTGTGATCAATTTAGTTCAGTTCTGACTATTGGATCCATGAAAATTCTTATGGTTCATCATTATGGCATGAAAATTCTTCATCCCATACTACATATACTACATCCCTTCGAGCATTGTGCGTTCTTCCAACACAAATAAGGTTCGTAGTTAACTCGCTTACATGTATTAAAGTCGTCAAACTACGATAGCTTTTATAGCAAACTAAAATTGTTAAAAATTCTACTAAAAGAATACATTACCCGTGAGATTCATCGTTTCTCTCCAGCCATCACATCAATACTTCATTGATAAATCTCAAGACAGACAGCTGTTCTGAAGCCTTTGTGGAGCAATCACTTTGCTAGCAGTGTAGCAAGCGTAAGTAAAGGATAATAGACCTAAAGACAATGACTGAGGGTGTAAAGTGGAGGGCGTGTGTCTTGGCAAAATGCCAATGGAAGATGGGACGATGCGTTCAGTTTCGTACGTTCGATTTGGAAGGACGTAATTTAGAAGTTTATTTTGGTCGCGAAGGTTTTAGTGGCGTAGTGGGAGGTATTGCGACTTTCGGTTTATTTATTGAGTTGGGAAATATTTAGTTATTATAAGCTAACCAAAGAAATACTTAGACTAGCAAAGTTCTTACCATTAATTGAACAAAAAGGTTAAAATTATTGTATTAGGCAGATCAGTCGGATATTGTGGACTTAATGCCGAGGCATTTTCTTCCTGCCAACCAAAAACATGTTTTTACAGGGGGTTGGCGTGCTAATTTATGTTTAAAGATCTTTCTTTCCTATAGATGAATATAATTATATATAACTACCTACCTTTTTATATACATATATACATACTCAAATACCTATTAAAGCATAAATAATAGTATGTATTAGTTACAAATAACAAACATTTTATACAAGCTTAACTAATAAAAGCCTGCGCACGTGCGCACCATTTGCGTTTTTGCATTACGAATGTCCAGAGCCAAGTCATTCCACAACCGCACTGCCTCTACAGAGAAAGAATTTCCAAAGATGGAGCTGTTATGCAAATGTATAGATAGGAGAAGATTATCGGAGAAGCGGAGATTTCTACTGTGCACATACACGAGTGAAAGTGGCGCCCCCACCTATTTCATCACATTATTACGTTAAACACAGGAAGTTTTAAAAATAAATTGTAAAGTTTGTGATGTCTATTATAAGTTATTTATTAATACCTCTGTAATATTTTATTATAAATACTATCGTAGTTTGACGAATTCATTACGGATGTAAGCGGGTTAACTACGAACCTTTCAGGGATGAAACGTTGGTGTTCTTCCAACTCAAATAAGGTTCGAAGTTAACCCGCTTACATCCGTAATGAACCTCTGTAATAGTTTCATTTTATTCAGCTTAGGCAGAGATACGAAGTTGCGCTTTTTTGCCACCAAACTCTATTTTCGCATCACTTCCTAAACTATACGAAATAAAAATATAACGAAAAACTATAAAACTATTAGAGGTACTAAAAATAGCTTAGAATAGATACTACAAACTGTACGATGGATTTTTAAAATTTCCTGTGTCAAAATAGGAGGCGATGTCACATTGGCTCGTTTATAAAGATCACAACCGGATTAGTAATGTAAGACTTGATTCATAAGGGTTACATAATAAAAATCCTGTACAAAAATAATAGTTTATAAAAAAAAACACTGATTTATATCCTATTCTCTTTGCCTCCAGAAAATGCGCAGCTGGCTATCAATTTGCATCATCCTGAGCCTGGCAGCCGCGTCGTCAGCCATCAACTGCTGGAAATGCGGGTCGTACAGCGACGGCGTCGGGTCCATAACACCTTGCAACAACCGCACCGCTACGCGACTGGAGACATGCCCGCATAACGCTAAATATTGTATTGTAAGTACCAAAGCTAAATCACACTAGTCACACTAATATTATAAATGCGAAAGTTTGTATGAATGGGTGGAGAGTTTGTTACCTCTTCACGCCAAAACTACTGAACGTATCGGGCTGAAAATTGGGTACAGGTAGTTCTAATCCTGGAATCAAACATAGCCTATTTTTTACCTCATAAATCAGTGTCCGTGGGATATAAATCACCTTTAAACGTTTTCATAGGAATAACGCGTGTGAAGCCGTGGGGCCCAGCTAGTTCACTGGCAGCTTTGCCTATGGTGTTACCAACAATATAATGTAGCATCTACCCTACTTGATGATTGGTTGTTGCCAGCAACATCATCTAAACTTGTATGGAACCACCACCGATTAATGTTTAACAAGCATACTTATTTTTTAAGTTTGTTAAGTACTATAACCTCAGCCGTTAACTACCGAAAATTATGCAGGTTGCAGCGAAATCGAAAACCAATAAGCTATTCGATGAGTCATCTGCAAATATTGAGTAAAAAGAACAGAAATAATGCATTTTCTCAAAGAGAACCCTCCATATATAGGTCCACAACTGGACGCAGTCCCCCTGATAAGCGTCTTATTGGTTTTGATCTCATGAGGAATAAAACTCACTGTACTGTCAACAGAACTACTCAACAGAACAGGTGGGAGTTAACGATCAATTTGCTTACCTACCTATTATTGTGCTTGTACTTAGATAAATTAAATCAGTGTCAAACTAGCACCCTGGGGTTTGATTCGTACTTTATCCTTCCCTCTATTAATTAACTATTAACTTAACTTATAACTGTAGGAACCCCTACACTCACAATACACTCGTCTAGAGAACATTTTTCTCATCTGCGAGCCGATATTATATGAGACTAGTTAATGCGACAAATGAAACCCTTAGCTACAGTACGATCAAAAATCTCTCGTGAACCCGCTCTATAAATTCAGCCACTATCATAGTCTCTTTTGTTTGTAGATTGAGGTTTGTTTTAGACCATCTGCCATTTTCGTTTTAGATCAACAGACTGATTACGGTAAAAGGTCCCACCCAATATTTGAAATTTGAAAGCCCTTTTGATGGCCTTGAAAGCCATTTCATGGCCTCCATACGTAATTAGAGTTGCGTAATAATAACGCAGTAGGTAGGCTCCACTGCAGCTGTGGAATAACACTAAACCGCCCATCGTATACATTTGAAAGCCCTATGAATGGCCTTCGTAATTTGTGATTGTATGTCGAAGGCTACTGATGGCTTTCAATGCCATTCTAAGGGCTTTCAAATGTTTATAGTTTTAGCAGCGCCTCACGGTTTTACCGACGTAATTCCTGTTCCCTTTGGAATTCCGGGATAAAATATAGCCTATGTCTCTCCCTGAAAAGAAAGCTTTTTAATAATGCAATTTTTTTTAATCGGTCCAGTAGTTTCGAAGCCTATTTAATCTATACAAACAATCAAATCTTTCCTCTTTATAAAATTATATAGTATAGATAGGATGGGTTGTTTTTTACTTAGTGTATAACGCATTCACTGCCCAGCTCTGCGGTACGACCCGCAGGGGCGCGCCGCAGCTCCACGCAGATAGAGACTGGCACCTGCGTCTTGGGCCATGAAGGTGTTAACACCTGGTGTCACACTGCAGCTTGTATACTTAGACAAGCAATGCCAGGTGCTTATTTAGACAAAAAATACTAACCCTTTCGGAGTAAATTGTGATAACTTATACTTTTATTGATACAAACAAACAGTTAAAGTATTTTGTCACATAAAATAACATTAGTGTAGATTATGATAAGTATCGATTAGATTCGTTCTAAAATGTAAACTCCCGGCAAAGTGCATATACCAATACAGCGTTCTGCATTTCATGAATCTAAAATTCAGCGAATAACTGATCTGCTACGAGATTATATTCCGTATCTACTCAACCCCGAGGATAAAAGACAAAAAGGCGGGCTTACGTTGAATCTCAAACTAGTATATATTTTTTGTTTTATGCCAACTTAAAACGAAAAAAATACAATAAACGTTTACTATACTCAACAAAAAGAAGTGCACAGTGTTGCATGTTGGAAGTAATAACCCGAGATGCAAATACTCAATTAATGCTAGTCCTCTGGAAAAGGTAGAAAAACAGAGAGACCTCGGAGCGCTTGTAACATGCAATCTAAAATGGGGAGACCATATTGTGGAGGTAGTGAAAAGAGCAAACTCTATAATGTACATTATAAGAAAGGCCTTCTCATACATCAACAAGGAACTGTTCCTAAAGCTGTACAAGACCTACCTGAGGCCCTTAGTGAAGTATGCATTCCAGATATGGAATCCATATTTCAAGAAGGGCAGTCACCTTCTCGAACCTGTGCAGCGGAGGGCAACAAAAATGGTCTCTAGTCTAAAAGAACTTCCATAATATGGATCTTCATATTATGAAGACCGTCTGCAAGAACTTGGACTTACCACACTTCAGAAACGTAGAGAGCGTGGAGACCTTATAGAGACCTTCAAAATTCACACCAACAGATATAACATTCCAAATTTGTCAGAGACACTATATACTATGAACACAAACACACACCTGAGAGGACACTCGCTAAAGCTGCAACGGGGGCCAAGTACCAGCAAATACAGAGAGCACATACTGCCGAATCGCATCGTGAAAACTTGGAACCAGTTACAGAATCAGTGATCAGTGCTCCCTCAGTGAACTCTTTCAAAAATAGACTGGACAAATATTTAAAGTGCATTGACAAAGACTCAGATATACACGCATCAGCTTAAGAGCTGCCTGTGTATCACACATAGATAAATATACCGTTATCCCAGTAAAAGCAAAGCAAAGCTAAAAAGCTGTGTCGTGCTGGCTTAGAATTTGCACCACCCCAACTTGTCCCGTGGATGTCGTAAGAGTCGTCTAAGGGATATCTAACGCAGACTGTAGAACAATTCTACCACTGAACTGCGATCTCCAACCCGCATGTCCCGTGTGAGGAAGTTTGTAGCCTCTTAAGAATTTTTTTGCTGCGAAGCTTAAAATATAGTCCACCCTGACTTTAAATAAGTATCTATGCATTTGTAGGACTTATAAATAAAGTTGGGTCATCCCGTTAAAACGGAATTCGTGTCGACGATCGATCTCGAAGCTCACTCGTTAATCCAAATCCATTATCGATCTGAGATAAAACGACACTCGGGGTCGACACTTTTTCGTTGTCGGCTGATTTTACACCGAAAGCCGACTCGCAATCTATCCTGTGCTCAACTGAGTTTTTTTATTGTTTAAAAAAAATATCTATGTTATCGCAAAAAGTATGTAATTATACTCTTTACAGTTACTATAAAGAGTAAGGTACCTACTGTAGGTCGGTCGAAGGAAAACGTCCTGACTGCGCAACATAAGGCAATGGGCTCGCACTAAGAAGGCAGAAGATTGAGGTGAGATTGCGGTCAAACAAAGGTCTATTTACAGTAAAAAAAAAAAAAAAAAAAGACGTGTGGCACTCGGGGACTGCCGCGGTAAAGCTATTGCATAGCATTTTGTATCAACTTATGCAATTATAATTTTATTTATTTATTTTATTCATGCCGTATTGCTTTTTCTGTGTGATTTTCGTAGAGTCGTAATTGTGCGATTAGACGTATTGACGTCTAATCGCACGCACACAACGCCGTGTCGAAGACTGCCGAACTGAAACGACATTAGACGATGCACGGCCTTCAAGCCACACCTCCTTGCCCGGCGGAGTGGGGAGCGTGAGGTTTTTCGTTACGGAATTTCTGGATTCGGTCCCCGCGCTCAAGGCCCGCGATAGAAGCTATGCAATAGCTTAAAAATTTGGCTGGCCCTGGATAAGGACTTATCAGACGTCATACACAAGTAGCCTATGGATCACCTACACCCAAAAAGCGATGAACACCCTTCGTGTTCAGTATGATAATGCATTCAGGATGCTGCTGCGGCTCACGCAGTTCTGCAGCGCATCCGGCCTGCACATGACGGCTTCCATGCATACATGCGAAAGAAAGTTACCTCGTAGTTATGCAGGCTGCACAGGAGTACCAACACCATCCTGAATGAATTATCCAATAAATGGTCCCGTGTCCCAAGCACTGTAATCGAAAATGATGAAGTAGTTTCATCATTAGGCGATTGCAGTGTTTGAAATCCTAGCCTAACTTTACTTATTTAACACTCATGAATACCACTAACATAGCCTAAGCGCATTTTGTGGCTAAATACATAAAAAAGAACATTTTTGACTGACATTTTATGGACCTGAATTGGTTTATTGTGTTGTCTGACATAAATAAATTTTATATATTGATTATATAAGGAAAAACTCAACAGGATGACTGCTGACTGCTTGAAACAATATTTTTGTTACTGGTGATCAATTAATGAGTGGGACCGCTTACGTTGTAAATTTGGTTTATCTCCCAAGCATCTCGCAGGTGACTGTAATCTGGGGAAATCTTTTTGATGAGCTGTTAAATAAACGTTTTTAGAAGCTGTGCTGGGCAAAGTAAATTGGGTTTTTTAATCATATTCGAGCTGTGTTAATAAGATGCTTTTGCTTGCGTGAACTTGAGCTGATATTTTAAAATATAAATCCGAATAATATGATCATGGTCCAGAGTAAACGGCATCAACACAATTTTACAAAGTATTATGTAAAACTTTATAAAACCGACATCTTGAAAACAAATAAAAAACCTAAATCCTAAACTTCGTTTTGTTTTACTTTTGTAAAATTCACTAACATGACACTGAGTGTTTTTTGCAATATTTTGTCAATGACATTGTATTAGCTAGTTAGAGTCTGCTCAAAAAGAGAAGAGTCGTGGCGTAGAGGTAAACTAACACCTTTAGTCTTATTGTAATGACAGAGCAGTAGCAGTTTGTTGTCAACGCAACAAAAGTTGTCAATTGGCACACGAGCGCCCTCAATTCTCACGACTCTTCTCTATTTGAACAGACTCCAGCGTTTTACTTTGTTTACAAAAATATTTTTCTGGGCACGCACTTTTAATCGAATTAACATAACAACTTTTAACTAGGTACATATTTTAATCGTTATCTCAAAAAAGGCGACGAAAGCCAACTAAACCCAACTTGGCCCTCTAACCAAAACCCCTACCCTGTTCATGAGATTCGTTTCAATATTTATTTATTTTCATAATCCACCGAATCTTAAATAACTTAACATAAATCCTTATGCCGGCGCCTCACATGGGCTATGTTGGCTCCAAGTTATACTGTTGGATCCAACACACCAATGTGAGGATCGATCTTGGCACGTACAATTTTATCCAATAACGTGCCAAGATCGATCCTCACATTGGTGTGTTGGATCCAACAGTATAACTTGGAGCCAACATAGCCCATGTGAGGCGCCGGCATTACATATAACATAGTTATCTCCAACATTTTAAGAGCCCTTGGGCAACTGCGGGTGACGTCAACGATGACGTCATCCTTGAGCTGGGTTATCGTTTTGATTGCGACGAATTATTGTGGAAGCAGAAATGCCTCCTGGCTTCTGAACTTTGCTCTGCAAATAAATAATAGTCACAAATTTAATAAAGGAGCAATCATGGACAGGAATTGCTGAATATCACAACTACAGGTAGGTAAATTTAGATAAGCAGTAGGTAAGTATTCGTTAGTTTATTTAGTTATTGTTGTGAGGTTCGGGATTCTGCGGACTCTATTATACTGTAAACATTTGATTGTGTCAGAGATGAACAATTTGTCTTTGTATATATTATGAACTAGCTGCGCCCCACGGCTTCGCACGTGTTAATCCTATCGAAACGTTTAAAGGTCATTTCTACCCCACTGATTTATGGAATACAAAAATATGTTTGATTTCAGGATTAGAATTACATGTATGCCAAATTGCAGCCCAACCCGTTCAGAAGTTTTGGCGTGAATAAATAATAAATAAATAATGCTGGACAATTCACACAGCATTATCTAGCCCCAAGCTAAGCAGAGCTTGTGTTATGGGTACTAGATAACTGATATACATAATACAATACACTACATAGATAGATATTTTTTATTATACATAGAAAACATCCAGAACGCCCTGAACAAATATCTGCAGATCGTACACACTTTTGTCCCGAGGCGGGAATCGAACCCGCAACCTCCTGCGTAGCAGGCGGACCTTCGCCCATCGCGCCACAGAGGTCGTCAGAATAGGTAACAAACATCCATTCATCCAAACTATCTGATGTTGTCACTGTGTCTAATCAGTGTGATACCTACCTATTTCATTTAATTTGCTTCATTTTAATTTGCTTCATTATTTCACCGTGTCACATTTAAACATACATTTGAGGTCATTATAATCTACATTCTCTCCAATTTCACACTAATTTAACTATAACTATTATAATATAATTACGTATGTACCTATTTACGTTTTATAGATTTACAAACTGTAAAGTAAATTAAATGTCACATTATAACAATATTTGCTGCTGTAAAGAGGCATTGTCCAAAACAATAGGTATAAACAATAATAATCAAAATGAGAAGGTACTCGTATATAAATACTAACATAATGTCAAAATAAATATCAGCTACCTATCCTGTACCAAAACGAAATAATAGATGAGATTTACCAAACTCTCTCACATTAATATTACCTTTACCAGTGGGATCCCACCCGCGTTAGATTATATTTAATAGCTACTTTATCAATTTGGTACGTAAACAGAATTCCCATCACGATGTACAAACACACCCTTATAACCTCGTGCACAAAGAACGGTGCTGGTAGCTAATATTTGAGGCTGCACTTACGCAAAAAACAGGTTTAACGGCGCTGGAAAAACGAACGGGAGCAACTGTTTCTCTCTAAGCTACGGTGTAACTGGTATAACGAACGTAATTTTTAAGTCGTGTGACGCATAAAATGCAATCAACTCAACATATTTCGCATTGCCGCGCCATCGCGTCAATGTAAATGCTAGATTTGATTAAGGCGCATACCCGAGCCAATCTGACAGCAATTCCTATTTTATCATATTTTTACGTTTATCACATAACGGGGCCAAAAAGCGCAACTTCGTATCTCTTCCTAAGCTTTACAAAATGAAACTATTACAGAGGCATTAATTAATAGCTTATAATAGATACCACAAACTGAACGTAGGATTTTTAAAATTCCTGCGTTCAACGTAATAATAAGATATAATAGTTGGGGGCGCCACTTTCGCTCGTGTATTAAGGGGAAAAAATAAGAAAAAAATCTGGAATTCCCAACGGGAAATCCTCATGGGGATCCGCCTTGGCGGATTTCCGGAATAATCTTAATGGAACTTTATTGTGCCTTATTTACTTAACGCGACACATACATAACTCAAAAAAACTACAATCATTTAACCGAGCAGGCCTTTGACTTTCATTTCTTTATTTTTGATATTTTGATGAGTAGATTTAGCTACAATACAGGTAAAGCGTTAATTAATTCCATACGACATCAAAAAAGGGTGTTCTTTATATATTGCGTTGAAGAATAATTAATAAGTTAAGCTGGACTTATTACAAGTAGTGGATTAAGATGACGTCCACAAAGCATTGCATTGTAATGAAAGTTTCTAGCTATCGTTGGCAGCTAGATAATAATTTTGCATAGTCGAAAGAAATATTAAAAAAACGCACCTGATTGCAGATTCAGATTCATAGGCGCCTTCCCGGATTTCGTTGTAAATGCATCCGAAGGGTCATATTGGCCCCTGCGGCGAAACTAGTTTCATTAAAGATAATTAAGAAGAGGAATTTTGTTGACATATATGAGAGATAATGAAAATTATTAATACTTTTTTAAATAATTCGTAGAATTTTCATATCTGATCAGAGGGGTGAGTTTATTTGATTAGAAGTGATCGTGGCGTCACGATATAGGCGCTTCACCAATTTTTTGGAAGCCTCCAAATGAGCCAGGCAGGCTGAGTGCCGGAGATGGAGCACAGTGGAGGTGTTAAAATACACACGCTTCTGCCTTTATTCTAGTTTCCGTAGTCAATTCTTAGGGCATTCATGGGGTGAGTTGGAGGGTTGATTCTAACGCCACGCTCGCTCGATGTAAGAAGGTAAACGTAGTGGTTATGGAAAAAACCCCCTTGCATGCCCTCCATGTATTATCTGTACAACAAAAATAAATCCATTGGAATTGTCCATCATTAGTTTTTATTGCTTATTTATTTATGTCCAGCGATGAACGTATCTATACTGATCTAGGTGGATAGAAATGAATCCTCGTTTTATCAGAATGTAGAGAAATGTGGGAGTAGTCTAATGTCTCATAAAACGAAAAGCATTAAAATTTTACTCCACCTCTGCAGTTTTGTTTTTATTACCGAGTCACAAAATAACGACCAAAGTGTCAACAAAGCTGTCCAAGCTTTGGACAGTCAGAGATAAAAACTTAAGAGGGTTTTTAATTTAATTTATAACAACCGGTGAGCAATGAAAATAATAAAACGTGCGTCACACACCGCCCGCAGCTTCGCACCCGTTTTTCCGGGTTATTCTCGGGTTCTGTATCGAGATTAGTATTTTGAGGACGTAATAACGACCTTAAGAGTAATAGAGACAAGTGAGTTTTTCAAAATCCTATTTTTTTTTTAATTTTGACCCACACTCTGTGGAAATTCGTACATCTTTCGTAGATGCTCTACGAACATTGTAGAAGAACTGCGTAGACCTCTCGTAGAGGCTCTACGAACATCGTAAAATAACTGCGTTGACCTCTCTTAGAGGCTCTACGAACATTGTAGAAAAACTGCGTAGACCTCTCTTAGAGGCTCTACGATATTCGTAGTAAAACTGCGTTGACCTCTCGTAGAAGCTCTACGAACATTGTACTCGTAGTATAACTGCGTTGACCTTTTAGAAGTGGCTCTAACAATGTAGAAAAACTTCGTAGACCCCTCGTAGAGGCTCTACGAACATTGCGGAAAGACTTCGTAGACCTTTTGTAGAGGCTCTACGTACTTTATCAAAGTTTTTCTACAATATCAACCTAAATAATTTCTGATTTTTTTAGTTGAAATAACGGAAATATTTCTCTCGAAAAAAAGGAGGAAGTTCTCAATTCGAAAGTATTTTTTTTATGTTTGTTACTTTAGAACTTTTGACACCCAGTCAAAAGTTCTCAAGTAAGAAACATAAAAGGTCCCATCATAATTTGGTCCAGTTCTGACACTAGGATCCATGAAAAAACCATATTATTGAAGTCTGTTTACAGTTTTTAAAAACAAAATCAATTATTACGACACTTTTAAAAACTAACAGCCAATGAGTAAGCATAAGTCAGCTTTCAAATGATAAGGTACTTAAGTGTATTAAGAAGGTACCTATGGGAACGACAGACGCGGCCGTAGTATTTGCACCCTGGGGTCGATTCACTGTCTCCACTCAAGAACACGCTTAATGCTGTTAATTCTTTGAGCTGATGAAACTAATTTTGGCCGGATGTCGCCCAATTCCACACCGACAATAGTATGTAAGAACAGTTAGACTTAGTTATGCTAAGATTGTATTAGTTGATAAGCGATAAACTTGCAAGTGGTTTCTTTTTCTCTTATTCCGCTAGTGGGCAAAAAAGTGAATTAGAGTCAATTGTATCTTATTTCTTGTTTGATAGACTTGATACTATTTATCAAGCTATTTTTATTTATATTAAGTGCTTATTATGTAAGTCTAAAGAAATAAACAATTTGACTCTGACTCTGACTCTAAACCTGGTTTTGAGGCGATAGGGGTACATATGTGCCGAAAAACTAACACTACATAAACCATTATTTGTGGATGGAACGGCCATAAATGATGATGATAATGCAGCTGACTGTACCGTTCTCTGCTAAAGCGCCCGCCTAATGAGAGTCGAGTCAACATGCCCGACTTCTTTCGCCGATATTAATACAAATTGCTTTGGACGAGGTCGGTTTACCGCGGACATTATTCTACGAGTCCGGGTTAGTTAGTCTGTACTGAATGCAAAGCGAAACCTCATCTTATATTATGTATATATATATTAAGTACTTACATATGAAATTGGCGTTTTGTATGGAAGGAACAAAAAGTCGAATATTTTTTAATATAATATATTTAATTAATCAAAGTATGAACCATTATTTTCTATGCACTTTTGCCATCTTATAGGTAGTTCATTGATCCCTTTACTAAAAAAACCAGTCGGACGGGAATCAATAAAATCTTTGAAGGCGATTTGGACTGCCCCATCGGAGTTGAATTTTTTCCCTTGCAAGAAGTTATCCAAATTTCGAAAAAAATGGTAATCTGTTGGAGCAAGGTCCGGGGAGTACGGAGGATGTCTTAGACTTTCCAATTGAAGCTCTTCTAATTTAGTAGCCGTCTGTTGCGCAGTGTGTGTCTAGCGTTATCGTGAAGCAGCAGTGGCGTGGAGCGATTGACCAGCCTAGGTTGTTTAGCCGCTAGCTTTTCCATCATGGTTTGCAATTGCTGACAATAGACATCAGCCGTAATAGTCTGGCCAGATTTGAGAAAACTGTAATGAACAATACCGGCACTAGTCCACCAAACGCTTACAAGTAACTTTTTTGGGGTTAATTTTCGCTTGGGGCAGGATTTGGCTGGCTGGCCAGGATCCAACCATTGCGCTGAGCGCTTCCGATTATCGTAAAGAACCCATTTTTCATCACAGGAAATGATTCGGATTAAAATACCTTCATTATTGTGCCGGTTTAGTAATGTAACGCAGCAGTCGACGCGCGTTTGCCGGTTTGCTTCAGTCAATTCGTGAGGTACCCACCTTTCAAGCTTTTTAATCTTCCCAATTTGCTTCAAGTGAATTAAAACAGTTTTATCACTAACATCGCAGCCTGCAGCTAACTCGGACGTGGTTTGCGATGGATCCGCTTCCACAATAGCCTTCAACTCTTCATTATCAACTTGAGTCTCAGGCCGTCCACGGGGCTTGTTCTGCAGGTCGAAATTTCCAGAACGAAAACGTTGGAACCAAAAACGAACTGTGTTTTCTTTTGCAACACGACCGCCATACACATCATTCACCCTTCGAGTTGTTTCCGCAGCACTAGTGCCACGGCGGAACTCGTACTCGTAAATAATGCGATATTTTAAGTTTTCCATTTTGTAAAATGAGTGACGCAAACAGAAAAAAACAGAAGAAAAAAAACAAATGAATGACGATCATCGAAGCACAAATACATGAGTCTATAGCTGTACAAATTTGAATTTGGAATTCCTTACCAAAGAGGAGAAATTTGTGATTAAAGTGGCCAGTACGAAAAACGCCAATTTCATATGTAAGGACCTAATATATATGAACGTGAACGTTATCTTTTATTTCAGACAGGATATGTATCCATAGAATGTTAGTATAGGCTAGTAAATATAGGCAGAAAGAATTCATTATTAAGATCATTTATTTTGCATAATTATCATTTAAATATAACAAGAAAATAACAAACAATTAACAAAAATAAATTAAAACTAGTATGAGTTTATTTGCATGATATGAGACATTTATAATAATAATAATAATTGTTTATTTTCAGATAACATCGATCCATACGTTAGTAAATTCTTAGACTATGTTAGTTTTTATGTCGGGACAAACCTGTATAAGATCTGCAGAGATTTTTCAGGGTGTTCTGGGTGTTTTCTATGTTAAGTTAAAAATATCTATATAATGTCGTGTATTTAATAAGTACCTATTATCAGTTATTTAGTACCCGGAACACAAGCTCTGCTTAGCTTGGGGCTAAATAATGCTGTGTGAATTGCACAACATTATTTATTTATTAATACTCATAATTAATTTAATCACGATCCAAAAGCTGGTGTGATCTAGCGCAGCGCATCAGCATTGCCATACAGCGGGACAACTGGTATTATTAAGGATCAGTTGAGCGACATGTTGATTGTTTGGAGTTAGCTCAATTGTAGATAGATAGATAGAAAATTCTTTTTTGCACACTTAAACATAATTAACAAACAAAATAAACATTACAAAATATGTGACACTTGGCGGTCTTATCGATCAAAAGCGATCTCTACCAGACATTAATGCTGTAATTGTATATACCAGTTTTTTCTGACCGAATTTCGATAAGAGACGTTGACACGAGATTAGATCGTGTTGATTATGGAGAATTATCAGCGTACGAACGCGTAGAAACAAAAATATATTTAAAAATATATATAATTAAATATTTAAAAATAAAATATAAATTAAAATATATATTTATTATCAAAACAAAAAAAAACATATAAACAAGTATGTCAAGGCCAAGCCCAGTGTTATAGTTACATGTACTTACATAGTCCCGTATCCGGAAACCGGACACAGCACCCAAAGCTCATTCCTAAGCTACGAGTACGTACGGACACGCCGGATCCGGATGCGATACTGCTAAAGTAGGGTAAACTGAACTAAACCTAGCGTGGGGACGATAAGCGGGGAAAACTCTCTCGATAGTGAAGCCATTAGTTGTTAATGAACGCGTGAATCACATCATCACATCACACTAATATTATAAATGCGAAAGTTTGTATGGATGTATAGATGTATGGATGGATGGATGGATAGATGGATGGATGTTTGTTACTTGTTCAACGGATCAGGCTGAAATTGAACAATTTAACAAGCTGTTTTCATAGTAAAAATATTGACTTGTCTGACTGCTTATTTTGTAAGTCTAAATTAATAAACGATTTGATTCTGACTCTGTCTTTGTAGAATTTTATGGAAATTCTACAGTCAGTCTGTTCTGAAAATTGTTTGGAGCAAATAGCCAAATCGACAAGAAATCTCTTAGATAAAAATATATGAAAGCCAAAACTAAATCCAAACTAACGTCATTACATACCTACTAGAGCTTCGTCACGTCGAGGGTTCCGGACGTGTGACCGTCACGTTCTGAATTAATCATGCAGAGAACCCTAAAATATCAGGGTGTGTTTCGGTAGAAAGCAACAGCGGGAGCGAATTTGAAATTATTGTCAATGGATCCTAAGATTTTGATTTGTACATTATGTACATGTTTAAGAAACAGAATAGAATAAAAAAATACTTTACTGCACACTTAAATCTAACAGAGTTTCTTTAATGAACTAGTTTGTGAGAAAAAGGTATTTTCTGACTAAAATATCTTATTTAGATTACACTTGACTGTACTCTGACGATTTGAAAGAATAATAAAAAGTAATAATCTAATAATCTTTATTTGTAACATTACAATTTAAACTTAATCTACTAAGTTAACTTAGGTAGATACCTATGGTACCTACGTAAAAGAAAAACGTTGAGACTTAGCTAAATAAGACGTTGTGTTACAAAATGGCGTTCGACTCAGCATTTGTTGTGATAACTCGCCGGCGGGCGTAGTTATCTCGAAAGGGTGAAGATTAGATAGAGCGCCTATTTGAAAATCTAAAATCTGACCATTTGAGAGTCGGACCTCATGAAAATAAAGGTTATCATTCTTTTACAGCTAACTAAATCCCTACTATTGCTTCTACTTTTGCTTCTAGTTACCAAAAACACAGTCTTAGACGAGGGAGATGAACGTTTTAAATTTTAAAGCTGGGTACTAATTTACATCTTAAATGCAGTGTTATGAATAACAGAGTAATGTATGAGTATCCACAAAGATTTAGATTACAGGACACCTACCCCCTTATTTATAATAGTCTGCTAACTTAGCACACTGTTTTATCTCGCTCTGTCTTCTTCTATTGACGTAAGTCAGATTGAGAAATAACACTACTTAGCAGCTGTTTTATGTAAGCAGACCACATCGATCAAAAATTTCAGGCCGCGAAATTTTTGATCGATGGCAGACCATTATGAATAAGGGGGCATGTGTACAAACTATCGGGTACATGCAGTAGGTACATTTTAACCAGAACATTTCATGTAGGTTTAGCTAGCTTGCTTTAACCTCGACTATTAACTAATGTGGAAACAATAAAAACGGTGTTCAATCAACAGTCAGCGGTTTCAGTTATTTGATTACTTCGGAGATTTTAACCGACTTCAAAAAGAGGAGGAGGTTCTCAATTCGACTGTATTTTATATTTGTTGCCTCAGAACTTTTGACTGGGTGCGGTCGTCCGATTGTCAAAATTATTTTCTCTTATTTGAAAACTCGCGCTTCCCGTGTGATCTCATTTTAATTTGGTTTAGTTCTGACACTGGGATCCATACTTATACAATTGAAGTCGGTTTATAGTTTTTTTAAAACAAAATCAATTATTTTACCACAACCACAAATATTTTCATATTATAAACTATAAACCAATATTTTAATACTATACCCACAACTAAAAACCAAAACGAAAACTACTTATCGAATCAGACTGAAACTAAGCAAACAATAAGTTCTAGGTTAGGAATAAAACATTATTACTTTTTATCCCATTAGTCAGCTCCCGTAGGTTAAAAATAACCATAAAAATTCCATAGAAATGCGTGCGAAGCCGCGGGCTAAGAAACTAGTAAGTAATATTCATTTTCTTTGTTGCAGAAATACGTGAGCGAGCTGACTATTGTGCGAGATTGTGTCCCGAGCTGCAGTGAAAAAGGTAACAAATCTTATTAATCATATTCAATACAAATAAAACCGGAAGAGGCAAGACATCATCATCATAATCCGCGGAAGGATTTGGTTTACTGTCATAATCTCTGTCCTCACAAATGATAATTTTGACAATTCTCAAAAAAAAATGGCGTTTTTTGTCACTAACATTTTTCATATTGATTGATTTATTATGAAAATAAACACTAATTTTGGGATTCTTTTATTTATATTCTCCATTTGCTTGTTTAAATCTTGATTTATCTTGATAACGTGAGGATTATGACATTATACCCCGGATTTTACTCACTGTATATGCCTTGCAAAGTTTATGCCATTTACCACGGTCCTGTTCTAACCTCCACCGCTGATGCCTCCACCAGTTATCGGGGACGAGTACTATGTCGTCGACCCATGTAGCACCTGGATGTCCGACGTTTCTTTTGTCTTATATCCATCGCAAGGCATACCGAAAGCTAAACTAACTATGCTCTGCAGATTAAAGAATATCAGAGCAAGTCATATTAAGAAAGATTATACTTTAGAATATCAGTGTGCATCGCACCGACGTTAAGAACTACGCAAGCTTAAATGAGCTAAGCTAACTTAGCTTCTGGAACCGTTAGGTATCAGTTTGTTAGATTGATCTGACCACAGCCACTGTTTAGTGTCCTTGGTTAGATTGATTACGAACTAATCTAACCAAGGACACTAAACAATGGCTGTGGTCAAACTATATACAAACTTAGACGAACTAAGCTAAAGTAACTTAGGTTGGTATCCAGGCTACAACCCGGTATACTTATGTCGTTATAGCAAAATGTACAGACCACAAAATGTCCAAAAATAGGTGAATAAAATCCGCAGCGAACCTACTCGATTACCATAAAGTGAACAAACGACTGATATTCCCACGTTATTTATTGCGGGGACATTTATTTCTACGATTCGCGTAAAAAGGGTGCGTAAAATCACTCAGTGTGACAGTTGCTGACCTTTTTGATCCGACTTCAAATAGTTCGTATATTTTAGAGGCTTTTGACAACTAGTTTCGTATGGGGCTACGCTAAAGTAGTATATGGTTTTAAAATAGGAGTGTAAATTTTTAATGATGGCTGATGTGATGAGATAAGGCCTATCCACATTTGCGCGAATTACGGCGTTCGTGGTGCGAATCCGGCAAAACCACCAAATCCGCGCAAATCTCACGCGCCTTGCAAAAACCCTTTCTCGCAGGACCAAATAAAAGAATAAAATTTATTCATTTGTACCAACAACAGACCTTTTTACACTTTTAAACAATATAATTCCTACTTAAAAATTAAGTCCGGCGGCACAAAATGGTATCTGTCTTAGCATGGATTGGTTGCTAGCAAGCTAGCTAGCAAGCAGCCAACGCTGGTCTTCCGTCAGATCCATTTTGTTGGTGTTACGGATAATATAACTAGTTTTTGCAATTTAGAATATAATGATTTTTACATTTTTATAAATTTAGATTAATAATAAAAAGCTCATAGCAGCAGTAATCAAAAAACTGACAGCTTATCCGGAGAAGAAGGGAACGTGTCGCGAAACCGCGACGAATTTACAAATCGATTCCATAGTCATGGTTCGCGGCGTCCGCGCGAGTGTGGAAAGGAAGCACCACAACAAACGCGGGGAAAGATTGAAAAACCTCTAAAGGCTTAGAATCCCTAACCATTTTCCTTTGACTGGCAGACACAAGAATAAAATAAAGTTACTGTATAGTATACCACTGAAATCACGGGATCTATTCAAGTCCCGTAAAAAAATAGGTAATAAAGAATAATTATTGTTCCAGAATGGTGGGGTGCCCGAACTTATTGTTGCGAAACAGACGAGTGCAACAGCGGCCCGCGAGAGGGTGCCACCATTGCCGTCGTGTTGATCGCTATCGCCACCGCAATCGCTACTCGCTGACCATTTTGGCCCTTATTAGAGAGTGTTAAGGTTCATATTTGAACTTATCAAGCGGCGCTAGAGTCTTTAAAACATGTCAAATATTTCAAAGATTATTCCTTTTTTTCTCACGCTTGTTTTAAGCTAGTAACAAACTAAGCCTACGCAACGTACCTACGTGAAAAATATAGATACGTCAGACGGTGTGACCTCACTGAGTCTCTAGGCCATTTATTTTCATTGAACTATTGCGTTGGTGTGGGCTAAATGTGCTTTCTTGCTTTATTTTTAGTACTTTGTAAGTGGACACTGTACAGTCAGTCGAAAAAAAACGAGATGGTAGAGTTTGAGAGTTCGCCCTTATGTCCTATTTTTAAATACACTATTGTTTATCAATGTTTCAATAATCAACACAAAAAATACTTAAAGGCATTTTCAGACATGTCATGATGACACAGACGGTATTCGCTACGGAAAGCGGCAAAAATTAAATGACGCTCGGTTTCGCGCATCATTTCGCCAATTTATGTGTACCGCATAGTAGAGCAGCAGTACCGAAAACAGTTTTTCGCTACTGATAGCGATTACCGCAAGGTCTGAATATACCATAAGAGAGTTGTGCCTGATTTAACCCAGATCTGCTTTGTTTCCCAATATGAAAATTCACTAATTCGAATGTTTTGAAAAAAATATAGTAACATTTAAATATTACACTATTGTACATTTTGCGGGTCAATAACAAATCCTTTGAAATAAAAATGATTGGACTGTTCGGGGAATATTTTCTATACCATAGCAAAATAATCCTCAAAATCGGTCCATAATTGACAAAGTAATCGGTGATCATCATACACAAAAAAATACATACAGGAGAAAATAGAACTTTCTCCTGTTTTTGAAGTCAGTTAATTAGTTTCATTATTTTATAAATAAAAGTTGACGTTTAAATTAAAATGGCCACAGGGCATGAGTTTCGCTGCTTGAAATGTGTCATAAAAGCATGAAGGAAAAGTTTTGATTAATTTGCGTGTTCTTAATAATAAATACTAATCTTCAATTATTTCTACATTAGGTACTTACTTAGCACTAAGCACATCTATGTATTTATTTGGCATTTTAGATTCTTACCACTTACTAAAAAAATACTCTCCTCACCACCTCCACTTACATAAATTATTTAAAGTGTCTTTATTTACTTAAAATATAAAGTCAATTAAGATCTTACTTATAAATATCGATAACCATATAAGCGAAATTTTGTAATATTGCTACACAAACAACGCCAATACTAAATGGATCGGGCTGAAACTTTGCATAGATGGATACTCGGTTTTGGAATCCAGGATATTTTTGTCAACAAATGGATTACAAAAAAGAAACAATTTGACGACCTCTGTGACGAAGCGGGCGATGATCCGCCTGTGACGCAGGAGGTTGTGGGTTCGATTCCCGCCTCTGAACAAATGTGTGATCTGCAGATATTTGGTTGGAGATTGTTCTGAATGTTTTCTATGTACAATAAAAATATCTATCTATATTGTGTATTGTATTATGTATATGTACCAGTTATCTAGTACCCATAACACAAGCTTTGCCTCGCATAGGGCTAGAAAATGCTGTTTGAATTGTCCTCTTTATTTATCTATTTATGTTATTTACTTAGAAGGTTGAAAACACACTTTTATGACAACAAAAGTATCCAGAAAAAATCTAAACTTCAGTTCAGAACAAATACTAAGATCGCTTATTATGGAACATTTAGGTAGGTACGCTAATTATCCTATGCTACAATTATCAGAACTAAAATCACTTTTTGGGTATTTTCTATGTATGATAAAAAATATCTATCTATGATAAATATGGATTGTATTAGATTATATGTTTTGTATAGTACTTATATCAGTCATCTAGTACATGCTCGCTGTCTTAACACAAGCTTTGATTAGCTTGGGGCTAGATAAGGCTCTTTGGATTGTATTTAATTATTTATTTTATTAATAATATATTATTATTACTTAAAGACATTATATTACTTTTATCAATGATATAAACGCAAAGTCTTTGACAAAAGGAAGTCAATAGAGATAATATATAAATATATTATATTTTATTTGATATTATTGATAGAGTACTTAGTAAAATAGAGAATACTGTATATACTTATCGATTACTATTAAACTTTTCCTTTGTATAACTCAACTAGCTCATTAAGCCTCTACACACTCGTGCGCGAATCACGGCGTGAAATCGCAGTACCGCGAACCCTTTGTCGCGACAAAAAACCGACAAACTACGGGAGCGCGAAACCGCAAGAATATGCGAATATGATCCACACTCATGGTTCGCGCGTGTTCTGCACACGAGTATGAAAAGGCCTTTTGCCTTTGCCTTAATATCGAATACCATTATTTTAATTATACTTCTTCAAGTACTTAAAAGTAAACTTTACGACGAAGTCACTGAGTAGTCATGCCTATAAGTACTTATCAATTCGTATAGCGATTCATAAAAAATAATATGGTAATAAAGTGTTACTTATGACAAACGAGTAACACCTTATTACCTATATCTCCTATACCCATATCATAATCATTAGGTACTTACCTAATTAACACAGATTGTAAGATTAGATTAAAAAATAACGCTTTATGTAGGTAATTGAATCAATCAAGCTAAAATATTCTAAATTAAATTAAAAGTCTATTACTTATAGTTATAAGAACCTTAATATATATTTAAATAGGTATATTCTAGTCGCTGTATTCTAGAACGGGCATAAACATTAGGCGTTTTGAAGCACTTTGGTAACACGCGTTTTAAACCATCGATTCGATACATATCCGTACACGCCCTTCGAGCTTATTTTTAAGCATCCGTCAGATTTTAAACGCTCCGTATGGCGAGGGGTTTAAGCAAGCTCTTCAAAACGCCTAATGTGTTTTCGCTCTAAGGTTATATCGGGTATTTATTGCGGACGTTTTAATTTTTATGTCCCGACGTTTCAACCGTGTAACAATAAAAGTATCTCTATGTCTCTATCTATATTTATCTACCAATCCAGTGCACGCTGTTCCTATAAATCAATACAAAGAAGCAAATACTTACGCTCCGTACGTTCCGATACCGATCAAGACGGGTAACTTAAACGCACTGACAGGTAAAAAAAATATCTTCAGTTATACAAAACATACAAGTTCTCAGAGTGGCAAGTATGAGTTTGCACAATACCAAAACGAAAAAGTTTTCATTTACTAGCACTGACTTTACAAAGATTTTTTTTCATATTTTAACTATAATTAAATTAGCCGCTTTCTTATATATTCCACTGTATAAAACAGTCTAAGTAGGTAGACTTAAATTTGTACTGGTAAAATGTAACAATACTCCAAATCATTCAAAACCTATGGTCTACTAAAGTTATTAACAGCGGGTGCGTTTGAGTTTTCCAATATTTTTGCACAGTTTCATGCGCCATGATCACAGAACAGTAAAGTTTTAAAAGTTTTAACTATAATCTAGTTCGTATGAAACTATAGCATTGCTGTTATTATACTGTGAAGATTTGTTTCTCTTTGTATCCGATAAGGGTTAAAACGCTTAATTTTAACAAAAATGGTTTTAGTTTTCGTAAACTAAGCAAAACTTATATATGGTTTATCCATTTAGAATGAAGCATGTTAGTAAACAAAGTACGACACAAATAACAAAATCTCACTTGCTTGGCGTCGAGTTTCATATATAATTGAAAGCAATTTTTATTGAAGGGAGGATCTAAAATCGACAACGAATGTAAATTACGTATAAAAGGACGCGCCAACAAAGTGAATTTTAGGTTAGGTATGGGCGGTTTGTTTACGTTTATGCTCCATTCAAATGGATATGATATAGGTAGCAGTATAGTCAGATCACAATGTATTTAAATATTTTATGCAATGAACTTTATTGACACAAATAATATGTAGATACAATCAATTATTATAAATAAATTAGAACTAGTATTTACAATTGAAACAATGGAGATTGTTACCAACAATCTACAGGTAGCTCAACTGATCCATTTCAATATCAGTCCCGCTGTATGGCAATGCTGATGCGCTGCGCCAGATACTCACCAGCTCTCAGGTCATGCGTCGCTAAATAAATACCCAACAGAACTTTAATTTATGTTATATTGGTTATTTATTACAAACAAATTGTTAACTAATAAAATCAGGAACCTAATATTATTATGTTATTATAATAGTCTATCGATCTGTTCCTAGCTAAATAAAGACCAATTATTAGTGTTCAATGCCATTGTGTTTTTTTATGTTCATCAGTGTATCTCAAGAACTAATAATTTGTGCCGTTGTAAAGATGTTTGACCGAAGACCACGTCGAAACTACCGGATACCGCTACACACACTCTGACCAACATACCCCTCTAGCCCTCATCAGGCTAGAGACAATGAGCAAACAGCATTTTTCCATCGAAAACAAAACAGGGGCCGAGTGTATTGTCCAGCATTATTTATTTATTATTTTATTTCCAAGCGTGCGAAACCGCGGACAGAAGTTAGTAGGTAAATATTATTATGATTGCAAAGTTAACAAAGCGAAGAGAAATTCAATTTACTTAGATACCTACTTTATATTCTTTTCCCCGTGAGAATTGAACTTGAAAACTTTGAAAAGCAATTTCAATCAATTTCAAACTGACATTTAATATTAATTTAGTATCAAAGAGCAGCATGAATGAATCAGAGAATTTATAGGTACCTAATGTAATCTCGATCGTCTTAAAATGGACAAAAACCTCAGAAACTAAGTTACACAACTTCTTAAATCTTTTTCCAAAATGTGTATGGGTTTAAAAATGGGTATGGCAGGTGAGTTAACATATATAAATTAGGTTTAATATATATTTTTATTTAATATTATCTAACCAAAGAAAAATTACAATATCCTACATTATTAAGTTCCTTTTTTTTGAGCAGTATGGGGCGAAAAACGCTTATTATGGGTTGAGCACCTTTAGCTGGTATACTTCTAAGTAATGTTGTGTTATTCATTATTTATAAAAGACTAGCTGCGCCCCGCGGCTTCGCACGCGTTAGTTCTATGGGAACGTTTAAATGTGATTTCTATCCCACGGGAACTGATTTATGGGATAAAAAGTAGGCTATGTTTGATTTCAGGACTAGAACTACCTGAAAGAAAAAATTTAGCCCAATCCGTTCAGTAGTTTTGGCGTAAATAGGTAACAAACATCCATCCATCCATCCATCCATACATCTATACATCCATACAAACTTTCGCATTTATAATTTTAGGGTGATGTAAGCAGGTTAACTACGAACCTTATATGTGTTGAAAGAATACCAAACTTTTATCCATTAACGAGGGACTTCATCAAGAGAGTGCAGTTCGCGTTGCGTCGCGTCTGCACTGCATCTTTACATCCGTAATGAATTTGTCAAACTATAATAGTTTTTATAGTTGTTCATTATAATTTTTAACCGACTTCAAAAAATAAAAGGAGTTCGACTGTATTTTTTTTATTAGTTTTTTTGTTAGTTACTTAAGTAAGTATATTTGTCTGGGTCGTCCGATGAGTTTCTTAATTCGTTTTTTATTTGAAAGCTAGTGCTTTCCGTGTGGTCCCATTTTAATTTGGTCCAGTTCTGACAATGGACTCCATATAATTGAAGTCGGTTTATAGTTTTTTTAAAACAAAATCAATTTTTATATAAAATAACTTAGTTTCAGCACTGATTGTAGCAGTAGCAACTAACGTTATAAAAACAAAATATCCTATTGATAAAGATATAAAACGTATTAAACAAGAACATCAAGACGTTGACATCCATAGTAGCAGAAGAGTTACTGACCAAAGTCGTTACGATGATACAATGTTACTTATAACTGATTCTGCCACTATTGCAGACAAATATGTACGAAGAGAACTCATTAACTCCACTCATTACGAATATAATAAAGGCTTATCTGACTCTGCCACTGTTGTAGACCACGGACGAAGAGAAGTCACCACTTCTGAATCTACAACTATTGCAGATAGTCATAGACAAAGAGAAGTCAAAAAATCTTATCGTATTGATAAAAGTGCACTATCGGACTCTACCTCTATTCCGCACCATCAAAGAGTGCGAGACTTTGACTCTACCACTTTATTAGATAGCCATAAGCAAGATGAAGTCACTGATTCTACTCGTAACGAAGATAATGTCAAATTTAACTCTGCGACTATGGCATATAACACAGGAGTCATCAATTCTGGCTCTTCCAATATTGCGGGAAACTATAGACGAATAGAAGTCACCAACTCTACAAGTAACGATAAAAATGTGACATTTGACTCTGCAACTATTGATAAGGTAACCAAAACTGACTCCTCTACTATTGCGGACGATTATGGACGAAAAAAAGTCACTAGTTCTAACTCTGAAACTATTGCATATCACCATAGACGGGTCATCAACTCCGAGTCGTCCACTTTTGCGGAAAACTATAGACGAAAAGAAGTCACCAACTCTACTAGTAACGATAAAAATGTGACATTTGACTCTGCGATTATTGCTAAAGTAACCAAAACTAAGTCCACTACTATTGCGGACAATGTTGGACGAAGAAAAACCACTACCTCTGAATCTACCACTATAGATGATCAAAGAGGGGTCACTTACTCGGACTCTGCGACCATTTCTAACTCTATGACTATTAAAGATCATGACTATTATCGAAGTATAACAGCTGATTATAGGAGACAACAGCCTGCTCCGCAGCAACCTGGCCAGCAACCTGGTCAGCAAGTTGGCACCTTCCCTCCGCTTGCCGCGGGTCTACCAATGCATCTACCAACACAGCGTGATGAGATACCCATGGATCCCCGTGATCGGTGAGTTATTTAAATTAATGTATCCGAGTCAGAAGTCAAGACCTTGTATCTCTAAAATAGTGTTTTTACGATACAATTATTTTTTTTTAAGATACATTCTACTAATTTATTATCTTTATATTTATTTGCAGCACAAGACCAAACAAACCAACGTTCGCCACATCTGGAATCAAATTCCCTATAATGCCAAACCTGGACGCAAACAACAGAGAACCTTGTGATATTGTTGCATACTTCTGTCCTAAGTCTTACAAGTAAGTATATTCACATGTAAAGACCGAAGAGAACAGTTCAAAGTCACTCAGCGAGCTATGGAAAGAGCTATGCTCCGAGTCTCTCTGAAGGATAGGATCCGTAACGGATACATCCGACAGAGAATGAAAGTTATCGACATAGCTCAAATAATTCGCAAGCTGAACTGGCAGATTTGGCCATAAGAAACGCTGGGGTAAACGTGTTCTTGAGTGATCGCGATTCGGCAAACGTAGTGTGGGACGCCTTCTGCCAGCTGCAACAAGGTAAACGTCGTGGACGCCCTTCGGCCAGGTGAGATGACGATAGACTGGCAGATGCTGGATACGGCAAGCTGAGGACAGGGCGTTATGGTGATTGTTAAGGGAGTCTTATGTCCAGCTGTGGAAGAATACAGGCTGATGATATTCACATGAACGAAAAATAACTTAACACTACTCTATTAACAAGGATGTATACACATGAAATGGTTTAAATCATTTCGGTGGCGATATGCAAATATAATATTGAACGTTTTTGACCAGAGTTCCACGTGGCGCTTCTAGGGATACGTAGTTTGAATTGAATTAGGTATTGAGTTTGTTTTCTTCAATTATATTGTTTTCTCATGGATGCCGTTGTCAGAACTAGACCAAATTGAAATGAGACCACACGGGAAGCACCAGCATTCAAATAATAAAGAATCATCAAACTCGGATCACACAGTCAAAAGTTCTGAGGTAACAAACATAAAAATACAGTCGAATTGAGAACCTTTTGTTTTGAAGTCGGTTAAAAAAGGTGTTGGCAGTATTTAACAAAAAAGAATTACCCCCGAGGGGACCAATGCTGGAGTAATATACCCTTACCAAAACACAAGAATTATCAAAATTGGACTACCTCTATAGAAAGTTATGCTTGGTCCATTGATTTATTAAAAACGAAGATCAGGCACTGGTTGCTCGAAAGTGGCAACCTCAAATTGTGTAAAATTGTGTTCTCCCACATCAGTCACCGTCTGACCGGCGGCACGGGCGATCGTGATTCGCGTGAAATATTGTTGTCTCAGTCTCACTTCGGTGCTAGATACGTCTTTCCGTCTTTGTTCTTCTTTGTATTGCACAGGACTGGAAATATAACTGTGAGAATATGTGTTTGCGTGTAGTTGTAACACATGCCAATTTTTGAGTAAGCGCTGGGAGAACGTAACCTATCTTCCCTTTTTAAATCAATGGCTTGGTCAGGTCATACATAAAAATATAAAACCTATGATGATCGACTTGAGAACCTCCTCCATTATGTCGTCGGTTGAAAATTATCGACACATAAAATAAACTAAAACCAGACTACGGCGATTGTGCTTGGTTGTCTGGTAGAGATCGCTCTTGAGCGATAAGGCCGCCAATTGTCGCGTAGTTTATACTTTTCCTTTTGTAAATAGTTCTTTTTAGATTAAAATGTGCAATAAAGTATTACTTATCTATCTATCTATCTACCTATCTTGTTATTTCCTTGTGGGGTTGTTAGTAACAATAATTGTGATTGGGAAAACAGGTATTAGTTATTCATTAACTTTCCACCCCTTTGAAAATTTATATAATAGTGTAATTATTATTTGGCGCAGCGGGCGAAGGTCCGCCTGCAACGTAGGAGGTTGCGAGTTCGATTCCCACCGGGACAAATGTTTGTACGGTCTGCAGATATATATTCAGGGCGTTCTGGATGTTTTCTATGTATAATAAAAATATCTATTTAGGTAGTATATTGTATTGAGTATATTAGTTATCTAGTACACATAAAACAAGGTACCTATGTTTAGTATGGGGGTAGATAACATTGATTTAAAAAGTGAAGATAGGTTACGTTCTCCCAGCGCTTACTCAAAAATTGGCATGTGTTACAACTACACGCAAACACATACGCTCACAATTATATTTCCAGTCCTGTGCAATACAAAGAAGAACAAAGACGGAAAGACGTATCTAGGACCGAAGCGAGACTGAGACAACAATATTTCACGCGAATCACGACCGCCCGTGCCGGCGGTCAGACGGTGACTGATGTGGGAGAACACAATTTTACACAATTTGAGGTTGCCACTTTCGAGCAACCAGTACCTCATCTTCGTTTTTAATAAATCAATGGTAGATAATGCTGTGTGAATTGTGCATAATAATTTATTTATTGTTTTCAGAACTGGAAAAGTTTGCGGTCGAGCTTCTAATTTCGTTTACAAAACGTTTGAAACCTATTGTATGCTAGACTATATCAACTGCAAGGAACGTACAAACGGTACCTAATGTAGATATTGGTTTTAATTTTGTAAAAAACTAATAATTGGTAAAAAAAACTATAAACAGACTTCTTGTATAGATCATTATTTCCACTGTCAGAACTGGACAAAATTAAAATGGGACAACATGGAAAGCACCAGCTTTCAATTAAAAAAAGAATTATGAAAATCGGACCACCCCGTCAAAAGTTCTGAGGTTACGAGCATAAAAAAAACAGTGGAATTGACAACCTCCTCCTTTTTTGAAGTAGGTTAAAACTCAACAGGCACAGTGCATCAACCAACACGAAGTACGGAATCGTTAAGAAATACATAAAAAGGAATTTCTATGTTTGACGGCACTGGTCTTTTTCACACTCGGCCTAAATTATCGAAATGACTAACTGTAAACTAAGAATAAGAAATCATTAACCCAATTTTTTTTTAACTTCAACGGGAATCGAATCCGCGTCCTTCCCTAAGTACGGGAATGCGGTAACCACTACAACAGGAAGTCAAGTGCCGTAGGAGTCGAAAATCCCGGACTTTATACGGACTTTAGCGCCGTTCGCTCCACCTACAGGGGAAACATTGAAGTTTATCTAATCCTGTTCAAATACAAAAGTTATAATTAGTTTGATTGACGAAAGTTTTTTCTTTGCTCTATTCTTAGGTTCGGTTTTGTTTACACTATGGGTAATTTAAAGAAAATCAAATAATATCCCAAAAAATCGGATTGGATATACTTCAATGTTTCCCTTATGTGGAGTTAACGAGGAGTAACAAAAACGTTAGCTTTAAGTGGGTACTCCTGACCGGCGTTACATATAACTTGTTACACAGCGTTCGTTCAGGCCGTACGGGGAAAGAGGTGTAACACACCACGTAACGTATTATGCTCGCTGCGAATGGTGCATTACACTTCGTAACACTGTGCCCACCTTAAGGCGGGTCCAGATATGTATCATTTGCCCGATCAGAACACCGTATCCGTATCGATGACGCGTATCATGATCGCATATCTGGACGGGTTACGCGATCTCGATACGCCTTTATGTATTGTATTTTATATTTATTTTCTTTACACCGCAGGTACACTTATGTTATACTTGATGTCGTTATTTAATCTAGGTACTATATTTATATTACAATACACAAACTTGGCTTTACAAAACACCATAGAGTACAAAGGGAAGAAAAAGGACAGACAGACATAAATTAATTAAAAATTGAAAACTTAAATATAAGAGGTCAGTCTTGTCTAGTTAAACAAAACAAATAAATTAATAAAATAAAATAAGAGGTACTTATGTCAAAGTATGCTACTTTAAAAGGGCATTGTCAAACTGTATTAAAATAATGTACAAAATTACATAATAATGTCATAAAATAATTTAGATTAAATTAACATTACTTACATAAATCAAGCTTATGGTACGGCTCGTCCCATGTCGTGTCGGTTTTTGTCCGATCATCAAGTGTAAGGTGATACAGAGTTCGGTAGTCGTCGGACTACTGTGGAGATACGGACCAAGTCGAGGCGTCAACAACTTGATACGGGGTTTGATACGTGATACGCTGATACGGATATGGTGATCGGATCGGGCTATTACTCCGTAGATGACTACGTCAACGATGTTAATGCTTGGCCGGATGTCGCCCAGTTCCACACAGACAATAGTATGTAAGACCAGTTAGACTTAGTTATCCTAAGATTGTATTAGTTGATAAGCGATAAACTTGCTAGTGGTTTCTTTTTCACTTCTTCCGCTAGTGGACAAAATATTGAAGTGAATTAGAGTCAATTGCACCTTATTTCTTGTTTGATAGTAATAACTATTTATCAAGCTGTTTATATAGTAAAAATTTTACTTGTCTAAGTACTTATTTTGTAAGTCTAAAGAAATAAACTATTTGACTCTGACTCTGACTCTGGCTAGTGTTACATATCTGGACCCGCCTTTAGAGAGCTATTTTATTTATTTTTGTTTGGTTTTTCGGTCACCACCAAAACAACCAGTTGTTTTTTCACTTACCTCTTTCGTAGCCCGCAGGAGATGATGAGTGTGATGTATAAGTATACCTTATTTTTTTTTTTTCAGTATGGAAAATTATATACATGGGTGAATGTATACCTAAAGCTACACATAAGGAATGGGTTAAACACCAACCCCCACTAAGTAAGTAAATTCGCTCTTTTTACCACACACAAGTAACCAAGGGACCGTTTGGATATTGTTTCTGCTTTTTTGTATTTCCAAAATTTTTCAATAAAGAGATCGCTGCCATAAAGCTTAAAACGAGCTATAGACCTCGTTTGGCTCGAGACTACGAAGGCGCCATGCGCGCCATCGCTTAAAAAAACTATGGGCACATTCATAGGAGTTGGACAGAGCATACGTTTTTGGAACAGCGTTAACGTAATTTATAAGAAACCTACATCATTTTCGAAGAAACTGGGCCAAGGGATCCAATAATTAGTTACACTCATAATATAACCGAGGAATCAAAACATCAGGCATTTTAATAATCGAGAGATCTCGACCAAATCAATCAAGACAAAACGAATGAAACGAATGAAACGAATGAAACGAACGAAACGAATGAAACGAATGAAACGAATGAAACGAATGAAACGAATGAAACGAATGAAACAAATGAAACGAATGAAACGAATGAAACGAATGAAACGAATGAAACGAATGAAACGAATGAAACGAATGAAACGAATGAAACGAATGAAACGAATGAAACGAATGAAACGAATGAAACGAATGAAACGCATGAAACGAATTAAACGAATTAAACGAATTAAACGAATGAAACGAAAGAAACGCATGAAACGAATGAAACTAATGAAACGAATGAAACTTTTTTACTGTTAAACACTATTTATCAATGTCTCAGATGGTTTTCAAAATCACAAAAGTGCCTACCCGGCCTTGATTTACTCTAAACATTGGTGGCCTATAACTTGTTTATTATTTTCAGTGTACGAATACCACGACGACTACTTTTTGGATGATATATATGTCATCGACGAAATGTTTCACGAAGACATTATGGAGAAATTAGAGCCTATCCATAACCCGGTTGTAACCAGTGCGTAGGAATGTAGAGGTACAATGACTTTCATCGATAGGTAACGTCTTATAAGGCGCATACCCGAGCCAATGTGGCACCGCCACCTATTTAATCTTATTACTATTACGTTTAACACAGGAAACTTCAAAAATCCATCGTACAGTTTGTGATGCCTCATATATATTTGGCTATTTTTTTTTATATCTCTGTAGTAGTTTTGTTTTGTAAAGCTTACCCGAGTAAGTAAGTATGATGCGCCAAAGAAGTAAGTAACGTAAATTCTATTGATACGCAAATATTGTATAATGTGGATAACGTGTAAAAATTTAAAAAAAAATTTATTCAATTTAGTCTGTCAGTTAGATTATCAGAAGATATTGCACACATATTTTTTCTTTTTTTGATTATGGCGCATACACCAGTGAAAGTGGTGCCCCCACTTATTTTATCGTATTGTTTCGTTAAACACAGGAATTTTTAAAAATCTATCGTACAGTTTGTGGTATCGATTACATTAATTAATAACTTATTATAATAAGTTATTAATTAATGCCTCTGTAATCGTTTCATTTTGTAAAGCTTAGGAAGAGATACGAAGTTGCGCTTTTTGGCCACCAAACTCAATTTTCGCATCTCCTCATAAACTACATAAGATAAAACTGTTACAGAGGTATCAAAAAATAGCTTATAATAGATACCACAAACTGTACGATGGATTTTTAAAATGTCCTATGTCGTAATAATATGATCAAATAGCTCACGCTGTCATATTGGCTCCTGTATTTATGAAGGGTTCTGACAGTTAAAGAATTAAAATTTTGTCCCCTCAATCTCAACCTCTACAGCCGACGACGCAGAACTCCCCCCCGATAAGTGCCTTATTGGCATTATAGCATGGTAATGCCCATAATCCCCCCGCTGGGCATGCGGGCAGTTCGATAATAGAATAGTTCTGCAGAAGGGGCTGCTGCCTGCCACCGGTGGATATCCCTGAGTCTATTACGACATCCGCGGGAAGAGATGGCGTGGTGAAAATTCTAAGTCGCACACGCTTAGATTGTAGATTGTTTGCAACAGTTTGCAGTTAGCTGAATTGTTTCGATTGTAAATACTTGTTCTTTTTTTATTATTTGATCTTTTTCTATAAAATTTAAGTTTGATTTTTATATACGTCTTATAATTAAGTATAAATTATTGAATTTGATAGTAAATAAATATATTTTTTTGTATATAATTTTTGTATGATTGCCTGTAAATTTTTTAGGAGATTTTTATAGTTTAATTAGCTGTCGTAAATAACTACAAAGTTATGAAGCGAGCAGTACCTAACCAGAAAAATCATTTAAAACTTACAAATTTTATTTGAATAGATAAAATAAATAAATAATCACAGCAAATACACATCATCATTTAACAAGCTAAGCGGAGCTCGGGTTATAAGTACTTGATAACTGATTTACCTTCTAAGTCATAGATTTAAATCGTTAGGTACGCCCTGACCACCAAAAACTGTAGCAATGTTTTGAAATGTATCGCATCATGTCCAAAACCTGTGCAATCTACACAAACAAAACAAGCGTACTGATAAAATAGTGTCATCTTTTTTTCTCACACATTAGTTGCAAACACTACTTTCTCTTTCGTGCACTCGCCATTTAAATTTGTCATTTTAGTCAGTTTTGACAATGCGGACGATAAAATAAAAGTTATTTCATTAAATCGCAATACCTAAGAGTGAAATGTTACACCTCTGGCTTTGTTTGTGTTTCTAGAATTGTTGTTGCGCTTTCAAAAGGCACACGTCATTTTGTGACGCTATAAACTGCTTGCAAACTTCCTTCACAACACGTCCGGCTAACACTGTACTTAGATATATACTGAGTCCAAGTTAATGCATGCGTAAGGTTCGAATTGGACACAACACGGCGCGGTCTCACTGCGGTAAGGGCATATCTAACGATTTAAATCTATGTTCTAAGTACATTATTTACATAGATATTTAGAGTGGAATGAACTTCCTTCGTCTGTTTTCCCATTAAAGTACAATCTTGGAGTCTTCAAATCTAGGGTAAATAAGTTCCTTCTAGAAAAGCGTGCTCCATCTTAGGCTACATCTCTGCTTTCTTAAAGTAAGTTGGTAGCCAAACGCTTGACCACCTACAAAAAAAAAAAATATATATAACGTATATACTCGTAGATAACACCCGAAACACCCTGAATAGATATCTGCAGATCGCACAAACATTTGTCTCGAGGCGGGAATCGAACCCGAAACCTCCTGCGTCGCAGTAGGACCTTCACCCGCTGTGAACACTATTTATCAATGTCTCAGATGGTTTTCAAAATCACAAAAGTGCCTACCCGGCCTTGATTTACTCTAAACATTGGTGGCCTATAACTTGTTTATTATTTTCAGTGTACGAATACCACGACGACTACTTTTTGGATGATATATATGTCATCGACGAAATGTTTCACGAAGACATTATGGAGAAATTAGAGCCTATCCATAACCCGGTTGTAACCAGTGCGTAGGAATGTAGAGGTACAATGACTTTCATCGATAGGTAACGTCTTATAAGGCGCATACCCGAGCCAATGTGGCACCGCCACCTATTTAATCTTATTACTATTACGTTTAACACAGGAAACTTCAAAAATCCATCGTACAGTTTGTGATGCCTCATATATATTTGGCTATTTTTTTTTATATCTCTGTAGTAGTTTTGTTTTGTAAAGCTTACCCGAGTAAGTAAGTATGATGCGCCAAAGAAGTAAGTAACGTAAATTCTATTGATACGCAAATATTGTATAATGTGGATAACGTGTAAAAATTTAAAAAAAAATTTATTCAATTTAGTCTGTCAGTTAGATTATCAGAAGATATTGCACACATATTTTTTCTTTTTTTGATTATGGCGCATACACCAGTGAAAGTGGTGCCCCCACTTATTTTATCGTATTGTTTCGTTAAACACAGGAATTTTTAAAAATCTATCGTACAGTTTGTGGTATCGATTACATTAATTAATAACTTATTATAATAAGTTATTAATTAATGCCTCTGTAATCGTTTCATTTTGTAAAGCTTAGGAAGAGATACGAAGTTGCGCTTTTTGGCCACCAAACTCAATTTTCGCATCTCCTCATAAACTACATAAGATAAAACTGTTACAGAGGTATCAAAAAATAGCTTATAATAGATACCACAAACTGTACGATGGATTTTTAAAATGTCCTATGTCGTAATAATATGATCAAATAGCTCACGCTGTCATATTGGCTCCTGTATTTATGAAGGGTTCTGACAGTTAAAGAATTAAAATTTTGTCCCCTCAATCTCAACCTCTACAGCCGACGACGCAGAACTCCCCCCCGATAAGTGCCTTATTGGCATTATAGCATGGTAATGCCCATAATCCCCCCGCTGGGCATGCGGGCAGTTCGATAATAGAATAGTTCTGCAGAAGGGGCTGCTGCCTGCCACCGGTGGATATCCCTGAGTCTATTACGACATCCGCGGGAAGAGATGGCGTGGTGAAAATTCTAAGTCGCACACGCTTAGATTGTAGATTGTTTGCAACAGTTTGCAGTTAGCTGAATTGTTTCGATTGTAAATACTTGTTCTTTTTTTATTATTTGATCTTTTTCTATAAAATTTAAGTTTGATTTTTATATACGTCTTATAATTAAGTATAAATTATTGAATTTGATAGTAAATAAATATATTTTTTTGTATATAATTTTTGTATGATTGCCTGTAAATTTTTTAGGAGATTTTTATAGTTTAATTAGCTGTCGTAAATAACTACAAAGTTATGAAGCGAGCAGTACCTAACCAGAAAAATCATTTAAAACTTACAAATTTTATTTGAATAGATAAAATAAATAAATAATCACAGCAAATACACATCATCATTTAACAAGCTAAGCGGAGCTCGGGTTATAAGTACTTGATAACTGATTTACCTTCTAAGTCATAGATTTAAATCGTTAGGTACGCCCTGACCACCAAAAACTGTAGCAATGTTTTGAAATGTATCGCATCATGTCCAAAACCTGTGCAATCTACACAAACAAAACAAGCGTACTGATAAAATAGTGTCATCTTTTTTTCTCACACATTAGTTGCAAACACTACTTTCTCTTTCGTGCACTCGCCATTTAAATTTGTCATTTTAGTCAGTTTTGACAATGCGGACGATAAAATAAAAGTTATTTCATTAAATCGCAATACCTAAGAGTGAAATGTTACACCTCTGGCTTTGTTTGTGTTTCTAGAATTGTTGTTGCGCTTTCAAAAGGCACACGTCATTTTGTGACGCTATAAACTGCTTGCAAACTTCCTTCACAACACGTCCGGCTAACACTGTACTTAGATATATACTGAGTCCAAGTTAATGCATGCGTAAGGTTCGAATTGGACACAACACGGCGCGGTCTCACTGCGGTAAGGGCATATCTAACGATTTAAATCTATGTTCTAAGTACATTATTTACATAGATATTTAGAGTGGAATGAACTTCCTTCGTCTGTTTTCCCATTAAAGTACAATCTTGGAGTCTTCAAATCTAGGGTAAATAAGTTCCTTCTAGAAAAGCGTGCTCCATCTTAGGCTACATCTCTGCTTTCTTAAAGTAAGTTGGTAGCCAAACGCTTGACCACCTACAAAAAAAAAAAATATATATAACGTATATACTCGTAGATAACACCCGAAACACCCTGAATAGATATCTGCAGATCGCACAAACATTTGTCTCGAGGCGGGAATCGAACCCGAAACCTCCTGCGTCGCAGTAGGACCTTCACCCGCTGTGCCAAAGACGTCGTCAGAACCATAGACTTGAAAATTCTATGTCAGAAGTAATAAGGTCTGAACTGTCATAATCTCACATTCAAAACGCATTGCATGCATTAGTTAAAAAATACGATGATTACATTTTACGCCAATTTTCGTATACTAGCATAATAGTTATTGCTTATCAATGAAGTTGCTTTACTATTTTTAACTTTATTTTAAGGCACTGCATGTCGACGATTACTGTTTAGCAAGAAGAAAAATAATAGTTCCAAAAAAGCTACGACACCAATTTTAATAAGTAACTAGCGGCGCCCCACGGCTTCGCACGCGTTGTTCCTATGGAAACGTTAATAGGTGATTTTCATCCCACGGGAACTGATTTATGGGATCAAAAGTAGCCTATGTTTGATTCCAGGATAAGAATTAACTGTAAGCAAAATTTCAGCTAGATCCGTCCCGTAGTTTTGGCGTGAAGAAATAACAAACATCCATCCATCCATACATCCATTCAAACTTTCGCATTTATAATATTAGTGTGATATATAAGTTCAGGTTCCTACCTACATTCAAGCTAAGCTGAAAACACAAATGCAGTTTTTTTTTTAGTTTCGTTATGTTTTGAAAATGATACTTTTTAGAATTTCTAAATCGAAATATTTTGATAAATAATATGATTTTCAACTTGGGATTAATTGTTAAACATAGGTAGCACGTTAATCTAGTTTCTTGTTAAGACAGTTTTTAGATAAAGATTCTCATTTAATTTATATAATTAATTTATTCGAAAAGCTAGATGCCCCGCGCATTTTCAACTGTGCTAGCAACTTATACTACGAGTTACATCGTTCCGGCAGCATTTTGCATGAGTAATAGTATTAATAATAAAATATATTTAAGGCATTTTCGTAGTTGCGCTAGTCAACTAGAAATAAAAAGCGAGCGTGATCAAGACTGCGTATCCACCAGATACGCAAAGTTAAGTACCAAGTATTTTTTATTAATTTATTTCAATACTGTTTTGCACACATTTTTGAAAAGTATTATGTACAAAAGGTGGGCTTAATGCCAATGAATTTGGCAGGGAGGTTAACGGTATCCCGGAAACGGAAATGGGTTTCTTAAAGGGCAAGAAGCAGCTACCTACGTATTTTTTTTAGATTAGATATAGTTTTTTTAGATATTATTTATGTATAATACTTTCAATAAAAATATTTATTTTCAGGTTTACTATATACACGCAGCGTATTTTACAATACTTACTAGAAAATGAGTGCAAAATATTTTGTTCTCATATCATTTTTTTATTTACAAGCGACCATGTCTGATCCTTTAAAGAATAAGTTTCGACGCAGATATTTTCCGGCAACTCGCTCTGGTTACCACGGTTTCCATGGATACCGTCGCCGTAAGTACATACCTTTACTACTTGTTAGCTATAGCATCCATACAAAGTTATAGCCCGATCCGTTCAGTAGTTTTGATGTGTTACTGTTGTGGCGTGAAGAAGTAACAATCAAATCTATCCAATATTACATATTAGGATAGAAAACACTTAAAAAAATGTTCGTTGAGTAAATATAATGTCCTAACTAAAGCGTCAGGACTCTTATAGATATTCACATTATTATAAAAAAATATAGTTATTTTCATCTGCAAATATCTCAGAAACACATTTACTGAGCGCGGTTATTTAATAAAAATAATAAAATGCTGACCGAAATCTTCAAACCTCTTTTAGCCCGATACGTTCAGTAGTTTTGACTTTACGGGAAAACAAACAAACATACAAATCTAAGAAACCAATAATTACCATGGATGTTGATTTACAACACCCATGGTAATTATAAGTTTTTTTATAAGTTTATCTTGCGGATAATCACTTTTATTACAGTTTATTTCTTTGCTGACCGCAGAATATATTGAAAATAACTAAAATATTTCAATTTCGCGCGAATCTCTGTCCGATTCCATGTCGATGACTCGGTAGCGCAGTCAGCGTTTTCCCCTTGCTGATCCGATTTTCGGTAATATGAAACCTCAGTTTACTTAATGATCCATAATGACCGCGAGATAGACCGAGATTTCGGTGACGAAGGGTACGGCTTAGATCAACCACACTAGAGGGGAGACTAAACATAAATAAAAAACAGTATGTTAACCCTATGGGGGCTTTTCAAGGGGGAAACTGAAATTTATTCGAATTTCAGTTTGCCCCCTTACGAAAAATCTTCATGGGGGGAAATTGGTATGTTTTTTTACTCCAGTTTTGCCGTCAGAGGGGACTTCAGAAGGGGGAATAACACAACAAAATGATGGCTTCGCTTAAGACTTTTTTCTCATTTTGGCCGGATTGAAGTAATTATTTTAATATGTTTTTTTAGAGGTGGACGCAGGTCTAGGTATGTTGATTTTATGGTTTTAGTTTTATTTTTAGTACGTAATTTTACTAAAATTATAATGCCGAAAGCTTGTCCAATGTTTATTATTTCTTTACCTAATATCTTCAAGGCTATTAAACAGATCTAGATTAAATTTGGCGTACATATTAAACATAGCTTAACATAGATAATATATAGGCTACGAAGCCGCGTGTAGAAACTAGTAGGTAAATAAACCCCAGCACACATAAATATGAGCTGAGTGGTGCTGGCTTAGAATTTGTACCGCCCCAACTCTTCTCGCGGGTGTTGTAAGAGGCGACTAAGGGATATCGAACGGGGGCTGGCAGCAGCGCCCCCCGCAAAACAATTCTACCACTAAACTGCGATCCCCAACCCGCATGCCCAGCGTGGGGATTATAGGCCTACCCTCCATGAGATAAACGCCAACAAGGCGCTTATCAGGAGGAGGCCTGCGTCCAGCAGTAGACTAATACAGGCTGTTGAGGAGGTTCAGGTTGAAGTACACATAAGTACGTGTACTCTACAATAATGATGAATTACTCATATACATATGTATATACATATGTTATACATATGTTATACTCATATTTTAGTTATTGTAATTTCACCTATGTTTCAGTGTTCAGATTTAGCTCTAAGTGGTTTAATTTTTAATGTTTGGCTTTGTTGTGGTCAAGAAATAAATAAATTTCATTTCATTTCATTCCACTCTACCCAGCACAATGCTGAGTGTAGGCCATATTTGCCTGCTACGCACAAAAATTAAGTATATATGTCTAGAATTAATTTAGTGAAGTTAAATATTGTCTTGTGTGCTTTTAAGGCAAATAAAATTATTTTCTTTCTCTCATTCCCAACCATCATTTATTTTATCTTCAGCCACTACTGGACGGAGGTAAACACCTTATTAGCCTTTGAAACACGGGAGGTAATACCCATTATCTTCACGCTGGGCGGGTTGGGGATCGCAGTTTGGTAGTAAAATTGTTCTGTAGGAGGCGCTGCGCTGCCCCATGGTGGATATTCCTTACTCGCCTCTTACGACACCCGGGGGAAGAGTTGGGGTGGTGCCATTGATTAATTAAAAAGGGAAGATGAGGTACTAGTTTCTCGAAAATGGCAACCTCATATTGTGTCAAATTGTATGCTCCCACCTCAGTCACCGTCGGACCGGCGGCGGCACGGGTGGTCGTGATTCGCGTGAAATATTGTTGTCTCGGTCTTACTTTGGTCTTAGATACGTCTTTCCGTCTTTGTTCTTCTTTGTATTGCACAGGACTGGAAATATAACTGTGAGCGTATGTGTTTGCGTGTAGTTGTAACACATGCCAATTTTTGAGTAAGCGCTGGGAGAACGTAACCTATCTTCCCTTTTTAATTAATCAATGGGTGGCGCACATTCTAAGCCGGCACCACACGACGAACAATTGAACATGCCTTTCCCAAACGGGGGGTTATACCGCAAACATCACGCTTGGTAGGCGAATTGGTGATCGCAGTTCGGTAAAAAGCATATATAATGCTGGACAATCTACACAGCATCACCTAGCCCCAAACTAGGCAGACCTTGGCAAAAGGGTACTAACTATGGTTTGTCCACGTTGAATGGAGCATGTTGGTAAACAAAATACGACAGAAATAATAAAATCTCACTTGCTTGGCCAAAATACGACAGAAATAACAAAATCTCGCTTGCTTTCATTATAGTTTCAGATATAATTGTAAGCAATTTTTATTGAAGGGAGGATCTAAAATCGACAAGTAATGTAAATTACGTATAAAAGGAGGCGCCAACAAAGTGAATTTTAGGTTAAGTATGGGCGGTTTATTTACGTTTATGCCTCATTCAAAATGGACACGGTATAGATTATTTAAAAACATTGTAAGTAAAATAATAATTTTAAGGGTATCCTGCCCCCGGAGGCCTCAGACAAGGGCCCCATGGAGGAGGGCCTCCGGGACGTGGACCCCCAGGACGTGGACCCAAAGGTGGGCCCCCCGGAGGTGGGGGACAACCAAATTTTAAACCACCATGTAAGTTGCCTCTATAATTTTTTGAGTTTTTGTTTATTATAATAGTTTGACACTAACTAGAATAACAATCAAATTATAAAGAAATATAATTAAATTATAATGAAATAAATTATAATCTGATACCACCAGTGTTGTGTGTTGTGATCGAGTTGCGTTTAATAATGAAACCGGTGGTAGTATATTCGTAGCCAAAGACAAAAAATGAGATCGATAAATTGCCAATAAAAACTCACTCACAAAACGTTCAGTTATTCCGTGATTATGGCACATTATATTATTAGTATTTATTTGCTCGACTGCGTGGGTTCGGATTCGGATTCGATATTGGAAACTTTTGATAAATCAAAATAGCATTCTAAAGTTATGTCAGAATAGAATTCAATTCGAATCTGACGATTTCGTTGCAGGTCCATGCATTAGAAATTCCCGAAGGTTACGGCTTCAAAAACAAACAAAAGTATTTATTTTTAGAAAATGTGACATCAAAATAGACTTGCATTCATTATGTACCTACTAACCTAACCTATCTAAATGATTATATACAGAGTGTGGCAAATTTTTGGCCCCTTATGGGTAGCTACCGTTTCTTTTGTAGTTAGAAGGTTAAAAAAGTTTTTTAAGGAAATAACTTGATTTTTAATAAAAATTAAAAAGTAAGTAAAACTTTAATTCCTGAGTTGCCTTCAAAATTAGCCTACCAACTTTAAAAAGTAGTTACATACGAGTTTAAATTAAGAACCATTGAATGAGTGACATTGTTGTTTTCACTTACTCGTTTTTTCATGTAAAATGTATGGGAATTGTTTTTTTTAATTATTGCCAAATATTACGATTTGATTTGGTTGGAAATAGAGTTGATTAAGACCAACTTATTTTTTTGACAAATGTCATTTTTTGGGCGAACCGTACATTTTTTCAAAAACTAAAAGTGACAATATTTTTTTCTTCAAAATAAAACAGAAAGTTCCTTAGAACATAACCTTCTAACTACAAAAGAAACGGTAGCTACCCTTAAGGGGCCAAAAATTTGCCTCACCCTGTATATAGACTAATTATAATGATCCTGTAAGTTGGAATCCTCGCTCTAACTAAGAGAATCTTGTGTGTCAGATACGAGGGATCCCAGCTTCGGCTTTTTTACAACTTATTAATTTTATTACATAATTAGCGCTAATTAAACCTATGTATGATACAACTATGCAAAAATACTATTTTTAGATACATAATAATATAATACTTTCAAGCCTGGTTATGGTCATAAGTTATTAGGATATCTATCACAAGCCAATATGACAGCGCCACCTATATATAATACATATTTTTAATAGCTCTATGATAGTTTTATCTTATAAGTACATATAGATTAGGAAGAGATGCGAAAATGGAGTTTGGTGGCCAAAAAGCGCAACTACGTATCTCTATCTAAGCTTTACAAATGAAACTATTACAGGAGGCAAACTAAATAACTTATAATAGATATCATAAACTGTACGATGGATATTTTAAACTTCCTGTGATTAACGTAACAATAAGATAAAATAGGTGGGGGCGCCATTTACACTGGTATATGCGCCTTAAGGTCGTTAATTATTAGGATAACTATTTCAATAAGTTTTTTTTTTACCACAGCCGCCTTGACGAACGGATCGGGGCCTAACCTGCCTGATGCCATGAATCCATCGGAGTAAGTATGGTGGTGCGACCTAGTTATTCCCGACTACCAGCGCCTCGCGGTTTCACCCGCGCAGTTCCCGTTCCCGTGGGAAGTCCGGGATATAATGTAGCCTATGTCACGAACTGAAAAGTAAGCTTTCTAATGGTGAAAGGTTTTTTGAAATCGGTCCAGTAGTTTCGGAGCTGTTTCAAAACAAACAAACAATAAAATCTTTCTCTTTTTAATAATAGTAAAGAACGACGACGTCTCACATGAGACGAGCCTTTTTAATAGTTAATGAAACAACCAATCGAAAAATTAAAAGACTTTAATACAGAAATACTTCTAAGTTTTTTAGCAAAACAAAAACCGATGAAAAGATGTGAGCTGTTTCTGAAATAAATAGCAAAATGTGTGCATCAATTATTGAAATTATTTTTAAACATCTATTTTTCACAAACTATCAAGAAAGCTTTCACATATAATAAAATTGGTGGCGCTGTCATATTAAATAATAATAAATAAATAAATAATGCTGGACAATTCACACAGTATTATCTAGCCCCAAGCTAAGCAGAGTTTGTCTTATGGGTACTAGATAACTGATATACATAATACAATACACTACTTGATTATACATAGAAAAACATCCAGAACGCCCTGAACAAATGTCTGCAGATCGTACACACATTTGTCCCGAGACGGGAATCAAACCCGCAACCTCCTGCGTCGCAGGCAAACCTTCGCCCACCGCGCCCCACAGAGGTCGTCAGATATTGGCTCGGGTATGCTATAAACAAAAAGTAAAACTGCACTGCACTTAATGTCGGGTGATACCTACAAACGATGCATGGTTGGCCCTTGTGTTCTGTGACGTCACGGGTCACATTTGTCAACTCAAAGTGCTTCTGTTTCTCTTTCACCAGAGCTTCATGAATCATGACAATAGAAAATGCACAGTGTGACGTCACGATTCGATCACCATTGCGTTTAGAAATTTTGCTATTTAGGTTTAAATAATGTACTTCTCAATAAAAACAACATAAATACATTAAAAAAATACATAAATATGTGTAGGTACAGATGTTTATACATTACATTTCATTGCATTGTATATCAATAGAGATTACGTAAAATAAATGTAGGTATGTATATATTGCCATATTTGTGTTGTATTTTTGACCACCTAATCTTGCACATACCCAGAGTACCAGCTAAAACAACATTTGCTATGAGACAATATAAATGGCAATCCTCTTATACAATCTACTGAAATCACAACTTAATATATTCTCGATGACACATTTTATATGCAAAAAGACTCTTATCAAATGGCTGACGACGAAAACATATGATGAAGTTGAGAATATTGTGCAAAGGATGAGGCTCTAACTGTAATTTTATAATCACTCTAACTTATGTGACAACTCTTTTATATAAACTCGTGTTTGTCCTAATCTGGTACCCAGGCCAGGCTCACACACGGCACAGACATTTTTATATAAGTATGTTTGTTTTGTTTCAAAATTTTGCTGATGTTTTTGTTTATTTATAGTCATTATTAATAATTACCTTTATTTTTGCTTAAATATTGTCAATTTAAATTAAAGTCCTAACTTAGTATTATAGTATGTTACGCAAATACTTAAATATTGTTAAAGTATTAATGGTAAGAGCGGGGTCTCCCAGCACAAGCAAATTTTGCTTAAAGGGTGACTCCAGAACCTGTATGTATAGTTTTTAAGTAATTGCAATAAACATTTTATTATTTATTATTTTATTATTATTTGCACAGTGATTTGGTAATGGTCAATGATGGGCCTTCGACGATATGGGCGCCGAAGCCAGCCTATCGTGAAAACCTGACGGAGCAGTGTGATTACCTAGCACATTACTGCATGAAATCATATGTGTACGTACCTTTATATATTTCATCTGTGTGGCTGGCTTTAAATAAATTGCCTAGTTATATTTAAGTTAGATATTTTTGGTCCATAATTAATGGATAAACTGTTGTTTCCGCCTTGTTTTAAGATCTCGCTTGTACACCTCAACACAGTCTGTAAAGCCGTATACAGAAAGAAAGCTGGAAACTTATAAGCGCTTACCAGCACTTGACAGCGCTGGTAACTCATGCAGGAAAATATATGAACGCGCGCCGATAAGCACTGAACGGTGCCGACAAGTGCCGACAAGCTTCAACACGCGGTCAGCGCTGGGCGCTGCCATCTAAAATTAATAAACAACTGCGACAACCAGCTTCCTTTGTGTACAGCGCTACAACGGACCAGCGCTGTCAAGCGCCGCCGGTAAGTGCTTATAAGTTTCCAGCTTTCTTTCTGTATACGGCCGCTGGACGCAGACCACCTGATGAGCGCCTTATAGACGTTTATCTCATGGGGGGTAGTACTCAGAATCACAGTCACAGTGCGGTCGTAGAATTGTTTTCGTTTGATGACAGTTCACTTCAGCGTTTTTTTATGAAATTATTTTTTATTTGGCAAACGATTTCTCGTATGTTATAATAAATCTTAAAATATTAGTATTTTGGAGTCAAATTGGTATTAACGTATATTTTAAAGAAACTTTATTTTAAAATTTAATTAACCGGCCTATTTGTTTTGATTATAGTACAGGATCAGTTTGCGGACGCACTATATTGTATAGCTACTATACTTTCAAAAACTACTGCCAGTTGGACTATGTAAACTGTATGCGTCAGTTCGACGGTAAGTGCCGACACCTATAGTTTTTTTAGGGTTCCGTGCGCAAAGGGTAAAACGGGACCCTATTACTCCTCGCACCTCGACCCTTGCCTCCGTTGTCCGTCTGTCACCAGGCTGTATCTCTTTCTTCTTTCTTTTCTTCTTTTAATGGCGTCTACGTCTGGGTTGACATAATTTTGCCAATGTCCGTAATATTCCAGTAAAATAAAAATAAAAGCAAAGTTGTTCGGTAATAAAGATAGATAAAGGAAGTGAATTCTTCGATAAAATGTTAATCAAAAAGATATAGGAAATTTACAAAATTATGGGCAACGTTGTACGGTAAGGTGATGACATCTCATGAACTGTGATAGCTGCAGATAGCTGTGACCGTGACAGTTGAAACTTTCACAGATAATGTATTTCTGTTGCCGAAACAAATAATAAAAGTTAAATAATTTTAATAAATAAGAGGAGCAACGTCCTTATCACCTTGAGAACCGATCACCGAGGTTAAGCATTGTAGGGATCGGTCTTTTAGTCATTTTTTTAAGCTAGTAAAAAACTACGCACAGTCGTGAAAACCCCCTTGAAAGGCTTGGAAAGGATTTCTATGCGCCGAAGCTTTTTTTTATAAATAAGGCGTCAAAAATGTTTGAAATTGTTGCATTTCGTTTCACAAAAACCATCAAAACAACAAAAAACCTCTACAAAACAAATTGTTATAGTGAGGTTGATAAGTTAAAAGAACGTTTTAGTTACTAATAAAAAAATACTTGAGCAGAGATTCTAAGCTTGAGTAGAACTCACGTTATGACTGCTTAGGAAGCTTTCATAATACGGGCCCCAAGAACTAAAAGCTGTGTCAAATGTTCAAAATAATTGAACATTTATTTATTTATCTAAAACTTTCAGCTTGGATGATCCTTCACATGGGACCATGTTTCAATATCACCTTTCCAGCGGATTACGTACGTAAGTATCGTTGCAACGTTAACCTGTTTACATAGTAACCATGGAACGGGTGGTGTGGAAAACTGGAATTTATTTAGCTGTGTCGCTTAGATTTTGTCACACCCCAAATCTGCAACCTCTTCGGGTGTCGTAAGAGGCGACTAAGGGATATCCACCGGAGGCGGGCAGCAGCGCCCCCTGCATAACAATTATACCACCAAACTGCGATCCCCAACCGGCATGCCGGGCGTGGGGATTATGGGCATTACCCTCCATGAGATAGGCGCCAATAAAGCGCTTACAGCAGGAGGCCAACGTCCAGCAGTGGACCAATACAGGCTGTATTTGTGGCGTGAAGAGGTAACAAACATCCAACCAACCATCCGAACTTCACTTTTATAATAGGGTGATGTGATGTGATATAATTGAAATTATATTAAATTTTAATTTTGAATTAATTTTAATTTTATTATCATGTTTATGTTTATTAAAATTTTGTGCGATGTATTTTTATTATCTGAAATAAATAAATACAATACAATAAAGCCTTACATTTAAATTTTGTACGCAGAATGTATCGGAGTTACCATTATGCGAATAAATTATTTGATATTTTATGGTTTTCTTTCAGCTGCGGACAGAGGTGGACAAGACTTGGCTCCAGAACTTCTCAAGAATATGGTTCTGCAAAGAGTAGCTGACTTACAGGTTTTTAAACGGCTGACAGATGACTATTGATAATAAACGGATTTGATTTAACGAGAAGACAGGCTATTATTATTATATCGGATATTATTGAATGATTGGTACCTACCAACTGGTTCATAACATACAATTGTATTTAGATCCAAAATCTATTTCATGCTTTCCCATTTCATAAAATTATTGTTAAAACCAAATCCTGATTCAACAAATTCCTATTACATCACATTTCTTTTAAATCCATCATGGTTATTAATACTAAAGTTATTCCGTGATCATGGCGCATGAAACTGTGCCGAAATATTGGAAAGCTCAAAATTAAAATCATGGTATATATCCCGTTATAAATAACTTTAGTATCCTATTTCTTGTTCATCCATAGGTCGTCATAACCACGCCTTTTGCAGCGACTCGTAAAGTCTGGAATCAGGACTGTTACAGTACACAGCCTACAAATGAAGAATGGAGTTTTCATTTTGACTTATATCCGCTTAGACCAGTTTTTTACGAGTAATCACATCACACTAATATTATAAAGGCGAGAGTTTGTATGGATGTATGTATGGATGGATGGATGTTTGTTACTTCTTCACGCCAAAACTACTCGACGGATCTGCTTGAAATTTTGCATACAGGTAATTCTAATCCTAGAATAAAACATTTGATCACATATTATGTGAATTTGATTTGATTGACTCTTGATCCCATAAATCAGTTCCCGTGGGATAAAAATCACTTTTTAAAGTTTTCAGAGGAACAACGCGTGCGAAGCCGTGGGGCGCAGCTAGTAAGTAATAATTAAGTAAACATTAATAAGTATCCCTCGATCAAATGCATGCGAATTAGCAGTTTTCTGTAATTTGCCTTTGTGCTTATCTACCTTGGCAGTTAATGTGGATAATGATTTTAAAATTTTAATGGGTTTTACATTTTTGAGAATTTTTGGGCTTTATTGAGCTTCCTAAGAATCAGGTAATTGTGTTTTGTGAACCTATTCGTTCTTCTCTTCATTCTTTTTCCGGGTTTAGAGCACCTCCCCTAAACAAAATGTGATTACCCAGAAAATAAACTCCTCACGCAATATTTAAGGAAGGAGTAGGTTGTCTGCATGATCAGCAGAACCTTATAACTAAGCTCCAAGGGAACTTCAAACCGTTCTAACTCCAGAACCACACAAGACACCGCCGCCGTTGATGGGTCTCGAAAAAATCAGTAAAATGAGCTCTACCATATGGATTAATACCCGTAACTCCTACCTCCTAGAAAAAACCCCTCACGACGATTTATTAGGGGCTTATTATAGTTATTAGTGCACATAAATTAAATAAGTTAAAATTCTTTTATTTTCAGATAACTTGATACCCTTAGTTTGTTAGTAGATTTTAATATTACTTATTACGTTAGTAACTAAGGTCGAAGTTTCGTCGTCGATTCCTCGTATTAAAATTATCTTAGTCTACCTACTACATTTTAATTAAACAATATAAAATTAAATTAAAACAAATTAATTAAATTAAAACAAATTAATTAAATTAAAACAAATTAATTAACATCAAAACTCACTAAAAATTATTAATTTATATTAAAATTAAATAAAGACAATTAATAATAATAATGATATAAAAACAGATTGAACCTAATTAAATCAAATTATATATCAATAATATAATTAATATTGAATAAATAACATAATACAGATTGATGAGTATCCTATTATAGTAAAGTTGATGATTATAGACTAAACGAAGTTGATAAATCAAATCTATGGTTTATCCATTTTGAATGAAGCATGTTAGTAAACAAAGTACAAATAAAAAAATCTCACTTGCTTGGCGTCGAGTTTCAGATATAATTTTAAGCAATTTTTATTGAAGGGAGGATCTAAAATCGACAAGTACCTAATGTAAATTACGTATAAAAGGAGGCACCAACAAAGTGAATTTTAGGTTAAGTATGGGCGGTTTGTTTACGTTTATGCTCCATTCAAAATGGATACGATATAGGTACATAGTAGGCCAGTAGCTAGAAAGTGTTTGTTTTCCACTAATCAAAATATCATCACTTGACTAGACAATATGACTCCTATGTACACACGATACGTTCAGTCTGGCTACAATACAAATAACAAAATTTCGTTTTCAAATCTCAAACGAATGTCAAATGCTAATAACTGACTTCATAGAATTTGCTTGGCCATGGGTTTTGATAGTAGTTTATGTACTTCCCTATCTAGGCCAACAGAGTGAATTTTAGGTTAAGTATGGGCGGTTTGTTTACGTTTATGCTCAATTCAAAATGGATACGATATAGACATTTCAATGGCAGGTCGTTGATAACATTAAGTACTTACCGTCTACATGTTTTGTTCAGCTTGTTAGCTTTGCAATTATTTTTTTATCAATGTAAGACTTTGATATAAAAATATTCTAAGATTTCCATTGACTGTTAAAAATTAAAAGAAATTTTTATATTTTACCCGACGAAAATGGTTCTATTGCACATGAATATAATATGTGAGTAAGTTTTTTTTGTATAGTTAATAGATCTTAATTGGACCGCACCTGGGGCCTAATTCCACTAACACAATCGCCTCACTATGACAATATTATAGCTTCATTATCGCGTAACAATCACCGCCATTGACACCTTTTGGTATTCTACTAACACGATCTTTTTTTGTTTGTGCCATATTCATGACTATTACGATTATGATTCTAATGCCCCACTACATTATTGACACGCTATTATAAGTCATAGAGATTTTAATCTTATGGTAGACGCAGGCCTCCCCATGATGTGCGCCTTATTGGCGTATCTCATGGGGGTTATGCCCATAATCCCCACGCTGGGCATACGGGTTGGGAATCGCAGTTCGGTAGAAGAATTGTTCTGCTCATAATCATTTATTTGAAATTGGAAGCGATTTCTTCAACAGCCTGTATTGGTCCACTGCTGGACGCAGGCCTCCCCCTGATAATCGCTTTATTGGCGTTTATCTAATGAGGGGTACTGCCCTTTATCCAAACGCTGGGCAAGCGGGTTAGGGATCGCAGTTCGGTGGTGGAATTGTTCTGCAGGTGGCGCTGCTGCCCCCTTCCGACACCCACGGGAAGAGATAGGGTGGTGCAAATTCGAAGTCAGCACCACACCGCTTTTGTTATTAACTTCCGAGTATTATACCTTCTGAAGTAAGTTGCATCGGTTTAGTGTTTGCGTTATCACAGCAGCGCTTCCTTCTCTTCAGTGACGCTGTTCAAACTCTAATAATATTATACCACAGAAATAGCCGAGAGACTTTTCGGGGTTAAGGCGCATACACGAGTGAAAGTGGCGCCGCTACCTATTTTATTTTATTATGACGTTAAACACGGGTAATTTTATAAATCAATTGTACAGTTTGTGGTATCTGTTATAAGTAATTTATTAATGCCTCTGTAATAGTTTTATTTTGTAGGCTGTGGCAGAGATACGAAGTTGCCCTTTTTGGCCACTAAACTCTATTTTCGCATCTCTGCCTAAACTATACAAGATAAAATTATTACAGAGATATTAAATATAGCTTATAATAGATACCACAAAATGAACGATGGTTTTTTTAAAATGTCCTATGTTCAACGCAATAAAATAGGCGGCACTGTGATATTGGCTCGAGTATGCGCCTTAACGCATTCACTGCCCAGCTTCTGCGGGTCGCACTACTGCCGCTACTCGCTGACGGAGAAGGGCATATGCATCTTGGGCCATGAAAGTGTTAGTTTGAAAACTCCGCCAAAGGCATGGCAAACGTTTTGCCGAACCCCCTGTTTAAGTTTTTTTATATTAGTTATTTATTTATTTTCTAACTAAAATTACCTATATTGGAATAAGATGACCTCTGTGGCGTGGTGGGCGAAGGTCCGCCTGCGACGCAGGAGGTTGCGGGTTCGATTCCCGCCTCGGGACAAATGTATGTATGATCTGCAGACATTTGTTCAGGGCGTTCTGGGTGTTTTCTATGTATGATAAAAAATATATCTATCTATGTAGTGTATTGTATTATGTATATCAGTTATCTAGTACCCAAAACACAAACACTGCTTAGCTTGGGTCTAGATAATGCTGTGTGAGTTCTCCCACATTATTTATTTATTTATAATTCTTATTTATTTTGTTACAGTGCTCATCGTTGTAGCCTCGACAGATATTTTAGCAAAAAAATCTCCGAAGACTCGTATTTTCAGCCGTAAAAATATTGAAGGAGTAAATTTTAATGTCATAGGCTTTCCAAAAGCATATCAAAGTTATAGGAGATTAATGCCATTAACTACTCTTGAGTAGGTCCCTTTTTTATCTACCTTGTCTTGAATTATTTTAGCAGTACCCAATTTTTATGAAACTACTTCTAAAAGTCACAACAGTAAGTAGGAGGCTTTATATTCAGCTCCATGTTTTTTTATGTATGTTGGTCGATTTTTCTATCAATTATGGACAGATTATATAGGTCATCGATCAAAAATTTCGCGGCCTCCTCCGTAGATACCTAGAACCTTACGAAAATTACACTCAAAATTGTCTACGACTTGTTTTGACGCAGACAGTTTGCGCAGAGATTGACAATTTTTTTGCCTATGGAACAAGAGATTAGTGGAGTCGTATTTAATTTATTTTGTAAGTAAGTAGGTAACTGAAAATAATATAACTGCGTTTTTACAGGAACAATCTGTTAATCATACGTGACCTTGTAGTAGCATTTTAAAATTCATTTGGTTCCTTCCAATTACTAATAAAATAATATAAAAATCTTTATTTCGGACAGCAAATAGTTATGTAAGTAGATGGTTATATAAGAAAAATAGCCTCTCTATTCATGAATGGTAGAACAAAGTAAAAATCGTAACTTATGCAATCTTACAAATAATTTTCAACGCCGATTTCTTGAGGTAAGGGCAATAATTGTATATGCATTAAAACTTTACTAATAAAAAATGCATTAAAACTTTACTGGAAAAAGGAAACCCCGTAATTTTGTACCTTAGACGTGTGATTTTTGTAATTTAGCTAGGCATGCTTTCTGTCCAAGCGCTCAAATGACACTAATTCATATGCTTTCCACACATGCCAAAAAGGAAATCTTTTGATACAGACGGTTTCAGAGCGCGCATTGTGCATCTATGGGAAGCCGGCGAAATTTTTGATCGATGTATAAGGTGCATAACCCAGTCATTATGACAGCGCCACCTATTTTATCATATTAATACGTTTAACACCGGAAATTTTAGATATCCGTCTTACAGTTTATGGTATCTATTATAAGTTATTTTTTAATACCTTTGTAATAGTTTTATGTTATGTTTAGGAAGAGATACGAAAATAGAGTTTGGTGCCTAAAAAGTGCAACTTCGTATCTCTGCCTAAGCTTTACAAAATAAAACTATTATAGAGGCATTAATAAATAAATTAAAATAGATATCACACGCTGTACGATTACGCTGTATGGATAAGTATTCAAAATTTCCTGTATTAATCGTAATCTATATATATAAAAATGAAACCCGTTTTCCGTTGTCACGACATAACATGAAAACAGCTTGACCGATGCGGCTGATTTTTTTTTAAATGTTCGTTGAAGTTCAAGGATGGTTTTTACGGCGAGAAAAATTCGAATAACTGCCGGGAAAACACCTTTAAACGTTTCCATAGGAACAACGCGTGCGAAGTCGCGGGGCACAGCTAGTAATGAGATAAAAAAGGTGGCTGCGCCACTTTCACTCGTGAATGCGCCTTATTTTATACGTAATTATTAAAGTTGTTTTACAATGGACCACACGGGAAGCACTAGCTTTCAGATAAAAAGAATCGTGAAAATCGAACCACCCAGTAAAAAGTTCTAAGGTAACAAACATAAAAAAACAGTTGATTTGAGAACCTCCTCTTTTTTTAAGTCGGTTAAAAACTATATTTTATTTACTTTTACTTTACTTACTTCAAGCCCCCGTCCGACTACGCCCACGGAGGCCCCTACTCCATGGCGCGCATCTCTCGAGCATCGCTGTGATTACTACATGTTCCAATGCCTGAGAGCGTATAAGTAAGTATGTTTGCGGGCTCGATTCTCGCCTTGGGACAAATATTTGTACGATCTGCGGATATTTGTTCAGGGCGTTCTGGATGTTTTCTATGTACTTATAATAAAAAATATTACATTTTCATAGAAAAGAAGTTACCGCTAACTTTGTATTAGACAGCATGGTAGTCACACTCAGCAATTGAATTGACCAGTTATTCAGACTAAATTTACCATACAAAAATAAAATACAAAAATTCTTTATTGTACACCATAAAAATAACACGTACAATATGTAAATTGAGTACAATGGGCGGCCTTATGGCTTAGAAGCGATCTCTTCTCTTAGACAACCTTTGGATGTATAGAATTATTCAAATTTAAGAAAGGCAGGGTGTGTACCAAAGACTGTAAGAAAAATAGATTATATATACAATTTTATATACATAAAAAGAAGAAATAATATAAATAACATAACATTCTATTTAAGTACATATGTATAATCATAAACAAATAGTAAGTACCAATATTCACCTCTCTGACAGGTAAAACTCCTTGACACGAGCTTTGAAAACATGCAAAGATACTGCTTTATCAATTGACTCTAGTAGTGCACTCCACAACCTTATGGCCTGGAAATTTACTTATTATTAAATTAAATTAAATTAATTATTAAATTTCAGAACCGGTTGGGTTTGTGGTCGCACATCATTTTATAAATACGCAAATTTCACGACTTATTGCGAACTGGACTTCGTTAATTGTATGGAACAATATGAAAGTAAGCAAAAGTTTTAAAACTCTTCTCAAATGAGTAAAACTGTATTTTTGTTGTTATTGTTTAGTCGGAATTATGAGCACCACCCCCATGAGATAAAAACCAATAAGGCGCTTATCAGAGAAGGCCTACGTCCAGTGGTGGACCAATATGTATAGGCTGGTGGGGTTGAGGTATTTTAGTTCACTAAACTGCCGTCTGCCGTCGAAATAAGAGTTGCCAAGTTTTCTGAGGCGTAGGAAGAAGACATTTATACATGTATTTTTACCCGCATAGAAACATTTTATTTAATGATAACTAGTAGTTCTCCGAACAGTATATGAACATCAATTTGTTTGCAACAATTAAGAAATGAGATAATTATTTTATTAAACACAAGGGGGTAGGTACACACATAAAATAAAAGACTACGCACTACTTTGAAGTACCAGTATTAAATACAAAAACAAAGAACAAAAAACATCTTTAAAATCTTTGATTGTACATGATTTCGTAATTATCGGTTCTAAAATTTGAACTGTACCTCTACAGACTCTACGGACATACTGACAAAATATAAAAATCTCTAGTAGTTGAAGCAGAAGACCTTATTCACTCCGTTCAATCGGTCAATAATAAAAATGAACCTGAATAAACCTTATGTTATACCGTAAAACGGGATGTCTTTGAGCACCGGGGTGAATTTGATAATTACTCAAAATGTATACTTTTTTTAAATTTTATTTTGATTATGCGGGTTTTTTTTGTTAAAAATTGAAAGAATTGTTTATTTCGTTACTGTATAATAAAGCATTTAGTATGACCATCATTCTACAATTTTTATACATTTTTATGATTGAAAATAAAGATGTAGCGTACATTTTAATTTCAAAATTTATCAATGTTACCCCGTTTTACGGTAGGTACTGATAAATCTGTTAGAATGAAGAACAGTGCTCGCTGGTGTGACCATATCACATGAGGCCTTAACCTCGTTAAGGCCGAGAAACATAAAATTAGCATACATCTTGACTTGGCTAACGAGGTTGTTAGCATGTGGGATGTTGATTCAGTTATACAGCATCGTCCAGGCGTGAAAAATTATTACAGATAAAATGTTAGTAATAATAAAAATAATACTAATTAGATATTTAATAATAAAAATAAGGAAAGGTAGATAAAATAACGTCAAAAAAATTTAACGTGTTGAATTACTTAACTATTAAAACGTCCTTATTCCTTCATGTCATAAAAACATTTATTCATCAACTTCTTATTATTTTTAAACTTTCGCGGCTAATGATTTATTTATAGACGCTGTACGATTGCTGTAACGCGTTAGAAACGTAGGGGGGAAAAAATTAAGATACTTACGTGATAAATAATAATTTAATTACATTTGATTTCAGAATTAAAAGCCAAATAAAATAAGTACCTATACCGTGTCCATTTTGAATGAAGCATGATAGTAAACAAACCGCTCATACTTAACCTAAAATTCACTTTGTTGGCGCGTCCTTTTATACGTAATTTACATTAATTACATGTCGAATTTAGATCCAATTCAATATAATTCAATAAAAATTACTCACAATTATATCTGAAACTCGACGCCAAGCAAGTGAGATTTTGTTATTTGTGTCGTACTTTGTTTACTAACATGCTTCATTCAAAATGGATAAACCATAGTTAGCAAAATTCAATCAATTTAGTTTAATCCAACACTTTGGTTCCATTTACAGCTTGGAGTATTTCTCACATGGGATATTGTCGAAACCTTAATGCTCCCTACCCTCATGTACGTAAGTGTCTGGACAATCTACATCTTGTATGGAACGTTATATTATAACATACTAGCTGCGCCCCGCGGCTTCGCACGTCTATCTCACGGGAACTGATTTATGAGATAAAAAAATTCCTATGTGTTATTCCAGGGCTAGAAATACCTGTATGTCAAATTTCAGCCCGATCCGTTTAGAAGTTTTTGCGTGAAAGAGCAACAAACGTAAATACATCCCTACATGTTTAAAAACTTTCGCGTTTATAAATAAGAAGTAGAATTAAAGTGGGTGATAGACGTACGAGCAAGTACGCGTACTTATGGCTTGACGACCTTTTTCGCTTGTGTGTCACCGTAAGTACGCGTACTTTAAAACCGCCGCGCAAATTCGCCAGCGATCCAACCGGTTTGATATCTTGCTCGAAGCTCGTCTTGGCTCGTACCGTACGCGTACGTGATATCGCAATATTCGCAATACAAAGTGAGTAAGCTTCACTAACGTCGAGCCGAGTAAGTTAGCGTTCTTAAAAACCGCGTATTTTATGTGCGTTAGTACGTCTATCACCCACTTTACATGGCTCGGAAATCTCGGAATCCATTACATTTCCCGCTGCCATAGCGGCGGCGTCATTCCAGGGAGTGACATAGGCCAAAATTCCCACGGGAACGGGAACTACGCGGGTGAAACCACAAAGGATCAGAGGAGCTGCTAGTTAACCCTAAAGTCATTCTATAATGCTATTTGAGAATCTTTAACCTCTCCGCTGGCACGGCGCCACGGATGCGCTTTTCTAAATTAACGCCTGACTCTTTTTATTTTTTTGTTTCTTCATAAAATCGGTCAAAAGTACGCATAATCTGTACACGCACCGGATGTTGTGTGTATTTATTGCAAAGAAGACATGTGTGTCTTTAATATTTGTCACCTTTTTAAATAATTAATAAACTTGTTATTATTATTAATTTTTTGTTGGAACGAGATGTAAGGCTGATTCACCCGGGATATACATTTATATCTTATTTTTAACCCCAAAAATAATAGTAGTTTATACACCGAGCTGAGAAAGTTGCCAATTCCTATCGAGTGGGTCATTTAACTCAGAAAGTTGCTTTTTCCTTTATTTATTTAAATTAAAACGGTTGTAAGAAACCAATTACATTAATTAAAAGATAATTGAATTACTAAATAAAAGTTTTCTACATACAATTGTCATAATATGGAATGTCAGTAAAATTAATATAAATAAACAAGCAGATAAAAATTTAACTTACATAATTAATTTTAGAAAGAAAACAGAATTACACTACTTTCTTTACAAAACTTACAGTAGAAAACCCGTCTCTGCCGGCGTACCGCAACGCGAAAGGAAAAGCTCTATGGAATTTAATTTCTCACGCGTTTAGCATTTTTCTTTTCCGAAAATGTATGAAAATCTATATTTCTAACGTGTTTTTTTTAATTTTCCTTTATATCAGCCGATAGCCATGGTTATTTTCATAATAGATCAGATGTAAAAAGTTTCTACCCAAAACTCGCCTTATGATATCGGCCTCTTCCGTATTTGGAACAATACCTATGAATTATTGTTGCGCATACGGAAGAGAAAAGAACCATGTGCAAATCGTAGGTGTTTATTGCTACATTAAAGCTTACTATTTTAATTTACTCGGTAATTTTGAAGATTGTAAACGATGATTTTACTCGGAGATGTTGTAAATAATAATAATAAATAAATAATGCGGAACGAATAACACAGCATTATCTAGCCCCAAGCTAAGCAGAGCTTGTGTTATGGGTACTAGATATCTCATATACATAATACAATAACACAACATAGATAGATATTTTTTATTATACATAGAAAAATATAGGTATTAAGCAGAACTTTATCGAGAATGTTCCTTTCTATAGCTGCAATTGATCAGTCGGTGAAACCGTTTTTCCTTACAAATTTTCGAGCGATGACTACAATAAATATCGTCGCCGTAGAGCGAAAAGTCACCAAATCGCTTTATGGCCGAAATTGACTTATACATGTCATGATAATCACAGGTTTTTTCTGCATTTTTAATCTTACAACCATGTCTATAGCTATCATAGTTTTCATTTTAGAAATTGCGAAAAATCACTAATTCTACATTCGGATAATAATATATATTGGAGTCGAAAATTAACTAACCTTTTAGGTATTTTTTCTTTACTTGGAGAAATCGCAATCCGAAACCTAAGTCGAGTTGGTTACTTTTCCTTTTCATAAAAAATAAGTTGTTATTTCAGAATACTGGAGATACGATGACATAGCTTTTACGAACCGTGACTACGTTATCCTCACGTAAGTACTGTGGTTTTTGATTAGATATATAAAAAAACCTGCGAAATTATACATTTATTTATCATACAAAATAAAAGAATACAACTAGTTTTAGGTTTTTCTATCTACGAGACATCATCAGGACATCATAACACTAAATTGTCACTGAATCTATAGTGTATTAAACAAATATTTTTTTTTCATTAAAAAAAAACTAATTCAAACAATAATATATATATATTAAAACTTTATATTTATTTTAAACAAAAATAATGTAATTGACTGCTTTAATTTGTTCTTTTAGTGAATTTTAGCTGATGATGACAATGATGAAGCATTAGAATTAATGAGGCGCGGAACACCTTGCGCCCAACCGAAAACACGAAAAGTCACGGGATCCAATAAAGTGACAGTAATATAAGAAGGAAATGCTTGCTACTAGTGTCGTACTCCCATATAGAATTAGCCAGGAATCGGGCACGATCTGCAGAGCTGGAGCACGTTTTTACATAAAAAATAAGAATAAGAAATAAGAATTTATTTATAGCCACACACTTTATACTAATAATAAAGGAAATACAAAATATACGTAACTAAGTAAAATATATAAACCTTTGGATTTAAATGTTGAAACATATTCTAAGCGTGTATAGTAAGTCGTTTGTTTTCAACAATTCCGTGTCAATTCACACAGAGGCCTGTAACTACCCATTGCCCATGGAATAAAAGTAAAGGCCTATTAAATAAGTAGTAATAATGTACTTAATGTAATGTATTTGACATGTAAATTTAAAATTTACCAATAAAATCTTGTATTCTGAAATCGTCATTTTGACAGCTGTCATTCTGAGTAAAAATCTTTAATGATTAATTGATTTTGTTATATAAACTATAAATCGACTTCAATTATATAGTTTTTCATTGATTCCATTTTCAGAACTGGACCAAATTAAACTGGGACCACACGGGAACCACCAGCTTTCAAATAAAAAAGAATCATGAAAATCGGAAAACCCAGTGAAAAGTTCATTATTATGTTGTGTTATCCCTTGGAATCAAGGGCTCGCTATGTTTCGACAGATCATGGGGAGGCTTCCGACTGGTATTGATAAAGATCAGTTGAGGAAGGTACTTGTAGATTGTTTGCAGTCAATCAGTCAGTTGTAAATATTGGTTCTTATTTATTTATATTCATCATCATTATCATCATCAGCAGCCTATATTAGTCCACTGCTGGACATATTTATTTATATTCATCATCATCATCATCATCAGCCTATATTAGTCCACTGCTGGACATAGGCCTCCCCTAATGAGCGCCATAGCGCCCTGTCTTCAGCTTGACGCATCCAGCATTATTATTATCATTTATTTATATTATTTGATTGTAATATACCTACCTTATTTTCACTTCTTCCGTTAGTGGACAAAAAATTTAAGTCAATCAGTCAGTTGTAAATATTGGTTCTTATTTATTTATATTCATCGTCATCAGCAGCCTATATTAGTCCACTGCTGGACATATTTATTTATATTGTTTGATTGTAATATACCTACCTTATTTTCACTTCTTCCGCTAGTGGACAAAAAATTTAAGTGAATTAGAGTTAATTGCACCTGTTTTCGTATTTGATAGTAATTACTATTTATCAAGCTATTTATATAGTAAAAAAATTACTTATCTAAGTGCTTATTTTGTGAGTCTAAAGAAATAAACGATTTGACTCTGACTCTGAATCTGTAAATAAACTAAATTTATAATCTAAAAATAACGCACATTATAAATGCGACAGTTTGTAAGAATGGATGGATGGATTTTTGTTATCCCTTCACTCCAAAACTACTAAAGGGATCGTGCTGAAATTTTGGATACAGGTATTTTTAATCCTGGAATCAAACATAGGCTACTTTTTATCCCATAAATCAGTTCTCGTTGGAAAGAAATCACCTTTAAACGTTTCCATAGAAAAAACGCGTGCGAAGCCGCGCAGCTAGAGATTCATAAATCTGTGGTTGCTTATCTAACTTCGTACGTATCTTTATACCTAAAAGGTAAGTAATATAGTATTATTTTCCAAGAAATAGCTACTCAAGCATTTTACGATATAACACAAACATAATCCATCTTTTGATTTCCCCTGGCTGCGACTGTCCTCTTCGATAAGTAAAGAAGAGTCCAGAATTGTATTTCTGCGATGTGGAAATCTTTCGTAAAGCTTACTAAAAAAAATCTAACCTTAAATTGAGGACCAATGTGGCGCGGCGGGCGAAAGTCCGCTTATGACGCAGGAGGTTGCCGATTCGATTCCCGTCTCAGGACGAATGTTTGTTCGATCTGCAGGGTATTTGTTCCGGGTGTTCTGGGTATTTTTATGTACTTGTAATAAAAAGAATCTCTGCGATGCACGCAGTTCGATGTGTGAGATCGATGTTTATATTCTACTCAGATGACTTGTACAAGTCATCTGAGCAGAATATAAACGATTGAGTTTCGGGACTCGATTGAATATGATTGAGAACCGAACATGACCTCCATCACCCACAAGCTCTGCATAGTTTGGGGCTAGATGATGATGTGTGGATTGTCCAGCATTATTTATTTATTTATAACTAGCTGCGCCCCGCGGCTTCGCACGCGATGATCCTATGGAAACGTGATTTTCATCCCACGGGAACTGATTTATTGAATAAAAAGTATGTAGAAAAAAAATCTCCTACTGTCACTGACCATAACCTTGTTTTCCTTTTTTTTGTTTGTTTTTTATATATAACTTACTTTTGCCCACGGCTTCGCACGCTCTATTCAAGTACCCTATGTCCGTTCCCGGGATACCGTTTACCTCCCTGCCAAATTTCATCAAGATTCGTTCAGCCGGGAACGAAATAAAAACTATCCTATGTCCGTCTCCTGGTTCTAAGCTACCTCCCCACCAATTTTCAGCCAAATCGGTTCAGCCGTTCTTGAGTTATAAATAGTGTAACTAACACAACTTTCTTTTATAAATATAGATATAGATGTTGATTATATGTCTATACTACCTGGGTACTTATTTTAATACATACCTAGTATTAGAATAATTTATATTTGCTACATAATAACTTATAAGGCACAGATCCCTAAGTTTAATCAACGATTCATTTATGGTTGTCTAGTTGAGATGGAGATCTGCTCTTGAGCGATAAGACCGCCAGTTGTCAAATATTAGTAGCACCTACCTATATAAAGTTATAAATACTAAGAAATTTAGTAACCTACCAGTATTATTTATTTTGTACCTCAATCATGTATAAGAAAACCGGTCATGTGCGATTTGGACTCGCACACGAAGGGTTCCGTACCATTATCTACAACATCTGTGAAAACTTTAACTTTCTAACTATCACGGTTTATGAGATACAGCCTGGTGACAGACGGACAGACAGACAATCGACGCGACGGACGGGCAGCGGAGTCTTAGTAACAGGGTCCCGTTTTACCCTTTGCGTACGAAACCCTAAAAAGGCAATTTATCCTTGAGATTCCACAGAAAAGTTACCAGCTGGAAATATGCCTGAAATTTCTATTTCAGGGATATTTGCAGGCGGAAAATTGCATAAGCAATCGGCAGCCGGTGCGGTGCCACTGCCAAGAGAAAAAAATAAAAATGTAGCATTTTCTGGCCTAGCATGCGGGAATTTGTAGATTGCCTAGGTATGTTCGTGCTAAATGTTTTTTCCTTTCCATAGCTTTTCAAATAACAGTAGGTACCTACAGTAGCTACCTACTAAATAAAATGTAAAATAGCACTATATATATATACTTATTTCCTTACTAACTGCGCCCCGCGGCTTCGCACGCTTTTTTACTATGGAAACGTTAAAAGGTGATTTTCATCCCTCGGAAACTGATTTATGGGATAAAAGTAGCCTATGTTTGATTCCAGGATCAGAAGAATTCAGACAGATCCGTCCAGTAGTTTTGGCGTGTACAAGTAACAAACATCCATCCATACAAACTTTGGCATTTATAATACTAGCTGCGCCCCGCGGCTTCGCACGCGTTGTTCCTATAGAAACATTAAAAGGTCATTTTTATCCCACAGGAACTGATTTATGGGATAAAAAGTAGCCTATGTTTGATTCCAGGATCAGAATAACCTGTATGCAAAAAAATTGCAGGTAGATCCGTCCAGTAGTTTTGGCGTGAATAAGTAACAAACATCCATCCATACAAACTTTCGCATTTATAATATTAGTGTGTTGTTCCTAACTTTTAAGAATATAACGACTTAGGTGGGCGTTATACGCGTCATTTCGTGAAAAGGATAGCATAGGATATCGCGTTCATAGGACATACATTGGGCTGCCCAATGTATGTCCTATGAACGCGATATCCTATGCCCAATTTGGGCATACATTTTTGGAACGGCGAAAGCGCAAAAATCAAGTTTTGCTTATTTAAGGTTCAACTAGTCGCTCATCTACCGTGGAAGGATAACAACTGCATTGTTTGACGTTGACCATCCAAAACTAAGGATAATATCAATTTATCTCGTTATAATCTGTATTTGTATACACAACTGTAATAAATTATTCATTTGAAAAATACAAGCTTACCTAGTATTCCAACACAATGAGTGGGCAAGGCCAACTTTGAGCGAATTTAAAAATTACACGAAGAAAGAAAACTCGAAAATAAAGCCAATACCGACATACTTTAGTTATTCAAAAATTGAGATAAATTTATTTTCAAGAGATATACTCAATAGTTTTACTAAAATAAACCCAGTGCTAAAAGTCAGTTACGCAGCCATATCACGAATAAATCATCATGCATTGAAATGCACGAATGTTAAACTATTTTCACATTACTTAATTGAATAAGATTTTATTAAGAGAGACGAAAACACCATAAAGGATTGTAAAAAAGAGAAGAATAAATACCTAATTTAAAAAAAAAGGACCGACTGAATAAATAGTTGGCCGTAAAAGGTTTGTTAATAGGTATTTATTTCTTTAATTGTGTTTTATATTCGATCGATTACGATTCATCGATTTTTTTAGAATTTTATGTAATTCGTGTTTTTTACAAATGTATTTATTTCAGAATCTGAGTAGAAAGGACAAGTTTTTTAATTAGTCGGTCACTCATATGGACTTCACACGAGGTCAAACTTTTGTAAAAAAAACACATTTTTGATTGAAAAGCACCTTGTAAAAAAAAAACGTATTCTTTTGGCACACAAAAATGCAGTAAGCATTTGATCGCACAGATATCCAATAAGGCTATTCTTCTTTTCTTTGACCTTGGTATCGTAAAGAATAGACACGAAAAAAAAAATGTTAAACTTTTATGGGGACATTTTTTTTATCTTCTGAACTGTTCTGATGCTCCTTACCCGTAGGTAAAGGCTTGACCACTGTTTACGCTACACCCTGTATGCTCCGCAGTTAACCTTTTACGAGCCAGTTTCAATCAATCTGATCGCTGGTTAACTGTAGTTTTATTTTGCTGAAAAGGTACTTTTCACACACTATGTAAGTAATCTTTATTTGAGATCAAGTCTTTTACGGCATTTTTATCATTGTTACCTATCTATCTCGATCTTAAAGTTAAAGCAATATATTAAAGTAACGTGTCCACTGGATCACAAGATTGCCGTGGCACTACACGGCAATCTTGTGATCCAGTGGACACGTTAGAATTTGCACCACACCAACTCTTCCGTGTGTCGTAAGAGACGACTAAGTGATATCCACCGAGGGCGGGCAGCAGCGTTTACTCTGCAGAAGAATCAGTTAAGTTGTAGGTATATTCAAATTTAAGCAAAAAAAAGAAATTATTGGCTAATACTGAATTAACTTCCGCTTTAAAGATAATAAGCTGAATAAGACTCGAACGAGCCTTAGTAGATTTGAAAACCTAGGCCTAGATCTCAGTAATCGGGATCTCAGAGGTAAAAAACAATACGTACTTACGTAATAAAACATTAATACGTAAGTACGTACGTAGCGTAGCTTGTAATACTTTAAATTGAAAAAAAATCAAAATGTTTAAAAACTACAAGCGTAGTTTCTGCCTTGACATTTATTCAATCCGCCCTGTGCCCGGCATAAACCCATCTCTAGTCCTATGACTATCTTTTTCACAAAACGGCGCGTAATGCGCCCTACATGACCTGATCCCACCATCCCCCTTCCACTCCAGAAAAAGCGGACGCACAGCGCCATACCATCCATACTTGGTGAATGTACCCTCCACTCGCATTAAGTGGTTTTACTCCACCTTTATTATTCGCACCGCAAAGGAATGGAACTCTGCCTCTGTTTTTCCGGCCAATTACAACTAGGGCCTCTTCAAGACAAGGGTGAATAGGTATCTTCTAGACCTTCGTGAAACACCGTCGGCCGCATCTTCGCTTTCCATCAGGTGAGATCACGGTCAATCGCAGGTCTATTTGACGTAAAAAAATTAGAAAAAAAAAACTTTCAAGGTACTAAAAAAACTTCTTAAATCTCAAAACTTTTTTTGGCATAATGCACCAATAGTGCACCAAATTCATAGTGGTGCATTATGCCAAAAAAGAATAGGTACCTACTTATTTGGAAAGGTATACTAAATACAAAAATTCCATAAGATAGATTTTTTCATATTTTATGCCGCCTACACCACTTTTGTGCATTATTTTATAAACAGAACGAAGACAAATATCTGGAAAGCAGAAAAATATTTCTAAAATAGAATCTAAACTCAGCACAAAAATGGAGACGTAAAAACTATCACATATTCCACGTTTGCCCGAGGAGCTAATTTATAGTTTGTCCACATACGACCCGAATAGGACCTTAATCTCACATGAAGAGGGTTCATTTCCAGGGATCACGTCGGAATATCTATGGCGAGAGCATAAAATATTATGAAACAAGATCTTCGTAGTAGGTGAAGAGTCTCTACAAAGGATTTGAGAGGTCTATAGTGCAGAAGTAAGTACCCATTTAGTTTGTTCCGTGGCGATAGAAGGTAGGAAATACCCTGTATAACGATATGGGGTCTTTTTAACCCTCTCAAGGTTCGTTTTTACGTTTTGAGGGGTTATAAAATATAAAACTAAAGCAAAATATCCGGCATTGAATAATTTTTATCCGAGTTTCCACGGAAGAAGGATATAGGTTGGCACCCTTTTGTATGTAAGTAGCCGATTTTTTACTTTAAAAAAAGGATTCTCAATTCGACAGGTTTTCTTTTTTTTTTGTTTACTTCCCTCGGAACTTTTGACTGGTGATCCGATTTTATAATTCTTTTTATTATTTGAAAGCTAGTGCTTCCCGTGTGGTCCCATTTCAATTTGGTTCTGACGTCGGTTTACAATTTTTTTTTAAACAAACCCAAATATTATGTTTCCACGTAGCGCTCATACTAGCTCAATTCCCGTCGAAGTGGATTTTTTTTGGGATATTATTTGATTTCATAAAAGTATCGATTGATTGGTCTCAATACCTCCGTGGTTAAAATGTAGGGTATTTAGACACAGTTTCAACACAAATATCGTCTGACGTCAATTATGACTAAAAGTTCTAAAGGTCAAACTAAAAGTTTATTTTACGATGTGAAGCTTACACTCAGAGAAAGCTTTATCATGAATAATGGAGAATATATTTTTATTTTCAGCAGCGGATATTATGATCGCAGAAAATACTGTGAGAATTAAATAATTAATGATAAAAACGTGAAAGCGACCGCCGAAGGTTTAAATAAATAATCGAGTTGATGCCTTTTCGGGAGGTCGACCTAAAAGCATGACAATGTTTTTGATCTCCAGAATAAAGGTAGGTTTTTCCTTTATGAGTAGTATGCAGTGTGTTTTTTTAACTGGGACAGTACGGGGCCAGTTTGTTTAAATGCAATAATATTTTTCTTCAAATGGAGCTGATGTTTCGAATAAAATATTTTTGCATTAATATTTTTTGGTCAACCGTGAGTAGCGCCTTAAAATTAATCATGTTTTTTGATGCCGATGGACTCAGTTCTTTGTAAGAATCGTTTTATTGTATCGTATAAAAAAACTGAGCAGCGAAACGTATCAAATTTAATAAAATGTTTTCACACACGGTTTCTTAGGAGTTTGATACAAAACGGTAATAAAACTATCACAATTGTCACCATAGATGTTCAATATGTATGCAGGTCCGGGTACGTTTTAAAACACTTTTAGTGGCCTTAGAGATCCAACCATAAGTAGTGAATCTTGTTTAAATTTTCTTGCCTTAATTTTTTATCAGTTTTTTCAAAAATCTTGCGATTTGTTACATCGCGTTCTGGGTAGCGTTCCTGATACCAATTCAGCGCATTAGTTGGGCTTCGTCGGTTGAGGAAGTATGCTTCAATTAAGTCTACTTTTTGCGTATTTAACAATGCCATGATGGGACAAATAAGATGTATCTTTTAAAGAGTATAATGTATATAATATACGCTTCTACAACAAAACTCCTAGTGAGTTGCAAAAATGTTTGTAATTTTGTTTAAATTATTTATCATAAAATTCCTGTTCAAAAAGGCTTAATAAGTATAAAATCATAGAGATTATACATATAGTACAAAATATTAGATTGTCTGGAGGATAAAAAAGTTTATTATTTTTCGACTTGGAGCAAACTTATTCCGGTTTTGCTCTAACTCGAAAAATAACAACTAACAGGCTAAAGGTCTTTTCATCGTTTTTTAACCGAAGTAAAAAAGAAGAGGTTCTCACTATGGCTGTTTTTTATGGTTATTACCTCGAACACGTAGCCGCATAACAGCAGCTCAGTCAATGTAGAACCGTAGCCGCGTAGCTCAGTGTTATTGTAGCACCGTAGCCGCGTAGCTCAGTGTCATTGTAGCACCGTAGCCGCGTAGCTCCGTAGCAATGAAGCACCCACCGTAGCCACGTAGCTCAGTGTCATTGTAGCACCGTAGCCGCGTAGCTCAGTTTCATTGTCGCACCGTAGCAATGTAGCACCGTAGCCGTGTAGCTCAGTGTCATTGGAGCACCGTAGCCGCGTAGCTTAGTGTCATTTTAGCACCGTAGCCGCGTAGCTCCGTAGCAATGAAGCACCGTAGCCACGTAGCTCAGTGTCATTGTAGCACCGTAGCCACGTAGCTCAGTGTCATTAACGCACCGTAGCAATGTAGCACCGTAGCCGTGTAGCTCAGTGTCATTGGAGCACCGTAGCCGCGTAGCTTAGTATCATTTTAGCACCGTAGCCGCGTAGCTCCATAGCAATATAGTACCGTAGCCGCTTAGCTCAGTGTCATTGGAGCACCGTAGCCGCGTAGCTCAGTGTCATTGTAGCACCGTAGCCGCGTAGCTCCGTAGCAATGAAGCACCCACCGTAGCCACGTAGCTCAGTGTCATTGTAGCACCGTAGCCGCGTAGCTCAGTTTCATTGTCGCACCGTAGCAATGTAGCACCATAGCCGTGTAGCTCAGTGTCATTGGAGCACCGTAGCCGCGCAGCTTAGTGTCATTTTAGCACCGTAGCCGCGTAGCTCCGTAGCAATGAAGCACCGTAGCCACGTAGCTCAGTGTCATTGTAGCACCGTAGCCGCGTAGAACCGTAGCCGCGTAGCTCAGTGTTATTGTAGCACCGTAGCCGCGTAGCTCAGTGTCATTGTAGCACCGTAGCCGCGTAGCTCCGTAGCAATGAAGCACCCACCGTAGCCACGTAGCTCAGTGTCATTGTAGCACCGTAGCCGCGTAGCTCAGTTTCATTGTCGCACCGTAGCAATGTAGCACCGTAGCCGTGTAGCTCAGTGTCATTGGAGCACCGTAGCCGCGTAGCTTAGTGTCATTTTAGCACCGTAGCCGCGTAGCTCCGTAGCAATGAAGCACCGTAGCCACGTAGCTCAGTGTCATTGGAGCACCGTAGCCGCGTAGCTCAGTGTCATTGTAGCACCGTAGCCGCGTAGCTCAGTGTCATTTTAGCACCGTAGCCGCGTAGCTCAGTGTCATTGTAGCACCGTAGAAAAGTAGCACCGTAGCCGCGTAGCTCAGTGTCATTGTAGCTCCGTAGCAATGTAGCACCGTAGCCGCGTAGCTCAGTGTCATTGTCGCACCGTAGCAATGTAGCACCGAGCCGTGAAGCTCAGTGTCATTGGAGCACCGTAGCAATGTAGCACCGAGCCGTGTAGCTCAGTGTCATTGGAGCACCGTAGCCGCGTAGCTCTGTAGCAATGTAGCACTGTAGCCGGGCAGATAGCAATGTCAGAGGGTAGTCGCACGTAGCTCCGTAGCAACGTAGCACAGTGGCCGCGTAGCTCCGTAGTAATGTAGCACCGTATTTCTGTGACGACTTTAAATTCGTAGTTCTCTCGCGTATAGTAGCTGTGTAGCTTCATAGAAGTATCTGATTTGTATTTCTAAGTATCTACTGTCTAGAATGATATTATATAATTTAAGTACGTAGGTACCTACCTACATTTGGTGGTTGCTGAGATGTATCTACAGTGATAGGTGATTTCTAAGGATAGCTCCGTACCAACTTTGCCTCCGTAACTCTCTTCTAGCTCCCCAAAATGTTGGTATTAAATCATTAAAAACAGCACACAAATACATTTTTCAAATAAATAAACAATACCGAAGTGCTGAGTCGTAATAAAGCCTTTTTGAGGTAGGTACGAGTATAATCACCGCGCACGTACGTCCAAAACGATTTGGCAGCGACTTCAACGGGTGCTAGTGCAAATATTGATGTGGAATTCGGACGAGCCAGGCTAAACTTTCCATTTATTGCGCTGCATTTTATAGATATTTTTTAAATATGATAGTCTGCAATAGGATTTATTTCGTTCAAGGATACCATACCTATGGTTTATCCATTTTGAATGAAGCATGTTAGTTAATAAAGTACGGCACAAATAACAAAATCTCACTTGCTTGGCGTCGAGTTTCAGTTATAATTGTGAGCATTTTTTGGGGAGGATCTAAAATAGACAAGTAATGTAAATTACGTATAAAAGGACGCGCCAACGAAGTGAATTTTAGGTTAAGTATGGGCGGTTTGTTTACGTTTATGCTCCATTGAAAATGGATACCTATGATATAGTTTAACTGAGAACTAAAGGCTAGCCTCGATATGAATCGGACGGTTTGCACTAATAGTATCAGATGGATTTCTGGAGCATAATGCCGCCGGGTGCAGTGCAGGTACGTCCACTGTAACCATAGCCACCGGAATTGCTGCTTATTTGTAAACGTATAAGTAATGACGTCATCCGCAACGGATCAGCGCTTCTATGGTAAATTATAAAGAATATTAACGAAAAAAATTCCGGCCTATCCACGTGTCATTTCATTGACATTCGATGGTTTAGGAACACGTACCGTCTATACCTGTACAATAATCACGTGTCCATCCAAAGGTTGGCCGGAAGAGTCGCTCTTAGCGATAAGGCCGCCCATTGTGCAACACTTTTTGTGTTTGTGTTTTTCTTTTCTGTATTTCTGTATCTTGGTGTGCAATAAAGAGTATTTGTATTGTATTGTAGGTTGATTGGAAGATTGCTGGTCATGTTTAAAATTTTTGACTACGAAATACCTATTTAATGATTTACCTACACGCTCTAACGCAAGCGTAACGCAACCTCGATTAGGTATTAGATTATTTGTACAAAAGTATGGAAAAGTATATTTTCAGCTAGTATTTTTTTAGCTTTCTAGCTTTAGGGCTGGTCCACCAGTTTAAAGTCGCTCAGCGAGCTATGGAAAGAGCTATGCTCGGAATCTCTCTGAAGGATAGGATTCGTAACGAATACATCCTACAGAGAACCAAAGTTATCGACATAGCTCAAAGAATTAGCAAACTGAAGTGGCAGTGGGCCGTCCATATCTCGCGAAGAACCGATAACCGCTGGGGTAAACGAGTTCTTGAGTGGAGACCGCGACTCGGCAAACGTAGTGTAGGACGCCCTCCGGCCAGGTGGGATGACGATCTGCGAAAGACTGCAGGCAGATGCTGGATGCGTCAAGCTGAAGACAGGGCGCTATGGCGCTCATTAGGGGAGGCCTATGTCCAGCAGTGGACTAATATAGGCTGATGATGATGATGATGATGATGATATTTTTAGCTGCTGCTGCAATAGATTATGATCTGCATAAAAGCAGCAATAAATAATGATAAACTATTCAACGGTTTGTAGTCAGTTGATAAGTTGTTCCCTCTGGCTGGATGCTAAAATACTTACCTAAATTGAGTCGTTTGCATACAAAATAATCCTCAAACAATTCCAACTAGGACAAGACGGAATCCAATATAACATTCACTATCCATTTACTGAAATGCAATGCCACAACTTTAATTACCAACTTTGAGGGATTTGGAACGTTGCCTGTTAAACGTCGGGAGCAAAAAGCTGAAATGGTTGCTATTCAAATAACGCAGGCTCCAATATCGACTTTGAGCGATGGGAAAACGATTTAGAGCAGTGTTTTTTGATAGTTCGGATTCGAATTCTACCATTTTTTAGAATTTCACGAGGAAATTATGTATCTATTATTAACTGTACCTGACTATCTCATGTAGATTTGGGTAGAAGAGGACGCGCTGCCTATCCAAAGCAATACTAGACTATAATTTTATCTATTCCTAGAGGTAGCTACCTTACTAGGTACCGCCTACTAGGTACATCAACTCAAGGCAAATGTAGATAAAATCTTTATGTTTTCTTCCGAGGTAGCAATCTAATCTATCCAGGTAGATAGATAAGTTCGATTTTGCTACTTTACTTACCAAGGGATTACCATAGTAATTAGTAGCAAAATCGAATTATAGTCCTCCATTAGGTGATAGGTTAGGTGATAGATACGTATTACTTAAAGGTAGGTAGGTACTTCCCCTTATATCAAATTCAGCCAACATGATTTGCTAGGCACCTACCTACATGGCACCTACCCAGATGATCTAATGCATAGCTATAGCTACATGCATGCAGGTACCATCATAAACTTAACTTCTTAGCTACTCACTTAGCTACTGTATAAGTCGGTACCTACATAGGTAGTGTAGTGTATTGTATTTAATAGATAGTACTAAGTAAGTACATACTATGTACTTAGTGCTAGGTAAGTAAGTAGGTAAGTACCTACTTGATTACTAAAATACCGCCCGTGAACTACTGCGGAAACGATACAGCTCATTCGAAAGTCACCCCCGCGTTCTCTGAAATAAATCACGTTGACAAATTGAGCCCCAAATGGTTGAGAGCAGATTTCACCTGGGCACATTACTCACGGGTCTCTGGTGAATCTTTTCAGGCGAGAATTCCTGCAATGCTCCCACCTTACCGACCTATTTATTTCATACTTTAGTTAATAGGTAAGGTACCTACCTATCGTTGAGTAGAGCGTAACTTTACGATTGGTAGGTATAGTTATATTATTTACATGAATTGTAGTAGGATTGTTTATCATTTTTGCAAATAGTTAAAAAATCTTGTCAGTATAGGCATAAAGGAATATAAAACTGATTAGAACCATTGATTTATTAAATCAATGATTAGAATTGATAGATTCTAACATCATAACAACAACATAAGCGCCTACTTAACTAATATGAACATTTGAAATATCTTTTGGTTAGTATGTAGGTAAGAATATTAACAGGCAATTTTTGATAAACAACACAAGTAAATACAAAGTACTAAAATTCTGTAAAATGTTTAGTACTTACTAATCTTTCCATTCAGTTTGAAAACTTTGAACAGAAACTTTGTGATCCTCACATTCAACTGGACTGGCGGTACTGAGTGCCTGAATAACCAGATTAGCAAAACGCTCACCTAGCATTTTGCAGCTAAAGTTTTCGGCACGAAAAATGAGACCGTTGCATTGGAGTTTGAAGACAATGATGAGAAATAGAATAGTGCCTCCATGGCCAAGTTAATAAAGCGATATTTATGGCATAAAGACAGAAAAGAGAGAAGAAATTAAGGTTATAATTTACCTATCTACTTTTGTTTTCTTTTTTAATTTTGAACAAGCATACTATTTTCACTTCATTCCATAGAGTTCATACTATTTTTAGTTATTCATTCCATATGTTCATTAGTTATTCATTCACTTGTGATCGTTCATGCGCAAATGCATTAGCAACCCTAGTACGTACCTACCTACCTAATGTGATGCGCAAGTTGCGCAACGATAAAAAAATCTTGTCTTTATTGGCGACGCAACATCGGCATTGACCGATGTACATGTTGCATGATACTAGATTGACATGGTTAGCGTAGCTTTATATTCACTTTGTTTACGTAAACATCGGTCAATGCAGATGTTATTATTGGACAGGACCTGACCACAGATGACTTGTGTTTTTCTATGAACCCGGGTAGAAAATAGAAAAACACAAGTCATCTGTGGTCGAAGGTAATAATTATGATTAAATTGTAGTTAGTACCTACCTAATATTATTCAGCTATTGCATAGCTTGGGCCTTGAGCGCGGGGACCGAATCCAGAAATTCCGTAACGAAAAAACCTCACGCTCCCCACTCCGCCGGGCAAGGAGGTGTGGCTTGAAGGCCGTGCATCGTCTAACGTGTTTCAGTTCGTCGTTTCAGTTCGGCAGTCTTCGACACGGCGTTGTGTGCGTGCGATTAGACGTATTGTACGACTCTACGAAACTCGCACGATGAGACGAGCTGCTCCGAAATCGGACGAATACATAAGCAGCTGTTTATGAGAAAGTATATAGGTGTATAGGGTCACCACGCTCAAAAAGTGTAACTTGAATTAATATCAAAGAAAAAGCAATACTGCATGAATAAAATAAATAAATAAAATTATAATTGCATAAGTTGATACAAAATGCTATGCAATAGCTTTACCGCGGCAGTCCCCGAGTGCCACACGTCTTTTTATAAATTATGAAACGACATGCAATTTGTCATGTAACACTTCAGATAATCATGAATATATTTTGATTTTAACGACCATGTGGGTAAAATTCACGTAAAATCTAGTTGTAAGTATAATATTTTCAGTATCCTGCTTATAATTTACAAACTTGAATAGAGTGATTCACATTACATTGACATCGAGAATAAATAAAAACCTAAGCTCAAATAATTATAAACGTGGATGAGTTTACTCAAAAAAGGTCATAAAAGGTATCCTACTACGACGAAAGAAATCACCCAATAATCGATCTAAAGTGGTGCCAACACAGCACTGGTGCATGAACGGGAGTTAAAGCTCGATTACACTACACGGTACACCGGTCACGGTGTGAGTTAGGAACCTTATAATGGAAGGTGAAATCGAGATGTTAGGAAGGAAGGATGCCGACACCGGAAGACCGTGAGAGCCCGGCCGTCCTAACTGCCTAATTGCCGGTGTACCGGCAAATGTTCTGGCACCAACAAGCAGTCAATAAGTTGGACGACTGCGTATTTTTCAATCACAAAGTGAGTTTATTCATATTTTTATTGCAACAAAACAAATGTGTCACAACATTGTAGGTACAATAAAAATAATTATACCTAGGTACATAGTAGGTCAGTAGCTAGAAAGTGTTTGTTTTCCACTAAACAAAATATCATCACTTGACCAGACAATATGACTCCTATGTACACACGATACTTTGGGGGACAGTATTGCTCACGTCCGTAGGTGTTGACCCTCTGATACCCTACACGTGTCCTCTGGGTGGTGCTAAGAGCGGTACCCTCTGGTGGTAGGCTTCGGCCGTGGCTTGTCACCACCCTCCGGACTGGGCAGGACTGGGCCAGTCCGTGAAGCAACTCTGTTGTGTTTCGGAATGTGGTCTGGAGTAGCCATTTTCTAGACCTTCGTGATACATCGTCGGCCGCATCTTTGCTTCAAGGTCTATTTCCGATAAAAAAAAAAAAAAAAAAAAATACGTTCAGTCTGGCTACAATACAAATAACAAAATTTCGTTTTCAAATCTCAAACGAATGTCAAATGCTAATAACTGACTTCATAGAATTTGCTTGTCCATGGGTTTTGTTAGTAGTTTAGGTACTTCCCTATCTGGGTAATATGTATATCGCTGCTGGAAAAGGGTCTACAATTATAACAGTCTTCCTGAAAACCATCGATGTTGTCATTTTACAAGTTGTATCTTCATATTTTTTGGAATACTTTTATTCCATGAACATCGAGACGACTAAACCTAGTAGTGGGTTGGCAAGTCCGATGATGATGATACGTTTTTATAAAAAAAAAACTGAGTAAAAACAACTAGCTGGCAGCACCGTCAAGCAATCAGTCTGATAATCTGACAATCTTGACAGACACATTGAATGAGTGAATGGTAAAATTTGACAAGCTATGAATGAAGTTACCTGTGGATTGTTGTTGAGTTCGGGACAAAAATGACGATATTCTCAATTAAATTTTGAAAAATAGTAAAAACTTTGTGAAACAGCATGACCAAGTGGGAGACACTCGAAAATGAAGAATGCTACGCAGTCGGTAAGTGTTTTCCACTTGTTTTGAACTTTAAAAATGTTTGTCGAAGTTTTTGATGGGTGTTTTACCTCCCGCGAACTTTTTGATAAATATAAATAAACATTGTATCAGCGCTGAGCGCATGACTTATGCCTCCTGCGGGGTGACGCTAATTATCGGACAGGATAGACCTAGATTCCTTCTAACCTCAAAGAAATTACAAGTATTTAAATATTTCTAAGTTGATTTTGACCACTCCCTAATGATTTCATTATTTTGTGTTATAGACACTAATTGGTTGATGTTTCTAACTTGGTAAAGTTTGCTTGTGACGGTCCTTGTCGTTTGGTTCTTATAATGAGCTCCCTAGAGCCTAAATGTGGTTCTATTAAAAACAAACTTGTGTAGTACTAGGAACGGACTAAAACAGAATTATGGCAACTTGAAAAAGGTCCACTTGAAACCCATTTCCAGGCAGTACCTGAATTTCAGCAATTTGTTTAATCATAGAATTTAGAATTACCCAGAAAGTCATGACTCAGGTAGGAATTCAACAGTTTCTTCCTGTACGGGAGTTGTTAATCTACTGATGTTTTAAAACCCTTATGACTATTACATTGTCTTTATTGGTCTAATTTCTCAGCTCATTTTAATCATATCTATGGACAATTTTAACTAGGCTCCTAGATCTTTCCTCATGCGATCGGAGAAATTAGATCTTTGGAGAATTTTATTACTTTGATTGTGCAGGTTATTGTAATCAAAATATCCTCATTCTGAAATACCTATACAATCTCTGCGTGCTCTGATTATGTATCAATGTTTCAATACAATGCAATACAAAATACTTTATTGCACACCAACAAAAATACAGTACAAAATAAAATTACATAAAACAAAAGTACAATGGGCGGCCTTATCGCTTAGAAGCGGTCTCTTCCAGGCAACCTTGAGTTTCAAAGTTAGATGGAACATGGACTCATGATCATCTGCCTTTATTAGTCCACTACTGGACATAAACTTCCCCTAATGAGCACCACAGCACCCTATCTTCAGCGTACAACATCCAGCATTTTTTTTCACAGTGATTATTATAACACATACACACCTGTGCTGCATTCATTATTTAAAATACATGCAAAGGCCTGTGTTACTCAGTTGTTATTATTTTAGTTCAATTGTAAAACAATGTTCTCACTACAATATGCTCTCAACAATTGTTTTATAAATTCACATCAACTTTAATAATATAATTGAATCACTGCTAATGCTAACTAATCATAGTTAGCATTAGCAGTGATTCAATTATATTTTTTTTTTTGCTTTGCTTTATACACAATAGTACTTATCTAAAAATAAATTTGATGTAAAATTTTATGAAAAAAATATATTTATAGTTTTTCTATGGTTTAGGAACTGGCAGATAAAAAGTTTTTACATTGTTAGCCACTATGAATCAATTGACATATTGGAATCTGTTGACATTAACCCCCTTATTCATAATGGTCTGCTAACTTAGCACACTGCTAAATCTCGCTCTGTCTTCTTCTATTAACATAAGTCAGACTGAGAAATAACATTACTTAGCAGCTGTTTTATGTAAGCAGACTATTATGAATAAGGGGGTTTGGGTTTGTTTCTTAATGTCCGGTGACAAAAAGTTAAGTGTGATATTGACAGTTAGCTCTATTTGGTAGTCGTAAAACATACCATAGTAGATTGTACACCAAGTTGAGAAAGTGGCCAATTCCTATCAAGTGTAACATTTAAGGCACTAGGCACACCCAAGGGCCTTAAAACACATGAGGTAGGATTCACACTTTCTCCCGAGTGATACATAGTGCCTTATAGTTTTAGCTTTTTATAGCTTTTTATAGTTTTAGCTTTATAGCTTTTTATAGTTTTAGCTTTATAGTGCTATATATACTACGCCTTCGAGGAAAATCATTGTTTAATCATAATCTTCATACAGAAACAAACATAAGTTAGCTGTGCCCACAACTCGGCTACAGAAAAAAAAAATCTTTTAAAGGGCAATAAATATTCTTCTATGAGTGATTTGCAAAAATTATCAATACATAAATTCAAATAAATTGTTTAAACCTTGCTGGGCAAAAAGATGTTCTATAAAATATCAGATTACCTAGAGGATAAAAAACATTGATTTAAAAAGGGAAGATAGGTTACGTTCTCCCAGCGCTTACTCAAAAATTGGCATGTGTTACAACTACACGCAAACACATACGCTCACAGTTATATTTCCATTCCTGTGCAATACAAAGAAGAACAAAGACGGAAAGACGTATCTAGGACCGAAGTGAGACTGAGACAACAATATTTCACGCGAATCACGACCGCCCGTGCCGCCGGTCAAACGGTGACTGATGTGGGAGAACACAATTTTACACAATTTGAGGTTGCCACTTTCGAGCAACCAGTGCCTCATCTTCGTTTTTAATAAATCAATGATAAAAAAGCTTGAAAAGGGTTTTGTTCCAAATCGAAAAATAACAACTTACAGGCTAAAGTTCAAAATTTGGGTGTAATTTTTGACAGCCGCTTGTCTTGGTCTTCACACATCAACGACATCAGCAGAAGAGTTAATTTCACTTTCCAGTCTCTGAAAAATCTCCAAAAACTCTTACCCCATGAGACCTCTCAACTAAAGTGGCTTCCCATACGTCGTCGCCGGAATCTCCACATCTTGTCTTTCCTCTACTATACCCTCTCCGATCCTCTCTCCCCTACTTGTTACTTGTTACTGGGCTGGTTTCCGCAACTAGGCCGCAGGCGGGCCCTTTTTGCGTGTCGGGTGGGGGGCTGTTAATCTAATCTAACCACCCGATGTCATCCAGGAAAGCCAGCAGCTCGCTGACGCCGGTGCATGCCTCCCTATGGAGAGAGGACACCAAGGACACCTATATCGTATCCATTTTGAATGAAGCAAGTTAGTAAACAAAGTACGACACAAATAACAAAATCTCACTTGCTTGGCGTCGAGTTTCAGATATAATTAGGTAGGATGTAAAATCGAGAAGTAATGTAAATTACGTTTAAAAGGACGCGCCAACAAAGTGAATTTTAGGTTAAGTATGGGCGGTTTGTTAACGTTTATGCTCCATTCAAAATGGATACGATATAGGTGTCCTTGGTGTCCTCTCTCCCCTTCTTCTCTTTGTGATGGCTTTTAGTTTCTTGTTCTCCTCGAGGCAAGCCCTGTAGAACGATCAAAACCCTCCTTCTGAAAACTCCTGTGCATAATTCGTGCCGTTATAGTGGTTCTTTCACTATCATGGCGCCCAGAGGTTTGCTGTAAGAAAACTCTTGTAGGGTTAAGCTCGCCTTTGTACATGTCCTTTATGTTGTCAACTTTTGTGTATTGTTCGATTTGTGTACAATAAAGATTTATAAGATACTAGGTGCGCCACACGGCTTCGCACGCGTTGTTCCTATGGAAACATTAAAAGGTGATTTTCATCACACGTTAAGATTTTTTGTGCAAGTTGTAGGCCATTTGCTTTGCTAAAACAAACTTTTGATCAATTGTAGTTTTGGAGTCTATCAACATTATATTGATTGTAAAAATGAATCTCTTAGGGTCTATTTCACAATCTTCGGATATGTTCCAAATAAGCTATTTGTTACATAATCTGCCAATTACTATACATCACACTAAATATTATAAAGGTGAAAGTTTGTATGGATGGATGGATGGATGTTTGTTACTTCTTCATGCCAAAACTACTGGATGGATCTGGCTGAAATTTTGCATACAGGTAATTCTAATCCTGGAATCAAATATATGCTACTTTTTATCCCATAAATCAGTTCCCATGGGATAGGCGTGCGACGCCGCAGGGTGCAGCTAGTCTGCTATAGTTTTACTAATTTGTTTAGTATATTCACTACTAAATAATACATAGTTAACATTGACAAGTGTGCCATCAAAAATTTGTTTCCTTAATTGTTTCCTTATTTTAATTATGTACTAGTCAATAATGGCTTCCTACAAGCTTATAAAAACATTTTGCTTAACTAATAGGTAACATAAATAGTTATTACATCAACCTAAACCTCAACAGCCTGTATCGGTCCACCGTTGGACGCAGGCCTCCCCCTAACAACGCCTTTTTGGAATTTAACTTATGAGAGCGTAAATCCTATAATACCCACGCTGGGCATCGGGTTGGGGATCGCAGATTGGTGGAAGATTTGTTCTGCAGGGGGCGCTGCTGCCCACCCCCGGCGGATATCCTTTAGTCGCCTGTTACGACACCCACGGGAAGAGTTGGGGTGGTGCAAATTTAAGCCAAAAATAAAAATTAATAGCTTAAATAGTTACTAGGAACAATTAAGATTGGCTTAATGTAGTAACTCAACAAGCTTAAGCTTCCTAAATGATTTTTTATAGTAAAATTTTCTATACAATTAAAAACTAGACTGCATTTTTCTAACCGAAATGAAAAGGCATGGCTCATATTTTAATGCACTTAACTGTATAAAACAATGTTACGTCTTTTTATCTCAGTGGTGGCAAAAAATGGTGATAATTTTCGAGATAAGCTTTTGATAACGCAGTTCCTATCTAATACCAACTTCATGATACTCAATCTCTACCATTATCTATTTCGGCTTAGTCAGACATCCTGCAAGTCAATTTATGACAATCAATGAGTGACCAGTTCCGCCGCTCACCTGCTGCATAACACTAATATGATAAATGCGAAAGTTGTATGGATGGATGGATGGATGTTTGTTACCTCTTCACGCCAAAACTACTGAAACGAATTGGGCTGAAATTTTTCATACAGGCAATTCTAAGCCTGGAATCAAACATAGGCTATTTTTTAAAATACTGATTTATGGGATAAAAAGTAGCCGGTAAAAAGAAACGGGAACTGTCCCGTGGGATAAAAATACCTTTAAACGTTTCCATAGGAACAACGCGTGCGAAGCCGAAGTAATTGGGCTGAATTTTTTCATACAGGTAATTCTAAGCCTGGAATCAAACATATGCTACTTTTTATCCCATAAATCAGTTCCCGTGAGATAAAAATTTCCTTTAAACGTTGGAACAATGCGTGCGAAGCCGCATGGTGCAGCTTGTTCTGAATATGCGCAAAAAAGAACCTTTAAGGCTCTTATACACGGCAAGTTAAGAGTCCAACTGCACTCGTCGACTGTAGTCAACTGCCGGCCGTCGCATGCAGTCGTGCCTTGCAGTTGACAACTTTCCGTCCGTGTATTTGAGACGGGCAGTCCGTGTATGTATAGGATACATGATACATACCTACCCTACCTATGCAGCGAAAATAGTCACAGTGATTCACTCAGTGATTGACATGCTTATAGCAGTTTTAAAACCTCTAACCGACCTAATCATCCGGCCGACCTCTAACCCACTTTTCTCACTTGTCGGATGTCGCGCCTGGATTTCAATCGGAAGTTGGAGTGGCAGATTATTTTATATGAAACTATTCACACTTGTTGAGAAACGATTTTTAACCGACTTCAAAAAAAGGAGGAGGTTCTCAATTCGTCTGTATTTTTTTTATATTTGTTACCTCAGAACTTTTGACTGGGTGGTCCGATTTGCATGATTCTTTTTTTATATGAAAGCTGGTGCTTACCATGTGGTCCCATTTTAATTTTGTTCAGTTCTGACAATGGGATCCATGAAAATTCATGAAAAAACCGTAAAAATTGAAGTCGGTTTATAGTTTTTTAAAACAAAATTAATTATCATATAAAATGTTATGTCGGGCCAAAGTAGGAATATCTGGTAGTTGGCTTTCCATAGGTAATAGTTTTATAGGATCATTACAAGTCTTTACTTCAATGAACTATTTATAGTAACTAAAATTATTTAAGTAACTATAAATACTTCATTGCGTCAGTGTAGCCGGTTTCCTGGAGATGCCTTACAATACCTCGCAAAACACAAAAACATATATTTTAGTTTTTTAAACAGTCAAATATTATACGAATACCTAGGTATAGACGACAGAGAACCAAAGTTATCGACATACATTGTCACAGAATGAGCAAGTTGAAGTGGCAGTGGGCCGGCCATATCTCGCGAAGAACCGACAACCGCGCTGGGGTAAAAGAGTTCTTGAGTGGAGATCGCGACTCGGCAAACGTAGTGTAGAACGTCCTCCGGCCAGGTGGGATCTGCGAAAGACTGCAGGCAGATGCTGGATACGTCAAGCTGAAGACAGGGCACTGCTCATTCCCCAAATGAGACCTATTTCAAGTACTGAACTAGTATCTATAGGCTATGATATGATGATGCTGATGAAATATAACATAATACATTCACCTTTCAGTTATTTAGCAATACCCACCTAGGTACAAATCAATTCCATAGTGAATCATAATGTTTATTGGTGCGTGTTTTGACTCACGCAAATTGAACTTCCTCAGGTTGGCGGATGTAGGGGGAGCTGTTTGTTGCTAAACGATTAATTGATTTTGGAGCTGGTTGTTCTGTGTCCTTAAGGACTGGTTCACACCACACTAAACCACAATACCATTCATACCTGGTGGATATACCTTCCATTCGCACTAAGCGGTTTTCCTCCACCTCCATTATTCGCACCGCTAAGGAATAGATCATGCTTCCTGCCTCTGTTTTTCCGGCCAATTACAACCTGGGTCTCTTCAAGATAAGGGTGAATAGGATCTTCTAATGTAAGCGTTTTCCCTCCACCTCCATTATTCGCACCGCTAAGGAATGGATCTCACTTCCTGCCTCTGTTTTCCGGCCAATTACAACCTGGGCCTCTTCAAGATAAGGGTGAATAGGTATCTTCTAGACCTTCGTGATACATCGTCTGCCGCATCTTTGCTTTCCATCAGGTGAGATTGCAGTCAAACAAAGGTCTATTGCCCACATAAAAAGCTCAGCATGGTGGAAGCGTCACATGACCATCATCAGATCAGTGATAGAGAACTCCTCAACCTCACCTACACCGCCTATAATATATCGGTTCATCGCTGGACGCAGGCTACCCCCGATAAGCGCCTTAGGTATATTGGCTTTTATCTTGTGGGGTAATCCCCATAATGCTGTGGTAGAATTGTTTTGCAAGGGTCGCTGCTGCCTGCCTCCTGTTGATGTCCCTTAGTCGCCTTTTACGACCTTGAGAAGAGTTCGGGTGCAAATTCTAAGGCGGAACCACACTGCTATTACAAAAGTTACTGATGGGCAATTTAGAATTACCTGGTCTTGAGTGTATCTGTATCACTCAGTACCATTTCCGCAGCCAATTCGTGTTTTTTTTACCAAATTGTAGCAAATGAGCGGTGAGTGATGCTTTCACGAAAACATCAAAACTGCCCAGCAGCAACTTATATTCCTTTTTCTGCGTAGTCGACTTTATTGAGTACTCAATAACAGTGTCAGCTAGGGACGTATGACGACGTTGATTTAATCCATCTCGATCGATTTACTACCCATAAATAATAATATAAATGGTACCCATACATATCTATAGATCCTAAGTACTGCGCGTTATCTATATCAATGCAATTGACCTTGCCCTAATCATGTAGGATTGTTTCTCCTGGCTTTTACAGGATAAATGATAGTAAGAAATGGGGTAGACCATGCATGTCAAACACACTTCACTCGCAGGAAATGCCCATGCATTTCCTGCGCCATCACAGAACTGAACAAAATTAAAATGGGACCACACGGGAAGCACCAGCTGCCATATAAAAAAAGAATCATGCAAATCGGACCACCCAGTCAAAAATTCTGAGGTAACAAAAGAAAAAAAACAAACGACGAATTGAGAACCTCCTCCTTTTTTGAAGTCGGTTAAAAATACCCCTGCGGGACCATGTTTGATGGCAAACCCCGAAACATTCTGTAGACAGCCAGTGGGTTCAATACTGAAATTATGATGATGACGACGATGGTAGCTTGAAGTGGTTGTTGGGCAAATAGTTTTGCCTACGTTAGAATAACAGTCTTATCTTTTGTGTAAGTAGTAATGATCTTAATAAAACTAGCTTGCTTTAATGGAAAAAACAATCATCGAAATCCCAACCCTTCTTATTGCTTATCCAGTAGGGCATGCAATTATCGAAACTTTTCGATAATCGATAATCGGATATTTTTCGCTCTATTTTTCGATAATTATCGATAATTATCGGTTATTGGTGAAGGAAAATAGCTTAGTGTTTCGGCTTCTAGTTAATGTGTCCAATCTACGCTCACCAAGATTTACGTGTTATGTACCTATATCTTTCAGTGTATTAGACTAACTTACTACTTAAGCTTCCGGTTTTTCAATATTTCGTTCAAGGATTGAATGTACCATTAATAATATGGAAAATAGTATAAATTTATTGAACTTGAGATGAAGCTTATTGATAAGAGATAACTCATTATTTTCTCAGGAATATGGTTTTATTACATACAACCAAAATCTAAATTAAGTAGGAACATTATCTAAGGTGTCACACGAGTGGTCACGAACCGTCGTCTCGCCAGGAGACTAGACGAGTTCCAGCCACCGGAACAGGCTGGGTTTCGCGGAGGTTATGGCACCATAGACCACATACACACAGTGAGGCAGATTATACAGAAATCCAAAGAGTATAATCAGACCCATGTGTCTAGCCTTTGTGACGTAAATTAGGTACTTAGTTAAAAATATAGTCATACATGTCTGGTTTCCGGTGTCAGCGACTTTGGGGGGGGGGGGGGGGGGTGAAGTGCGGTAAATTTCATCGACAAATCACTAAGCTCAATTATAAAATAAAAAATGCAACATCGTTATCATTGCTTAATTGCTGACATTATTGGCTATCATAGCTTAAACAATACAAGCACCCTTGCTTTGAGGCAAAAGAAAACAAAACGGCTGCCTGCCATTGTATCATGAGGCGAGTTAAAAATAATTGGGATAGTGATTTGTCGATAAAATTTACCGCACTTCATCCCCCCAAAGTCTCCGACACCGGTAACCCATGCGACCGACACCGGACACATTGTATATTATATACCTATTAGCTTTATAAAAAGCACCTATAGGTATTTGTGAATAAAACAACTAAAATATTTATCTTACAAACTAAAAACAAAATCCTCCATTTAGATATATATCCAGATAATATATTATTTCGACTAATCGAATAACTTTTAATTAGTTGACATTTTCGATTCTAATATGAACGAACTATTTTAACAATCAAGTAAATGAGTCAGTAGAATGAACTAGTAATCATTAGGTGTCTATATATGTTTTTTTTAATAAGAAATCGCATTAAAATAGTCAAATTTGTTGGATAATCAATTCTTTATTTGATAATGGGGTGCTGCTGACTTGATTTGGCGCATTTTCACGAGGCATTCATTGGCGTCGTTGCAGGAAATGATCGGTGCTTTATTTTAAATAATTATCGGTTATTACCGAATGTTTTCGATAATTATCGCTGGCTAAAATGAGCCGATTACCGATAATTTATCGATTACCGATTATCGGTTTGCATGCGCTATTATCCAGTTACGATATCGCATAACAGGTGCACTATGGATCAGGTGTCGGCATAGAGCTAGGAAACTCACAGACATGGCTGTGAGCCTGTGATGTGAGTCGATTAATTCTTATTAATTTATTTCAGATAAAATAATCCATAACAAATTATCACGAAAACACAACTTAAAATTACACATTAGAAAATAAATGAAATAATACAAGAAATGTCACACAAACGTAGAATAAATAAAATAATTTGCGCAATTTCACAGAGTTAGAATATCATTAAATTCAAATTAATAAGCTTGTGATATTAACATTTATCACAGTATTGTAACATGTCTAAAATTCTTAGTTTTATCATCTATCTGACTTATCTATCATACATATCATAAATTTACTTAGATACTACATGTAATAATCTCCACTTGACCATGGTGGTCCTGTCTAACATGCAACGATTTCAAAACTAAAAAAAAACACTGATAATTAAAAAAAATTAAAGGGTCTTGAATTTATGGGGTCCGATTTTTGAATGAATTTCGGCTTGAAGACATGTGACATGCATGACTAAACGAACTAATAAAAGTTTTGGAGGTTTTATGTGAAATACTGAAACCATTATCCATACAATGTTATTATAGTAGGTATTATGTATATCAGTTATCCAGACTTAAATACATAATGGATAACTGATATCCACATCCATCCATCCACAGCCTGTATCGGTCCACTGCTGGACGCAGGCCTCCCCCTGATAAACGCCTTATTGGCGTTTAACTCATGGGGGGGGGGGGGGGGTAATGCCCATAATCCCCACGCTGGGCAAGCGGGTTGGGGATCGCAGTTTGGTGGAAGATTTGTTCTGCGGGGGGCGCTGCGGCCCGCCCCCCAGAAGATATCCCTTAGTCGCCTCTTACGACACCCACGGGAAGAATTGGGGTGGTGCAAATTCTATGCCGCCGGCACCACACGACGAATAACTGATATACATAATAGAAATACGATTAGTCCCTACCCACTAACAGCTAAAGCTCTTCTTTGGGGTTCGACTAGAAGAAGTGTAGATTGTATTGTCCAGTGTTAAAAATTTACAAACTTTTGCTTTTACAATAACAGTGTTCGTGTTCCATCAAAAGGGCTATCTAGCATTTTATAAGTGCCATGTCTAGTCGACCCTATCCACGTGGATAGAATCACGCAGATTGACTTTGTTCCGCGCCGTACTGGCTGACTCACGTTGCCAACTGCCATCGTACAGTAAGTAGCTTTAATCATACAATTATTGTGATCACGGGACCTATGACTTGGCATTTTGGGGGTTTTAAAGGTCAGGTTACATTGTTCACCGAAGAAGTACCTAAGTGATGTTAACGCCTTTACCGATTTGTACGTGTTTCAGAGATGAAACGATTGCTTTACACTTTGCGGATTTCTTTATAGGTAAAATCTAATTCAAATGTACCTACCTAGTCCTAATGATTAATGTTATGGTAAGATGTGTTTGTGCGTGAACAAGACGTAATCGGTCTATAAATAAAGATTTACAAAAAATTAGAAATACCCACTGAACGTATCGGACTGTTATGTTATCTTCGAATATCTTCTTCATCAATGCGGATTAGAAAGTTTTTTAGTAATTTGCCACCAGAAAATATATAAGGATGATATTTTTTCATCATATATTTCATCATATATATTCATAATATATTTACAATGAATTTCCGCAAAGTAACGCCTGAATTTATTATGTTCCCACGGGAACTGATTTATGGGATAAAAGTAGCCTATGCTGGCCGTAGCCTATTCCAGGCCTAGAACTACCTGTATACACAAAAATTCAGCCCGATCCGTTCAGTAGTTGCGTGAAAGAGCAACAAACATGTAAACATACATGCAAAATACAAACTTTCGCGTTTATAATATTAGTAGGATCTCAATATATGTACACATAGTGCCAAAGAAGTAGACATAGGTACACGGTCGATCTCAACAACCATCCATTTAGGGCAATCAAGTAAAAAAGACGTGAATGTGTAATTTCTAACCAGCATTAAGTTGCATGCTACTATGCGACCTTACACTTAATGTATTCGATGCAAAAACCGGCATTCCGCGTACCTACATACAAGGAATATTGGAAAGGAAACGCATAAGTTTAATGGTTTGTTTGTTAACGTGACTTCGTGGGTCAGAATTATTTTAATAAAATACAAGTTCAAACTAAATTTGGCAATGATAGTTTGTATGGCCTTTAAAACCAAAAGCTTGTTCGATTTTGGGTGACTCGGCCTAGAATGAAGCGTTTGTTCTGTATTATACAGTAATACCCCGCTTTACGCGAGGGATACGTTCTGGAAAAAATCGCGTTAACTGAAATTCGCGTATATCGAGGTTTATGATTATAGGTACATAATCAAAATTAAAAAAAAAAAAAAATACGAATCATTTTAATCGATCACTTTAATTATAAGAACACTGTATGCAATAGATACATACTATTAATTATTTTTTTACAGAAAAATAAATCTATTGTCTTTTGGGGTAGCCTTTTTTAACGTTTTTGAAAATACGAGTACGTTCATAACACCCAACACTGTTTTTAATTGATTGACACACGGTCATCATTATTGTCTATACTCTGCAATATGTCCAAGCCTGAATAATACATTTTTGGCATTTGAGAGCGAAATTTGAAATTATAGTAAAACCGCGCTTAACGAGGTCGCGTAAAGCGGAGTATTACTGTATATGTATTGCTCAATACGTCTAGTCGAAGCAGCCCAAACTATTCGACATTTATTTCCTTCCTCTAACTTCAAATGATCTGTGCAATTCGTTCACATGTCATCAACAACAGGCATACGAGTAATCTACACGAATTACAACTTAACAAGTCGTTTCTTTTTTTCTGCACAGGATGTTGATCGTTAGTGTATTTTTATACTCAAACTAATTATGCTTGTAAGTGTACTAACTAGCACGACCTCCGAAGAACAGATTCTTTGTATTTTTATACTCAAATTGATTATGTTTGTAAGTGTACTGGCTACCTGGCTACCTACTCTGAAGAATATAAAGGAAAATCAACATTTAATATTTGTGTAGTAACCATCTATTAGAATTGATATCTGATCTGGTACCTATAACATGAGCTCTCCTTATAAAGCCAGGGCCAGGTGACACTTTATGATCTTTTTTAGTAATTTCCAGTGTTGATCCAGATCCAGACTCATTCAATAGATAATGGTTTTTATTCAGATAGTTTAGTCTAGTTTTGGCAGTATCGGAATAGACACCAATGTGCCTTTCTTGTAAGAATATAGCGTCTCCCAGGCGGTGCAACTTGACAACACATTTTGTCAAATTGCACTGGCCGCCACCGAAGGCCGCCGTGTCTCGCAGAAAAACGCGAGCCCATCAATTCTACATTTCCTACTATCCTACTAATGCGAAAATGTTTGTTACCACGTATCACCACAACTAGTTCACCGATTAAGATCAAATTTGTTATGTACTCGCATTGATTTATTAAAAATGAAGATGAGGTACTGGTTGCTCGAAAGTGGCAACCTCAAATTGTGTAAAATTGTGTTCTCCCACATCAGTCACCGTCTGACCGGCGGCACGGGCGGTCGTGATTCGCGTGAAATATTGTTGTCTCAGTCTCACTTCGGTCCTAGATACGTCTTTCCTTCTTTGTTCTTCTTTGTATTGCACAGGACTGGAAATATAACTGTAAGCGTATGTGTTTGCGTGTAGTTGTACACATGCCAATTTTTGAGTAAGCGCTGGGAGAACGTAACCTATCTTCCCTTTTAAAATCAATGTGTACTCGTAGATAGCTTATTAACTTATATTATACTAGCAGCACCTCGCAGTTTCACCCGCGTAGTTCCCGTTCCCGTGGGAATTCCGAGATTAAATAAGCTTTTTAATGATGAAAGATTTTTTTAAATCGGTCTTGTTGTTTCGGAGCCCGTTCAATACAAACAAACAATCCAACCTTTGCTCTTTATAATAAGAGTAGAGGTCCGTTTCGTGCAAACGCTTCTTATGCACCTGCATAAGAAGCGTCAGAGTTGGTTTGTTTTCAATTTTAACATAAGTGTAGATTAGAAGCTGTGTGGTGGCTTAGAATTTTCACCACACCAACTCTTCCCGTGGGTGTCGTAAGAGGCGACTAAGGGATATCCACCGGGGGGCGGGCAGCAGCGCCTTCTGCAGAACTATTCTACCACCAAACTGCGATCCCCAACCCGCATGCCCAGCGTGGGGATTATGGGCATTACCCCCATGAGATAAAAGCTAACGTGCTTATCCGGGGGAGGCCTGCGTCCAGCAGTGGACCAATACAGGCTGTTGAGGTAGATTAGAAAAGTATTTTTGGTAGAGCACCGCGCGTATAGTTAGTAGTCGTTCAGTGTTAATTGACGCGCTGTTTCTTCGGACATTCGACCTTCGCCTTGGCCTTTACTTAATTAAGTTTGTTTTAAAAAACTATAAACCGACTTCAATTATATGGTTTTCTCATGGATGCCATTGTCAGAACTGGACCAAATTGAAATGGGACCACACGGGAAGCACCCGCTTTCAAAATAAAATAATCATCAAAATCGGATGACCTAGTCAAAAGTTCTGAGTTAACAAACATAATAAATAAATACAGCCGTATTGAGAACCTTCTCCTTTTTTGAAGTCGGTTAATAAATATTATGGTTTTACGTAAGCGAGACCGCAGGCAAAAGGTGGTAATCTGCCATTGCACTCTGCTTGTGCTTAAACTTTGTGTCCTGGGGGCCTACTCGGAAAGGAAAATCGAAGTTTCGTTTTCGCTGTCGTGCAAAACCAACTCTTATCTCGCTTGCATAAGATCAGCGCTTGCACGCTTGTTTTAAAAAGTACGGTCCCTGGGGATGCATATAATCTAGGTACAGTAACGTTCATTGTTAGCTGACCCCCTACGTCTGAAGTCAATTTCTATGAATACAGAACTATTTTAAAACTATATTCTGCGGTAAAATTGAGATAGAAAGCCTCTCTCACCTCAACAGCCTGTATTGGACCACTGCTGGATGCAGGCTTCCCGCCTGCGTCCAGCAGTGAGAGTTCCCCTCATGAGACATCCCAATATGTCGATTATCATGAGACATCCCAATATGTCGCATAGCAGGATAAGCGACATATTGGGATGTCTCATGAGGGGTCAGCTAACGATAAACGCCACTGGAACTGACCAAGTGAACGAAGTCGTAGACAATAACTACCTCCATAATATCAGCTAATCAATTGCACAACCGTTTTGGCGACACATTGTTTGTTCCAAATTAGAAAGATGTCCTTATTGGACACAGAAGCAGGAAGTACGCTCGCGCCTCAGATCAGAAATCATTGTTTCATTTTGCAATAACGGTTTATTTGTAGCTTAATTTTTTGTAAGTGAATTTAGGTCTTGCATACTTTACAGACTTTTAATATCAGATAAGTATATCTACCAAAAATAAATTTCAGTTATTCCCAAAGTCTCGCGGAATTTATTTGCAACGTCTCACAAAAAGTATTCCCAACAACGTCTCCATGAATTTCAGAAAACACGCAAATTTTAATTTGAATAGTCATAACATTCGCACTAATTTTAGTTACGTTACGTTTGCACTAACTTTCTTCAAACTTTGACTTAGGAACAATCAAGTCTCTCTTTAAATAAGGACGAAATCTGTTCGTAGAATCCTCCAAACTCTAGATAGAGCGCGATGGTAATTTGCACGAAAAGCTAGATAGAATGGTTTTTTAAAACCTTGACTCTTTTGACACACGGTCCTCCATCTGTAGTTTTTTTTCATCAAATGTAAAATGCCATGTGTAATCCTGAGACGTCACCGTTGTTATGGTTAAGCGATTACCAGTACCTACAGTATACTAGCTATCCACTTATTGGTATAGTACGTCAAATGTATAAAACCCTCTGTTTTTCGGAGATTAAAATTAAATAAATATTTCTGAACAATCCACACAGCACAGCATCATCTAGCTCCAAGCTATATAGAGCTTGTGTTATTGGTACTATTACTTCTAAAATTGGATAGTTTTTATGATTACAAAAGTAATGAATATCACATTGACAGAATTTGTATTGTTTCAGCGATATACAACTTCACTGGAAAGAACCCGGCTCATCTATCCCTGGAGGTGGGAGAGTTGGTGCACATCGAGCGGGAGACTCGACACTGGTACTACGGTAGCAGCCTGCGACGGTCGGGAAAGGGAGCTTTTCCGAAGAACTATGTTACTATACGAGACTGTATAGTTGATAGGTGAGACTTGATCCGTTGAAACACAACCCGGCAGCAGCCTGCGACGGTCAGAAAAGGGAACTTTTCCGAAGAACTGTGTTACTATACGAGACTGTATAGATGATAGGTGAGACTTGATCCGTTGATCCTTGGAGGTGGGAGAGTTAGTCGACAAAGAGCGGGAGATTCGTCTTGGAACTATTTTAGCTGTCTCCGACGGTCGGGAAAGGGAGCTTTTCCGAAGAACTATGTTACTATACGAGACTGTATAGTTGATAGGTGAGACTTGATACGTTGATCCTTGGAGGTGGGAGAGTTAGTTAGAGAGTTAGAGAGTTAGTTATGAGTTAGTGGACAACGAGCGGGAGACTCGACACTGGTACTACGGTAGCAGCCTGCGACGGTCGGGAAAGGGAGCTTTTCCGAAGAACTATGTTACTATACGAGACTGTATAGTTGATAGGTGAGACTTGATCCGTTCAAAATCAAATATCCTTGGAGGTGGGAGAGTTAGTCGACAAAGAGCGGGAGATTCGTCCTGGAACTATGGTAGCAGCCTGCGACGGTCGGGAAAGGGAGCTTTTCCGAAGAACTATGTTACTATACGAGACTGTATAGTTGATAGGTGAGACTTGATCCGTTCAAAATCAAATATCCTTGGAAGGTGGGAGAGTTAGTCGACAAAGAGCGGGAGATTCGTCTTGGAACTATGGTAGCAGCTTCCGACAGTCAGGAAAGGGAGCTTTTGCGAAGAACTATGTTACTATACGAGACTGTATAGTTGGTAGGTGAGACTTGATCCGTTCAAAATCAAATATCCTTGGAAGGTGGGAGAGTTAGTCGACAAAGAGCGGGAGATTCGTCTTGGAACTATGGTAGCAGCTTCCGACAGTCAGGAAAGGGAGCTTTTGCGAAGAACTATGTTACTATACGAGACTGTATAGTTGGTAGGTGAGACTTGATCCGTTCAAAATCAAATATCCTTGGAAGGTGGGAGAGTTAGTCGACAAAGAGCGGGAGATTCGTCTTGGAACTATGGTAGCAGCTTCCGACAGTCAGGAAAGGGAGCTTTTGCGAAGAACTATGTTACTATACGAGACTGTATAGTTGGTAGGTGAGACTTGATCCGTTCAAACTCAAATATCCTTGGAGGTGGGAGAGTTGGTCCACATAGAGCGGGAGACTCGGCACTACGGTAGCACCTTATTACAGTATAACAGTCCACTGCTGGACCTAGGCATCAGTCTTGAAATCACTTGATTAGCTCTTATCATTAGGGTAATTCGATAAGTCTGTTGTTGTTAGCGGGTCATTCTCTTCCTTCCTGGATTACAAATGTTTGTGCAAATATGTATTTGTGCTGACATGAGATGTAGGATAGAGTAGGCTTTGTATTTATTTATCTTTGGGATGCAAAAAGATTTAGATCTAGAAGATTAAACACATATCTTTGTATTTATTTATCTTTGGGATGCAAAAAGATTTAGATCTAGAAGATTAAGCACATACTATTAGAAGAATTAAGAGCTAAGCCGCTTCCACGCGAAGTAAGAGAATAATCTGAATGAGAGATTACCCGAAAATATTATTCAACACACTTTACAAAAAATCAGGATTATAGAGATTATATATTGAGAGAGAGATTATTATATTATGTCACGACCACAGATCTCAGAAACTAAGGTCACGACATATTGCCGGGTACTACCAGAAACTTCCCTGCAGAACACGTATCGCAAAGTTTTATAACAAAAAAGTCCCCGTGTCTATCTGTATGTCTGATTCCGATCGTGATAAACTCGAAACTAACGAACGGATATCCATCGGAATTCACCAATTGACGGAGTGATTCGAGGGTTAGGTATATAATTCATAACCATCATAGGTTTAACGTATATTGGTTGATACATCACCATAATTATTGAGCATCTCGGAAAAAATTGACTCTGAGATTTGCATGGCGTGTACCGTGTTAACCAGAGTTTCATGAATACCTACTATGGAATTACTCTTTTAAAATCTATTACAATGTTCTGCTACTCGTACAAAGCCGGGACGGGTTGCTAGTATTTCAATATTTTGCAAAAAGTAGCAAGGTTTTAAACTGAGCACCATATCAATTTAACCTACTATCTAAATTTTCTTTGGAATCGACATCCCCAAAAACTAGTTTTTTTACTCATACGAGAATCTTAAAAAATTAACACTTTTGTTCAAGTCAATGAAATAAATATTTTTGTATTTCATATAAGTTTTAAGCATGGCATAGATAAGATGCAGTTAGTCTACTACTGACAGAAGTTAAAACTATGAACAGTAACAAAGAAGATAAGATTAGAGACAAACATCCGAGTTGATCGTGGGATAAGCACACTAGATATTTTTTTACACATTATTACATTATCTGTCTGTGTAAAGTAGTATGTTTTATGTTTTGAAAACTGGTGCTTCCCCTGTGGTCCCGTTTTAATATGGTCCAGTTCTGAAAATGATATCCATGAACAAAACTATATATGTAATTAAGTCGGTTTATTGTTATAACAAAATCTTCAAAATTTGGTGTTGATTTTTGGTACGACCAAGGCCCGCATCATTATATGAGTAGGTATGACTCGTTCGTTGACACAGGAATATAACCTATACAAACTTACCCACTGCACCGCACCGAAATACCGATTCAACTATGACCTTATCGCCCTTTAATAAAGTACTAATTGCTGTAAACTACTGTCTACTGTCATCACTGCAAATTGAACCTAATGGTAAAAATCATTAGGTTTAATTTGAGTGGCATTGGATGTGTGAATCATTGTCATAGGGCGGCGATATCCATGGTCGGTCGTTGACATTTTATTGTTTTTTTATGAAGTGATACTAATTTGGGATAGCGGATTTTGGTGAACATTGTATAAAACGCTGAGCATTCCTGTATACTTCTAACTATTTAACTTATTGAGTTATTGCCCTTAATCAGCTCCTTTAATTAGATAAATAAATAACTAATGTTTGATAATCGATAGAGCATCATTCAGTCTATACTATATTATAAAGAGAAAATATTTGATTGTTTGTTTGTTCGTATTGAATAGACTCCGAAACTACTGGACCGATTTAAAAAATGCTTTCATCATTAAAAAGCTTACTTTTCAGGGAGGAACATAGGCTATTTTTATCCCACGGTAACGGGAACTACGCGGCACAGTGTGTTATAGAGCCCAAAAAACGGACATCCTCGTTTTCGCACAGAAACCGAGGGTAGTTACTATTTAGAATGCAAGAGTAGAACACCCAAGTGCCAATTATGATTAGTTCAAGCTAAAAATATTTTCAAAGTTGACAAATTTTATTGGCCGAAATTCCGAAAAAAAATTATTTTCCAAAAAATACTTTAGATACAGAAAAATCACCCAATAATTATTCGGTGAGTTAAGGCGCATCCATTGCTAGTGTTAGTGGCCTTCTAGCACTTAAGAAACTACATTTATTAATATTTTTCTGAATTTTATATTTTATTTTTTTTCTTCGGAATTCTGCCGTATTAGCATCTGTTTTTTTTATCAATCGAAAGCTCTTGGTATACACTATTTGTACCAAAATGATCACTCGCTTATCTCATGGAATTCGGAAGAAAACAATTTTAAAAAACATTTCAAAAATTTCGGCCATCAGGGCTGTCACAAAAAATATTTTATATAGTTTTGTCATGATTTAGCTCTAAAGTACGTGCAGAAATATCAATGGCACCCCATGACCGCACCACTCATAAGATTTTGATACACGGAAAAGCTATTATAGAGGCATCAAAACTGCCTTTGGGTATGCTGTCTGAACAAGCGGCTGAATCTCGCAATAAATTGTGGAGGTATGACCGAGAACACCATTCTAGGAAAATGGATAGAAAAAAACAATTTTGGACCTTTTCCATCGAGCTTTGGAGTAATCTGATCCAATTATTTCCAGTCACTATAAACAAACATATAATATTAAACATCCACTGCCGCAAATTGTTATAAGTTTACTGAAATCAGTGTCGGTAGAAGATATCCAAGTAAATACCGCAATAACAGAGCATCAGGATCTCACAGTAGAAGAAAATGAAGATCAGCTAAGCCTTTCTGCTGATGAAAATGTGTTTGAAGATTGAAGATACATCCGTAGGCTTGTAATTTGGTACGTTTATGTTAATAGAATCTTTAAAATTTTCTCGTCATCGAACTTTCGGCCCTAGACGAAATATCAAATATAAGTTGTTAAATAAATAAGCAGGTACTTTAATTTATTGCTAAAACTCAGATTTTCTCAGACTCAGACTCAAAGTTTCCGACTCAAAGTGTGACAGCCCTGAGTAAGAATTTCATTTTAAGATATTTTCGGGATTCCATGAGATGAGCGAGTAATCATTTTGGTACAAACAGTGTGTACCAAGAGCTTTCGATTGATAAAAAAAACAGATGCTAATACGGCAGAATTCCGAAGAAAAAAAATAAAAAATAAAATTCAGAAAAATATTAATAAATGTAGTTTCTTAAGTGCTAGAAGGCCACTAACACTAGCAATGGATGCGCCTTTTTAATCCTATTAAATAATTATTGGGTGATTTTTCTGTATCTATAGTATTTTTTTGAATATAATTTTTTTTCGGAATTTCGGCCAATAAAATTTGTCAACTTTGAAAATATTTTTAGCTTGAACTAATCATAATTGGCACTTGGGTGTTCTACTCTTGCATTCTAAATAGTAACTACCCTCGGTTTCTGTGCGAAAACGAGGATGTCCGTTTTTTGGGCTCCATAACACACTGTGCGCGGGTGAAACCGCGCGACGCTGCTAGTATAACATAAATCGAGGTTTCGTCATAAATAAAAAGCCATTCGCACTATTGTGTGCATCCCTTCGTGGGAATCATTAAGGAATACTTGAAAAGCTAGAAATTCTCACTCTGCCTAGCTTATACATATGATGTCCTGATGGACATTGTAAGAAACCCTCACAAATACGAAACTGCAGGGAAAATAACTAAAAGGCTCATGACACGAAGAAAATACCAACAGCACTAAGTACATCCGAAGGTTAACGTAGCAATGCATGGCAGTAGGTAGGTATCACGCAGATTTTTTTTTTAAGTTTTTCCTACTGAAAACAAAGAGGAGTATATTTAAACGTTGCTTCAGGCGTATATCTTCTGTGATCAAAGGTTCCGTGAAAAATTTTTTTTGTTTAAAAAAACTATAAACCGACTTCAACTTTTATAGTTTTTTCATGAATTTTCATGGATCCCAGTGTCAGAACTGAACAAAATTAAAATGGGACCACACAGGAGACACCAGCTTTCATATAAAAAATAATCATGAAAATCGGACCACCCAGTCAAAAGTTCTGAGGTGACAAACATAAAAAAATACAGTGGATTTGAGAACCTCATCCTTTTTTGAAGTCGGTTAAAAATGATAAAAAGTGTTATTCTGAGACGATACGATTGTTATCGTGAAGCAATTAATCTCGAGGGATTAGGTAGGACCCTGGTTAGTAATTTTCTATCAGCCATCTGGAGCTCTACTAAGGTACTTTGAAGACGCTGTGTAAAAAAACATTGTCTTTATTGTTTTTGTGGATGATGATGAACAAGAATATCGAAGATCGATCTTTATATGTTGTGGAAATACAATTATGAACCATTATTTATATTACTTAGGTATGTTATTAATTTACAAGGAAAATCACACCTAATTGATACCTACCTAAAAGTATTACAAAGTACACGTGAAACAATTAAGGCTATCTGCAGAATGTCTAAATCAATTTTAATTGATTTATTCAACTCAATTGCCTTAAGTGCCTACATATGTATGTATATATTGCATTTATAATAGTCTTATAACAATTTTAAATGTAATAAACACTTATTAAATTTAATTATTTGTTTCCAAGCATCATTATTACAAAAAAGTCTTTTACTGAGTAGTATTCTAGCGTCTTTTTTATGATGTTTTTGAACATTCTTTCATACAGTTTAGGTACTTTTTCAGTTAAAGTACTATAAAATTTAACAAATAAATCGAAACAATTTAAGAGGCAGCCAAACTGATCCAAATCAATACCAATCGGAAGCGTCCCCGATACGCCTGGTTGCATTGCTCCACTGCTGGGTTGAACGAGTCAAGTCGGAAATTCGTCAAATTTGACATTGATCAACACTGTAGTTCGACAAACCGTCTATTTGTCCAATTCTGAAATTTAGTATTAACTTACAATCAACTGTTAAAATGTAAGTAACTACCTCTTCATATTTTTCATATTGACTCATTTATTTAAATTCATATAGGTATATATAAATAGAATATCCAACACAACTGTTTTTTATTAATCTATTATATTAGTTTATGGAAAAAGAAAATTACAATCTATTACTTGAATAGAAATAAATTAGTACCTACTATTAGTATTTACAATTGAAGCAATTGTTTTAAACATTTATTTTCCACTTAATTTTCCACATATTATCATCATATTTCCACTCATTCTTTTCTATTTTGGCATCTTTTATGTATGCTAGCCGTGGCGGTTGTGACCCGAAGAGAGTAGGTAACCTGAGTACTCGGGTGTCGAGTACCTACCTACCAGAGAAAGGGCAGCAACTTCCTTCTGTGTATTTTTGACTCCTACCCGACTGCAATCACTGCTGCACATGCTGATGCGCTGTGCTATTTGGAGTAGGTATTATATATTACCTACTCCCCATAAAAAAAGAATTAAAAACAGCTATATTTTTCCTTACCAGCTATAGTACATATAGTACATCAAATAATTAAGTAGAAAAAACATCTAAGTAGGTATCTACAGGGCGTCCCACGGCCACGCCCATGCCACATGGAGGGAAAGTACCTCAAATATTGAAGATAGAACATTTTACTGAAAGAAGACTTTATTTGAATTTGGAAAAAAATTTAAACTGCATTCATAGATATTTCAATAATTACATGGTTGAACCGGGAATCGAACCCGTTACACGAGAAAAATATTCAGTAGCAAAAATAACCTGTAGCTTTATCATACCGATCGAAAGGCTTCATCATTATGGATTATTTTTTGCTAAATAACATAGTGTCAGAAATAAAAGGAAGACCATGAATTTTAACATTTCATGTGAAATTTAGGTCAGAAAATAATAGAAATCTTCAATATTTAAGGTACTTTCCGTCCATGTGGCATGGCCGTGGGACGCCCTGTATACTAATATTATAAAGAGGAAAGATTTGATTCTTTGTTTGTTTGTACTGAGTAAGCTCCGAAACTACTGGACCGATTAAAATAAAATTTAAATCACCATTAGAAAGCTTACTTTTCAGGGAGTGACATGGCTATATTTTATCCCGGAATTAAGAACGGGAACTACACGGGTGAAACCGCGAGGCGCTGCTATTCTTTAAATAAATTTGTAACTGAACTAAACTATTAACATTTACGGAGCAGTACTTATCTCTCAATAATCTGTAACTACGTATATTTACAGCAGCAGTTTTTGTCTGATAACCGCTTTTTGGTGAAAGCCTCTTCCAAGCTTGTCCATTATCTTCTGTCCCTTGCTATTCTGATCCAGATGCTTTCCTCAACTTCTTTGTTAGTGTGTCGATACTCCCCATGATAAGATTTATCTGTTTTTTTTTGTACCACCAAGGTGGCTAACAAGCATACGGTCCGCATGGTGGTATACGCGGTTACCGCAGCCTATGGACGCCTGCATTATCAGAGACATTACACGCGTGTTGCCGACCCTTAAAATGTCATAAATGCCCTTTTTGAAGAACCCCAAGTTGTAGTCCTGAGGGAAAACCTCGGCAGAGAGAGATCATTCCACAACCTGAGTTTTCGCGGCAGGAAATTCCTCGTGAACCTTACAGTACTACAGACTATATGTACTGAATGTTATTAGGTCTAATTTGTCTGTTTGTTGGTTTGTCAGATGTGGAGAGACTGTGGTGGCCTCTGCCGGTGGCGGCGGAGTCGTCCACGATATAGCTGTCACATTGAGAGAATGGTTACCGCAATGGAAGCAGTTATTTATTGTAAGTATCAAACGGAACCATCAAAAGCTGTATGGTGCCGGCATAGAACAACTCTCCGCGGGTGTCGTAAGAGGCACTAAGGGATATCTAACGGAGGCGGGCAGCAGCGCCTCTTGCAAAACATTATGACCAGCGAACTGAGATCCCCAACCCGCATGCCCAGCGTGGTGTTTATGGGCATTACCTCCCCACGAGATAAAAGCCAGTAAGGCGCTTATCTGAAGGAGGCCTGCGTCCTGCAGTGGACCAATATAGGCTGATGAGGTAAGGTGAGGAAAAGGAACCATCTGTCACCCACCTCATCTTTTACCTTGTTTTAACACCTCGAAAAAGGACGGGGTTAAAAGTAAATCTTTTTCTACGGTTCGAATTATTACGGTTTCCGTTGTCCGTTTAGTCAGCCCATAATTATATTTTTTGTTCTTTTCAAATATACAGTGTGGTCACCTTGTTTCCTTTGTATTCATACTTATTTATTTAACAAAATATGATTCTAGAACAACGACGGAAAGTTAAAATTCGTGGAAGTGAGCATGCGAGCTCTCATAGAACTACGAGTGGAGTCAGCGAGTGCCGCGTTGCCTCAGGACCAGCTGCGGAGGAAAGCCAGAACTGCTGTCTTCACTATAGATAAAGGAAACAGGTAAAGTATACCGTAACACAACGGTGGAAGGTTGACATTCTCTCATAGAGCTGTGAGTGGAGTCAGCGAGCGCATCGCTGCCTTCAGCCTTCAGATCAGCTGCGAAGAAAAGCCAAGACTGCCGTCTTTACTATAGATAAATGGAACAGGTAATGTATACCGTAATACAATGGAGGAAGGTTGACATTCACTTAGAGCTTAGGGGTGGAGTCGAAGTCGAGTGAAAAGCAAGGACTGATGTCTTGACTATAGATAAAGGAAACAGGTATATTATACCGTAACACAACAGTGGAAGGTTTAGATTCTCTCATAGAGCTGCGAGTGGAGTTAGCGAACGCCGCGCTGCCTCAAGACCAGCTGCGGAGAACAGCAACAGGTAAAATAAGCCCTAATACAATGGTGGAAGTTTGACATTCTTTCATAGAGCTAGATGACAGGGTCATACTGTAGATGTAGCCACACAATCTTACTTTGGAGCACTGGGTCACAGCTGGACCCGTTTTTTTATTGTCGATAGAACTTCGTTTGAGCCCAATCTCACCTGATGGAAAGTGACGGATGTGGCCGACGATGTAATACGAAGGTCTAGAATCTAGAAGATACATTTTCACTCCTGTTGCTAATGCTGTTTTTATAAGCGCTATGGTCGAACATCTTTCACTTTTGAAAAGCTTCCACAGAGGATATGGGCTATTAAATGAATGAAGAGATAAAAACTCATGTTTCTATAAATAGTACAATAGATGGCCTTATCTATATCCTTCTCCGCAAGCAAGCAACCTTTTAACTTTTTTTTTCTATATGCGAGGACATTTAAATTGTTAAAAGTTAGTATCTAAGTTTATTCCTAAAGTGTGTAAAACTGTTTGTTCTCCTAATAAAGCAAAATAAATAAATAAATAAATCTATGAGAGCGATTTTTTACAGGCAACTTTAAAGTAAAATAATGACCAAATTTTTAACTGAATGTAATATTTATTTGTCTACAGAGCATTAGGCATGGAATTGGCTGTAAGGAACTCAAACGGTCAACTGGTGGACCCGACCCAGATATCGGCGTACAAACTCAACGCGCTGCACGATGAGGCTAATACTAGGATAGATAAGAATATGGTAAGCTACTTATTTGTATTACATAAAATAAAGTTAAAAACTACAAGCCTAGTCGGGATGTAAACAAGCGTTCAATGATTAAAAATTATCGTCAGTTATCAGAAGATATTGTACATGTATTTTTTATTGTTTGACAATCAAACAAAAAATTACAAAAATAAAGCGCGTAAAAGTTTGGGAAAGGTGGCTAGTGACGTCACGGCTAACTTTAACTGGCTACATCTTCAATGATGAAGATGTTTTGTTTAAACGACAAAATAAAAAAATACGTATCCAATATCTTCTGATAATCTAACTGAATGACGGACAAATTAGATTTTTTTTTGTCGTCAAGCCTGTTTGACAGGCAGGTGTAAGTAAATTGCACTGATCGCCACTACAGGCCGCGTCAGTCTGCCCTACTATACTCTTTGTTTTGGCGATATATGAATTGACACGTAGATGGACACCAATCGCAAACAAAACAAAAGCGTTTCGTCGCTTTTCATCGTTGACTTAAATAGCGGCCAGGCGCTCTCCTCGGTCATTTATGCCCCTTTGTCCATTAAATATAACTAAGAGGGATCTCGTCCGCAGGCAAATATCGGCATGGATATAGAAATGAACTGTTAAATACTTTGTTTAAAATCTCCTACAACAAAGCTCTGCATACACTTTAGGGCTAGATGCTATATGAAAAGTCCACATTATTTACACCATAACTTCTCTTTTAACCGACTTCCGAAAAAGGATGAGGTTCTCAATTCGAATGTTTTTTTTTTCTTTTCCTTTTTTATGTTTGTTACCGCAGAACTTTTCACTGGTTGGTCTGATTTTCAGATTATTTTTTTATTTGAAAGCTGGTGCTTCCCGTGTGGTCCCATTAATTCCAGTACTGACAATAGGATCCATGTAAAAACTATATAATCGATATAGTCGGATTATTATAGTTAATTAAAACAAAACCAATTACATATATTTCAGGAGAACAGTCCAATCTCCGCCACACCAACACCTCCCGGCGCGCGCTCCTACAGCGTCGTCGTTCGAGTCCACAACTTCGTGTGCCGCCAACACGCTGCAGCCACTCTCGCATTAGCACTTCACGACGCACAAGGCAACAAGCTGACAGACCATCTACTGGTGCCCTGGCCCACTCCGAACCTGCACTCTACGCTCGCTACTGGAGTGTTCACGGTACGATATACTAGCTATGCCAACCTAGTAGCGACATCTAGTTATTAGACGCACAAGGCAACAAGCTGACAGACCATCTACTGGTGCCCTGGCCCACTCCGAACCTGCACTCTACGCTCGCTACAGGAGTGTTCACGGTACGATATACTAGCTATGCCAACCTAGTAGCGACATCTAGTTATTAGACGCACAAGGCAACAAGCTGACAGACCATCTACTGGTGCCCTGGCCCACTCCGAACCTGCACTCTACGCTCGCTACTGGAGTGTTCACGGTACGATATACTAGCTATGCCAACCTAGTAGCGACATCTAGTTATTAGACGCACAAGGCAACAAGCTGACAGACCATCTACTGGTGCCCTGGCCCACTCCGAACCTGCACTCTACGCTCGCTACTGGAGTGTTCACGGTACGATATACTAGCTATGCCAAGCTAGTAGCGACATCTAGTTATTAGACGCTCAAAGCCAAAACAATAGTCGTTCTGGGTGTGGCATTATAGTGACAAAAACTCATCTTAACATTATTTCTATCCACCGAGACAATTGACAAAAATAAATATGAACTATAATAGGTATGCATTTAATGGTTGTACCCTGACAATAAAAAAAAGTCAGTTCAATGCTCAAGTTAAACCCGCGTAGTTCCCGTTCCAGTGGGAATTCCGGGATAAAATAGACCATATGTCACTCCATGAAAAGTAACCTTTTTAACGATGAAATAATTTTTAAAATCGGTCCAATAGTTTCGTAGCCTATTCATTACAAACAAACAATCAAATCTTTTCTCCTTATAATATTAGGATGAAAAATTAATTGAAAACGGTTGATATTCATACAGAAGTTTGTTGCAGGATTTCGGTAGCGACTTGCTGAAGAGTGAAAAAGTATATCTAGTCTGTCATGTAGCAAGGATAGGAGGCATGGAGCCTCAAAACATCGATCACAGGTAATTTCCCATACTACATATTACAACATCAACATCAACATCCGTAACCCGACTTAACCGATTGCTGAGGATATCCCTACGAACTCTTGTGTTACTCCATAGGTATTTTTGGAGCATTGGGAGCATTTCCAATGCTCTACTGATATACCATTGTGATTCGAAGTTTGTTTTATCATGATTCCTGAGTTAATAGAAAATGATTGCGGCAAATTACTTTTTGTTTTATTCCTTGCAGAACACAGAATTTATTTTGAAAACCTTTGCCAACACGAAACGATCAACCTTTAACTAACTTTTTTGTCCTCAGACGAAGTTCCGTAGCGATGTCAGTACAAATGCCAAGTACCGCACCGACGGGCGCGATGCGGCGTCCCTTCGGCGTCGCCTGCGCAGATATCAAGCGGTCGCTCATGCAGGACAACCCTGACCAACATATACAGCTGCCATTTTATCCGTGAGTATCGTATACATATAGACAGATATATAGATAGACTCTCTATTAGGTACACACACAAACAGCACAGGAAAAGGATCAAAAAAGAACAGTGACAGAAAAGCGGTTTCACCACGTAGTTCCCGTTCCCGTGGGAATTTCGGGATAAAATGTAGCCTATGGTACTCTCTGATAAGCAAGCTTTTTAATAATGTTTTTTTTTTTAAATCGGTTTAGTAGTTTCGGAGCCTCAATGCAAACAAACAATCAAATCTTGTCACGTTTATGTAAATTGTCCTCTTTTTATTTTGATCCAATACAAACTCAAAATAAACAACTGACATTGTGTATAGAATATTCCGTCCAGCCTTATTTTATAATAGGGCTTAGTGAACCTGTCAGTTTTGAATAAGGCCAATTACTATTATTCAAACATTACGTGCCTATTTATTTTTCAGACTGGAGAAAGAAAATCTAGATTCGTTACTGAAGAAAGTAATCGCAAACAAGGATTTGAAGGACGCGAAACATTCACAAGGGCTGTGGGTCTCACTACAATTAGTCGAAGGAGGCCTCAAACAGGTATTGAACCTTACTGCTTTGGAATACAGCTTACTATTGGTATCCTACGCATTTTCCTGAATAAAAAGTACTTCCCTGGGATACAATCTATCTCCTTGTTAAATGTCATAAAGATCCGTTCAGTAGTTAAGTTGTGAACAATCTTTAAGGGACTTATGACAAAGATGTTATACCCCCTCTTAGACACAATCATAACTAAACACATTGACAAACATTGTAGATTAATAAATAATAATAAATAATGTAGGACAATTCACACAGCATTATCTAGCCCCAAGATAAGCAGAGCTTGTGTTATGGGTACTAGATAACTGATATACATAATACAATACACTACATAGATAGATATTTTTTGATTAGGCGGTGTTAAAAAAAAATCTTTTTTTTTATCATCTAAGTAACAGTGTTTGTTGATGTCCTTCTTTTTTAAGCCTTAGGGTAATTTAAATTATATTGCATGCAACATTATTTTTTTTATGTTTACATTATTGATTTCAATCTAGAACAAAATTGTAAATAGGCTTTGCTTATTTTTAATTTGATTGTTATCTGATGTGAATTAATAAATAAATAAACACAAGCTCAGCTTCCTTTGGAACTCGATTATCCTGTGTGAAAATCTGTAATTATGACCATACCTACAAAAGGTCTCTCCGATTCCCTTTATAGATCTCAATCCTCAGCCATTACAAACTAATTACTGAAATCACATATATTCCTTATTCCAGATCCGAGAAGAGAACCCACACATAGTAGTAGGCAATGTCTGCGAAGCTCGGAAAATGGGATTCCCAGAGGTCATCCTACCAGGCGACGCTCGCAACGAGTTGTATGTAACGGTGGCGCATGGAAGCTTCTCGAAGGGAGGCGGCAAGTCTTCTGAGAGGAACATAGAGCTTACTGCTAGGGTCGTGGACAGCAAGGGGCGAACTATGCCGGTATGTAGATTCCAGTCTACAAATTAGTATAGTTTAGGATAATAGCCTGAAAATGTGGAAGTGGTCCTGCGAGACTTCAAAGCGGAGAACTTGCGGGAAATTGCACATGACAGACCAAAGTAACGATTTCTCTCAAGGAACAAACAAACAACAAATATAAAAAAAGACGTGTGGCACTCGGGGACTGCCGCGGTAAAGCTATTGCAATGCCATCTAGAGGCGAGTTGCTGAACTAAAGAGACAAACGTCAAGGTTTTTTCGTTACGGAATTTCTGGATTCGGTCCCCGCGCTCAAGGCCCGCGATAGAAGCTATGCAATAGCTTAAAAAAATATTCCGTCAACAAACATGTAGGTACTGGTCTATCCAGGCATGTTCTACATTTTTCATTTACCTAATTGTTTGTTTACCTAAGTGTGAGTTTAAAAAAAAAATGATTAGTAATAAATAAATAAAATAATAAATAAGACAAAGATACATTTTGAGTCGCTGAGCCATAAAAGTCGACGTCATTGTAATACGTCGCAGATCGTTACGACTAGCAAGAAGGACCGTCAAGGATCGCAGAAATTTGAAGAGGCCGAAGTAGTATTATCTACCTATTAATACTATGAGCCAATACCTACATGTCGGAAGATAATCTATATTTATAAAATAAAGTTGTGTTTGATACACTATTTATAACTCAAGAACGGCTGAACCGATATGGCTGATAATTGGTGAGGAGGTAGTTTAGAACCAGGAGACGGACATAGGATACTTTTTATCCCGTTCCCGTGGGATGTGACATACAAATTTCTACGGGAGCGAAGCCGCGGGGCGCAGCTAGTTATTTATAAAGTCTTCTGATTCTGCTTACCCTGTGGCTAGATGATGTTGTGTGTAGCGTTCAGCATTATTTATGTATGGCTTATTATTCGATTATGAGACTAATCTCCTTGTCCGCAGGGTGTCATTTCAATCGGCGCTGGAGTGTCGCTGGTAGATGAATACACTTCAATAGTCTACTATCATGATGACCGGCCGAGGTGGCAGGAAACTTTCAAAGTAAGTTTTGCTTGTTTCTGTTAAAAAAGTTTCTGCCGCAGCTTTTAGTTCTGTAGTTTTCGCGTAAAGGTAAAACAATATGTTCGGGTAAACTGACCACGCAGCAGATATGCACTTACCTGCGCTTGCAGTTGAATCCGAGTTAGCTCGCGTTTACCTAAATTAACTCAATTCGCGATCGACCGCCATCGTCGCGGGTTTACCATTTCAACCATTCTATACCATTTATACCATAAATTGGCCGTAGTTCAATTATAGGCCTTTTCTTTAAAATATCCCTGCTGGTGGGTATCTGGCACAGCTCATCAGCATTGTCATACAGCGGGGCAATGCAGCCAGCGCGTGGCAATACAGCCAGCGTCTTGGGAATACTTCCGACTGGCATTGATATGGATGAATTGAGCTATCTGTGGATTGATTACAATAGTCTGCAGTTAGCTCAATTGTTTGTTAATTTATTTATTTCAATTAACTCAATCATACAAATTCAAATTTTATATGATATTTTTTCCAGGTTTGTCTAGACATAGACGAGTTCAAAGAAGCTCACCTAGTGTTTCTCTGTCGGCATCGCAGCTCCAACGAAGCAAAAGACCGCTCCGAGAAACACTTCGCTCTGTCCTATCTGCGGCTGATGCAGCGAGAAGGCACAACCACGCCTGATAAGATGCACAATCTATGCGTTTATAAGGTGAGTTTAACTAATATCAACGGGAAGTCATATCTCATGTAGCTGTGTAGCTCAGAGAGACAGTACCCGGCGATAAATAATGCACATCGACCTTTGGAAAGAGACAATCGGCTAATTTCGGCTTCATAGAGCGTTATCTCTGTCGCACACTACCTATACGACTGACGGAAACACAGATCGATGTGCATTATTTATCGCCGGGTACTGTGGTAGGTTATGTCGCGGAGAACCGCAGGGGTAAAAGTGTTCTTGAGTGAAGACCGCGAATCGGCAAATGTAGCGTGGGATGCGCTAGAGCCAAATTAGATGACGATCTACGAGTTCAAAGAAGCTTACCTAGTGTTCCTTTGCCGGCACCGCAGCTCTTCGCGGCTCCGACAAACACTTTGCTCTGTCCTACTTGCGGCTGATGCAACGAGAAGGCGCCACCACGCCTGATAAGATGCACAATCTATGTGTTTAAAAGGTGAATTTCAACTTATATCATCGTAAAAAGTGTGCAATAAAGCCGGGATGACATGTAGTAGTATGTTAAAGGTGTGCAATAACGCCGGTACGAAATGGATTTCGAGTGGGATGACAAGATATAGTTTTCTAGCGTGTGAGAAGTAGAGAGCAGAGTCATGTACGGATTTTCAATGCGATAAAACTGTTTTTACCTAATCACAAGTTAATGAAACAACCAATCGAAAAATTAAAAGACACAACTAAAGAAATACTTCTAGGTTTCTTTTGTTTCGGTAAACAAAAACCGAAGAAAGTGTGTTGATCTCAGGGATAATAAACTGCGACAGCCAACCGCTTGCCGGCGTTGCGATCTGAAAAAGCGTGCTCCACCTTGAGTTATGGCCAAACGTTTGACTATAAAATATAAAAAAAAAACTATCCCAAACATTGATATTGGGAAAAGTGAGACATTTCAGCCCAATTTTAGTAGTTTTGGCCTTGTCAACGACATACTAACACTGCGGGGCGACTTCAATCACAAACTTCGGGAGGTGTTCATCTGTAGATAGAACAGGATTCCATTCTATTACCACGAAACTTATTAATTCCTTCTATTCGTTCCCAGATCGAACACAAACGTTCGAACGGCACAGCGGACCTCGAGGCCGCTCTGTGTTGCCTCGAGCTGCCTCAGAGAAAGGAGTCCGTGCCTTGCGGCGCTGAGCGAGGCTTGTCTCGCGGCGTGCTGTCGCTAGTGCACCGAGACTCGCTCACTGTCTGCACGCGTCTGTGTTCTACTAAACTTACACAGAGAGGTATGTACTGTATCGCACAAAATTGATCTAGAGGCCGCTCTGTGTTGCCTCGAACTGAAACCAATATAAAAGAGGGCTTGCGTCCAGCTGTGGACCAGTGTATGCTGAAAATGTGCAACGATCAGTTGAGCTACCAATAGATTTTTTGCTACAGTTTGCAGTTGAAATGAACAGTTAGCTCTATTGTTTCAATTGTAAATACTACCTAGTTTTAATTTGTTTCTATTACCTGGTTGTTATTTTCTTTGTCAATAAAGATTTTGACTACAATCATACCCTATTACAAATTAATTGTCATTAATAAATTTTGTTAATAATTATAATTAATGTAATGCTGTATGATGTGTAGATGATGAACAACTTTGTATGTAGTCAGTAAGTACCTAAACATTTTTTTTAAGTTTGTACAAATAAATAGTATTATTCTTATTCTTATCTATAAAGGGCGTTCTGGGTCTTTTCTATGTATAATAATAAATATCGATCTATGTAGTGTTATTGTATTAAGTACTAGCTGCGCCGTGGCTTCGCACGCGTTTTGCCTATGAAAACTTTAAAAGGATTTCTTTCCCACCGGAACTCATTTACGGGATATCGATAATGTGTGGGTTATGTGTTATTTATTTATCTATTTCAGAGGAGATCCTAGGTGTTCTAAAGTGGAACACATATCACTCCGCGGAAGGTAGTCTCAAAGAGGCGCTTACGAGGTTACTGCAAGTGCCGAGCGAGGAGTTAGTCAAGTTTCTGCAGGATATACTCGATGCGCTATTCAATATACTCACTAAGGTAAGATAGTCACTTGAATTGACACCAATAGGGTACCTATATGCATCGATTTTTTTATTGTTTAAATCGATTCATTAGATCATTATTTAACCGAGGAATGATAAGACGCTCACTGAATTTCGCATTAACAAGGTAAAAAAAACAAATCAAAACTACAATCATTTTCGGGTGATAAAAACGCTGCCATATTGGCGCCATGTTTATGTGACGTCGACGTACACACTTGATTAAAACCTTTTGTGACGACCTCGGTAGTGATCATCTCAGGAAAGAGGTTTTCCGAAAAAACTGAAAATAATCGACAATACGAAATGTCAAGTGGGCAGAATAGTGTCAAATCAAGGTGCAGCAAGCAGAATAAAAAAAGAAGAAATGTGTACAGTGATGTCACGTCCGCTCTAGTCAATGGCGTAGCGTTTTGAAATTTTGCGATTGAGATTTAAAATATCAATTTTTCAATGGTTAAATTCTACAATAAAAACATCTCAAAATGCAAAAATAAATATGTAGATATGTTTCTATATCAATAGAGAATACGTATATATTTTTTTAGCCATTTTGAAATCACATGCATATACCCTATTATGTTATAATGTCACTAGCTGCGCCGCGCGGCTTCGCACGCATTGTTCCTATGGCAACATAAAGAGATAAAAGGTGATTTTCATCCCACGGCAACTGATTATTGGTACTTACTATTTTTTTTTTGTGCCTATAAATAGTCTAATACTTATATAGAATACAGAAAATATTATGTTTATAGAAATATTATGTTTATAGAAATATTATGTTTTCTAAGGTTATTTATATTTATATAATATTACTTATTTGTTTTGTAAGGTATTTAAAATGATATGTATGATTTGTTTTGTAGTTTTTGGTACAACCCCTGCCTTTCTTAAATTAGTATAATTCTCTCCATCCAAAGGTTGCCTGTAAGAGATCACTTCTAAGCGATATGGCCGCCCATTGTACTCGTTTTATGTAAAGTATCCATGACCTAATGTTATTTTTGTGGTGTACAATAAAGAATGTTTGTATTGTATTGTATTATTTCCTCAGGTGGAAGAAGACGGGGGCTACTACGAGTCTCACGTGCACGTGGTGGTGCTGCGGGGCCTACTCCGCGTCATCTCGCTGGTGGCGGACCACAAGTACCTGCACTTCCAGCCCGTGCTGCATGTCTACATCGACGCGAGCTTCTGCGACCCGCTCGCATACGAGTAAGTAACATCAGCGTACTGGAAGCACTTATCATTTGAACCTTTCACTGTTAACTATATATAAAAAAGAAAGTTGTGTTAGTTACACTATTTATAGCTTGAGAACGGCTGAACCGATTTGGCTGAAAATTGGTGGGGAGGTAGCTTAGAACCAGGAGACGGACATATGATAGTTTTTATTTCGTACCCGGCTGAACGAATCTTGATGAAATTTGGCAGGGAGGTAAACGGTATCCCGGGAACGGACATAGGCTACTTGAATAGAGCGTGCGAAGCCGCGGGCAAAAGCTAGTTAGTTAATATAATAGGATTCGTAACGTTGAAGTGGCAGTGAGCCGGCCATATCTCGCGAAGAACCGACAACCGATGGGGTAAACGAGTTCTAGAGTGGAGACCGCGACTCGGCAAATGAAGTGTAGGGCGCCCTCCGGCCAGGTGGGATGACGATCTGCGAAAGACTGCAGGCAGATGCTGGATGCGTCAAGCTGAAGAAGGGGCGCTATGGCGCTCATTATGGGAGGCCTATGTCCAGCAGTGGACTAATATGGGTTGATGATGATGATGACTGTTATTAGTGACAGAACTTTCTGTTCGATATATCGATCACGTACTTAGCATCATCAGCAGTTTGATATAAGTAGGTGACTCGTGCCGCGAGCGCGGACCGGGCGCCTACGGACGTCAGTGCATCAGCAGCAATCATACAAACCGCACTCATTTACACCATAATTAGACGTAGTTTTATATACAATACAGCTATTGTTCCGTATACTCGGCTTTTTATATATCAGCATCCCGGGAAGAGCTAGCCGCGATTCCTACACTTTCAGTACCTATGATGTACAAAACAATCTATTGCCTGATGCGTGCCCCTGCAGGTCGCACTGCATATGCCTTTAACACTAACATTTAAACGGGATCATGAACGTAGAGGACACGATGTGTTGCGAGTAAGATAGTGTAGCTTCTTAAGAAGGCTACGAAGCTCTCCCAAATCTCAGCGGCCGGCCCGTGTGGATTCGTTGTTGTTTCACGTCGAATGAAATGAGGCGCGCTATGTGTGAGCAGGTCTAACCATCAAATACAAACCGTGCTGCACGTTTACATCGACATACTGCGACCCACTCTCATACGAGTATGTAACACCAGAGTACTGGGAGCACTTATCATTTGAACCTTTTTACTGTTATTAGTGACAGGACTTTCAGTCCCTACCTATGATGTATGAAAAGGGTTTGTGTGTGGGGGGTTGTGGTAGATGGTGCTGGTTGTTCCCCAAACAGCCCTTTTCTGATTGGTATTTGGTTGGTGGTCAAGGAAAGTCACTGGTTATGGTATGTATGGACTATATTCACAATATACGTTATAATGGTTATGGTAAATGGTACGAAATGGTTGGAATGGTAATGTTGTTTTGAACCCGCAACGATGGCGGTCGATCGCGAACTGAGCTAATTTAGGTAAACGCGAGCGGATACGCATTCAACTGTAAGCGCAGCTAAATGCATATCTGCTGCGTGGTCAATTTACCCGAACAATGTACGAGACAATCTTTTGCCTGATGTAGCTGCGGCGTGACCAGAGTCAGAGTCAAATAGTTTATTTCATTAGACTTACAAAATAAGCACGGATAGGTGTGTATACGTGGAGCTTTATGGAATGACTGGCTGGACACGGCTTGAATAATGAAAAAGATAAAAAGCTGATGTCACTACATCACCAACGGGTGATTAGGGGCCCCAACCCCCACTAACGAGGGACGGTTAGAGACAAACAACAAAACCGCCAGCGACGGTTATTGTAATTGGTAACTGAATACTGTAAAACCCCCATGCATAGCGAACAATCTATACGCATCACAGCTTCTTGTAGATACATTTCTTGTTAAAAGGACAGGAATGTTTCTGTTTTTTTTCTTTATTGTTTTTAAAATCATTTTTTTTTTCACTCCTCCGCAAGCAAGCAACCTTTTTAGCTTCTACATGCGAGGACATATAAATTGTTAAAAGTTAGTATCTAAGTTTATTCCTAAAGTGTGTAAAACTGTTAGTTCTCCGAATAAAGCAAAATAAAATAAAATGAATTAAAATAGGCTTTTAAATTGTTTATTTTTCATGCATATAAACTGCGCATTATCTCTGCCCCACAGGAACCTTATCTCAGTAATCGTATGGGCGATCCGCGCAGCGCGTTCCTCCGACGATGAAGCGCTAAAGCGACTGCTTCTATGCATGAAGTGCATCGAAAGTCTGGTGCGGATCATAGTGCGCAGTCGACAGCTGAGGCAGGAGTTACAGCACAGGGCAGAGGATAGCGACTTCAAGAGACTGTTCGATGTAAGTAGCTTGAAATAGTACTGTTTATTGAGTACAAGTAGTGCAAGGCAGTGAAAGCGCTAAAACCTCTGCTACTCTGGATGAAGTGCATTAAAAGTCTGATGCGGATCATAGTGCGCAGTCGGCAGCTGAGGCAGGAGTTACAGCACAGGGCTGAGGATAGCGACTTCAAGAGACTGTTCGATGTAAGTAAGCTTGAAATAGTACAGTTTATTGAGTACAAGTAGTGCAAGGCAGTGAAAGCGCTAAAACCTCTGCTACTCTGGATGAAGTGCATTAAAAGTCTGATGCGGATCATAGTGCGCAGTCGACAGCTGAGGCAGGAGTTACAGCACAGGGCAGAGGATAGCGACTTCAAGAGACTGTTCGATGTAAGTAGCTTGAAATAGTACAGTTTATTGAGTACAAGTAGTGCAAGGCAGTGAAAGCGCTAAAACCTCTGCTACTCTGGATGAAGTGCATTAAAAGTCTGATGCGGATCATAGTGCGCAGTCGACAGCTGAGGCAGGAGTTACAGCACAGGGCAGAGGATAGCGACTTCAAGAGACTGTTCGATGTAAGTAGCTTGAAATAGTACAGTTTATTGAGTACAAGTAGTGCAAGGCAGTGAAAGCGCTAAAACCTCTGCTACTCTGGATGAAGTGCATTAAAAGTCTGATGCGGATCATAGTGCGCAGTCGACAGCTGAGGCAGGAGTTACAGCACAGGGCAGAGGATAGCGACTTCAAGAGACTGTTCGATGTAAGTAGCTTGAAATAGTACAGTTTATTGAGTACAAGTAGTGCAAGGCAGTGAAAGCGCTAAAACCTCTGCTACTCTGGATGAAGTGCATTAAAAGTCTGATGCGGATCATAGTGCGCAGTCGACAGCTGAGGCAGGAGTTACAGCACAGGGCAGAGGATAGCGACTTCAAGAGACTGTTCGATGTAACTAGCTTGAAATAGTACAGTTTATTGAGTACAAGTAGTGCAAGGCAGTGAAAGCACTAAAACCTCTGCTACTCTGGATGAAGTGCATTAAAAGTCTGATGCGGATCATAGTGCGCAGTCGACAGCTGAGGCAGGAGTTACAGCACAGGGCAGAGGATAGCGACTTCAAGAGACTGTTCGATGTAAGTAGCTTGAAATAGTACAGTTTATTGAGTACAAGTAGTGCAAGGCAGTGAAAGCGCTAAAACCTCTGCTACTCTGGATGAAGTGCATTAAAAGTCTGATGCGGATCATAGTGCGCAGTCGACAGCTGAGGCAGGAGTTACAGCACAGGGCTGAGGATAGCGACTTCAAGAGACTGTTCGATGTAAGTAGCTTGAAATAGTACAGGTTATTGAGTACAAGTAGTGCAAGGCAGTGAAAGCGCTAAAACCTCTGCTACTCTGGATGAAGTGCATTAAAAGTCTGATGCGGATCATAGTGCGCAGTCGACAGCTGAGGCAGGAGTTACAGCACAGGGCAGAGGATAGCGACTTCAAGAGACTGTTCGATGTAAGTAGCTTGAAATAGTACAGTTTATTGAGTACAAGTAGTGCAAGGCAGTGAAAGCGCTAAAACCTCTGCTACTCTGGATGAAGTGCATTAAAAGTCTGATGCGGATCATAGTGCGCAGTCGACAGCTGAGGCAGGAGTTACAGCACAGGGCTGAGGATAGCGACTTCAAGAGACTGTTCGATGTAAGTAGCTTGAAATAGTGCAGTTTATTGAGTACAAGTAGTGCAAGGCAGTGAAAGCGCTAAAACCTCTGCTACTTTGGATGAAGTGCATTAAAAGTCTGATGCGGATCATAGTGCGCAGTCGACAGCTGAGGCAGGAGTTACAGCACAGGGCTGAGGATAGCGACTTCAAGAGACTGTTCGATGTAAGTAGCTTGAAATAGTGCAGTTTATTGAGTACAAGTAGTGCAAGGCAGTGAAAGCGCTAAAACCTCTGCTACTCTGGATGAAGTGCATTAAAAGTCTGATGCGGATCATAGTGCGCAGTCGACAGCTGAGGCAGGAGTTACAGCACAGGGCTGAGGATAGCGACTTCAAGAGACTGTTCGATGTAAGTAGCTTGAAATAGTGCAGTTTATTGAGTACAAGTAGTGCAAGGCAGTGAAAGCGCTAAAACCTCTGCTACTCTGGATGAAGTGCATTAAAAGTCTGATGCGGATCATAGTGCGCAGTCGACAGCTGAGGCAGGAGTTACAGCACAGGGCAGAGGATAGCGACTTCAAGAGACTGTTTGATGTAAGTAGCTTGAAATAGTACAGTTTATCGAGTAGGTATATGCAAGTAGTAAAATATTTGGATGCAGTGGCAGTGGAAGCGCTAAAACCTCTGCTACTCTAGATGAAGTGCATTAAAAGTCTGGTGCGGATCACAGTGCGCAGTCGACAGCTGAGGAAGGAGTTACAGCACAGGGCTGAGGATAGCGACTTCAAGAGACTGTTCGATGTAAGTAGCTTGAAATAGTACAGTTTATCGAGTAGGTATATGCAAGTAGTAAAATATTTGGATGCAGTGGCAGTGGAAGCGCTAAAACCTCTGCTACTCTAGATGAAGTGCATTAAAAGTCTGGTGCGGATCATAAGTGCGCAGTCGACAGTTGAGGCAGGAGTTACAGCATAGGGCTGAGGATAGCGACTTTAAGAGACTGTTCGATGTAAGTATCTTGAAATAGTACAGTTTATCGAGCAGGTATATGCAAGTAGTAAAATATTTGGATGCAGTGGCAGTGGAAGCGCTAAAACCTCTGCTACTCTAGATGAAGTGCATTAAAAGTCTGGTGCGGATCATAGTGCGCAGTCGACAGCTGAGGCAGGAGTTACAGCACAGGGCTGAGGATAGCGACTTCAAGAGACTGTTCGATGTAAGTAGCCTGAAATAGTACAGTTTATCGAGTAGGTATATGCAAGTAGTAAAATATTTGGATGCAGTGGCAGTGGAAGCGCTAAAACCTCTGCTACTCTAGATGAAGTGCATTAAAAGTCTGGTGCGGATCATAAGTGCGCAGTCGACAGTTGAGGCAGGAGTTACAGCATAGGGCTGAGGATAGCGACTTTAAGAGACTGTTCGATGTAAGTATCTTGAAATAGTACAGTTTATCGAGCAGGTATATGCAAGTAGTAAAATATTTGGATGCAGTGGCAGTGGAAGCGCTAAAACCTCTGCTACTCTAGATGAAGTGCATTAAAAGTCTGGTGCGGATCATAGTGCGCAGTCGACAGCTGAGGCAGGAGTTACAGCACAGGGCTGAGGATAGCGACTTCAAGAGACTTTTCGATGTAAGTAGGTTGAAATAGTATAGTATAATGATAGCCACAAGCAATAATAAACCGGGTAGCGGCCTTGGAAGTGCTAAAATCTCTGCTACTCGGGATGAAGTGCATCAAAAGTCTGGTGCGGATCATAGTGACACAGCTGAGGCAGGAGTTACAGATCCGGCGCCTGATTCCACTAACACAATCGCTTCACTATGACAATATTATCGCTTCATTATCGCGTAACAATCTTTTGGTATTCTACTAACACGATCTTTTTTTGTTTATGCCATATCTATGACTATTACGATAATGATTATATACCCCACCACATTATTGACACGATATTATAAGTCATAGAGATTGTAATTTTATGGTATTGGAATACCAAATAAATTTACGACTAAATCTCTATCTTAATGGTATGGCGCCATTATGGCATTTTGATTAAGAAATAGTGGAATTAGGCCCCTGGGCCAAAGATGTGACTTCAAGCTGGAAATAGTACAGTAAATCGAGTACAAGTAGCAAACAATCGAGACGCTACGGCAGTGGAAGCTAAAACGTCTGCTACTCGGGATGAAGTATATCGAGTCGTGTGCGGATCTACAGCATCGTTCACAGGTTAAAGTAACACAATTTAGTGATCAAATCTGACGAATTTACTTATTTTCAGAGTTTCCTGGAGTCCCTAGTATGGCTGATGAGATGTGGTGACCACGCGCTAACATGCCAGGGTTCCGCACTCAAGTTCTTTCCGCATGCAGTTCCGCATGTAGTCAAAGTGTATCCTGATACTGATCTATGGTGAGTCTTATAACTGTAGCTTTATTCTAAATGAGTCTTATAACTGTAGCTTCATAACACAAGAAGTAAAAATAATATTTGCCTTCAACCACATAGACTAGCCAAAATGGGAAAGAGTTTTGTATATTTAAGTATAAAATTGTTCAATAAGTTGCCTGTAGAATTACGTAATATGGATAAAACTGCTTTTAAAATTAAGGTACGAAACTTATTACTGGACAAATCGTATTACAAACTTGACGATGCCCTTGCTGATAATTTTAATGCCAACATTGAAAATGTACCTATTATATAATTTTATTTTTAATTTTGTAATGTGACTTATCCAAGTGAACTGTATGTATCTTAATGGAATAAATGAATCTGAATCTGAATCTTTTTGCATCACCGCGGGTGTTGCAAGAGGCGATAAATATCCACCGGGGGCGGGCAGCCAGCGGAGTATGTATAAAAAGTACCCCCTATTATAATAAAGGTTCACCACCGAACTGCACTTGCCCACATGCGTGATGATTATGGCATTGGGGTCAATTTAGTTTTCGCCAAAACTTTATCTTAACTTAAACTTATTTCACCAGTTGTTCCCGTCCCTTTTCATAACGATCGCAATAAAAAAAAAGACGTGTGGCACTCGGGGACTGCCGCGGTAAAGCTATTGCAATGCCATCTAGAGGCGAGTTGCTGAACTAAAGAGACAAACGTCATATTTCAAAAAGTCATTAAAAGTTCTACTATTCATCGATAGATGGCAAAACTAAAAAGTATCACCGCTGTTCCGGTCGGAGTGGGGAGCGTAAGGATTTTTCGTTACGGAATTTCTGGATTCGGTCCCCGCGCTCAAGGCCAGCTATGTAATAGCTTAAAAGATGTTATTCATCATCATTGTTAGTGTCATCAAGTTAGTTCAGTTTCAACATCGAATTGACACCATTTACCTGTCTAATGACTTTTATAAACAGCTAGTAGCGTTATTTCTCACTGACATATCGACGGCAGAAAGCGGAAATGGCGTATCTCAAAGATTGGGCTAAATGACTTTTAGCTATATTTTTAATGTCAATCGAAGAATACAGCAAGAGATATAACAGTGTTTTACGTTATAATGGTGTATTATGGATAAGGGGGTTAATGTTAACGCTTTCAGTGTGCGTTAGTGGCACTCATGTCACGCTACAAAATGTGATCAATAAAAATCAAGAAAAACTATCTATTAGGTCCTTACATATGAAATTGGCGTTTTTCGTACTGGCCACTTTAATCACAAATTTCTCCTTTTTGGTAAGGAATTCCAAATTCAAATTTGTACAGCTATAGACTCATGTATTTGTGCTTCGATGATCGTCATTCATTTGTTTTTTTTCTTCTGTTTTTTTCTGTTTGCGTCACTCATTTTACAAAATGGAAAACTTAAAATATCGCATTATTTACGAGTACGAGTTCCGCCGTGGCACTAGTGCTGCGGAAACAACTCGAAGGGTGAATGATGTGTATGGCGGTCGTGTTGCAAAAGAAAACACAGTTCGTTTTTGGTTCCAACGTTTTCGTTCTGGAAATTTCGACCTGCAGAACAAGCCCCGTGGACGGCCTGAGACTCAAGTTGATAATGAAGAGTTGAAGGCTATTGTGGAAGCGGATCCATCGCAAACCACGTCCGAGTTAGCTGCAGGCTGCGATGTTAGTGATAAAACTGTTTTAATTCACTTGAAGCAAATTGGGAAGATTAAAAAGCTTGAAAGGTGGGTACCTCACGAATTGACTGAAGCAAACCGGCAAACGCGCGTCGACTGCTGCGTTACATTACTAAACCGGCACAATAATGAAGGTATTTTAAACCGAATCATTACCTGTGATGAAAAATGGGTTCTTTACGATAATCGGAAGCGCTCAGCGCAATGGTTGGATCCTGGCCAGCCAGCCAAATCCTGCTCCAAGCGAAAATTAACCCCAAAAAAGTTACTTGTAAGCGTTTGGTGGACTAGTGCCGGTATTGTTCATTACAGTTTTCTCAAATCTGGCCAGACTATTACGGCTGATGTCTATTGTCAGCAATTGCAAACCATGATGGAAAAGCTAGCGGCTAAACAACCTAGGCTGGTCAATCGCTCCACGCCACTGCTGGTTCACGACAACGCTAGACCACACACTGCGCAACAGACGGCTACTAAATTAGAAGAGCTTCAATTGGAAAGTCTAAGACATCCTCCGTACTCCCCGGACCTTGCTCCAACAGATTACCATTTTTTTCGAAATTTGGATAACTTCTTGCAAGGGAAAAAATTCAACTCCGATGGGGCAGTCCAAATCGCCTTCAAAGATTTTATTGATTCCCGTCCGACTGGTTTTTTTAGTAAAGGGATCAATGAACTACCTATAAGATGGCAAAAGTGCATAGAAAATAATGGTTCATACTTTGATTAATTAAATATATTATATTAAAAAATATTCGACTTTTTGTTCCTCCCATACAAAACGCCAATTTCATATGTAAGGACCTAATATATAATGTATTGTATTAAGTTTATCACTACCACACAAGCTTTACTTAGCTCTGCTGCTTATTTATTTATTGATGACGCTCTGTTCATGTCATGGAATCGTGTCATTCTATAAAAAACCAATAGTAATAATTAATTTTGTTTTAAAAAACTATAAACCGACTTCAATTCTTACAGTTTTTCATGAATTTTCATGGAAAAACACACTTTTCACTGTTCCAGCACATACGTAGTGAGGGCACTAGAAGCATTGCCTATGGGTCGTCTCAGCAAGCAAAGAATGCTGGCTTTGCTGGAGTTAGTTCGCGGCCCGCTCGGTGCGGCCCCAGCGCCTCGCAGTCTCATGTTACCGCATCTAGCGAACACGCTTCACGCTCTACTGGCTGACAAGGCTGAGGTGAGTTTGAATAGGTTTTCTTTGATATGTTTTGTTAGGTAGGTAATAGGGTGTTGATTTTGTTGGCACGAAGATTAAACTGATTGGACGGCGCTAAATATGCTGTAGTCCCTTTCTTTCCCAACGATTTTAAGAGAACAGCATATTTTTACCGCTATCACATTTAATTTTTGTACCAATAAAATTGACACTAATTTGGTTTTTTTATTAGCCTGTCTTAACCCTCTGGGTAAAAGTCCTATGGATTTTAACACAATACGGTCTTTTGCGGCCATCGATATTCAATTTTATTCGGTTATTTGATGATAGGAAGTACTTGATTTAAATTACAAAAAAACCCTTGGTTTTTATCGTGTTATCTCCAAATTAAACAGTCCCAAATACTCTATAAAGAGTGAGAGACCTAATTTTTTGAATGTCTAAATATAACTATATACTTAGTCATATTAATATTCAAATAATCCTTTATCCAAATATATATATATTTTAAAAAAAATATCGAGAAACTCTAAGTCCCAAATTCTTCAATCAAGTTTCACACAGAGCCACTTCTTATCTAGTGTCAGTACATATTTCTGTACACTTGTCTTTAATTATATTACACTTAAGTAGTCTGTTTTTATCCCATCGTTCAATATGCAATAGTATCAAGTGCTCTTGTACACAATTTATGGGGAACCGTTTTTTTACTAAGCCTGAAAGACGTTGTACAAAGCATCCGTTGTAAATCATTATATACTCGAAACTTGAAATAAACTTGTAGTTTTAGGGTTAAGTCGAAACATTTTTATTCTATAGTAGTTATAAAAGGTGTTTCGATTGACACTTGTGTTCAAGTGAATAACAATTATAATCAGTTTGAAGATCGCAAAATCTTCCCGTGTACTAGGCTAATTTGGGATGACCCAACAACCAAAATTATCCATAATTCTGGCTAGCTTCAGTTGACAATTTACATGTTTATCTTTTTTAGTTTCCATTAAGTTTTGCCTTTTTCTGATAAAGAAACTTTAGAATAGTATGTTGCAATCTTCAATCTGGATTATGTTTTATAATTGTCCGTCCTAAATCACCTGACTATGGTATGTACGCACCAGTGTTTATGTGTACGTGTGTCACTTGTTTTGTCGATTTGGAGGCACGAGCGGGAATCGAAGCGAGTACATTTTAGTTAAATGCTTTTGTACATCGTCATTGTGATGCAAAGTTTGTCTTTGCTCGTCAATTCAATATTTTGCTGTCCAGGTCTGAATTTTTACAGGCTTGAGATGAAGCTATGCTTGATTAATAGTAAAAAATTAGGGCAGTCTTTTCCTCCAGTATTAAATAGGCTGGTCTCTTAAAAAAAAATAAGTCCGCTAGTGTGATGCACACGTTTTTTATTTTATTTTGTCGATTAATCAACAGAATGATGAAGATATAGCCAGTTCCGCGTGGCGTCACACCTTGCAAAACATTTTAGCAAGGTGTGACGTCACAAGCTTTGTAACTGTCATGTTTGTTTGATTGACAAAAAAATAAAAATTTTGTCCAAAATCTTCTAATAATCTAAGTGACGGACTTTATAGAATAATACTTTTTTTTTCTTGGGACACTACCCTTATAAACTGATTTCTACCAAATATAATAAAATCTAAGAAATTTTGTTGAATTTTTCGATTCTCGCTCGTTCCCCACTAGGCTAAGGTCTATGGCAGTTGTGTTCGTGAGACGCGGTCGCCGACACCGAGGTAAGCACGCACGCCGATGCATGCGGCCCGAATAGCACTTTGTGTTGTACGCGGTAGAGTTGAAATTACAGCGTTGCTAATGTTTAAATACACATGCTAGCAAATTTCTTTATTTACTCAACTGTTTATGGAATATATTTTTTGAATTGGACTGGTTAGTTATGAACTTTGTTTCTAACGCTGGGTCTTATTGAAAGTGTGCAATAACGCCGCTTCGGAATTGATTTCGAACGGGAGGACAAGATATGGTTTTCTCGCGAGTGAGAAGTACAGAGTAGAGGCGTGTGATCGAATTTTCTATGCGCCAAAACTGTTTTTTTTCCTAATTACAAGTTAATGAAACAACCAATCGAAAGATTAAAATACAGAATTAAAGAAATACTTCTAGATTTCCTAGCAAAACAAAAACCAATAAAAAAGTGTGTTGGTCCTGAGATAAATGTGTGCAAAACATTTATTTTAAAAAATGGTAGCAATTTAGTGGTACAATCAAAATATTTGGTGTACTCAATTAGCGGGCGAAAAGGTACCATATTCTCCATCTGTTTAATAAAATTTACACTTAGGTACTTTTTTTTAATTATTATAAATTAACATTTATTTAAACATTAGCAACGAAGTAAATGGGTGTATTGGAGTATGTGTTTGGGATATTTAGTTAAAAATATTATGTTTTTGTGTAGCATGTGATGTATGTATTTTATTTATATATACGATAATGATGCCACGAGCCCATCTTGGCTATGGTGACTGCGCAAACATTTTAAGTAAATTAAAAATATATATATTATATGTCAAAGCACATTAGGGTTTTCTATCAAAGATTAAGATCACTACAAAGTAAAAATTGTAATAAATAAATAATTCTGGACAATTTAGCCAGCATTATCTAGCCCCAAGCGAAACAGAGCTTATGTTATGGGTACTAGATAATTAATATACCACATTGATAGATTTTTCAATATAGAGTACTTTCCTTCTTCTATAATCTAATAATCTATTTTCATTTCATTTAGCATGGAAACTGTAACAAACGTTCATTAGTTACAACTATTTAGCATGCATTTGGTGGAAGAATGATGTACACAATCTTACAAATCTATATTCCCCTTTCATGATTTAGTTTAAAACCAACTCTTATTGTAAAGTATCTTTATAAACGATAGTGAAATTACAATCAAAGAATAAAAACAAATAAGAACTAGTAGACGTTTCCGAAAGGTTGATCAGTTGAGCTACCTGCAGTTTGCAACAGTCTTCACTTAACTCAATTATTTCAATTGTAAATGCTAGTTATAATTTGTTTCTACTCTTAATTTGAAAGTTTTAGCCATATTTACCTGGCTAACATAATTTACAGTCAGACCATACAAAAATTGGTCAAAAAGAAACCTATGACTTTAAAATCCTTGTTTCGTTGTTAAAAGATTGGGTGCTTCATTTAATATTACTAACACTTGAAGCATAATTACTAACTCAACTAACATAAGTTTAGTAAAGCTATGTTTATCCCCTGGTCGCACCCGCATCGTGAGATATGCACACAAATCGTGATTTCTAACTTTTCCAAGACAAAATAAACATTCATTTTATCGTAGGTACCTATAAGAATATATTTTTCGTAAGGACTGACTTCAAAACAAATTGTCTAGCCTTAAAACAAAATTTTTGTCCGCTCTTTTGTTAGTTCTGTAGTCAGTCCACGCATTATTCATGTATATATCATGGTATTTTATACATAGATTTAGTCCCGTGTCAAGTTAATTTCGTATATTACATACACGTATGTATTTTGTGTATTTCGTATGTAACCTATTCAGATAACTAACCTTCACCTTGAGCTCTCTATTTCTAGTTAATATACGACTTAATTTATTAAAAAACTAACCATAATCATTTAAGCTCTAATGTTTTTGAGTTTTTGCTTCGTAAAAATTTAAAATAACGTTCTAGTCACAAAGTCAAATATCAATTTTATGTAAGTTATTTTATTTGCATGAAGTGTGATTCTAAATGTGTTGTGTAACAAAGTTTAAATAATCAAAGGCACAAAATAACCTTCAGGCACCCTACTAAGAAAGTGTCTGAAAAAAAGTCTATGTAAAATATGGCTCTAGCAGTTTGACTGCGCCAAACGAAGTCTATTTGACTATCTTTCATCAAAAGTTTGTGCTTTGTTAACCCGTTAACCGCCACGTGTGTCTGTTTGTCTGTGTGATCACTCTACTAACTCTTTGTCTCTCTCTCTCTTCGTCTCATTTCTTAGGTCCTATACTATTTTAAGTATGTCTAAAGAGTATCAATTATATTTATTATATCACTACTCATAATTATGTAACCATATAAAAAAATAATATCAGTCAACTTTTTCTAAAAATAACATTGCAACGATTTATTTTGATGTTTTAAAAATAAATTATTAAAAGCGAGCTATTGTTGTCGCTTGACCACTAAATTGTGTGCAAACTCTTGATGTGTTGCATGTTGCATTTGTGAGCTGTCACTTTGACAGATGTCAAAGTGACAGGTTGCGGGTGTGATGACTGTTCGTTAGGCAACTACACGTCTTTATGTCAAAACATTTGTTTATATTACTTCAATAAACCACAGCTATTAAGTTGTATCAAATAACAGACGGGTTGTCGTCTTATAACGAACAGTCAAATTAATGTTAGTGTACGCTTTCACGTACGTCCGATATGTGATTTTTTGCCAACACAACAAACATAAACCTATAAAATCTTACACAACAATTACTCAAACATAAGTATGTACACAACAAGCATACTACTCACCCGCACCCACACAAACTCATACCTTCACACACGCTTACACAAATTAACACGTACTCACTCACACAATAAAATACACATTGGTGTCGATTCTGTGTTTTAGGATTCCTAACCTAAATTTTAAGATTTCTAAATTTTCTATGCTAGGTAGACCGAAAAATTTTTGTATTCTTTATAAAGGTCCTAAAAATACCTATATTAGAACGTTTTTCAAAATCGCAAAACCTCTCTGAGTTGAGTGGTTGGGATTTTGCTGCGAGCAAAATATGTTTTTATTCTAAAATGTTATTTTAAAATACTTCTTTAAATGGGTTAAACAGTTCATCCATTATTTGAGAAATCGTTTAGAAATTCAAATCGATACTAGTTTAAAATCGATAAATTTTAATCATGACCTAATTAGATGCCTGCTAAAATTAGGTAGACGTTTCTAACCATAGCTAAAATCGAATGCAAATATTAGGGTTAAAGCTACTTGTAACTAAGTTAAGCTGTTTTAGATCTATCAATCTAATTTTAGAGCTGTCATCCTAATTTTAAACCCGTTTTTTTTTATTTTTCAAGGAATATGGTTATAGCCATTTTAACTAAATTGAGTTGTTTTAGGTCCGTTAGCTTCATGTTAGAGCTGTCATCCTAATTTTAAACGTGTCAGTCAAATTTTACAACCATAGAATCGTTTTTATCTATTTGAAATTCCGCAATCCTAATTTTAGCCTATCCTAAAACAACAGAATCGACACCATTCTCTTATACTGACCCACAAAACATAATCGACCATGGCCTTTACATCCAAGAAGACTGGTTTATGTAGAGTTGGTTTTGTGACCACGAAGATGACTTGACTGGTAACTACAAAAAACTAAAAATAAACACAACTTAGCACAACCAAATAGATCCTTTAGAATGTTGAATCAAAAGTAACGCATACAAAAACTCATAAAAACAAAAGTACAGCATCCCCCGAAAAACTGAAGACAAAAGTACACGAAGAAGGTGCTCGGTGCTGAGACGGGACATCTCCCACACAAACACACACTTTTACGCACACAATTGGGTCTATGCTATTTACATGTGTATGTGTTCTACGGATATGGCAGCAGGACTGGTCCGCGGCGCACCGCTGCGCTGCGTGGCTGCTTGGCACTTGACACGAGACATCACACACCCCCCACTTTCACAAATACACACACACACACACACATACACACACGCACACAAACACCCACACACACAAACACCCACAGACACACACAAACTCACACACACACAATCGGACGCTACTGTAGCATACGCTAGCTATGTGGGTGTGGCAGTGGGACCGGTCCGCGGCGCACCAGTCCCGCTCCAAGGGCAAGGCGGCGCGGCTGCTCGGCGCTGACACGAGACATCTCAACGACAGCGAGACGAAGCACCAGCAGATCGTATGTATACAGCTTTATATCTACTACACTATTTCAAATAACAGCCAGCCTCTTTGGGAGATCCAAAGAGGTTAAATTTCTTACAAATACCAGCTGGAATATGATATGCGCGGCACAATTTTGTCGTTTGTGCATTTGTTCTTGTACGGACGAAAAAAGCGAGACAAAAATAGTCTTCAAATATTGTCGCGGCGCGTATCCACCAAAACGTTACATTTTTGAATGCGGTTTGTTACAGCGCATGAATCGTGCGTTAGTGTTAAAAAAAAATTTCTTCATAAATTTTAACCCTTACCCTACAAAGACAACTCTTGTATTTCGCGTCTCTACGTCACTATTGACGACAGGTGAACCATATTTTCTTCACAGAAACCAGGTTTATATTTACTACCTAAGCTCTTTTCCAGGTATAATGCAGATTTTTGTATTGTAGCATAATATCAAGCTTTTTCGTTGAGCTTGCTTTAACCTGTTATAAAATTCGCTGTAAATTAAGCCTTATGTCTTTTTATTACAATTTAATGAAAGGTTTTTGATTACATGCAGCTGATTCGAAGCCGGAAAGGTTTGTTTATAAAATACTATCAACGCTGTAGTGTTAGTAATCTCAAACTGCACTTAAATGCTAGAAAGATACAACTCAATTTTACATGTCACTTTTCTTGGGCCTGAGTGAGTTATAATTCCTAAGGAATATTTCAGTTAATAATAATAAGTAACTGTTTTTGTTCTGACATTGAGTGTTTTCTATAAGTTCATGAATTTTGCGAATAAGTGTTCTAACAGTTGTATGTTTAAAGTGTTTTAACTTGCGTTCAATTAATGGCTGTTCTACATTTCGCACGTTGAAAACAAAAGTGACACTAAACGAAATTTGGCGGTATTGACTTTTTTTGACAAACCTACCTGTTAATCTAATAAGAATAAACCAGATTCTGTTAAAATAATACCCGAACTATTATTTAAACCAACAACAGAAGATCTACTTCAATTCATAGATGAGTTATTGAAGTCATAAAAATAACAAAAACTTTAAACAGCTAGGTATACTGAACAATTGGATTTTTTGTTTAATGTCACTTTTGTTTTCAATGTGCGATTTGTAAATTAAAAACTCATCCTCTCATTTCCAGAACTGTACTTAAATGCTGGAAACATTCAACTCAATTTTACATGTCATTTTTCTCGGGCCATTGGGGAGTTATAATTCCTAAGGAATATAAGTTAATAATAATGAGTAACGGTATTTGGTCTGACATAGAGTTTTTTCTGGTTCATGTATTTTGTGAATAAGTATTCTAACAGTTGTAAGTTTCAAGTGTTTAAACAGGCGTTCAAGGTAATGGCAGTTCCACATTTGTAAATTAAAAACTCATCCTCTCATTTCCAGAACCTTCTCGAACAATCTAACTCCCTTGAACGCCTCAGCACCATTCAATTCCCCACCTTACCTCCTCAACAACAAAGCTCATTCTCAGGTGGAGCTCTGCGTGGAAACACTAGGCGAAGTGATGTCTTTACTAGCCAGAGACGATGTCGGCCCAGTGGAGGCTGATATAGGCGAGCTGTCGATTCGACTCCTGCCGACTGTGCTAAGAACTGCGGGTTCGATGCTTGCCGAGGAGAATAACACTGATGATGCTATGTTGGTGAGTTTGAGCCTTATTTCTTGAAAATTTCTTGAAAACAGAAGTATTACTTAAAGTCTTCTACCTTCTGTCCGCACCTTCGCACGCGTTGTTTCTATGGAAATGTTTTCTATCCCATGGAAACTGATTATATGGGATAAAAAGTAGCCTATGTTTGATTCCAGGATTAAAATTACTTGTACGCAAAATATTAACCCGACCCGTTCTGTAGTTATGGTGTGAAGAGGCAATAAACATCCATTCATCCAAACTTTTGAATTTTTATTATTAGTGTGATACTGTCGTACTTACTCATACGTACGATGGTTTTTACATCGTAATTCGACGATTTTGTGTTGGAAAAAGGTATTCTTCTACCACAAATAAGGTTCGTAGTTATCCCGCTTTTATCCGTAATGAAAACAGATGAAAACAATATTAGAGGGTTTAATTTTCTGTCTACCTACACTATCCACTTTCTGCCTGCGACCGACGCAGGAGGTTGCGGGTTCGATTCCCGTCCCAGAAATGGATTTTAGTACTACATAACACAAGCTATGCTTAGCTTGGGGCTGGATAATGCTGTGAATTGTCCTACATTATTTATTATGAGTAAGTCCATGTGACTTACATAGTCCCGAATATCCGATTTTATGACTAAATAAATATTGAATACCAAGCTTACCTCTCCATTCCTTTTCAGCGTCGAATGGTCTCAGTACTACTCGACATGATTCGCATGATGTCCGAAGACCAGTACAAGCTGGTCGTGTGCGCGCTAGAGTCCACTTGCGCGGAAGGCTCCGGCACGCTGGTCGGTGACGCGCTGAGACTGTTGCTGCAACTGTTGCAGAAACCTGTGTTCAAACAGCACTGGGCTGATATGCTGGCTATGCAGTGTAGTGTTATGCTACATGCGCTAAAGTAAGACATATTTTTTTAACTGATAATGGTGTCGATTTTGTTGTTTAAGAATTAGATAATATTAGCTAAATTTAGGATTTACGAATTTCAATTATACGATAGCTTTTCAAATTGAATAGTTATCTTCTATTCGACATCAAATCTTGCTGAAATAAGGATTTAGGAATCGTTAGAAATCGATTAAGGATTCGAAATGTATCGTTTGACATTCCTAAATCCTAATTTTAGCTAATTCTAAAACAACAGAATCGACACCATTTTCTGCCAGCTTAGAACGCGGTTTTACCACTACCAATTGGGGAGGGTTATGAGGTTAGCACCCTATGTTTGTATGTATGTATGTAGCCGATTGTCATGTTCTCACGTAGCGCTGAAACTGCCCGTCCAATTTCAACAAATGAGGTATCGATTGATTCGTCGCAATACCCCGGTGGTCATAGGGTATATGACGTCAGACGATATTGGGGGGTTAATGTGAAAGCGGGGTCTAAGTAAGGGTACAAAATTTCATTGTTAAGATAATAACCAAAATCGGTGCACGCCAGCTGTTTAGTGCTGGCTTAGAATTTGCACCACCTCAACTCTTCCCGTAGGTGTCGTAAACTGGAGATGGGGTGCAAACTCTAAGCCAGCACCATACAGCTGTAACATGTTACTTCATTCATCTTTAATTATTTAAGAAACAAAGTCCACAGAGCTTCTTACTGCAATCTACGACATTTGTTGATCCCGCTAGTATGTTTTAAAGTTGTCATTTACAACTAAGTCCACAGCTCTTCAAATAGTTATACTATCACACTAATATTATAAAGGCGAAAGTTTGGATGGATGTATGGATGGATGTTTGTTACCTCTTCACGCCAAAACTACTGAACCGATCTGGCTGAAATTTTGCATACAGATAATTCTAATACTGGAATAAAACATGGGCTACTTTTTATCCCATAAATCTGTTTCGAAAATCGAAAATCACCTTTTAATGTTTTCATAGGAACAACGCGTGCGAAGCCGCGGGGCGCAGCTAGTTTGTAATAAGAAGCTCTCTGACTTTTCGTGAGACGACGTGAATATGAAACGTCTCACGCGAGAAGTTGGGAATAACCCCTATATTTCGAACCTCAAATATTCTTTTCTAGGCTCCTGTCAATAACGCTGCGCGAACGACTGCAGGTCGAAGAGACAGTAACTATAGTCCACGAACAAATCCGCCTCTGGTTCATTTGCTGCGCGGCTGTGGCGACAACAGCGCCTCTACAGGTAAATAAAGCATTTATATTAAAAAAAAACTACAATAGGGTATATTTCATGTGACTTCAAAAAATTTTTTTACGTATCCCTATTGATATACAAATATATCTGTATATTTATTTTTGTATTTTTTGTTGTTTTTATTGTGTAATTTTGTAACTGTCAAGTAGATATTTTACATCTCAACCGCAAAATTTCTAAACGCAACGCTATTGGCAGCCGAATCGTTACGTCATACTTGACAATTTTGGATGGTCGTGAAGTTCTGACTTTGAGTTGACATAGAATAGAGGATCCGATGAATCGTGTCGTCACAAAATGAAAGCGAACCATGAAATCGTTTTGATCACCCGAAACTGATTGTTGTTTCACTTTTTGTGTTTTACCGTTGCATCTCGTAGGGTAATGACCGTTGTGGTGTGAAGTTGGTTCAATGAAGAGAAGTGGTCACGCTTTCCGACATAATAAAGCATTTTTTTTATCTTACAGCTGGAAACACTGCACACGGCTCGTAAGCAACGCGTCACAGCGCAGTACGGAGATATCAGGAGGGGACTGGCGCATGCTATGAACGAGATGTGGTTCAGTCTTGGTAAGAGTTTGGAAAGATATGCCAACAGTGGTCAAAAACAAAAGTACCATCGAGTTTGAAACTATTTTGCTTTGCGTTAAAAACAAAAGACATCGAGCAAGCCGGGGTTGGCAACTATTCACTTCACAGAAAAATCACCCTAGTGGTGGTAAGGCGCAATTTTTGCTGACTATACCATTCTTGCTGCTCTATTGAACAGCACCGCTTCCGCACTGATATATGAGCAGACACCTTAGGCTCAACCCTTTTTAGAAATCGTCGAGCGTTCTGCCAGTTTCTCACTAAAGCTAAAAGCTTTCATTAGATAAGTACACTTTGTAGTGACAGAGTAAAACTTTACTCATCTTTAGGATAAACCAGGCTGCCATAGTTTAAAACACTTCCACTCAGACCTCATCCTCAACCTCAACAGCCTGTATTGGTCCACTGCTAGACGCAGGCCACCCCCTGATAAGCTCTTTATTGGCGTTTATCTCATGGGGGGTAATGCCCATAATCTCCACGCTGGGCATGCGTGTTTTGGATCGCAGTTTGGTGGTAGAATTGTTCTGCAGGGGGCGCTGCTTCCCGCCCCTGGTGGATATCCCTTAGTCGCCTCTTATGACACCCTGACCAATAATCTGCATCTATTGCAAATATTTGATCAATAAATAGAATTAGTAGCTAAAGCTGTGTGGTTCCGGCTTAGAATTTGCTTCCCGCGGGTGTGAGAGGCGACTAAGAGATATCCACCAGAGGACGGACAGCAGAGCTTGCACGGCAATTCTACCAATGAACTGCGATCCCCAATCTGCATGCGTGGGGATTACGGGCTTTACCCTCATGAGGTAGAAGTCAATAAGGCGCTTATCAGGGTCCAGCCGTGGACCAATAAGGCTGGTGAAGTTGAGTAGGTAACGAGCCTTTTAAAAAAATCTTAGAAGCTTAATGTTTTTTTCTGATTAAGGGGTTTTTGCAAAGTTACTGGAAGTGAGGCAGGAATACCTTTTCCCTGTAGTGGATCAAGATGCAAATGTCAACTGTCACCGGACGCCGGCGTCCGTTCTATCCCTGATAGGTTTATAAACTTCTACTCCCTGATTGCCTTATCATCTAGTATTTTCTTCCAGGTGACCACAAGCGCGCATTCATCCCCTGCCTAGTAGGCCCGTTTCTAGAAGTCAGTTTCCTGCGTGACGATGAAGTAAGAAACACGACTATACCGATCTTCTTCGATATGATGCAAACGGAATATACGCATAGTGTCGCTGGGGGCGAGACTGGTAAGTTTGTACCTTGTACCTTATACCTTATACCTTGAACCGAGCGTTCAAGTATTACGTAACGCAATTCCGGGGGGCGGGAGGGTCTCGTAAAACGTTACGATGCGTTACAGGGGCGGGAGGGGGTCTTTCTTACAACACGTTACGTAACATTATTTAGTTTTATTAAAAGGCAATTAAAACTACACAAAGAATAAAAAACGACTTCAGAGTAAAAATGATCACTTGAGTGTTACGTAACGTTTAGAAAGGGAGGGAGGTGGGGTACAGAAAAACGTTACGGAGCGTTACAGTGGGGAGAGGGGGGGGGGGGGGGGGGGTCAAAAATCTTCAAAAATTGCGTTACGTAATACTTGAACGCTCCCTAAGGTGTATTTTTAAGTGCTTTCCTCTTGTACCTTGTAGACCCCTTCAATTGGTAGCAGCACAGATGATATAATACTATACGTAGCAGTCAGTTTCCGCGCAGTATGTATCGAACCCCACCTTGGGGCGGACCTTCGGTTACTGCTCCGCTGATGAAGTCGTCTTATTCTCGAGAAAGTTTTAATAATAGTTCAATTTATTTAATATGCCGATACAGTAGGTACGGTAGGCCTCCTAAGTTACTTATTTTTATTTACTTACACTTAGACTACAAATAAAGTTAGTTAGACAAACGAGATTACCGAGACAATACTTACAAGGTACGTAGTTATTTTTGTAATGAATAATAAATCTAAAAAAAACAAGACAATTTTGCAGTTTAATATGTTAGGCGGCTAATTAATTTTGTCCTTTGCACGAATTTCTAATTTATACTAAACCAACTATTTCTTTTCATAGGAGAAAGCCATCTAAAAGAACTAGAAAGCGAACTGATAGACAAGCTAGACACACTAGTAGAAGCGGGCAGCGGCGATGCGGCGTGGCGCGTGCGTTTCGTATCACTCTGTGGCGCCCTCTGCGGCGCTGCCAGTGGTAGCTTGAGGCAGGCTGCCGCGGCGTTGGTGGCAGCCGCTGCCAGACAGTTGGATACTCTATTACTATACAGGTACGGCTCAAAATAACTCGTACAAGAATGCTGAGGTTGCGTGGCGCGTGCTTTTAGTATCACTCTGTGGCGCCCTCTGCGGTGCTGCCAGTGGTAGCTTGAGGCAGGCTGACGCGGCGTTGGAGGCAGCCGCTGCCAGACAGTTGGATACTCTATTACTATACAGGTACGGCTCAAAATAACTCATAAAAAAGCTTGAAACACTGGTAGGAAACTAATGTGACGTAGCGCGTGCGTTACGTATCAATCTGTGGCGCCCTCTGCGTCGCTGCCAGTGCCAGCTTGAGGCAGGCTGCCAGACAGTTGGATACTCTTTATCTATAAAGGTACTTAAGATAACTGATATACATATGTAAGACACTATTAGAAGGGTCTACGGCATGGCGCGTGCATTTCGTTTAACACTGTGGCTCCCTCTACGACGCTGCCAGAGGCAGCTTGAGGCAGGCTGCTAGGCTTTACTTTTGCAGTAACCTGGACTAATGTCAACTTTGTTTATAGGACAACCGCTCTCAAAGCACCGACGCCACACCGAATGCATCTAACAACAAAAGTGCTACATTTCTACGAACAAATCGAAAGACCTCACATGTATATTCGGTAAGTTATTTCTCGAATTGATTCTCGTCAAACATCCTTTTCACCACACATCAGTAAAAGGAAGCAAAACAGCAAAAAACGTAAAATCATCATAATCAAAAATTCTTCATTTCCATATACAATCTATCTACGTTGTATGGTTTCATTAAGGCTACACAAGTCGTTGGTACGAACTCGTCGGTGGGCGTGGCCTAAGTGCATGCTATCTCACCTCACATAGTAAAGATACCCGCGCCCTAAGAAATGACGGCGCTAGAGTCCGTATGAAGTCCCAGATATTTTCGACTCCTACGTCATTTGACTTCTTGGAGTCATTAGTTTATCACGTTCCCGTACTGAGGGCAGAGCGCGGGTTCATGTTTCGTCGAAGTCGAACATTTTTGGGATATTAATTGATTTCTTACTTTTGAAATTACGCGATCAGAACACATAAGATTGTTTCACGGCTATTGGTTCCGTTATTTGATGCTTCAGTTATACACGCAGCCAAGTCTAAAAATCAACTTTTTTATGTTCTAGCTACGTCCACAAACTAGCAAACATGTACCAAACGTCCCAGCAGTGGGTAGAAGCCGGTCTGACTCTACAGCTTCATGCGAAGTTGTTACTTTGGACACACGACCCGCTGCCTCCGAGACTGCGGCATCCCACCTTACAACATGACAACCATACCACGCATAGAGAACTTAAGGTAAACGTTACATATTATTATGAACCAACCGTCCCTGTATTGGGCAGAAGCTGGTCTGACTCTACAGTTATATGCGAAATTGTTACTTTGGATTCACGACTAGTTGAGTCCGAGACTGCGGCATACCACCATGACAACCATAACACGCATAGAGAACTCTACATGTACCAATTGTCCCTGTAATAGGCGAGAACCGCTCTAACTCTACAGTTGCATGCAGTTATGATTATTGTTGTCATTTCATTTGTTCAAAATACCAAACTTATTTGACTTGAATAAAAATGACCTGAGGGAAAAGTCTATTTGACGTTGATGGTTTGACGCGACGTGATCATGACTTCTCCATTTTCCATACAATTTCGTAGTACGCCTCTACCGTGCGAACAGTGAACTACGCAAATCCCAATACAAAAAGAAAACGTACCACTTCTCGTTACTATCGTCAAATAGACTCGCCTCTCTATTTATTTCCATCGCAAAGGAAGTGATGACATGCCCGTGCGAGTCGCACCAGTTGACGCAATGAAAAGATTAAGCCGTCCTATGATGCGGCTTATAATAATAAATAATAATAAAATAAATAATGTTGGACAATTCATACAGCATTATCTAGCCCCAAGCTAACCGATGCTTATGTTATGGGTACTAGATAACTGATATAAATAATACACAGACGACGTCTGTGGCGCATGCGTGAAGGTCCGCCTGCGACGAAAAAATTTGTATCTATATAAAATACATATTTTTTTTAATATACAAAGAAAACGACAAGAACACCCTGAACAAAATACTATCTAATCTACAGATCGTACACAGATTTGTTCCAAGGCGAGAATTGAATCTGCGTCGCAGGCGGACCTTCGCCCACCGCGCCACAGACGTCGTCTGTCGAAAAGGTTAAGCTGTCTTCTAAAGCGGCTTAAAATATACAACGGTTATCTAACTTTGACTCTTTCTTCACAGGAATACCTGTTCTTAGAGATAGCAGGACTGCTAACCCGCGGCCGGCAGTGGGAAGGCGCGGTGTCCAATGTAAAGGAGCTGGTGCGAGTGTACGAGGACTCCGCGCTCGGCTACGCGCCGCTGGCGGAGCTGCACGCGCAGCTAGCAGACCTCTACCTCGCCATCACGCGCACGCCGAGGAGCCATCCGGGGTAACTATACCTTACGGTACCTCGGTTTAAAGACGCTTTGTTTTCTCAAAGAACATAAATACAGTTCACTTAAATGAGAAAAACAAAACTTGTGCTTGAATGTTAGTATCTACCTGCTTAGATTTATATATTAGCTCGAGTGTACTGTACAAAAACAAAAGAAAACTTACAATGTGAGAAAATAAAACAACCTAATCTAATACAAGTGGAGGAACAAAACCTATTTTGTATAATATGTTCTTCTTTTACATATACATAGCTACGTGTGTACGAGGACTGCGCTCGGCTACGCGCCGATGGCCCCACGTTGGGCATGTGGTTTGGGGATCGCAGTTCGGTGGTAGACTTTTTCGGAAGGGGGCGCTGCTGATCGAATGCAATCTCGATGTTTTGATGTTTATTTTTGTCAAAAAAGTACAAACTGAAAATAAAAATCAACCAACAATGAAATAACTTTACACGAAACGACACTGAGTTGAAACGCATTGAAAATATATTAAATATAATTTTGACAAATTCTTGTTACTACTTACAGAAAGTATTTTCCATTATTATCATATCATCCATTTATACCAAACTTGATTTCACAAAAAAAGGGTTTTCTTAGTAGTAGTTTCCCTGTAAGTTTGCACTTTTCTAGATAAAGGTCCATCCTATTTGACCCAGTTTAAAAAAGCACATTTTGCTATTGCTTTGTCTTTTTACAGATACTTCCGGGTAGTTTATCATGGAAAAGGATTCCCGGAACTATTGCGAGTACCAAAGGTAGAATAATCTTTTCTAACTATAACAAACTTCAAATAATTTATATTCACTCAATTTATTCAACTCTAACCTCTATAATCTACCACGCAGGGTTTTATTTACCGAGGCAACGAATACGAGCAACTGCAAGGCTTTATGGAATGCATGCTGGATGAATGGCCTGATGCGGAGGTGCTTGTGAAGCTAGACCCTCCTGGGGAGGAAATCACCAACTCGGATGGACAATGTATCCTTTTCAACAAATATATATATATATATACACTAGCTACGCTTCGCGGTTTCGCCCGTGTGGAAATCATACAAATTTCAGAAATTCATTGCAACCTCCTAGGGGTAAAAATAAGAAATTCGTCGTTCACTTTATAGTTTATTTATGCCGAGTTTTGAGTGAATCGAATTACCTATGTGTTGTTCTAGAACCTTAATATCTATTATTTTTATAGATGGATATGTAGATACATACATATATAGATATATCTACATACTGGTATGTAGATACAATAATCTTCATACCAGTTTCAACGCTGTTCAGGGCGTTCTGGATGTTTTCTACGTAAAATAAAAAATATCTATCTATGTAGTGTATTGTATTATGTAAGTATATCACTTATCTAGGACCCATTAAACAAGCTCTGCTTAGCTTGTGGCTAGATAATGCTGTGTGACTTGTCCAGCATTATTTATTTTTTCATCTAAATCGGTTAAGTAGTTACAAAGATACGTAATAGAAAACATTCACAATCTTTGGCAATTATATCATTTAATGTTTTTTAGGATAGGAAGTCGAATATAATTAATTTTGCTTTTAAAAAAACTATAAACCGACATCAATTGAATGGATCCCATTGTCAGAACTGAACCAAATTAAAATAGGATTTTTTCTCCACCCTAAAATAACTGAACAAATTTACTCACTCAGTCAATTCGTATAATTCCTTAACCAATCACCTCAGACTTACAAATAAACGCCGTAGAACCAGTGATGAGCGACAAACTGAAGCGACTCTCCGGCAAGCCAATAGCTGAGCAAATTCTGCAGTACTACAAACACAATAATGTCGACAAATTCATGTTCTCACGACCTTTTCATAAACCTGGTATGTATGAAGATGTATTCAGAAGGTTCTTGATTTTCTAACACTCATTTCCACTCGGAGTTTCATTTATTTATTCCACCGTAGGAACATTCATCATTGGATAGCTATTTTTGAAGTGAACAAAAGTTACTATATCGAAAAGATGATTAATGAATGATGTAGATTGTAAAACACCCTATGAGGCGCTTATCAAGGAATAGCCTGAGTTCAGCAATAGACCATTATTAGGCTGATATAGCTCCCGGACAAGGTTAAGGACGCACCGAGTCTAGAAAATTTTAAAAAAAAACTAAAAAACTGGCTCGTAGAGAAGACGTTCTATATAATCTATACCTACGACGAATTTTTAAATTCTGATTGTTAATTAATTAATTATTCATTAATAATATACTATTTTTATTTTAATAATTTAAATCAATGTGACGTATAATGTGAAAAATTTAATTATAAAATGTTTATCTGTTGGAGTTAGAGGTTGTTACTAAAAATGATAATGGACTTGCATAAAAAAAAAACATTTGTTAAAATTGGCCATAGGCTGTGTCTCACGTGAGACGTTAAAAGTATGTTAACACTAGCTGCGCCCCACGGCTTCGCACGTCTATCCCACGGAAACTGATATATGGGATAAAAAGTAGCCTATGTTTGTGTAAGTGTATTTGTAAGTAGCCTGTATGCAAAATTTCAGCCCGATCCGCTTAGTAGTTTTTGCGTGAAAGAGCAACAAACATACATACAGACATTTAGTTTACAAACTTTCGTTTTTATATTATAATATTAGTAGGATTACAACTCCATGTCAATTTGTACCGTCGTTTCGTTTCAGAGGAAGCATTGAACGGTTCGAGCGACGACCTATCTAGTCAGAACGAGTTCGCAACGCGATGGCTCGAGCGAACCGAGCTGGAGATCAGTGATAAACTGCCTGGTAAGTTATTTGCTTACTCCTGTATTGTTTGCGCCAAACTACTTGTCCGGCGAGTTTCAGCTGGAGTGGTAAGTATGCGCAGGTACACTTATGCATATAATAGGGTACAGCCTGGGTTAAATATAATATAATTATAATATTAACTGTCCAATATATTATCTCCATCAGATGATATTGCATACGTACTGGTATTTTTGCCGATCAAACAAAAAATTATGATGATATCGCCAGTTAAAGTTCCGCTTGACATACTGCCTGGTGACAATTTCTAGCATGTCACTAGCCCTCCCAAACTTTGACGTGCTTTATTTTATTTATTTTTTGTTCTATTGACAAAAATATATGAATCAATGAATGAGATCTTGGTGTTCTTCCAACACAAATTAGGTTCGTAAATACAGTCAACATGAATTCGTCAAACTACGAAAGTTTTCATAGTATTATTTAAAAAAAACTAAACCGACTTCAATTTTATGGTTTTCTCTTGGATGCCATTGTAAGAACTGGACCAAATTTAAATGGGACCACACGGGAAGCCCCAGCTTTCTTATAAAAAAGAATCATTATCAATCGTCAATAGTTCGAAGGTAACAAACATAAAAAACAAGCAAAAAATAGAGTCAAATTGAGAACCTCCTCCTTTTTCAAAGTCGGTTAAAAATACAAAATATCTTTTAATATCGAGGTCGAGTTACAATTATAAAAAAAAATATTACCACTGGCTAGATATCAGTAGACTAGTCATTATAAGGGTGCATGTGACAAAGAAAACATAATTGTGTCTTACTAAGAATTAATAAATTACTAATATCACGCATTTTATTTATCCAGGTATTCTCCGATGGTTTCCAGTGGTTAGTCAGAAGACCTACTGGGTTTCTCCGGTAGAGGCCGCGGTAGAATCTCTACGGAACACCAACAGAACGTTAAAGTCTCTCGTATTCGAGGCAAGGTCTCAAGAATCACCGTTGCAGCCTCTTACTATGAGACTTAATGGTAAGGACTTAGAGTCTATAATTCGAATGTCTAATACTGGATTCTCTGACTCATAGGATTCGTTACAAAAACATCCAGAGACTGACGAGAATCGAAGCTATCGTGTGTCGACAACTTCGCGCAATGATTTTGTAAGCTAAAGTGGCAGTGATAACCGCACTAGGCTAAAGGGTTCTTCAGTGGAGACCGCCCCTCGACAAACGTAGTATAGGACACCATCCGTCCATGTGTGATGACGAGTTGCGAATTTCTGCAGAGAGTACTTTATCTAGCAAGTTGAAGGCTAGCCGCTATATCGCGTATGATACTCAGAGTCAGAGTCAGAGTCAAATCGTTTATTTCTTTAGACTTACAAAATAAGCACTTAGACAAGTCAATTTATATATAAACAGCTTGATATATAGTTATTACTATTAACCAAGAAACTAGGTGCAATTGACTCTAATTCACTTCAATTTTTTGTTTACTAGCGGAAGAAGTGAAAAAGAAACCACTAGCAAGTTTATCACTTATCAACTAATACAATCATAGCTTAACTAAGTCTAACTGTTCTTACATACTATTGTCGGTGTGGAACTGGGCGACCGACATCCGGCCAAGCATTAACATCATTAACGTAATCATCTAAGGAGTAATAGGCTTTCTTGATAAGATTTCGTTTTATATACAGTTTAAATTTACGAATAGGGAGCTCAGTCGCTTCAGATAGAAACTTATTATAGAACTCGGCATTATGTCCAGTGGTGGAATAGTATAGGGTGATGATGATGATGAATTTAAGCTGCAGAAGCTCTATTGAACACCAGCGTAACCAGTTTCTTGTGTTCGAAATCCTCAGAATCACCGCTGTTGCATTTGAGAGCCTTATTGGTCACGGCGTAAGAATCGACTCAGCACTTCATTTTGTGTATTTAACACCTATTGCCATCATGGTCACAAATCCGCCTGCCAAGGGTAGTGATTATGACAAACCCTTTTTGGCACAATCAGCTGTGTACATGATATGTCTCGTCGGTGTCGGGTTGGGCCGACCAATAGAAGAAACGCCCAACTCACGACACGACGAGCTTAAATCTGAGCTGCTTTTGAGCATTCGTTACTTAAATTTAAGACATTTGAGGTTTTGTATGAGTCTAATTAAACACAGCATGAGCGAAGCTATTCGTGCTGAGGAAAACCGGCCCAGGTGGACACACATTGTGCATTCCAAGGTCTTACATAAATAAATAAAATAATAAAAATAAAAATCATTTATTTCAGACCGTAAGTCCATAGACACATGAAAAACAATTACAATTTCAAGAATAAATTAAATAAAGGTCACGACTTAGCACTGAGGATATCAGTGCAAAGAAGAGGAGTCTAATTATTTCTAAGTCTTCATATTAATTCAAAATGAACTTGTTCCAGGAATGCTAGATCCAGCCGTACAAGGTGGTATAGTAAACTACGAGCGTTCGTTCCTAACGCCCGCGTACGAGGCAAGGCACCCCGACCACAAGCCTCTACTGACCGAGCTGAAGGACCTTATTGCTGATCAGATACCTCTGCTCAAGTATGGTAAGTCCAAGGAAGAACAAACCTAATACACTGTACAAACTATTCGTACAAGGGGGTAAAGTACGAGCGTTCGTTCCTAACGGCCGCGTACGAGGCAAAGCACCGCGAGCCTCTATTTCCACAAGCCACAATTCCTTCACGGACTGATCAGATAGGTGAATATAAAGAAGAACAAGCCTTTTACATTGTACAAAACTATTCCTACAAGAAGGTATAGTAAACTATGAGCGCTTGTTCCTTACGGCCGCGTACAATGCATGGAAATTGTAAACAACGGATACATAGCATGCTATCGCTTTCCGAATGATTCATCATACGTCCATTCCTGGATTGATCTCGACTTCCCCCAAAGATTGACGCAAAATACTGGTTCTGATCGAGGATTTTATCCTACTAATATTATAAACGCGAAACCTAAGAATTTTTGCGTGAAAACTCTTTCACGCAAAAATTATTGAACTAATCAGGCTGAATTTTGCATACAGGTTATTCTAATCCTGGAATCAAACATAGGCTACTTTTTATCCCATTAATCAGTTCCCGTGGGATAGAAATCATCTTAAACGTTTCTATAGTAACAACGCATGCGCAGCTAGTAATATTTATATACCTACGAGCATTAGTATTTAGTGTCTCTAAACTTGTAATTTGTTTATTTACAGGTCTAGAAGTGCACGGTAACCGCGCGCCGCCGGAGCTAGAAGAGTTGCACGCACATCTCTGTAAATGTTTCCGGAGGATGCAACAACACGTACACCAGAGATATGGGAGAAAGGTTTGTTCATTATATAGTGAAAATTCTGATAGGGTCTATCTCTATTTAAATTAAGGTCATTAGGTTAGTTTGTTAGTTAAAATTTTCATGAGGTTAATTATTATGTTAATTTATTCAATTTTTGATTATTAGATCTCATTTCTTTTTGTTGTAATTTTGTGTTATTTTGAATAATTTGTTATATGGATTTTAAATCTGAAATAAAGAGATAATATAATATTATATAGTTCGGGTCATGTAATAATTAATTTGGTTTAAAAAACAAACCGACTTCAAATTTTTATAGTTTTTCATGAATTTTCATGGATTCCATTGTCAGAACTGAACCAAACGGGAAGCACCAGTTTTCATATAAAAAAATAATCATGAAAATCGGACCACCTATTCTAAAGTTCTGAGGTAAAAATACAGTCAAATTGAGAACCTCCTCCTTTTTTGAAGTCGGTTAAAAAAACGCTGGCGGTCAAGCTGCGCAGTAGGCGATTTATTGGTATGATACATCGATTAAAAATATCGCCGGCCCCCCATAGATTCACAATGTTATCAGCTTAGCCCTTCTCAATATAAGAATGAAAAATATTTAGTAAACCGCGAAAAAACCTTCTGCGTTAAAATCTAACAAATGATACAAAATAAAAGAACATTTATCAAAGTAAGTCGTCAACTAGTTTCGTCTCTCCACGAGACATCATCAGGACACCACACCACTCGATCTTGACACTGAGAGCGCCAAACAACAACGTCAGAGACCCACCAGAGATGTTGCCACTCCGAGCTCCGCGCGCCATTTTGTATAATTTGTTAGATTTTATCGCAGAAGGTTTTTTCGCGGAATTGTTACTAAATATTTTTCATTCTTATATTTACAATGGATTTCCGCAAAGTAACGCCTGAATCTATTATTTATCTTACCCTTCTCATTAAGGCAATTATTAACTTCTGTGTCTTTTCTCTTACAGACATGTGACTTAGAGGTGGAACCGGAAGTCCAACTGCGTATGACGCTACGCGACTCCACGTATACGGAACAAAGCAGCACTAGCAGTAACCGGATATCCGACGTATCGACGGGCAATGAGTGAGTGTTTATAATGTACAGTCTGATGTACAAAAATGTATGTATGTTCGTTAGTACCTTATCAATATAAAAATACTAGCTGCGCCCCGCGGCTTCACACGCGTTGTTCCTATGGAAACGTTTAAAGGTGATTTTTATCCCACGGGAACTGATTTATGAGATAAAAATTAGCTTATGTTTGATTCCAGGACTGGAATTATCTGTATGCAAAATTTTGCCCGATCCGTTCAGTAGTTTTGGCGTGAAGAGGTAACATCCATCCATCCATCCATCCATAAAAACTTTCGCATTTATAATATTAGTGTGATAATACTTTATATAAACTATCGTAGACTGTCGAATACATTACCCGTGTAAGCGGGTTTACTACGAACCTTATTTCTGTTAAAAGAACACCAACGTTTCATTACTTTACGAGGGACGAGGGACTTCCTTAGGGTAGCAAATAAGGTTCGTAGTTAACCTGCTTACATCTGTAATAAAAACAAGAGCTATTCAACTATGAGAAAATAAAAGAAACGCTAGAATGCGATGGCGTGACAAACTAGACGCCTTTAACAAAGAATTAAAAACGCCCCCTCAGCCAACTGGACTTGGCTCCAGTTGACTGAGAGGGCGTTTTTAATTCTCTAACATGAAATTGCGTGTTACATTTTGAATAATTGGTATACAATACAACGAATCAGGCTGAGCGCATGTAGTCACGACAGTTTTAAGTGTTTGCTCCAAAGAAGTTTGCGCGTCTACATATTTTTTTGAAGCAATAGTCTGTCGTAAACTATCGTGACTCAAGTCTGCGCTCAGCCTATATCTGCGGCGGGGCTAAGCCCCGCCGCAGATATAGATGCTCATGCTCACACTCGCATTGGCCGTCACGAGCCGCGTGCGAGTGGCTTTATTTAAAACGTATGGCGCAGTACCAAACTCCGCATTAAATGCGGAGTTTGGTACTGCAACTACAGCAAATTTTGCTCTCACGCGTCGACGCAGGCACGTACACGCAATTGCGTATTTGGTTTACTAACAATTTTATGGCCACAATGCAAATGTGCACGAGTGTCAGACGGGGTGTACCCCTGCGGGTCGCACTGTAGAGGCTGAGCCGTCATCAGCCTATGTGAGTCCACTGCTGGACGTAGGCCTCCCCTAATAAGCGACATAGCGCACTGTCTTCAGCTTGACGCATCCAGCATTTGCAGTAATTCGCAGATTGTCATCTCACTTGGCCGGAGGGCGTCCTACGTTAAAATAAGCCTCCTGGACCGAGACAAACAAACTCATGAACATTGCATCTTTGTATCATTATTTAAGGAAGTAGACTGTACTGTACTAAACAAATTAGCTCTGCTTAGCTTGGGGCTAGATAATGCTGTGTGAATTGTCCAGCATAAAATATATAATTAAATAAATTATGTTTACCTAGATAAAAATGCCCTTTTCTGCTTTTTTTTAGATCTTCGACAGTGAAAAGTCCAGCGCGGTTTTTCCCAAGGTAATTGAAACTTAATTTTAATTTTAATATTGCAAACTTAATACTAAACAAACTGAAATGTATTAATTAAACTGATTAGTTTTATTGACAGAAATAGTTCCGGTGTCCTGGCGAATTATCTTACGTTGCAAAACTCACCGCGTAGGAAAAAGAAGCAAGGTAGAAAGGTAATATTCCTACTTTTAGAAAACTGAATAACTTTTTTAATAATAAGGCCGTGAATTCTATAGAACTGTCTCTCTTACACGTATTGCTTCAAGAAGTTTCGAAAGGGGATTTATCCTTCTCGATACTACTTGAAGCATGTATGTGTATTCATTTGATAAGTGATTTTTACAGTGGCAAAAATCGTCGATCTTAGCTGTATAGTTAACAAAACTGTTCTGTTCTTTAAACAATTTATAAAACACTAGCTGATGTAAGCTTATTATTTTACATTATGATATAATTGATCTCTTTGCCAATATATAGAAATAATATATAATAGACTAGCTGCGCCCCTTTCTATGGAGACGTTAAAAGGTGATTTTCATCCCATGGGAACTGATTTATGAGATAAAAGTAGCCTATGTTTGATTCCAGGATTACAATAACCTGTATGCAAAATTTCAGGCAGATCCGTCCAGTAGTTTAGGCGTGAAGAAGTAACAAACATACATCCATCCATCCATCCATCCATACAAACTTTCGCATTTATAATATTACTGTGACTTCTCTTTGGTCAAAAAGTTATAAAAGACGGACCGTACCGTTCAGCAAATGTAAGGATTTAGATGCAACTGAAAATCTCCACCAAATTTGAACTCATCACTTAAAATACATTTACAGAGTGAAATATCAACATCTAGCGGCAGCCAATGGTACACTGCGTCCACCCCCAACGGCTCAGCTCGAGACACTCTCAACAACGTATCGCTGTCCGTTGTACCGCTTGCCCCCACTCCGCAAGAGACGCCCACTAGCTCACCGCTGAGAGAACTGAGGCAGGATGTAAGTTAATGTCTACATCTAGCAGAAGTCAATGGTCACTCAACGGTTTAGCTGCATTTTTGTACTTCTTTGGACCTATGTCCGAAGAAGTACAAAAATGCAGCTAAACTATGGACAAATCTATCTGTGAAAACTTCTAATTGGCCTTCCTTATATTTTATATATACTTAATCATTGTTCGTGTTCAGCCGTAAGTTTCCTAAAATGTATAAATAAATAAATAAATGTCCAAAGAAGGACAAAAATGCAGCTTAACCATATTGTACTATGTATATCAGTTATCTAGTACCCATAACACAAGCTCTGCTTTGCTTGGGGCTAGATAATGTTGTGTCAATTGTCCAACATTATTTACATATAAATAAATAAATAAATTTATTTATCAACCAATATATAGCTATAGGTTGATAAATAAATAATGTTGGACAATTCACACAGCATTATCTAGCCCCAAGCTAAGCAGAGCTTGTGTTATGGGTACTAGATAACTGATATTAATACAATACACTACATAGATAGATATTATTTTATTATAAATAGAAAACATCCAGTACGCCCTGAACAAATATCTGCAGATCGTACACACATTTGTCCCGAGGCGGGAATCGAACCCGCAACCTCCTGCGTCGCAGGCGGACCTTCGCCCACCGCGCCACAGTGGTCGTCAAGGTGATGGGCCAACAAGGCAGAGAAATTAGTATTGATCTCTCCTCGTCGCTTTGGTGGCCCTACAAAATACAAAAATTAAAAGTCACAATCGAATGGGACGAACCTTCGAACTTATTGGAAGACCTTTAATAAATATAGCATGTTGTGTTGTCTCAACGTCATATCAGAAATTCCTGGTGGTGGACAACGGATTTGCATGCTTTTTCTTTGCTATTCTTCTGGTAGACTTAGGCCGGTATTATGAAACTTGCTCAGTCATCGATTTATGCTTAACCTTTGGAAGGCCGGACCGGGAAAAGAATTGCACCCATCGTGTGCCGCAAAATGGCGGAATCAGAGAGTGCACTCGACAGGGTTCGGAATTTATTGAATATTTTCAATAAATTGTTTGGTAGAAGCATATCTAATGATTATATTATAAAGTTAGATAATTACTGTACCTTATAATGTAACTTTTTACTGCTAAAACATTATTACGCTTTTATTTTTCACAGGTTATTGTACCCAATATCAAATTAACATACTGGCTGTAGAAATAATGATATTTTTAGTAAATTCTGTGAATATTTTTTAATTTAATTTATTACCCTCGTTAGTTCAATATCAAAGCAGTTTATTTATATGAAAAACACAATCTTTATAGCTAGAAATCATTTAGAAATAGCATGTTGAAAATCACAATTCACACCGAAAAGTTTGCCATTTCACATTTGTTCAAACCACACTTTTATTATTTGATAATAACATTCTAGGTTAAATTTTCATGAAAGTAACTACGCATGTTAGTGTAAAATATATTATTTGCTACTTGTAACGTGCTAAAAGTACATGTATTATAATAATAATCAATTTTTTCGATGAATAACCAAAACAGGTACGTGACTTGTCAAGGCATTTTTCATAAACAAATTTCATGTTCTTCTAAATCTCAATGCTCCATGGAAATGATTGTGAATGATTATAGACAAAATGAGCTTTTCATAGATAATAAACACTCATGAATGTCCAATACAAAATAATTTAGAATAATGTGGTAACATGTGAGGCATAGATTTCGATCATTGTTCATTCTAGTTCAATTATTGTTTGCATGTGTGCGTGTACAGAGAAAGTGACAACTGCCGTAGCACTTATCAGCGCTTATAAAGCGGTCCGTCAACGGCCTAAGCACTGATCAGGATCACTATACAGGTTGTTAATTTTGGAAACAGTGAATGAAAAAAATATCTTATAAACTAATATTATAGAGAGGAAAGATTTGCTTATTTGTTTGAATTGAATAGGCTCCGAAACTACTGGACCATTTAGAGTTTTTTTTTCACCATTAGAATCCTACAATATCTCTGATGAACATAGTCCATAGAATATACCCGTGCGAAGCCGGGGCGGACCGCTAGTATTTTATATTATTATATATACTAATTACAAAACTTCATGAGGTAACCACTTTTATTATAAAAAAACACACGATGTAAAAAACACTGGTTTTATTCACATTACAAATTTAATATATTATATATACATAACTTTTATCTTACAAATTATTACAATACAAGATAAGAGCTATAAAACAATCAACAGGGGATATTGAGTCCTGTCAAAAAGGGGGTAAATAACTAAAACGTAATAACTGTGTCCAATGTTCATTATGCCATCGTTTACAGAACCTGAAAAAAGTACATGCTGTATAACGTCATTGGTGACTTCGTATATTTACACATCACATCGCCATTTTGTACTGTGTATGTGTGCGTGTATTTTCGTCAGATGCGTAATATATAATGACTTTGCACAATTATTCCGCGTTTATAACTCATTTTAGATATAATGATATATTCTCAATGAAATTACCATCTGAATGATATATCTATTTCAACAAAAACAATACGCGAAATGTATGAAATCATCAACGGAATAAGTTACGGACAGCCGTTACAAAGGGTACAGTACATTTGACGAAAGATATTTCAAAACTAGTTACATTTGATAACTATATTCATGTAGATTACAGTTCTAAAATAGGTAAAGAATAATAAAATGTATACATAGCTTACCCTTCATGAAGTTTTTTCCACTTAAAATGACACTTTTCGACGCGCTATAAACATCCACACTTGCCTGCCGATGTTCAAATTTGAACTGCTTGTAATGACGGTTCTATGAACTTCACTGAATGAATGCAATGATTGTGGGTTCGTTAATTTCAGAGGTAAACAAATAAAACAATTTAGACTGTATTGCACTGTATTTAAATACCATAAACGAATAAATGGTATCGCTGGTTGCTAGCGCACTGATCAGAGCTTAGGCCGACAAAGTTAGTAGGTACTGATCTGTGCTTAGGCAAAGGAGAGGTTAAGTATCGCTTTTATATGGCACAAGAGACATTCATGCATGGATCGATGACTGAGAAATTTTGATAATACGGTTCGTAGTTTCGTTGGCTGACATCCAAAGAATGCTTGGTTTTTTAACAGCCGGTTTCTCTGACGCTGATTAGTTGACCATTTCATAATATTTATCGTAAGACTATATATGCATGTGACTTCAAAAATGCTAACATTTTTTTGACGTATTCTCTATTGATAGAGAAATATAGGTATCTGTATATTTATTTTTGTATTTTAAGATATTTTTATTGTGAAATTTAATCATTAAAATTTTTATATTTTAAGTCAAATCTCGTCATGAATTTTTGACTTTGAGTTTACATAGGGGAGCCGTTAAAACGTGACGTCACAAAATGCTAGGGCTAACATGGCAGCGTTTTTATCACCCGAAACTGAGTGTAGTTTTACTTTTTGTTTTTTACCTCAATAATTAAATTTTTTTAACTGTTTTTTTTTCGTTTTTTTACCTCAATAATCGAAAAAAATAATATAAATCCATGCATATACCTACCCTATTGCAAATTTAGTCACTGACAAGACTGGAGGATTCTTCAGACTGGTCTAGTTGACCAGTCTGAAGAATCCTCCAGTCTTGTCATTGTTCAAAATCAACTCACATAGCGCTTGACAAAAAGTCGACTTTGCACCACCCCAACTATTCCCGCGGGTGGCGCAACAGTGACTGTGGGATGTCCACCGGGGGCGGTCAGCAGCGCTCCGTGCAGAAAAACTCTGCCCCCAAACTGCGCTCCCCAACCCGTATGCCCAGCGTGGGAATTAGAGGCACTAACCCTATGACATAAATAGCAAGACTTATAAGAGAAGAGGCCTGCGTTCAGCAGTGGACCAATATAGGGCATTGAGTTGAGTTGAGGGGAAAAAGAGGTATAACTACGAGAAACCGGCGATTATCCTCTTGTGTAAACTCTATTATATATGTAGTTCCATGTTCTTCCATGAAGCAACCTCATTATTATACCTATTATGATATGTGCCACACGATTAAACTTAAGAATTTCCTACCTTATGTTATGATGACTCTTATCATTTTAGTTTAGCTATTACCTATGTAGCATTTATTCGGTATACTAACCGAATTCCGAATGACACTAAGCATTTATACAATAACAAAACACAGTGTGTTTGGATGTTACAGAATATAACAAATCGCACAGTAATGTTACCGAGTGTAGGATATCTTAAAGTGATTTAACATAATTAGTTTAGTATTGTGTGGTACTTAGCATAAAGAAGTTGTGTGTTGTGTGTTGCGTGATGGTGGTGGTGAAGGATCTAGCTATACTCCAGGCAAACTCAAGATACAGTATTTATCAACACCCCCTTGATCATAAATTCACTTTTTTGTCATTGATTTGTACAAAATTAGCACTACATAGTCAACAACTAGCCAACAACTATTCCATTTGAGATGTATAATGCTAACAACTATTCGTTAAACTATACGCTTAAAGTTAATTGTAGATTTTTGTGTTGTGGGTATTGATTATGGCAAAACATTCCTTGTGATGTTTACTTGTGGTGTCAATTCCGATGTCGCCAAAACTAAACTAATTGACATTACTAAAAATATCCTCGTCCCTTTCTAATCCATCAAAATAAAGGATGGCATATTTTTAGAGCTGCTTTAAAATAGTTTAGATCTGGCAACATCTGAATTAACGACACCTGTGTAACTTGAAAATGACTGGAATATAATGATAAGCTTCATTTAGTATAGTTTGTATGTCATGCACAAAGCATCATTAGACACTGAAAGTGATATCAGACGGGTCATTCGAATGAATGTTCACTCGAGTGAATGCTTTATTTTTCTTTCATTACATGTTCACACGGCTTAGCTGGAATGACTTAGAAAAGAACATTCACCTCCTTTTTTCATTCAAGATTTCATCAAATAAAGTAGTTTGTCTTGGACTTAGTTAAATTATTAGTTTAAGATGGGCGAATGCTAGTGAACATTCACTCTGTATTCAGATTGTTCATTTTTCGTTCATTCGAAGTGGGAGTGAAAGATGCGAATGAAAATATCCAACACTGTTGGATCGGTTCACTAATGAATTCATTCGGCACTAATGTTTCAGTTTGTGTTTAGATGTGTCACTTTTTTTTGGAAAGATGCAAAATGAAAGACGAAAATGAACAAAAAATGAACCGTCTGATATCATATCACCTTAAGCATCACTTAGTATTATTGTGTGAGGGTGGTGGTGACGGGTACCTTATGTGTATAGCGCTGGTGTGTGCAGCTAGTTACGGAGCGGCCTTTGCGGGCGGAAGCGGAGCGGGAGCGGAGGATGTCGCAGCGGGCCAGTCTCGTCAGTTCCGCACCCGCTAGCAATCGGGACTCTTTGGGTGAGAGAATAACACTAATATTATAAATGCGAGTTTCTATGGATGGATGGATGTTTGTTACCTCTTCACGCCACAACTACTGAACGGATCCGCCTGAAATTTTGCACACAGGTAATTCTAATCCTGAAATTAAACATAGTGACTTTTTATACCTTAAATCAGTTCCCGTGGGACAGAAATCACCTTTCAACGTTTCCATAGTATCAAAGCGTGCGAAGCCGCAGGACGCAGCTAGTTTTATTATATTTACGTAAGGGCCCTTATTCTTCGAATTGTTCCTACCTGCGGCTTTGGCCGCTTGGCTTTTGTTTCTATGGAAGTGTTAAAAGTTTATTGAATACAATATGGAAACGGATTTCTGGGATAAACAGTTTCCTACATTTTATTCCTGGGGGCCTACTCGGAAAAGGGAAATCGAAGTTTCGTTATCGTTGTCGTGAAAAACCAACTCGCAACGTTCGCACAAGATTAGCGTTTGCATGAAAACGAATCAGAAACTTCGATTTCGTTTTCAAGAGTACGGGCCCAGGTTTCGACCTATATGCTTAATTTCAGAGCGTGATCGTCATTTTAAGAGAAAAAAATCTACAAAGTGACGAATATACTGAGCTATATTCAGCAAATAGGTACCTAACCTACTTAATAAGTGCCGTGTGGTACCGGCTTAGAATTCCACAGGGGGCGGGCAGCAGCGCCATTTGTAAAACTCTTTAGCACCGAACTTCTATGCTCAGCATGGTGATTCCCCCTGTAAGATAAAAGCCAATAAGGCGCTTATCAGAGGCATGAGTTCAGCTGTGGACCAGTATAGGCTGTAGGACTGTCTACGATTTCAAGTAAAATAATCCAGGGTAAAGTGTTGCCGTAACTATGTCTTCCTGTTATCTTGCCAATGTTAGAAGATTAAATAATTTCATTAGTTATCTAAAAGCTTGCTTTATTATGTTAGATAGATAGATAGATTATAAATTATAACTTTATTGCACCATCAACATACATATCAAAAACAAAGAAATTACTGCATCTAGAGTGGCACAATCGGCGGCCTTATCGCTAACAGTGATCTCTTTCAGGCAACCTTTTATGTTTATCGCAAATCAGCATTTTTGTATTTTTATCTAGATTATTCAGGAACTAAAACATATCTCTAAAACAGGAACCACCGACTCAAATCAAGAAGAAGAAGAGCCCCCACCGCTCCCCGACAAAACCCTCAAGTCCAGCCGGAGCTTAGACCCAGACGAGACCAACAACAACCGGGAATCGACCGCGCTACCTGCGAGAAACAACTACGACACAGTCTTCACGGCGCCAAGAGGGTCGTTTTTGTACAGCTCTATGGCTAACAGGAATAAGGAGAAAGCGCCAACGCCACCGCCGAAAAAACGAAACGCACAGTGATTCTGCTGAGAAAACGAAACGCAGTGTTGTTACAGAGTGTAACGAAACGCAGTTTTGCTATCGAGTGTTGCAAAGCGCATAAGATTGTTACCGAGTGTAACGCACATTGCTACTATACATATTGTTACTGAGTGTAACAAACCTCAGTTATGTTATTGAGTGTTACAAATCACACAGTGGTGTTACTGATGCGTAATGATGTGTAAAAAACACATGATGTCACTAAGTTCATGTATAGAAAAGCATGTTGATTTAAGTGTAACAAATCGCAGTGCTATTAACCGTTACCTAGTTTATGTAACAAAACAAATCGCAATTATGTTACCAAATGTAACAAAGCTCACAATAATGTGTAAAAGTATGCTAAAAATAGATCAATTAATACTCGAACTACGTAAAATATAAAGTCAACTTCAAACACAAAAACCCGAAACACAGTTTTTTATAATCATGTCCTTCAAATATTTACTTAAACGATTAGTCGATTCGTTTTTAATCAATAAGGCATTAAGAATTAATGATTTACCTTTAACTGCAATTATATTGCTAAATAACTTCGACCAGAAATTGAGGCCATTGTCATGTCAGGCATAATCTAGTTATATGACCCACCATTAATATTAATATGTAATGTACTTATGAGATTGTTACCATTTTATATTCAAGCCACTTGTAGAATATTATGATATCAAAGAATGTGATATTATGACTAGATGCCATATATCCAAAGTTGGAAAATTGTATTCGTTTCGCTTTGGCGCGAGATTCTAATTATTTTGTGGCTTTAATTTTTTTACGAGGAATAAATCTAGCGGAAAATTAATTTGCCGCAAATCTTTAACAATATTTTCTTAACTTCGATTAATTGATAGAAAAACTATCTTTGATTCACATGTATTTTCAGAGCATTTGGCAAAAAACGGGTCAAAGGTTCACAAATCTAAAACTACAATTGAATCAAGGTTGCTTTTATGAAGCGTTCATAGAAAATGGTTACGATTTGCGGCAAATTACTATTCTGTTAGTTTTTTTCTTGTAAAACGCTAAAAATGGAATCTCGCGCTAGCACGAAACGACCCACCTTAAAAGGAAAAGATAAGTAAAAATTAGAGATAGGAAAAATACTCCCTTATTTATTTAAAAAAATCGTGCAATCAAGCATAGACACTTTTGTTATATAGGTACCTACCATTAATGTTTTTTACGCACGAGTATTTTTATACCAGTAGTGTAGTAATCAGTTATTACTTATGTATGAGGTACTTTTACTTGTAGATGTAAGAAAAGATAAACGCCCGTACGTTCTTGGAAAAAATAATTATAGAAAGAACTGAAAGATTTTAGTATCAAAACTAGAATTCATTATGAATGTAACCGGATTTTAACTCTTAACCACCAAAATTGTATGCCTAGAAAGAATAAAAGTCCCTAGTTAACGCATTCACTGCCCAACCTCGGCGGCAGACGAAGGGGCGCGCCGCCGCCGCCACCATCCTCTGCCTCTTGGGACATGAATGTGTTTGTTTAAAATGGGTTCAGTTTAATGTATTTATTTTTTTGTAAGAAAGCCTTACAATAAATAAAATAAAAAAGGTAGGTGTATCTACATACATAGAATCATGCGATGTCATACCAAAAAATGCTATCTGAGGAATAATCCTTTATGTTGAGGACATAAAGGATTATCCCTCAGATCGCAATCGTTGTTCTTCCAGCACAGATAAATATAAATAAAATAAATAAATAAATAGATAAGGTTCTCAGTTAACCCCCATACAGACAAGGTTCTAAGTGGGTTAACTTAGATTACATCCATAATGGTTTATGAAATTATTTATTGTACATAAGTTTTTGTCTTCCACAAACCAGAAAAATAAAAAGTAAAATTACGTAGATTTAATTTAAAAAATTGAGATTTCGATTTACCTGATTACCTGAATAGTATAGAAGCTTTAATTTGATATTAATCAAAGCAGGAACACTTTTTTGATATTTTTTAGAGTTATCATGCTTCGAACAATTTTATGATATTATTTGATTACGTTACGTCAGATGGTAGGTAAACCAAAAATCTGGATAAAAATAATAAGACCAAAAAATTATTCATCTGATATGAGAATGAGTTTACTCTATAAATCATGTTGCATTCTCTAATTTATCGTTTATTAGAACCAACAAATGACGTATTAGTCGTATAAATAAAGATAGGGATCGAAGAAGACATTTGATCAACTGTATCGTCAGTCCTATAAATTTAAATAAGCCTAATACGTAGTTTGACAAATTCATTACGGAACCTCATTTGTGTTGGCAGAACACAAACATATGAATATAACGTTAACGTTGGTGTTATTCTAACACAAATAAGGTTCGTAGTTAACCCACTTACATCCGTAATGAAGTTTAATACGTCATTGGTTAAAACTACCCATGAATGCCATAGAGTGCACCAAATATTGTTGATATTGTAAATTGTATAATATTATTCGTTTATGGTATATTTTGACTTTGTTTACTGTCGTTGGTGAATAACCATTAGTAAATATTATAGATTTTCTATAAAGTTTTGTATTTTACTTCTCGCCCATTTTCTTTGCGGTAGGTATAATATTAATTTAAGGAAGTATACTACCGAGTTTTCAGTGAATAATAATATTTCCATATAGAAAACATGAAAAAAAACTTTACCACTCATTAGAGGAATTTTCTTGGCAATAAGTTAAGCCTATACTAGCCTTGTATATTCCAGAATTTTAACTGTCTACACACAAAACTTCATCCAGATCGGTTGAGTAGTTACACATGCACACAAACTACTACTGTCCGGCCCTGTTGGGGGCACAGAGAGGGGCCTCGAGGCTCGGCCTCATTACTCCGGCCGGCGGTATCTCAAGGGGCGACAGCCCCTCGGTCAATGGGCTAGGCGCAAAGCTCTTTTTGCGCTGGTAATCGTTTTTTTTTTTAGATAGCACACAAACTTTCGCATTTATAATATTAGTAGGATAAAGGTCTAGCTATCATAATTACTCTCTTTTATAATTTTGTTCAGGGTGTTCTGGATATTTTCTATGTATAATAAAAAATATCTATATAATTTACTAGATGCTCCCCGCGGCTTCGCATGCCTATCCCAGGGGAACTGATTTATGGGATAAAAAATTAAAAAGTCTATATCTATATGCAAAAATTCAGCCTGATCCGTTCAGTAGTTTTTGCGTGAAAGAGTACCTAACAAGCACATGTTTACAAACTTTTATAACGTTTATGATATTAGTAGGATTGTAATATGTACCTAGGTATATCAGTTATCTTTTAGGTACCCATAACACAAACTCTACTTAGCTTGGGGCTAGAATGTTGTGTAAGTTGTCATTATTACTATTATTATAATGGTGTTGCGTAAGAATGCGACCGTTCTCCTGTGTAGGAATTCGTTGAGTGAACCCTTGGCACACGTTAAAACTGCTACTTTTTTCTTTGGCGTGCTCAGGACCCGTAGGTATAGGCGATCCCAGCGATATCAGAGCAATGCTGTACATCTGGCGAGAAAGTGCCAAATTCCTACCGAGTATGAGAGGCTAGCACAAGTGAAACTTATTGCATTCTCCTTTACAAGTAGCGAATATTTAGCTGATCGCACCATCCAAACTTACCCTCCACTCGCACTAGGCGGTTTTCCACCACCTTCATTATTTGCACGGGTTTTTAGTCGTTTCGCACTGCGAGCGGTTCGAACCGCGGTGCGAAAACCCCAAGCACTGTTTCTGAATAGGGCCATTCACACCGCAGTGGTTACGGCGGTGCGAATCGCCCAAGATTATTTTGAAATGGGTCGTTTCGAACCACGGGAAAAAACGACTCGATGCCTATTTTGTTAAGTCCAATTCAGACACACATCATTTTTAATTTCTACAGATAAGAAGAAAAATGGATAGTGATAAAAAAATTACAAGATAATATGTAATAATTATACTTTCTCAACAGGTGTCTTTATAGAGATAAGGTAGGTTTTAAATCCCAGTTTAATCAACATTATACATTTTACTAAAAAACTATTGCTAATCAAAGGTCATTATTGTTTACATAAGACTAGGTAATCATTAAGAATCACAGTCGTAACATTTTTAAATTCAACCAAGACTTTTGAACTAAAACTAAACTCCTAATTTTTCTAAGCAATGGCCGACAGTTATATCTCCAGTCAATAACTGTTGTATGGTTGTATGAATTCTTCGGTTCATTTCAATGGTTTCTGGTTTTCTTTTCGAAATTCGTATGTCACCTGATCTGCGTAATATTCCAGAGTAGAAGTTGGCATCCTTTTGTATTCCATTTAGAAATTGTGCAATATTGGATTTTTCTGGAATAATCTTTTTTATTTTGGCATTCCATGACTCCACCATATTATTGGTTTTGTCACTTTGATTGAAGGTGTTCCACGACTTTGAGAGTATATCATGTTCTAATCATGTTTTAACAAAATAATCGTTGAACTTAGTGACTTCGGTACTGTTGGGACTTTCTTCCATCACGTAGGTACAGCCACCCTTCATCCAACAAGTCCGGAGGTAAAATGTGACAATACGCTGCATAATTTAACATGAATTTTACCCAGTTTTGATTTTACTACTCCCAATTGCTTAGCTTTTCGCCATAAACTGCGGCTGTAGTGAAAATAACACCCAACTATTTTCACTTCTGGAAAAAAATCTTATATAGCCGAAATCGCAGTCACTTCAAAGTCCATTAAAATTTGCGTACGTTTCCAATCTTTGACTTGACTTTTAATAATTTGAAACAAAATTTCATAGGTAGTCCTTTTTTTGTCGGGGAGCAATGCATATAGCACAGGAACCACATTGACATAGTCTTCATTGCGGCTGCCGATATCTGCATGAATTGTGTATACTTGACAGAAACACTTCGGGCAAATTTTGAATGTACCATCGACAAGAAATCTTGTCGATTCTTTCAAATATTTAATCATTTTTTGTCTTTGTATTCTGCAAACAATAATTCTTCATACTTTTCTGGTACATGAAGATCACAGGCTTTATGGAAGTTAAGTTTTTTAGCGCGTTGCGACTTGTTTCTCATTTTATAAAGTTTTTTCTTGATAATTGATCAAATTGAGGTACTGGAGTCGGCCCACTGCCACTTCAGCTTGCTAACTTTTTGAACTATGTCGATAACTTTGATTCTCTGTCGGATGTATTTGTTACGAATCCTATCCTATAGAGAGACTCCGAACATAGCTCTTTCTAGGACTTCAAATAAATATCATAAGTTGTACTTACCATATAAACTTCACAAAACATCACACATTTGAATAACAATTATCCTGTCACATCACCACTCTCAAAGTAGATAAGAAACTGTGACCTTATCAGTATCCCCAGTGCAATCAAAAGCAACTTCTACCAATCAGCAAGCATGTGCCCCTTGCACGTGCTTGCTGATTGGTAGATGCTTTTGTTTCCTCCAGGTTATTCTATTGTTTTTAAGACCGGTAGGTCTACTTTTATACAAAGGGTTAATTTTACCTCAGATTCTTGGAATGTATGGGGTTGACGGCGATGTTCACATAGTAAAAAAAATACTTAGTGTGCTTAAGTTATTAATTTGTAACCTAAGAATTATTGTGACGACCTCTGTGGCGCGGTGGGCGAAGGTCTGCCTGCGACGCAGGAGGTTGCGGGTTCGATTCCCGCCTCGGGACAAATTTGTGTACGATCTGCAGAAATTTGTTCAGGGCGTTCTGGATGTTTTTCTATGTATAATAAAAAATATCTATCTATGCAATGTATTGTATTATGTATATCAGTTATCTAGTACCCATAACACAAGCTCTGCTTAGCTTGGGGCTAGATAATGCTGTGTGAATTGTCCAGCATTATTTATTTATTTATTTATTGTGCCTGACTGTACTTTAAGAGATGTGTAATTAAACTACATTATTTTTGTCAGAAATCACCCATTCAAAAAGAAAACCGCATTGTACCTCTACATCTCTGCGATATGAATTGACTAATTCAAAAAAAGGTTTAGTCTATTCACACCGCGGTGCGAAAGAACCCATTCAAAAGGAACACTTGGGCGATTTGCACCGCGGTTCGAATCGCTTGTGGTGCGAAACGACTAAAGACCCATTTGCACCGCTAAGGAATGGAACTCGCTCGCTGTCTCTGTTTTTCCGGCCAGTTACAATCTGGGTCTCTTCAAGATAAGGGTGAATAGGTGTATCTTTTCGTGATTCACCGTCGGCTGCGTCTTCGCTTTCCATCAGGTGAGATTATTGCAGTCAAACGTAGGTCTATTTACCGTAAAAAAAAAAGTTTGACGAATGAAGTTGGATGAACTTCCATCACAAACTAGGTTCGTAGTAAACCCTATTGTATGTAAAAAAGCAGGTTTGACTCCCTTCGCGTGTTGGTTGAAGATAAATAAAGCTATCCAATCATCTTAACACTTTCAATGCCCATGTCGATTTCGTAAAGGTACATTTAGTTTAGGTACTAGTATAGTATGATATTATCTTTGGTTTAGGTTTCTTTTACTTTTATAGCCCCAAAGTGTAATACTGCGGGGCAATGCAGCCAGCGGATTCTTCGAATTGGTATTGCCATGGATCAGTTGGGTTGGGCTACATTGAGGTAGATTGTTTGCGACAGACTGCAGTTAGTTTAGTTGTTTTAAATTGTAAATAGGTACCTACTAGTTTTAATTTATTTCTTTTGAAGAGTAATATTCGTTGTAAATAAAGATTTAAAAGTTTATTGCCCACCTAATTTCTCTGAGCTAGACAAATATTTTCTTATAAACCTTTCGTAATATTTGTTCTATGGGTTAATAACTTTGTTGTGACAATTTTTGATCAAACATAGTTAACCTTCACCCACTGAGATAAAATGACACAGACTTAGGAGGCTTATTTAAAATTTGTTAATAAAGCAATTAACCTACAAGCTAACTGTATATGTTTATCCTATATATATATATGGCCATATCTCACATGAGGGACCGATAACCTCTGGGGTAAATGTGTTCTTGACTGGAGAGCGACTCAGTTCACCTATAGTGTAGGACGACCTCCAGCCAGGTGTGACCTGCGAAAGACTGGCGTAAACACAGAATTCTGTGGGCGTAAAGGAGTAACTTGCCAAATAATATCCCAAAAAAACTCAGCTTCGAAGGGACTCGAACCTGGGGATGTCAGCCGATCACGAAGACGGATATCGTAAAAGGGGAAAATCTCTGGCACTATGTACGGCTTTTCCGTCGAAGCCGACTTTTTTTACATATTATTTGATTTCTTAGAAATTACCCGTAGTGTAAAACTATATTAACCAGAAATCTGTAAAGTAACTAACCGTCAAACGTTAGCCTGATCACTATGTACGTTTACAGTTTCAAAACTAAAATATGGTTAATGTAGCGATAGCGACCTACGCGACATAGAGTTCTTTGTCTTTGTGCTTTCAAAAAGGAAAAAAGAAACTTCACGTGGTTTTAAAAGTTTAATAAATCTAAGCAAACTAAAACAATACTATCATAAGCCTATTCTATTTCTATAACCGCGCCAACCTTAGACAGAGCTTCCTTCAACTTCTCTGCCTCATCTTTGGAAATATCTGCCTTCACCACTGTAGGTACACTTTCTACAAACTTCTTGGCTTGCACCAAGTTGAAGCCTTCAAGTAGACTTTTGACTTCTTTGATGAGTGGCACTTTTTGCTTGTCGTCGAATTTGATCATCTTTACCTGGAAAGTACAAAGTAACATTTCAGCTAAGAGGCTAGACGATGCCGTGTGAATGTGAATTGTCCAGCATTATTTATTTAACGCATTTAGTACCCGCATTTTCGGGGATTCCTGGAAATAATGTTTAACTAAAGTTAATAATATTTTTGTACCTTACTCTGCTGAATACCGTGTCAGTAAAATTTGTTTAAATGAGTATTTTGTAAGTACGTTATTTATAATTTATAGTCCTTGGGGTAAATAAATGTAATAAATCTGCTTACATAATACTTGAACGGGCCCTTAAAAGTAGGAAAAAGACATCCAAGGCACCAGGCAAAGAAACTGGTAAGTGTGTGCTGTGCATTACTGTTTCAATTCATACAATACCTAACCAATCTCCAGAAGGTACTGAGATTCCTCTTTTACCATTCGACCTATCAACTAGCTGGCACAAAGAGAGGCAAACTTAACATTCTTTTATCAGACGGAAGCCTCAAGAACCTATATAAAAATATCTTTTAAATGTTATGTGTAGGAGTTCATGCCTCCGACATCATAACAGATTGTGAGGGAAGCGATCCGCAACCTTCACAAAGCATAACAAGTGCTTAAGCTGCACTAACTTGCATAAATAGCACTGTCATCGCACTCTGCACTACGCATTCAAAACTAAATGTACTATTTCACACATTGTGTTTATTAACACACCAATGGGAAGAGTTGAGGTGCTGAAGTTAAAAGGATTACTCCAGAAGCGCGTGAATTCGCAGGCAGAAAGTAGTCGTAATCAAATTTACCGTAAAGCTGGTCTTGACAGTCTTGGGGGCAGCGTCTTCATCATCAGCAGCTGCAGGTGCGGCCATGAAGCCTCCCATCGGCATGACAGGGGCATCGGGCAAGTTGAGACGCTTCTTCAGTACCTACAAGATGGATATAAATTAATTCATATCATGTGGGAATGTTAATTTGATGTATCACTTTTAGGGATAAGGACCGGAAGAAGAAGAAGAAGACGCTCTCTTAAGGGTCGTCCATTATGTGGTGTTTTAGCAACTTCCCTCTCTTCAACTAACCTCGCAACCTCTTTTTTGTAGATACAATAAAGTATCAACATGAATGAGGGCATAGCTAAGAAAGGTACTGAGATGACAATGGCTGGTAGACCATAGTCGAAGAATATACCAACTCCACCGAGCAATAGGATAAGGACCTGTGTGATGTATCAAAATATTTTATAAATTGACCATTTAATGTAAATAATTGATTAGGTTTTAAAAAACTATAAATCGACTTTGATTATAAATTTTTTCATGGATCCTATTGTCGGACCAAATTAAAATGGATCCACATGGGAAGCATCAGCTCTCAAATAAAAAAGAATCATGAAAATTGGAACACCCAGTCAAAAGTTTTGAGGTAACAAATAAATGATAGTCAAATTGAGAACCTAAATTAAATTATGCCGACCACCCTAAGTACCTACTTAATGAATGCTACATTTGAAGTTCCAAATTAAACCTTATTGCAATGTGATAAAATAATAAGTTAATTCAAGTTTCTCATAATATAAAGTACCTGGCTCAATTCAGACACCTCCAATAGATTCAGATTGGTGATCTCAGAGACTATTTTCTCAATCTTAGGAGATGCAGGCTTGTCAACACCTTCTGGTACTGGTATGCTGAGAGGAGCCGCTGCAGCTTGGGAGACTTCTTGTCGGAGAATAACACTGAAATAGACATTAAAGTCTTTCTATTATAATGAAATAATAAGAGCAGAAGAATAAGTAGGTACTAAGATAAAAAGCAATGACAAAATTAGGTTTAGAAGGTTTTCACTTGTTACTTCTTTGGCTGTTGGGTAAATAAATGTATGAATGAGAATCAAAAAGATTTATAAATGCCTTCAGACTTATAAACTACCTTATAGGTATCTCTTTGTACCTTTAAAGTGACTCAAAGCACAGAAAAACGTATTTGACTATGGGGCTTCAGGCCAAGCAGGGTTACATTTATTTGGTCGAAAGTTTTAGACATTCGGCAGTTCTGTAATAAATAAATTTTAACACTGAAGTCAAGGATTCTTAATAAATCATAACTAACCTAGTTACACTGAAGAGTTTTAGACGAATAATACATACCATCTAGAAAATGATCGCAGTTGATGAAGCGGCAGATTTCTAACCAGCTTGATGCTGTTCATTTTGGTATTTTATTTGTAAAATAATCTAATTTATCGAGAAAGACTGAACCAAACGTAGGTATTTCCTTTTCCTTCTAGTTATTTTTGAGGTTAGTTTTTTACTGACATTTGATTTTTTTTGTCAGTCTGCACTTTAATGTCACTGTCACTAGCCAAGTGGCAATCGGTGTCTAGCATGGACGTACAAAATCATAACTAGCTGGCAAAACCCCGTTCCTTCTTCTAGCAAACAGCCCACGCAGAACAATAATACTCCTGGCAGCCTAGAATAATACCCTCAGAACAATAAGCATAGGTACATAGCTATTCTGAGCCCACACCACACCCACCAGGGATGAACATAATGGTCTTAAGTTCCAACAAAACAGAAACACAAAAGAAAAGCAGTTGGTAACAAAACAAAACAAAAGAAATGTAGATAGGTAATTTAAAATTGAACTAATTTTCAGAACAACAAAGAAATTTTGCTAATATTCATTAAGCCCCTATTGGCAATTTCCAAGAAAACATTTATCTACTGTACCTACCTGGAACAACTCTGTGACCGGAACCAAAACAAAACACCCACTAATTATAGCACTTAGGTATGTACCAACTTATATGCCGTTCTACAGCCTAGGTACCTACCTAGGTACTACTATGTAGGTAAGAAGGTAGGTACTCTTACGTACTCTCGTACCTTCCTACCTATGTGGTTACTTATAACACCTTGGCATCTAGATCGATAGTTAAAATTTTAAGTTCTATCAAAAATTCTAAACGCGATTAACGTTTCTAAACCTTAAAACGGACTGTCATTAACTCTAAACTAGCCAAGCTCGATGCACAATGTTTATTATCAGATCCTCTTTATGTACCAAAAATTCACGCGACTTTTTTTCACTTTATGACATTATTACATTACAATAACTACTTTAGTGTCGATTTGCGATCCTTCCTTTTATTAGGTACTAAGTACCTACACAGAATTATATTATCTGAAATCGACGCTTTAGCTTTATTTGTGCCGTGGCTTGTTTAAAAAAAATCGACATCGAGTTTAGCTAGTATAATATAAGTACATAAACTCGTCTACTAGCAATTAAGTAGGTACCTAGGTAGGTACCTAATGTTTTATCTTAAAATAGTTCATAAATAGCGTGGAAAAATCTACCAAAAGCGGAAAAATCGGATTATTGATGGTGCTTAATTTGTTAAACAATTAAGGAATTGGTAAAATATTTTAAATGACAGATAATACTTACCTTGTTATCTTAAAAACTTTGGATAAGTGGTGAGGCGACAGACATAATGTACGAGACAGACACATTAGCGATAGGCTAGGTAGGTATCTAAAAGTGTCTGATCTACTCATCCATGGCAAAATAAAAATATACCTTCCAGAATGTAGCCGCCATACTCAAGAAATTAGTAGCTTCCTCCTGCAGAACAAATTCTACCACCGAACTGCACCGAACCGCATGCCCAGCGTGGGGAGCAAAACTTATTAATGGCCAATAAGGCGTTTATCTGGCCGGACGCCCAGAAGCGGACCAATATAGACTGTTCCTCAACAGCCTATAATTATATTATTCCATTGCTGGACGCATCGCGAGGTAAATCAATGCTGCCAATGCGGTTGTTTTAGGATTCGCTAATTCTAACTAAAATTGTAGTATATTGACATTAGCTAGAGTAAAGTAGCATTTAGGTACCTTACCTACGTGCCCAAAAGATTTTTTTTAATGCAAACATTTATCTGCTGGGCAAAGCTTTGCCTATATTCTTCCACTCGTTACGAATACAATACCAATCACACAAATAACTTAGAACCTAACTGTAATAAGCTTGCAAGCATAAAACACTTGTCCTGGGACGAGAATCGAACCCGCAACACTGCGTCAATTTCACGCACACGCTTCATGTTATGCAAAGTCACAACACCACGAATCACGAGGTCTTCTCTTAGCACCAGACACTTCTAAGATAAGGAGAGATAGGCAGATCAGATATTTATCTACATAATTTAACTAAGATGTACACAGTTATCTTCAAACTGACTCACTTATTTGCTTCCGCAGTGAGGTATGCGTTTGTGCCGGATGGACGGACATGACGAGATACGAAAAATATAAGTTTATCAAGTGTTATTTGTCATCTTTTGATATCACTCGATCGGCATCGACTCGATGCATGATTCTTACATTTTGAAAATGGGGGTGTGGTCACTGGTTCAGAATTTTCCCCTTAAGTAAGTCAAAAATAGGAAGGTACTTACCCACTTAACCTACTCAAGAGCATCGCCAAGCTACTGATTTAATTTGATTAGAGAAAAAAACTAAAATTGGATTCAAATCCAAATAAGCATTTTATATATACTACAGGTCTATTTAAGTTATGCGGGATGATAATTAATCCTTCGGGAAGAAATTCAAACCATCTCGGGATCATTTTCTAAACTATAGCAAAATAATAATTAAAATCGGTGCACAAATAACGGAGTAATCGATGAACAAGTACACAAAAATTATTTAATACAGCCAAAAATCTTTCCATACCCCCCAAACTAGAACCTCCTCTTATAGTTTGAAGTTGGTTAAAAGGATACGTCACCGCCGGTTAACACTTTCATGGCCTATGAACGCCGATGCCCGTAGCAGCCATTGATTTATTAAAAACGAAGATGAGGCACTGGTTGCTCGAGAGTGGCAACCTCAAATTGTGTAAAATTGTGTTCTCCCACATCAGTCACCGTCTGACCGGCGGCACGGGCGGTCGTGATTCGCGTGAAATATTGTTGTCTCAGTCTCACTTCGGTCCTAGATACGTCTTTCCGTCTTTGTTCTTCTTTGTATTGCACAGGACTGGAAATATAACTGTGAGCGTATGTGTTTGCGTGTAGTTGTAACACATGCCAATTTTTGAGTAAGCTCTGGGAGAACGTAACAATACAATACAATACAATACAATCTAACTATCTTACCCTTTTTAATAAATCAATGGTCCCAAAGATGAAAGAAGTAAGCACCATACATGTTTTGCCTACATCCTAAGCATGCAAATATTCATATTGTTGGTCTAGTTACAGACTTATAGAAATTTAAAGGAGAAGTTAAAATTACAAATTACAAATACCTACATTAGTTATGAAATGATTGGTTAAATAATAATACTTTAATTAATACATTAATAGCACATACATTAATCACACTAATATTATAGATGCTAAATTTGTTTCTATGAATGTATGGATGGATGGATGTTTGTTACCTCTGTACGCCAAAACTACTGAACGGATTGGGCAAAAATTTTCATACAGGTGATTATAATCCTAGAATCAAATCATAGGCTACTTTTTAGCCCATAAATCAGTTCCTGTGGGATAAAAATCACCTATAAACGTTTCCATATGAACAACGCGTGCGAAGCCGCGAGGCGCAGCTAGTTTACTACATATATTACGTTCTTATCTAATAAAAAGTCATAGGTACTTAATTTTTGTCACTAGGTATAGGTACAGGAGCTGATGTAAATCGATTATTTACCGATCACTCAAGACAGTTCCTCAGCTTTTTACGGGCGAACAAAACAACGGCACTTCTAGTAGATTATTAAAACTCAGATAAAGTTAATCTAACAAAGTTACAGACTGACAAGCAAACACCTACAAACCTGAATCATGAGTTGGATCTAGATATCTAATTATACACTAGAATCTAGGAAAATCTGGTTACCTAGATTAATTTAATATTTTAGGAAATGCCTAAGTTTTCTTCGTATCTAATTAGAGTAATTAACCTACATAGATAAAATCTAGATGCACTGAAGTTTGTTTGACTCGTATTCGATTTAAATGTGACATTTTAGCATAATTGGGTGGATATTTGCATAAGGTATGGCTATGCTGGTTTTTTTAAAGCTTTATTTAAGCTATAGCTATGAACGATTTTCTTCGTTTATAGCTATGAACGAAGATATTCGCTTCATAGCTACGACCGTTAGCTACGAGACAGCTACGAGAGGTCTGCTTCAAAGGGTTTGTTACGTCGTAGCTTGGACTGGTTATTTACGCCACAGCTACGAGGTCTGCTACGTCGTAGCTATTAATGATTTGCTACGTCGTAGCTACGAGAGGTTCACAATAATTGATTTTGTGCCACAGCTACGGTGTTCGCTACGTAGTAGCTACAAGAGGTCTAAAGTGATTGATTTTATCTACGCCACAGCTACGGTGTTCGCTACGTTGTAGCTACAAGAGGTCTAAAGTGATTGATTTTATCTACGCCACAGCTACGGGGTTCGCTACTTCGTAGCTACGAGAGAGGTCCACAATGATTTGACCTTTTCTAAGTAACATTTCAAAGTGTATGTAGCTTGTTACTAAAATCGATGAAATGCATGGTGTAGTGTACGCTATTGTGCCGTTTATTAATACAAGTTACACCTGATTATTGTGATATTTAAATATTGGTTCGCTGGTGTCGTGCAACGTTTATCACCGGCCACGGACACCCGCCAAGTGATCCGTCCAGCCTGCCATGACTTTCGTCCACGCCACACCGAAACAACAGATTGCCTTCATGCTCCAGGCATTTACTTATAATGTATATACTTGTGTATACTACATCCCTCCCTTGTTTTTATAAATAAAAAACATATTTTAACCGACATCATGTTTTTAGTAATCACAAAATAATCAATGATTTAGTTCGACTTGAATTTATCTTCCATTGACCTTCTATTCTTTTCATATGTAATAATATGTTCCTTCTGATTCTGATGACCAGTTTCATCGTTTCAAAGACTTATGTCTCCATCCTTGGCTGCCTCGACAGTATAGGGCTCAGGTTCGTAATTAGTTAGTAGTTGCTTAGCACGTAATTGCTAAGCATGTAATTTTTTTCTCCATTATTTTTTGTTACATACAATATCTTGTCACCAACTTTAACCTAGAGTCTGTTGCTCTTCTGTGTATGTCCGCATACCTAATTACTTCCTCTCTCCTTTCGTTCTTTGTCTCTGTCTCTCATTTTTAAAAATCGAAATATGTTTGATAGCCGCGTTAGCTCGTCGCATGTTGAAACACAACCGAATCGCTCTTTTATCTTTGAGCACAGAAACTATCAGTGAAATCCACTTCGAAGGACCTTATACTTTCGATTATGTCTTTTTCCTGTAACTTATTTAGTTTCTTTCTTTCTCTGATAAAGTTAAGTTACCGGTTTAACTGGGTTTAACTAATTCGTCAATATCTAAACGTCTTTGAATTTATGAAATTCATTAATATGAACACTGATCTGATATGAGGGTATGTTGATCTCGAATTAGAGTTTATCTGGATTTTAATTTTTAATTTTTAATTTGTGCATTTTTCTGTTTGATGATTCTCCAAGTCTGGTCTGTTGTGTTTGCAACCAGAATCTATAATCATTATTATTTAAATAAAAATAAAATAATTATAACACATTTCTACTTCTGCCCTATCTTGCATGATACTTTTGCGTCATCTTCACACTCAAACTTCTCCAACCTGTACATTGCCATTTCGGACTACCAGTAGACAAGAATATTTAACGAAGAAAATCGTTCATAGCTATAGCTTAAATAAAGCTTTTTATTTAAGCTATAGCTATGAACGATTTTCTTCGTTTATAGCTATGAACGAAGATATTCGCTTCATAGCTACGACCGTTAGCTACGAGACAGCTACGAGAGGTCTGCTTCAAAGGGTTTGTTACGTCGTAGCTTGGACTGGTTATTTACGCCACAGCTACGAGGTCTGCTACGTCGTAGCTATTAATGATTTGCTACGTCGTAGCTACGAGAGGTTCACAATAATTGATTTTGTGCCACAGCTACGGTGTTCGCTACGTAGTAGCTACAAGAGGTCTAAAGTGATTGATTTTATCTACGCCACAGCTACGGTGTTCGCTACGTTGTAGCTACAAGAGGTCTAAAGTGATTGATTTTATCTACGCCACAGCTACGGGGTTCGCTACTTCGTAGCTACGAGAGAGGTCCACAATGATTTGACCTTTTCTAAGTAACATTTCAAAGTGTATGTAGCTTGTTACTAAAATCGATGAAATGCATGGTGTAGTGTACGCTATTGTGCCGTTTATTAATACAAGTTACACCTGATTATTGTGATATTTAAATATTGGTTCGCTGGTGTCGTGCAACGTTTATCACCGGCCACGGACACCCGCCAAGTGATCCGTCCAGCCTGCCATGACTTTCGTCCACGCCACACCGAAACAACAGATTGCCTTCATGCTCCAGGCATTTACTTATAATGTATATACTTGTGTATACTACATCCCTCCCTTGTTTTTATAAATAAAAAACATATTTTAACCGACATCATGTTTTTAGTAATCACAAAATAATCAATGATTTAGTTCGACTTGAATTTATCTTCCATTGACCTTCTATTCTTTTCATATGTAATAATATGTTCCTTCTGATTCTGATGACCAGTTTCATCGTTTCAAAGACTTATGTCTCCATCCTTGGCTGCCTCGACAGTATAGGGCTCAGGTTCGTAATTAGTTAGTAGTTGCTTAGCACGTAATTGCTAAGCATGTAATTTTTTTCTCCATTATTTTTTGTTACATACAATATCTTGTCACCAACTTTAACCTAGAGTCTGTTGCTCTTCTGTGTATGTCCGCATACCTAATTACTTCCTCTCTCCTTTCGTTCTTTGTCTCTGTCTCTCATTTTTAAAAATCGAAATATGTTTGATAGCCGCGTTAGCTCGTCGCATGTTGAAACACAACCGAATCGCTCTTTTATCTTTGAGCACAGAAACTATCAGTGAAATCCACTTCGAAGGACCTTATACTTTCGATTATGTCTTTTTCCTGTAACTTATTTAGTTTCTTTCTTTCTCTGATAAAGTTAAGTTACCGGTTTAACTGGGTTTAACTAATTCGTCAATATCTAAACGTCTTTGAATTTATGAAATTCATTAATATGAACACTGATCTGATATGAGGGTATGTTGATCTCGAATTAGAGTTTATCTGGATTTTAATTTTTAATTTTTAATTTGTGCATTTTTCTGTTTGATGATTCTCCAAGTCTGGTCTGTTGTGTTTGCAACCAGAATCTATAATCATTATTATTTAAATAAAAATAAAATAATTATAACACATTTCTACTTCTGCCCTATCTTGCATGATACTTTTGCGTCATCTTCACACTCAAACTTCTCCAACCTGTACATTGCCATTTCGGACTACCAGTAGACAAGAATATTTCTTGCATAATTTTATGATCTTAATTATTTTTCGTTTTTTTAAATTTTGTTTTGTGTGTTTGCCGACTAATCCCTAGCACTTTTGTGCCCCGAAATTTAATAGTACTTTCGCAAATTAATGTCCGGTACAAATAGTAACACGCAATTTAATACAACTTTCGCAACTTATTGCCCGATACAAATAGTACCACATAATTCAATACAAATTTCACAATTTAATGCCCGGTACAGATTGTACCACGTAATTTAATACGACTTTCACAATTTAATGCCCGGTACAAATTGTACCACGTAATTTAATACGACTTTCGCAATTTAATGCCCGGTACTAATTGTACCACGTAATTTAATACGACTTTCGCAATTGAATGCCCGGTACTAATTGTACCACGTAATTTAATACGACTTTCGCAATTTAATGCCCGGTACTAATTGTACCACGTAATTTAATACGACTTTCGCAATTTAATGCCCGGTACTAATTGTACCACGTAATTTAATACGACTTTCGCAATTGAATGCCTGGTACTAATTGTACCACGTAATTTAATACGACTTTCGCAATTTAATGCCCGGTACTAATTGTACCACGTAATTTAATACGACTTTCGCAATTGAATGCCCGGCACGAATTGTACCACGTAATTTAATACGACTTTCGCAATTGAATGCCCGGTACGAATTGTACCACGTAATTTAATACGACTTTCGCAATTTAATGCCCGGTACTAATTGTACCACGTAATTTAATACGACTTTCGCAATTTAATGCCCGGTACTAATTGTACCACGTAATTTAATACGACTTTCGCAATTGAATGCCCGGTACTAATTGTACCACGTAATTTAATACGACTTTCGCAATTTAATGCCCGGTACTAATTGTACCACGTAATTTAATACGACTTTCGCAATTTAATGCCCGGTACTAATTGTACCACGTAATTTAATACGACTTTCGCAATTGAATGCCCGGTACTAATTGTACCACGTAATTTAATACGACTTTCGCAATTTAATGCCCGGTACTAATTGTACCACGTAATTTAATACGACTTTCGCAATTTAATGCCCGGTACTAATTGTACCACGTAATTTAATACGACTTTCGCAATTTAATGCCCGGTACTAATTGTACCACGTAATTTAATACGACTTTCGCAATTTAATGCCCGGTACTAATTGTACCACGTAATTTAATACGACTTTCGCAATTGAATGCCCGGTACGAATTGTACCACGTAATTTAATACGACTTTCGCAATTTAATGCCCGGTACTAATTGTACCACGTAATTTAATACGACTTTCGCAATTGAATGCCCGGTACTAATTGTACCACGTAATTTAATACGACTTTCGCAATTGAATGCCCGGTACTAATTGTACCACGTAATTTAATACGACTTTCGCAATTGAATGCCCGGTACGAATTGTACCACGTAATTTAATACGACTTTCGCAATTTAATGCCCGGTACTAATTGTACCACGTAATTTAATACGACTTTCGCAATTGAATGCCCGGTACGAATTGTACCACGTAATTTAATACGACTTTCGCAATTTAATGCCCGGTACTAATTGTACCACGTAATTTAATACGACTTTCGCAATTTAATGCCCGGTACGAATTGTACCACGTAATTTAATACGACTTTCGCAATTTAATGCCCGGTACGGATTGTACCACGTAATTTAATACGACTTTCGCAATTGAATGCCCGGTACGAATTGTACCACGTAATTTAATACGACTTTCGCAATTTAATGCCCGGTACTAATTGTACCACGTAATTTAATACGACTTTCGCAATTTAATGCCCGGTACTAATTGTACCACGTAATTTAATACGACTTTCGCAATTTAATGCCCGGTACAAATTGTACCACGTAATTTAATATGAATTTCGCAATGTTATACCCGGTACGAATTGTACCACGTAATTTAAAACGACTTTTGCAATTTAATGAACGGTACAAATAGCACGTCGTCATAATTTTAATACTAATCTCAGGTAGGCAATTAATTAGGTACATTATGTCTCTCTACTAAACCTTCAAGTCCGAATATTTTACCAATTAAATTCAATGAAGTTCAATAGAGTACCTTAGATAACAATTTACACTGTTCTTCTTCATTTGTAAAGCGATTAGTTTACAAAATTAGACATGTACAATCTGTAACTGTTACCACGTCTAACAATTGTTACAATCTGTTACTGTTACCGTGCATTACCCAACAATAAGTAGGAATTTAGTCGTCGGTTTTGAAAGAACAATAATTCATTGTACCCACGGTGGCGACGCGCACCGTCTCCCTTTACTCGATACCGCTATACTCGATATCGCAGCAAATAATGTCAACAGGGGTTAATTAAATACCAGTAAAAACTTATCACCATTGTAGATAGTTGGTAATTATGACATAACTACGTTTCATGTAAATAAAATATGATTTAATATATTTTTAGTCTAATACTTTGGTTTTTTGCAAAGACATATTCAGAAACATATTTTATGAATCTGGTTACATTCTAGGGAAAGCTAGTCACCGCCTCCTCGGGGCGCATGGGTACTGTGGGGTGCACATCTTTTGTAGCGATATCTTATTGTTTTTTATTTTTATTTTAGATTGAGCATTTGCTAGCGAAGCAGAACTGTTTGTCAAGAAACACATGGTCGACAACCTTACGGCCAAAAAGAAAATCATGCTTTTTGTATGGGAAACGGGACATCCCTTGCCTTTGGACTTTAACTTCCATTACAATCACTATCACCATTTAAGTACATAGTATAAAACGAAGTCGCCTCCCGCCCCCTGTCTGTCCCCATGTATGCCCAGATCTTTAAAACAACGGTTCTTCTCATAGATAGCGTGATTCAAGAGAAAAGTTCATTATGTCTAATTCATCAGCATTTCACCCGAGCGAAGCCGGGGCGGTTCGCTAGTACAATAAAATTATTGTTGAATCAATTTATTGGCTTTGTTGTAATTGCAGATTCAAGTACCTGTACCTACCTATAAATTAGGTAATTTATTTATTTGACCAGGGGTGTTGTCTTTGGAGTTGTCCAAGCAATTCGGGCTATTATACAATAATTCTCTGCTAGGTACCTATATACACGTTGTCTGTTTGTACTCGTTCTGCTTGCTCTCTATCAGGTTTTGACTGAAAATCAGCGTTTTTGCTTTTAAGCAAACAATTTTGCTGAGCCATGGCCTATTTGATGTGCTGCAACACACACAAACTTTTCTACACTAAGTACTTACTTACCTACTTTTTAAATTACTTGTTTCAGACAGTTATTAAACCTGTTGTACTTTTGTTTGTATTGTATCTATGTGTGTATGTGTCTGTAGTACCAAATAATTTTTTTATCTATCTATCTATTGCGTAAAGGAAATAAGAAGGCGTATTTACATGGCAAAAAACGCAATGACGCAACTTCAGAAAACCTGGAGAGACCGCAACATATCTCGCTCCACCAAAGTGGAACTCGTCAACATCCTTGTGTCTTCCCCATTTTTCACCATGGGGCTGAAACTTGGACGATAAAGAAGGCTGACCGTGACCGGATAGACGCATTTGAAATGTGGTGCTGGAGGAGGATGCTGAGAATCCCTTGGACAGCTTTCCTGACCAACGTTTTCATCATGCGGGAACTTAAGGTGAAGACGAGGCTGTCTTCCATAAGTATGCGTAAAGTCCTGATTTTCTTTGGTCACATAGCCAGGAAAACCGGTGACAACCTTGAACACTTGATAGTCACCGGGAAGGTTGATGGCAAGCGCCCAAGAGGCCGCAGCCCACTAAGATGGACGAACTAGATCCGGACGTCCCTAGACACGAATCTCCACAACGCGCTACACGCCGCCAAGGACAGACGCAGCTGGCGCGATATTGTCCGTGACAAAGTTTCGCGGGGGAATCACGACCCTCAGATTTGAGGATATACGACGCGAGGAGGAGGAGGAGTAGTCTTTGCTGGAATTGCCCAACTGCTATCATCATATCCCTCGTTTAGGGAATTGCAGCTTTCTATGAAAACATCCTAAACCTACTCAAGCAGAGCCACGGGCAAGAACTACTTAGATTAATGATCCTTATTCAATCAAGATACCACTGACTTGGATTTAAAAATATATAGCATAGTTACAAAGTAACATAAGTTGACTTGACTTGGCTTTTGCTTTTGAACAATGGTATCCTTTTCATCAATGTTTACATTTGAAATTCTGAGGAACGAACGATAGGGCAGGGTACCTTAGTACTTCCTTTGTATGTCTATTCTATATGTAGTCATTTCTATACTCTCAGAAAACATACTCGTAAAAATTATAAATGATAAATGAAGCTACATGTAATGGTTAATGACTGCATGAGAAAATAAAAAGAGGGTACTTGTTGAATATCTTTGTAGAAATTTGTACCGAGTTTTGCTATTGAAAAAGACAGATAATAAAATGAGGTTTTATTTCTGTTTGATTCGTATCTTTTTCTTTTTTTTTGATTAAATTATAAAACTCACCGTTTGTCTCGTCGCCAAAATGTAGTGTACGCTATTGTGCCGTTTATTAATACAAGTTACACCTGATTATTGTGATATTTAAATATTGGTTCGCTGGTGTCGTGCAACGTTTATCACCGGCCACGGACACCCGCCAAGTGATCCGTCCAGCCTGCCATGACTTTCGTCCACGCCACACCGAAACAACAGATTGCCTTCATGCTCCAGGCATTTACTTATAATGTATATACTTGTGTATACTACACATGGTTCCTAAGAAGAGACCTTCGTATGTCTTATTGTTTGAGACTTCCCATACTGACCGATCTAAATGTGCCACTCTTTATAAGTATAGAAATAAAGAGTTTTTGATTTGATTTGAAGCACGTAAACTATCAATAGACGTTGTAGATTGTATACTTTTTGTGAGGCGTTTGGAATAACTCACTATGACGAGTATACTTAAAACCGTAAAATTCTCTTATTTACCTATTTACTATGATTATTAGTACCGCGTACGCAAGCTTCTGCTCAGCCACCTTATCAGTAGGTGCCTAATCAGTAAATTTTCCTATAATTTCTCTAACCACGAGGTTAGAAGTAAAATAAAGGAAAATCACTGAATCCCAAAGTAATCATTATAAGATAGAAACAAATACTTAATCTATAGGAATTACTAGTCGGTATTTCTTGGTATTAAATTGGTATTTGATTATGATTTTTATCATCCTCATCTCACCTCCTCACCTCAACAGCATTAATGGTCCACTGCTGGATGCTGGACGATCGATAAGCACCTTATTGGCCTTTGTCCCATGGGGGGTAATGCCAAGAATCACCACGCTCGGAGATCGCATGCGACGCATCGCAGATGGCATATTTAGTGAGACGCATCGCATGGTAGTTTTTTTTAATTTTAATGGAATAAATTTATAAGTAAAAATTTTGCCGAAATTGCCTAAAATATCAACAAAAAAATTGCCTAGAGCAGTCTCTACTGTCTGAACAAGGACAATGTCTACAAGTTTATGGCATTTTATCAACTTGGTAATGTTTGTAATAAGGCCGTTCTTTTTTTTCGTTTGCGTGTTTTTTTTTAATGTATCTTCACCGATTTCTCCGTCAATTATTGGACCGATTTTGAGAATTATTTCGCTGTTGTATAGAGCATGGTTCCGAATTGAGAACATAAAAGTTTTTAGTATTTATCCTGTCAAGCTTAAAAAACACCAAATACTTCAAAAAAATCACGACTAGAGTCTGTTCAAAAAGAGAAGAGTCGTGGCGTAACGGTGAACTAACACTTTTAGTCGTACTGTAATTGACAGAGCGTTTTGTGAACGCAACAAAAGTTGTCACCTAAATATTTTATCTCTAGCGGTTCCCATGGCAACGGATGTAAACAAGAGGCTTACAAAGTTGATGCATGGAGGATATCCAAAAAGTACTTGTATAAATGAAGACGGATGGCAGAGTTACTTCTCACTCTGACTTATGTCAATAGAAGAAGACAGAGTGTGAAATATAGTGTGTTAAGTTATAATAGTTAACTACTATGAATAAGAGGGTAAGAAATTTGAAGTCGGTTTTTAGTTTTCAACATTCATACTATCTTATTATTACGTTGAACGAAGGAATTTACAAAAAATGATTGACCGGTTTGTATTACATGTCATAAGCTTTTTTTAATACCTCTGAAATAGTTTTATTTTGTTAAGTTTACTTAGAACTTTTCAGAACTTTCGACTGGGTGGTCCGATATTCTCGATTCTTTTTTTATACGAAAGCTGGTGCTTCCCGTTTGGTCCCATTTAATTTGGTCCAGTTCTGACAATGGGATGCATGAAAATCCATGAAAAAACTATAAAAAATTAAGTCGGTTTCAAATTTTTTAAACAAAATTAATTATTATGTCATCATCATCATCATCATCAGCCTATATTAGTCCACTGCAATTATTATGTATGACTATTCTATTAATCTCTGCAAGCGGCTCTACGCGCACTTTCTAGAGTTTATTTCATTTATTTCATCTATGAACGATTCTACGACGATAGGTAACTACCATTATAAATATTTATAGTAAAATAAAAGCAGCATTTTTGGTGGTAGAATTCAGAATTCAACTGGCTTAGAATCGTTATGCATTTAGGGATCAGGGGTTGGCGTTTGCCCAACTGTGGCGTATTACAGGTTAGTTTAAGTCTCAATTTTAGCAGAATTCGGTCCTAATGGTATTCCGCAAACAAGTAGCTCATTATCACTCACATGACTTACATGAGAGATTATGACGTATGGAGAAAAGACGTCTGTGACGTCACGACTGACTCACTGCGTGTTAGGTGCGTGTTAGGTGCGTGAATGCCGCAGAGTCAAAGACAATGCCAAGGCTTTTGGATCGGTAGGTGTCTTATTATCAGTAGGTACTTTAAATAAATAAATAATTTATTGGCATGCCTACAATTTATTTACCATTATTTATTTATTTATTGAAAAAAAGGTTTACCAATCACATACATACCCTTGAATTAGTCCTTAATTTTACTTTGTATACTATTGTATACTATATTACTAGCCAAAATATAGTAGCAAGATATATATTGAATTAAAGAAACATTTAACATAGAAACCGAATTTCTTTTTAACAGCTTTTTTAAGTTTTGCGATATAAGTACTAAACGAACAACATAAAAATGTAATTCATTGTAATAATTAATTATGTACCTACTTAATAATTTGATGTAATAATTTTTAAAATTTCCTGTGTTAAACGTAATAATATGATAAAATAGATAGCGCTGTAATATTGGCTCGGGTATGCTCCTTAAATATTTATGTTATTATATTAACACAAATACATCATCTGTGAAAATTTCAACTGTCTTACTAATTTACTACCACGGTTCATGAGATACAACCTGGTGACAGACGGACTGTTGCGGCGAGTGCAATCGGTTCAAGATACCAGCTTCTGCACTCAGTCGCCAGGCCAAGGGTCAGTGCAGGCAATGCCAAGCTTCGCGGGGTGCGAGCTCAAAGCTTTAACTCGGTGCTCTACACGTGGCACTCGGCAAACCCGGTCTGCGTCTGCTGTCCGGTGACGTGGTCGAGGGGCGTGAAGTAGATGACTTACAAGCAGCTGTTTAACCAGCCACCCAACGCTGTAGCGGAATGGAAACCTAGCTACCGGCGTATACTAGAAGGAATCCCTGATGATGTAGTGAAAGTCCGTCCTTTCAATGATAAGCGTTTATTTCCACAAACACAAACACTAAGCACTAAATCACTGAAACACTACTGAAACTTTCAGGAATACACACAAGACTAGGAACACTTTTTCTCAGGCTCGGGCCTTGAGAGCAGATCAGAACTTGTTCACTTTACCGTATTCGATCACTTCAGATTGACTGTTAAAATAGAACTGACTGACCGACGGACAAGCTCTGGTTTTTATACCTCCGTCGGCCTTTGATAACTTAGTAGAATATTCTCGTAATATCTAGTGAACTAGCTCTGTCTCACTCACTCATCCTACGTATTGTCAGCCGTCCTTATCTAATATTTCCACGGTTTTCTGGAAGCTATGTCTATCTCGCTCTTAATTCGAGAACATATTTGCGGTCCTTGTCTTTTCTTTCGATTTGTTCTAGAACATTTGACAAACACCTATGTATATGGAAGGCTAGGTTCCAGAACATTTCATAAGGCTCTAAATCTTTCTATGTATTTGTAGAATGTTCTACGGCCTTCCATAACGTTCTACGGGCTTCCAGAACATTCCAGAAAGTTCCCGAATAGTCTCGACTATTCTAGATTATTCTATGACTTTCCAAAGCTTTCTACGCGTTTCTTCGCGTCTCTCGAAAGCTCTAGAATGTTCAACTGACAATGCGTAGAAATAAAATCTTAAAACTAGCTTAACCGAATTAATCTACACCTAAGTATATCTGTCGCTGACACGGACAGACAGACGGACGACGTGACGGAATCTTAGTAATAGGGTCCCGTTTTACCCTTTGGATACGGAACCCAAAAAATCAGGTCTGAAATAAACACGCCTCCGACATTAAGAGCCTGAGCCAAGATAATAAAGATTAGGTAGTACTTTTTGTTACTCTAGTCTCATTTCATTTCAATCTAAGTATAAATTGCGCCTTTCCCACACCACCGTCCATTCATTCAGTAGGCAGCGTTGCGGACGCGCGCACGTGTGTTTATTTGCTTACGTGAAATACGTGCACATAAGTGGACTAACGCCAAAGTTATATTTGGAGATATTATTAAGGAAGAGTGAGTATTTGGCGCTTCTCTGAAACGGTTCTCTGTACAGTGTATTGTGTTGTTTTTCAGTGGGAATTTCTAGTTTTTTTTTTGTTTTGGCTGTGTTTTGCTTCAGTGATTTTGTGCTTGTTAATTGAATCTGGTGAGTATTTTTGTGTAATGAAAATTATTATGCGGGTTTTTTTTTGGTAGTATTGTAGTAAAAACACAAGCTCTTTATTTTAGGGATATTAATAGAAAAATAAGTCTCATGAGTAGCTAAAAACACTTCATAGTTTTATTTGCTTAAGTATATTTATATTAAAAATAAAACAAAAAATATAAATTCTAAAATAAAATAAAAAAATCAATAAGAACTGACTAGGTACATCTTCTGTAATTATTTACATAGTTGGCGCGCAATATTTATAAACTAGACATAGATTACCTACTTCAAAATTATAGGTAAGACCCTAAATTTAAATAAGCAAAGTAGACCTCAATAATTAAATTAAATTTGATTTTCAAAAGTATAAGTATAATAATAAATTATATTTTACTGAAACGATTTTTTACCAGTAGTGCTTTTATAGTGTATGAAAAACTAAAGAAAATTTAACGAAGCTATCGAAGCTTCGTAAGACTTCAATAATTTTATTTGAAACTCTACAAAAAGTTTAAATAAAGTAATTTATTATTATCGTAAGTAATATTTGAATAGTCAAACGGCAGCATACATTTTTAACCGACTTCTAATAAGGAGGAGGTTCTAAATTCAACTGTATTTTTTTCTTTTTTTATGTTTGTTACCTCAGAACTTTTGACTACACGGTTACGGTAGGGTTGATCCGATTTTGTTGATTCTTTTTTATATGAAAGCTGTTGCTTCCCGTTTGGTCCCATTTTAATGTGGTTAATTTCTGACACTGGAATCTATGAAAATTCATGAAAAAACTATAAAAATTTAGGTCGGTTATAGTTCATAAAACAAAATTAATTATTGACTTTTTAGTTCTTCCGCTAGTGGACAAAAAATTTAAGTGAATTAGAGTCAATTGCGCTTTATTTCTTATTTGATATTAATAACTCTTTATCAAGCTATATAAATAGTAAAAAAAAACACTTGTCTGAGTGTTTATTTTGTAAGTCTAAAGAAAAAAACGATTTAACTCTGACTCTGACTCCATTATACCTATATGAAAATATATTCACTTGATGTTATAAGGTTTGTACCCAAAGTGTAGGCAACGAAAAGGACCCGTTTTTTCCAAGTTTGTCTCTTTGGAATTTATACGTTACCTAGACACATATAAATACTAAGGCCCGTATTATGAAAGCTTACTCAGTCATAGAACCGTGCTTGGGTGACGTTTATGCCATAGAAAAGCGTTGCTCAAGCATAGATTAATGACTGAGCAAGCTTTCATAATACAGGCCTCAGACACAAAAACACAAACAATACAGGATGTCAAAGCGAGGGTTTGCTTTATTCTACAGTTTTTTGTTTTTTTAATATTCGTGTTTTTTTGCCTATATTCTTTACATTATTATTGTTTTATCGTTTCAAAGGATAGACTTACATATTTTTTTTATTTGACGTCAATACAACGGTTTTGTTGAAGAAACCCCGTTTTGGCTTTTAATTTTGAAATTTGCTATGGATCAACTTATGGGTCAGAAATAAATGTTTTTTACTTATTTATTTATTGCATCCTTTCTGTGGCATCTTGTACAACATACACAGCCTGTATCGGTCCACTGCTGGACGCAGGCCTCCCCCTGATAAACGCCTTATTGGCATTTAACTCATGGGGGGTTAATGCCCATAATCCCCACGCTGGGCATGCGGGTTGGGGATCGCAGTTTGGTGAAAGATTTGGTCTGCGGGGGGCGCTGCTGCCCGCCCCCCAGAAGATATCCCTTAGTCGCCTCTTACGACACCCACGGGAAGAATTGGGGTGGTGCAAATTCTATTTCGCCGGCACCACACGGCGAACAACGATTCTTATTAATGCCTTACAAAAGGCTCAATAATTTTAACGGTCAAGGTTAGTACAAAGTTGAGGCCATGCAGATCAATAAACTACGCACTAACATTGTAAGCACGGATATCGTTGATACTGTACGAGTAAAGACGGTAGAGATTAACCCCCTTATTCATAACTAGCTGCGCCCGGCGGCTTAACAAACGTTGATATAGTATCAAAAAACGTTTAAAGGTTATTTTTGTACCACGGGAATTGATTTATGGGATAATAAAAGCCTATGTTTGATTCTAGGATTAGAATTACCTGTATGCAAAATTTCAGCCCGATCCGTTAAGTAGTTTTGGCGTGAAGAGGCAACAAACATCCATCCATCCATCCAAACTTTAGCATTTATAATATTAGTGTCTGCTAACATAAAACAGCTGCTAAGTAGTTATTTCTCAGTCTGACATATTATGTCAATAGAAGAAGACAGATCGAGATTTAGCAGTGTGCTAAGTAAGCAGTGCAGCATTATGAATAAGGGGTGAATAAATTTTTTCTTTTTCCTAGAAAACCTAGATAAAGTTTTCTAGGTGCTTTTGGTCTAGGTGTTCTATACCTTATCCACCGGGCTTGTACCATGTTTGTAAACAAACCACAACACAAATAAAACTCACGTACTTGGCGTCGAGTTTCAGATGTAATTGTAAGCATTTATTGAAGGAAGGATCTCAAATCGATAAGTAATGTTAATTGTATGTTTATAAAACGCGCCAAAAAAGTGAATGGGCGGTTTGTTTACTAACACTGTAAGTTCGATGAATACGGTATAGGTATTTTGTCAATCATTTGATTAAATTCATAAAATAATAACGAAAATAAAGAGATTTTTTAATATGATTATGTAACATGTCCGCTCTTGAATGCTCCTGAATCTAATCAAAGCGTTGAAGTTTATGAGTTGTTTATGTTTAATCGTAGAATAATTTCAAACTCGACTTCTTACTTTCAACGAGTAGAAAATAAGAAAATTCTCAGTTTCTGTCAAATTTTATGGGTTAAATACACTTTGTTAAGTATCAAGTGCGAGTGACAAGTGCAAGTAATTAGTGATTAGTAAAATTCGTTCGTTTACAAGCTGATTTTCCTAATCACTTCGGTTAAACACACTGATTTTACTAATCACCTAACACTTGAGTTTGTCACTTGCACTTGATATAAACAAAGTGTAATTAACCCATAAACTTAAATTTAATTAAAAATTATTTAATTTAAATATACTAATATTGGACACATATTTTTTTATATTAAATAAATAAAGAGCGTCAAAATTTAGGATCGCACTCCTAAATTTTGACGCGCTTTGTACTACGAGTAATGACATCAAACAAAATATTTAGAAAGAATATTTAGAACTTTAACTGGTATCTTCTAACTTCTAAAAAATTGTTACTAATATCTTCTGATAATCTAAGTGACAGATCAATTAGAACTCAAAGAGCATTACCTACCTTTATGAGTCTGTTGTATTTATTCATTCGATTTATATAAGTATAGTATTTGTAAGGTTATAATATTTTATGTATTGTATATTTTATTATATTATATAATATAGTAGTCTATTTAATATGTATATTGCAATTAAATCTATCCTCTGTTTGGCACACGAACCCACATTTATATCCTTGTCTTTCTCTCCCAACTACACTATTCTTTTGCCATTATTTTTCTTATTAAATGTTTGACCATATTGTAAAAATTTGTGCAATTTTCATTGAGAAATAAAATATCAAATTTTAGGACTGTTTTCATAATATGCAGTATTATGAAAACAGTCCTCCGGTAATTCTAATTTGATTCCTTATAAATAGTAAATGATGCAATGTTGCAGTGCAATTAAAGCACAGAGTATTGTCACGTAAGCTATTCCATTTCTAGACAGGAATTTTACGCTGCTTGGCACTTTGCCAAGAGAAGTCACCAATCGATAAGTTCTGAATAATATTGTCTGGGCGAAGTCTGGTTTTCAACAATTAGGATTGAAGACTCAAACCAAACAATTAGGATTGAAGACTAAAACCAAACAATTAGGATTTATATGACTAAAGGGGTTTGAAATTTGCTGAAACTGAATAACTAGTGTAGTTATTTAAATTGAAATTCTTTAGATAAAAATATTATAGAGGTAGGTACAGTACGTTCTGGCTTTATTCAGATAAAAAAATTGATGTGCTTTTCCATACCAAAAGGGTAAACGGGACACTATTACGTATTGTATTATATTGTCTGTGCTATTACTAAGACTCCGGTATCCGTCCGTCTGTCTGTCTGTCTGTCGGTCTCTCTGTCTTTCTGTCTATCCGTCTGTCACCAGGCTGCATCTCATGGACCGTGATAGTAAGACAGTTGAACCTTTCCCAGATGATATTAAGGCGGCTTACAAAACGCGGTTTGATAGATACGATATATTTTATAGATTTTTATAGGTACGGAACCCTTCATGCGCGAGTCAAACTCACACTTGGACGGATTATTATTGAAATTTTACTTCTTTCTTGGCATCCTTTACCTTCAAACCGTTCACTGGAATCATTAGCCAAGCTTAAGCACTAACACGGTGGCGTGGCGAATTAGATCTTACCAGATTAGGTTATAAAGTGACGTCGCAAATCAAGAATTCAATTTAAACGCCTGATAACGAACGATAACTGTTTTCTCTCTATACCTCAACCAAAACCTCAACAGCCTGTATTGGTCTACTGCTGGAGGCTTCCCCCTGATAAGCGCCTTATTGGCGTTTATCTAATGGGGGGTAATGCCCATAATCCCCACGGGATCGCAGTTCGATGGTAAAATTGTTCTGCAGGGAGCGCTGCTGCCCGCCCCCAGTGCATATCTTTTATTCGCCTCTTACGACACCCACAGGAAGTGATGAGGTGAGGTTATCAAAGTCAGATCTCGAAAACTTTATTCGTAATCAAACTGTACACACTATTTTATTATAAAAACTATCGTAGTTTGACGAATTCATTACGAATGTACGCGGGTTAACTACGAACCTTATATACCTGTACACACTGATACTAAACGAACTGTAATTGTAGGTTCATGGTCGGTTATTGCGTTATGTTTTTTGTTGTGTATAATTATTGTATACTAGCTGTGCCCCGCGACTTCGCACGCCTAACCCAACGGAACTGATTTATGAGATAAAAAGCAGCCTACTATCTAAGTACCTTTAGATAACTAGTTTTTAAGTTTTTTCGTAATCATTTTGTGATCTCTTATGTTACTTCTAGCTGCACTTTCTAGTTGCATGCACTTAGTAAATAAATAATAAATAAAACCAAAGCTTCCCGCGCAGCGAAACATTTATAAAAACTGTTCAAAACAAAAATTGTTTTGAAGTTCTCTGATTTTCTCCGATGATAATCGGTGTTATAAAATTCATCTAATATTACTTGCTTATGAAACCCCTTTGTTTACAAAAAACAATCTTAGATTATAGTACCGCGTGCAGGTATATTAGTTAGGCTAATTAGTCGCATGCTTGAATAATTATTAAAATACGTAATACCTACCTACGCTATACGTACGACGTTTTAACTAAGCACTTAACATTTCTTCACAATACAGACTTAATAGTAGATTATCCACTGAGGGCATATATCACTGAAAATGGTACTTGACATATCCAAGCCGAAATCAATTGATTATACCCCAATTACCTAAAAAAGGTCGTGGTGTTACCGAAATCAAAAAAATCGAATGAGATCTCATAACGCGAATCTCTTTGGTAAAATATCCTAAACATATTTTGTGGTTCTTAGTTCAAAGTAAAAGCTCATTATTCTCTATTATTAGCTCATAGTTCTCATTATCCCCTCGTTGCATTATCTACGATTACTGATCAGAGCCACATGGCTGTCTTCTCTGAAAATCGAATTCTGTTACTATACTCGAGAGCAATGAATCCGGGTCACTTAAAGAATCCTAAAAATCGTAAATTGGAGTATTGAAGATTGGTCAAAAGTTATGTTCTCCGACGAATCAAAATTTATGCTCTACAAGCACGATGGAAGACACAGAGTGTATCGAAGACCAGGGGAAAGATTCAAGCAAGCATGCATCGAAGAAAAAGTAGCCTACGGTGGTGGGTCTGTACTTGTGTGGGCCGGAATTTCTTCTGAAAGTCGCACAGAGCTGGTGATCATAGAAAACGGCTCTTTAACTAGCGTAAGATATGTGGAAGAAATCCTCAATGATCACGTTGGTCCATTTATGGTCAATTTAGGTGAGGATGCTATATTTATGCATGACAATGCCCGACCTCATACAGGTAGGATTGTGAATGACTACCTTCAAGAGATGAACATTACTCGTATGGAGTGGCCAGCGCGCAGCCCGGATATCAACCCGATCGAGCATGCTTGGGACGAGCTAGGCAGATGCGTAAAACAACGAAACCCTCCCCCAATCACGCTTCGTGAGCTCAAAATTGCTCTCACAGAGGAATGGGAGAATATTCCCCAAAATCGTATAAGGAACTTGGTGTACAGCATGCCAAACCGCGTAAACGCAGTAATGGAAGCACGAGGAGGCAATACGAAGTATTAAAATTCAAGAAAATCGTAATAAAGTTCAAAAATTTCATGTTTCCTATTTTTGTTTTAAGGAGAGATCAGCAGTTTTTTTCTTTATGTAATTTTGTGTTAATAAAATGTATGGTGACTCATATTTTTTTTACTTTCATTTAAGGAGTATTACATTGTCTATTAAATACAATTTATTGCATTAACCTATCATTTTTAGTTTCCGAGATTTTTAACATTCTTTAAGTGACCGGGATTCATTGCTCTCGAGTGTATTTTCACGACGAAACGGGTGAACTACATAATATAAAAATTTGGCAAAGACAGATTTTATCAACACACATCGTGAAAAATAATCTTGATAATTAATTTTGTTTTAAAAAACTACAACCGACTTCAATTTTTATAGTTTTATTCATGAATTTTCATGGAATTTTCATTGCCAGAACTGAACCAAATTAAAATGGGACCATACGGAAAGCATCAGCTTTCATATAAAAAAAGAATCATGAAAACGGGCCACTCAGTCAAAAGTTCTGAAAAAAAATATACTGTCGAATTGAGAACTTCCTTTTATTTAACACTAAATCTACTAGTAAGTCGCATTATATTTATACTTAGATATGCAAAGATTGTATTAGTTGATAAGCGATAAACTTTCTAGTAGTTTCTTTTTCACTTCTTCCGGAAAAAAAATTAAGTGAATTAGAGTCAATTGCACCTGATTTCTAATTTGATAGTAATTACTATAAATCAAGCTGTTTCTATAGTAAAAAAAAATTACTTGTCTAAGTGCTTATTTTGTTAGTCTAAAGAAATACACGATTTGAGTCTGACTCTTTGACTCAAATAATAAAAGTATACGTATCACGAATAAACACAGTGAACATTATTAGGACGCAACCTTCAGATTTCCTAAGGGCTAGAATAATGAATTTGCATTTGAAGTGATAATACCGTAACTATCTTTCACTGTTCGTAAATACACGAGTCGTAATAAATGACCTAATCTACATAAAGTAAGCATGTAATTATACCTACTACCTATGTAATGGTTTGTTTTCTTCCCTAGGACAATTTAACAGGGTGGAAGTTTTAGACTGGGCAGTAGTGAGGGCAGATTGAACTCTCCTGAAATTTGTCGAATCGATGTTCGAAAAAAATATCCTTGTTTATTCATTTTCAAAAACATTACAGTTTTCGAGAAAATGGAGGTTTTTCACAAAAAACTCTAGCCAAATTTAATGTTAAACATTTGTAAACAAACGCCGCCGACACGAAACCGCACTCACTCTGCTGCAGTGTCTATTTATGCGAAATTTATATTACTTGTCGATTTGAGATCATTCCTTCAGTAAATATTGGTAACAATTTTATCTGAAACTCGACGCCAAGCAAGTGAGTTTCAGTTTTTCGTGTTGTGGTTCGTTTACAATGATTTCACATCCATTTTCGATGGTGTAAAGAACGCATAGGCCGTCTTTTGGACAATCTTTATCAACCTGAACCTCACCTCAACTTCAACAGCCTATATTGTTCCACTGCTGGCCAATAAGGCGCCTATCGGGGGACCTAACAGGCGCCTTATTGGCTTTTATCTTTTGGGGGATATATCCTTTAATACTTACATTGAGCGATACGGGTTGGGAATCGCAGATCGGTGGTAGTTTAATTGTTCTGCATGGGGTGCTGGTGCCCACCCCCGACGGATATCCCTTAGTCGTTGAAGAAATGGAGTGGTGCAAATTCTAAGCCAGCCACACGGCATCTTTATCAAGGCAACTCCTATCAAAGCATGTAGCTATTTCTTTATCAATCACTTCGTTCAACGACCCAAAAAATCAACAAAGCGAAAATAGTCTGATCTTTTATCTTTAAATACGTGTAAAAACATGATTGGTCAGTTTTCTCGATCGTAATTTTTTTTTAATAGATGCTTTGCTATTTATATCAGGAACAGCACACTTTTTTCTTCGGTTTTTGTTTTCCTAAGAAACCTAGAAGTAAGTATTTCTTTAGTTCCCTTTTAACTTTTCGATTTGTTATTTCATTAACTTGTAGTCAGGTAAAAACAGTTTTGGCGCCATTGATTAATTAAAAAGGGAAGATGAGGTACTAGTTTCTCGAAAATCGCAAAAAGGGAAGATAGGTTACATTCTCCCAGCGCTTACTCAAAAATTGGCATGTGTTACAACTACACGCAAACACATACGCTCACAGTTATATTTCCAGTCCTGTGCAATACAAAAAAGAACAAAGACGGAAAGACGCATCTAGGACCGAAGTGAGACTGAGACAACAATATTTCACGCGAATCACGACCGCCCGTGCCGCCGGTCAGACGGTGACTGATGTGGGAGAACACAATTTTACACAATTTGAGGTTGCCACTTTCGAGCAACCAGTACCTCATCTTCGTTTTTAATAAATCAATGGTCAAGTCGGATACTCCTCAAATCGGCATTTCGTCAAACTTGATATCGTTCAATGCTGTAGTTCGACAAATCGTGTGTTTGTCCAATTATGAAATTTAGCTGTATGAATTGGATGTTTGAACATTTTCATGCCAAAACTACTGTACGAATCGGGCTGAATTTATTTATTAGTAGTTTAAGGCCTCGTAAGAAACTTCTAAAGTACTTTTTATCCGTTCAGCTAATCAGTTCCCATGGGAAAGAACTAACCTTTAAAAGTTTTCACAGAAAGAACATGTGGTAAGTCGCGCGCATAAACTAGTTTTTATATGCCCAAATACGTAATACCAAATAAAGTGTGTAAAATACTTATTTCGTTAGCACAAGTACAATAAAATTAGTCATTGCAGTGTCAATAAATAATAACTAAGTAGATGAATAAATTATTCCTTTAAAAAGGCATTGTTTTGCTAATGCCCATTTTACACTGACACTTAATGACTGACACTCTAATGAATACCATATTGTTTAGTGGTGTCAATAGGTAGGTAAAGAAAGACTTTGTTCTTGTCCTAAGTGACTAGATCTAGGAAGTCTTTATGAGTCATTAGGAAATAGACTACATGTGACTATAAAGGTGAACGCACACATCGCTAGAATTTGTTGTATGTAACCTGAAACACCTGTACGAGCTGAATCGTCAGAATTTAGGACTGGTGACTCGACGACGTTCATGGCGTAGCGGGGAGGTCCGCATGCGACGCAGGAGGTTTCAGTTTCGATTCCCGCCTCGGGCCATTTTTATTTTGGGTTTTCCATTATTTAGTCCAAAGAAGTATTTTAATGTAGTTACTTATAATAATTAATCTTGATTTTGTGACTAAACTTAACAGAGGGGTAATCTACCAGTAAACGCCAATGTATAGGAATATGCCCTTGTTTCCATAATATATGTATCTAGGTATAATTGTGATATGTATATATAATTGTAATATATATATATTTATATATATAGGAGTAGGTATGTATTATATTCTTTGTAAGTATGTGTAAGTAAGTATCTATTTTGTAGGTACTAGATACCATATTACATGCACACAGATATTACCCCATGTATTGTATATCCGACGTTCCTATCCATACCAGGTTGTCTGGCAGAGATCGCTCTTGAGCGATAAGACCGCCAATTGTCACTTAGGTTATAATTATTTCATTTGTAAATTGTTTCTTAGCTTTAAGTGTGCAATAAAAGTATTTTCTATCTATCTATCTACATATAGGTACTTATAAACGAGTCAAAGTTTTTTTTCTAGATTGTTTATTTTATTTTAAATAAACACTATTTTACATTAAGACGCATAATGAGTATGTATAATATTCTTATCGAAACTGGCGTCATATGTTTATTCAAAAAAAAAAAACAATAGGCAAAAATGATGTCAGTCTGGCGCGGATTGTCTTTTTTTCCACACTATTTATTTTGCTCACGTGTAGGTATATTAATAGACAGATGCAGCTTAGGGCTCCATGTCAGCTTAAGTCGGTGCATGCAACCAAGAGCACTGCATAAGAATTTTAGAATACATAAAAAAGACAGATTTTAAATATTTCTTTGTAATTATCTGCGCTGCGGCTTCGCACGCGTTGATTTTCTCACCTTTGAAACCTTCCCTAGACCTTCACGAACATTTCAAGACGAAGATAAGATAAATCCCTTCAGCCGTTCTCGAGTTCTAGCGAAACTAACCAACAGCAATTCATTTTTATATATCATCATCATCAGCCTATATTAGTCCACTGCTGGACATAGGCCTCCCCTAATGAGCGCCATAGCGCCCTGTCTTCAGCTTGACGCATCCAGCATCTGCCTGCAGTCTTTCGCAGATCGTCATCCCACCTGGCCGGAGGGCGCCCTACACTACGTTTGCCGAGTCGCGGTCTCCACTCAAGAACTCGTTTACCCCATCGGTTGTCAGTTCTTCGCGAAATATGGCCGGCCCACTGCCACTTCAGCTTGCTGATTCTCTGAGCTATGTCGATAACTTTGGTTCTCTGTCGGATGTATTCGTTACGAATCCTATCCTTCAGAGAGACTCCGAGCATAGCTCTTTCCATAGCTCGCTGAGCGACCTTGAACTGGTGGACCAACCCTATTGTGAGTGTCCACGTCTCAGCTCCGTAGGTCATAACGGGTAGGACGCACTGATTGAAAACTTTCGTTTTCAAGCATTGCGGTATGGATGATTTTTATATATATAGATTTATATTGGAAATTGAATTTCAAAGCAGAGATTCAATTTATTATAGCGTCTAGGGTAAGTAAAATTGCAATAGTACCGAGTTTATTGATCAGAGTCAGTCAGAGTCAAGTAGTTTATATCTTTAGACTTACAAAATAAGCACTTAGACAAGTATTTTTTTTTACTTTATAAATAAATAAATAATATTGGACAATTTACACAGCATTATCTAGCCCCAAGCTAAGCAGAGCTTGTGTTATGGGTGCTAGATAACTGATATACTTAATACATTACACTACATAAAATATGTAGATAGATATTTTTTATTATACATAGAAAACATCCAGACCGCCCTGAACAATCTGCAGCACAGATATAAACAGCTTGATAAATAGTAATTAATATCAAATAAAAAATAAAGTGCAATGAACTCTAATTCACTTAAATTTTTTGTCCACTAGCGGAAGAGGACGGATCGAAGTTTATGTCGGATAGGAATTAGCAAACTGAGAAATAGCATTTTACTGTAGTTAAGAGTACACGTGCCCATAGTACAATAGGTACAGTAGGATTATTAGCACCTAATGACGTCAAACGCCCCCTGGATAAGTAACCAATTGAACATGTGACTCGGAGCTATTCATAGAGCAATGTTAGAGACTAGAGTTAATGAGTTCTTTTGGAGTAGTGGTTAAAGGTTGGCTGTGGGTTTGGTGCTCGGTTGCAACACGAGGTACTTTTTTGTTTTTGTAGCATGGTACTATGTAGTGCAGGCTTAGAATTTGCACCATCCATTCTCTTTCCGGGGTAAGAGGCAACTAAGGGATAAGCGTTTTTATCACCCGAAACTGAGTGCAGTTTTACTTCTAGTTTTTTACCTCGATAATTTAAAATTTTGTGGATGTTATATTTTTTCGGTTATAACCTAAATAATCGCTTAAAAAATTAAAAAGTCCTTGCATATACCCTATTGCATTTATTTATCCACACATCTCATTGAATCTAGAGTCGATTCGATTGTCCAGGGCTATTAGGCCATTGCTTAGTCAAAAACAGCTAGTCGATTTGTGTTCACAAGCTGAGTTACGGGGGTCGATTCTATTGCCATTTGCCTGTATCTTGAATACGAGTATATAAATTATCAAACTGATATTATCTTACCTTATTTTCAAAAAACTCTGCTGATCTGCTTAGATCAAATGGAAAATGCTTTATATCCATTAGATCTCACAGGACTCATGGATACGTCATGTCATTTATATCAATCTAACTTCTTATCTCCCAAACTCTAGCCTAGCAAGGGTTAACCACTAGAATGATAGGGAACCAGACTTTTGCCAAAGACTTAACTTTTATTCCTTTTTACTCTAGCCTAGCAAGGGTTAACCATTAGTGGCGCGGTGGGCGAAGGTCTGCCTGCGACGCAGGAGGTTGCGGGTTCGATTCCCGCCTCGGGACAAATTAGTGCACAATCTGCAGAAATTTGTTCAGGGCGTTTTGGATGTTTTTCTATGTATAATAAAAAATATCTATCTATGTAGTGTATTGTATTATGTATATCAGTTATCTAGTACCCATAACACAAGCTCTGCTTAGCTTGGGGCTAGATAATGCTGTGTAAATTGTCCAGCATTATTTATTTATTTCTTTCTTTATTAGAATAATAAGGAACCATACTTTTGCCAAAGACTTCATTTGTATTCCTTTTTTCCAGCCTCATCAATTCATCATGAACTCGGGCTGGTTAGCATGGGAGTGCATAGTATTCGCCATCTTCATCAGTGCGTCATCTCTGGCTCCTCTATGGCGGCGAAGAAAAGATGCTGCGGCGGGTTCTAGTGTTAAGACTGCTTATATCTTCGCTGGGGGCGGAGTATCCACCTTGGCCATGATTCTATCTGTGGCGAGAGGCACGCTGGGGGTTCGGAGTTTTCTTGGTGAGTTAAAAGATTTACTTACTACTGTAGAAGGGCACTGCTGTGTGGCTTAAAATTTGTATAAAAAAGTGAGAAGGCGTTTATTTTGCAACCATTACACATAATTAAGACTTAGAAAATAGATGGGTACACAAGATAAAAGTTACAAAAAATGACCAACACTCAGCAAATGCTATGGCAGGATGTGTCCTGCCAGAGCGCTGGTCTTCCGTGGAGGCCATAGTAAAACGCGTGAGTTACGGCGCAACTCACACAAAATAATACAATGTTGAATAAATACACAAACCTAAGTAAAACAGAGAAATAAACACATAAATTAAACAAAAATACAAACACACAAATGAACGGCGGGTTCTAGTGTTAAGACTGCTTATATCTTCGCTGGGGGCGGAGTATCCACGTTGGCCATGATTCTATCTGTGGCGAGAGGCACGCTGGGGGTTCGTAGTTTTCTTGGTGAGTTAAAAGGTTTATTTACTCCAGTAGAACGGCACTGCTGTGTGGCTTAAAATTTGCACCACCTCAACTCTTTGCGGGTGTCGTAAGAGGCGACTAAGGGATATCAACAGGGCGCAGGCAGCAGTGCATCAGCAGAACAATTCCACAACCAAACTGCGTTCCCTTAACCGCATGCCCAGCGTGGATTATGGGCATTATGCCCCATGATATAAAAGACATTATGGCGCTTATCAGGTCCTCCTGATAGGTGGCCTTCGTCCAGCAGTGGGTGCTTAGCAGGTGATAGTTTCAAACAAATATAATAAACATTACATACAACATATTTAAGAACCATCTGCCAAAATATACGCGCATGTATTTTGTTATTAAAATAGCCAAATATCACTTTTTCTACCAAGAGTTAACACTAAAACAATTAAGGTTTCTCTCAATAAACTCAACTATCTCTGCTAATTGGTGGCTCTAGAAAATATGATAAAAATTAAATTATATTAATACGTCAGTTTCACCATAATTATGTCTGACGTCAGTAGGTACTTACCTACCTATTAGAGTAAGTACCTAACTAACAATTACCATACTACGTACATACATAATGCTGACAAAAAACGGGTTGATACAATATAGATACCCACATTTTTCGCAAAAACTGAAGTGAGGAAAATCCGTGAAAAAACAATTAGGTACCTATCGGTTAAAAACATTAGTGTCTTCTCAGAAGATGGAAAATGCTAGGCACCTACCGACTAAAATTACGTTTCTCTAACGTCACAACAATTACACAAATTAGTGCTCTGGCCGAATCCAATACGTCACAGTCACGACCTGATGGTTCCTGACTTCATTTTTTTAAACTCATACTTCAAATTCTAGCCAGTTTAATTTACAGGGCTACATTTGCACGTTTTTCTAGATTTTAATAAAATTCGAGTTGCACTGATATACTAACCCCCGGTTTCTCGAACGCAAATTGTTGACAATTTGTCAGGCTGTACACGCACTGCTTTTATTACTCGCGTGTTTTTTTTGCAGAATTCTGTAACTTAATGGAAGTTCACTAGCGGAAAAATATGAATGTTTGGAGCACTATAAAGTTGTAGGTAGCTAAAATAGCAAGGAATTTTATTCGTCGTACGTGTAAGTTACGTTAAGCACGCAGGTTATATTCCGCGAGATTAAAATTCACGCTGTGAGATTCCGCAGTGCGTATATAACAAGCCGTTGACTATCCATTCAATGTGACAAGCGTTCGAGAAACCGGGGGCTAGGTAGGTACTCTATTATTTCTACTTCTCATGCCTTTTTGTGCAAGACAGCTTTCGTACGTAAATATTTTTCGACAAAATGTCAGAACGATAAATATCAAGACGAGAAAAATATTGCATTTCCATTGGAAAATAAGGAAATTGTAAGGAGAACAGACAAAAAGACGTTTGTATAGAGAGATTGTGTAAACAAATCATTTGATTGGGTGAAATCGGGTTCCACACACTACATTTCCTATACATCCCGTTTTACTCTTTGGGTACGGAACTATAAAAATCACTGAAATTACGGAGTGATCATTGAGTGATTTTATATTGTTAGCCGTCAACCGACAAACCTGTGAACACAAATTATTTAATAGTAAACATCATGTCCAAAATTACACGCTATGTGCACACGGTAGCGAGCGAACTCAAATGATGATATTATATTTTTATCTAGGAACGATCGCTGAAAAACTCTAATTTGTACAAATGATGGTAAATTGGTCTGGGACATATATATACAAATATTTATTGCATAATAGTTGAAACACGTGGTTCGTTGTTTTTCACACAAATAAAAAACTACTTCTAATACAAAGAAAATTACAGTTAAGTACAGAAACAAATTTCAACTAAGTAGTATGTATTTACAATTAAAACAATTGAGCTAACTGCAGACTGTTGCAAACAATCTAGAGGTAGCTAAACTGATCCCTCATATTGATTTAAGTTTTGCAGGACAAATAGTAATCCCTCGGAAATATTTTCTATGGATACCAGGATCATTCTTTATAGTTTATACAAAATCAAAAGAATCATCAAAATCGGTCTCTAATTGACGGAGAAATTGGCGAACATCACACAGAATACAGAATACAGAATTTATTCGTAATACCATTATTACATGTCACACACTTAATTAAATATAAAGAATAAAATTATAATTATAATAAAGGCAAATTAAAAAATTCGTTTGTAACATACAATACTAATTCAGTGAGCCACTTTCTTAGTTTTATTTTAAAAATAGCTGTGGAAACTGCATCACGGATCCAGTCGGGCAGCCGGTTGTAAACTGAAGGACCCATTATATAAACGGACCTCTCTGACTTCTGTAGCGTACGTTTTAGTGTGACCAGATGGTAATGACACACTAATATTATAAATAAGAAAGTTTGGATGTTTGTTACCTCTTCACGACGAAAATTGTATAAATTTTGCATACAGGTACTTTTAATCCTGAAATCAAACGTAAACTACTATTTACACATAAATCAATTCCTGTGGGATAGAAATCACCTTTAAACGTTTTCATAGAAACAACGCATGCAAAGCCGCGGGCAGAAACTAGGACTTAAATAAAAAAACTACCTACATAAATAAAAAATACATACCTTCAGGCTGACACACAACCTCCTTCCTTTTTTCGAAGGTAAAAAGGACAATTTCTGAGGGCATGTTTTGAAACAGAAATATTATAGTGTATAAACGTTTATTTGTAAAAATACAGTATAATAATGACATGAAATATAAATATCACTGTTAAACGTTTCCATAGGAACGACACGTGCGAAACCGCGGGGCACAGCTAGTTTAAAATAAAAGTACATAGAAATAATACAGTTTGTTAGAGTTACAACACGACCCCGTCTCAGAATGAGTTGGTTGGCTTTGAAATCAATGATCAATGTTTTTCCTAGGTACGACATAACACGGTTTTAGGTGTTTTTTGACTTTGTTGATGTTGTCTTCACCGAAAACTTACCCACGGCTGTTAGTGCCAAAACTGAGCCATTGTATGATAATGTGAGAAAATAATTATAGTTGATGGTAGGAATCCGGTTCCACACGTGTTTTCGGCACTTGTTTTCGAGTAGGATTAGAAGCCCTAAAGGTATTTATTACTCGAATTAGAGTCATCACGTGATGTTTTATGTAGTCTCTTGAAAGTATGGAAGAGTTTCGGGCGAAATGTCCCTTTCACTTTTGCATTGGGGTACAACTCGTACGAATCTAATATCAAGAGATTTTAGATTCTGACGAAATGTACCCTCCTCGTAGGTAAAGGGACGTTTCGCACGAATCTCTTCGCGGACATGTTTTAGAATCGGACGAACCGTAGGGTTCCTTTCGTCTGATTCTAAAAGTCACGATGGCACACTTTTTAGAAACGATAGATTTGTTATTGATTATCATACTAATATCATAAACGCGAAAGTTTGTAAACATGTATGTTTGTTGCTCTTTCAAGCAAAAACTACTGAATGGATCGGGCTGAAATTTTGTATACAGGTAGTCCTAGGCCTGGAATAACACATACTTTTCATCCCATAAAGCAGTTCCCGTTCGAAGGCGTGCGAAGCCGCGGGGCGCATCTAGTGAAAAATAATTATGTATGATGATCATTGATAAATGGTTCTGTAGTTTTATTTTATTTAAACACTTTATTACACTGAAGTACAAAGGGTGGGATTAATGCCGAGGCATTTTCTATCTGCCAACCAGAAACATGTTTTTACAGGGGGTTGGCGTGCTTATTTAAGTTTTACAGATTACCTTACATACTCGAATACCTACCAAAGCATAAGTTATAGTACGAGTATTAGTCACAAACATTGATTTATTAAAAAGGGAAGATAGGTTACGTTCTCCCAGCGCTTACTCAAAAATTGGCAATTGACTGTGTTACAACTACACGCAAACACACACGCTCACAGTTATATTTCCAGTCCTGTGCAGTACAAAGAAGAACAAAGACGGAAAGACGTATCTAAGACCGAAGTGAGACCGAGACAACAATATTTCACGCGAATCACGACCGCCCGTGCCGCCGGCCGGTCTGACGGTGACTGAGCACACAATTTTACACAATATGAGGTTGCCATTCTCGAGAAACTAGTACCTCATCTTCCCTTTTTTATTAATCAATGGTTTCAAATAATATTTTTAAAGTAGTTAGACATCATTCAATTAGCGGGTCGCGATGATGCTTTTGTTTAACAAAATTTTCGTTATTTTCCAGGTTTTCCATCGGAGCTGGTGTACCACGGCTCTGCAATGTGGGAGACGCTGTATGGCGTCATCCTCGCCTTTCCCATAGTATGCTGGGTCTTCGTTCCCGTCTACTACCGACTGCATACCAACTCCGTCTATGAGTACCTACAGGTATGCTTAGCTGATGTCTGCATCAGCATCATTATTCCATTGCTGGATATAGCTACCCTTCCCCTTGTTTCCTCAACCTCAACCTCAACAGCCTATAGTCCACTACTGAACGCAGGCCTCCCTCTGATGTGCCTTACTGGCTTTTATCTCATAGGGGTATTGTCTATGTCATTGTCTATCCCCACGCCGCGCATGCGTGTTGGGGATCGCAGTTCGATGATAGTAAAATTGTTCGTAAAAACTACTCATCAGATTGGGGTGAACGTCTTCCGTCACAAAGGAGGTATCAATATACCTTTTATCACATAAATCACTTCCTATTGGATAGAAATGAACTAAACGTTTCCAAGGAAAAAACGCTCGCGAAGCTGCGGCAAGATAGATAGATAGATGGATAGATAGATTATAACTTTATTGCACCATCAATACATAACAAAAACAAACAAGGAAATTACTGCTAACTAATCTAGAGAGGCACAATCGGCGGCCTTATCGCTAATAGCGATCTCTTCCAGGCAACCTAAGATACTTGCATGGTACCAAAAAAATACTGATTTATTTCATGATTTCTGAGTAGTACCTAAATTATGGAAAATTAATCTGTACTAAGAATGCCTTTTACCATAAAATAAAATCGATTACGATTTGAAATCGATTTTGCATAGCAAATCATAATGACTAATTACGATATCGAGCAACCATTGTGACTAGATATTTATGGTAAGCACTTAATTTTTGAGTCAATTTGTATGCAAAATTTTACGTTATAAACCGACCTCAATTTTATGAATGCCATTGTCGCTGATGATAATGATGATTTATCGTTCAAGCAACAATAGAAATAGGTACACCCCTGTCTAACTATTACGGTTCATGGTTCATAAAATACAGCCCGCTGACAGACAGACAGGAGGCTTAGTAATAGGAAAAAAAATTGAGACGCGTACAAAACCTTATCAAAATCACCAGTCCAAAACTGATCTTCCTTCATTCTATGCTATCCGTCTTCATTGATACAAGTACTTTTGGATATCCTCCATGCATCAACTTTGTAAGCCTCTTGTTTATGATAACTTATACCTAATGAGTGAAATTATCATGAGAAGTCACCATTGTCGATAACGGTTTCTGAGTTTCATTTAAGTTATTTTACCTATTAATAACATTGAATGATTAAAAAGGGAAGATGAGATACTAGTTTCTCGAAAATGGCAACCTCATATTGTGTAAAATTGTGTGCTCCCACCTCAGTCACCGTCGGACCGGCGGCACGGGCGGTCGTGATTCGCGTGAAATATTGTTGTCTCGGTCTCACTTCGGTCTAGGATACGTCTTTGAGTCTTTGTTCTTCTTTGTATTGCACAGGACTGAAAATATAACTGTGAGCGTATGTGTTTACGTGTAGTTGTAACACATGCCAATTTTTGAGTAAGCGCTGGGAGAATGTAACCTATCTTCCCTTTTTAATTACCTAATCAATGATTAATAACATCAAATCATTTCCTTCCAGATGCGTTTCAACAGTTCCTGGGTGCGAAGACTGGCAGCAGCTACCTTCTTGATCCGACAGCTCCTAAACCTCGCCGTGACAGTGTACACTCCAACGGTTGCACTTCATGCAGTTCTAGGTCTGCCACATTGGGCCTCCGCCCTTGCGTTGACTGTTGTTGGGATTGTATTCAACTTGCTTGGTGGGCTGGCTGCTGCTATCAGGTAAATCCTTAACTTCTTTATTTAACCTTCATATTTCCTCTGACCAATTGCAATCTCGGTCTGCACTAGTTGTTGTTACGACCAACAGGGTTCACGTTGTTATACTTACTTATAAATAATGATCTACCTTATCTGATGATGATGCTGCCAAGCCGATTTCGGCTACGGAGACTGTATGCCTGGTTTTAAATTAAGACATCAATCATTAGGGTGTAGGTTTTCTGCCCTTTTGTGCGCTCTTTCGTGGTGATAGTTAGTATTGAGTATCTGTGCAAATATGAAGTTCTGTGGACCCGGAATGAAGACTTAAAGAGCGTCTCAGTCCACGGCAGTATGGATGGCATTCGGTTACGTGGTTCTCTAACTACAAAGGAGATAGTCGGATCTCATACGAAGTGGTCTCTATTAGAACTGGTGCGTACAAAATGTGGTCGAATCCAGAATAGGTATAGGTTCATATCTAGATAAAGTCACATTAAGAAATGGTCACTGACCGCCTGAAGGACAGAATCAACTTGTAACACAAACTGTGTTAGAGGCCATGACAGACTATGTTTCTGCAACGTATCCAACATAGACTGGCGGTATTTCCACGTGGGCAGGTACAACTGAAAAAGCACTTAAAAAAAGATTTGACCATTGACTTTTGTGATATACTTGAGATTTTGTGTCTGATAATTCTATTAGAATCAAAATCCTTAATGCTTATCAAATGATAAGAAAATCGGATTTTGATCTGCGTTCGAGAACCGGCGGCAATCGATTCATATATTATCTGTTGCATACCTAAATATCATATCTAACCATGTTAGGCGCATGGTAGTTAGCTTACAGGTAAAGTAAATGTACCCTGTAAGGGCAAAGGGCAAGGGCATTGGTGTTCCTTTCAAGCAACGTAAATAAAAGCAAAGTTTTAACTTTCGTTCTTATCGTTTCAGAGCCGACGTGATCCAGACCTTGACAATGATCCTAGTGAGCGGTGCCTTCATCATCCAGTCGACGATCAAGGCGGGAGGGCCCAAGCAGGTGTTAGTCGAGAACATTGAAGGAGGACGGATGAAGTTCTTTCAGTAAGTTCTGTACCGAGGTTTAACTTTCTGAAGAAGTACATAAAGGATGAAACGTTGGTATTCTTCCAACATAAACGAAGTTCGTAGATGACACTTTTTCATTTAAAGCAGTGTAACAGTTATTTAGTATACAAAACACAAGCTTTGCTTATCTTAGGGCTAGACATTTCATTGATCTGATACACGTTGCCTATAATAAAATTATATTGACTCTAGACATGTTAAACACGTCTTGGGTTATTTATCCAGCCTAGTTAGAAATATTCACATAACGCCTTATGGAGTAACTAGCTGCGCCCCGCGGCTTCGCACGCGTTGTTCTTATGGAAACGTTAAAATGTGATTTTTATCCCACGGGAACAGATTTACGGGATAAAAAGTAGCCTATGTTTTATTCCAGTATTAGAATTACCTGTATGCAAAATTTCAGCCAGATCCGTCCAGTAGTTTTGGCGTGAAGAAGTAACAAACATCCATCCATACATCCATCCAAACTTTCGCATTTATAATATTAGTGTGATGTGATGTTTTCCTTTTATACTCTGGATAGTTAAGACTTTGTGAAATAGTCCGGTTCATATTCGGTCTAGTTTTGTTTTAGCTTGATTGGACTCATCAGAGAAAGAATAATGTGGATTTTTAACTCAATATAACCATATCTTTTCAGGTTCACCATGGATCCTACAGTGCGAGTAGACACGCTCTCTGCCATCTTTGGCCAGATGTTTATGTCCGTCTCTATCTATGGATGCCAGCAGACCTTTGTGCAGCGGTACTGCTCTATGTCTTCAGAAGCCAGGTCTGTTGTTGCTACCTTTTATTTTAGACAGTAACATCAAAACGATTCAGTTCAGTAATTATTATAAGTCTTTGGTTGTTGTACCCAAAAATATTCTTCAGTAAAACCTATAACTTCATGGCAATGCGAAACTTAGGGTTGCCATAGCTAAAGGCCAATTTAGAATAATTCAAACCGCTGTGCATGATAAGAATTTATCATCATACATAATACTTTATTTGCTGTAAATGGTAGGTACACACTAATTTAGTAAGTTAGGCCTTATATTTTTAAATTGGCTCACTACATTCTGTTTCAAAGTGCATGCAAAATTAAAAAAATACGGTTACAATATACAATAGGTAGTAAATACACTTGCTTGCAAACATGAGTAGGAGTCAACACCTTTGAAAAAACTGCTAGCAAGTAACAAAACTCAACCAAACAGCAAGTACACACAAAACTTATATTTTTACATACTTTGCTATTGTCCTTTTCACGTTGACTGTACTTTAGCAGATCACTTAGAGACAAGAATGATTCGCTTTAAACAAATTATGCCATAAAATTCGCTTCGAAATGGCACGAAAAATTAAAAGGATACAAAAAATTCATTTATACGTAAGCTTGGTGTGAACTCAGTGTTTTTTTAGTTTTTGTTACTTGTTTAACTCAATGTTCATCATTAATATTTGTTTATACAAACATTCTTTCAATCTTTGTTTATAAATTGCATTGGAAATAAAATTATAGGTCGATAATTCACCGTATAATTCAATAACCATAGGCTAGGTAAATACACAGAAAATCCAGACTGAATAATCTAAAATCTACTACGACCTTGGAATAACCGCATCCAATCGATGCATATAATCTATATAACAGTATACATATTTAAGTAAGATTTGCACCATTAAAACAGTGTTGGTTTGAATTGGTGCTCACACTCGTTTTGTACTTATATTTTATCTTACAATACATTTGGACAAAGATTACTAATTTAAAAACAAAGCAAAACTCAACTGACAACTTTTGTAAACATGTACCTACCTAAGTAGGTAAGTATATTCTATAGACCGTTCATACTTTCTTACCAGAATCAACGCCATAAGTGAATATTATTATTGGGTTAATAGGGTATAGGTACGATATTTAGATCAGTAGGTACATAGTTATAAATGTGTTAGGTTGTTACTAGTGGCACAGTTAGCGGCGCAAATGATTGTTATGTCTGGTTTTAAATAAAAGTATTGATAATAATGTATTGATATGGATTACTTGAGCTACCTGTAGATTTTACTATAAGAATTTCGTAGTTTGACGAAAGATGTTGGATGAACTTCCATCACAAACTAGGTTCGTAGTAAACCCGATTACATTCATAATGACCTGTGGATCGTTTGAAACATTCTGTAGTTCTGTAGTTCTGTAGTCAATTGTATACTAGTTCTAATTTATTTATACATATTATACATAGTGAGAAGGCTCAAAAGAACTAAACCCTTTGAGCTAGTGCAGTGTATAGTTATAGTTTAAGTGCATAGGTGCTAATTTTAAAGAACACATGAACAATAAGAAAAGTGCCGATGGACACGTTCTTAGTGATGTTTTTATAAAATTAAGTTGAAAAAATTACCCATTAGCCAAATCTATGGCTAGATTGTAATGTTATTCTAGTGTATCTAAATATGTACGCTAGAATAACATTAACAATTTATATAATTTGGTTATAATTTGCTTGAGAAAACCTTCTTTCTCTTTTTCAGGGTACGACGCACCCTCTTTGCCAACGTCCCAGCTGTGACAGTCCTCTTCAGTCTCTCTTGGGTCGTTGGAATGGGTCTCTACTCGGTCTACAAGCACTGTGACCCCTTGGCTGCCGGCATCATATCGGCTCCGGATGAGGTGCTGCCGTATTATGTGGAAGACCAGTTCGGTTTTCTGCCAGGGATGCTGGGGTTGTTCTTAGGGAGTTTGTTTAATGGAGCGCTGAGGTGAGAGTTACATAATTTTTTTATATGTTTACTTGGTGTTTGATTTCTTGATTTCTGAGATAGCTAACAACTTTTTTTTTGGTTTTTTTATATTTTTATGTCACGTATCCGCAGATCTCGTTTGATCAAGGTTCGACAATAAATATTGTATAGTAATTTTTTATAGGAGTATGATACGTATTTTGAAAATATTTCATAAAATTTGAGTACGTATTAAAAAAAACTGTATCCGTATGTAATATACTGTATCCGTATATAATATACTTAAAAAAATAGCAGAAAGATTTTTTATATATATATAGCTATCCACCATTTTATCCAGGTTTCACCAGGTTTGTCCATTTATTACCGGACACCCTGTAGGTACATATATACAAAACACAATTAAAGTTTAATATCACATCATGTGTCTAATAATTACATGTTTGATTTGCCTACCTAAATCTTAATCTAAGCCGAACGCTATACAAAAAACGTTGGCACGTCTATGTACTTATTTTTAACCGACATCAAAAAAAGAAGGAGGTTCTCAATTCGTCTGTATTTTTTTTTTTTTTTTATTTGTTAACTTTTGACTAAGTGGTCTGATTTGCATGATTCTTTTTTTATATGAAAGCTGGTGCTTCCCGTGTGGTCCCATTTTTATTTGGTTCAGTTCTGACAATGGGATCCACGAAAATTCATGAAAAAACTGTAAAAATTGAAGTCGGTTTATAGTTTTTTTAAACAAAATTAATTATTATGTAAGTCTAAAGAAATAAACGATTTGGCTCTAACTCTGACTCGTCATGTAAAACTAACAAATAAACTCTACATTCCAGTTTCCTCGTTTCCAACGTGAACTCACTGGCCACCGTCACATGGGAGGACTTCGTCTCCGCCGCCCCTCCCTTCAAAGGCATTAACGACAAGCAGCAACTGACGGTTATCAAAATTATTGGAGTTATTTACGGTTAGTTATCTTTTCATACTTGAAACTGTAGATTGTCTACCCGAGCCAATATGACAGTGCCAGCTATTTTTAAACGACTTCAAAAAAGGAGGAGATTCGACTGTTTTTTTTGTTTGTTACCTCATAACTTTTGACTGGGTGGTGCGATTTTTATGATTCTTTTTATATGAAAGCTAGTGCTTCCCTTGTGGTCTCATTTTAATTTTGTTCAGTTCTGACAATGGGATCCATTGTCAGAACTGAACAAAACACACACACAGCACCTTTAAACGCCTATAAATTATCGAAGAGGTGCCATAGTAATCGAACCTCTTAACTTTTCTCATGTGTGTTAGGTAACCTCACTTCAGCAGCCTATATTACAGCCTATACTATAGGACGCAGGACTTCCCCTGATAACCCTTAATGTATTTATCCTATAGGGGGGCCTTTAATCCCCATACTGGGCATGCGGGTTTGGGATCGCAATTCTTAGGTAGAATCTTTCTGCACAGGGCGCTGCTGCCCACCCCAGTGGATATCCCCTAATCGTGTCTTACGATATCCGCAGTAATCTAACCTCATAGTCTTTCAAGCTAGCTTCATTTAAACCTATTTGAAATCTCTATGTAATTGTCTTAGTCTAACTCAATCAAACCTTCTTGTCCAAACTGATTTGGGCAATAAGTTTAGACAAGGAGGTTCAATCTTGTCCGAACTTATTTGTCCAACCTCCTTCGAATAATCTAACTTTTTTAAACTTTTCTTCCATTCCAGCATTCATGATCATGCTGCTCTCTCTCTTCGTGGGCCGAGTCGGCGGCGTTGTCGAAGGTTCCCTCTTAGTGACGTCAGCAACATCTGGAGCCTTGCTAGGAGTGTTTACATTGGCTGCTTTATGCCCAATTGCTAACGGCAGAGGAGCGCTTTGTGGAATCATCGCGTCACACTTTATTACGATATGGATGGCAGCAGGGAGACTAATGTATGTTAATACAAAGGTGGACCAACTACCGCTGTTTACTGATGTAAGTATCGTTTTCTTATCACCAATATTTTAGTTAAATTCCCTTCATGTGGCATAGCCGTGTGACGTCCTGTACAATCTAAGATAGTTTACTGCTGGACATTGACCTTTCTAATTGAGAGCGCCATAGCGCTCCGTGTCTTTAGTTTACCGTATCTAGCACCTGCCGGTAGCCTTTTGTCATCTCACCTGGCCACAGGGCTCACCCATGAACACGTTTACTGACCTTTATAGCAGATTCGAGAAGCAAATACTTTTGGATTTAGCTTTATAAGCAATACATGCATTGTCTTCGTCATCTTTGTTTAATAGGACCTTTTACATACTTTTCTTGATTGTATTGTCATTGCTTTTGTTTTTAAGTCTTATAATTTCGATCTCGAGAATTCTACTTCGTCGCGACTAGTAATCGCGACCATTATTATAGCAATCACAACAGCGATCTTTACATACATAACCATAAGTCAAAGTATTAACATTTTCTCAAATACAATTCCAGGGTTGCACCAACAGCACCGCCAACATCTTTCACCCTGCGCTGCCAGCCGTGCTCAACCAGACACTGGCCCACCTCGCGCCGCTACTTAGAGAAACCAGCAAGACTCCAGATCCATTCTAGTAAGTACCCTTATTTCTCTCACCTGATGCTTATTGGTATAAACGCACAAGGGCAAGTCTTGATAGTAGACGAGAGCGTTGGTCAAAGGTCCTCCCAGTCAGAAGGTCTCCAAACTCTATCCGCTGCCGGATACCCAGAGTTAGTTGCATGCCCACCACGTACCACTGCTCAGAGAAACCAGCAAGACTTCAGATCCATTCTAGTAAGTACTCTTATTTCTCTCACCTGATGCTAAGTAGTATAAACGCACATGGGGTAGTCTTGATAGTAGACGAGAGCGTTGGTCAAAGGTCATCCCGGTCAGAAGGTCTCCAAACTCTATCCGCTGCCGGATACCCAGAGTTAGTTGCATGCCCACCACGTACCACTGCTCAGAGAAACCAGCAAGACTTCAGATCCATTCTAGTAAGTATCCTTATTTCTCTCACCTGATGCTTATTGGTATAAACGCACAAGGGCTAGTCTTGATAGTAGACGAGAGCGTTGGTCAAAGGTCCTCCCAGTCAGAAAGTCTCTAAACTCTATCCGCTGCCGGACCAGCAAGACGCCAGATCGATTCTAGTAATTACTCTTTCTTATTTCACTTGATGTAGACTCCAGATCCATTCTAGTAAGTAACCTTATTTCGTTTACCTCGTGCTTAGAGGTAGGTATAACACGCACAAGAGCTAATGACCTCCACACAATGCGAGCGTTGGTCAAAGTTCTTCCCAGTCAGAAAGTATCTAAACTTTATCCGCTGCCTCATGCCTAGAGCCAGACGCTGGCTATGCTCAGAGTAACTAGCAAGATCCATTCTGGTAATTACTCATAACTCACCTGAAGATATTACACCAGTGGTATAAGTATAACACGCGCTCTTCCACACGATAAAAGCGTTAGTTAAAAGTCTTCCCAGTCTTAGCAATCGCCAATCCAGTGATACTTGCCACTGGTCCTAGCCCTGATTGTTTTGTTTTACATGCATTCAAAGATGCAAGAGATATTATTTTTCGTAAACCCCTTTACAGAGTTCAAAAATAAAAAAAAAGACGTGTGGCACTCGGGGACTGCCGCGGTAAAGCTATTGCATAGCATTTTGTATCAACTTATGCAATTATAATTTTATTTATTTATTTTATTCATGCAGTATTGCTTTGTCTTTGATATTAATTCAAGTTACACTTTTTGAGCGTGGTGACCCTATACACCTATATACTTTCTCATAAACAGCTGCTTATGTATTCGTCCGATTTCGGAGCAGAGAGATTCGTGCGAGTTTCGTAGAGTCGTACAATACGTCTAATCGCACGCACACAACGCCGTGTCGAAGACTGCCGAACTGAAACGACGTTAGACGATGCACGGACTTCAAGCCACACCTCCTTGCCCGGCGGAGTGGGGAGCGTGAGGTTTTTTCGTTACGGAATTTCTGGATTCGGTCCCCGCGCTCAAGGCCCGCGATAGAAGCTATGCAATAGCTTAAAAAATCTCAATTTTCAACCGCAGGAAATAATTTACTGAACAGGAAGAATATCTAAATGCATATGCTAATTGGTCATCTCAAAAAAAATTAGAAAAAATTGAATTTATTATCATGTAAACATTTCTATTGCAGTGACTCCGCTCTCTACAAGATGTACGCGATATCCTACATGTGGTACGCCGTAATAGGAACAATCGCATGTATAGTCGTGGGTACCATAGTTGGGGCTCTCACTGGCCAGGAAACAGATAAGTTCGACGAACGGTTACTCCACCCTGTAGTTGCAAACCTCTACCGAAAGATGCCCGGAGCTAAACGAACTTACTCCGTCGAGAAATCCGAGGAAAAAGAATCATCAGTCAAAACGGATGTCACCGTAGATGACAAATGCGAGGCAAATAATATCACAGAGATCAAACATAGAATAACAAATTCAAAATCTGATATTAAAAATGGCGCGTGTGTGAAACATGGCGGAAATGAAATTCAAAATGGCCATAATAATAATGAAACAGAAAAAAGTTTTGATGGTACGAATAAAAGTAGGTTTGCAGTCAATAAAGAGCTTCCTTTAGATGTGACGGTATTGTCGTCAAGTAGTAGTAGATTATTTGACGCGTATGATTCTAGTCGTGGATCGCCTACCCCTTTGAGGACTAGAATGTGATAGAGTTGATTTTACTTAGTAGGTACTTGGATAATTTAATAAGGTACCTTTTTTCGGTGAGGAAATTCGTTTACGAATTAACTGATCCAGGAGGGACCAGTATTATGTGGGTCTCGACGCCATGAGAAGGACGTAATTCCCACTAAAACCTCTCTGTTTAATTTTTACGACCACTCAAATATTCCGAATTTCATACCAACAGATAGGCTATTTTACTTACTGTGGTGTTGCATACTAAAAGTTAGATTCTTAGATGTATCGGGTGACATTGGTGTCTATTCTAGATGTCGCCAAAACTAGACTAAAATAATGTGTGTGTGTAACAGTGACATTTTTAGTGTTGTCAAATTAGTTTTAGTGACATCAGAATAAGACACCTTTGTCTTTTATTATAATATGGACCATGAAATACCAGTTTTGTTTGTATTTAGATTAATTTCAGATTAGGTTAAGTGAGAGGGCACTAGAGGATTCATTAGGGGAGGTTTTTGTCCAGCAGTGGACTAATATAACCTGATGATGATGATATTATGTGATAATTCTGAAGGAATGAGATCGGTGGAGTGGGCATTGTATGCAGGCAATGAATTACAGTTACTAAAGTAATATCAAAGGGCCCATCCCTTGTTATTTTTTTATATAATTTAAATTCTGTTTTAGAAAGTGATGTTTCATGTTTTAGTTTATAAAAATGTCAGTTGAACTATGAATACCTAGGAATGAAGTGTTGTCCTAGGATTAACAAAATTTAATCCCAAAATAAAGATTTAGTTCATTTGTCTCATATAAGTTTTTTTAAATTAATTGAAATAGAAGTAAAATCATAATCTCTGTTGTGATTTAAATATATGTGATTGATTAAGTATAATGTTTGTAAAATGCTCTGAGATATTTTAATTAAGAATTAAACTATGAGAGACTCATAGCCATATGTGTGATATTTAGTCTTTGATTAATAATAATTATTTATAATTTTCATGTATAAAATCAATTCCAATATAAATTGGTTAAATCGCTTGTGCCGATGACGCCGAAGAAATCGAAATTAAACAGAAAGAATTTTGATGATTTGACCGAGTTTTCATACCAACTATATTAAATCCAAAATATCGATTTATTTGGCTCTTTCGACGTATTAGGTTCGCTTTAACTGAAACCGCGAGTTTAAAAAACAAAATATACGCGTGCCTTAAGACAGAAAATAATTTGTTAAGATTTACTGGATGGATTTTTTGGATGGGCAGTAAGAGGACGTACTTTAACCGACAGCGGAGAGGTAGAGGAGGTACAGGAAAATTGTCGTAAAAGCCGATCCAAATTTTTAGAGAAATTTTAACCCCTATTTCCAAATAAAAAGCAAAGTAAAACAATTTCTGTAAAAATATGAATATTTCCTAATAACATAAGCCAATACTACAAGTTAAGGTACCTGTCCTTACTGTCCCGTCCAAATAATCCACCCTGTACAAATTTATTAGTATTATTTAGTAACATTAATTAAGTAATTCAGTGTGATAATACCCGCAAGGTTTTTGTAAATATTATAGGTAAATCTAGTCAAAGTGATTAAATTAATTACTTTGAAATTAGCTTTCGAGTAATATTTTTGTATAAGAAATTATAATCTAAATACCAGTAGAATTTATTAGTATTGTTATTTATTTATTTCGAGCCCAAATTATTCCTATAGAACTCAATGGATATTGTGATATTACTAATACAACAGTATTTAAGTAGAAATCGCAGAATACGAGTAGTAGATTAATATAGATGTTGAGTTGTATCAAAATGTTAGGCAATAAAGAAATAAAAATAACATTATTTTTTTATTTAAAAAAAATAGAGAATTGTGTATTGTATGAGTATATCCGAGATTGGAAGTTTACAACTCTTACCCTAGTGTCTAGAGTCAGACAAACCTAATTTAGGATTTAAGACCCTACTTTTCATAAAATGTATCATTCAGCACACTAATATTATAAAAGTGACAGTTTGTATGGATGTATGGATGGATGGATGGATGGATGTTTGTTACCTCTTCACGCCAAAACTACTGAACGGATCGGGCTGAAATTTTTCTGACAGGTAATTATAATCCTGGAATTAATTCCTAGTAAATCAATAACTGTATCTATCTTTCCATCTATCTTCCCGTGAGGCAACTAAGGGATATCCACCGGGGGGCGGGCAGTTGCGCCCCCTGCAGAATATTTCTATTACCGAACTGCGATCCCCAACCCGCATTTTCAGCGTGGAGATTACGGACACTACCCCCCCATGAGCAAGGGGCGCTGCTGGCCCCCCCAGTGGATATCCCTAAGCGCCTCTTACGACACCCACGGAAAGAATTGGGGTGGTGAAAATTCTAAGCCAGCACATCCCAGCTAAATAGTAGTGAACTAGTTAACCTACCGCAAAAAACCTAAAAAACCACCCCTCGTCAGATAAAACTTTATTGAGTTGGAAACTTCGGTCTCATCAAACTGGTGCTCGAATTGGATGAAAGTTCGTTATCCAATTGTTTGAACTAACAAACGCGTCGGGCAGGATAAACATTTTCATTTCTCACTGCATTGGCCTCCTGTCCGTTGTCTAGAATTTTTCATTTGTGGGATAAATCATTCACACTGCGGTGACTAAACCTCACCTCCTCACCACAACAGCCTATATATTAGTTCACTTCTGAAAGCAAGACTCCACCTGATGTATAGATTACGAAAGGTAGGGAAATCATTTGTGGGCGTAAGATTCTATAACAAGCTTCCATCTGAAGCAACTGAGCTCACTATTCGTAAATTTAAACTGTACATAAAACGAAATCTTATCACGAAATCCTATTATTCCATAGATGATTACAAATGATGGAACGGATGTCGCCTAGTTCTACACCGACAATAGTAGGTATGTAAGAACATAAATTAGTTGTGTTAGACTTAGATATGCAAAAAAAATATTAGTTGCTAAACGCGCGAGCGGACCTATCCTCAACTGTCCGCGTGTTTGCGTCGCTTCTAAGGCAGTGACGCGCCACGACCTTTTCGACAAAAACGTTTGTAACTTAAAAAGTGCTATAGCTATAGTAAAATTAACTTACTAAAAGATAAAATATTACGAAACCTAGATCTAATAAAATAAAACGGTTCGATTGAAGAGCATAGTGTAAATAAAGGCTTAAATCTAGCGATTTAAATAAATTTTTATATATCATTTTTATTTCTATTTCTATGAAGTAAAATATAACAGTTCTTGCAAACTATTATTTTATTATAATAATTGATTATTTTCCCTTTCAACTGAAACCAATATCATAATATAAGCTTTTATTTTTCTATTAAAATAAATTAAAACAATCTTCATACTCCCTCAAAATCCGGTACAACACGTTACTTTTTAGGTATAATCTAGACATATCTTTACAAAATATGCTGTAAATATTTATGAATTATGTTATCAGTGAATTATTCTATCGAGTTTAAAATAATTATACATAAATTAGTTGAATAAATGTATTAAAATTACTAAAATCATCAAACAATAGCCGTGTTACAACGTCGTAACTTTTCATAGTCTAACAAATAAGTTGTTTAAACACAGTATTTACCACATTTCCATAAACACAAACAACACCAATAACCAAAGAGAATACAATAACTTCGTAAGATAACTTCGTATTAAACTACTAGACCGTCACTGGAAGCTTTTATAATGAGAGAGCATATCCGTTTCCGTCGAATTTGACTACTTTTTATCAGTTTGTTGGCTAGTACATCCGGTTACAGCAGCGACACCTAGCGGCCGCGCGCGATTTTTAGCTTTCGCAAATTGGATAGCGCCATATTTTATCATTGGCGTTTCGTTTTCCGTCGAAGCAACTCGTGCTCAGCAGCTCTGGCTCTGTTAGAGTTGCACTACTACACCTACCTACAGAGATAAGTAATTATTCTAAGAGAATAATGGGTCGCAGAAAAAACTGTAAGTTTTTGAATTTATTATTTCTTTGTTATAAAAAATTCTTGATAAATTTTTATCGACCGTGTTCGTAAAATTATCTTTTTATTTTTGGATTAAGATGACCCGTTTTTTATAAGCACGTGGTCTTTATTTTTAAACTTAACAAGTACAAATAAATGTACAACCCGTACATTTATTTTATTTTTATTTAAGTAATAATGTCCCACTACAGGCCAACGCACGTGGTATTTATTTTTAAGCTTAATCATAACAGGTAAAATTAAACGGATTTTTCCGTTCGGATCTCGTATTTTAAAGTAAGTACCTGATCATTTATCAAGTACCCGCACATTTATTTTAAGAATTCAGTTTGTGTTTGGTATATTCGGATTTGCCGGTTTGGATCTCGGTATTTTAAAATAAATACCTGATCATTTCGATTCTTATCTTGTGTTTTTATAAGTACCCGCACATTTATTTTAATAATTTACCACACGAAGGTCGGCTGCTCGGTTACAGTTTGTAACTCTTATTTTGAAATTAGTACGTGATCTTGATTCGGTATTTTCGGAGGATCAGGGAATAATTTTTGTAAATATGTAACTGCATTTTGTAATTACAGTTTATTATTGAAAACTTCAATTGGAACCTGCTGTGGATGCAGCCAGCCCGAGCGACGCGGCATGACCGCAACATCGGTGTAGTGCACAACGTGCTATGCGCTCCGATCCCACAGTAAGCAAAAACGTCGAGGAAATGGGTAAGCCCCAAAGTTTTAAAACTATTTACATTGCCATTTAGAAACTGCTTGCCATGATGGTGAGGTACCGATCTTTCTGATCAGACGTTATTAATGCTTATACGAACAGAATGATGTCACTGACAATCAATGTCTTCACAAGACAAATATTTCTATTTCACTTTTAACCTCGAAATACGGCTGAAGGAACCACTGGTTCCGAAATCATGCAATATTTTTTAGAAAATTGCTAATTAAAATTCATTCACCGTCAAGGTCAGTGACAAAATATTCTGAGACTCGAGGATTAAACAACCACACTCCAAGTGTCCTAGACTTTGGTCTAAACGATCAACAGGGTGAACATGTAGGTATGATACCTAGCAGTACATGGCTACCTACCAACATAACCTTTTGTGTTGTCATGACCTTTCAGGGCTAAAGTTGCAAGCCTTAATTTAAATAAATTGATGCCCTTTTTCGAAAAAAGGTGATCAGTCTCTTTAGACTTTTCTTCAGACTTTATACAGTTAGGATGTGGCCATTGAGCCGAAAAATAATAACTAGACAAGCACGACCCTTTAGTAAAAGCTTGCTTAAAAAGTACCAAATGATCAAATTATTTAATTTGAAATAAATAATTTGATTATCGCAGCTAATTAAATCAATGAATCAATGAACTCCTTATTCCTGTTTAATAATAATTTAATTTGATAAATTGCTATTTATTAGATAATAAATTAGTTAAAACTTTACTTGTGTATAAGCTTAATTTATAAGCGTTGTAATAAGTTGTTGATTTTGATTCTTCGATAAAGAAAAGGCTGGGTGGTACGTGATACTTGTACACTGTAAAACTTTTTTGGTCTGTGCAAACTTAGCCAGGCAAAATCTAGTTCGAGCCGCCCCTCGCGGGGGCAGAGCTCACGCACACTAGTAGGTCCATCGAGTTGATCTCAGGGCTCCTTTAAGGATTCAAGGCAGAACAATTATGAATGGTAAATGGTGTATGCCTTGTTCACTTATTTGACCATTTTGTTGATTTTGTAGTCGAATCACAAGGGTCTTAAAACCGAATCAAGGTTTTAGCCGCCCCTCGCGGGGGCTGAGCTTACGAATGCCAACAGGACCTCAAGGTTCCTTTCTATTCTAACAATAACACACCCTCGCAGGGTGGATACCAAAATAACCTCTAAAGTCAAATCACAAGGTCTTAAAACCGAATCAAGGTTTTAGCCGCCCCTCGCGGGGGCTGAGCTTACGAATGCCAACAGGATCTCGAGGTTCCTTTCTATTCCAACAATGACACACCCTCGCGGGGTGGATACCATAATAACCTCTAAAGTCAAATAACAAAGTCTTAAAACCGAATCAAGGTTTTAGCCGCCCCTCGCGGGGGCTGAGCTTACGAATGCCAACAGGACTTCAAGGTTCCTTTCTATTCTAACAATAACACACCCTCGCGGGGTGGATACCATAATAACCTCTAAAGTCAAATCACAAGGTTTTAAAACCGAATCAAGGTTTTAGCCGCCCCTCGCGGGGGCTGAGCTTACGAATGCCAACAGGATCTCGAGGTTCCTTTCTATTCCAACAATGACACACCCTCGCGGGGTGGATACCATAATAACCTCTATAGAGGTCAGCCCAGTAGTGGCCAAAATAAAGCAAACTCACGAGGTTTCATTTACGACCGAGGCTCGCGGCCCGGCGGCTATAGACATGGTACAGGACGGTCCAATGCTCCTAGATGCTATGGATAACAAATAAAGGAAACAAAAAGATTTTTTTTTAAAAAATTTGTTTATTTTTAATTTAATAATGTAACAGATCAGCCTCCCAAAATTTTCTCAAACCTCTAAAACGAGTACCTTTGTAATGACTAAAACCCTTGATAAATATGTCCGTGCATCCCGGACTTTCTACAACCACAAAAATGGTTATGCAAAGTTAACCATTTCGCTGCCTACGTCATCACGGACGCTTTCTGCGCCTCGAGTTTTTAGAGTTTACGTGCCTCCCTCTTGGACTAAACTGAACACAGCAGTTAAATCCTTTTCTACTATACCGGATAAGGTGGCCCAAATACGACACCAAACTGGACAATGTAAATATACCTAAGTACATAATATACATACCTACATAGCTCGACATTTCCTGTAGTAGTGCTTCGCGAGCACATAGTCTTGGTCCAAACACTTGGGTACCTACGTACCTAGGTGGGATCGTAAATATCGAGAAACTTGTTTTCAAACTGCAGAAAGACGTAATTTGTGTAATATTTTGGAAAATTTCTATATTACAACGGTCGCAAAATAAATTTTACTCTAGTTGCTCAGACGATTTTAGTTTGGTTATAGGGTCAGATTCACGGAAAATAGTGTGACTTCTAAATGTCCCCTGTGTTGTCGTTGCTGGCTGTTGGGGCAGGCTTAATCATAAATAGTTACCTACCTTATGTTAATGAATTTGTGACTAAAAAGTTGGTCGAAGACCTACCCACTTTCTACACCATTCGTTAAATAACCTATTTTGCGGGATCAAAACTGTAAAGATATAAATAATAATAATTTTGCTCCACCGACAAAATTTCTGGTAACAGATGATTCAGACATTATGTCTGTAGGTAGTACAACAAACCGTTTCTGGCACTTGGTCACGATAAGAGTTACTCAACCTCAACCCCAACAGCCTATATTGGTCCACTGCTGGACACAGGCCTCCCCATGATACGCGCCTTATTGGCGTTTATGTAATGGGGGGGGGGGGGGGGGGGGTAATGCCCATAACCCCCACGCTGGGCATGCGGGTTGGAGATCGCAGTTTGGAGGTAGAATTATTCTGCAAGGGGTGCTGCTACCCGGCCCGGGTGGATATCCCTTAGTCGCCTCTTACGACACCCACGAGAAGAGTTGGGCTGGTACAAATTCTAAGCCAGCACCACACAGCTAAGAGCTCCACCGCAATCAAAAATAATCGTAAAAAATTCATAGCACTGCAGTAGCTCCTCTGCGAAGAGGGGTACGAACAAGGTCATTACCGTTGACGGAAAGAAGTATTAAAATTTTAATTTGCGCAATCAACATCAAATTAAATGCAGTTTAATTTGCGCAATCAACATCCAATTAAATGCAGTTTTTATGTAACTAGCATGTTCAACAATCACGAAAATCTTGTCTCGTTACCGTTTACTCCCAGAGTGGCATCTACCTACTGCCAGCATGTGTGAACAGTGTTTACCAAAGTAAAGAGCTTGGATATTTCGATGTTATTTATTTATTTGCCTCTAAGACCGCGCATGTTGTTTGTAATTAAGTAACTCGGGATCTGAAAAATTAAATTTCAAGACGCGTACAGTGTCACTTGGAATCGCCCAATAGCCTTGGCATTTTCATTCTAGAATAAGAACCACTTGACAGTGTGACAGTATTTATAACAACTATGAAATTTTATTTTGTGATGATTTGAGAGGTAGTTTGGAAACGTCAGACTTCATGGTCTGATGGTGATTAATGTCTGAACAAAAACCGTAACCAAAGGTACAGGTGCATCAATCTCCGTCTTTATCAGATTTATATTATGATGAAACTCAAATTTATATACAATACACATATCTGTTTTTTCAACATTATGTAACGGGACACTCTAGTAATTTGAGTGATCATGTTTTTGTAAGCTCAAGTGCAGTGCTCAAAGGGATGCGGTACGCGCGCGTCTAGAACCGCACTCGCCCTAAAGATGTCCCTCGTTTAGGGATGAAACGTCTGTGTTCTTCCAACACAAACAAGGTTCATTTAACCCGATTACATTCATAATTAATGTTTCTGAAAACCATTTTTGAAACACTTGGTTTTTAGAAAACCTGAATATAACCAATCTTTTAGATATTAGTAAACGATTTCATTCTGAACAATAATGTATCATTTTAACTATATCTTACAAGTAACTCGTCGTACTGCGATACTACTCTTACTCCGCTCAGGCAGAAGTATACACGACTTATCGTTACTAAACATAGATCCTAGACGTTGCATAAAGTCATGCATTAAGCCACGAAATGGTAGTAAATATTTTTAATTAGACTTGGTTCCAAACCTGACAGAGGTGGACTTTCAATAATTATAAAATTCATGGTTGTACTATACTAGCTTCGTTCGAAGTACATAACATTTCTATGTCTAAGAAGCTGTGTTACAATAAGAGTGGCTAAGCCATCATCACGCAATATCATTGCCGGGTGGATCAAAACCCATTTGTAACATACAATCACTCTACGATATCTTGGGACGAGGGAATCAGAGGGCCGCCAACACTTTTCAAAAGTCACTTTTCTTGTTTTTTAGGCAAGCAATAATACCTATGTATATGTTACAAAATTGTTGAAATCAATTGAATTAATATCCGCTGAAATATTGATTTATTACTATGTAAGTTGCTTAGTTCAAGTTACATATTATGGATATTTTTAAAGAAATTTAATTAAGAGTGACTCTAGTTCTCAATAATCAAGGTGTCATACAAAACAGGAGAACATTATGTGTCCTTTCTAAACACATAATTATAAGATATTCTGTTATAAACTTATTATACATCACATTGGCGCTATTCCCTCAAAGTATACAAGCAGCGACACCAGGCGAAAACAAACAGATCTCATTATAAAAGCTTCCAGTGACGGTCTAGTAGTTTAATAGCAGCGTTTTACCTGAAATAAAACGCATATTAAAATACTTACCTCACTGGAAGCTTTACTTTTAATTCTGCCTGGTGAAACTTAGCCAATGATAAAATATGGCGCTATCCAATTTGCGAAAGCTAAAAATCGCGCGCGGCCGCTAGGTGTCGCTGCTGTAACCGGATATACTAGCCAACAAACTGATAAAAAGTAGTCAAATTCGACGGAAACGGATATGCTCTCTCATTATAAAAGCTTCCAGTGAGGTAAGTATTTTAATATGCGTTTTATTTCAGGTAAAACGCTGCTATTGTATTGACTGAATGACGTTCACTCAACTTTTTTATTTTTTTGTTCTTATTTTTTGTTGCCACATGTAAGAAAGAATGAATGTCGCTAACGAAAAAATTTGTAAAGAGCCATCTAGTAACTCGATGCAGAACTAATTAGGCCGCGTTCTTTGAAATGTTAGATAAAACTAAAGGAGGTCGGCCGGCGACCGGCTGGTGACTGTACTCCCCATGGACAGTTAAGGCTATTATTTGTTTGGTGACTGTAGTCCCCATGGACTGTCAAGTGGCTAGTGGACAAAAAATTGAAGTGAATTAGAGTCAATTGCACATTATTTCTTATTTGATAGTAATTACTATTTATCAAGCTGTTTATATGTATACTAAAAATTTGACTTGTCTAAGTGCTTATTTTGTAAGTATAAAGAAATAAACGATTTGACTCTGATTCTGACTCTGATAAGCGCGTTATTGGCTTATATTGGCTTTATTGGCTGTCACCGCTTCTTTTATGTTCACGTGGGGGCAAGATCGCTCACGTCCGTAGGTGTATGTTGGTGACCCTCTGATACCCTACACGTGTCCTCTGGGTGGTGCTAAGAGCGGTACCCTCTGGTGGTAGGCTTCGGCCGTGGCTTGTCACCACCCTCCGGACTGGGCCAGTCCGTGAAGCAACTCTATTGTGTTTCGGAATGTGGTCTGGAGTAGCCATCTTTTAGACCTTCGTGATACATCGTCGGCCGCATCTTCGCTTTCCATCAGGTGAGATTGCGGTCAAACGAAGGTCTATTTCTGATAAAAAAAAATGACATTTTCGGTGGTGGAATTGTTCCGCTGGGGCGCTGGCGCCCGCCCCGGTGAATATCTATAGCATACGCAGTTCAGCCAGCAAAGCTTCCAAAAATTAAAATAGTATCGCTATTCGTTACGATGTTACAAGTGTCATAAAATATAAAAAATCAATTAATTCTTTGTTATTGTAATCCTAAAAAAAACAAAATTCTTCAACAAATAATTGTACTGTATTTTTAGAAAAGTACCAAAAGACAATGGTTACATTTTATATTCAGGGAGACAGAACCATCTTAATTTTTATGCGCCAAAAAATAAAAAACCTTTTTTAAACCTTTTCGGCAGACTTTTCACACGAAGTGACGTTTGAGAGGGTTTAAATGTCGAGGTCATTTGTTCAAATTTTATTTTAACCCTCAATTGAGTTAAAAATTAAATGAAGGGTCATTTTTTTTAAATAACGCAGACAGGTTTAATAGATCAAGGTAGATATTTTTTGTTGAACGTGTCGAATTGAAGATGAGTGTCTCACATACGACCTCTTTTAAGTAGTGACCTCTTCAAAGTAGCTTATGTTGTATTTCAGGCCTAGAAATACCTGTATGCAAAATTTGAGCCCGATTCGTTCAGTAGTTTTTGCGTGAAAGAGCAACAAATATGTACAGGTTGGCGGGATTAATATAAAGGGAGCCGGTCGGCACGGCGGCTGTAACGTGGACTGTAGAAACAAGATGGTGTGCCTGTGTGCCTTCCAACTCCGATTTATCGTAGTACCGCTTTTCCTTTTGTACGTGTGCGCTGGGATTCTGTAGATGGGTTGAGGAAGAAAACAATGGCGTGAATTCAGGAGTACTGGCTGCGGGTCCAAGGTGCGACTGAGCGAGCGATGAGAGAGAGAGGTCCGTTCCTTCCTATTCTTGTTTGGCGCGTAGGTGACTTGTGGGGCGGCTGGCTGCTGACTGATGACTTTGATTTTTGATTTTTGCGCTGTTTTGCGCCTATATTTATACTAGCGCGCCCTTCTCTCTGCTCTACGTAAGGAGGAGCGAGTCGCTTCGCCGTTCGCACCTCGTACCTTTGCCTTACTATTTATTATTTACAATATACTATAGGTAGGATTGATTACCTACCTATCTGAGTGAAACTGTCTAGGCAAGGCTTATACTGCTGCCTTGCCTAGTCTATTCTATTATTTGTCGTAGCTACCCTACCTCTGCATGAGTAGCTACGAACTTACTATACAAACTGTACCTATTGTTTTAAGCCTACTTAAATCTACAGTGTTGTAGCTGTTTATTTACTTAAAAGGCTAGGCTTAAAGCTAAACTATTCTATACTTATAGCTACGATGTTGTAAATGTTTTATTAATTTTACATAACTATACTTAACTAATACTATGCTTAAATACTATGGCCGTCCGGAACATTCTCCCGCCGTTCAGTGGCCCCGCTGTCGCCGCTGGAACCATCTGCAGTGGAGGACGGCTCGTCTCTCGGCAGGATTATCACCTTCTTGGTCGGTCTTCTCAGCACGCCCCCTTTGGTTTGTACGTCGATGGCTCGTACGACTCCGTCCGCTCCGGGGTAGACTGCAACTATGACCCCCCTGGGCCATGTGTTGCGCGGTAGGTTGGAGTCTGCGATGAGAACCAGGTCGCCGATCTGGGCGGCGAGGCCGCCGCCGTGAGGGTGGCGGCGGCGTTGTAGCTCGGGAAGATACTCTTTGAGCCACCGGGCCCAGAAGATGTCGGCGAGGCGTTGAGAGGCCCGCCAATGCGACCTGCCTATCAGGTCGCCGTCGGTGAATGAGCCGGGCGCAGGGTTGCGCCCCGGCCGCAGCAGCAGGAAGTGGTTCGGTGTGAGGGCCTCCGGGTCCTCGGGGTCCACTGAGACGTGCGTCAGTGGTCGGCTGTTTACGGTGTACTCAACCTCAGTGAGTAGGGTGAGGAGGACCTCCTCGGACGGCTGGCGCTCGCATAGAGTGGCTGCGAGCGCGGTCTTCACGCTCCGTACCATGCGTTCCCAGGCCCCGCCCATGAATGGGGCCCCAGGAGGTATGAAGCGAAGGTGATGCCTCTCGATGAGGCCTCGCAAGCGGCCGCGCTGTCCAGCGCGGCGCGAAGCTCCTTGTCGGCGCCACGCAGGTTGGTCCCGTTGTCGGACCAGATCTCGGTGGGGCAGCCTCGGCGCGCGATCATGCGGCGCAGGGCCATGACTGCGGCGCTCGTCGACAGGTCGGAGGCGAGCTCGAGGTGGACTGCCTGGGTGGTCGGGTGGTCAGGCAGGTGAACAGCGCTACATAGCGCTTCGCCGTCGCGCGCCCGACTCTCACGGCCTGGGGGCCGAAGTAGTCCAGGCCCGTGTGGGTGAACGGCCTGCAGCTGTGCGCCAACCTCGCAGGCGGGTGATTGCCTGTCGCTGGCTGCGGAGCAGGCGCCTTCCTCAGGTGGCACGGCAGACAGCGGTGGATGACTGTGCGCGCTGTCGTCCGCAGGCGCAGGATCCAGAAGTGCTGGCGGCACTCATTTATGGTCGTCTCGACCCCTGCTTGCATCATCTGTCTGTGGATACTTTCAATGTACAATTTAGTTACCCTATCGTTGCCGTCTAAAATTGGAGGTGATTTTGTATTTTCACCTATGTCTACGGCCAACCCAATTCTAGTTTTAATGACTAGGATGTCATTTTTCATCTCTATGGCAAGCTTACTCAAGCGGCTGTTTTTATGTACTTCTTTCCCTGCCTTCAGGGCTTTAATTTCTTCGTAGAAGCTATATTCCTGTCTGGACTGGACTATGTTGAGCTCGGCGCGTCTCAGCAGCTCACCTTCTATGGGTAGGTATTTATCAGTGGTGGGTTGAAGCTCCCGCCGCTGCTTCTGTACTGCCTTCTTCTTGGCTCTCCAATCGGGGTCGCTGTCGGCGTTCTTCGCCGTTCTCTTGAATTCGACCCTCTCCGTTTTCCGTCGGAGAATATCTATGAACTGGAGTACCCGCGCCGACGCTCGAACGAGCCTTTTATAAACTGAGAATCTGTCTGGATCGGGCAGCGCTGCAGCTATTATTGGCGATTTCTTTGGTGGTTCTGTAGTTACTGTTAGGGTGCGTTCCTCACCTGTCTCGTTGATAGCGGCGGGCTTCTCTGTCGGCCATGTAGCGGGATCCGCCTTCAGGAATTCCGGCCCGACGTACCATCTGTGTTGCTCGTTGAAGCCTGCAGGTATATCACGGGCAGCGTCGTCCGCGACGTTGAGTTTGGTTGGTATCCAACGCCATTCCGCTTGTTCACTATGCTCCTCTATGGCTGCGATCCTGTGTGCTACAAATGGTTTATACGACCGCGCTCCCGTTCTTAACCAAGTAAGTACGGTTCTGCTATCCGTCCAGAAGTATCTTTGATCAGGCTTTCTGTCGTGTTCTGCTACTACTGCTGCCGCCATTCTGCTTCCTGTTACCGCTGCTTGTAGCTCCAGTCGTGGGATTGATAACAGTTTCAGTGGGGCAACTCTCGCCTTTGCTGCTATCAAAGATACATCTACTCCTGTCGTGGAAACGGCCCTCCAGTACAGCACTGCTGCGTACGCTGCTTCCGATGCGTCCACGAAGGTGTGAAGCTCCAATCTCGATGCTTCGCTGTAACCTCTATAGCTTCTAGGTATGCTTACCTTCTTTAGGTTTTTCAAATGTGTCAGCCACTCCTCCCATGATGGCGCCAGGTCCTCGGGAATAGGTTCATCCCATCCTGTTCCTCTGCGCCATATCTCCTGCAGGTATTGTTTGGCTCGAGTGGTGACTGGGGAAGCGAAACCTAGGGGATCAAATACAGACATTAATATCTTAAGCATCTCCCTTTTTGTTGGTTGCTTCTTCGCTGTTATGTTCTGTGGTAGGCGCATCATGTCGAGGTTGAACGCGATCTTGTCTGTAGCTGGGTTCCACATGATTCCCAGGGTGCGCTCGGCTCTCGTGCCGTCGTCCAGCGGGCGCGGCGTCTGTAGCTGTCCGGGCTCGAGCGCTTCCAATACTTCAGTGTTGTTCGACGTCCATTGCCTCAAGTCGAATCTCGCTCTTGATTGTATGTACTTCACTTGATTCGCCACCTCTATAGCTTTCTCAGGGGTTGAGAAGCTTTGCAGGTAATCATCCATACATGTTTGCAAACTTTCGCATTTATAATATATTAGTAGGATGTTGACTTTGTCAAGGTTCTGTCCCATTCTAATAGCGCATAGATTACAATACCTACCTACTTAGTACAAATTTAGCGCACGGCACTTAAGCCGCGAGTTGACTGTAAACCACCCCATTACTCGAACTAAACAAGATTGACATTTAATTTCCAAGAACTAGGTTAGGGGCCGATTCTAGTTTCAAGAGAATTTATTGAGTTTATAACTCTACATTTTGTTTAGCTCAGTTGTTGTAGGTACTTATGAATAAGTACCTATAACAATTGGCCGAAACGAAAGTAAAAGAAACTTTCGTAGTTCGACGAATTCATTATTAATGTAAACGGCTTAGCTACGAACCTTGTTTGGATTGGAAAAACCCCAGGGATGAAACGTTGGTGTTCTTCTAACCCAAATAAGGTTCGTAGTTAACCCCTATAACATTAAATAAGAGACCGCGATTTAGAAAGTGTTGAATAGGACGCCTTTCCGGACAGGATCCCTCCTGTCCGGAAAGGCGTCATCTCTGACGTCCTGTGAAAGACTGCAGGCAGATGAAAGATTTTTATAGAAGGCCTATCTCTATCTATTTATTTATTTATTTATTTATTTAACGTACAAAACACATCACAATCACTTTCAAGTATATGCTAGATTTAAGCTTGATTGCAACATAAACATATGTACGTGCTGCTATAATATATATATATATATATATATATATCGAGTAGGTAGAGTTTTCACTATCTATTACAGGTTATTGAAACAAGACAGTAAAAGATGTATTAACTGATTACGATTAAGTTTGCTAAAATTATATGACATGCTATCTAAAATTATATTACATGCTCTATCAGTGGATAGTCAGTCAGGATCAGTCGATGATAATGATGTTAGTATTCTAGACTCGAGGTAACTACAAAATTATAAATAGCTCTCGAAAGCTTGTCTTATCTTCCAAGATAGCCCCCTCGTACAGTCAAGCACGACGTTCTAAAATTGCCTGTAATAGATATATCGAGATTGGTTCATGGCTCATTCATACGCAAATTGGACCGAGCAGTCCTTTTCCCAGCATTTGCATGAGAAACACTTCACTTGACTGTACTTTGATGCCTTGAGACGAGCCTGAGCTTTTAATCTCGCTGCAATTTCTATGGAAATGTTTGTTTCATAATTTAAAGAAATCTTATACCTTTAAACGAGCAATTCTTGTATATACATGAATATGTATTATGTATTGTAATTTGAATCTCGGAAACGCTTCCAACGATTTTCTTGAAATTTAGTATACAGGGGGTTTCGGAGGCTAGCTAGGATTCATCTTAACAAAACGTCGTTTTATGAGTGTTTTCAATAAACTTTCATTAACTTTTTCGTTCTCAATTTGCGAATAGTAATAGGTACTATTTTATTTATGTTCTCAATAATCAACTTTATCGTGATAAACTTAAATATCAAACTGAAAATAATTGACATCTATTGGCGTACTCGTATAACAATACTTTAATTTCTAATAAACAAAATTTACAAAAAAAACCATCCAGGTTCTTATCACACTAATAATTATAAAGGCAAAAGTTTGTATGGATATATGGATGTATGGATGGATGGATGGATGGATGGATGGATGTTTGTTACTTCTTCACGCCAAAACTACTGGACGGATTTGCATACAAGTAATTCTAATGCTGGAATCAAACATAGGCCACTTTTTATCCCATAAATCAGTTCCCGTGGGATGAAAATCGCATTTTAATTTTTCCATAGGAACAACGCGTGCGAAGCCGCGAGGCGCAGCTAGTTTTAAATAAAAGTGGCCTCCTCATCTTGCAGGGACATCGGTAAGGGCCGGTTCCATAGCATCAACAGTGGAGTTTCCCTCAAACGGTGATACGCTTATCTTGACCGAGGAAACGTGCCTATTTAGCAGTTTGGGGCTGAAACCCTGAAGTCCTGAAGTACATGCTATTTATAAACCTCAACCTCAACAGCCTGTATTGGTCAATCCTGACAAGCACCTTGTTGGTGTTTATCTAATGGGGAGTAATGCCCATAATCCCCACGCTGGGTATGCGGATTGGGGATCGCAGATTGGTAGCAAAATTGTTCTGCAGGGGGCGCTGCTGCTCGCCCGCGGTGGATATCCTTTAGTCGCCTCTTACGACAACCACGGGAAGAGATGGGGTGGTACAAATTCTAAGCCAGCACCACTGCTGGCTTCTATTTCGTGTAGTGGTGTGGTCTACAATGGTTTTAAACAAACCATTGTAGACTTCACCACTATTGCGTGAACTCGACAGCGCTAAGCGCTGATACCAATTCGCGTTGCAACTTATGGTGACGATCCTCAATTGTGTTCGTCAGTTAAAATTAGAATAAAGTCGAATATATCTATTATGTATACGGAGTTGGTGGCTATAGCGGAAGCGATATCGTACGTTGATTCCCTGACAAGCGGTTTTTATGTCATCTTGACGGACTCTAAAAGCGCCCTCCATCACCTCGCTCGGTGCGCCACGACATGTCGTGGAGCTCCGATAGCGTTTAGCGTTCTGGCGTCTCTCGATAAATTATCGAGTAATAATAAACACATCACGCTGCAATGGATCCCGTCACACGTCGGCTTATCTGGCAACGAGGAGGCTGATTGTCTTGCCGGGGAAGCAACCGAAGATGGTATCGACATGAATTTTTTACCTTATCACGGTGATCTACTCAATCTAATTAAAGAAAGATGTAAGAAAATGTGGACTGAATATTTTGACGAGAGATCGCTGAGTAAAAGTATTTGGTATAAGACCATACAACCAACACTACCTAAAGCCCCTTGGTTCGACGGTTCGAAAATGGCCAGGTCCGACATCGTTACCATGCTGAGGCTCCGATCGGGACACATTCCTCTCAATCGTTTTGGTTTCCTAATGCGCAAGACTAGCTCACCGAACTGCACCGAGTGTGACGTACTAGAAGATGTGTACCATATTGTTGTGGAGTGTGTCCGGAACGAAGCGGAAAGATTTTTATTTTGTTTTAAGCACAATGTTAATTTGTTTTCTATTGGTTTAGTTAGTAATATTTTGGCTACTCCGCTCTCGGAGGAAGCTCTAAACATGTTAAAATTTGTTAAGTTAGGAATTAAGCGTAGATACTAAGTTAATTAAGCATAACTTCGAGGGTGACATAATCATGTTGATTAAACCCTCTATAATTTAATAAAGATTTAAAAAAAAAAAAAAAACTTATGGTGGTCACTGCGAGCGGCGATCCTACTCTGCCGTAACACAGTTTTTTAACTAGCACGGAGGGTAGAAGTCAGGAGGAAACTATGCATCACTTATTTGCAATTATTTTCAACTACCTCAATTATATATTTTTGCGTTCACCAGCCCATCCAGACCCTTTAATTGTTTTTTAGGGATGTCTCTGGCTGATGATTATCTTGTAAACTTCACCTTAAGTAGGTATATTCTCTTTCCTTTATTGTCAAATTATGTTCTGCTAAGTTTTGTAATGTAAGTTTATTTTTTGTGCAATAAAGAATTATTATTATTATTATTATTATTTCGGTCAACGAATCAGCATTGCATTCTGCATTCTACTCAGAATGCAGAATTAAATGCTTGTCACCAGAAGGCAGAGTACCCATTACACTCTGCCTTCCGGTAACGGCTTAAATTTTTCAGAAATAGATATGAGTGTCTATACCAGTTGTAATTGTTTTATGCTGTGGTTGTTTGTTCTATATGCTAAATAAATTCCAAGGCAGAAGAAAATGAACTCATTTTGACAATAGGTGAGCGAGATTTTTTTAATAGACATCATTTAACGAACTCTAGATTGAAGTTTTAGTTAAAAAGTTTTGCGTGCAAGTTTGTCCTCGTGACTTACTTATGGGAGTAATTATTTTTATAATTATTTAATAGCTAGTGTACCTTGTTTTGCTTAAACCGGACATATCGTTGTCCAATTAAATAGGTTACATACTATAAATTTCTGGTAAAATCAGTGCGTTGCCAAACTATAATGGAACCTTGTAAAATGGTTCCACGATCTAAATGGGCATGGACTTACCCCAGATTTATTTCCGTAACAAAAGTAGCCAAATTAAACTTCCCTAACTATCAGTTCTCGGTTGAGTCCCCTGTGCCACCTCCGAGACCGACCGTAAAGTAAAGCCAATAAATTTATCGTGACCCACAGAACCGCAGGAGACCCACTAATAAATGTATGCTGACTGGAAAGTTAGCATCGTTATTTAGATGTTTTAGAGAAGGTTGAGTTGGGATTGTTAGTGAGAACTCAGATATTTTTCTAGGGTTGTGTGTACTAATTTAGGGACAGGGTACCACAAAAAGGTTGTACTAAGCCAAAAGGAATGATTCTGGATCCCGACGGATTCAACTAGACAATATTAATTTTCGAAAACTTTTATGTAAAACATCGTTTTTTTTTCTTCTTTTCCCTATTTATATCACAAAATATTTATCAAATGTTTTTTTATTGCTTGTTATTTTGGTAAAACCAGTGTTTTATACAAAAAAAAATACAAAATATTTATTTCTTTAACTTAATGTACATAATATGACAGTGTTTGAGATTCCCTTTTAAGTAAGACATATACCTGTGTTAGGGAATCCCGCTCTTCCAAGAAAAATAACATTGAATAGTAGATTAAGTTCGTTAAATTATGATTATATAAAATTAAGCTAAGATAATGCAACTTAAATTTACGTGCACAAATGATTCAGAAAAACATAGGCGTCCTTGCGCCTATGTGTTGATGTTTGTTTGTGTGTGTGTATGTGTGTTAGTGTGTGTGTGTGTGTGTGCAGGGTTGTAAGCAAGGTCTAGTCGTAGTCTGGGCAACAGGAGACCCAAATATGTTAAGTAGGTAAGTGTATAAGAAATAATAATATTGTGGTTTGGAGTAGGCCCCTCCGTAAAACTCCAGTCTCTTAAGAGTCTGGGTGATACAGAGAGATCCTTGGTTGTCGGTTGAGGAAAAAATGCTGTTTGCGTACATAAAGATGGATAAATATATTATAATAAAAACGTGTAACATGTCTGTCATATATATAATTTAGTAGATAGTTGGTAAGTTGTTGGTTTAATTAATTTATTAGTTCTTCTGTTTCATCGTAGTTTAAGTTTATTAACCATTTAATTAGATTTTTTTACATTCGTAGTTACTTAGGGCAAATATATTCTGTTTTTTATTAATTGTGTTGTAGAGGTGGGCCGATTGAGTGGGGAATTGGCGAGTAGCAAAGTTAGATTTTACAGATTTTTTTGTTACTATTTTATCTTTCTTCGTTCTGTTACTTTATTTGGGTAAGTACTGTTTGTAAAATATATAATTTTCTAATAGATAATAACCCTGAGTTTTAAGTACAGTAATTGGGTTGGATATCGATATGGTCTAAAATACATTACTTTTAGCAGAGACCTCTGTGCTCGTTCGACATCTATAAATTTAGTTTTTGTGGCTCCTCCCCATACGGTTATGCAATAGTTTAAGACTGATTCTGCTAGGGCAACGTAAATTTGGTTTATTAGAGGTTTAGGAGCTGAATGTCTTAAGCCTTTAAATATCCATATAAGTTTTCTCACTCTGTTCATCAGAAGTTCTATATGTGCATGCCATGACAGTCGCTGGTCGATCATTATGCCTAAGTATTTGGTAGATTTTACTTTATTTATTTTAGGACAGGAACATAAAGAATCATCACGACTGCACCCTTTTTATAATGAGATAATTACAAAAAAATTATAAATATTCATTAATATTTCAGAACCATAATAGTAATGCAATCTGCATTACTATTATTGTTGTAAAGAATATACGTAAAAACAGAAATATAAACGTCTCCTAGTATTTTTTTCTACAAAAAAAAACGAAATTAAGTAGAACAAACGTTGAACGCACTCGATATCCAGAATCACTCCTTTCGATTAAGTACACCCTTTCCCTGGCACCCTGTAAATCTCCCATCTATCAAACACCTCCATAGCTATAAGCATTATGCTATTATACCATCCAACGAGTACCTTCATTGCCTCACCGCAGGAGCGAGTAGCACTCAACTTTGCCTCCAATTAATATCACATTATATGGAATTGCTGAATTGACGGGGTGTGTGTCCTTTGGTATCTCAAAACAATAATAATATTGTACGAATATTCGTAAAAAAATAAGAAACATAGTAAATAAGTAGGTACCTATCTAAATTTTTTTCAAGAATTAAAAAAAAAACAAATCCAAAAACTTTAACAGGGGGCGCTGCTGCACGCTCCCAGTGGATATCCATTAGTCTCCACTTGCGACACTCGCGGGTGGGCACCCATGAGTTGGGGTAGTCCAAATTCAAAGCACACAGGTAATCTATCTGATTCTTCATCTTAACTATAAACCATCCATTAAATAGCTATAAGCACATTAAGCACCATCGTATTAAACCATCCTACATTCATTGCCTCACCGCAGGAGCGAGCAGCACTCAACTTTGCCTCCAAGTAATACTATAATGAAATATATTTTATCCCGCCCTAGCTTAACAATATAAAATAACGATATGCTTACCAAATACCTACTTCGATTGATAGATTATAATCTTTATTTGTAACTATATACTAGCATGGCACAATCGGCAGTCTTATCACTAACATCAATCTCTTCCAGGCAACCGATTGCGTTGCTGCACTAAGTAGCCAACACCGCGTAGGTCAGAACATGCCTTTGTGAAACGTTCTGTTCCTCCCATATTGCTACGCAGATGCTACGCAGATTCTACAGGCGGCGTAGCAAGCTACGATGTAGCGATATAGCGATAATCCCATAATCCCTGTTGACAATCCTCGTCAACGGGGTTATGTGAACTTTTTGTTCATTATTCCCCGTTGTGTATATATATCATGACAATGTATATCAATAATATATACTATAAGGTATAAACTATAACAATCATGTATTTATTAATTTATAAATTAAGGACTCGCTTATTGATTATTTTTATAAGTAAGGTTGCTAAAAGGTGAATATATAGCTAGAGGGATAACGTCTTTATTGTACTTACAATCAAAAACTTAAAATAACTTACAGTCTACTAATTGCCTCCGCGGCCTTATTGTTTAAAACGATCACTTCCAGGCAACTTCAGGTGGGGTGAGGAATTAAGAAATCAATCGGAACAAGCAATCTAAAATGATTATGATTTGTCGAGATTAATAATGGTTTCCTACCAATTTTCTTCAGGTAAGTTACTTTCAAAGTTAATAACTATGTCATACTATCATACTCACAGAAAATTATAAAAAAATTACATGTGAAAATGGTCGAGATTGGAACCGTTTTTAACCGACTGCAAAAAAAAGAAGGAGGTTATCAATTCGACTGTTTTTTTTTCTTAAATGTTTGTTACCTTAGAACATTTGACTGGGTTATCTGATTTTCATGATTCTTTTTTGATATGAAAGCTGGTGCTTCCCGTGTGGTCCCATTTTAATTTTGTTCAGTTCTGACATTGGGATCCATGAAAATTCATGAAAAAACTATAAAATTTCTCTTGTCTGTTTATAGTTTTTTAAAACATTATTTACTATCTGAAATCAGCATGTATGTTTAAAGTACTTAATAAATAAGGCAAAAACAAACGCATCTACAAAATGGCGTAGCTCAACAAAATGGCGTCAAAGATTCGAGGAACATTAAACTCATTCTAACGAGATAATTATCTCCATAACTCAATAGGCTTTGACGGTACGAACATTATTTTGACTTGTTATTTAAGACGAGCACTAATTAAGATCTTGGAGAGTTCAAAGTGTTGGAAGTTTGAGTTCAGAGGGTGGGGTCATGGGTTCACTTACCATGTGTGCGGAGGGGTAATATGAAACATGGTGATGACATTTCATTTATATTGTTATCAGTATCCGTATTTTTAGTATTTTTTAGTTTTTTTCCCCTCATTCAGTTCCTTTCTTGTGTGTATAATTTCTTTTCAATTATTGGTACCTAGTTATTTAAATTTCTGTTATTTGTAAGTTTACTCATAGTTTACCTTATTGTAGGTACATTTTTGTTAAAAGGACAGGACTGTTTTTTTATTGTTTTTATAATAATTATTTTTTCAGTCCTTCTTCGAAAGCATGTCGAAGCTAAAAGGTTGCTTACCTTTTAGCTTCTACATGTTAAAAGTTAGAATCTAACCCCCTTATTCATAATAGTCTGCTAACTTAGCGCACTGCTAAATCAGAGCGAGATTGAGCAGGCTTTTAGGCTACTCTTATCCCATAAATTCGTTTCCGTGGGATAAAAATCGTTTTCATAGGAACAACGCGTGCGAAGCCGCGGGGCGCAGCTAGTAATAAGATAAAATAGTTGGCGGCGCTAGTTTGAGTCGGGGTACCGCCTTAAGAGGGGGTAAACTGGAATAACCCATCCGCGCCATCTTGTTTTATTGCTCTCAGGTGTCAAACATAAATCTCGAGACAAACTTCGCCTTTGAAAATTGAGTTCCACTAAAAGCTTCAACTAACTCAATACCTACTAAATATTCGAGATTACTTAAATAACTTAAGTTACTTACGTAACTTGGTGATTATTAAATGCATAACTTTTGTACAGTTGTTTTTCTGAAACGAAAAAGTAGGAGGCTTATCCTCCCAGAAGAGGGGCATTATTAAAAACAACTTTTTTTTTAAATAACAGTCTTGATTTTTAGATTGAGACTGTTAATTATGACAACCGCTGGGATAACTTTTTTCTTGAGTTTGGAGACCACGACTTGGCAATCGTAGTGTAGGACGCCTACCGGCAAGGTGGGATAACCTGAGAAATACTGTAGATAGATGCTGGATGCAGCAAGCTAAAGACAGGTAAAGGCAAACGTAGTGTAGGACGCCCTCCGACCAGGTGGGATGACGATCTGCGAAGGACTGCAGGCAGATGCTGGATGCGTCGAGCTGAAGACAGGGCGCTATGGCGCTCATTAGGGGAGGCCTATGTCCAGCAGTGGACTAGTATAGGCTGATGATGATGATGATGAAATATCTAAAGTAATGTATTTAACCGATATTTTTTTCTACTACATCCAAATGGTAAAGGTTAAAACTTTGCATAGAAAAATTATTTCATGTGAGATGTGACAAGCCAAATGAACCGGCCCATATAAAACTTTTTTCTCATCTGGCCCAGTACCGATACTGGGGTAAATGAGATCGACTCTACCGAAGTTATAACTACCAATTTATAAGGTCCCGCTATCTCCAAGGCTATTGGGTCCCGAAGGCTCAATCCTAAGATTTTAATCTGGGTAAATAAATAACAGGATTATTGTTACAAACAGAAGGTGAAGTACGAGTTTTACTCGCAGGTTCTTCGTAATTTTACTCAACAATGCTTTATTTCCATAAATATAATAAATGTAGGTACACTTACAAAGGTCAAATTATATAAAAAATGCACAGACACGGAAAGAAAATGGTATTTTTGATTTTAGTCGCTTCTGTTAGTTGTTATTTTTCGAGTTGGTGCAAAATCCGTCTCAAGCCTTTTTGTCCTCTAGATAATCTGATATTTTATAGTAAGCCTTTTTGCACAGCAAGGTTTTGACAGTTTTGCAGCTAAGTAGGGGTTCTGTTGTAGAAGCGTCTATGCGTATACCTACTGTCAGATATACATATATCTCAATAAAGTAGTATGATTTTCTTGGAATGAATCCACTGTGATACGCGTTGTAATTTGGTAGATGGTTAATCACTATCATACTTATATTATAACTAAATGGATGGAGTTTTATAACTATATTATCATCATTAGCTTTGTCGTGAACAACTAACAAACATCTCCGATTTCCGCCACGGCACAAATATTTGAACGAACTCTATGAAGATAGGAAATAGCTGGAATAAAGCCACACAGTTACAAACTGATATTTTGTATAATTTTATACCAAAATACACAATTTAAATATATAAATATACTTGTAGTTATAGTTAGTCTTACAAAAAATAGTAGAAGCTACACTTCTGTTTTAAAATTACAAAGATATACTGTGGATGGAATTAATAAAGCATTATCATGGCTGATTTTAATTAAAACTTTCAAAGGTATCCGAAAATATTCGCTGAAATATTAAGTTAACCGATAATAATGCCTAACGATCGGTTGTAATTCAATTTTTAACATTTGAAGCTTTTTGGTGAATTCATTTAAACTTTTGAGGCATTTGGTCAAACTTTAAGCCGTGTTTTGAAAGGGTGAGGTCCTTTTAAATGAAAACAAACAGGTTGTTGATTTCTACGGTAAAAGGAAAGCGAGAGAAATGAGTGACTGGAGACGTCATTTAAACGCTTCTGCCCGCGCAGTCCTTTCTAATCGACTATCTATTGTTGGAAATAATAGCATGCAGTTTACTCTCACGAATTTAAATGGGCTCGCTTCGCTCGCGGTTGAAGCCCGGCTTTATTAACGCGCCCTGTTCAAGAGGCAATTTATAATAATAATAATAATGCACATATTTCAGACAACATTAGAACAAGTACAGATCTTATTAACTTATTCTACGGTCCCTATCAATATATACCTCAATCTAACATAGGTACATAAAAAAAAAAAAATACTGTACCTACAAACACGTTGTAAATTACGGCTGCAACGTATGATGTATTTATATGTATTAATTACTAAGCTGTATGGTGCTGGCTGGCGGTGTGGTGCTGGTTTAGAATTTGCACCACCCCATCTCTTCCCGTGGATGTCATAAGAGGCGACTAAGGGATATCCATCGGGGGCGGGCAGCAGCGCCCCCTCCAGAACAATACTACCACCGTACTGCGATCCCCAAGCCGCATGCCCAGCGTGGTGATTTCAAGCATTACCCCCCATGAGATACGTCAATAAGGCGCTCTTCAGGGGGAGGCCTGGGTCCAGCAGTGGACCAATATAGGCTTTTGAGGAGGTTGAGGTTGAGGAATTCAGTATATCGTTAGGAGGTTTTAGTGGGTATACTAAGTAGAAAGTTTTATCAATATACATAGTATAAAACAAAGTCGCTTTAGCTGTATGTCTGTCCGTATGTATGCTTAGATCTTTAAAACTACGCAACGGATTTTGATGCGATTTCTTAAGGAAGGTTTGTATGTATAATACATGCATAATATAGTAGAGAAACACTGATACATTTAGAGGTTACTAATGTGATGTCGTAAATAAGCACGTTTTTTTGCGCTTATATTGCAAACGCTGGCTGAACCCTACGAGATAGACCAAAATAATGTACTACAGTATTGTTCACCTTAAAAAGTTCAACAAAAAAGTCCGCGATGGTATATCTCTTAGGGATAACCCACCATAACCATTTTTATCCTTTACTAAAAAATGGTTATTTACGAAGTGATTTTAAACAATACAGCATTAATCCTTATCCAATTAAGTACCTTAAATAAATTGTGCATTTATTATAAATCAATATGCTTTTTACAGCATGTAATTTAAGTAAATATTTCCGAAGACATTACAAATTTAAAATGCAGGGTCGTAGTTGTTTGCGCCCGGCCGCGGCGGTACCGACCCGCGGCCGGCCGGGGGTCGGGCGGCGCGTTAGGGTGTCCCGTAGAAACTTTTTTTTTATTTCCGTAACGTAAGACCACTCGAAAGTTGTGAAATCGTACGTAGATTACGAATAAAATTAAAAAAAAAATCTATTAAATGGTCTCGAGGCCTCTACCGGCCTTCAAAGTTTTCGAAAAACGACATTTTTACGTTGATTTTTGACTCTTTATAATTTAAAATCCTAAAAAAAGAATTAATATTTTATTATATTTTGGTATAGTTCCTGAACGGATCTTCAATTTGCGTGTTTAGAAATGTTACCAGCAGCTTTGTATTTGTTAGGGTTATCCTCAACTCCACCTCCAATTACCTTCAATTTTCAGGTTTTTCCAATTTTATTGTTTACTTGATTTGCGAGTGTTTTTTTTCCATCATAAGGTGTATTTTATACGTAAAGAACGACCTGCAAATTCAATATAATGGAAAGGATCCATCCAATTCAGATATTATATTCAATTTGTTTATGAGGAGAACAACAAAATTTGGACAAAAGCTTCAATTCCAATTGTTACTAAGTCACGAGTTTTACAATTGCTTAAAGCCTATTTTGAAAGGTTTAAGGTTGTTATAAAAAGCATTTACTTACTTCGATGTTCGAAAAGACAAGACAAATAAAAGGTTTAAGGTTCTTATAAAAAGCATTTAGGTACTTCGATGTTCGAAAAGACAAATGAGAAGATAGGGGATCATTACCATCGCAAAGAAGTTTTAGACCGAGAGACCGTTGCAATGGTGTGTATGGATGCTTCATGCCAATGAGTTACCCCTACTTCATTTATTCATAACCTTAGATGGTAGGACTTCGGGCCCTAGAGAATATTCTGGACCTATTGGAAAAGAGTTATCTCTGTGCGAAAATAGACCCACGGTGACTTTTTGTGCAGTGGCAGGTAATTTGCCGAAAAATGTGCGATTTGGTGACTAATCAAACACAAGGCATCTTATAAAGACGGGGCTAAGCATTTATATCAACTGATTATGTTCTCTTAATTCTTACCCGAGAACCTCAGAACTGTAGTTGATTCTGTAATAATTACTTATTTATAGAGAGTGCTTTAACTATTTTTACAGGGGCACCTAATGCAATATAGTACAAGTAATGAATAACAATCATAGCCTACCTAATTAAATATTTGTCAGATCTAAATCATATAAATATAAACTAAAAATTGAAATAAGATAAGAACATAGGTACGTAGGTATGGTAGGACTTCGGGCCCTAGAGAATATTCTGGACCTAGGAAAAGAGTTATCTCTGTGCGAAAATAGACCCACGGTGACTTTTTGTGCAGTGGCAGGTAATTTGCCGAAAAATGTGCGATTTGGTGACTAATCAAACACAAGGCATCTTATAAAGACGGGGCTAAGCATTTATATCAACTGATTATGTTCTCTTAATTCTTACCCGAGAACCTCAGAACTGTAGTTGATTCTGTAATCGCAAGAAACGCATTTTTTGCGCATCCAGAGAATAAACTTGTCACCATGATTTTTGATGAAAGAGACCACATTCGGGAGCTAGGATTGCGTAAAATAATTAAAGCTAGAGAAGCTGAAATAAACTTTCATGCCAATGATTACACTGAAATGATTATGTGGCAAGAATGTATCAAGTAACCGCACCGCCGCCGACCGCGCCGCTTCTTCGACACATTTCAACTGAGGATCTTTGAAAAATGACAGTAGATAAAAATTTGCGGATTGAAGACTTTCCTTGCCACACTCAATTTGTTGAGAGGTGTGTGAAGTTAGTGACAGAGGCCTCACAAAGCGTAACAGACGCTAAATCGAGAGATGGACTTATAAGAGCCCGGATGCAATCTAGGGCAGAAATGCCAAATTTTAGTCACAAAAATAAGTTAATATTTTAGTATTTTCTGGGTGACTTTAAAGTATATTTTGTTTTTTTTTCGTTGTTTATACTTTGTTTTATCTTTTAAATTCATTAATCACATTCTAAATTATATTTTTGTTTTATTTTAGACTCAAGATGTAGGTCACTAAAATCTTGAAATTTACAAAACTTCAAAGAGTGGTAGAGGCCTCAAGACGGGGAGTTATTTTAGTTTTTTTACCAGTTTCATAATCTACGTAAAATAACGCAACTTTCGATACCTCTTACGTTCCTGTAACTTGAAAAAAAAATATTCCCATACATCGACGGGACACCCTACGGCGCGTGCCTATAAATAGCGCGTCGATGGCCGCGCTTTGTATTATATGGTATAGTCGCTTCCAGCTATCTGGCCCTATGTATGCTTAGACCTTTAAAACTACGCAACGGATTTTGATGCGTTTTTGTATATAGAAAGAGTGATTCAAGAGGAAGGTTTATATTGTATAATACATCAGCATTGCACCCGTGCGAAGCCGGGGCGGGTCACTAGTTTTCTATATTTTTTAAAAGCTTATTTAACTTGCAAAGTATGTATGTATGTAGTTTGGGTGTTTAACGACACACACGAGAAGAGATGGGGTGGTGCAAATTCTAAGCCAGCACCACACAGCTTTAATTCGAGCGGGATATGAGAGATGATTTTGTGGAGTTTTGAGGTCGAAAATGAATTGTTTTTTTATTTAAGTAACATAAAACAGAACTAATAGATAATAATTAAATTTGTTTTAAAAAACTATAAACCGACTTAGGCTTTTGTAGTTTTTTCATGAATTTTCATGGATCCCATTGTCAAAACTGAACAAAATTAAAATGTGACCTCACGAAAAATCGGACCACCCAGTCAAAAGCTCTGAGGTAACAAAAATAAATAAATAAAAAAATACAGTCTAATTGAGAGCCTCCTCCTTTTTTGAAGTCGGTTATAAATAGAAAATAACCGGTTTCAAACCTGCATTCTGTTATGCAGGGGGGTCGCTTAATTTGCTGTCTGTACCTTCTAATAAGGGCTTGATGCTAAAAAACCCAGTTATTCGTAAATTTTTAATCAAAGCCAATTTTTGTCGATTGTTCCACGAACTTTATTGGCAATTTGTTAAATTGCCGAGAAAAATAAATGATTGTTCTTTATAGAGGTGAAGGGATGATTTAGAGAAAATAATGCTGAAAGACTTTATAAGAATTCATTCAAAATAATTATTAGGTACGCGCGCGACCAGAATGGGACGAGAACTTGTCAATGTACACCAACAAAAAGTGTTATAATTAACTCCATCCACTCATCTCTCATTTCCCATGTATTAAGGCCCATACACCAGTGAAAGTGGCGCACCCAACTACATATTTTACCTTATTATTAGTTAGACGCAGCAAGTTTTAAAAATCCTACGTTCAGTTTGTGGTATCTATTATAAGTTATTTAATAATGACTCTGTAATAGTTTCATTTTGTAAAGCTTAGGCAGAGATACAAAGTTGCGCTTTTTGGCCACCAAATCGCGTCTCCTCCTAAATTATATGAGATGAAATTATTACAGAGGTATTAAAAAATAGCTTATAATAGATACCACAAACTGAACGTAGGATTTTTAAAAATGCTTATGATAAACGTTAAAATATTATAAAATAGGTACCTATCGTTGTCAGATTGGCTCCGGTATGCGCCTAGCAGCGCCTTGCGGTTTCACCCGCATTGTAACCGTTCCCGTAGAAATTCCGGGAAAAAATATAGCTTATGTCCCTGAAATAAAGGCATTTTTCAAAACGGTCTAGTAGTTTTGGAACATATTCAATACAAACAAACAAACAATCAAATCTTTTCTTTTTATAATATTGGTATAGAAGTATAGATAATCAGTTATTTTGTACTTGTACCTTTTTGTTTATTGTAATAATTGTTCTTTGAGACTGTGTGTTTTTAATGTGATATGGGTTTTTTGCCTGAAATAAACGATTTTTTTTTACACTTTTTTGATTTTTTTTTCGGTACACACGGCATCTATAATGTAACCTCAACCTTAACCTCGACAGCCTATATTGGTCCACTGCTGGACTCAGGCCTTCCCCTGATATGCACTATTTCTATAATGTAAAGATGTAAATTACAACACGATACATCTCATTACATCTTCCAATAGAAATCGTTAGAAGACTACACACGACGCTATAATGTATATTTTTACATGTATGAAATATGGAAGAATGTTATGTATGTACATTAATATACATTAAAGCTGCCGTGTGTGAACCCTTTTTAACCGACTTCAAAAAAGGAGGATGTTATCACGACTGTTTTTTTTTTGTTTGTTACCTCAGAACTTTTGAATGGGTGGTCCGATGTGCATTATATTTTTTTTTATGAAAGCTAGTGCTTTCCGTGTGTTCCCATTTTAATTATGTTTAGTTCTGGCAATGGGGTCCATGAAAATTCATGAGAAACTGTAAAAATTGAAGTCGTCTAAAGATTTGTAAAACAAAATTAATTATTTAAATGTGTGAAATATGGCAGAATGTTATGTTTGTACATTAATATACATTATAGCGTCGTGTGTGTACCCTTAACACAAGCTCTGCTTAGCTTGGGGCTAGATACCCCAACCACAATAGCCAATATAGGTCCACTGCTGGACGCAGGCCTCCCCCAGATAAACGCCTTATTGGCGTAAACGCCAAGTTGAAACACGTTGTGTTGAGTTAAAACTCATGAGGGGTAGTGCCCATAATCCCTACGCTGGGCATGCGGGTTGAGGATCGCAGTTTCGTGGAAGATTTGTTCTGAAGGGGGCTAGATAATGCTGTGTGAATTTTCCAACATTATTTATTTATTAATTTTCGGTGGAAACCATGCTGTATCCTTATTTTGCTAAGGTTTATCGTATGTAAATATTGTACCTCAAAAAAGTGCACCATAACATACCTCAACAGCCTATATTGGTCCACTGCTGGACGCAGGCCTCCCCTTGATAAGCGCCTTTTTGTCTAGGAGGGTAATGCCATAATCCCAACGCTGGGCATGCGGGTTGGGGATCGCAGTTTAGTGACAGAGTTGTTCGTCAGGAAGCGCTGCTGCCCGCCCCCGGGATATTTACCAATCCCGAAGTCGCCTCTTACGACACCCGTGGGAAGAGTAGGGGTGGTGCAAATTCTATGTCGCTGGCACCACATGGCGAACGGCGAACCATGACATGGTCCGTGACAAAAGGCAGTGGCATATCTATCAAGTGAAACATTCGCAGAATTACGTCGGCCCTCGTTATCCGCGTGTGCCTAATGACTCGGGGAAAAAACCCAGAAATGACGTTTCAGTGGCCGCGTTACGTCGTCGTTACGTTAACAAGTCCGTGGTCTGGGACATATTTTTTTTTAATAAAACTTTTAAATCCATCACGGTTATTAATACTAAAATCTGATATTAAAATCTGAAATCGGAAAGCTCTAAACTGAAATCATTAATCATTACCGTTGTAAATACAACTTTAGTATATATTTTTTGTTTATTTGATATTGTGAATAACTTTGCGGCAATTTTTTTATTTCATTATTTTAAGGGAGGCCTACAGCTTATATTATTACAAATTAAATTACTAGAACATAGCAACAGAAAATCTAATAAATGGCCTTCACGGTTAAGTGACAGAGTGGATATAGTGCAATATGCATTTATATAATTTTACGTTCAAAAATTAAGTAAAGTACCCCGAATTTAGGATATCCAAAGAGATTTTACCGGGAACCTCAGTGGCGATGCAGATGCATGCGACGCGATTGGTATTCCTGTTACGGTATAAATGTTTCTATTGAAGGTATAGGAAGATGTAAGGGGGGGGGGGGAGGGGGGGATCAACTCTTGTATTATGATTTTCCTTTTTTGAATTTTTACTTGATTATTACTCTTTTGAAATTTCAAAGGATCTAAAATAAAGAATTAAAAAGGATTTTCTTATAAATTACTTGCATGCAAAAAAATGAAAAAAAAAAATCGTTATTAACTAGTTGATCGCTTTGGAGTCCAGAATCACCTTCTTTCGGCTTAGTACATACGCCCCTTTCCGTGGCACCCTGTCTCGACATGGCCTACAAATATTTATTTATAAATGACAAAAGTTAATGAGTTAGAACACGGGATTGTGCCATATGGAACTGGGGTTGTCGCTCGGCGGAAAAAGGAGCAAATCTATTTAAGGATTTAGCAAATACTTCAAGCTAAAAATGGGTTCTACTTTATTTCGTTTCACTGGAGTTTTCAGAGTTTTGAAAAGATTTTCCTTTCACGTTTTTGGAGACAAAAAAAATTACAACGATACCAAAGTAGAGTTGATAATGTTGCAGCTTGATTTTTGTACGATCTTTATTCCATTTTTTTTATTAACTTCCCATAAACGTGTTTCGGTATCGTGGAATGGGGCACTAGGGAAAAAGTCCTATCCTCTCAACAGTGCAGAACAGGGCAACTTTCCGTCAACAGTGCGCAAGCCCATAATAGGGCCTGTCAGTTGGCGCGTAGTTTATGCTCAACTTCACGTTTCTTTATGTTTCTATCTTGTTTTAACCAATTGAAATGCGTTCTTGTTAAAGCAAGATAGGTAACTAGCGCACCTCCTCATGTTGCATCATACAAAAATACCGCGAAAAGGCTTGAGTGTGCCCAAATAGTGTTCAGAGTTTAGAAGTGTAATTTTGTAAATAAAATGTGTGATGACGCTGTTGTTTTATTGTTTTATTATTATTATGGGAATGCTAGCTTATAAAAAAACTAGTAAAAAAATAGTTTATATGGGAGAGGTAGTTTTATTTTATTAGCTCTACCACCTAAAGCGGGCGGCCGTGCTGTACTTAATCTATACAGTGTTTTTTTTAATAATACTGATCAATTCACACAGCATTATCTAGCTCCAAGCTAAGCAGAGTTTATGTTATGGATACTTAATAGATGACTGATTTACATAATACAAACAGTACATAGATAGATGGTTTTTATTAATCGAACCCGTAACTGCGTTTAGTTGTAACGCAACACAGTATGCGCTGGGAGAACGTATCATATCTACAGGATGTAAAATCTATGGATAATAAATTTACGTAGGTTTTTATTATTAAAGCAATTGACTTCACAATGAAGAATGACGAAGTACCTACAGTACTTCAAAACTGTTATTTATCTATTAGGGAAATGTTATTTAGATCTTTTATCATGAATTACGTCTTTAAAAACAAGATTGGTGAAAGTTTTTTTCGATAGTTATTTATTTTTTTAAATAGATGTTTTGCACATTTTTTTTTCTTCGGTTTCTGATTTGCTAAGATACTCAGAAGCAATTTCTTTAGTTATGCCTTTTAATTTTTCGATTGGTTGTTTCATTGTCTTGTGATTAGGTAAAACAGTTTTGGCGCGTAGAAAATTCGGTGCACGTCTCTGCTCTGTTATTCTCACTCGCGAGAAAACCATATCTTGTAGCGGCGTTATTGCACACTCTTAACTTACGTAGGTTTTCCTGCCGGTGTTATCCTTCGAAAATTCGAAACAAATTAAATTCCCAAAACTCCCTCAAAACAATATAAATCAATTGGTACAACCGTCACAGCAATTAGGATTCAATTTACAACCCTGTTCGACATGTCTATACAAAAATAATATTATATTGTTTGCGAGTTTGTTGGATATTCATTACGGATGTAACTACGAACCTTATTTGTGTTGGAAGAACACCAACGTTTCATCACGTTAAGGGATGAGTACGTACTATCCTGCCCGTGTATCTGCCCTGAAGGTAAAGTCTTTTTGACGTTGGTAAAGAGACGTGGTCGTGACGTCCTTTTGACGTGATAACGTCTATTGAATCGATGAACATGGGTAGCATGTTCAAAAATGTGTCACGTTGTTGATGATGTTGTCATGACGACTGAAGCACTGAAGACTAAAGTTCTAATTTCGTCTAATAGATAGCTTAGATAGCTAGCTATCACCACAATGTCAAAAACAGTATATGTATAAACTACGAGGTAAAATATTCAATAGATCAACTAAATGATGTTATCGCGTAAAATTTATGGTTCCTATGGTCTGTAAAGTCGGTCTACTTTAGAGACAACCATTTTCTCCATATTTCCTTTTCTTCATATACCGTAGTTCTTCCCATCAGCACCATAGCGTGCTGATGGGGAACAACGCAAATCTCATACAAAACGGAGAAGTCACGATCACTTGATTTAATTGCACCTAATTTCAGCCTTCCACTTTCGGGAAGCTAATACCCAATCTCCCTTTTTTACAGTGTCAGAACTGAACAAAATAAAAATGGGACCACACCAGCTTTCATATAAAAAAAGAATCATGAAAATCGGACCACCCAGACAAAAGTTCTAAGGTAACAAACATAAAAAAAACAGTAGAATGAATAACCTACTCCCCTTTTTTTGAAGTCGGTTAAAAAACGGCAAAAAATCTTGTCTGTTGAATAGGAGCCCCCTTAAATATTTATTTTATCCTGTTTTTTGTATTTGTTGTTCAAGCGGCAACTGAAATACATCATCTGTGCATATTTCAACTGTCTAACTATCAAGCTGCCTGACAGACGGACAGACATAATTACATACAGACAGACGGACGGACAACGGAATAGAATAGAATTATTTATATAAGTAAAAAAAACAATGTTACATTTTGGTTAGTACTGTCTTAAAGCCTGTCTTAGGTTTATCTAGCTAGACAGTCTGGAGTCTTAGTAAGTAGCCAGCTGTAGTGAAGTAGACAGCTGTAGTGAAGTAGCCAGCTGTAGTGAAGTAGCCAGCTGTAGTGAAGTAGCCAGCTGTAGTGAAGTAGCCAGCTGTAGTGAAGTAGCCAGCTGTAGTGAAGTAGCCAGCTGTAGTGAAGTAGTCAGCTGTAGTGAAGTAGCCAGCTGTAGTGAAGTAGACAGCTGTAGTGAAGTAGCCAGCTGTAGTGAAGTAGCCAGCTGTAGTGAAGTAGCCAGCTGTAGTGAAGTAGCCAGCTGTAGTGAAGTAGCCAGCTGTAGTGAATTGGCCAGAAGTAGTGAAGTAGCCAGCTGTAGTGAAGTAGCCAGCTGTAGTGAAGTGGCCAGCAGTAGTGAATCCAAGAGAAGTCGCAGGCCTCAGCTACCACTCAATAATTGCCTACCCAAGGGCACGTCGCCGGTAATTTAGCGTGATATATTTAGGGCGGACATTTTTGGAAATTACGCACAGTGCGTGTTCGTGCCAAACAGATTATGCGCCAAAGGAACCGGATGTCGGATATCCGGAACCTGGATGAGTGAGGTCAGGCGTGTTCCGAGTCGATATATCTAAGTAGGTAGTAGTTAGCCTGGAATAGATTTTAAGCGATAAGACTGAACATTGTATTTTAGAAGTTAGTCTAGAAAACTAGTCTAATAAAGAATACCTACACTATATTTTCAGTAAAAGGAAACTGCGGATGAAAACCTCTAAATCCTCTACTTCCTATAACTTAACGGATAAGTTCAGAGTTATGCACTAAACTTTGAACTATGTAGGTAAGATCTTATATCGATCGAACGTAGGTAACTTACCTACGTTCTAATACCGTACCTACTAAGATACATAGATCTAAGTAAAATTTGTAGATATAGTAGGTACCTACGTTCCCCCGTATCGCATCATTTGATTCGTCGGATGACCAGCGTTTAGATAACTACCACCAGCTTTGCTTGTAGCACTTATGTCTTATTTCTTTTAATTTATAGACGTTTTATACCTAATTTAAGTTATAAGGCAAGGTTAAAATTTCCCCCCTTATTCATAATAGTCTGCTAAATCTCGCTCTGTCTTCTTCCAGAGTCAGATAAGTTTTCAATGTCTTCATATAAGTCAGACTGAGAAGTAACATGAATTTAGTGTTACAAATATAGATGCTTTTTTTATGGTACATGCACAATCGCTTATTATAATGAATAAGAAAGATGGAAAGGCGTATCTAGACCGAAGTGCGACCGAAACAATACATACCTACGCAAAACACGAACGTCGACGGCACCGGTCCGACTATAACTCAGGTGGATGGACCTAATTGCACCTAATTTGAACCTTCCAGTTTCGAGAGGCTGGTACATAGATCAGCTCCCCTTTTTGACTTAGATCGATGCCTACTAAGCTTGAAGTTTGATGCAAATTTCACGTTGTTGGAACTAAAGTGGGTGGGGTAGTGGGAACAAATAAATGGTACATAAAGCCAGAAATTAAACAATAAATAAGTTTCTTGGAAAGACAAATCCGAACCCAAACTCGACGGGGTTAAGTCTTTTCGTTTAGGAGTTCTTACGGCCACCTTCTGTCTCCATCGTCAGATCATCTCGATGGTAAGATAAAATTGCATTGTCACCTAATTTACATAGGTAAACAAAATTTCAGCTCAATCGGTTGATGATATCTGCTTAAAAATTGAGTTGCAAGATTCCACCCGACCGAACTAGGTACATACTTAAATACATACGTATACATTGCAAGTTAAATAAACTAAACGCGCTCATTGTAAGACTTTTGAAAAAAAAAACAATTAATCTCTTATTAACATAAATAAATATTGCTGGACAATCCACAGAGCATCATTTAGCCCCAAGCTGGGTAGACTTTGTCTTATTTGACTTCGTGATAGAAATTCATAAAACAATACAATAAATAAATAATAAATAATGCTGGACAATTCACACAACATTATCTAGCCCCAAGCTAAGCAGAGTTTGTGTTATGGGTACCTACTAGATAACTGACAAACATAATACAATACACAACATAGATAGATATTTTTTATTATACATAGAAAATCCAGAACGCCCTGAACAAATGTCTGCTGATCGTACACACATTTGTCCCGAGGCGGGAATCGCACTCGCAACCTCCTGCGTCGCAGGCAGACCTTTGCTCACCGCGCCACAGAGGTCATCGACAATACATTAGAAGACCGTGAACAAATTGTACGATCTGCAAATAATTGTTTGGTAAAACGGGAATCGTACCCGCAACCTAGTTCGTCGTGGCGGACCTTCGCCCACCGCGCCACATAGGCCATCGAAACATGCAAAACCATTATGCATAACCCTTAACCGCAACCTCAACAGACTGTATTGGTCCACTGCTGTACACAGGCATCCCTCTGTTATATAACAGAGGGACGTCTGTGTGTAAATAGGTGAAAGCTGTACAGCTGCATTGCGATTTGATGCACTAAAATTAAAGGCTTTACAAAATCATTTTGATATGCCATTATCCTACCTTTATCCGGTGTAAAGCATCATAATGGTTTCGAAATGCCAATATAATGTGACAAGATGCTCGGCAAACCATTATAAGAGTGTATACAGACCTTAAGTTCTACATAAGTTTACAATTCGTTTGCCTCCTGTGTTACTTGGGATGCTACTATTGGCATTTGTCTCATGGGGGGTAATGCACATAATCCCCACCCTGGGCATGCGGGTTGGAGATCGCAGTTCGGTGGTAGAATTTTTCTGCAGGCCCCCCCCCCCCGATAGTTATCTCTTAGTCGCCTCTTACGACACCCACGGGAAGAGTTGGGGTGGTGCCACAGAACTTGTAATAAATTACAATTTCTGTGGGTGGTGAAAATTCTAAGCCAACACATAGCTGTATTGCATATGCATTAACTTAGCTTTAAATCTATCCAGACCGCAGTTTACAAGAAAACTAAGAAAAACAAACTTAAACTCACAGTTACGTATACTTACTTACCTACTCGCCTCTTCTTGCCTCATTAATATAAAACGAAAATAATTTCACTACCACATTACAGTTAGGTATAAAGGTAAGCGCACACTGAGTACTCGTCGTTTTATCTATAAAAATCACCAAGTGTAATAGAAAATTGTGGATTTTCCATCATGTTCCTCTTCCATCCATCTTGTTACGATCAATGGATTTCATCCATTGATCGTAACAAGTGATTTGAGTCAACGATTATTACCTACACTTGGTGATTTATATCGTTGTTTTAGCATTCAGGTGAATATACCTACGACAGGGTAATTGGTTACTGGGTGCAAAACTTTACCATTTAGAACTATTTGAGCCATGGTTTTCTAAGATGAAATCTCACCATTGATTTTAATGAATTATTTTGGTTTTTGAGAAGAAAATCAAAATTCAACAGTAAATTGCTAGTAATGGCCAGTTTGTTTCTTTTAATTTAGCATGACTTTTAAATATGTATAAGCAAGAGAAGGTAAGTATCTAAGCATGACGATACTTTATCAAAAAATACGTGCATAATTTAATTTTGGGAAAAGCTGAATCTAGCCACAAACTCACTTAAGCGGCCACACTGGTCTTTCATAAAGAGTTGCCAGTTTATAGTAAATTTTAGTTCCATATTAATTATTTTCTACTCTTTCTAGTCGGACTGTAGTTTATACTGTTTTTGACATTCTGACGAAATTAGAACTTTAATCTTCAGTGCTTCAGTCGTCATGACAACATCATCAACAACGTGACACTTTTTTGAACATGCTACCCATGTTCATCGATTTAATAGACGTATCACGCGCAAAATTAAATATGTTGGCTGAAAAATTAGGTACTGCCGCTGTTCATAACACTAGCAAAAGCGTATAACAAGTACGTATCTGTATCTAACTTTTATTGTCTCAGTGTACAACTACCTTAACACCACACCGCGAGCAGAAATTAAAATTGTACAGCAAACCAACGAACGCAAAAATGTATTTCCGCACGCAGACCTTTACCAAGCAAATTTCTACCTTCTTTCTTTATAGATAAGGTAGAGTATCGCCAAAAGGCTGGTAGTCTTCAGGTTGGTTTTGATTACATTACATAGGGGGCGCCAGCCTCTAATGTAATGATCATAGGTTCAAAAGTGTATTTTCCCGGTAAAATCGTGTTAGCAGCGATTTCGATTGGTATAACCTGGAATAACCCAAGTTCTAAGAACCTGGGGCAGGCCGCCAATCTAAATAAGTTAGGGTGGGACTTTTGTGGGCAGAGGGAGCGGAAGCGTTCTTCGACAGTTTTTTTACCACTTCAAAACCGTGTTCAAATGCTTCGTAAAGTATTTTGAAAATGTTCCATTCCGCTAGTGAGAATGGCGTTTTCATGTGTGTGATGCTGGCTTAGAATTTGCAACCCGTATCTCTTCCCGTGGGGGTCGTAAGAGGCGACTAAGGGATATCCACCGGCAGTCGGGCAGTTCAGTGGTAGAATTGTTCTGCAGTGAGCGCTGCCTCCCTGCAGAACAATTCTACCACCAAACTACGATCCCAATTGCCCACCGTTGGTATTATGGTCATAAAACCCATTAAATAAAGGCCAATAAGGCGCTTATCAGAAGGAGGCATGCGTTCAGCGGTGGACCAATACAGGCTGTTGAGGTTGAGCTGTTATCGATGAAGGAAAGGGGAGATTGAAGAGTCAACAGCAGAGTCAACAGTCAACAGAGTCAACAAACGTCTTTCGAACAGTATTCCTAACGTCTCACGAAAGTCAGAGCGTCGTGATTACAATCTACATCATCGATTACTTATCTATATCAATATTGCCTATTTTATGATTTTGACATTGCTGTCGCGAAGGCGAAGAAATATTCTCATTACCTAGCTAGGTAGTAGGTAGGTTTGACGGGCTGCCTACAAAACCAGTTGAAGGAGGCGGGCGCGGGTACAGCGCTCCCTTTCGCCGAGGCACGGAGATTCATTCTGTGACGAGCCGGCGAGCGAGACACATCGGTGAGTGACTTTGAGTTACATTGTACCTATGCAATTGAGATCTTTTGCCACCGATATTAGAAGCAGTTTCGGATTTTACTTGTTGTGTGTATACCAATTCGTTGGTCTGTCTGCGGACAAGTAGATCAGAGATAAAGTGTGAGGAACGGGATGGCTATAGGGGAGGATGGAGGCCATAAGGGGAATTATCCCCATAACAGTAAGAATCAGTAACCAGATCACAGGTGGAACAGCCATCATAGCTCAATGAACAACAGTCCGATGGAACAACCATCACAGTCCGATGAATTAGTCATCACATCCAGATAGACCCGCTAAGTATCATGTCAAATGGCTTAGCCTTAGAACCGGTGAAACAACCACCTTGTTCTTGCATAACCTTATTTCAGCACTTCTATAATTACCTTTTAATGTTTACCCCATACATACCTACATATAATATTCGTCATAATTCAGAGTATTGAGGTATTTGGCGACATGGTGGAGATGCTGGGATATCTCAAACCTTACAGTCTAAAAGAATCGGAACACAGTGAGTTATAAATTTATAATAGATACACTAGTACGCTAGTAGTAGTAATTCAATGTCCGTACATGATTTCCTAAAATGTCATGTGGGTAGTTTTACTAAAGGTGTTCGCCCGGTTCGACGGAGTAACTTAGTAAAATTCTATAATTAGATCGTAAAATATTTTACGACTTTGCTTATCTGCAAATTTGCGAAGTAGACAAAATTTTCAAGCATTTTACTACCTTGTGGTAGACCAGGTACCTACTATATTAGTAGGATATTATGCTGTATGACCGTTGCTTTCTTGCACTAAAGAAATTGTGTAGATTTTACAATTTACCCAGGCGTAAAAGTTGGTTTTTATTAAGATGTTGAGTCGTTTCAATCATTAAGGGTCAGAATGATGCGATGAAAATAATTAATGTCGCTCCGCCCATAGAGAAACATTTTCAAAATTTTCCTATAGACGCAAGGAGGGTAAATGTTCATAGTACCTACAATACAATACCAACAGTAAAAACCTATGGTAGTTAAGAGTGTGCAATAGCACCGCTGCGAGATGGGTTTTCGAGCGGGATGACAAGATAGGATTTTCTTGCAAGTAAGAAGTATAGGTACGCATGCTCTATGCATACGTACACCGAATTTACTATTTGCCAAAACTGTTTTTACTTAATTTACGGGTTGATGAAGCAACCAATCGAAAAATTGAAAGACATAACTAAGAAAATGCTTCTGCGTGCTGTTCCTGAGATAAATAGCTAATGCAAAACAAAACATGTATTTTTCCTAATAAATAAACTAATGAGAAAACTTTCACCAATAGTGTTTTTAAAAACCACGTTAATCAAGACAAAATATCGAAGTAACATTACTTTAAATATGAAGGTGGTATAGCTTTCACAGATGAAGACTGAGATAAAAACGATTTGAAGTAAAATTCTAAAGAAAATTGTTTATGGCCCACTCTTAAAGAATTTAAACAAAGAATGAGGCCGTTGGCGCAATGGGCAGCCTTATTTGTTCCAGGCAACCTTTGAGCACTATAAATAATTTACCTATGATCTAGACCCGCAGAAGAATTCTTCTTGAAATTTTGGAAATTTGTTGTAAATCAAGGTTTACAATATGTAGTTTAAACTACTGTACTAAACAAGTTCAAAGGGGTATATGTATAACTATTCATACAAGAAAAGTAACGTTAACTTTTGTGAATTCAGATATGTAGTTAGTTAAAAAATATGTAAGTGTAAGTGCCTAACTGCTTCTACAGGTAAAAAGGGGCCCTAGTTTACTGATGGGCATATAATATCTAAATAAGATTGCTGGCGGTTAATTAGTAATTAATTATCTTCTAAATCAGCCTATGTACGTAAATACAAAGTCATATGTAAAATTTTGTTATAGATTTTGGATAAAAACAAGATCTGGCTCTTATGGTCACTAAAAGTAGGAACTGTGCTTAAAAACAAACAAAATGAGTGTCCTTCTGACCCGCTTAAAGTTACTGTGCCCTCCAACAAATTTCTGATGGGGAACATGGCTATGAAGAACTCGACTTGATTGGAGCTAAACTAAAGGGTGCTACTCAAAGGTTTGTAGCAGAAATCCACATTTATTGCAAATTAGTGGCAGAACCTGACACCGATAAGATCTCTCAGTATACATGTATACAAATTCAGGCCGAAGAATTGGCATCAAAAAAAATATATATGTATCAAACGGAATGACCGAAAGCGTAGTGCAGTTACGACAAATGGCGAAAACCTCAATATTTCTAGTAAATTGCCGAGAATAGAATTGAGTAAATTTGATGGTGACGTTCTTAAATGGTACCAGTTTTGGGACCAATTCTCCTCAAATGTAGATGGTAGAAATATCAATGAGGTAGATAAGCTATTGTACCTCCAATCCGTTCTTGAAGGCGACGCAAAACAAGCCATTGAAGGTTTAGACACAACCAACACAAATTACTGCATAGCTGTGCAAACTCTCACGGAAAGATTCGCTAAGCCTGCGGCAATTATTGACGCGCACTATGTGGCACTAAACCGGATAAAACCTGTAACTACCAAGTCAGTTAAAGACTGCAGGCACGTACTTAACGAAATAGAGAGACACTTACAGCGTTACAGAACGGGATCATAGAAATAGTATCAGATCCGACTAGCACACAAGCGCACACGGTTCATTACTTGCCACATCACTGCGTCCATAGTCGCGATAAGTCTAAAAAACTCCGTATAGTATATGATGCGTCAGCTAAAACCGGAGGTAATCGTAGCCTAAACGAATGTTTATACCGCGGACCATTGTTGTTAGAGGACCTCACTGGGTTGCTGATTAAGTTTAGAGAACGTCCTATAGCTATAGTAGCAGACGTAGAAAAGGCCTTTTTACAGTTAGGTCTCCAAGAAGTTGATAGAGATGTGACTCGGTTTCTTTGGCTCAAAGACATAAAAGGCGAAGCTTGTTCAGACAACGTAATGCACATGAGGTTCTGTCGTGTTCCGTTCGGCGTCATATCAAGCCCATTTTTACTAAACGCGACAATCCGGTTTCACTTGACAAGTTCAAACAGTACCCGCATGAAACAACTAGCCGACGATATTTATGTAGACAATATTGTTACCGGCACGGAAATAGGCCCGGACGCTCTTAAACTGCCAGCCGAAATGACGTACAGGTGCAGAGAGAAGACATGTTGCAGCGCTTGAACTTAACTCTTAAGGCAGTCTCAGACTGGGGCAAAGCCAATCGGGTTAACTTCAATGCCTCTAAAACGCAAGCATGTCTCTTCTCTGCAAAAAAGAGTCCGCTTGTCCAGCTTCCCGTTTTCCGCAATGTACCGGTACCTATAAAGGATCAACTGGAGCTCCTCGGTGTCACTCTCACACCAACTTTGAACTTTGGCACATTCATCGAGTCGAAGGCCAAAACAGCAGCCATGAAGCTAGGGATCCTAAATAAGGTTAAGCGATACTTCACACCGGGACAGCTTCTATCCCTTTATCAAGCACAGGTCCGGTCTGGTTTGGAGTATTGCTGTCATGTTTGGGACGAAGGCCCCCCATGATAGACCGACGACCTAGTAAAGGTCGCTGGATGCGGGCAGCGCAAAATCGGTCATTGTGGAGATATTTAGGGGAGGCCTATGTCCAGCAGTGAACGTCGATCAGCTGATATGATGATGATAATAATGATGATTAAAATGGGACAGAACCTTACTAAAATAATTACGTCACATTTCTGGGACGATGCGCGATCAAATATCATGAACCCGTGTCAATACCCGTGTTAAATTCGAATTGTTACCATCACATACTGATCCCGCGCCAAATAACACTGATTCTAAAACACCACATCTCCTCTTTCCTTCATCGATGACAGCTGGCTGCAGCTATTTATTTGATGAGAGCGAGCGCCATCCTCATCGCTGCATCAACCTGCTCGTAGCTGTTGATAAACTGGGGTTGACTGCAGTGCTGGCTTTTAGTTAATAGGCTTTATAAGTCAGAATACAACAACTATCTTATAGTAATAGGTGGGCAGTTATAGTATAGAAGACCTAGATGACATACATAATGTGCTCCGCTACAAAAAACTTTATGGTATGGTAAAAAATAGACCTAACGATATCTGAACGCGATTCGCGGCAACTACTTTACTACCCTGTACAATGCGCTATTAGAATGGGAACCTTACTAAAATATTTAGCGTCACATTTCTTTTCTATGCCAAATATCATGAACATGATGGTTCATGATATTTGACGAAGCGCAAGTCAAGTGTCGTTTTTTAATTCGAAATGGTACCATCATATTCTTATCCCGCGCCAAATAACTCCAAAACACCACATCTCCTCTTTCCTTCATCGATGACGGCTGGCTGCAGCTATTTATTTGATGAGAGCGCCATCCTCATCGCTGCATCAACCTGCTCGTAGCTGTTGATAAACTGGGGTTGAATGCAGTGCTGGCTTTTAGTTAATAGGCTTTATAAGTCAGAATACAAAAACTATCTTAAAGTGATAGGTGGGCAGTTATGGTATAGAAGACCTAGATGACATACATAATGTGTTCCACTACAAAAAACTTTATTTTAAGGTAAAAACAAAAATGACATTACGATATCTGAATGCAATTCACGGCGACTACAAGTCAGAACAGAACAACTACATCATTGTTGTTATTTTAAATTTGCCACTTTACATAATTATTATTATTTTTAAATTTGACATCCTTGATCATCATTGTTTTTACATTCTAGAAATCTTTTGAATTATAATTATTTTTTATCATAAGTATAAAATTAATTTACTAATTATTGTACTCCTATTCTCCGTTATGTATTTTGTTTAGTTTTGTAAGTAATAAATTATGGTATAATTATTACGCTCTAGTCAATTAGATAGATAGATAGATAGACTCTTTATTGTGCTCTTTACTATGCTTTCCGGTACGTGGTCGACACTTAAGCGTCCCATTCTAATAGCGAATCGCGTTCAGATATCGTAAGCTATTTTTTGTTTTTTTTTTTTATCTTGGAAATGAAGTTTTTTGAAGCGGAGCACATTATGTATCTCATCTAGGTTTTCTACTCGTATATGAGTTCATAACTGAGTTGTTCAAAGCCCATTCAATAAACGTCAGCACTACATTCAACCTTCACCTTAAAGCCGAGTACTAACCTATGTTACAGGGCGTAACGTACCAATAGCAGCGAACATCATATGATACGCCTCGTTGCTCGTTGCGAGCGCATTCTAATAGCGCATTGTAAAGGGTAAGTATAGTAGTCGCCATGAATGTGCAGCTGCATTAACTTGCTGTGTTACACGTTACATTACAAATGTAAGAATGAAAATATTTAGTAACGATTCCGCGAAAAAAACCATCTGCGATAAAATCTAACAAACTATACAAAGAACAATGGCAGGTCTCCATACTAAGAATTGTCTGGGATCAAATTGAAGTGTCCCGTAATGAAAAATATGTTAAAATATTTGGCGTTAGCTCCAGAATCTATAAATGAGACTATTTTCATTTGGGAAAGCCGGAAAAAAAAGATTTCGGTGTTTGAACTTTTAGGTTATGAATGAACATCAAACAACAAATTATCTATAAAGTAGCAGTAGGGCAGTATCAATCAGTCCATAAACAGTCCAGGTCGGGTAGAAATAAATAGAAAGCCAAAAGAAAACACAAAACACAGCAGAGATGAAAAACGCGGAAGCCGGCCGGAAGGATTCTGTATCGTTTTGTTTTGACAGACCACAGACAACACGATACTGTCAAAGACAAAAGTAGTGCAGCACGTTTCGATTCGGTTTTCCTAAGAATCGATACAACACTGAAACGATCCTATGATACGATCATTTGATTCATTATTAATTTGATTTAAAAGTAGAAGCATTTCTTCAAAGATATCAGTTGATTAAATCCCTACTCACACAGGCGCTAATTTTCATACAGCTAATCATACAGAACAGGACGACCCTTTACTAGCGTTATAAATATTTCGCTACCTATTCATTACAAACACGTGCAAACTTGTTAGAGTCTAAGGCGGGGAGTGGGCGTCGGCGGCGCTGCTGTGTGTAAGGAATCGCGCTAGAAAATCGCTGAAATCGCGCTTCGCAAGACGCGCTAATTAATTAGTGTCTGTGTACGGAGGGCTTAAAGACAAATGAATAGAGCATTTCAATAATTATGTTAAAAACAAAACCAACTCTGCATGGGTCGATCGATCCGTCGATTTTATCGATCATTCGTTTAGTTATTGATATCGATAAATTGCATTCATACTATTTGTACTCGCACCACTATTTTAATGGTAACATTTCTAATGTACCTTATTCGAATATCATTTGATAAGCTTTTATTAACATAAAATAACTCCGGCCTTTACGAAAAGGAGTAAATAATTGAAAAATCGTAGAAAATTAATTAAATTTGATTCATATATATCAAATCCATGGACGCCAGAAAAAAGTCCAGACCAAATTCTGCCATTGTTCTTTATACACTTGTAATGAAAGAAAATTTATCAAAGTAAGTCGTCAACTAGTTTCTCACTAGGACATCACACCACTCGATCTTGACATTGATAGCGCCAAACAACAACGGCAGAGACCAGAGATGTTGCTACTACGAGCTCCGCGCGCCAAGAATTGTTACATTACGTTACGTTACATTACGCCATGTAACGCCGGTCACCATGTTAACAGTCAAATTATCTGATTTTATTTTGACCGGAGTAAAGTTGTACCACATCCATTCTTTCGCCAGTCTTCCCCGCCGCTGTTAACTTTGATTAAGCTAGTTACTCTACAAAGAGAAAGCCCTCTATTTTTCCCTTTGATTGCTGCCCACTTAGACTTAGTGATTTACGAGAAGTTGCGTTGCTTTTATATGTTTTCTGTCACGGATTCTTTAAAGGGATTCAGAGATTGGTTTCAGTAGAAAGAATAGCACCTATCATTTCGAAAACGGCACGAGTCACGATTCATTTCAAAATCACTTTTTGCCGTTATTTTATTGTTTATCATGCATCCAATTTATTTATGGCATCTCACTATTTTTATCAGACTGTAAAAAAGACAGTTTTCGTTCGTTTTTAAAAAACTAGCCCTGGTTTTTTTTCGTAAATCAGTTTTAGACCAAATTTTACTGACTCGCCTTGCAAGTCCTTATTTAGGTAAGTATACGAGTATGTGGCATGACAGTATTTTTAATCGACTTTGAAAAAGAAATTCGTTTTTGTAATTTTTTTACAGTTCATTGTCACATTCATGTCAGTCAGTCCGTGTAAAATTATGGTCAGAATTTTGTCAAACCGAGGCATAAAGTAAAATGTGATTGTTCAATAAAACGAGTTAAACTGAAGAATAATTATACATATAGGTATGTAGAAAATATTTGAAATCACTAAAATGAAATGTATATAATAGAGATAGACGTGTACATACATATACAGGGTGCCACGGAAATGTTAAATAAAAAAATTGTACCATTAAAAAAATCTAAATTGGAAAAGTCGATGTACACAAGGGGATGCCGCGGGGTTCCTTTCAGCTTAGCTTAGCACCCTTTTCAAGGCACCGTATATACAATAACGATGTTGGATATTCGAATGCACTTTGTGTGTTGCATGAGCGACAACCTACATATATCTCTGTAGTTCGGATTACCGGAGCTCGCTTAGACTCAAAACAAATATTCATTGTAAAGTTTTAATATATTTTTATCACAGGAAAACTATAATAGAACTCCTTGCGTGTTATGTAGTTGACTTGTAGCTGTCTGTTGCTATTTTTGAGTTTTAAAAATATAATGATAGAAAATATTTAGTATCAATTCCGCGCAAAACCTTCTCTGATTTTCTCATCGATTTGTATCTACTGTTCATTATAATCAATCATATTTGCTTAAAATCGATTTATTTGTTTTCCTACTATTTTGATTTCATTATCAGCCTATACTAGCCCACAGCTGGACCTCCCCTTTAGCTTGACGCATCCAGCATCTGCCTGCAGTCTTTCGCAGATCATCATCCCACCTGGCTGGAAGGCGTCCTACACTACATTTGCCGTACTTACCTACTCGTACCTTTTTCTGTCTGGCTTAGAACTTGGGGTATTTGTTATGACTTATAGTCTGTAAGAATAACAGTAAATCGAGGAAGCAATAGCGTAGATATTACCGAAAGGATAAAACCTTGACGCGGTCGGTGAATAAATAAAATCCTTCTTTTTCATACACACTGTTCTTATGAACTCAGATTTGTATAAGGTTTCGAATTAAGACTTCGAATAACGACCAATAATTATTTTTATCCTTTGGACTCTACAACACGCTTACATTGACAACAATGAAACTTTGGATGTAAATTTTTAAACATAAAGTTTGAAAATTTACATCCAAAGTTTTATATTTTCTCTAGTACGTATATTTTTTTATTACCTTTTTAGCATATTATTGTAAATTGTGTGTGGCTATGAGAAATAACACCATGTCATTGTCATTTTATTGTATACCGATACAGAGGCTCGCCAAAATTAAAGTCAAACGCATCTGCAAACAACTGCTGCCTATTAAGCAGATGCTGGTTGCAGTCTTGTACCATTAGGCAATACCATTTATGGTACAACTAGCTGCGCCCCGCGGCTTTGCACGCGTTGTTACTATGGAAACTTTTAAATGTGATTTTTATCCCACGGGAACAGATATACGCGATAAAAAGTAGCCTATGTTTTATTCCAGTATTAAAATTACCTGTATGCAAAATATCAGCTACATCCGAACAGTAGTTTTAGCGTGAAGAGGTAACAAACATTCATCCATACATCCATACAAACTTTCGCATTTATAATATTAGTGTGATAGTGTGATTGGCACAGATTTGACCCAATTTGAATGCGTTAAAGGTCTAGAACGTCATGCTAAATACTACCTAGTCACATCAAAGTGATTAAAATCAATAGGGTATATGCATGTGATTTCAAAATGGCTATAAAAATATATACGTATTCTCTATTGATATAGAAACATTATATCTACATATTTATTCTTGCGTTTTGAGATGTTTTTATTGTAGAATTTAACCATTGAAAAATTGATATCTTAAATCTCAATCGCAAAATTTCGAAACGCTACTCCATTGACTAGAGCGGACGTGACATCACTGTACACATATCTTCTTTTTTTATTCTGCTTGCTGCATCTTGATTTGACACTATTCTGCCCACTTGACATTTCGTATTGTCGATTATTTTCAGTTTTTTCGGAAAAAACCTCCCTTCCTCTTTCCTGAGATGATCACTACCGAGGTCGTCACCAAAGGTTTTAATCAAGTGTGTACGTCGACGTCACATAAACATGGCGCCAATATGGCAGCGTTTTTATCACCCGAAAATGATTGTTGTTTTGATTTGTTTTTTTTACCTTGTTAATGCGAAATTCAGTGAGCGTCTTATCATTCCTGGGTTAAATAAAGACCTAAAGAATCGATTTAAACAATAAAAAAAATCGATGCATATACCCTATTTATTAGGTACTGACAAAGCCCAGCGATTATCACAACACGGCACGACTCTCAAATAAATGAAGGTGCTTAATTGTTAGCGAAGGCCTACGTCCAGATGTGAACTGCTATAGGTTGGTGTTGTAAACGCGCTATGGCACTTATTAGAGGAGGCCAGTGTGTCTACCATGAGTTTTTACAATCTATACTCGCTAGCGACTGTAGTTAAAAAAAATGTATGGAAACTTCTAAAGCGCATTTTAGTACCCAACTATCCGCTAGAGGCGTCTAGCGGATAGTTGGGTACTAAAATGCGCTGTACTATATTATGCGTATTTACCTAACTACTGACGACCTCTGTGGCGCGGTGGGCGAAGGTCCGCCTGCGACGCAGGAGGTTGTGGGTTCGATTCCCGCCTCGGGACAAATATTTGTACGATCTGAAGATATTTGTTCAGGGCGTTCTGGATGTTTTCTATTATTATTAAGAGCCTGTATGATCCCACTGCAGGGCAAAGGCCTCCCTTTCCACCTTCCATTCTTCTCTATTGTAGGCCAGTTGTGGCCACTTTTTGTTGTACTACTTTTTTAAAAAGATTTTAATTTGTTAATTTGACGTTACTAAGTGTTCCAATGTGTGTTCCCATGGTTTTAATAAATGAACTGAACTGAACTGAACTACTGTGTCCGCCATGTGCCACCAGCTCAGTAAATTTTAATTATTATTATTTTAACACATTTGCTGATCATCTTCAAAAGCCGTGTGTTCCGACAATTTTATAGCAATCCTCAGAAGGGCTATACGTTGGCCTGAGACATTTTTATGCGCTCGGCGAGAGAAGCCGTTCCGAATTACGCAGAGCCTATGCAGGTTTATATCAGTTTCGTGCTGATGCGCACAGGAGTTATATTATTGGTTCTGAGGAAAATGAGTTATTTATTTTCAACCTCAGATAAAAAGAGGGAAGTAACAATTTTGACGTGTGTGGGTATAGGTTTATAATCTGCGTCTGTCTTTTTAACTGACTTGAGGTCGGTTGATTCTCAATTCGAATGCTTTTTTTGTTTATTACCTCAGAACTTTTGACTGGGTGATTCGATTTTGATGTTTTTTTCTGTAAGCTGGCTTCACGTGTGGTCTCATTTGAATTTGGTTCAGTTTAAACAATCGCATCCATGAGAAAACCATATAACTGAAGTCGGTTTATATAGTTTTTTAAAACAAACTCAATTATTTTTTATTTAATTTATCTGTATGTGTATGAAATTATGAAGTTTTAAGTGTTTCTGTGTAAAAAAACACTCTGTGATTATTATATCGAATCACCTTTCATCACTTTTGAAAACAGAGTGAAAACGCAGGGAATCAGTCAGGTTTTCTTATTTTTAGGTTAATCACTTCTTATTTAAAAAAAAAAACGCGTGCGAGTCTACGGGCTAATGCTAGTTATGTATAGGTCTAAAAACATGATCTACCCTCTTTCGCAGTTGGAAAAAAATACGGAGAAAGTTAGCTCCGTCCAACATAAAGCTGGATCCAAAGAGTTTGTAGAACTCAGAAACTTATCAAAATATTAAACCAGAGTTGAATAAACAAAGTTTAATAATCTTGTTATAATTTGAGTTTTTCTTTTGATTAGTTTCTAACCAGAGTTGCAGTTTAAAGAGAGTCGGTTAACTTTGATGGAGTTGGCTGCTGGCTTTAGTTTGCTTTTAGGGTTCTGTAATGCTTTAAAGAACCCACGCTAAATAATTGCTAGGTTTTTTTGTTTATTTTCACTTGATTTAACCACTCTTAACCAAAGATAACAACTGCAGAAATTATTTGTTATACAAATAAATTTTGCTTAATAAAGTTAAAACTTGGCTCTATTTTAATAAAGTGTGCAACCGGCTAATATGAATATTTAACAAAGTATGAATCGTAGATTTGTCACTCTCGTCCATCGTTTAAAATTTCCCCGGCCCCCCCGCGAAATTTTTAGTCGATGCTCTCCTCCAATGAAGTAAACACAAATTCTGAACACATTACATAGGTATGTATCTTCTTACTTTGGGACCAATGATGCTTGTACCTAAATAATTTTATTTGAGTTTTGTGACTTCAAGACTTCTTTATATGTTTTAAGCTTCAAAACCTCGTTTTCCTCATCACAAAAACCTTAACACGTTTACTGCCGGCTCGTTACCAACTAAACCAATATACTTTTAACGCGAGCTCGTAAACTGAGAATGTTACAAACTGAGAAATAATGTTTATCCCATGTTCTAACATCCGGTACAGGTAAACGTTAGTTTTAAACTACTGTATCACTTTTAAATAGAGCGTAGAACAACGATTAGGTATATCGCGGCCTCCCCCGTAGTTACCTAGAAGAACCTTACCAAAATGACACTTAAAATGGTCTACGACTTGTTTTGACGCAAACAGTTTGCGCAGAGCCTTACAACTTGACAAGGTTTCTGATTATGGAACAATAGATTAGTGGAGTTGAATTTATTTTATTTTCTAAGTAGGTAGGTAACTGAAAATAATAAAACTACGTTTTACAGGAACAATCTGTAAATCATAGCGTTACTTTGTACTTATCACATTTAATATTATTTGGTTCCTTCTAATAACTAATAAAATAAATAAAAATCTTTAATCACGGACCGCAAATAGTTAGGTTTGTAGGATGGTTAAGAGAAGTCTCAGAACTGTTTTTGTGTAGTCAATACATAGCAAATATAATGCAAAAAGAAAAGAAAAAATCTAAATAATAATCTTATATTTTTTTTATAAAATGTTTGAATCAATATGAAATAAATCTAGTTTTCTAAATTAAAAATAATCGCAAAAACACAAAAAATTCAAATATATAAATAAACAAAATATTGCCTCTCTATTCATGTATTTAGAACAAGGTTATAATCGTAACATATGCCAAGCAACAAATAATTTTCAACGCCGATTTCTTGAGCTATGGGCAATAATTGTACATTAAAGTGGTAATGAATGCATTCAAACTTTACTGAAAATAGGAAACCCGTCTTTTTTGTGTCTTGGATGTGTGATTTTTGTAATTTAGCGGCATGGGGCTTAGAATTACAATGAGAATCTACAATGAGATTTCAGCAGCTGCAATACCTACTTTTTACGGTAGGAAAACTGAAAATTTATCTCGAACTACAAAACATTATCAGTTGTATAAAAATAATGACTTTCCATTACGAATAAGTTATTTTAAAGCCTTCTCGGCCTAAGCCTAAAGTACCTAAGCTTCCTACATTGAAGCATTCTACCAAGTTTCAACTTTATTCCTTATGGAATAGGACCGAGAATGTTCCTCCACATGAGGCTGAAGTGTAAAACCTACAACTTTACTATCAAGGCGTAGGGTTGAAAATAGCTTGGAGGCTTCTGAGTGGTAACCACATTTTACAGCAATGTTGCCAACATTTTATTTTCAAGATGAGTCACTTCTGCTCGTCTGTTAGTGGAAAATAAGCTTTAGTGTTAAATTTTTTGTTTTAATTCTGAGTGGAGGAAATCCACGAATCTAAGTACGTACCTAACTACTTAGTTGTATAATGTTAATCTGTTATACCAACATTAATCAGATAATTAATTGAAAAAAGGTAAGCAAGTGCTTTTTTTGTGAATTTTTGATGTTTATTTCGACTGGGCCGGCCATATCTCGTGAAAGGCCTACAACCGCTGGCTGGGGTGAACGAAATTTTGAGTGGAGACCTCCCCTGATAAGCGATTTATTGGCTTATATCCCATGGGGGTAATGCCCATAATCCCCACGCTGGGCAAGCGGGTTTGCAGTTCACTGATAAAATTGTTTAGCAGGGGTCGCTGCTTCCCGCCCTCGTGGATATCCCTTAGTCGTTTCTTCTTCTTTCGCAGGAAGAATCGGGGTGGTGTAAATTCAAAGCACCACACAGCCGTCGTCAAAACTAAACTAATTTGACAGGACTAAAAATGTTGCCGTCCCTTTCATAATTATCAAAATAGAATGGCATCTTGTTTAGCCCTGTAAAATAAGTTTAGTTTAGTTTTGGCGACAACTCAATTGACACCATTTCCACGTTGTTTCGGTAAATCACACTAATTAATTTAAAAATGAATTTTAATGGATTGGTGGGATAGATGTATGTAAGTATGGTTGTTAATTATTCAAATACTACTGAACGAATGCGGCTAAAATTTTACATACGAGTAGCGTCTATACTTGGAATAACCTAGAGCTACTTTTAATCCCATAAATAAGTTTCTATAGAAACAACTCGTTCGAAGCTGCGGGCACAAACTCACAACAGCCTTTATTTTGGTCTACTGTTGGATGTAGACCCTTCAGGGGGCGTAATGCTTATAGACCCCACGCTGGGCATGCGTGCCGCGGCCCGCCCCCGGTAGATAACCCTTAGTCGGCGCTCACGAAACTCGCGGGAAGAGTTGGGGGTAAAAAATCTAAGCCACCACACAGTTACTCTACTACGGGCAGAAACAACTGAAGCTTATTTAATAATGGAATTCGAGGAATCCGTTCTGTGGTTTCGGAGATTGCTCATTACCTACTTAGGAACTAACTCATTTTTTTTTATAATCATTTATTTACAAAGGGTTTGTTCGCTAAAGCGAATAAGGCACCCTGATAATTAAATTAACTTAAATACCAACAACGTTAGTATCTACTAAGTAATATCCTACCTAACTTACATTACCTACCGGACCTAAATAATTATATTGAAATAAGACTAAGTTAGTTAATCCATTTTCATACAAAGAACTAATTATTTCTATCCGACTGAATGATATGTCTGAAGGAAATGCCCAATGAAACCGGCTAATGTAATAACGCAATCTTTTTGCGACAAAAGCGGTTATTCTGAGGTTCATTTTGTTATTAAATACTGACTCTATTTCTGTATTATCAGGGTTCTTATTCCAACCTGAAATTCTAAACGGTATGTGCTTCATTTCCTTTACACCTTACTAGGACTCTAAGGCCCGTATTATGAAAGCTTGCTCAGTCATAGAGCTAGGCTTGAGTGACATTTATGCCATAGAAAAGCGTTGCTCAAGCATAGATCGATCATTGAGCAAGCTTTCATAATACGGGCCTTAGACACGTCAGAAATTTCATAACTGTAAAACTCGGCAATGTGACTCATTTGATTTGTTGTCTTCATCAAAATAAGTTTGTTTTTGTTCAAACAAAATCAAGCCCAGACGAAAATAAAAGTTCATTGGTTAGTTTTTATTGAGAAAAATTATGACGTTATCATCCATTCTTCACTGCTTACGAAGTATTTTGAAATTTAAGAATAATAAAACAAATATGGAGAATGTAACTTCTTTTCAATTATTTGATTTTCTTAATCTATGTCAACAAAAACTTACCTTTTTATAGCAAAAAAAAAACCTTTTTTTTTTTGCTATAAAAAGGTAAGTTTTGATAGGTATATTATTAATTATAGAATACGATCGATATTTTCGTAGCTTGTTGCGAATTCGTTTATGATAGTAGACTGAAGGTTCAAATAAAATATTAAAAACAGAATAGCCGCAGCTGGAGCTAATTAGCCGGTGTAAGGCACTCAATCAATGCTACGCGCAACGCACGTAGCTGGACAGATTACTGATGACTCCAATAGAGCCTTAATGAAGGGTCAGAACTTACCTGAGTGAGATAAAAAGCTTATGTTTAGGTAGTGTAAGTAAGAGCAGTGCAAAATAGCCCAGTTAGAGGTAAGTAATTAGCCGGTGAATGGCACTCAATATTTGCAACGCGTATCGAATCACGGCTTGCTAATGACAGCGAATCTTGACGACCTCTGTGGCGCGGTGGGCGAAGGTCTGCCTGCGACGCAGGAGGTTGCGTCTTCGATTCCCGCCTCGGGACAAATTTGTGTACGATCTGCAGAAATTTGTTCAGGGCGTTCTGGATGTTTTTCTATGTATAATAAAAAAATATCTATCTATGTAGTGTATTGTATTATGTATATTAGTTATCTAGTACCCATAATACAAGCTCTGCTTAGCTTGGGGCTAGATAATGCTGTGTGAATTGTCCACTAAAAAAATATATAAAAAAAATATAGCTTTATTGAAATCAAATGAACGAAACGTTAGTAATATTAAAAGCAAGGTTATGTTTCAGTAATGTTAGCAAGAGTAGTTTAGAATAGCCGCCTCAGCCGGAGGTAATTAGCAGGGCATTTAGGCAGGGTAATTAGAAAGGCTATCGATCTATGCAACGCGCAACGCACGTAAGTACACGCCTTACTGATGACAGCTTATATAGATTTATTGAAAGATCAAATAAACTTAAGGTTTGTAATATTAAAGGCTAGGTTATGTTTTAGTAATGTTAGTGCAGAATAGCCCCCCAGCCGAAGGTAACTAGTGCGCATCGCACGTAAGTACATGCCTTACTGATGACAGCTTATACTCGTATAGCTTTATTGAAAGATCAAATGAACTTAACGTTAGTAATATTAAAGGCTTGGTTACGTTTTAGTAATGTTAGTGCAGAATAGCCCCCCAGCCGGAGGTAATTAGCCGGTGAAAGGCACTCGATCTATGACAAGCGAAACGCACGTAGGTAGACGAGTTACTGATGACTGTGAATAGATATTACTGGAGGGAGGATTTGTACTATAGATTGGTATGAAAATGGTCGCAAATTATTAATTTTATTCAGAAGTAGCTTCGACCCGCGGCACGTTGTTCCTATGGAAACGTTTAAAGGTTATTTCTATGCAACGGGAACTGAGTTATGGGATAAAAAGTACCTATGTTTGATTCCAGGATTAGAATTAACTGTATGCCAAATTTCAGCCAGATCCGTTTTGTAGTTTTGGCGTGAAGAGGTAACAAACATCCATCCATCCATACAAACTTTTGTATTTATAATATTAGTGTGACTAGCTGCGTCCCGCTGTTTCGTTCAGGTTGTTCCTATGAAACGTTTGAGGATGACTTTTATTTATTTATTTCATTTATTGCAGGAAATATGGTCTAAATACAAGGTCTTAAACATTAAAAAAGTGTCACATACTTCACCAACACAAATAGGCATGCAACATTTCTTAAAAGTACGTTCTTATTTAAATTGAATTTAAATGATCTTCACTAATTATATAATAATTAAAAATATTTGAAGTTTAGTGTAATTTTAGCTCCATGAGTTCCTTAACATTATAGACAGGTTTTTCAGTAAAGCCATATTTTTTTACACTTTTTTCGAGTGTTTGCGTGTAACACAGGCAATTTGTTTTGTAAGGGTGCTGGGAGAACATATCATGTCTACAGATTTTACTTAGATCTATGCTCTATTAATTATTGTTATTTCGATTAAAACTTATAGCTTTTTCATAGGATAAATTCAGTAGGTAGAAGTGAGATACTAGATACCTACTCAGCGAATTAATTACTGTATGCATCTGGAAGACCAGAATTTTCAGATAGAAAAGACATGTGTCTAAAAACGTGGCCTCACGATTATCACAGCGACTTAAGCGGCATCTTCATCATCATCATAGTTCTGGGTGTTTTTCTATGTATAATAAAAAAATATCTATCTATGTAATGTATTGTATTATGTATATCAGTTATCTAGTATCCATAACACAAGCTCTGCTTAACTTGGGGCTAGATAATGCTGTTTGAATTGTCCAGCATTATTTATTTATTAATATTTTATCATTTATATATTCCATCATGTAAACAATTCTTTATTTAAATTTAGAAATGTACGTTTTATATATTCAAGGATTCGATTTATCTTATAAATTTAGTAGATGTTTGACACAATATCAAAATACGCTTCTGAAAACCCAATTTGATCATGCTTCTCAATGAGTAAATACGTCTTACAAAATTAGCGGTGCTTCACAAACGGATCTCTAAAAAATAAAATATCTGAATTATTTTTATAATAAGGTCATCGCAAGAACGAACTGGCCGTCTTTATTTTTTTTTGCAACTGTAATTAAATTTTCATCTCCATCACACAATTAAAACACATAAGTTAAAACTTTTTTACCTTCCAACGACAACTAGTGCAAATTCAGTTATAAAATCAACATGTGTACAAACGACGTTTGGAGTATATTACCACTAGCTGCGCCCCGCGGCTTCGCACGCGTTATTCCTATGAAAACATTAAAAGGTGATATTCATCCCACGGGAACAGAGTTATGGGATAAAAAGTAGCTTATGTTTTATTCCAGTATTAGAATTACCTGTATGCAAAATTTCAGCCAGATCCGTTTTGTGGTTTTGGCGTGAAGAGGTAACAAACATCCATCCATACATCCATACATCCAAACATCCATACATCCATCCAAACTTTCGCCTTTATAATATTAGTGTGATGTGATGTGTGTGTTACATCTACTGTACCTAATTACACGTAAAGCCTTCCTACCGTTTCTTACTCTTTCCAATAAAGGTTTTATTTGTTCACTGCGCATTATCAGTGAATCCCCTACCAAAACAAAGCACGCCGCGTAGCCCCATCGGCATACCACCTCTCCCACCTAGCATATTTTAACTGCTGCACTTTGGGTATTTCCCTCCCACCCTCTCCCCCTACGCGTATAGTGATACAGGGCGCTACAGAACAAAATGTTATTTTAGGGATGTGTACAAAAATCACACTGATATTATAAATCCGAAAGTTTGTATGGATGGATGCTTGTTACCTCTTCACGCTAAAACTACAGAACGGATCGGGCTGAAATTTTGCATACATACCTGTATGCAACATTTCAGAATTACCATTCTAATCCTGGAATCAAACATACGCACTTTTTATCCCATGAATCAGTTCCCGTAGGATAAAATTACCTTTTAACGTTTCCATAGGAACAACGAGTGCGAAGCCGCGGGGCACAGCTAGTATATTATACAGGATGGGGCAAATTTTTGGCCCCTTACGGTTGCTACTGTTTCTTTTGTGGTTAGAAGGTTTTGTTCTGAGGAACCTTCGGTTTTTTTTTGAAAAAAAAAAATTAAATTTGTCAAAAAAAACAAGTTGGTCTTAATCGACTCTATTTCCATCCAGAAACACTTTTCCTAAAGTAACATACCTAATGTAATCGTAAATTTTGGCAAAAATTACAAAAAAACAATTTCCATACATTTTCTATGAAAACCAAGTAAGTGAAAACAACAATGTCAATCATTCAATGGTTCTTAATTTGAATTCGTATGTAACCCGTTGACACGTCGTCGTAGCAAACTAGAGTGTATCTATGTCGTAGCAAGCTACGATTATATCTACATCGTTGCAAGTTCCAATGCAGCTACGTCGTAGCAAGCTACAATGCAGCTACGTCGTAGCAAGCTACAATGCAGCTACGTCGTAGCAAGCTCCAATGCAGCTACGTCGCGCGTCGTAGCAAGCTACAATGGAGCTGCGTCGTAGCAAGCTACAATGCAGCTGCGTCATAGCGAGCTACAATGCAGCTATTTTTTTACCACTACTTTTTTTTTTATTAACTACTACTAACTATTTTTTTCCAAGTAGCAATTTTGTGACGTACGCGTAAAATTCTTTCATACACCTACGTACTATTTCATTTAAAAGTTGAGTGTTTTTTATTGGTTTTACTTACAAATTATTTTGCTTACAATAATATATATATAACTAGCAGCGCCTCGCGGCTTCACCTGTAGTTCCCGTTCCCGTGGGAATTCCAGGATGAAACATAGCCTATGTCACTCCCTAAAAAGTAAGCTTTATAATGATCAAAGATTTCTTCAATCGGTCCAGTAGTTTCGGAGCCTATTCAAAACATTGAAACAAATAAAATCTTTCACCTAATAGATTTTTTATATATTACACGCGATGTGGAAATAAAAGGTTCCTATCCCCTTCGCGAAATTAATATTTTTACACTCTTCGAGTATTTTTGTTCAATTTATAACTTATTTTTCTTTTTATCGTCTTCGGAGATAAAAACTTTATTCATCCTCCGCATCAAATTTTTCCTTTTTTTAATGTTTTTTTTGCGACTAAATTCTATCTTCAGTTATCTCCGACCACCCTGTACAACGAATGCAACCAGCTGATAGGAATCTGTTGATTAAAAAATTCTGTGGGCCGCAGCGCAGCATATTGTCAACTTGCCGTTGAATTTGGTTTATTGAAAAGGGCATGAAAATCATCATCATCAGCCTGTATTAGTCCACTGCTGGGACATAGATCTTCTCTTATGAGCACCATAGCATCCTGTCTTAAATGGCAGAAATTGAGACTAAGGACAAAGTATTGTTTTGACAGAAAATCGTAACTTACTACATCATTCATTATCTTACAAGAGGCTTTTAATCGGTTATTCCGCCCTGAAAGACCTCCTATGGGAAAAACTGAACTGGTCTTGAAAAAAAAATACCAGCTTTCCACTTTGAAGGTTTTTCGTAAGGGAACAACTGGAAAAAAATAGTTTTTCTTCTTGACAAACCCGCTTAAGGGAGATTTTCCCCCTGAAACCTGTAATTACCCCTTTTTCTTACCTATTATTTGTATTCAAAATCTATTACCTACCTATCTGCTTGTATTATAATTGTGGAAAAAGCTTAACTGTTCGTTCACGTTAATACAAATTCGTTAATGTACTAATTTTATTGAAACTTTTTGACTTTACCAGGATGCCGTACCTACCAAATTGATATTACCTTCTTTAGTTATTTTAATAGATTTTTGATAAGTAAAATCGAGTCACTTAAAATTAAATTAAATTATTTCGATTACATCTATGGTCATTTCTATAATAGTCATAGCTAAAGGTCGCGGAACGCTTCCTACGTAAAAAAGACTACCAAGAGTTTTTTCCACTTCAGCCACTTTGGTAACTAACTGATTCGTAACCCAGCTACGTTAAAACAATTTTCTTCACTGTTTTGTAATCAGTAACTTTATTTTCCGTTTTCGTTATATTTAATAACCAGTTATGAAAAAATACATTTTGTTCTCTGTTATGTAACCAGTGACTAAAACCTTTTTTCTAAATTCTGGCTGTTATCCATATATAATATATAATATCTATCATGACGTATGAGTGATGAAAATCAAGTGTCTCTTGTCTGCATTGAGACTGAATTTCCTGCATTTGATTTATATATTTAATATTAATTGTGCTTATAATTCTAATGCTATGATGGAATATTTTCCTACGAAACGAGCAGGCACTAAATTTTTCCAGCGAAAAGTAAAAAAAAGTGCTTGTGATTTTATGAGTATTTTTTACTCTGCGACAAACTTGATATTTATTTACACTTCGGTCAAATAATATTACCGTACCCGACAGTAACCGTTCTTTATACGATACATACATATTAATAGGTGAATATGGAATATGGATTGATACTCGTATCTACTAATATTAAAATGTGAAAGTAGTTCTGTCTGTTACTTTTTAACATACTCTAGCACGTCTAAATGGAAGAACGGATCTTAAAAATGACAATTCAGAGCCTACATGTTGCCAGATACTATCTACATTAATGGTAAACTAGCTGCGCCCTGCGGCTTCGCCCCCGTGGATATACTTTATAGTTGACTAGCTTTTGTCCGTGGCTTCGCACGCTCTATTCAAGTAGCCTATGTCCGTTCCCGGGATACCGTTTACCTCCCTGCCAAATTTCATCAAGATTCGTTCTGCCGGGAACCATATGAAAACTATTCTATGTCCGTCTCCTGGTTCTAAGCTACCTCCCCACCAATTTTCAGCCAAATCAGTTCAGCCGTTCTTGAGTTATAAATAGTGTAATTAACACGACTTTCTTTTATATATATAGATTTATTATTATATGTATAGAGATTAAAGTGAATCGAACGAAGAAATAATAATTTTCATTAAAAACTATACCAGCTTTTATAAACGCTTGGTTATTTTTTGAAAAAAAGAGTAAGTGTTATTCTAAAAACCTAAACTATCTACATACCAAATTTCATCTAAATCAGGTAAAGTAGCTATAGCGATACATGGTAACGAACATTTACACAAACTTTCGCATTTATAATTATAGTTGATGGTCACTGGCCGCCATTGAGAGCAGAATGATGTATCGATGAACGGAAATTAAAAAAAAAAGTTGTATACTATCGACAACGTAGAAAATGTGAGGGTATAGAATATTTTAGAGTGGTCTATAAAATAAATTGAGAACGAGGGATTTATTTTTACAGCGTCGTTGTGGTCAAAAGGTTTTAGAAAAGATATTGGAAATGGCTATTTCATTTCAGAGTCAGAGTCAAGTAGTTTATTTCTTTATACTTACAAAATAAGCACTTAGACGAGTAAAATTTTTACTATAAAACAGCTTGATAAATAGTAATTACTATCAAATAAGAATTAAGGTGCAATTGACACAAATTCACTTATTCATTCATTTATTTTGAGATGAGTCACTTTTCTTTAAAGATACTAAAATAGCTGGGAATCAAAGAGAGAAAGAAGTTTTTGATTATTTATAGTTATTTTGTAATAAGCTCTAATACCTACCAAATTCGTTTCAATTTAGTAAGATATTAATTAAGTTAACACTTTCACTGCCTAGCGTCACGGGGGTGGCAAAAGAACTCTGCGTCTTGAGCCATTAAAGTGTTAAGAGAGATTAATGGGTAAAGATACAATCCTGTCAAGTAAGATAATTGTACCGAATTCACAAAGGCCATAACAATACTTTATAAAAGTTGTCTATCTAATTTCCACAGTAAATAGCCACTTCTCTATCAAGTTATCTCCTCCCTTTTCCCCCCTTGGCTGCCTGTCCTCCCTTGCCCCCTTGTCGCGTCTATACTTGTAACGGATTTAATCAAGGAAATAAAAAAGTCAAAGGACCCATTTGCAGATAATACGATAAGACGGGCTTTGATGAATCTTTCTTTACGTTTGTATACATTGTGAAGTTGGCTTACAGATTGGGGTACTTAAATGAATTGAATGTCTAAATATCAGAGAAATGTTTTTATACATAAAAAAGTTTTAAATAAATACAACCCCAACAGCCTACATTGGTCCACTGCTGAACGCAGACTTTTCCCCTGATAAGTATCTGATTGGCTGTTATCTCATGGGGGGTAATACCCATAATCACCACGCTGCATGGGCATGCGGACTGGGGATCGCAGATCGGTGGTATTAATCTACAGAGGGCGCTGATGCCCGCCCCCGGTAGATATTCCTTAGTCGCCTCTTACAACAAACGCGGAAAGACTAATACTCGTTATTTATTAATTAAGGTATTGACATAGTAATTGTTGATATATCCTTACTTTGTACTTTGCTAATCATGTTTGTGCTCATTATATTTTTCAGGGAGTCGGGTAGCAGCACCGCACCTGAATTTTTTTGCCACTAAACTGTTATCTATAAGGTAACTTGCCCTCTTGCCAAAACATCGAGAAACTAAGTACAGTCTCTCGTTTCTCTCTTACTCGATCTTAGTCAATCGCCAGTGTAAAATAGCTTTAGAGTCTTATACACGATACGTCTTAATCCAAGGAAATAATAGCGAGAATGGACCAGCTAATGGAAACAGTTTATTTTATACGATGGAAGATTATCGGATAATCGAAATCCTATTAGACTTTATGAAGTTCAATTAAAACTATTTATATATTGCTTTAAATAGGCTTATATTTATCTGGAGCTAAGACTTTTGAAAATAATAATAAAAATCATTTAATTTAGAACCTCAAAATCAACAGCCTATAATATTGAATCACTACTAAACGCCAGCCTCCCCCTGATTGGCTTTTATATCATGGAGGGTAATGCCCATAATTCCCACGCTGGGCGTGCGGGCTGAGGATCGCAGTTTAGTGGTAGAACTGTTCTGCAAGGGGCGCTGCTGCCCGTCCCCCCGGTAGATAAATAGCCCGTGGATATCGCAATAGTCGGCTATGGAAACCTCACAGATATCAGAAACTAAGGAAACCTACTAGACGGGGAGGACAGCAAGTTTTTCAGTGTATTTTTTTTCTATTATATGATTGTAATTTTATAATTGAAAAATATCGTGTGATGCGGGCATAGAATTGAATTTGCCCCACCCCAACTCATCCCGCGGGTGTCGTAAGAGGCGACTAAGGGATATTTACTGGAGGCGGGCAGCAACACCTCCTGCCAAACAATATTGTCACCATACTGCGATCCCAAACCCGTATGCTCAGCGTGGGGATTATGGGCATTACTCCCCATGAGATAACAGCCAATAAAGGCGCTTATCAGGGGGAGGCCTGCGTCCAGCAGTGGACCAAGGTTGAGGTTGAGGTAGGTAAATATCGCCCCTTAAGGGGATTTAAAGGAGAAAAACTGGAATAACCTGCTGAGTTGGAAGAGTCCAGCTCTTACGTCGCGGGGGTTAAGTCTGTACCGTGATTTGTGGAATTTTGATTTCATAATATTAATGTTATGTATTTAATCTAATGTTGCCTATATTTAATTTGTTTAGATGAATTTTATATTTTTTTATTAATTTTAGAGAGATAAGTATGTTATCTTATACCTTTACCTTAATATACGAAACTACCTACTAACAAACTATGGATTAATTTATCTGAAATAAAAGAATTTTAAATACTTATATATTTCAGCGCAGTAACATGTTCATCTCTGTAGTAGTATAAAAAAAAATATCTGCATGATGATAAATACTTAACCTGGATAGTAAATATTTCGTTGAATTTTGCAAAAACAGAAATTGTAATGAAAAATGTTCGTTATTTTATAGGACGCTTTAACGTGTTTTGCAACGCTTTTGTAGGAATTTATTTCCTGAAATATAATATTGTTTTGATTAAACTTTTAAATCCATCATGATTACTAAAGTTATTACAACGGGATATTATTATGAGATATAGGGCATCGCATGAAACTCGCCGAAATATTGGAAAGCTCAAAACTTGGGGGACAGTATCGCTCACGTCCGTAGCTGTTGACCCTCTGTTACCCTACACGTGTCCTCTGGGTGGTGCTAAGAGCCGTACCCTCTGGTGGTAGGCTTCGGCCGTGGCTTGTCACCACCCTCGTGACTAAGCAGTCTGTGAAGCAACTCTGTTGTGTTCCGGAATGTGGTCCGGAGTAGCCATCTTCTAGCTAGACCTTCGTGATGCATCGTCCATCAGGTGAGATTGCGGTCAAACGAAAGTCTATTACAGTTAAAAAAAAACTCAAATCATGGTAAACATCCCGTTGTTTTAAAATTGTATGTAATAGAGAAAATATTGGGGATTGTTCTTATGTTCATCTTCTTTCTACTGAAATAAAAACAATTGCATATCCGAATATTTAAGAAAAATAATTGTAATTAGGTAAAAAAATAATTTAAGAAAACTGTTACTGAAGGCAAGTTTTTACACAATTGACGATCTTATCACATGAATTTAATTACATAATTGCATGCTATTGTACTATTAAAACTATCATAGTTTGACCAATTCATTACGGATGTAAGCGGGTCAACTACGAACCCTATTTGTGTTGGAAGAACAATCCTTCAAGACCCGCTTGCTTCCCTAATGAATGCATGCTATTAATTTAATGATGTACCTACCTACTTATCTGATTACAATGCAATTTGGCCTTACAGATAAACCAAAACGTTTGAACCCAGTTGCGTCCTCTTGAAGAAAAGAATCGGTTCCTCGATTTACAAAACTAAACTTATTTCCTTCTTCTTCATGGGATGGGATGGGATGTTCCTATTTCTCTTTACGACGTACTTGGCATTTCATTCGTTTTCTTGCCTGGAGGGACAGGTACCTATAAAAGCAAATTTCAATGGAAACCTTCCGTTTCACTTAGGGCCTTTAAGGCGCATACCCGAGCCAATTTGACAGTGCCACCTATTTTATCATAATCAGAGTCAAATCGTTTATTTCTTTAGACTTACAAAATAAGCACTTAGACAAGTCACATTTTTAGTACTTAAACACCTTTATAAATAGTATATTAATAACGACGACCTCTGTGGCGCGGTGGGCGAAGGTCTGCCTGCGACGCAGGAGGTTGCGGGTTCGATTCCCGGACAAATTTGTGTACGATCTGCAGAAATTTGTTCAGGGCGTTCTGGATGTTTTTCTATGTATAATAAAAAATATCTATCTATGTATGTAGTGTATTGTATTATGTATATCAGTTATCTAGTACCCATAACACAAGCTCTGCTTAGCTTGGGGCTAGATAATGCTGTGTGAATTGTCCAGCATTATTTATTTTATTTTATTTATTTATTTTAATAATATGTTTAAACATCCTCAACCTCAACCTCAACAGCCTGGAGTGTTCCACTGCTGGACGTAGGCCTCCCCCTGATATTACCCTTATTTGTGTTTATCTAATGCCCATAATCCCCACGCTGGGCATGCGGGTTGGGTATCGCAGTTAGGTGGTAGTGTTTTTCTGCAGGGGGCGCTGCTGCCCGCCCCCGGTGGATATCACTTAGTCGCCACTTACGACACCTACGGAAAGAGATGGATTGGTGCAAATTCTAAGCCAGCACCGCACAGCTTAGCTAAGCTGTTTAAATATAGGAACGTTTAACCTTAGCAAATTTTAAAAATCGTAATATAATAGTACAGGAAGACATGCGAAAATTGAGTTTGGTGGCCAAAAGCGCAACTTCGTATCCCTGCCTAAGCTTTACGAAATGAAACTATTACAGAGGTATTTATAAATAACTTATAAAAGATACCACAAACTGTACGATGGATTTTTAAAACTTCCTGTGTTTAACGTAATAATAAGATGAAACAGGCGGGGGCGCCACTTTGACTGGTGTATGCGCCTTAAGGCTCGAAGCTAGTAGATTTAAGAGGCCGGGGAAGGGTGAATTGCCCATACAAACGCAATACCAAAATGATTTCTAATTCAACCATATTTGCAGTATACCATTGTATTATTTGTATTTGAATCGTATTTATCTAGGTCCCGCCGTTGTTTTTTTTTTCAAAATACTTACCTAAAACGAAATATAGACAATCGCATTTTGCACATTTTTATGCCAAAATAGACCAGTTTTCTTCCTATTTGATTCGTATTAAAAACAATAATATCTTACGCGTTCTTAACGGTCGAACATAGCTTATATTGTCTAGTTCCAGAATAACAATACTATGTGAAGAATACAAAAAGTTTTCATTCATCATTTTTGGTATTACGGAACACAACCAAATTCATACCATTTTTGAACGGCTACTATTGCTATCGCGCACGCACGGGGCGGGATTACTTCGGTTGTGTGATCGCTCGGACAGGTACGCACGCCACGCACACACGCTAATGCAACGTGTAATTACACGGTGCGCCCGCCGCAGCCGCGCCGCTCAGCCCCGTGTGACGACCGACGACGTGACGACAACGAACGACGATCTCCGAGGTCGTTGTCGCAGGGACACCTTATTCGGTACTTACTATGGATGGACGTTAGAATAGAAGGAAGAGTACTTCTTATTTACTATTTTCTAAACTAAATCAAGTGTTGGGTAGGTACATGGTTTCAAAAAGAGTTTGTATGAGGGCCTCATTCTATTTTGTGAGGTGGGACAATGTCATGCTTCAATCAAATGTCATGTCATCAATTTCTAACAGTAAGGCGTTTTGTTGGATGAGTAGGTGCATTGTTTTCACTATTCACGAAGACCTCGGCGGGCAAGCGAGGTTCCGCCGGAACGCAACGGGGTCGCAGGTTCGATTTGCGGCTCGGGACAATTTTCTCTATAGATCGGGTGATTTGTGTATTTTATATGTATAATAAAAAAGATATATAGAGTATAGTACAGTAGTAGGTATATAATTAGTTGGATTGGGATAGGAAGGTTAGTTAGGTGGTATAGTATCTACCTACTCAGGTAATTGAGATGTTTTTATGTAGTGTTGGCGTACCTACCTACGTTTAGTTTTTAATAATAATAATACATGTGTTGTGGTTATGACTAAATGCAATGTTTCACATTTACCTACCTAGCTACTAGTTTAGTATTTACCTATGTCGATGTCTATTAGAATTACTATAAGATGATAGGTAGGTAGATAAATTATATTTGTAGATAAGGTGCGTATTATAGTAAATTTTATAAACCTGTGTGTAAGTACCTATACCGTGTCCATTTTGAATGAAGCATAAACGTAAACAAACCGTCCATAGTTAACCTAAAATTCACTTTGTTGGCGCGTCCTTTTATACGCAATCTCCATTACTTGTAGCTTTTAGATCATCCCTTCAATAATTTTTTTTACAATTATATCTGAAACTCGACGCCAAGCAAGTGAGATTATGATATTTGTGTCGTAGTTTGTTTACTAACATGCTTCATTCAAAATGGATAAACCATAGGTAAGGTAGTTGTAAAGGATCTACAATGACATTGTAGTCCGATCACTCATTCATTACATTACCTACTCAAACAAATAAATATTTTTACAAAACACCTAAAAAATACGTTAGTGGCTGTTTTACTGCTTCAATCAAACTTGCACAAATTGTAGGTATGCAGGTACAAGTAAAGTACAAACATATTTACAACGAAAGTTTGTTGTGTTGTCATTCCAACAAAGCAGAACTTTTGTTGTAAGTTTCTATCTAGGTAAAATTTCTGCCTCTTTTTGACGTAAAGAAGTAACAAACATCTATCTATCTATCCAAACTTTGAATTATATTTTAATTTTTTGAAGTATAGGTAGGTAACTGCATACTACTACATAGGCATTTCCTGGTAGATTTCTTGAGATATAAGTACCTACGTACCTACCTACCTATTAGGCCTTGTAGAAAAACTTGGAAAAAAAACGGATAAGCAAACTAGTAGGTAGATACTTCGGGCACGAATGTAGGAATTGTATGTTTTATAAAATCCAGGAGTTTGTTAAAAAAAATCTAAGTAAATGTAGGTGTAGGTTATAATAAACATTTTCTGTGACGTCATCCTAGGTACGTACACATAAGGTGAACTTATGGTGCAAATCTTATTTTCGTCACTAATTGCAACCGCTCCGTGGCGAAGGCGGACCTTGCCTGCTTCAGACGCGAGAAGAACCGAGTTCAAATCTCCACGTCGCGTCGCGGCGTTATAATTATTTTTCTTTTCTAGTAACTTATTTGTCTTCGAGTCAACTCGAAAAATAATAACAACTAACAGTCTAAAGGTTTCTTCGTTGTTTCATTAATTTTAGTCATACCGAAGCGACTGAAATCAAAAATGTGTCAGTGTATTTTTTGATATGATTTGACCTTTTCTAAGTGTAGGTACATTTACATTTATTGTATTTATGATAATAAAGCATTTTTGATTTTTGAATTTTGATGTTTTTATGTATGAGATGGGGGACCTACCTTACCTAGGTTTAGGTAATTATACCTCTGTTGTAACTAAATGCAATGTTTCACATTTACCTACCTAGCTACTAGTTTAGTATTTACTTACTTACCTATGTAGGTATCTATTAGAATTACTATAGGATGATAGGTAGGTTAATTAATTATATTTGTAGATAAAGTGCGTAGTAATAATAAATTGTAAAAACCATGCACCTACTCAGGTACCTGTGTGTAAGTAGGTAAGGTTGAGTTGTAAATGATCTACCTACCTACTATGATATTGTAATGTAATCAGATCACTCATTCATTACACAACAAATAAATATTCTCACAAAACTCCTAAAAAATAAGTACAGGGCATTTTATGCCTGCTTCAATCACACTTGCACAAATTATAGGTAGGTAGTTAGGTAAGTAGGTACAAACAAATTGATGGATATTTATAACGAAAGTTTGTTGTGTTGTAATTCCAGCAAAGCAGAACTTTTGTTGTAAGTTTCTATCTAGGCAAAATTTCTGCCTCTTTTTGACGTAAAGAAGTAATAAACATCTATCTATCTATCTGTCGAAACTTTTCCCCGTGTAGCGGACTGGGCATTGAATGCGTATATTACTATACATACTAACACCTTCATGGCCCATGACGCAGATGTCCCACCCACCACGTCTCGACCAAGAGATATCCACTGGTGGGCGGCCTGCAGAACAATTCTACCACCGAACTGCGATCAACCCAACCTGCATTCCCAGCGTGGGGATTATGGGCACTACCCCTGAGATAAAAACCAATAAGGCGCTAACCAATAAATACACATCCCTAAAGAAATAGGTAGCTACCGCCTTTAAATTGTTATCAGTGGCAGATGTATAGATAGATACCTAGCAACCTACATTTACTCACACACACACACGCATAAGACGGCACGGCACTATGGTTGTGTGTTCCCTTCACGTATTGTAGTACCGCGTCCCGTGTCCCGCGCCTGCATCAGCTAACCTGAGATAGCGATATTCGGAGCGGAGTTTTGTACGCGACTCGAATAGAATCTTTGCCCGGTGTTCTCCGGCCCCTTAAGAAAAGCTAAGAAAAGTAGATCTCAATAATCACGGGATCCCCGTGGTAAAAAACAAGAATGACATGAAATTCAAATTTAATTTTTGGTTCCTTGGTTGTTAAAAACGATTCAGTAAAAAAAATACATGAAAGTGTCCACCTTTTTTTCACTAGATATTAGCGGTCTATAGAAAATATTTTTGTTTTTATTCGTAGGTCATTTACTAATTCTTTGATTCCACGGTTGTGTTTTTTCATAAGTGGAGTAGGTAGTTTTCTTGTATTTGTACAAAAACACAATTTTTGCGCCTACGCCTTTCCAAAAACGTATGCTGTCTTGCTCCTATGAACGCTAAATCCTATGACTATCTTTTTCACAAAATGGCGTGCAATGCGCCTTGATAAATCTACTTTGCTTAGACATTGATGGCTTGTCGTTCTAGACATTTTGAGAATCAATCTAATAATGAATAGGTAGGTACCGTACTTATCCACTACTGATTTAGGATTCTGAAGGAAATATCAAATTATCTAGAGGATAAGAAAGCCTGGGACGAGTTTTACTCCAACTCGAAAACTAACAACCATAAGAGTAAAGGGGTTTTGTTCGCTTCTATTAAAGAATGAAGTGAATAAAATCATAGTGATCATTTTATCTAATATTTCTGAATGAGGTGGTTCTTTTTTCATGTGTCTTTTTTCATCCGTCAGTTATGGACCGATTTTTAAAAATTCTTTCTCTGTTGTAGTATAGAGAATGGTTCCGAATTGATCACATAAAAGTTTTATTCCTGAAGGATTAGTACTTATCTCGTCAAGCCTAATAATTAATAATAATAAAGTAGTCTATAAAAATAAGCCTACAAAATAGTTCAGAAAAATCACGACTAGTTACAACAATTATATTAAATAGATGTACATTTTTATAAATAAATAAATAAATAAATAAAAAAATTTGGAGATATTTTCGCTAATTCTCATTGAAGTTTCATGATTCTTTCTTTACAGTCAAGGTTGAATTTGAGGTGGTACCATACAACTTTAAAATCCATCATTGTTATTATTACTAAAGTTATTTAAAACGGGATATTTTGAGCTTTCCAATATTTCGGCACAGTTTCATGCGCCATAATTATTTCATGATCATGGCGCATGAAACTGTGCCGAAATATTGGAAAGCTCAAAACTCAAATCATAGTAAATATCCTGTTGTAAGTAACTTTGGTACCAAACAAGTAAGATTCACGAGAAATTTATGTGTGCACTGAAAAAGTATCTAAAACATCCTCTTCTCATGATAATTTCAATCATTATAATTTATCTCCAGCGGTTCCCATTGCAACGGACTTAAACTAGAAGCTTACAAAGTAGATGCATGGAGAATATCCAAAAAGTACCTACTTGTGAATACAATGAATGAAGACGGATAGCAGCGTTATTGCTCACTTTGACTCAATAGAAGAAGACAGAGTGAGAAATAGCAGTGTGTGCTCAGTTAGTAAACTATTATGAATATGAAATGGGTAAGAAAATTATTAGATTCAATTATGTAATTTGAATTTTGTGACGTGTCAGATATGTCCTGTAAGGTCAGAAGGGAAAAACAATTTACTAATTTCTAAAAAAACAATGTTTTTTCTTTTACAAGGCTTTCTTTTATGGCTCAAAGAAGGTCGAGCTGGTTAATTGAGATGCATTTGTAAGTGTGTAACATATTTAATTGTCTACGCTGCTCATTGTTTACATTTATACAAAATATAGCAAACAAAAGAACGATAACCTAAGATAAATAGAATGCGGCAAAAGTACACTCATGTTGAAATTAGATATCAATAAGGTAAATTTCGTTAGGGTTACAAAATAAGCTCATAACAAGTTAAATTTTAAACTGAGTATAATTTTCTAAATTATATTCCAATTAGAAATGTAGAAAAGTGAAAGGAAGACGAAGAAATGGAAGACGAAGAGAATTAACGAAGTAACTATACGAGTCAGATCAAGGGGAAACCGCTATTGTGTCGCTAATAGAAGTAAAAGAGATCTCACGTTGAAAAGAGAAAAGTGGAGGAAATTGTAAAATTGCATCGACAAGAGCCAGGTTCTTTATTTTATAGTTATAATAATGATCGCAAGATGAGATTGGTGCAGGATCGTGAAGCACAAAAATTTGGATGCATTTACCGAGCAGTATGTAAAGTCAGGTTGCAAATGACGCTGATGAAGAATTAACTTGTGGATTAGTTTTCTAGTTTTCTTATAACATATTTTTTAAGCTATTGCATAGCTTCTATCGCGGGCCTTGAGCGTGGAGACCGAATCCAGAAATTCCGTAACGAAAATAACCTAACGTCCCCCACTCCGACCGGCACATAAGTTGATAAAAAATGCTATGCAATAGCTTTACCGCGGCAGTCCCCGAGTGCCACACGTCTTTTTTTAAATGTACGTCACTAAAATCACATAGCTTAATTAGGGGTATACCCCAGTTTTTTGACCCTTACAATATTCACGAGTATTAAGCTCAAGCAGCCGTATACCCTCTGATAATAAAAGGTTTTCACGTGCACAGCTAGGTACAACCCATTATTTTTTAGCGCCCGCGCCCTTTCTACGCCAAATGGGAGAGAAATAAAGTGTAATGTTTTTGGAGGACTATCAGGAAAACGATTTATATAAGGATAAAAAACAGATTAATTAGATTCGGATTTATTTATTAGGTCCTTACATATGAAATTGGCGTTTTGTATGGGAGGAACAAAAAGTCGAATATTTTTTATTATAATATATTTAATTAATCAAAGTATGAACCATTATTTTCTATGCACTTTTGCCATCTTATAGGTAGTTCATTGATCCCTTTACTAAAAAAACCAGTCGGACGGGAATCAATAAAATCTTTGAAGGCGATTTGGACTGCCCCATCGGAGTTGAATTTTTTCCCTTGCAAGAAGTTATCCAAATTTCGAAAAAAATGGTAATCTGTTGGAGCAAGGTCTGGGGAGTACGGAGGATGTCTTAGACTTTCCAATTGAAGCTCTTCTAATTTAGTAGCCGTCTGTTGCGCAGTGTGTGGTCTAGCGTTGTCGTGAAGCAGCAGTGGCGTGGAGCGATTGACCAGCCTAGGTTGTTTAGCCGCTAGCTTTTCCATCATGGTTTGCAATTGCTGACAATAGACATCAGCCGTAATAGTCTGGCCAGATTTGAGAAAACAGTAATGAACAATACCGGCACTAGTCCACCAAACGCTTACAAGTAACTTTTTTGGGGTTAATTTTCGCTTGGGGCAGGATTTGGCTGGCTGGCCAGGATCCAACCATTGCGCTGAGCGCTTCCGATTATCGTAAAGAACCCATTTTTCATCACAGGTAATGATTCGGTTTAAAATACCTTCATTATTGTGCCGGTTTAGTAATGTAACGCAGCAGTCGACGCGCGTTTGCCGGTTTGCTTCAGTCAATTCGTGAGGTACCCACCTTTCAAGCTTTTTAATCTTCCCAATTTGCTTCAAGTGAATTAAAACAGTTTTATCACTAACATCGCAGCCTGCAGCTAACTCGGACGTGGTTTGCGATGGATCCGCTTCCACAATAGCCTTCAACTCTTCATTATCAACTTGAGTCTCAGGCCGTCCACGGGGCTTGTTCTGCAAGTCGAAATTTCCAGAACGAAAACGTTGGAACCAAAAACGAACTGTGTTTTCTTTTGCAACACGACCGCCATACACATCATTCACCCTTCGAGTCGTTTCCGCAGCACTAGTGCCACGGCGGAACTCGTACTCGTAAATAATGCGATATTTTAAGTTTTCCATTTTGTAAAATGAGTGACGCAAACAGAAAAAAACAGAAGAAAAAAAACAAATGAATGACGATCATCGAAGCACAAATACATGAGTCTATAGCTGTACAAATTTGAATTTGGAATTCCTTACCAAAGAGGAGAAATTTGTGATTAAAGTGGCCAGTACGAAAAACGCCAATTTCATATGTAAGGACCTAATATTTTGCTCATACGTACACGGTTTATAGCCTATTTTTGGAGATTTAGGAAATTCGTCTTACTGTACGCTTACTCAAAGAAGTCAAAAGAATTTATACATTACAAATGCAACATTATAACTTTAGTTATTATAGGTATTCGATAATTATTTCTAGGTTAAGTGAAATTCTTAAGGCGTCAGGTTAATTTAAATCACAGAGGTAAGGTATCGAGTTCATTGATCTAATTTTATACTATGCAGAACTAGGTTGTATAAGTGCGCGAGCTGCAAGCAGCTCGCGTTTGTCCGTTACATGCCCGCCCCGCCATCAAATTCGTAGTCCTTATGTCCATGTTTGTCGAAGAGTATACCCATTTCAAATTCTTGGATGGGGGAGGGGGTTCGGGGGGTCTGGGGTGCAAAATCGTAATCCCCGACCTTATGTTTGTCGAAAACGATACCCATATCTAATTCTTGTATGGGAGAGGGGGTGCAGGGGGGACTGGGGTCCTGGAAAGTAACAGCACGGCTCGCTTCGCTCGCCGTGCTGTGCCCCTTGGTCGCATTGCGGTTCGCTTCGCTCACCGCAACACGACGCCGCCCGCAACAAGTGCCAGTTTGCGGTTCGCTTCGCTCACCGCAATTTGGCCCACCCCTGCCGTCATCAAATTCGTAATCCCCACCCCAATATTAGTCGAAAACGATACCCATTTCAAATTCTTGGATGAGAGAGGGGGTTCAGGGGGGGCCGGTGGCGTGAAGGGTGACGGCACGGCTCGCTTCGCTCGCCGTGCTGTGCCCCGTGGTCGCATTGCGGTTCGCTTCGCTCACCGCAATACGACGCCGCTCGTGCTGCCACACAGCAAGGCTCGCTTCGCTCGCCTTGCTGTGTGACGTGTGTCGTATTGCGGTTCGCTTCGCTCACCGCAATCCGACCCACGCCCTTCGTCATCAAATTCGTAATCCTCACCCCCATGTTAGTAGAAAACGATACCCATATTAAATTCTTGGATGGGGGAGGGGGTTCAGGGGGGGCCGGGGGTGGGGGATCACAGCACGGCTCGCTTCGCTCGCCGTGCTGTGCCCCGTGGTCGCATTGCGGTTCGCTTCGCTCACCGCAATACGACGCCGTTCGTGCTGCCACACAGCAAGGCTCGCTTCGCTCGCCTTGCTGTGTGACGTGGGTCGGATTGCGGTTCGCTTCGCTCACCGCAATCCAACCCACGCCCACCGTCATCAAATTCGTTATCCTCACCCCCATGTTAGTCGAAAACGATACCCATATCAAATTCTTGGATGGGGGAGGGGGTCCAGGGGGGCCGGGGGTGCAAGGTCACAGCACGGCTCGCTTCGCTCGCCGTGCTGTTCCCCGTGGTCGCATTGCAGCTCGCTTCGCTCGCCGCAACGCTCCACCCGAAAAAAAAGGTCAAAAATAGGCCAATTTTTGGGTTTTTTTGGTTTTTTGATAAAAAAGGGGGTCTAGGGGGCTAAAAGGGAAAATATTTTTTTTGCATTTTTAATAATTTGCCCTACTCTACATGACTGTGAAAAAAAAATTCTGAAAAGTCAGTCCGTTTGGGAGATATCAACGGGGGCTAAAAAAAGGGGGGTGAGAGGGGGGGTATTTTTTTTTTTCTCCCAATTCAAGAAGATACCCTCTATACGACCCTGCAATTGAAAACACTCTATCACGTCGTTTTCTGGTAGCACTTGAAAAAGGGGGGGGTCTGGGGGGCAAGGGGGGGTAAACAAATTTTTGCAATCAAAATCACTTGTACCCCTCTATACAACCCCCATAAAATTATTAGTCAGTATGGCTCTGCTTGGAAGCCCCCCTGGGGGGCGGGGGCCCCCCGGTGCAAATCTCAAAAAGTCGGAATTTTCCCGAGGTCCCCCGGGCATGAGAAATACATTTTCGCAAAAAAAACCATACCTCCCCCTCCACCATCACGGAGATCAATTCTGTCAATCAGTCAGTGAGTGAGTGGTAATCGAGCTTTATATAATAGACTAGGTTTTACTGCGGCTCGCTTCGCGACCCGTTTTTTATACTTCTTTACTAAAATCATTATCAAATTCGTAATCCTCACCCCCATGTTAGTCGAAAACGATACCCATATCAAATTCTTGGATGGGGGAGGGGGTTCAGGGGGAAGGGGGGGTGGGGGGTCACAGCACGGCTCGCTTCGCGAGCCGTGCTGTGCCCCCCCACCCCGGAAACGCGGCTCGCTTCGCGAGCCGCGTTGCTAAACTACGACTGCGTGGCTCGCTTCGCTCGCCACGCAGGGGGGGGGAAGGTTGGAGGGGGGAAAACTGAACGGCTCGCTTCGCGAGCCGTCAGTAACCACTTTCCGTAAAAAAAAAAAAAAATTTTTGAAAAAAGTCAAAATTTTCATACAAAACGACCTTCGGGCGGACCCCCTTTTGGGGGGGAAGGAGGGGGAAATTTGGAAAAATAGGATTTTTCCCCGGGTCCAATTGAACAGCCCCACCGATATCTGCAAAAAAAACCATACCTCCCCATCCACCATCAAGGTGAACAACTATGTCAATCAGTCAGTCAGTCAGTGGTAATCCAGCTATATATAATATAACTAGGTTTTACTGCGGCTCGCTTCGCGACCCGTTCTGTTAACCGCCATCATCAAATTCATAATCCTCACCCCCATGTTAGTCGAAAACGATACCCATATTGGATTCTTGGATGGGGAGGGGGTTCAGGGGGGGTTGGGGGGTGGGGGGTCACGGCACGGCTCGCTTCGCGAGCCGTGCTGTGTCCCCCCACCCCGCAAACGCGGCTCGCTTCGCGAGCCGCGTTGCCGAACTACCACTGCGTGGCTCGCTTCGCTCGCCACGCAGGGGGAGGGGGTTCAGGGGGGGATGGGGGGTGGGAGGTGACAGCACGGCTCGCTTCGCGAGCCGTGCTGTGGCCCCCCACCCCGGAAACGCGGCTCGCTTCGCGAGCCGCGTTGCTAAACCACCACTGCGTGGCTCGCTTCGCTCGCCACGCAGTGGGGGGGGTGGTTGGAGGGGGGAAAACTGAACGGCTCGCTTCGCGAGCCGTCAGTTACCACTTTCCGTAAAAAAAAAAAAATTTTTTTGAAAAAAGTCAAAATTTCCATACAAAACGACCTTCGGGCGGACCCCCTTTTGGGGGGGAAGGAGGGGGAAATTTGGAAAAATAGGATTTTTCCCTAGGTCCAATTGAACAGCCCCACCGTTATCTGCAAAAAAAACCATACCTCCCCATCCACCATCAAGGTGAACAACTATGTCAATCAGTATGTCAGTCAGTGGTAATCCAGTTATATATAATAGAACTAGGTTGTATAAGTGCGCGAGCTGCAAGCAGCTCGCGTTTGTCCGTTACATGCCCGCCGCCATCAAATTCGTAATCTTTAGCTCCATGTTGGTCGAAGAGTATACCCATTTCAAATTCTTGGATGGGGGAGGGTGTTCGGGGGGTCTGGGGTGCAAAATCGTAATCCCCGACCTTATGTTTGTCGAAAACGATACCCATATCTAATTCATGTACGGGAGAGGGGGTGCAGGGGGGACTGGGGTCATGGAATGTAACAGCATGGCTCGCTTCGCTCGCCGTGCTGTCCCTTGGAGTCGCATTGCGGTTCGCTTCGCTCACCGCAATACGACGCCGCTCGTGCTGCCACAGAGCAAGGCTCGCTTCGCTCGCCTTGCTATGTGACGTGTGTCGTATTGCGGTTCGCTTCGCTCACCGCAATCCAGCCCACCCCTGCCGTCATCAAATTCGTAATCCCCACCCCAATGTTAGTCGAAAACGATACCCATTTCAAATTCTTGGATGGGGGAGGGGGTTCAGGGGGGGGCTGGGGGCGTGAAGGGTGACGGCACGGCTCGCTTCGCTCGCCGTGCTATGCCCCGTGGTCGCATTGCGGTTCGCTTCGCTCACCGCAATACGACGCCGCTCGTGCTGCCACAGAGCAAGGCTCGCTTCGCTCGCCTTGCTATGTGACGTGTGTCGTATTGCGGTTCGCTTCGCTCACCGCTATCCGACCCACGCTCACCGTCATCAAATTCGTTATCCTCACCCCCATGTTAGTCGAAAAAGATACCCATATCAAATTCTTGGGTGGGGGAGGGGGTTCAAGGGGGGCCGGGGGTGGGGGGTGACGGCACGGCTCGCTTCGCTCGCCGTGCTATGCCCCGTGGTCGCATTGCGGTTCGCTTCGCTCACCGCAATACGACGCCGCTCGTGCTGCCACAGAGCAAGGCTCGCTTCGCTCGCCTTGCTATGTGACGTGTGTCGTATTGCGGTTCGCTTCGCTCACCGCTATCCGACCCACGCTCACCGTCATCAAATTCGTTATCCTCACCCCCATGTTAGTCGAAAAAGATACCCATATCAAATTCTTGGGTGGGGGAGGGGGTTCAAGGGGGGCCGGGGGTGGGGGGTCACAGCACGGCTCGCTTCGCTCGCCGTGCTGTTCCCCGTGGTCGCATTGCAGCTCGCTTCGCTCGCCGCAATGCTCCGCCCGAAAAAAAAGTCAAAAATAGGCCAATTTTTGGGTTGCTTGGAAGCCCCCCTGGGGGGCGGGGGCCCCCCGGTGCAAATCTCAAAAAGTCGGAATTTTCCTGAGGTCCCCCAGGCATGAGAAATACATTTCCGCAAAAAAAACCATACCTCCCCCTCCACCAACACGGAGATCAATTCTGTCAATCAGTCAGTGAGTGAGTGGTAATTTAGCTTTATATAATAGAACTAGGTTGTATAAGTGCGCGAGCTGCAAGCAGCTCGCGTTTGTCCGTTACATGCCCGCCGCCATCAAATTCGTAGTCCTTATGTCCATGTTTGTCGAAGAGTATACCCATTTCAAATTCTTGGATGGGGGAGGGGGTTCGGGGTGTCTGGGGTGCAAAATCGTAATCCCCGACCTTAAGTTTGTCGAAAACGATACCCATATCAAATTCTTGTATGGGAGAGGGGGTGCAGGGGGGACTGGGGTTCTGGAAAATAACAGCACGGCTCGCTTCGCTCGCCGTGCTGTGCCCCTTGGTCGCATTGCGGTTCGCTTCGCTCACCGCAACACGACGCCGCCCGCAACAAGTGCCAGTTTGCGGTTCGCTTCGCTCACCGCAATTTGGCCCACCCCTGCCGTCATCAAATTCGTAATCCCCACCCCAATATTAGTCGAAAACGATACCCATTTCAAATTCTTGGATGAGAGAGGGGGTTCAGGGGGGGCCGGTGGCGTGAAGGGTGACGGCACGGCTCGCTTCGCTCGCCGTGCTGTGCCCCGTGGTCGCATTGCGGTTCGCTTCGCTCACCGCAATACGACGCCGCTCGTGCTGCCACACAGCAAGGCTCGCTTCGCTCGCCTTGCTGTGTGACGTGTGTCGTATTGCGGTTCGCTTCGCTCACCGCAATCCGACCCACGCCCTTCGTCATCAAATTCGTAATCCTCACCCCCATGTTAGTAGAAAACGATACCCATATTAAATTCTTGGATGGGGGAGGGGGTTCAGGGGGGGCCGGGGGTGGGGGATCACAGCACGGCTCGCTTCGCTCGCCGTGCTGTGCCCCGTGGTCGCATTGCGGTTCGCTTCGCTCACCGCAATACGACGCCGTTCGTGCTGCCACACAGCAAGGCTCGCTTCGCTCGCCTTGCTGTGTGGCAAGGCGAGCGAAGCGAGCCTAAAAGCCTAAAAGCTAAAAGCCTAAACTCGCTTCTGCCATTTCTCTGGTAATGCCATTCCTCTCTTATTTGGCTCCTTAAATTTTAAGCCGGCACTCCACAGCTGGCTACTTTATTTATAAAGTATTGATTATATTTACCAATGTTTTGCATCTCGGGATGTATGATATAATGGATATTTTTGTGCCGTCGATGCCGCCGCTGCGCAGTCGTCGCCGCCAACGCGCCGCACTGCGTGCTGTTGCCGGCTGCTGCGACGCATCAGTTTTTTTTGTTTTCATCATGTCATGCCGTCAGCTGTTTGGTGTCATTGTTTGCTGCTACTCCAAGTCCTGTGGGATTTAAAATTATACATAAAAATATCTAAAGAACGCGCTGTTTTGATATTGAAGTTTATTTGTGCATTCGTTTGAAAAATAATTTTATAGGATTGTGCGTATTCCTTGTTAATGAAATGTTGACTCGATATACTATTCAAAAACTGTAGGGATTGATGTAGTATTCGTTGTCATATTTGTGGCGTCATATCGCGCAATATCCAGTTCATTTTGATAAAAGTATGTTTCTAATGATCAAAGATTAGGTACCTTTTAAGAGTTGCACTAAATCAGAGTTTCATTCTACGTCGGTAGAGGCGGCGGTCGGGGGGCGCGGGCGGCGCGGTGTCGCGTTGCAGCCACAGACTGCGTACCCCAGCGGTGCTTGCAGTGTTTGGCGGCCCGCGCTCTCTGGATGTTCTTGAGTTGATCGTTGATGAGTTGTCGTTGTTGTGAGTACCTACATACTTCATGAAATGTCAATTTCCACACCACCTCACGAGGTACGACAATGGCGCGCTTTTTTTATTGTGGTATCCCCATTAGGCCTAGTCCACGCTAACTACATAATTACTTAATGTGTCTATCTAATAAAGCATTTTCTAACTAAATATATAATTTTCTATATACTTGCATCTACACTACTCTATATCAATAACATCAATTATAAAACTTTATAATAATCAATGCATCCTAATCGTGTGGAATTCGGAAAAAATATACATATTATAGCTATGAATAAAGTGAATGAAAGTTTTTTCGATTATCGGTAAAGTGTACATTGTCCTGTTATGAATCTGATCAGGCACCGAACTTGGAACAATGTTTTCAATGAGTGAACCATAAAATCAGTAAGAACAACCACGCGCTCAGGTCGATACCAGCTCATTATCTAAAACACCATAAGGCAACTATGTCTATGTGAATTCAATTTGTTGTTACGTATCCGTTGGTCCGAATATACCCCTTCTTTCACTTGTGATGAATCGTTTAAATGCAGTCAGCGAGTCACACGAGACGCATAGTATGGCCGAAAAACATTGGGAAAGTAAATATCAATGTAGAGACACAGGTGATCACTGCTCGACTATGGGTTCAGCGAGGGTGTCGAACGCCGTATCCATGAATGAGGATCTCCGACCCATCGGCGAGGGCTCGTATTACGTGTCGTTGTCGGCGATAGGGGCGATTGCAGCACTTGCCCCTGATCGGCCACTGTCGTCGAGGCGGAAACGATGTACGCTGACCGCGTCGACGGCATCCGTCTACCGTAGGCATCGACCGCTGGATTCTGCGCGCCGTCGGTCTGTCATATAGAGCAAAGAGGTAAGGAGGACATACCTGGGTTCATTTGTAGGGAGTGGTTTGTGTTCAGTGTTTGCTTGAAAGTGAGCTCTTCTCTCCAGTCCATCCGTACCCACCCCCACCCTAACCACATCTTCTAATGCACCCGACAGTCAAGATCCTCTCTCCACAGCCTAAATCCCCATATATTACAAAATTTACGCAATCTTTAACAATATAAATCATCCTATTAATGAAAGTGCCGTAGTGCACGAAAGGTAGTTATCGTTAGGTTTGTCATTTGGATTGGGTAGAATAGACAATTGAGCATCGTAAACGCATCGGTTATGCAGTAACAATAAAAAAAAATGGTTTTTTAAATATTAAAAAAGTAGAAAAGTATAGCAGTCATCGATAGGTGTTAAATAATGTAAGTGCCGTGTATCAGTGAACGATAAAAGTAAATAATAGAACAGTTGGGAGGTACAACATGAATTTAAATTGAGCGAAAGTTTGTTGGTTTTAAAAATGTTAGATAAGTATCTTTTGATATGGCTAAAGTAATAATCTTGATTATATAATATTACCTTACCAGTTCAAAATAGAGATACTATGATGTACAAAATAATTTAATTGTCCAAACGTTTAGTAGTTAGGTTTGTCATTTGGATTGGGTAGAATAGACAATTGAGCATCGTAAACGCATCGGTTATGCAGTAACAATAAATAAAATGGTTTTTTAAATATTAAAAAAAGTAGAAAAGTATAGCAGTCATCGATAGGTGTTTAATAATGTTAGTGCCGTGTATCATTGAACGATAAAAGTAAATAATTGATTTTAGTAATGATAGAACAGTTGGGAGGTAGGTACAACATGAATTTAAATTGAGCGAAAGTTTGTTGGCTTTTAAAAATGTTAGATAAGTATCTTTTGATATGGCTAAAGTAATAATCTTGATTATATATAATATTACCTTACCAGTTCAAAATAGAGATACTATGATGTATAAAATAATTTAATTGTCCAAAGGTTTAGTAGTTAGGTTACTTGAAAACATCAAATAAGTATTTTTGGGTACGGTTAAAGTAATAATCTTGATTATATAGTATTACCTTACCGAAACAAAAAAGTACATAATCTGAAGAAAATATTTGTTTAAAAAAGGTATGTAGATAATGAAATAGAAATTTTTAAACTAAACTGGCTTCACACATAACTTTATAATTTGCATATCATGATGAATGACTATATAACGTATTATTTGGAGATTATTTTATATTTTATTCGGTGGCATAGGTCTATGTCTAATTGTGGATGTCTTTTAATTCTAGATGATAAAGATGAACTCAATTTCTACATATACATAAGACGGTAGTTTAGTTTATGATAACTATGTTATTATTACTGTATCAACTTTTTGCATTTAACACCGTTAATAAAATTAATTTACAGATCAGTTTTGTTGTTTTTTTTTTCAACATTTTTTTTGTTAATGCTTTTCAACTATTTTTTTGCGTTTGGTTTTTCGTTTAGCATGTGTTTTTTTTTTTCGTTTAATTTTTTTAGCATGTGTTTTTTTTTCATGCGTCTTTTGAAATGTAATTTTTTAAGCATTTTTCAACATGTACCTTTTTTCATGTTTTTAATTCTTTTTTTTTGTCATACTTACATTGCAAAACATTATGAACTACTTATCAATGTACAAAATATTTTCCAGAAAATTTTGTTTTTAGAAGAGTTTTTCCAGACAAAAATAATAATTAATTTATCATAGGTACATAAAAGTTTAAAAAAAAAAATTACATAAATCCATTCATAAGCTGTCTTCTGTTATCTGAGCTCGCTGGTGTAGATCCAATTGCGGCAGTAATGTTCAGTGTACTTATTTATCAGAAGGCCAGTTGTTGTCAATAAACACAAGCATCCCGCCTGTTCCATAGGTTAATTCTCTACCAAAACTCGCATAAATTTCAATAAAAATGTATACAAGGTTCTTTTTCCTCTGTATCCGTGTAAAATGAGATTTTGGTAGGATGTCAGCATTCTGATTTTCATTGAATCAACATTCAGATGTGTATTCAGAACAAATCTCATCCTTAGAAGTTCGTTCGAGGTATCAGCTTTGCCTGGCGCTTTTTGTGTTATTATAACTTTTAATTATTACTGGCACTTCTTCGTCTACCGCTTTTTGCTGCATCATTTGTTGGTTGATAAAATGTATGTTGCTATCAGGGCATCTTGAGTCTTGCTGGCGTATGACATTATCTTCCTGATTACATATTAAAAGTTTTGAACGATCTTTTAAACGATCTCTTTAAATTGGTTATACATAAATTAATGAACCTAAGTGCGTAACATCGCCTATCCAGAAGTTTTATTGGAACTATTTTGTTTACAATAATAATAATTCAAGTAGGTAATTAATAAAATTTACGAACTATAATATGTTTTTTGTAATATATTGAAATTTAACAGTAATACTACACAGTACTTACTTGAAAATTAACTTATCGAATTTAAAAATTAATAAATTAAAACTATCTAGTGTTAACTGCATAAAGTTGAAGGATTAAATTGTTGCAAAAGAAATTATATCCGCGTGTTGGTTTTACTCCAGATAAAAGTTTTTCGAGTAATTTTTCTTGAAGCTTTGTAATCTCGAACAAAACAAAACATAAATTTTAGGTGAGTAATAGGATAGGGTATATGCATGTGATTTCAAAAAAGCTATTTTTTTTTTACGTATTCTATTTATTTATTGTAACCTGTGACTGCGTTTGGGGTTTCGATCCTAAGTCCAGTCTCAATTAACTGAGACTGATTAGGATGAAACCCTCGTATGTGGCGTGGAGAACCCGTTGCTACACCAGTCTCTGTTAAGAAGCTGGCTAGCGTGGGTAGCTCGCACGTGTGTGTGTGTAATGTGTTTAGTTAGTGTTTTGTTCGAAAAAATTGTGATAATTGTAGTGCATTATATTTGAGATACCATCGATTGTAAATAAACCTTACATGGAAACTTAACTGGGGTTTGATGAGTAGTAAAACGTTTCTAAGGAGTTAATAATTAAGAAAAAAGAAAAGCAATGTAGAAATGACAAAAGGTACCTAGGTAAGTTTTTACTGCATAACCAATTACAATATTATTTATTTTATAATGTCCAATTTAAAAACATGAAGATTAACTATATAAAATATTTTTAGCCTGTATCATTCTGTATTATTCTCAGTATTGAGTTATGTATGTAGGTATTTAATTATCAATTTTCGAAACAAATGATATAGTAAAAAATTAACAAAAACAAAAAAAAATACACGTTTTATGTAGACGGATTTTTTCGACTAAGAATTATATTTTTTTAAGACCATAGACCATACAGAACTCTTGGACATATCACAACTCTTTGAGAGTTTACTCCCGTTTTCCCCGTTTCCCCCATGTAGGCTGTGGAGGGAGGGTGTTGGCTGTAGGGTACATTAGAAGATGTGGTGGGTACCCACCCGTACCCACCCAGAAGGTGGGCAAGGATGGAGTGGAGAGAAGAGCTCACACAAACACTGAACACAAACCAGTCCCATGAATCCAGGCATATCCTCCTTACGGCTCTATATGACAGATAGACGGCGCGCCGGAGACGAATCCAGCGGCCGATGCCTACGGTGGACGGCTGCCGTCTTCGACGCGGTCAGCGTACATCGTTTCCGTATCGACGGCAGTGGCCGATCTGGGGCAAGTGCTGCAATCGCCCCTATCGCCGGCAACGAGACGCATTACGAGCCGTCGCCGATGGGTCGGAGATCCTCATTCATGGATACGGCGTTAGACTCCCACGCTGCCCAAGCCGGCCAGTCATAACCTGTGTCGCTACATTGGTATTTACATTCGCAATGTTTCAAAGAGCATACAATACGTCTGGTGATGGAGTCAGCTGACGACATTCCACCGATAGATCAGAAGTTTGAAAGCGTATATCCTATCAAGGGATGCGGAAAATCAACAAACAATTAACATAGACTTGTTGGCGTACAATGTTTAAGATACTTAGTTGATATCAACTAACGTGTGGGTTATTACAGACCAACAGTTGACCCTCGAAAACAAAGTTCCCGATCAAATACCGATCACATTTAAAACAAGACTGTATCATCCTTGACCAATCATCTACTAAAAGCATTCATTGCGCTATAATCATAGTTGTAATATATATAGATTTAACCATCATCGACACAAATTAAGAAGTATTCATTATTATTGAAATACAATTAACATTACGATGTCTCTATTTATATATAACAATAATAAATAAATCACAGTATATAGCCACTTTACATGATTTAAAATGATTTTACTTATTTACAGTGATTGCCCACAGATGTACAGAGGTGAACCATTCTAAACATTTCCAGGCTACTCTAAGTTATTATTATTATTATTACTGCCTATAAAAATATTATGTTTTATGAGATAAGCTCTGAAATTACTATATTTTTCGCGTACGGTTTGCCATTTATGATTCTTTCCGGGTGCATTAAAATTTTAATATTTTGTTTTGCCGTGACTCTACCTAAAGCGACGTATAGCTGTCCGTGGCTAAACATGTCCGATCTTAAGTCTAAACCGACGCGAGCTATCGTTTGACCCTGACTTTTATGGATTGTCATCGCGTAACATAACTGTAGAGGAAACTGACGGCGCAACATTTCAAAAGGACTGTTTGTACTAATTGGAGCTTTAAATAATATTCGCGGAATTAAATGGTCATCGGGGTCATTAAATTTTCTAACTCTAATCAAAAAACGCGATGTTCCTGTTACTATTACTTTTGTACCATTTACAAGACCGTCATTAAAACTGATATTCCGAATTATCATGCAAATGCATCCTATCTTTAATTTAAGGTCGTGCTCTGGAATACCCTTCGGATTTAAATTATTTAAAGTATCATAACCAAAATAAAGGTGATCTGCACCATCGTTATCTATTTTATCTATTGAGTAAAAATGCTCTACCTCCCCCTCTAATTTATCTAAAATCAAATTATTTATATCTTTTACGGCCTCGTTGCGAGTGCATAATATCGCTCGATTAATACACTCGCTGGGCTCTTCTAATGATGGAAAAACAAAATCTACTAATTCATCAAGATCGTCTACTGTATCTATATCACTGATATCAATTACATTTTTAAGATTAGCTTCTACAATATTTACTGTTGGTAGGAGGTTAGAGCCAATATTTAATATGAATTCGCTATAATCCCTATCGTGACATCTGTGTGAAGTTACTAATGAAAAAGATTTAATTTTCTGCCAAAGAGGAGACGTTTTGACGGATGCATTTAAAATATCAGAATTTGTTTTAGCGTACGGAACTACGGGAGGGATTTGCCTAAAGTCTCCTGCAAAAATAATTACTTTACCGCCGAATATGCTATTGTTTTTCATAAGATCCCGCAAGGATCTGTCTAATATGTGAATTAAATATTTATGAGCCATCGGAGCTTCATCATAAATAATAACGTCCGCGTGTGCTATCAAATCAGCCCTTTGGCTACCGTTGGTAATAGACCAGTAGCTGAGGTCGTCTACTAATTCTAACGGGAATTTAAACATGCTATGCGCCGTGGACCCCCCTGTGTAGTTCTGAGCGGCAATCGCAGAACTGGCCGTACACAAAACAACCCCTTGCAAATTGCCGCGTACGTGAGACGTCACCGTATTTAAAAGATACGTTTTACCGGTACCAGCAGGACCATCAACGAAAATCGCGGTATCGTTTGCGGCGCGGAAGTTAGGGTCACTGCATAGTTGCGAAACGTAATCGAAAATCGCGCGTTGATCCGCGGACAAGGTAGGTAAATGTTCGTCGACTTCATTTACCAACAAATCGCGATTATATTCGACGCGTTCCCTACCTAATTCGGTAGTACGGTCGACGACTTCTGGCAAACCGTGTTGTGTAAGCGACGATCCGTGCTTCCGAAGCATTCTACTAATTTGAATGAGACACAAAGTGTGTACTCTTTCCTCATCGGCGTTGTTACCTAATCTGTACGAAATATCTTCGCTCAATTGATTTTTGAATTTGTCCCAGAGAGAAGCTACTGCGACGCCGTTGACAGCCAAAACAACAAAAAAGCTACGCAGTCGCCGTCCCGTGTAAAAAGTAGATGCTTCTAACATAGCTCTTTCGTATTCGACCTCGTCATCGGCCAAACCAACAAATTTAGCAGCATCCTGGAAAGTTTGACAATCGGGACCACCAAGTTTAATTAAATCTGCGAAACTACGACAAGGATGTGATTTTAAAAGGACTCTAAGGAAGAATTGTTCACCTCTGTTTGGTGCGACCCAAAATAATCGCGCGACGAGCTCACCCCTTTGTCGTTTCGTGACGAATTTACCGTTTCCCATTTCAAAAATTGCCGTATTTTTTGTAGAGGGACGCTGCGGATGGACGATGTAACGTTCGTAAAAGTCCAAGTACGTAAGTTCGTCAAATTCGTCTCCTACGGGGCGGTTGAAATACGTTAAAAGGTCCGAGGAGGCACGTCGCGCCGATTCCTCCTCGGTGCCTGGTTTAAAAAATACCGAGTGTTGATTTTCAAGGTGTACGGGGAGCATTTTAACGGCCGGTTCGCGCGCGGTAACATCGAACTCTAACGTCCTCCATGCCGCCTCACTGGAGCCTAGGTATCTCTTAGTTACGTAAGTCTCGATTTCGTTGTCTTTATCCGCTTCCGGCACTATAGTTACGCGCGATTCGTCCTGACCTTTAGTGATATATTTAAACAAATATTTAACTACAGTTCGTTGAGTGGACACTTCCAAGTTAATATGAGCATCGTATTTAAGAAGAAGAGCCGCGTTATATGGAACAACCCAGGTGTCATTAATAGTTACTTCCCGATTGAATTGTTTGATGTTAGCTGTATTTGAACTGTCTCTACGCAAGTTAATAAATCCTGTATCTGTACTAAAAGTGGTGGCTGTTTCAGGTTTTGGAAAAAATTTATTACATTTACGTTTTTCACTATCCCAGCAAGGCAAATCAGTCCGATGCGGAGGACCACACGGACCGTGGATCATGTTATTTAAAACGATCCGCCTCAATTTCCCGTCAGCTTCTGACTCTTTGGGAATATCGGCTCTAACAAATTTATCTATATCTATATTTTGGACAGGGCCGCCACCTTCCACCCTAAAACAAATGTGAGCATGAGGTAAACCTCGTTTTTGATATTCTATTACATGTATTAAATAAAGGCATTTCCCAAACCAACGACCGGATCTTAAATCTCTTAATAATTGATTTAATCTTAAATTGAATGCTCTTGCGCAAATAAGGGGATTTGTATGACGTGATGTTATTGACTGTTGAATTTCCGGCCATTTAGGATTGCATGTGAATGTCAAGAAATATGATGGATTTCCCAACCTATTCACTAATGCAATCGAATCACAATATTTAGTTTTCATGTATCGCGGCCCCCCCGTAAAAGAGTTAGGCAAGTAAATTCGACCCGCAACCACCCCCCCTTCTGCCTGAATTGTTTCATCAGAGCGAACTTCATTCCTGGCTACGATACTCATTTCAACTTCTTGAAGCGGAGCGGTTCTAAGTTCAACACGTGAGTTGTGAGTCTGTAAGCTCTTTATAAATCGTAGACGCTCTTCTATTATTCGGCTAAACATATCAACTAACCATTCCTCTGATAATCTACCTAATTCAGAAAAACGAGGCTCGGACAAAAGTAAACATCTGACATATTTATTTTGAGTTAATTTATTCTTATTATTATCTAATTTATTTGGATACCATCCTGCATTGCCTTCGGGATACAGTAACGGATATTGAAACGATTCATACAACGGATGCATAATGTCTACAGTGTGTGGTTTCCTAGCGCCTATTTTCCACACAGCTATGCAATTGGGTTGATAATCTTGCCTATCGGTATTTATAATAGCTGCTATTTCTTTACCTATAGGTTTGTCACCGAGAATGTTACCGTGAGTCGCGCGCGTAGTTCTTTGAAATTGAATAAAAGCTTCATCTGATACCTCTCGGCTTAACATTTTGAAACATTCTATGTACGGATTTACATTTTCTAAATAAGCATTTATGCATTGAACTACCTGCCTATCAAGGCGTCGACCTTCCGCTAAGGTTTCGCGTTCGCTTGCATCGTGAATATACAAGCCTAAGTTATTAACGCTATCTGTGTAAGCTAAATCAAATACTCTATGATAAACCCGGCCTTGAATTTTTATAAACGATAGACCTGCAGGCGGGTGCACAAAACCGGAAGTAGTACCTAAAGCACTAAACGCGAATAGGTTGTTATACGCCCTAGGTCTAGACAGAAACGACGGATGATGATAAAAATCCTCGGAGAGCGGATCAAATGTTTGAACGTTGTTTGCACCGACCCCGCAACACCATTGTTTTCGCGATTTTTCTTCATCAAAGAGACGCGCCTGACATTTAGGACATTTATATGTCTCTGGCGACAACAGAGACGGGTTTTTTAGCGAATATGACCTAACCGCGTCGAGATCAGCGTCCCTCATCGCACCGAATAAGATTTTAGAACCGCGTAACGACGCGTCAACATTGCGACTGCGTTCGTTGTAAGTAGCCGAAGCGATTTGGTTGACTTCGGGGTGTAACTCAGTATAACGGTGGACAGCTTCGCGGTTTACTTCGGGTTTTTGTTTGTTGTACCGCTGTACGGCTTCCCGGTGTACTTCGGGATAAAGCGTCTCATAACGTTGCACAGCTTCCCGATGTACAATCGGTTTATTTGAATTATATTTTTTGACGGCATCTCTATGTATTATTGGTTTTTTGACATTATATTTTTTTACCGCGTCTAAATGTGCATTTACTTTCGTACTTTTTCGACCGCGTTTAACTTTTTTGGGTCGACCAGCTTTTTTCGGTAAAGTCTCTGGGACTTCAATATTTTCGACGGATAATTCCGAAAACATGTTTTGTAGAACCACTGCTGGTTTATCATTGGTCGCAACCACATTTTTTTTATTTGAAGCAATTTTATTATTTGATTTTACGGTTCTCACTACGGATTTGGTCGTGATTGCGACTGACCTAGTCTCTAAGCTAAGCATGCTAAATTGCGAGGCGCGTAGTATTGACGGAGATCGCGACGATTCGGAATCGTTAAATGGCACAACGACGGGTGAATTTAACCGAAGAATAGACTGAGACGTCGCCGGCGACGAAGATAGAGAATCGCGGTTATGAATTGAAATTGGGTCGCGGGTTAGTGACAAATATTCCGAAAGAATTGATGGCGATAACGTTGCCAGTGAATAGTCAGTTGCCGATTCAACTGAAGAAGATAACGAACGTATGGTGTTACTAACGCGAGTTGGGAATGACACCGGCGGCGGTGGCGTTTGAGTTATTAACTCAACCGATGAGGGCAATGTAGGAGTAGACGACCGTGACCTACGAAGAACGTTGGCGTAAGACGGCGAGCACTGCGTAAGATCGTTATCGTTAAGATCGTCGCTAACGTGAATAACGTGAACTCGATTTATCGCATATTCGTTGCCTGGTATTCTACGCGCAAAAAGTGACTTGGCCAGTTGATGCAATGAATTGCATCGAAACAAACGAGCTACTCCGTTTTCCGAAAATTCGTTATTTGTGCCTACTTTATGGCTATTGAAAAGGTAAAGAGCATTATTATACCGCCAAAACGCAACCGTATAGAGTTGCCCGGTGAACAAATAACTGTCCCTGTCGTCGTTGTGCGCGGAATTGAATACGTTCGTTGCTAAATGTTTAACTAACTCTGATTCAGCTACGGATTCAGACAGATTTAACGCTGGGTTGGGAAACAGCCCATTCGCGATCCAGCAGTGGTCTATATTTGATATTTGAGCCGAAAAATTCCCGACCCGAATATCTGTGGGCAAGTCGTCGGTTCTAAGATAGGTTGTACCGAGCGGTAATCTAAACTTTCGTGACATGTAAAGCGCGTCGCCACTCTGGAGAATGGTATCTATATCGACTCTACTTTCGAATATTCTATGTTTCGCGACTGAATAGACCGCGGCACATGTGGCCATGGCCATACACTGTGAGTTATTACCTTTGTATCGTGCATCCCCTTGATGGGCGGTCCCTATCATGTGAAAAAATATGATTAGATATTAGACAAGAGCACCTTTATTTTAGTCAAATTCGATGTGAAAATTCAAGACTCAACAAAAGAAAAGAAATAGAAAATAAGTCTACCACATTGAACTTTGAAATGATTATATACCATTATAAGTCAATCATCGATGATCGGAATTAGGCGAGCTAAAATAACTAAAGTTCATAGAACAGAGGCAAATCAGAGACTTCCTCACTACAACAATTTTATTCAGCCAATTTTCGACAATTGGGCCGTAAATTAGAAAAATTGTTGCTGTAAGAAAGTAAGTATGTAAATTTAATTAAAACGAATGTTAATGATATTGTGAACTAATTCAAATCATTTATTATGAATGTGAGCGGGTTAACTACGAACCTTGTTTGTGTTGGAATTCGTCAAACTACGAAAGTTTCTATAATTCAAATCATTTTTATAACCGACTGCAAAATGTTTTTTTATTTTTATAACTTTGTTGTATAACTGTATTACTCTGTTGAGGGCGTGTTTCGCATTCAAAGAGTCATTGTGCGTACTTCACTCACTCCTGTAACCGTAGCTACAGGAGTGAGAGAAGTACACATCTTTGACAGAATTTTAAAAAACTTTTTATCTGAATATGATACCGTGACATTGTTACTTGTTTTGCACACGCTCTTAACAGAGTTGCAGAACAAATAAGGGTAGAATATGCGGTGGTTGATACGTTAATTTCAAATGTAATAAATATTTTTAATGGCTCCCAAAAAGAGTAAAATTATTATAAAAAAGATTTCCGAACATGCCATTGCCACCAGAATCTGTCATAACAAAATTTAGTCAAAGACCTAATAATTTATTTTAATTCTCCGGACGTAAATGCATCTGATGATGGTGTCAAGTTGACAACTTGAAAAGGAAAACTCCATTCCTGACGAAACCTGGTTATCAGGTAGAAAATGCCTCTGCATTAAGCCCACCCTTTGTATTTTAATGCAATAAAATAAGCCTTTAGCGATTTAGATTAATAGACTAATTTCCAGATCAACCGAATATTATCAAGGTTGTTAAGATTAGTTACTTTTATAATTAGGTATTCAGTTTATGTTTAGTTCCAATGATTGTACAAAATGAATAAATGGTATGAAAACTATAAAGTAGATTTTTTGTTACTTTTGGTTTGTTAGTTATTCATAGGCATAAACATTCACAGGCGTGAAATGCAAATTACATTGCCGATTAGAATTTTGCAATAAAATTTAACTTTAAAATGTTTATATAATATTCATTTTTCAAAACGTGCAATGTATTGTGAAAATGTTCCTCATTTTCTGTAGTGTCGTTTGTACCCTTATGGGCGGAAATGATGGGTGAGACGAAACTACTTCAAGAAAATATTACCATTTAATTTGAAAATTTAGAAAGTTAATTTTAGATGTACTTTACTAATATCCCGAAAACCGAAACAATTGGGCCGAAAAAATATTTAGTGCTAACGCGTCTTGTCTCTTATATTTTTCGAACACTGGGTATTTTAGCTCGCTTAATTCCGATCACTGGTAATCATCGTAATCCGACAACTATGTAATTATGTAAAACTGGGATAAGTAAAATTGGCCTAGTGCGAGTCGGACTCACGCACCGACTCGCACGCGGGAAGGTTTCCCGTACCATTCTTCATCTATAAAAACGGCAAACAAATCCTATAATGTTGTATGGCAGCCCCCTTAAAATATTTATTTTATTCTGTTTTTAGGGTTTCGTACCCAAAGGGTTTACTCTTGAGTACGAAACCCTAATACAGGGGAACCTATTACTAAGATTTTGCTGTGACAGCCTGGTGACACTCGTTTGTCACCAGGTTGTATCTCATGATCCGTGATAGTAACATTATTCATAGATGATGTATTTCTATTGCCGCTATAATAAGAGTTAAATAATTAATAATTAATTTTGTTTTAAAAAACTATAAACAGACTTCAATTTTTAGTTTTTTTCATGAATTTTCATAGATCCCATTGTCAGAACTGAACAAAATTAAAATGGGACCACACGGGAAGCACCAGCTTTCATATAAAAAAAGAATCATGCAAATCGGACCACCCAGTCAAAAGTTATGAGGTAAAAAACATAAAAAAAAAAAACAGACGAATTGAGAACCTCCTCCTTTTTTTGAAGTCGGTTAAATAAAATAAGGGGAGCAACATACGTAGGGAACAGCCACACAACCGATCATAGGTTAAGCAGTCGGGCGCGGTCAGTACTTGGATGGGTGACCGCGTCACGTTGACTTTTTGTTTTTTTTTTACGAGTAAAGATTTGTATTTTTTGATTTTTATAGATGGTACGGAACCCTTCGTGCGCGAGTCCGACTCGAACCCTTCGTACCCGAGACCGACTCGCACTTGGCCGGTTATTTAGTATTTGTTGTGGCAACAATACATTATCTGTGTACTATACATAATTGTGTGGTACATAATGTTATGTAGATTATATTATTTTTTGATAATATTATAAAGGCAGAATACGTAGCCTTAAGCTAAGCTTGTGTTATTCTGATGGGTGTTAAAATAACTGTTATATTTATTACAATACAATACGCTGCATTGTTACTTTTTATTACACATATAAAACATCCAGAATACACCCTGAACAAATGTCTGCAGATCGTATAAATATTTGTCCTGAGGCGCGAATCGAACCCGCCACCTCCTGCGTGGCAGGCGGACCTTCGCCCGCTGCGCCACAGGGTCGTCTTAGTTTAGGTTTTAACACTGAATAATCTAATTAGCATTTACCTCTTCTAAGAGTTTAAAAAGGGTAGGTAAAGTTTAAGAAAAAAATATTATAGATACCTTCATTTATCCTTAGTTTGATTCATTCAAAACTCGGTACCTATATACCTATACTCGTAAATCTTACTTCTTACTATTATTATAAATGTGAAAGCTTGAATGTTTTTTGTTTTTTATAAATGCCTTGTATTATAATTAAAGAAGTATGTACCTACTTAATATAGAAATTAAGTACTTTACATATATTAAAGCTTATTTATACGCATATACATATAATGAAACTGTGTAATTCACACGGTGGCGGCGCGGCGGCGGCGGCGCTTGACGGGCGTGTGGGTGTTGCATGCATTGCTTGCACGGCGTCTATGGCACCAGGGGCAGAAACCACCCACTCGGAAACGAGATTCGTTTTCGTGCAAACGCTAATCTTATGCAGGCGACTTATGTTATGAGTTGGTTTTGCACGACAACGTAAACGTAACTTCGATCTTCCTTTATCGAGCGAGAAGGTCCTCGCCGCCGCCGGTGTTGATAATAATAATAATGTACAGTAGGTACCTTACCTAGTTCATGGTGTTAGTGCAGCGCGCGCCACTGGTCGGGCGGCCCGCGCCCCCGCCGCCCCGCCGCCAGCGGGCCGACGCGACGGCGACGACGACAACACAGGGCCGCGTGGCGGCGGCGGCGGCGGTGGCCATATAGGTAGTATAGGTTCCCCCAGCCAGACCCATATTATTTAAAAATCTATAGATATGGTACGTTCACCCATCGGCATCGTTAATATAACAAATGGCCTATGCCCTGTCGAACTAAGTGCTCTTATATAAGTAGGTAAGGTACCTTCCTACGGCTGACGCCTGCAGTTGAATCGGCAACTTGCCGTCAGTGTAGATATGGGTAGGGTACGTATGAGTCTTTAAGGCCCATACACCAGTGAAAGTGGCGCCCCCAACTATTTTATCTTATTATTACGTTAAACGCAGCAAGTTTTAAAAATCCTATGTTCAGTTTGTGGTATCTATTATAATAAGGTATTTATTAATGCCTCTGTAATAGTTTCATTTTGTAAAGCTTAGGAAGAGATACGAAGTTGCGCTTTTTGGCCACCAAACTCTATTTTCGGTCGATGTGTACAACCTACTTTACGGGACGCATCAATTTTACAAAGCGGGAATGGAACTTTGATTTGCAAAAATACACGATGCAAAAGTTAGTCACGTTTTTTATAATAAAAAGATACTTATGTAAGTAAGTGACAACGTTAATGGAAATAGGTATTAATAACAAAATCTAAATTTATTAGCGCCATGATTTGAAAATGGAACAGTTTAGATGATGACGCCATTTCATTCAATTTTTCCGTTGCTTAGTTTTTAGGCAAAAATAGGGACGCTTTGCAATTTTTATCTGATTTTCAGTAAGGTTAGACATTGAAATCAACTTACCAGAGAAAATGCACGATACGGCAGCGATATCTTTGCCTGGAGGAGTTCCAACCATGGCTCGCTTCACTGCTATTTGCTCACTTTCGGAAGTACGTTTCATCTAATTTAAGAGAAAAATAAGTTCAATAACACGTAATAAACGATAAACAAGCAATAACAACTAAAAAAGAAAATATCACGAAAAATAATTACAATGAGAACTTACCTTTGCGAAAAGTTCGAAAAGAATGATGGAATGTAGTGATGGGACATCTCAAAACGCTTGATCGATTGATCACAAATTAGAATCGATAATTTTTCATGTAGATTATTTTTTAAAAGTGCCGATTTTCCAATTTACTACTTTAAAATTAGGTAGGTAGAAAACATTATTTATATGGGTTGGTAGGTTCGTACGAAATTAGATAAAGATAACCTTTTTCTTCATTTGATTAGAAAATATTAACATACCTATACCGTGTCCAATTTGAATGAGGCATAAACGTTTACAAATCGCCCATACTTAACCTAAAATTCACTTTGTTGGCGCGTCCTTTTATACCTAATTTACATTACTTGTCGATGTTAGATCCTCCCTTCAATAAAAATTGCTTACAATTATAATATCTGAAACTCGACGCCAAGCAAGTGAGTTTTTGTTATTTGTATCGTAGTTTAAGTAGATACTTACGCTCTTTGTGAAAGGTTCTACTCGGGCTTCAATATTTTTAAATAAACGATTGCAGAAGTGCAGCGGACAAACGGCTGTCTACTCCACATCTTATAGTTGACCAGTTAGATACCTACTGCGAAACAAATGATTGGAAATAAATTTATATTTCTAATATGTTTTTAGAACTCATGGATATTAAATTATATGTATAGGTAAGTATTTTAACTTTTAACAGAAGAATAAACTGTAGTTCTATAAAGATAATTGTAAGTTTAAACTTACCTAAAAAATAGAACAGTTACTTTGTTAAACTTATACTTAGGTACTTATTAATGGCAATACGGCAAACGTTCTCCTATTTAACAATTATCTATATGAATTATATGAATATTCATGAGTAAAGACCGCGACTCGGTAAACGTAGTGTACGGCACTCTCCGGCCAGATGGGATGACGATCTGTGAAAGACTGCAGGCTGATGCTGGATGCATCAAGCTGAAAACAAAGGCGCTATGGTGCTCATTAGAGGAGGCCTATGTCCAGCAGTGTACCAATATAGGTGATCATCGACTGTACCTATTGATTGAATAATATATTGTTTGTAATGTAATTTTCGAAACCGCTAGACTGATTTTAATGAGAGCTGTACTTATGTAGAGGCAAGTATCATGTACGAAACATTTCGGTTTCTGTTTCTTTTCAATGAAATATTTTTAATCGAGTTTATTGAATTTTTTAAGGTATTTTCTGATAGCAATCTTTGTTTTCATAATCGATACATTGTTTTGTTTGGTATCACTACCCTATCACTATTTCGGTTAGGCGGTCGCGTCTATTTAACTGATTTCCGTTTCTGTTTTAGGCTTGTTTTAGAGTCGTTTCACAACCGCCAACCTTTTTCGTGTATTATTTAATCATTCTTTATTCTAAATAACTTGTTTTATTTTCAATCGATCATAACTATCTTGATTTTCGGGCACATTATAAATCTTATCTCAAAATTGTATTATTGGTTTGACTAAATTTCTACAGCCGGCTAGGCGCGCCAAAGAGAATATCGCTACAAACTCTATGCGCGCCATCTATTAATGAACCAATCACATCACAGCATTTGAATATAGACAATTACAAAGGCATAGACAATGAAAAGTTCTTTAAAGCTTGAAACAGACTGGTTGCATCTATATTGTAGTTCATTATTATTTACCTCTGTGGCGCGGTGGGCGAAGGTCCGCTTGCGACGCAGGAGGTTGCGGGTTCGATTTCTGCGTCGGGACAAATGTGTGTACGATCTGCAGATATTTGTTCAGGCCGTTCTGGATGTTTTCTATTTATAACAAAAAAATATATCTATCTATGCAGTTTATAGTATTATCTATAATCAGTTATCTAGTATAGTTATCTAGTAGGTACCCTCTAGTGAATTGTGTCCAACATTATTTATTTATTTATATTAATAAGCTATCTTGATGACAGCATGATATTTATTGATTGTTCGTTCATGGCTGGCAATTCCAATTGCAATTCCTTGGGGCACTTCAAGCACCTTACGCTATCGCAGTTTCACTTGCCTATGTAACTTTAAGCTAGACATGTCCCCCCATGCATAGGGCATAGGGCTCTGGGTGCAATTATACATATACACATACACACCCCTTTCAGTCACTGAGTCGCCACGAACCCGCCCTCCCCCCGCTTCGCGGGGGGTGGCGGGCTTCGCTAGGAGTAAGTTAATGTTGAGGGACCCCCCCCCGCTTCGCGGGGGTGCGCCGCCTAGAGGAGTATTACGTTAAATGTCGGTTCCGGTTCCTTACACCTTCCGTGTAGAGGAGGTGACATTGTTCACGCAGACAAGATGCACCCCCTCCACGACTCCGCAAAAAAAATATATTAAAATTTTCGTCAAAAATTCAGTCTTTTTTGCCTTGTAATTAAACAACACATTTTGACCTCTAGCACCAAGGTTATTCAACTTGGAGGTCAATGTCAAGAAAAAAAGTTGCATCCCTAGGGACCCCCTCCAGGATTCCACAAAAAAAATATATGTTAATTATTATACATAAATTTTTTTGTCAAAAAATTTCTAAGTCTTTTTCGCCTTGTAATTGACTGCGTCTCGTAAAGTATACTACAACCGAAAAAGAATAATGAAGGCATGATATTATAATAATAGATATTTAATCTTTACTGTTCATACTATTCGTGCAGCATCATGATTAATTTACGTAACACACGCATGTCATGTTGAATGATCGTCTGAAGCGTAAGAAAATTTCTTCTATTCATAGACATTTGATTGAAATAAGAAGTTGAAGTTTATTTCTGTTATTTGTTTGTTTACGTGATATAATAAATAAACCTAATTTTCTCCTAATTTAACAAAATAAACGGCTTAAGTTAGATTTTATTTCGTGATCATCGCTAATTATTACAGGTAGGTACTTTTAAATCTTGCACAAATGATAAACAAACCCGCAGTACTTAACCTCAAATTAACTTTCTTGTTGACGATTTTTAAACATAATGGAGAGTACCTACCTACTTGCTGATTTGAGATCCTATCTTCAATAAATATTGTCCAATTATATCTGTTTATCTCGACTCCAAGCATTTGTCATGTTCCAACTACCTCCATCTTGTGAATAGAAGCTAGTTGCAGCTTATAGGAAACTCTATCAAGCAGTGTGTAGGCAGAAAACACACTTGATTCCAGTTCTATTCCTATTTAGTTAATACCTACCTATTTGATTATTTCAGATTGCAATGACATGAAAATAATGTTTGATTGGCGAACAAAGATTCATAATGGTGCTGACAGTACCATGGAAGCCCTATTCCACTAAAGTATTTCACAACGCTTGGCCAGAAAATATGATGCATGCTGAAGTGAAATCTTATTTCAACCAAATGGCCAAAAATAGCCAACAGAAATTCAAGAAGTCTTGCAAGAGAACATAACATCAAATACTTACAGCTCATATTTATATACAAAAGAAAAAGAATACGAAGGCATGATATTAAAATAAAAGATATTTACATCTTTAGTATTATTACAGTACAGGGTAGATTAAGAGTGTAAGTTAAGTAGCATATTTTTATTGAATGGACTGCCCCATTATTGTTATGACAGGACTGAATAATAAAATTTACAAACATTATTCTATATTTTTATTATCTGCAAAAAAGTTATCTCTGTAGGTAGGAAGGTACATAATCTAAACTTTATTTTCTTGAACTTTTTTTTTCTTTCTTTAACTTTCTCTCTCTTTCTTAAACACAACTGAGAGGCTTAAATAATAACTACCTACCTAATAAATACAACTCCAAGCAGATATCTGCTCAGATTTGATGATATAATATAACCCTAAGCTTGACCATGATAATAGTAATAAAGTCTATTATTTCCAAAACGGTTACTAATTATTAAACTTAACTGATTTGTGTTTAATTTCTCTCAATTCTGTGTAGTGTCTACAATGTTTCTTAGTTTGGTAAGCCTTTTGGCGTAGGCCTCTTCCAACAGCCTCTATTGAGGCCTTTCCTCTGCGACTCTTGTTCAATAAAGCCCTAGTGTATGTTTTATGTCATCATCCCATCTTGTCTTTGGATGCCCCTTGGGTACCATGTTGTGATTTGCTTGTTCCTTATAATATTTGCTTTTTATTTCATGGCGGGGGGCGTTTGTGGGTGGGCTCGCTTCGCTCACCGCAATTCTCCGCCCGAACACAAAGGTCAAAAATAGTCCAATTTTTGGGTTTTTTAGTTTTTTTAATAATAAAGAGGTCTAGGGGGCAAAAGGGGGCAATATTTTTTACATTAAAAATTATTTACCCTACTCTACATAAACGTGAATTTTTTTTTCTGAAAAATCAGTCCGTATGGGAGATATCAACGGGGGCTAAAAAATAGGGGGTGAGAGGGGGTATAATTTTTTTTTCTTCCTATTCACGAAGGCACCCTCTATACGAATACGCATTCAAAACTCTTCCATCTCTCCTCTATCTGGTAGTACTAACAAAAGGGAATCCCCCCTTTTGTTAGTACTACCGGCAGGGGGGCATGGGGGGGGTTAAAAAATATTGACTTAAAATATGATTTCCAATGTTAGCCGAAAACGATACCCATTTCAAATTCTTGGATGGGAGAGGGGTTCAAGGGGGGCTGGGGGCGTGAAGGGTGACGTGCCCCGTGGTCGCATTGCGGTTCGCTCCCCTCACCGCAATCTGACCCATGCCCATTTCAAATTCTTGGATGGGGGAGGGGGTTCGGGGGGTCTGGGATGCAAAATCGTAATATCCACCCCTATGTTACCCATATCCAATTCTTGTATAGGAGAGGGGGTGCACAGGGGGGACAGGGGTCCTGGAAAGTATCAGCATGGCTCGCTTCGCTCACCGTGCTGTGCCCCTTAGTCGCATTGCGGTTCGCTTCGCTCACCGCAATACGACCGCGCTCAGTCGGCCACACACCACGCAGTGTGACGAGTGCCAGTTTGCGGTTCGCTCCGCTCACCGCAATCTGGCCCACGCCCACCGTCATCAAATTCGTTATCCTCACCCCCATGTTAGTCGAAAAAGATACCCATATCAAATTCTTGGGTGGGGGAGGGGGTTCAGGGGGGCCGGGGGTGGGGGGGTCACAGCACGGCTCGCTTCGCTCGCCGTGCTGTTCCCCGTGGTCGCATTGCAGCTCGCTTCGCTCGCCGCAATGCTCCGCCCGAAAAAAAAGGTCAAAAATAGGCCAATTTTTGGGTTTTTTAGGTTTTTCTATAAAAAAGGGGGTCTAGGGGGCTAAATGGAGAAATATTTTTTTTGCAATTAAAATTATTTGCCCTACTCTACATGACTGTGAAAAAAAAATTCTCAAAAGTCACTCCGTTTGGGAGATCTCAACGGGGGCTAAAAAATGGGGGGTGAGAGGGGGGGTAATTTTTTTTTTATTTCGATTCAAGAAGACACCCTCTATACGAACTCGCCATCAGTACCCCTACATCTCTCCTTTATCTGGGAGTACAAAAAAATGGGGGGATTCGGGGGGCAAGGGGGGGTAAAAAAATTTGTCTTCCAAAATGAGTTGTACTCGTCTACACAACTGTGAAAAAAAAACTTTTGCAAGTCAATTCGTTTGGAAGATATCAACGGGGGCTAAAAAATGGGGGGTGAGAGGGGGGGTAATTTTTTTTTTCTCCCAATTCAAGAAGACACCCTCTATACGACCCTGTAATTAAAAACACTCTATCACGTCGCTTTCTCATAGCACTTGAAAAAGGGGGGGGTCTGGGGGGCAAGGGGGGGTAAAAAAAAATTTGCAATCAAAATCACTTGTACCCCTCTATACAACCCCCATAAAATTATTAGTCAGGATGGCTCTGCTTGGAAGCCCCCCCGGGGGGCGGGGGCCCCCCGGTGCAAATCTCAAAAAGTCGGAATTTTCCTGAGGTCCCCCAGGCATGAGAAATACATTTCCGCAAAAAAAACCATACCTCCCCCTCCACCATCAAGGAGAACAATTATGTCAATCAGTCAGTCAGTGAGTGGTAATCGAGCTTTATATAATAGAACTAGGTTGTATAAGTGCGCGAGCTGCAAGCAGCTCGCGTTTGTCCGTTACATGCCCGCCGCCATCAAATTCGTAATCCTGATCCCCATGTTGGTCGACAACGATACCCATATCAAATTCTTGTATGGGAGAGGGGGTTCAGGGGGGGCTGGGGGCTTGAAGGGTAACGGCACGGCTCGCTTCGCTCGCCGAGTCGCATTGCGGTTCGCTTCGCTCACCGCAATACGACGCCGCTCGTGCTGCCACACATCAAGGCTCGCTTCGCTCGCCTTGCTGTGTGACGTGTGTCGTATTGCGGTTCGCTTCGCTCACCGCAATCCGACGCACGCCCACCGTCATCCAATTCGTAGTCCTGAGCCCCATGTTGGTCGAAGAGTATACCCATTTCAAATTCTTGGATGGGGGAGGGGGTTCGGGGGGTCTGGGGTGCAAAATCGTAATCCCCGACCTTATGTTTGTCGAAAACGATACCCATATCAAATTCTTGGATGGGGGAGGGGGTTCAAGGGGGGCCGGGGGTGGGGGGTCACAGCAAGACTCGCTTTGCTCGCCGTGCTGTGCCCCTTGGTCGCATTGCGGTTCGCTTCGCTCACCGCAATACGACCGCGCTCAGTCGGCCACACAGCAAGGCTCGCTTCGCTCGCCTTGCAGTGTGCCAGTTTGCGGTTCGCTTCGCTCACCGCAATCTGGCCCACCCCTGCCGTCATCAAATTCGTAATCCCCACCCCAATGTTAGTCGAAAACGATACCCATTTCAAATTCTTGGATGGGGGAGGGGGTTCAGGGGGGGCTGGGGGCGTGAAGGGTGACGGCACGGCTCGCTTCGCTCGCCGTGCTATGCCCCGTGGTCGCATTGCGGTTCGCTTCGCTCACCGCAATACGACGCCGCTCGTGCTGCCACAGAGCAAGGCTCGCTTCGCTCGCCTTGCTATGTGACGTGTGTCGTATTGCGGTTCGCTTCGCTCACCGCAATCCGACCCACGCTCACCGTCATCAAATTCGTTATCCTCATCCCCATGTTAGTCAAAAAAGATACCCATATCAAATTCTTGGGTGGGGGAGGGGGTTCAAGGGGGGCCGGGGGTGGGAGGTCACAGCACGGCTCGCTTCGCTCGCCGTGCTGTTCCCCGCGGTCGCATTGCAGCTCGCTTCGCTCGCCGCAATGCTCCGCCCGAAAAAAAAGGTGAAAATCGGCCATTTTTTGGGTTTTTTTGGTTTTTTAATAAAAAAGGGGGTCTAGGGGCCTAAAGGGGGAAATATTTTTTTTGCAATTAAAAATATTTGCCCTACTCTACATGACTGTGAAAAAAAAATTCTAAAATGTCACTCCGTTTGGGAGATCTCAACGGGGGCTAAAAAAAGGGGGGTGAAAGGGGGGGTAATTTTTTTTTTCTTCCAATTCAAAAAGATACCCTCTATACGATCCCGTAATCAGAACCCCTCCATCACTCCTCTATCTGGTAGTACTAAAAAATGGGGGGCTTCGGGGGGCCAGGGGGGGTAAAAAAGTATTGTCTTAAATAATGATTTGTATTCTTCTACACGACTGTGAAAAAAACCCTCTTACAGGTCACTCTGTTTGGGAGATATCAACGGGGGCTAAAAAATGGGGGGTGAGAGGGGGGGTAATTTTTTTTTTCTCCCAATTCAAGAAGACACCCTCTATACGACCCTGTAATTAAAAACACTCTATCACGTCGCTTTCTCATAGCACTTGAAAAAGGGGGGGGTCTGGGGGGCAAGGGGGGGTAAAAAAAAATTTGCAATCAAAATCACTTGTACCCCTCTATACAACCCCCATAAAATTATTAGTCAGGATGGCTCTGCTTGGAAGCCCCCCCGGGGGGCGGGGGCCCCCCGGTGCAAATCTCAAAAAGTCGGAATTTTCCTGAGGTCCCCCAGGCATGAGAAATACATTTCCGCAAAAAAAACCATACCTCCCCCTCCACCATCAAGGAGAACAATTATGTCAATCAGTCAGTCAGTGAGTGGTAATCGAGCTTTATATAATAGAACTAGGTTGTATAAGTGCGCGAGCTGCAAGCAGCTCGCGTTTGTCCGTTACATGCCCGCCGCCATCAAATTCGTAATCTTTAGCTCCATGTTGGTCGAAGAGTATACCCATTTCAAATTCTTGGATGGGGGAGGGGGTTCGGGGGGTCTGGGGTGCAAAATCGTAATCCCCGAACTTATGTTTGTCGAAAACGATACCCATATCAAATTATTGTATGGGAGAGGGGGTGCAGGGGAGACTGGGGTCCGCTCAGTCGGCCACACAGCAAGGCTCGCTTCGCTCGCCTTGCAGTGTGACGAGTGCCAGTTTGCGGTTCGCTTCGCTCACCCCAATCTGGCCCACCCCTGCCGTCATCAAATTCGTAATCCCCACCCCAATGTTAGTCGAAAACGATACCCATTTCAAATTCTTGGATGGGGGAGGGGGTTCAGGGGGGGCTGGGGGCGTGAAGGGTGACGGCACGGCTGGCTTCGCTCGCCGTGCTATGCCCCGTGGTCGCATTGCGGTTCACTTCGCTCACCGCAATACGACACCGCTCGTGCTGCCACAGAGCAAGGCTCGCTTCGCTCGCCTTGCTGTGTGACGTGTGTCGTATTGCGGTTCGCTTCGCTCACCGCAATCCGACCCACGCCCACCGTCATCAAATTCGTTATCCTCACCCCCATGTTAGTCAAAAACGATACCCATTTCAAATTCTTGGATGGGGGAGGGGGTTCGGGGGGTCTGGGGTGCAAAATCGTAATCCCCGAACTTATGTTTGTCGAAAACGATACCCATATCAAATTCTTGTATGGGGGAGGGGGTGCAGGGGAGACTGGGGTCCGCTCAGTCGGCCACACAGCAAGGCTCGCTTCGCTCGCCTTGCAGTGTGACGAGTGCCAGTTTGCGGTTCGCTTCGCTCACCGCAATCTGGCCCACCCCTGCCGTCATCAAATTCGTAATCCCCACCCCAATGTTAATCGAAAACGATACCCATTTCAAATTCTTGGATGGGGGAGGGGGTTCAGGAGGGGCTGGGGGCGTGAAGGGTGCTGGCACGGCTCGCTTCGCTCGCCGTGCTATGCCCCGTGGTCGCATTGCGGTTCGCTTCGCTCACCGCAATACGACGCCGCTCGTGCTGCCACAGAGCAAGGCTCGCTTCGCTCGCCTTGCTATGTGACGTGTGTCGTATTGCGGTTCGCTTCGCTCACCGCAATCCGACCCACGCTCACCGTCATCAAATTCGTTATCCTCACCCCCATGTTAGTCGAAAAAGATACCCATATCAAATTCTTGGGTGGGGGAGGGGGTTCAAGGGGGGCCGGGGGTGGGGGGTCACAGCACGGCTCGCTTCGCTCGCCGTGCTGTTCCCCATGGTCGCATTGCAGCTCGCTTCGCTCGCCGCAATGCTCCGCCCGAAAAAAAAGGTCAAAAATAGGCCAATTTATGGGTTTTTTAGGTTTTTCTATAAAAAAGGGGGTCTAGGGGGCTAAATGGAGAAATATTTTTTTTGCATTTTAAATAATTTGCCCTACTCTACATGACTGTGAAAAAAAAATTCTGAAAAGTCAGTCCGTTTGGGAGATATCAACGGGGGCTAAAAAAAGGGGGGTGAAAGGGGGGGTAATTTTTTTTTTCTTCCAATTCAAAAAGATACCCTCTATACGATCCCGTAATCAGAACCCCTCCATCACTCCTCTATCTGGTAGTACTAAAAAATGGGGGGCTTCGGGGGGCAAGGGGGGGTAAAAAAGTATTGTCTTAAAAAATTATTTGTACTCTTCTACACGACTGTGAAAAAAACCCTCTTACAGGTCACTCTGTTTGGGAGATATCAACGGGGGCTAAAAAAAGGGGGGTGAGAGGGGGGGTATTTTTTTTTTCTCCCAATTCAAGAAGATACCCTCTATACGACCCTGCAATTGAAAACACTCTATCACGTCGTTTTCTGGTAGCACTTGAAAAAGGGGGGGGTCTGGGGGGCAAGGGGGGGTAAACAAATTTTTGCAATCAAAATCACTTGTACCCCTCTATACAACCCCCATAAAATTATTAGTCAGTATGGCTCTGCTTGGAAGCCCCCCTGGGGGGCGGGGGCCCCCCGGTGCAAATCTCAAAAAGTCGGAATTTTCCCGAGGTCCCCCGGGCATGAGAAATACATTTTCGCAAAAAAAACCATACCTCCCCCTCCACCATCACGGAGATCAATTCTGTCAATCAGTCAGTCAGTGAGTGGTAATTTAGCTTTATATAATAGAACTAGGTTGTATAAGTGCGCGAGCTGCAAGCAGCTCGCGTTTGTCCGTTACATGCCCGCCGCCATCAAATTCGTAATCTTTAGCTCCATGTTGGTCGAAGAGTATACCCATTTCAAATTCTTGGATGGGGGAGGGGGTTCGGGGGGTCTGGGGTGCAAAATCGTAATCCGCGGCCTTATGTTTGTCGAAAACGATACCCATATCAAAATCTTGGATGGGGGAGGGGGTTCAAGGGGGGGGGGGGGGGGCGTTGGTGGTTGTTCACAGCAAGGCTCATTTTTAGTAACTACATAATTCATTTTTTTTTACAAAACTGTTGACTTCAATTTTTATAGTTTTTTCATGGATTTTTATGGATTTCAGTGTCCGAACTGAACCAAATTAAAATGGGTTCACACAGGAATCACCAGTTTTCATATAAAAAAAGAATGATGAAAATAGGAGAACCCAGTCAAAAGTTCTGAGGTAACAAACATAAAAATAATAAAAATACAGTCGAATTGAGAATCTACTCCTTTTTTTGAAGTCGGTTAAAAATGAAGAAAAATTGCGAGTAAAAAAAGGAAACTATTAGCGCCATCTTAAAGTTTTAATTGAACTAAATATAGTAACATTGCATCCAAGTTAAATTTTTTCCGAGTACCTACTATTCGATTTGTGTTACAAGATTTAAATTAACGCCATCTTAAAGTTTTAAATGAAACTAATTACTAACATTGAACCAACTACATTTTTTAGGGTAGGTGGGTAGGTACCTATTCGATTTGTTTATTAGTTTTATAGTCTGTTATTGTTCTCTAAAGGCTCGATAGATGGCGATTTAAAAACAAACTTGAAATATCATGTCTATACTATAGGTCTAGCGGACCTTGGATTGGACGAAATACATATATGTATGTATTCATCTATCTATAACATAAGAAACTTTTGAGTTTCAAGTTTCAACATAAAAAGTCACTATTAAATGACTTATATTAATTTAATTTCGGATCTATACTGTCAGTGATCATTTTATGCCATCTATCGAGCTGCTTTGAACTAATAAAATTATTTATGGCAAATAAGTAATACCCGTATCGAGTTATTTTTTCATAGCAGCGTAGATAAAGGGTTTAACTTTTCATTGAAATAAAACTGTTTATATAAGTAGCCATACATACGGATCTATATTATGTAGGTATCTATCATAGGTATCTATATCCATACCAACATTATTCTGTTTCATAAAAATCACCTTTCAATCTGAAATTTTGTAAATACCTAGATAACTCTAATCCTGGAATCAAACATAGGCTACTTTTTATCCCATAAATCAGTTCCCGTGGGATGAATATCACCTTTTAATGTTTCCATAGGAACAACGCGTGCGAAGCCGCGGGGCGCAGCTAGTGGAGTATTATAATCTATTCTATTATTAAAGAGGAAAGATTTGATTGTTTGTATTGAATGAAACTACTGGGCCGATTTAAAAAATTCTTTCTTTATTAAAAAGCTTACTTTTTAGGGAGTGACATAGGCTATATTTCATCCCGGAATTCCCACGGGCACGGGGAGTACGTGGGTGAAACCGCGGGCTTTTAGCAATTCTGCGTTAGAAATTTTTCTATAGCAGATTAACATGACTTATAAACCAATCAGCTGCCTACCTACTTGACAAACCTTAGATTCATCTCAGACTTAATTTTACTTAACCACTTAACCAAATATGTGATTTATAATTTTTATATAAAAATTCAGGTAAGTATGTTTGTTTTTACATTTCTTACCTCAGTTTTGCATCATGGTCTACTTACGGGATAGGGTATTCAATCAACAGTCTATAAATACCAATTTTGTATTTACGTTATTAAAATAACTAAATATAATGTCATTCTTGTTATAATTTTCACATAGTCAAGGTACAATATCAAAGTTGCTAATAATAATGATGTTATTTTGTAATAAGTAAATTATTTCACAATATAATATTTAACAATACTTCATAGCCTAATTAAATGTGACAATTTCTTTCAGCTGAAGATTTTTTCGAATCCGACGCATTCTCCATTTGTTGCAGATATCTGAAAAAGAATAAAGCAAATTAGATACAATTTAATGTTTATATTTAATTAATAACGGTAGGTACGACGACTCTTGAACAGCCTCTCTCTAATAATAGGGTTTGTATATTATCATGTTTGGAAAGTTTTATTCATCACCTTAGAACTACAGATTTTAATATAAATAAACATAATAGATAACAGTAATGGAACTGGCGGCCTTATCGCTTCAAGCGATTACTTCCTGGGAACCAAATAAAGGAAAGGCGAGTAAGTAATCGAAAGTCGTTTTGAAATACACTCTACTGCCCTTTCTCTTTTAAGTTCTCTCTTAGTTTAAAAATAGGTACCGACCTTTGAACAATATATTGCAATTATAATATATTCTGCCCAGTAGAAGGTGCAATTGTTCAGCAAATGTAGGAAGGCAGACGTAAGTTGTCATTCAGCTTTTTAATTCTTTCTGAAAAATCAACATTTTTATTTAAACTTACAACAAATTGTATCCACATAATACATCTGCAGAATATTTTCTTTAAATATTTTTTTAAATGCCTATAAAATTTGGTGTATCTTACTATCCATGTATCAAAGTGATAAGTAGTATTTCTGAACACGATGATAGGTCCTGAATTACAAAGTTTTTCAACGTGAAAGCGCCTATTACGCGTCCTCTTCACACTTATTAAAATACATATATTATTTCGAAAACTGTTTTAAGTACCGAACTTTGCAGATACTTTTAGATAGCATTGATAGCTGGGTTTGCTTGGTTTCTTGAAGCGATATGTACTTAGTGTGGACTGTACCAACTTAAAAGTCCGCCTAGAGACTTGGCAATGAATCGACTTGATAATAATTGTAATTAATGCACATACAAAAGTGAAAGTGGCTACCCCACCTATTTTATCTTATTATTACGTTAAACATAGGAAGTTTAAACAATCTATCGTACAGTTTGTGGTACTATTATTTATAATTATTAATGCCTTTGTAATAGTTTCATGTTGTAAAGTTTAGGCAAAGGTACGAAGTTACGCTTTTTGGCCACCTAACTCTATTTTCGCATCTCTTTTTAAACTTTTAAAGATAGAACTATTACAGAGGATCAAAAAATAGCCTAAAATAGATACCACAAACAGTACGATGAATTTTTAAAATTTCCTATGTTAAACATAATAATAATATGATAAAATAGGTGGCGCTGTCATATTGATTCGGATAGGCGCCTTAATAAGGAAGTGGCAATGATCAACACGAGCGACTCTGTGATGGAGTATGTATCTATGTAGAATATCTAAACATTACCTACCTTACTTCATATAAAATTAAGGAATTGAATATATTTACCAATACTTGACTCTCGGGATGTTATGATATGGTCATTATAAGGCCGTCGATGTCGTTGCGCAGCCGTCATCGTCTTCGCTACCGCGTCTCGCGTTGCTGCGACTGCGACGCCCCGTCAGTTGTTTGCCGCTACTCCTTAAAAAACACAAAGTTTTGAGATTATGTCAGTAAACTAACACTTTTAAAGGCCAATGCGCGAAAATCGATCTGCACCAGAGCGTGGCGGCGGCGCAGCGCTGTATTTTTGTCTACGAGTCGCACCGCCCCGCCGCCGCTGTGTCGCCGCCGCCGCACCGAAGCACCATGAAACTGTTAGTTTTATGTTTCTAACTAATTAACGGCAGGTACGATAATTGTTGAACATACCTCTCTCTAATACGAGTAAGAGGGTTTTTGCCATAGTTATTTATTTATAGTAAACAGTAATGGAACTGGCGGCCTTATCGCTTAAAGCGATTTCTTCCAGTGAATCAAATAAAGGGGTAATCGCAAGTCGCTTTCAAAAACTCGCTTCTTATCTTTCTCTGGTAAGATCCCTGTCTTATCGCAAATTTTAAGCCGGCACTCCACAGCTGGCTACTTTATTTATTAAGAATTGATTATATTTACCAATGTTTTGCATCTGGGGATGTTAGTATAATGGTAATTTTAGTGCCGTCGATGCCGCTGCGCAGTTGTCGTCGCCAACGCGCCGCGCTGCGTGCTGTTGCCTGTTGCTGCGACGCATCAGTTTTGTTTGTTTTCATCATGCCAGTCAGTTGTTTAGCGTCATTGTTTGCTGCTACTCCAAGTCCTGTGGGATTTCAAATTATATATAAATATCTAAAGAACGCGCGGTTTTGATATTGAAGTTTATTTTGAGCATTCGTTTTATAAATAATTTTAAAGGATTGTGTGTATTCCCTGGTAATAAAATGTAGATTCGATATACTATTCGGAAACTGTAGGGATCGCTTACTACATAATTATATATTGTTTCTATAAAGCATTTCCTAACTAAATATATAAGTTTCTATTTACTTGCATAGTTAAATGCTCTAATAGACAAATCGATTATGTATGTTCAAGTGTCTCTGATAGTTTTATGTGGTATGTATTTATCTACTCGTATATATTACGTAATATCTAAGTAGGTACTAAACTAAACTACGTACACCTACCATCTGCACGTACGCGTCTGTCCGTCTGTACTGTATGTTACTACATATTTCACTATTCAACGGGTGTTTTACGAGTGCGTGCATGAAAGGCGTGAGTATCAAGACATATCCTATAAGTAATAGATACCACAAACTATACGATGGATTTTTAAAATTTCCTATGTTAAACGTAATAATTTGATAAAATAGGTGGCGCTGTCATATCGACTCAGGTATGCGCCATAATAAGGAAGTGGCAAAGATCAACAGGACTCTGTGAATGGAGTTATCTATGGATGTATCTAGAATGTCTAAACATTACCTCATATAAAATTAAGGAATTGACTATATTTACCGATATGATATGGTCATTTTAGTGCCATCGATGTCGCTGCGCAGTCGTCGTCGTCGCCACCGCGTCTCGCGTCGCTGCTTTTTGCGACGCATTGGTTTGTTGTTTTCATCTGGCCACGCTCCGTCAGCTGATTGCCGCTACTTCTTAAAGAACACAAAGTTTTGAGATTAAAGTTTATTTGTGCATGCAATGTAGTTTACATTTCTGTCTGTAAACAAACACTTTCATAATCGCAAAAATCGATCTGCACCAGAGCGTGGCGGCGGCGCAGCACTGCGTTTTTGCCTACGGGTCGCACCGCGCCGCGCCGCCGCTGTGTCGCCCTACCAAAGCACCATGAAATTGTTAGTTTTATGTTTATAACGAATTAACGGTAGGTACGACAATAATTGTTGAACATGCCTCTCTCTCTAATACGAGTTAGAGGGTTTTTGCCATAGTTATTCATTTATAGTAAACAGTAAGGGAACTGGCGGCCTTATCGATTAAAGCGATTTCCTCCAGTGAACCAAATAAAGGGGTAGTCGCAAGTCGTTTTCAATAACTCGCTTCTGCCATTTCTCTGGTAATGCCATTCCTCTCTTATTTGGCTCCTTAAATTTTAAGCCGGCACTCCACAGCTGGCTACTTTATTTATAAAGTATTGATTATATTTACCAATGTTTTGCATCTCGGGATGTATGATATAATGGATATTTTTGTGCCGTCGATGCCGCCGCTGCGCAGTCGTCGCCGCCAACGCGCCGCACTGCGTGCTGTTGCCGGCTGCTGCGACGCATCAGTTTTTTTTGTTTTCATCATGTCATGCCGTCAGCTGTTTGGTGTCATTGTTTGCTGCTACTCCAAGTCCTGTGGGATTTAAAATTATACATAAAAATATCTAAAGAACGCGCTGTTTTGATATTGAAGTTTATTTGTGCATTCGTTTGAAAAATAATTTTATAGGATTGTGCGTATTCCTTGTTAATGAAATGTTGACTCGATATACTATTCAAAAACTGTAGGGATTGATGTAGTATTCGTTGTCATATTTGTGGCGTCATATCGCGCAATATCCAGTTCATTTTGATAAAAGTATGTTTCTAATGATCAAAGATTAGGTACCTTTTAAGAGTTGCACTAAATCAGAGTTTCATTCTACGTCGGTAGAGGCGGCGGTCGGGGGGCGCGGGCGGCGCGGTGTCGCGTTGCAGCCACAGACTGCGTACCCCAGCGGTGCTTGCAGTGTTTGGCGGCCCGCGCTCTCTGGATGTTCTTGAGTTGATCGTTGATGAGTTGTCGTTGTTGTGAGTACCTACATACTTCATGAAATGTCAATTTCCACACCACCTCACGAGGTACGACAATGGCGCGCTTTTTTTATTGTGGTATCCCCATTAGGCCTAGTCCACGCTAACTACATAATTACTTAATGTGTCTATCTAATAAAGCATTTTCTAACTAAATATATAATTTTCTATATACTTGCATCTACACTACTCTATATCAATAACATCAATTATAAAACTTTATAATAATCAATGCATCCTAATCGTGTGGAATTCGGAAAAAATATACATATTATAGCTATGAATAAAGTGAATGAAAGTTTTTTCGATTATCGGTAAAGTGTACATTGTCCTGTTATGAATCTGATCAGGCACCGAACTTGGAACAATGTTTTCAATGAGTGAACCATAAAATCAGTAAGAACAACCACGCGCTCAGGTCGATACCAGCTCATTATCTAAAACACCATAAGGCAACTATGTCTATGTGAATTCAATTTGTTGTTACGTATCCGTTGGTCCGAATATACCCCTTCTTTCACTTGTGATGAATCGTTTAAATGCAGTCAGCGAGTCACACGAGACGCATAGTATGGCCGAAAAACATTGGGAAAGTAAATATCAATGTAGAGACACAGGTGATCACTGCTCGACTATGGGTTCAGCGAGGGTGTCGAACGCCGTATCCATGAATGAGGATCTCCGACCCATCGGCGAGGGCTCGTATTACGTGTCGTTGTCGGCGATAGGGGCGATTGCAGCACTTGCCCCTGATCGGCCACTGTCGTCGAGGCGGAAACGATGTACGCTGACCGCGTCGACGGCATCCGTCTACCGTAGGCATCGACCGCTGGATTCTGCGCGCCGTCGGTCTGTCATATAGAGCAAAGAGGTAAGGAGGACATACCTGGGTTCATTTGTAGGGAGTGGTTTGTGTTCAGTGTTTGCTTGAAAGTGAGCTCTTCTCTCCAGTCCATCCGTACCCACCCCCACCCTAACCACATCTTCTAATGCACCCGACAGTCAAGATCCTCTCTCCACAGCCTAAATCCCCATATATTACAAAATTTACGCAATCTTTAACAATATAAATCATCCTATTAATGAAAGTGCCGTAGTGCACGAAAGGTAGTTATCGTTAGGTTTGTCATTTGGATTGGGTAGAATAGACAATTGAGCATCGTAAACGCATCGGTTATGCAGTAACAATAAAAAAAAATGGTTTTTTAAATATTAAAAAAGTAGAAAAGTATAGCAGTCATCGATAGGTGTTAAATAATGTAAGTGCCGTGTATCAGTGAACGATAAAAGTAAATAATAGAACAGTTGGGAGGTACAACATGAATTTAAATTGAGCGAAAGTTTGTTGGTTTTAAAAATGTTAGATAAGTATCTTTTGATATGGCTAAAGTAATAATCTTGATTATATAATATTACCTTACCAGTTCAAAATAGAGATACTATGATGTACAAAATAATTTAATTGTCCAAACGTTTAGTAGTTAGGTTTGTCATTTGGATTGGGTAGAATAGACAATTGAGCATCGTAAACGCATCGGTTATGCAGTAACAATAAATAAAATGGTTTTTTAAATATTAAAAAAAGTAGAAAAGTATAGCAGTCATCGATAGGTGTTTAATAATGTTAGTGCCGTGTATCATTGAACGATAAAAGTAAATAATTGATTTTAGTAATGATAGAACAGTTGGGAGGTAGGTACAACATGAATTTAAATTGAGCGAAAGTTTGTTGGCTTTTAAAAATGTTAGATAAGTATCTTTTGATATGGCTAAAGTAATAATCTTGATTATATATAATATTACCTTACCAGTTCAAAATAGAGATACTATGATGTATAAAATAATTTAATTGTCCAAAGGTTTAGTAGTTAGGTTACTTGAAAACATCAAATAAGTATTTTTGGGTACGGTTAAAGTAATAATCTTGATTATATAGTATTACCTTACCGAAACAAAAAAGTACATAATCTGAAGAAAATATTTGTTTAAAAAAGGTATGTAGATAATGAAATAGAAATTTTTAAACTAAACTGGCTTCACACATAACTTTATAATTTGCATATCATGATGAATGACTATATAACGTATTATTTGGAGATTATTTTATATTTTATTCGGTGGCATAGGTCTATGTCTAATTGTGGATGTCTTTTAATTCTAGATGATAAAGATGAACTCAATTTCTACATATACATAAGACGGTAGTTTAGTTTATGATAACTATGTTATTATTACTGTATCAACTTTTTGCATTTAACACCGTTAATAAAATTAATTTACAGATCAGTTTTGTTGTTTTTTTTTTCAACATTTTTTTTGTTAATGCTTTTCAACTATTTTTTTGCGTTTGGTTTTTCGTTTAGCATGTGTTTTTTTTTTTCGTTTAATTTTTTTAGCATGTGTTTTTTTTTCATGCGTCTTTTGAAATGTAATTTTTTAAGCATTTTTCAACATGTACCTTTTTTCATGTTTTTAATTCTTTTTTTTTGTCATACTTACATTGCAAAACATTATGAACTACTTATCAATGTACAAAATATTTTCCAGAAAATTTTGTTTTTAGAAGAGTTTTTCCAGACAAAAATAATAATTAATTTATCATAGGTACATAAAAGTTTAAAAAAAAAAATTACATAAATCCATTCATAAGCTGTCTTCTGTTATCTGAGCTCGCTGGTGTAGATCCAATTGCGGCAGTAATGTTCAGTGTACTTATTTATCAGAAGGCCAGTTGTTGTCAATAAACACAAGCATCCCGCCTGTTCCATAGGTTAATTCTCTACCAAAACTCGCATAAATTTCAATAAAAATGTATACAAGGTTCTTTTTCCTCTGTATCCGTGTAAAATGAGATTTTGGTAGGATGTCAGCATTCTGATTTTCATTGAATCAACATTCAGATGTGTATTCAGAACAAATCTCATCCTTAGAAGTTCGTTCGAGGTATCAGCTTTGCCTGGCGCTTTTTGTGTTATTATAACTTTTAATTATTACTGGCACTTCTTCGTCTACCGCTTTTTGCTGCATCATTTGTTGGTTGATAAAATGTATGTTGCTATCAGGGCATCTTGAGTCTTGCTGGCGTATGACATTATCTTCCTGATTACATATTAAAAGTTTTGAACGATCTTTTAAACGATCTCTTTAAATTGGTTATACATAAATTAATGAACCTAAGTGCGTAACATCGCCTATCCAGAAGTTTTATTGGAACTATTTTGTTTACAATAATAATAATTCAAGTAGGTAATTAATAAAATTTACGAACTATAATATGTTTTTTGTAATATATTGAAATTTAACAGTAATACTACACAGTACTTACTTGAAAATTAACTTATCGAATTTAAAAATTAATAAATTAAAACTATCTAGTGTTAACTGCATAAAGTTGAAGGATTAAATTGTTGCAAAAGAAATTATATCCGCGTGTTGGTTTTACTCCAGATAAAAGTTTTTCGAGTAATTTTTCTTGAAGCTTTGTAATCTCGAACAAAACAAAACATAAATTTTAGGTGAGTAATAGGATAGGGTATATGCATGTGATTTCAAAAAAGCTATTTTTTTTTTACGTATTCTATTTATTTATTGTAACCTGTGACTGCGTTTGGGGTTTCGATCCTAAGTCCAGTCTCAATTAACTGAGACTGATTAGGATGAAACCCTCGTATGTGGCGTGGAGAACCCGTTGCTACACCAGTCTCTGTTAAGAAGCTGGCTAGCGTGGGTAGCTCGCACGTGTGTGTGTAATGTGTTTAGTTAGTGTTTTGTTCGAAAAAATTGTGATAATTGTAGTGCATTATATTTGAGATACCATCGATTGTAAATAAACCTTACATGGAAACTTAACTGGGGTTTGATGAGTAGTAAAACGTTTCTAAGGAGTTAATAATTAAGAAAAAAGAAAAGCAATGTAGAAATGACAAAAGGTACCTAGGTAAGTTTTTACTGCATAACCAATTACAATATTATTTATTTTATAATGTCCAATTTAAAAACATGAAGATTAACTATATAAAATATTTTTAGCCTGTATCATTCTGTATTATTCTCAGTATTGAGTTATGTATGTAGGTATTTAATTATCAATTTTCGAAACAAATGATATAGTAAAAAATTAACAAAAACAAAAAAAAATACACGTTTTATGTAGACGGATTTTTTCGACTAAGAATTATATTTTTTTAAGACCATAGACCATACAGAACTCTTGGACATATCACAACTCTTTGAGAGTTTACTCCCGTTTTCCCCGTTTCCCCCATGTAGGCTGTGGAGGGAGGGTGTTGGCTGTAGGGTACATTAGAAGATGTGGTGGGTACCCACCCGTACCCACCCAGAAGGTGGGCAAGGATGGAGTGGAGAGAAGAGCTCACACAAACACTGAACACAAACCAGTCCCATGAATCCAGGCATATCCTCCTTACGGCTCTATATGACAGATAGACGGCGCGCCGGAGACGAATCCAGCGGCCGATGCCTACGGTGGACGGCTGCCGTCTTCGACGCGGTCAGCGTACATCGTTTCCGTATCGACGGCAGTGGCCGATCTGGGGCAAGTGCTGCAATCGCCCCTATCGCCGGCAACGAGACGCATTACGAGCCGTCGCCGATGGGTCGGAGATCCTCATTCATGGATACGGCGTTAGACTCCCACGCTGCCCAAGCCGGCCAGTCATAACCTGTGTCGCTACATTGGTATTTACATTCGCAATGTTTCAAAGAGCATACAATACGTCTGGTGATGGAGTCAGCTGACGACATTCCACCGATAGATCAGAAGTTTGAAAGCGTATATCCTATCAAGGGATGCGGAAAATCAACAAACAATTAACATAGACTTGTTGGCGTACAATGTTTAAGATACTTAGTTGATATCAACTAACGTGTGGGTTATTACAGACCAACAGTTGACCCTCGAAAACAAAGTTCCCGATCAAATACCGATCACATTTAAAACAAGACTGTATCATCCTTGACCAATCATCTACTAAAAGCATTCATTGCGCTATAATCATAGTTGTAATATATATAGATTTAACCATCATCGACACAAATTAAGAAGTATTCATTATTATTGAAATACAATTAACATTACGATGTCTCTATTTATATATAACAATAATAAATAAATCACAGTATATAGCCACTTTACATGATTTAAAATGATTTTACTTATTTACAGTGATTGCCCACAGATGTACAGAGGTGAACCATTCTAAACATTTCCAGGCTACTCTAAGTTATTATTATTATTATTACTGCCTATAAAAATATTATGTTTTATGAGATAAGCTCTGAAATTACTATATTTTTCGCGTACGGTTTGCCATTTATGATTCTTTCCGGGTGCATTAAAATTTTAATATTTTGTTTTGCCGTGACTCTACCTAAAGCGACGTATAGCTGTCCGTGGCTAAACATGTCCGATCTTAAGTCTAAACCGACGCGAGCTATCGTTTGACCCTGACTTTTATGGATTGTCATCGCGTAACATAACTGTAGAGGAAACTGACGGCGCAACATTTCAAAAGGACTGTTTGTACTAATTGGAGCTTTAAATAATATTCGCGGAATTAAATGGTCATCAGGGTCATTAAATTTTCTAACTCTAATCAAAAAACGCGATGTTCCTGTTACTATTACTTTTGTACCATTTACAAGACCGTCATTAAAACTGATATTCCGAATTATCATGCAAATGCATCCTATCTTTAATTTAAGGTCGTGCTCTGGAATACCCTTCGGATTTAAATTATTTAAAGTATCATACATAACCAAAATAAAGGTGATCTGCACCATCGTTATCTATTTTATCTATTGAGTAAAAATGCTCTACCTCCCCCTCTAATTTATCTAAAATCAAATTATTTATATCTTTTACGGCCTCGTTGCGAGTGCATAATATCGCTCGATTAATACACTCGCTGGGCTCTTCTAATGATGGAAAAACAAAATCTACTAATTCATCAAGATCGTCTACTGTATCTATATCACTGATATCAATTACATTTTTAAGATTAGCTTCTACAATATTTACTGTTGGTAGGAGGTTAGAGCCAATATTTAATATGAATTCGCTATAATCCCTATCGTGACATCTGTGTGAAGTTACTAATGAAAAAGATTTAATTTTCTGCCAAAGAGGAGACGTTTTGACGGATGCATTTAAAATATCAGAATTTGTTTTAGCGTACGGAACTACGGGAGGGATTTGCCTAAAGTCTCCTGCAAAAATAATTACTTTACCGCCGAATATGCTATTGTTTTTCATAAGATCCCGCAAGGATCTGTCTAATATGTGAATTAAATATTTATGAGCCATCGGAGCTTCATCATAAATAATAACGTCCGCGTGTGCTATCAAATCAGCCCTTTGGCTACCGTTGGTAATAGACCAGTAGCTGAGGTCGTCTACTAATTCTAACGGGAATTTAAACATGCTATGCGCCGTGGACCCCCCTGTGTAGTTCTGAGCGGCAATCGCAGAACTGGCCGTACACAAAACAACCCCTTGCAAATTGCCGCGTACGTGAGACGTCACCGTATTTAAAAGATACGTTTTACCGGTACCAGCAGGACCATCAACGAAAATCGCGGTATCGTTTGCGGCGCGGAAGTTAGGGTCACTGCATAGTTGCGAAACGTAATCGAAAATCGCGCGTTGATCCGCGGACAAGGTAGGTAAATGTTCGTCGACTTCATTTACCAACAAATCGCGATTATATTCGACGCGTTCCCTACCTAATTCGGTAGTACGGTCGACGACTTCTGGCAAACCGTGTTGTGTAAGCGACGATCCGTGCTTCCGAAGCATTCTACTAATTTGAATGAGACACAAAGTGTGTACTCTTTCCTCATCGGCGTTGTTACCTAATCTGTACGAAATATCTTCGCTCAATTGATTTTTGAATTTGTCCCAGAGAGAAGCTACTGCGACGCCGTTGACAGCCAAAACAACAAAAAAGCTACGCAGTCGCCGTCCCGTGTAAAAAGTAGATGCTTCTAACATAGCTCTTTCGTATTCGACCTCGTCATCGGCCAAACCAACAAATTTAGCAGCATCCTGGAAAGTTTGACAATCGGGACCACCAAGTTTAATTAAATCTGCGAAACTACGACAAGGATGTGATTTTAAAAGGACTCTAAGGAAGAATTGTTCACCTCTGTTTGGTGCGACCCAAAATAATCGCGCGACGAGCTCACCCCTTTGTCGTTTCGTGACGAATTTACCGTTTCCCATTTCAAAAATTGCCGTATTTTTTGTAGAGGGACGCTGCGGATGGACGATGTAACGTTCGTAAAAGTCCAAGTACGTAAGTTCGTCAAATTCGTCTCCTACGGGGCGGTTGAAATACGTTAAAAGGTCCGAGGAGGCACGTCGCGCCGATTCCTCCTCGGTGCCTGGTTTAAAAAATACCGAGTGTTGATTTTCAAGGTGTACGGGGAGCATTTTAACGGCCGGTTCGCGCGCGGTAACATCGAACTCTAACGTCCTCCATGCCGCCTCACTGGAGCCTAGGTATCTCTTAGTTACGTAAGTCTCGATTTCGTTGTCTTTATCCGCTTCCGGCACTATAGTTACGCGCGATTCGTCCTGACCTTTAGTGATATATTTAAACAAATATTTAACTACAGTTCGTTGAGTGGACACTTCCAAGTTAATATGAGCATCGTATTTAAGAAGAAGAGCCGCGTTATATGGAACAACCCAGGTGTCATTAATAGTTACTTCCCGATTGAATTGTTTGATGTTAGCTGTATTTGAACTGTCTCTACGCAAGTTAATAAATCCTGTATCTGTACTAAAAGTGGTGGCTGTTTCAGGTTTTGGAAAAAATTTATTACATTTACGTTTTTCACTATCCCAGCAAGGCAAATCAGTCCGATGCGGAGGACCACACGGACCGTGGATCATGTTATTTAAAACGATCCGCCTCAATTTCCCGTCAGCTTCTGACTCTTTGGGAATATCGGCTCTAACAAATTTATCTATATCTATATTTTGGACAGGGCCGCCACCTTCCACCCTAAAACAAATGTGAGCATGAGGTAAACCTCGTTTTTGATATTCTATTACATGTATTAAATAAAGGCATTTCCCAAACCAACGACCGGATCTTAAATCTCTTAATAATTGATTTAATCTTAAATTGAATGCTCTTGCGCAAATAAGGGGATTTGTATGACGTGATGTTATTGACTGTTGAATTTCCGGCCATTTAGGATTGCATGTGAATGTCAAGAAATATGATGGATTTCCCAACCTATTCACTAATGCAATCGAATCACAATATTTAGTTTTCATGTATCGCGGCCCCCCCGTAAAAGAGTTAGGCAAGTAAATTCGACCCGCAACCACCCCCCCTTCTGCCTGAATTGTTTCATCAGAGCGAACTTCATTCCTGGCTACGATACTCATTTCAACTTCTTGAAGCGGAGCGGTTCTAAGTTCAACACGTGAGTTGTGAGTCTGTAAGCTCTTTATAAATCGTAGACGCTCTTCTATTATTCGGCTAAACATATCAACTAACCATTCCTCTGATAATCTACCTAATTCAGAAAAACGAGGCTCGGACAAAAGTAAACATCTGACATATTTATTTTGAGTTAATTTATTCTTATTATTATCTAATTTATTTGGATACCATCCTGCATTGCCTTCGGGATACAGTAACGGATATTGAAACGATTCATACAACGGATGCATAATGTCTACAGTGTGTGGTTTCCTAGCGCCTATTTTCCACACAGCTATGCAATTGGGTTGATAATCTTGCCTATCGGTATTTATAATAGCTGCTATTTCTTTACCTATAGGTTTGTCACCGAGAATGTTACCGTGAGTCGCGCGCGTAGTTCTTTGAAATTGAATAAAAGCTTCATCTGATACCTCTCGGCTTAACATTTTGAAACATTCTATGTACGGATTTACATTTTCTAAATAAGCATTTATGCATTGAACTACCTGCCTATCAAGGCGTCGACCTTCCGCTAAGGTTTCGCGTTCGCTTGCATCGTGAATATACAAGCCTAAGTTATTAACGCTATCTGTGTAAGCTAAATCAAATACTCTATGATAAACCCGGCCTTGAATTTTTATAAACGATAGACCTGCAGGCGGGTGCACAAAACCGGAAGTAGTACCTAAAGCACTAAACGCGAATAGGTTGTTATACGCCCTAGGTCTAGACAGAAACGACGGATGATGATAAAAATCCTCGGAGAGCGGATCAAATGTTTGAACGTTGTTTGCACCGACCCCGCAACACCATTGTTTTCGCGATTTTTCTTCATCAAAGAGACGCGCCTGACATTTAGGACATTTATATGTCTCTGGCGACAACAGAGACGGGTTTTTTAGCGAATATGACCTAACCGCGTCGAGATCAGAGTCCCTCATCGCACCGAATAAGATTTTAGAACCGCGTAACGACGCGTCAACATTGCGACTGCGTTCGTTGTAAGTAGCCGAAGCGATTTGGTTGACTTCGGGGTGTAACTCAGTATAACGGTGGACAGCTTCGCGGTTTACTTCGGGTTTTTGTTTGTTGTACCGCTGTACGGCTTCCCGGTGTACTTCGGGATAAAGCGTCTCATAACGTTGCACAGCTTCCCGATGTACAATCGGTTTATTTGAATTATATTTTTTGACGGCATCTCTATGTATTATTGGTTTTTTGACATTATATTTTTTTACCGCGTCTAAATGTGCATTTACTTTCGTACTTTTTCGACCGCGTTTAACTTTTTTGGGTCGACCAGCTTTTTTCGGTAAAGTCTCTGGGACTTCAATATTTTCGACGGATAATTCCGAAAACATGTTTTGTAGAACCACTGCTGGTTTATCATTGGTCGCAACCACATTTTTTTTATTTGAAGCAATTTTATTATTTGATTTTACGGTTCTCACTACGGATTTGGTCGTGATTGCGACTGACCTAGTCTCTAAGCTAAGCATGCTAAATTGCGAGGCGCGTAGTATTGACGGAGATCGCGACGATTCGGAATCGTTAAATGGCACAACGACGGGTGAATTTAACCGAAGAATAGACTGAGACGTCGCCGGCGACGAAGATAGAGAATCGCGGTTATGAATTGAAATTGGGTCGCGGGTTAGTGACAAATATTCCGAAAGAATTGATGGCGATAACGTTGCCAGTGAATAGTCAGTTGCCGATTCAACTGAAGAAGATAACGAACGTATGGTGTTACTAACGCGAGTTGGGAATGACACCGGCGGCGGTGGCGTTTGAGTTATTAACTCAACCGATGAGGGCAATGTAGGAGTAGACGACCGTGACCTACGAAGAACGTTGGCGTAAGACGGCGAGCACTGCGTAAGATCGTTATCGTTAAGATCGTCGCTAACGTGAATAACGTGAACTCGATTTATCGCATATTCGTTGCCTGGTATTCTACGCGCAAAAAGTGACTTGGCCAGTTGATGCAATGAATTGCATCGAAACAAACGAGCTACTCCGTTTTCCGAAAATTCGTTATTTGTGCCTACTTTATGGCTATTGAAAAGGTAAAGAGCATTATTATACCGCCAAAACGCAACCGTATAGAGTTGCCCGGTGAACAAATAACTGTCCCTGTCGTCGTTGTGCGCGGAATTGAATACGTTCGTTGCTAAATGTTTAACTAACTCTGATTCAGCTACGGATTCAGACAGATTTAACGCTGGGTTGGGAAACAGCCCATTCGCGATCCAGCAGTGGTCTATATTTGATATTTGAGCCGAAAAATTCCCGACCCGAATATCTGTGGGCAAGTCGTCGGTTCTAAGATAGGTTGTACCGAGCGGTAATCTAAACTTTCGTGACATGTAAAGCGCGTCGCCACTCTGGAGAATGGTATCTATATCGACTCTACTTTCGAATATTCTATGTTTCGCGACTGAATAGACCGCGGCACATGTGGCCATGGCCATACACTGTGAGTTATTACCTTTGTATCGTGCATCCCCTTGATGGGCGGTCCCTATCATGTGAAAAAATATGATTAGATATTAGACAAGAGCACCTTTATTTTAGTCAAATTCGATGTGAAAATTCAAGACTCAACAAAAGAAAAGAAATAGAAAATAAGTCTACCACATTGAACTTTGAAATGATTATATACCATTATAAGTCAATCATCGATGATCGGAATTAGGCGAGCTAAAATAACTAAAGTTCATAGAACAGAGGCAAATCAGAGACTTCCTCACTACAACAATTTTATTCAGCCAATTTTCGACAATTGGGCCGTAAATTAGAAAAATTGTTGCTGTAAGAAAGTAAGTATGTAAATTTAATTAAAACGAATGTTAATGATATTGTGAACTAATTCAAATCATTTATTATGAATGTGAGCGGGTTAACTACGAACCTTGTTTGTGTTGGAATTCGTCAAACTACGAAAGTTTCTATAATTCAAATCATTTTTATAACCGACTGCAAAATGTTTTTTTATTTTTATAACTTTGTTGTATAACTGTATTACTCTGTTGAGGGCGTGTTTCGCATTCAAAGAGTCATTGTGCGTACTTCACTCACTCCTGTAACCGTAGCTACAGGAGTGAGAGAAGTACACATCTTTGACAGAATTTTAAAAAACTTTTTATCTGAATATGATACCGTGACATTGTTACTTGTTTTGCACACGCTCTTAACAGAGTTGCAGAACAAATAAGGGTAGAATATGCGGTGGTTGATACGTTAATTTCAAATGTAATAAATATTTTTAATGGCTCCCAAAAAGAGTAAAATTATTATAAAAAAGATTTCCGAACATGCCATTGCCACCAGAATCTGTCATAACAAAATTTAGTCAAAGACCTAATAATTTATTTTAATTCTCCGGACGTAAATGCATCTGATGATGGTGTCAAGTTGACAACTTGAAAAGGAAAACTCCATTCCTGACGAAACCTGGTTATCAGGTAGAAAATGCCTCTGCATTAAGCCCACCCTTTGTATTTTAATGCAATAAAAAAAGCCTTTAGCGATTTAGATTAATAGACTAATTTCCAGATCAACCGAATATTATCAAGGTTGTTAAGATTAGTTACTTTTATAATTAGGTATTCAGTTTATGTTTAGTTCCAATGATTGTACAAAATGAATAAATGGTATGAAAACTATAAAGTAGATTTTTTGTTACTTTTGGTTTGTTAGTTATTCATAGGCATAAACATTCACAGGCGTGAAATGCAAATTACATTGCCGATTAGAATTTTGCAATAAAATTTAACTTTAAAATGTTTATATAATATTCATTTTTCAAAACGTGCAATGTATTGTGAAAATGTTCCTCATTTTCTGTAGTGTCGTTTGTACCCTTATGGGCGGAAATGATGGGTGAGACGAAACTACTTCAAGAAAATATTACCATTTAATTTGAAAATTTAGAAAGTTAATTTTAGATGTACTTTACTAATATCCCGAAAACCGAAACAATTGGGCCGAAAAAATATTTAGTGCTAACGCGTCTTGTCTCTTATATTTTTCGAACACTGGGTATTTTAGCTCGCTTAATTCCGATCACTGGTAATCATCGTAATCCGACAACTATGTAATTATGTAAAACTGGGATAAGTAAAATTGGCCTAGTGCGAGTCGGACTCACGCACCGACTCGCACGCGGGAAGGTTTCCCGTACCATTCTTCATCTATAAAAACGGCAAACAAATCCTATAATGTTGTATGGCAGCCCCCTTAAAATATTTATTTTATTCTGTTTTTAGGGTTTCGTACCCAAAGGGTTTACTCTTGAGTACGAAACCCTAATACAGGGGAACCTATTACTAAGATTTTGCTGTGACAGCCTGGTGACACTCGTTTGTCACCAGGTTGTATCTCATGATCCGTGATAGTAACATTATTCATAGATGATGTATTTCTATTGCCGCTATAATAAGAGTTAAATAATTAATAATTAATTTTGTTTTAAAAAACTATAAACAGACTTCAATTTTTAGTTTTTTTCATGAATTTTCATAGATCCCATTGTCAGAACTGAACAAAATTAAAATGGGACCACACGGGAAGCACCAGCTTTCATATAAAAAAAGAATCATGCAAATCGGACCACCCAGTCAAAAGTTATGAGGTAAAAAACATAAAAAAAAAAAAACAGACGAATTGAGAACCTCCTCCTTTTTTTGAAGTCGGTTAAATAAAATAAGGGGAGCAACATACGTAGGGAACAGCCACACAACCGATCATAGGTTAAGCAGTCGGGCGCGGTCAGTACTTGGATGGGTGACCGCGTCACGTTGACTTTTTGTTTTTTTTTTACGAGTAAAGATTTGTATTTTTTGATTTTTATAGATGGTACGGAACCCTTCGTGCGCGAGTCCGACTCGAACCCTTCGTACCCGAGACCGACTCGCACTTGGCCGGTTATTTAGTATTTGTTGTGGCAACAATACATTATCTGTGTACTATACATAATTGTGTGGTACATAATGTTATGTAGATTATATTATTTTTTGATAATATTATAAAGGCAGAATACGTAGCCTTAAGCTAAGCTTGTGTTATTCTGATGGGTGTTAAAATAACTGTTATATTTATTACAATACAATACGCTGCATTGTTACTTTTTATTACACATATAAAACATCCAGAATACACCCTGAACAAATGTCTGCAGATCGTATAAATATTTGTCCTGAGGCGCGAATCGAACCCGCCACCTCCTGCGTGGCAGGCGGACCTTCGCCCGCTGCGCCACAGGGTCGTCTTAGTTTAGGTTTTAACACTGAATAATCTAATTAGCATTTACCTCTTCTAAGAGTTTAAAAAGGGTAGGTAAAGTTTAAGAAAAAAATATTATAGATACCTTCATTTATCCTTAGTTTGATTCATTCAAAACTCGGTACCTATATACCTATACTCGTAAATCTTACTTCTTACTATTATTATAAATGTGAAAGCTTGAATGTTTTTTGTTTTTTATAAATGCCTTGTATTATAATTAAAGAAGTATGTACCTACTTAATATAGAAATTAAGTACTTTACATATATTAAAGCTTATTTATACGCATATACATATAATGAAACTGTGTAATTCACACGGTGGCGGCGCGGCGGCGGCGGCGCTTGACGGGCGTGTGGGTGTTGCATGCATTGCTTGCACGGCGTCTATGGCACCAGGGGCAGAAACCACCCACTCGGAAACGAGATTCGTTTTCGTGCAAACGCTAATCTTATGCAGGCGACTTATGTTATGAGTTGGTTTTGCACGACAACGTAAACGTAACTTCGATCTTCCTTTATCGAGCGAGAAGGTCCTCGCCGCCGCCGGTGTTGATAATAATAATAATGTACAGTAGGTACCTTACCTAGTTCATGGTGTTAGTGCAGCGCGCGCCACTGGTCGGGCGGCCCGCGCCCCCGCCGCCCCGCCGCCAGCGGGCCGACGCGACGGCGACGACGACAACACAGGGCCGCGTGGCGGCGGCGGCGGCGGTGGCCATATAGGTAGTATAGGTTCCCCCAGCCAGACCCATATTATTTAAAAATCTATAGATATGGTACGTTCACCCATCGGCATCGTTAATATAACAAATGGCCTATGCCCTGTCGAACTAAGTGCTCTTATATAAGTAGGTAAGGTACCTTCCTACGGCTGACGCCTGCAGTTGAATCGGCAACTTGCCGTCAGTGTAGATATGGGTAGGGTACGTATGAGTCTTTAAGGCCCATACACCAGTGAAAGTGGCGCCCCCAACTATTTTATCTTATTATTACGTTAAACGCAGCAAGTTTTAAAAATCCTATGTTCAGTTTGTGGTATCTATTATAATAAGGTATTTATTAATGCCTCTGTAATAGTTTCATTTTGTAAAGCTTAGGAAGAGATACGAAGTTGCGCTTTTTGGCCACCAAACTCTATTTTCGGTCGATGTGTACAACCTACTTTACGGGACGCATCAATTTTACAAAGCGGGAATGGAACTTTGATTTGCAAAAATAGGGTCATTGCGCCTGTTTGCGTCCAATTAGCGGAGTTGTCAGATTCAGATATCAAAATAAAAATATTTTCGTGAGCTCTTAAGAATAAAACTGATTTCACCACATGGCTAATATACTCTATTTTCACATAAAAAATAGACTTTCTTCTTAAATTTAACTGTTAATTTTAAAATAATATTTTAATCCGAAATACCTCATTTTACCAGTTCTCGTCCAAAAATTCCAGTTTGCGACCCTATGTTTCCTAGTTCTCGACCACCATATATCTGATAGGAAAATTACTTATAATAATCATAATCTTCAGCCTTTTTTAGTCCTCTGCTGGACATAGGCCTCAGAGTCCTGAAATCTTGGTCTTGTGGTCTCGTCGTTGGGAACGAGGGGTATGTGCAACGTATAATCTGCCATAGAATTTCCTCCCATCGTACATTCTAAGCTTCGTCAGGTCAGGTGGCTCCTGCCAAGCTCCTGAGTGAAGACTTTGTACCCTCGGTTCAGGTCGGACTTGTCTGACGAAGTCATTTAGGTGGTTTCCCGTCTTTTTTTTGCCATCAGCCCGAAAGACTCATCCGAGAGTTTGGATTGCTTGCCAGTACGCTGATTTTGGTAGAACTTGATGCCCTTGTGCCACAACGTTTCAACCAGATTGTGTAAGGCCTCGTCAGCGTCATCAGAGGGATCCAAGGCAGCGAATCTATTCCCGAGAAGCTGCCGGAACTTCTCGGTGCCCGCCATGATTTGGATTGGATTAGGTCGGAGCGTGGATTTCATCAGACGGTTTCTTTCAAGCTTTAGGTTGATTATCCAGAGAGCCTCGGAACAGTCAGTGATCAATAATCAATAAATATCCTCCACTTCATCATCCGATTATGCCGAGGTCGGTGCGCAGACCTGACTGTTCCCTGAATACCTGTCAACATAGGTACTGGAGATTTCTTGAACGTTGTTAGCAAGGGCATTATTGATGAGGAAACCTACGTCACGCTGGGATGTTTTATCACCCTCGCGAAAGTAGAGAAGATGGCCCGAGTCTAGGGTTACGGTGTCCGCCCCCTCTCTACGGAATTCACTTAACCCCAGAAAATGCCATTTAATGTTCTCTAACTCCACTTCCAACAGCGCTAGGTGATGGTCAAACCTCAAAGTTCGGTGTGACCTCACCCGAGGATTCTTCGCACCCCTGACCACAGTGCTGGCATGGCGCACGTCAACGCCAGCACAGCCGCTGGTGCCGCCGGGCACTTTGAACCTTTTTGTAGGCTATCTATCATTCATTGAGGGTTTGGGCCATGACCCACCACGCTGGTCCAGTGCGTGTTAGTGGGTTGTTTTGTCATTGCCTTGTTTGTTTGTTTGTATTTAGGAATTAGGAAGCACCGCGGGCAGTTGAGGTTGGCTTGGTATGGTATGGTATGGTGAGTGTACTCTTTTTTCCGCACTGAGTCTCGGGATGGTCAGCCTAACTCCATCCAGAAGCGCAGAATCTTCCTGGGATTTTCACAGGCTTCGCGGAGTGACCTCGGATTGGCACGGATTTCGTGTTGCTGTGCTGTTACTCCCTCGCATTCCAGGACTACGTGGGCAGCTGATTCCTCATCACTGAGACACCCCCTGCAGAAAGGGTTTCCTGTTACTCCGATGGTGTGGAGGTGTTTGTTTAGTGGGCAGTGTCCTGTGAGTGTTCCCACAAGGATGCGTAGGTCTCTTCTGGTCAGTTTCAGTAGCTTTGGTGATGAAGCCGGAGGTAAGGAAGGCCGCCTTACCTGGCGGCACTCCTGTAGGTGTGTCCATCGTTCGGCATGCGTTCCTCTGGTTTTTTGCCATATCCATGTTCGGAATTGTGAGAATGCTAGGGGAGGAGTGGACGTGGGCCTCTCATATTCATCTCTTTTAGGTGTCTCTCCTCATATAGTTGTATCTGGTAGTGTTTCTCTTGTATAGGATTGCTGGGCATTTTTGTCACAGGGGGCGGCTTAGAGAGGTTCATAGGCTAAGGTTCTGTTTAAGATCTGAGTATGAGGGCTTTCTATGCCCCCCCGATAAGGTCTCCTCTTGTTGTATATATAGGTCTAGTGGCGCTATGTCTAGGATTACCTCCAGGGCAACGCCCGGTGTAGTTCTCATGCAGCATGTTATCGCTGAGCACACCAGTCTTTGGAATCGTTGCAGTTTGGTTATTGAGGTTTATTGTATTGAATAGGTATTTTTGAAAGTAGTAGTGGCTATCACTAGCTACTAGTATACAAAAATACCTAATAAACATATAACCTTTATTAGTATTCTATATTTAGGACTTTGATGACTGGCACTGTGTTTTAATTACACGCAGATGGTCGATACCTGGTCTTATATAGTAGTTCTCGACCACAAACTTTTAAAAAAAAATTGCATAATAGCTTATTTCAATAAAGTGAAATTGAATGAAATATGTTAAATACACAATACTGGATAACTCAATGACTTAATATACAAAATTCTATTACATTATTGTTAAGTTTACATAATCAATAAAGCTAAGGTCGAAATCAGGACGTCATTTTACCTTGTCCGATTCGCGACCACAAGTAATTTCATAACTCAGTATTTTATGGTTTGTTGCTCCGAGCCTGGACGAAATAAGGTTTTTAGATACCTTAGGAGCATAAGGTTCAAATCTAATAAAATGTTTCAATAAATTTTAATACAATAATGCTTACAATAAACCACCTTATTGACACGGTATGCCCAATTCGCGTCCGACCCGGTCTAAAATGGGACTTTCTTAAAATATCGTGGTACAGTTCTCGTCCACGCAATATTTCAAATTTATTGACAATAATTTAGAAAGAATAACACAAATCCATATTTTTTAATCCAAAATGAAGTCAAACTAATAACCATCAACTCTGACATGCATAAAGACAATGTAAAACTTACCGTTGAATTTGCGACACGCTGCTATTTTTCGCGTTGATATAGACACTTTTTGTCTTGTTGACGGCGGGCCACAAATTGATTAATTTATTTTACTTATAATTGCTGGTGCTAGTGATGTGTAGTTAGCTTGTATGCGTAGCTTACACATCCAGGTTGTTGATATAATTGAATGTCTTTGTGTGAGAGTGCAAATAAGGCTATTTTCGACAAAAAGTAACCAGTAGTGACGCGAAAGGTCGTGAATGGGGCCTGGACGCATAACAGGCGCATCTACCCTACACGATGCAAAAGTTAGTCACGTTTTTTATAATAAAAAGATACTTATGTAAGTAAGTGACAACGTTAATGGAAATAGGTATTAATAACAAAATCTAAATTTATTAGCGCCATGATTTGAAAATGGAACAGTTTAGATGATGACGCCATTTCATTCAATTTTTCCGTTGCTTAGTTTTTAGGCAAAAATAGGGACGCTTTGCAATTTTTATCTGATTTTCAGTAAGGTTAGACATTGAAATCAACTTACCAGAGAAAATGCACGATACGGCAGCGATATCTTTGCCTGGAGGAGTTCCAACCATGGCTCGCTTCACTGCTATTTGCTCACTTTCGGAAGTACGTTTCATCTAATTTAAGAGAAAAATAAGTTCAATAACACGTAATAAACGATAAACAAGCAATAACAACTAAAAAAGAAAATATCACGAAAAATAATTACAATGAGAACTTACCTTTGCGAAAAGTTCGAAAAGAATGATGGAATGTAGTGATGGGACATCTCAAAACGCTTGATCGATTGATCACAAATTAGAATCGATAATTTTTCATGTAGATTATTTTTTAAAAGTGCCGATTTTCCAATTTACTACTTTAAAATTAGGTAGGTAGAAAACATTATTTATATGGGTTGGTAGGTTCGTACGAAATTAGATAAAGATAACCTTTTTCTTCATTTGATTAGAAAATATTAACATACCTATACCGTGTCCAATTTGAATGAGGCATAAACGTTTACAAATCGCCCATACTTAACCTAAAATTCACTTTGTTGGCGCGTCCTTTTATACCTAATTTACATTACTTGTCGATGTTAGATCCTCCCTTCAATAAAAATTGCTTACAATTATAATATCTGAAACTCGACGCCAAGCAAGTGAGTTTTTGTTATTTGTATCGTAGTTTAAGTAGATACTTACGCTCTTTGTGAAAGGTTCTACTCGGGCTTCAATATTTTTAAATAAACGATTGCAGAAGTGCAGCGGACAAACGGCTGTCTACTCCACATCTTATAGTTGACCAGTTAGATACCTACTGCGAAACAAATGATTGGAAATAAATTTATATTTCTAATATGTTTTTAGAACTCATGGATATTAAATTATATGTATAGGTAAGTATTTTAACTTTTAACAGAAGAATAAACTGTAGTTCTATAAAGATAATTGTAAGTTTAAACTTACCTAAAAAATAGAACAGTTACTTTGTTAAACTTATACTTAGGTACTTATTAATGGCAATACGGCAAACGTTCTCCTATTTAACAATTATCTATATGAATTATATGAATATTCATGAGTAAAGACCGCGACTCGGTAAACGTAGTGTACGGCACTCTCCGGCCAGATGGGATGACGATCTGTGAAAGACTGCAGGCTGATGCTGGATGCATCAAGCTGAAAACAAAGGCGCTATGGTGCTCATTAGAGGAGGCCTATGTCCAGCAGTGTACCAATATAGGTGATCATCGACTGTACCTATTGATTGAATAATATATTGTTTGTAATGTAATTTTCGAAACCGCTAGACTGATTTTAATGAGAGCTGTACTTATGTAGAGGCAAGTATCATGTACGAAACATTTCGGTTTCTGTTTCTTTTCAATGAAATATTTTTAATCGAGTTTATTGAATTTTTTAAGGTATTTTCTGATAGCAATCTTTGTTTTCATAATCGATACATTGTTTTGTTTGGTATCACTACCCTATCACTATTTCGGTTAGGCGGTCGCGTCTATTTAACTGATTTCCGTTTCTGTTTTAGGCTTGTTTTAGAGTCGTTTCACAACCGCCAACCTTTTTCGTGTATTATTTAATCATTCTTTATTCTAAATAACTTGTTTTATTTTCAATCGATCATAACTATCTTGATTTTCGGGCACATTATAAATCTTATCTCAAAATTGTATTATTGGTTTGACTAAATTTCTACAGCCGGCTAGGCGCGCCAAAGAGAATATCGCTACAAACTCTATGCGCGCCATCTATTAATGAACCAATCACATCACAGCATTTGAATATAGACAATTACAAAGGCATAGACAATGAAAAGTTCTTTAAAGCTTGAAACAGACTGGTTGCATCTATATTGTAGTTCATTATTATTTACCTCTGTGGCGCGGTGGGCGAAGGTCCGCTTGCGACGCAGGAGGTTGCGGGTTCGATTTCTGCGTCGGGACAAATGTGTGTACGATCTGCAGATATTTGTTCAGGCCGTTCTGGATGTTTTCTATTTATAACAAAAAAATATATCTATCTATGCAGTTTATAGTATTATCTATAATCAGTTATCTAGTATAGTTATCTAGTAGGTACCCTCTAGTGAATTGTGTCCAACATTATTTATTTATTTATATTAATAAGCTATCTTGATGACAGCATGATATTTATTGATTGTTCGTTCATGGCTGGCAATTCCAATTGCAATTCCTTGGGGCACTTCAAGCACCTTACGCTATCGCAGTTTCACTTGCCTATGTAACTTTAAGCTAGACATGTCCCCCCATGCATAGGGCATAGGGCTCTGGGTGCAATTATACATATACACATACACACCCCTTTCAGTCACTGAGTCGCCACGAACCCGCCCTCCCCCCGCTTCGCGGGGGGTGGCGGGCTTCGCTAGGAGTAAGTTAATGTTGAGGGACCCCCCCCCGCTTCGCGGGGGTGCGCCGCCTAGAGGAGTATTACGTTAAATGTCGGTTCCGGTTCCTTACACCTTCCGTGTAGAGGAGGTGACATTGTTCACGAAGACAAGATGCACCCCCTCCACGACTCCGCAAAAAAAATATATTAAAATTTTCGTCAAAAATTCAGTCTTTTTTGCCTTGTAATTAAACAACACATTTTGACCTCTAGCACCAAGGTTATTCAACTTGGAGGTCAATGTCAAGAAAAAAAGTTGCATCCCTAGGGACCCCCTCCAGGATTCCACAAAAAAAATATATGTTAATTATTATACATAAATTTTTTTGTCAAAAAATTTCTAAGTCTTTTTCGCCTTGTAATTGACTGCGTCTCGTAAAGTATACTACAACCGAAAAAGAATAATGAAGGCATGATATTATAATAATAGATATTTAATCTTTACTGTTCATACTATTCGTGCAGCATCATGATTAATTTACGTAACACACGCATGTCATGTTGAATGATCGTCTGAAGCGTAAGAAAATTTCTTCTATTCATAGACATTTGATTGAAATAAGAAGTTGAAGTTTATTTCTGTTATTTGTTTGTTTACGTGATATAATAAATAAACCTAATTTTCTCCTAATTTAACAAAATAAACGGCTTAAGTTAGATTTTATTTCGTGATCATCGCTAATTATTACAGGTAGGTACTTTTAAATCTTGCACAAATGATAAACAAACCCGCAGTACTTAACCTCAAATTAACTTTCTTGTTGACGATTTTTAAACATAATGGAGAGTACCTACCTACTTGCTGATTTGAGATCCTATCTTCAATAAATATTGTCCAATTATATCTGTTTATCTCGACTCCAAGCATTTGTCATGTTCCAACTACCTCCATCTTGTGAATAGAAGCTAGTTGCAGCTTATAGGAAACTCTATCAAGCAGTGTGTAGGCAGAAAACACACTTGATTCCAGTTCTATTCCTATTTAGTTAATACCTACCTATTTGATTATTTCAGATTGCAATGACATGAAAATAATGTTTGATTGGCGAACAAAGATTCATAATGGTGCTGACAGTACCATGGAAGCCCTATTCCACTAAAGTATTTCACAACGCTTGGCCAGAAAATATGATGCATGCTGAAGTGAAATCTTATTTCAACCAAATGGCCAAAAATAGCCAACAGAAATTCAAGAAGTCTTGCAAGAGAACATAACATCAAATACTTACAGCTCATATTTATATACAAAAGAAAAAGAATACGAAGGCATGATATTAAAATAAAAGATATTTACATCTTTAGTATTATTACAGTACAGGGTAGATTAAGAGTGTAAGTTAAGTAGCATATTTTTATTGAATGGACTGCCCCATTATTGTTATGACAGGACTGAATAATAAAATTTACAAACATTATTCTATATTTTTATTATCTGCAAAAAAGTTATCTCTGTAGGTAGGAAGGTACATAATCTAAACTTTATTTTCTTGAACTTTTTTTTTCTTTCTTTAACTTTCTCTCTCTTTCTTAAACACAACTGAGAGGCTTAAATAATAACTACCTACCTAATAAATACAACTCCAAGCAGATATCTGCTCAGATTTGATGATATAATATAACCCTAAGCTTGACCATGATAATAGTAATAAAGTCTATTATTTCCAAAACGGTTACTAATTATTAAACTTAACTGATTTGTGTTTAATTTCTCTCAATTCTGTGTAGTGTCTACAATGTTTCTTAGTTTGGTAAGCCTTTTGGCGTAGGCCTCTTCCAACAGCCTCTATTGAGGCCTTTCCTCTGCGACTCTTGTTCAATAAAGCCCTAGTGTATGTTTTATGTCATCATCCCATCTTGTCTTTGGATGCCCCTTGGGTACCATGTTGTGATTTGCTTGTTCCTTATAATATTTGCTTTTTATTTCATGGCATGTGTCCAGTCCAGCCCCATTTCTGTCAGACTTGGTTTTTGCTCTAAGTACTGCACTTCAGTTTTATACCTAACACACACACAGACACACTTGTGTGTGGCTTATTGGCATTAAGCTAGCATAGCTGGTATGGCCAACCATACCAAGTATTTAATTTAATTCCTACGGTAGGATATAGGTTTACTACTTTAGAATTTAGATTTAAAACATGTGAGAAAATGTATGGCTCTGCTTTGGGGGGGCGGGGGTTCCTGAGGTCACTCGGACGGACACAAGAAATACATTTTTTCAAAAAAAAACATACCTCCCCCCTCCACCATCAAGGAGAACAATTGTGTCAGTCAATTTATATACCTATTAGAAAGAAAGTGACGTGTGTCTTGAGGGCAAATCTCGAAAAGTCGGAATTTTCCCTAGATCCCTCGGACACAAGAAATACACGCCCGCCGTCATCAGATTCGTTATCCTCACCCCCTTGTCAGTCGAAAAGGATACCCATATCAAATTCTTGGATAGGGGAGGGGGTTCAGGGGGGGGGGGGGGGGGGGGGCGTTTGTGGGTGGGCTCGCTTCGCTCACCGCAATTCTCCGCCCGAACACAAAGGTCAAAAATAGTCCAATTTTTGGGTTTTTTAGTTTTTTTAATAATAAAGAGGTCTAGGGGGCAAAAGGGGGCAATATTTTTTACATTAAAAATTATTTACCCTACTCTACATAAACGTGAATTTTTTTTTCTGAAAAATCAGTCCGTATGGGAGATATCAACGGGGGCTAAAAAATAGGGGGTGAGAGGGGGTATAATTTTTTTTTCTTCCTATTCACGAAGGCACCCTCTATACGAATACGCATTCAAAACTCTTCCATCTCTCCTCTATCTGGTAGTACTAACAAAAGGGAATCCCCCCTTTTGTTAGTACTACCGGCAGGGGGGCATGGGGGGGGTTAAAAAATATTGACTTAAAATATGATTTCCAATGTTAGCCGAAAACGATACCCATTTCAAATTCTTGGATGGGAGAGGGGTTCAAGGGGGGCTGGGGGCGTGAAGGGTGACGTGCCCCGTGGTCGCATTGCGGTTCGCTCCCCTCACCGCAATCTGACCCATGCCCAGAAGAGTATACCATTTCAAATTCTTGGATGGGGGAGGGGGTTCGGGGGGTCTGGGATGCAAAATCGTAATATCCACCCCTATGTTACCCATATCCAATTCTTGTATAGGAGAGGGGGTGCACAGGGGGGACAGGGGTCCTGGAAAGTATCAGCATGGCTCGCTTCGCTCACCGTGCTGTGCCCCTTAGTCGCATTGCGGTTCGCTTCGCTCACCGCAATACGACCGCGCTCAGTCGGCCACACACCACGCAGTGTGACGAGTGCCAGTTTGCGGTTCGCTCCGCTCACCGCAATCTGGCCCACGCCCACCGTCATCAAATTCGTTATCCTCACCCCCATGTTAGTCGAAAAAGATACCCATATCAAATTCTTGGGTGGGGGAGGGGGTTCAGGGGGGCCGGGGGTGGGGGGGTCACAGCACGGCTCGCTTCGCTCGCCGTGCTGTTCCCCGTGGTCGCATTGCAGCTCGCTTCGCTCGCCGCAATGCTCCGCCCGAAAAAAAAGGTCAAAAATAGGCCAATTTTTGGGTTTTTTAGGTTTTTCTATAAAAAAGGGGGTCTAGGGGGCTAAATGGAGAAATATTTTTTTTGCAATTAAAATTATTTGCCCTACTCTACATGACTGTGAAAAAAAAATTCTCAAAAGTCACTCCGTTTGGGAGATCTCAACGGGGGCTAAAAAATGGGGGGTGAGAGGGGGGGTAATTTTTTTTTTATTTCGATTCAAGAAGACACCCTCTATACGAACTCGCCATCAGTACCCCTACATCTCTCCTTTATCTGGGAGTACAAAAAAATGGGGGGATTCGGGGGGCAAGGGGGGGTAAAAAAATTTGTCTTCCAAAATGAGTTGTACTCGTCTACACAACTGTGAAAAAAAAACTTTTGCAAGTCAATTCGTTTGGAAGATATCAACGGGGGCTAAAAAATGGGGGGTGAGAGGGGGGGTAATTTTTTTTTTCTCCCAATTCAAGAAGACACCCTCTATACGACCCTGTAATTAAAAACACTCTATCACGTCGCTTTCTCATAGCACTTGAAAAAGGGGGGGGTCTGGGGGGCAAGGGGGGGTAAAAAAAAATTTGCAATCAAAATCACTTGTACCCCTCTATACAACCCCCATAAAATTATTAGTCAGGATGGCTCTGCTTGGAAGCCCCCCCGGGGGGCGGGGGCCCCCCGGTGCAAATCTCAAAAAGTCGGAATTTTCCTGAGGTCCCCCAGGCATGAGAAATACATTTCCGCAAAAAAAACCATACCTCCCCCTCCACCATCAAGGAGAACAATTATGTCAATCAGTCAGTCAGTGAGTGGTAATCGAGCTTTATATAATAGAACTAGGTTTTACTGCGGCTCGCTTCGCGACCCGTTCTGTTAACCGCCATCATCAAATTCATAATCCTCACCCCCATGTTAGTCGAAAACGATACCCATATTGGATTCTTGGATGGGGAGGGGGTTCAGGGGGGGTTGGGGGGTGGGGGGTCACGGCACGGCTCGCTTCGCGAGCCGTGCTGTGTCCCCCCACCCCGCAAACGCGGCTCGCTTCGCGAGCCGCGTTGCCGAACTACCACTGCGTGGCTCGCTTCGCTCGCCACGCAGGGGGAGGGGGTTCAGGGGGGGATGGGGGGTGGGAGGTGACAGCACGGCTCGCTTCGCGAGCCGTGCTGTGGCCCCCCACCCCGGAAACGCGGCTCGCTTCGCGAGCCGCGTTGCTAAACCACCACTGCGTGGCTCGCTTCGCTCGCCACGTAGTGGGGGGGGTGGTTGGAGGGGGGAAAACTGAACGGCTCGCTTCGCGAGCCGTCAGTTACCACTTTCCGTAAAAAAAAAAAAATTTTTTTGAAAAAAGTCAAAATTTCCATACAAAACGACCTTCGGGCGGACCCCCTTTTGGGGGGGAAGGAGGGGGAAATTTGGAAAAATAGGATTTTTCCCTAGGTCCAATTGAACAGCCCCACCGTTATCTGCAAAAAAAACCATACCTCCCCATCCACCATCAAGGTGAACAACTATGTCAATCAGTATGTCAGTCAGTGGTAATCCAGCTATATATAATAGAACTAGGTTTTACTGCGGCTCGCTTCGCGACCCGTTTTTTATACTTCTTTACTAAAATCATTATCAAATTCGTAATCCTCACCCCCATGTTAGTCGAAAACGATACCCATATCAAATTCTTGGATGGGGGAGGGGGTTAAGCGGGGGTGGGGGGTGGGGGGTGACAGCACGGCTCGCTTCGCGAGCCGTGCTGTGGCCCCCCACCCCGGAAACGCGGCTCGCTTCGCGAGCCGCGTTGCTAAACCACCACTGCGTGGCTCGCTTCGCTCGCCACGCAGTGGGGGGGGTGGTTGGAGGGGGGAAAACTGAACGGCTCGCTTCGCGAGCCGTCAGTTACCACTTTCCGTAAAAAAAAAAAAAATTTTTTGAAAAAAGTCAAAATTTCCATACAAAACGACCTTCGGGCGGACCCCCTTTTGGGGGGGAAGGAGGGGGAAATTTGGAAAAATAGGATTTTTCCCTAGGTCCAATTGAACAGCCCCACCGTTATCTGCAAAAAAAACCATACCTCCCCATCCACCATCAAGGTGAACAACTATGTCAATCAGTATGTCAGTCAGTGGTAATCCAGTTATATATAATAGAACTAGGTTTTACTGCGGCTCGCTTCGCGACCCGTTAAATTTAAACGCCATCATCAAATTCGTAATCCTCACCCCCATGTTAGTCGAAAACGATACCCATATCAAATTCTTGGATGGGGGAGGGGGTTCAGGGGGGGTGGGGGGTGGGGGGTGACAGCACGGCTCGCTTCGCGAGCCGTGCTGTGGCCCCCCACCCCGGAAACGCGGCTCGCTTCGCGAGCCGCGTTGCTAAACCACCGCTGCGTGGCTCGCTTCGCTCGCCACGCAGGGGGAGGGGGTTCAGGGGGGGATGGGGGGTGGGGGGTGACAGCACGGCTCGCTTCGCGAGCCGTGCTGTGGCCCCCCACCCCGGAAACGCGGCTCGCTTCGCGAGCCGCGTTGCCAAACCACCACTGCGTGGCTCGCTTCGCTCGCCACGCAGTGGGGGGGGCGGTTGGAGGGGGGGAAAACTGAACGGCTCGCTTCGCGAGCCGTCAGTACCCACTTTCCGAAAAAAAAAAAAAAAATTTTTGAAAAAAGTCAAAATTTTCATACAAAACGCTCTTCGGGCGGACCCCCTTTTTGGGGGGAAGGAGGGGGAAATTTGGAAAAATAGGATTTTTCCCCGGGTTCAATCGAACAGCCCCACCGGTATCTGCAAAAAAAACCATACCTCCCCATCCACCATCATGGAGAACAACTATGTCAATCAGTCAGTCAGTCAGTGGTAATCCAGCTATATATAATATAACTAGGTTGTATAAGTGCGCGAGCTGCAAGCAGCTCGCGTTTGTCCGTTACATGCCCGCCCCGCCATCAAATTCGTAGTCCTTATGTCCATGTTTGTCGAAGAGTATACCCATTTCAAATTCTTGGATGGGGGAGGGGGTTCGGGGGGTCTGGGGTGCAAAATCGTAATCCCCGACCTTATGTTTGTCGAAAACGATACCCATATCTAATTCTTGTATGGGAGAGGGGGTGCAGGGGGGACTGGGGTCCTGGAAAGTAACAGCACGGCTCGCTTCGCTCGCCGTGCTGTGCCCCTTGGTCGCATTGCGGTTCGCTTCGCTCACCGCAACACGACGCCGCCCGCAACAAGTGCCAGTTTGCGGTTCGCTTCGCTCACCGCAATTTGGCCCACCCCTGCCGTCATCAAATTCGTAATCCCCACCCCAATATTAGTCGAAAACGATACCCATTTCAAATTCTTGGATGAGAGAGGGGGTTCAGGGGGGGGCCGGTGGCGTGAAGGGTGACGGCACGGCTCGCTTCGCTCGCCGTGCTGTGCCCCGTGGTCGCATTGCGGTTCGCTTCGCTCACCGCAATACGACGCCGCTCGTGCTGCCACACAGCAAGGCTCGCTTCGCTCGCCTTGCTGTGTGACGTGTGTCGTATTGCGGTTCGCTTCGCTCACCGCAATCCGACCCACGCCCTTCGTCATCAAATTCGTAATCCTCACCCCCATGTTAGTAGAAAACGATACCCATATCAAATTCTTGGATGGGGGAGGGGGTTCAGGGGGGGCCGGGGGTGGGGGATCACAGCACGGCTCGCTTCGCTCGCCGTGCTGTGCCCCGTGGTCGCATTGCGGTTCGCTTCGCTCACCGCAATACGACGCCGCTCGTGCTGCCACACAGCAAGGCTCGCTTCGCTCGCCTTGCTGTGTGATGTGGGTCGGATTGCGGTTCGCTTCGCTCACCGCAATCCAACCCACGCCCACCGTCATCAAATTCGTTATCCTCACCCCCATGTTAGTCGAAAACGATACCCATATCAAATTCTTGGATGGGGGAGGGGGTCCAGGGGGGCCGGGGGTGCAAGGTCACAGCACGGCTCGCTTCGCTCGCCGTGCTGTTCCCCGTGGTCGCATTGCAGCTCGCTTCGCTCGCCGCAATGCTCCGCCCGAAAAAAAAGGTGAAAATCGGCCATTTTTTGGGTTTTTTAGGTTTTTCTATAAAAAAGGGGGTCTAGGGGGCTAAATGGAGAAATATTTTTTTTGCAATTAAAATTATTTGCCCTACTCTACATGACTGTGAAAAAAAATTTCTAAAAAGTCACTCCGTTTGGGAGATCTCAACGGGGGCTTAAAAAAGGGGGGTGAAAGGGGGGGTAATTTTTTTTTTTTTCCAATTCAAAAAGATACCCTCTATACGTTCCCGTAATCAGAACCCCTCCATCACTCCTCTATCTGGTAGTACTAAAAAATGGGGGGCTTCGGGGGGCAAGGGGGGGTAAAAAAATATTGTCTTAAAAAATGATTTGTACTCCTTTACACGACTGTGAAAAAAACCCTCATACAGGTCACTCTGTTTGGGAGATACCAACGGGGGCTAAAAAAAGGGGGGTGAAAAGGGGGGGTAATTTTTTTTTTTTTAATTCAGGAAGACACCCTGTATACGACCCTGTAATTGAAAACACTCTAACCCGTCGTTTTCTGGTAACACTTGAAAATGGGGGGCTTCGGGGGGCAAGGGGGGGTAAAAAAATATTGTCTTAAAAAATGATTTGTACTCCTTTACACGACTGTGAAAAAAACCCTCATACAGGTCACTCTGTTTGGGAGATACCAACGGGGGCTAAAAAAAGGGGGGTGAAAAGGGGGGGTAATTTTTTTTTTTTTAATTCAGGAAGACACCCTGTATACGACCCTGTAATTGAAAACACTCTAACCCGTCGTTTTCTGGTAACACTTGAAAAGGGGGGGGTCTGGGGGGCAAGGGGGGGTAAAAAAAAAATTGCAATCAAAATCACTTGTACCCCTCTACATAACCCCCATAATTTTTTTTATCCAAGTTGGTCCGTGGGCAAGAAGGGGGGGAGGGGGGGGCTCCCCGGGTGCAAATCTCAAAAAGTCGGAATTTTCCCTAGGTCCCATGGAGGTCTTCTCTACATTTCTGCAAAAAAAACCATACCTCCCCCTCCACCATCACGGAGATCAATTCTGTCAATCAGTCAGTCAGTGAGTGGTAATCGAGCTTTATATAATAGACTAGGTTGTATAAGTGCGCGAGCTGCAAGCAGCTCGCGTTTGTCCGTTACATGCCCGCCGCCATCAAATTCGTAGTCCTTATGTCCATGTTTGTCGAAGAGTATACCCATTTCAAATTCTTGGATGGGGGAGGGGGTTCGGGGGGTCTGGGGTGCAAAATCGTAATCCCCGACCTTATGTTTGTCGAAAACGATACCCATATCTAATTCTTGTATGGGAGAGGGGGTGCAGGGGGGACTGGGGTCCTGGAAGTAACAGCACGGCTCGCTTCGCTCGCCGTGCTGTGCCCCTTGGTCGCATTGCGGTTCGCTTCGCTCACCGCAATACGACCGCGCTCAGTCGGCCACACAGCAAGGCTCGCTTCGCTCGCCTTGCAGTGTGACGTGTGCCAGTTTGCGGTTCGCTTCGCTCACCGCAATCTGGCCCACCCCTGCCGTCATCAAATTCGTAATCCCCACCCCAATGTTAGTCGAAAACGATACCCATTTCAAATTCTTGGATGGGGGAGGGGGTTCAGGAGGGGCTGGGGGCGTGAAGGGTGTCGGCACGGCTCGCTTCGCTCGCCGTGCTATGCCCCGTGGTCGCATTGCGGTTCGCTTCGCTCACCGCAATACGACGCCGCTCGTGCTGCCACAGAGCAAGGCTCGCTTCGCTCGCCTTGCTATGTGACGTGTGTCGTATTGCGGTTCGCTTCGCTCACCGCAATCCGACCCACGCTCACCGTCATCAAATTCGTTATCCTCACCCCCATGTTAGTTAAAAAAGATACCCATATCAAATTCTTGGGTGGGGGAGGGGGTTCAAGGGGGGCCGGGGGTGGGAGGTCACAGCACGGCTCGCTTCGCTCGCCGTGCTGTTCCCCGTGGTCGCATTGCAGCTCGCTTAGCTCGCCGCAATGCTCCGCCCGAAAAAAAAGGTCAAAAATAGGCCAATTTTTGGGTTTTTTACGTTTTTCTATAAAAAAGGGGGTCTAGGGGGCTAAATGGAGAAATATTTTTTTTGCAATTAAAATTATTTAACCTACTCTACATGACTGTGAAAAAAAAATTCTGAAAAGTCAGTCCGTTTCGGAGATATCAACGGGGGCTAAAAAAAGGGGGGTGAAAGGGGGGGTAATTTTTTTTTTCTTCCAATTCAAAAAGATACCCTCTATACGATCCCGTAATCAGAACCCCTCCATCACTCCTCTATCTGGTAGTACTAAAAAATGGGGGGCTTCGGGGGGCAAGGGGGGGTAAAAAAGTATTGTCTTAAAAAATTATTTGTACTCTTCTACACGACTGTGAAAAAAACCCTCTTACAGGTCACTCTGTTTGGGAGATACCAACGGGGGGTAAAAAAGGGGGGGTAAAAGGGGGGGTAATTTTTTTTTTCTTCCAATTCAAGAAGATACCCTCTATACGACCCTGCAATTGAAAACACTCTATCACGTCGTTTTCTGGTAGCACTTGAAAAAGGGGGGGTCTGGGGGGCAAGGGGGGGTAAACAAATTTTTGCAATCAAAATCACTTGTACCCCTCTATACAACCCCCATAAAATTATTAGTCAGTATGGCTCTGCTTGGAAGCCCCCCTGGGGGGCGGGGGCCCCCCGGTGCAAATCTCAAAAAGTCGGAATTTTCCCGAGGTCCCCCAGGCATGAGAAATACATTTCCGCAAAAAAAACCATACCTCCCCCTCCACCATCAAGGAGAACAATTATGTCAATCAGTCAGTCAGTGAGTGGTAATCGAGCTTTATATAATAGAACTAGGTTGTATAAGTGCGCGAGCTGCAAGCAGCTCGCGTTTGTCCGTTACATGCCCGCCGCCATCAAATTCGTAGTCCTTATGTCCATGTTTGTCGAAGAGTATACCCATTTCAAATTCTTGGATGGGGGAGGGGGTTCGGGGGGTCTGGGGTGCAAAATCGTAATCCCCGACCTTATGTTTGTCGAAAACGATACCCATATCTAATTCTTGTATGGGAGAGGGGGTGCAGGGGGGACTGGGGTCCTGGAAAGTAACAGCACGGCTCGCTTCGCTCGCCGTGCTGTGCCCCTTGGTCGCATTGCGGTTCGCTTCGCTCACCGCAATACGACCGCGCTCAGTCGGCCACACAGCAAGGCTCGCTTCGCTCGCCTTGCAATGTGACGAGTGCCCACCCCTGCCGTCATCAAATTCGTAATCCCCACCCCATTGTTAGTCGAAAACGATACCCATTTCAAATTCTTGGATGGGGGAGGGGGTTCAGGGGGGGCTGGGGGCGTGAAGGGTGACGGCACGGCTCGCTTCGCTCGCCGTGCTATGCCCCGTGGTCGCATTGCGGTTCGCTTCGCTCACCGCAATACGACGCCGCTCGTGCTGCCACAGAGCAAGGCTCGCTTCGCTCGCCTTGCTATGTGACGTGTGTCGTATTGCGGTTCGCTTCGCTCACCGCAATCCGACCATCGCTCACCGTCATCAAATTCGTTATCCTCACCCCCATGTTAGTAGAAAACGATACCCATATCAAATTCTTGGATGGGGGAGGGGGTTCAGGGGGGGCCGGGGGTGGGGGATCACAGCACGGCTCGCTTCGCTCGCCGTGCTGTGCCCCGTGGTCGCATTGCGGTTCGCTTCGCTCACCGCAATACGACGCCGCTCGTGCTGCCACACAGCAAGGCTCGCTTCGCTCGCCTTGCTGTGTGATGTGGGTCGGATTGCGGTTCGCTTCGCTCACCGCAATCCAACCCACGCCCACCGTCATCAAATTCGTTATCCTCACCCCCATGTTAGTCGAAAACGATACCCATATCAAATTCTTGGATGGGGGAGGGGGTTCAGGGGGGCCGGGGGTGCAAGGTCACAGCACGGCTCGCTTCGCTCGCCGTGCTGTTCCCCGTGGTCGCATTGCAGCTCGCTTCGCTCGCCGCAACGCTCCACCCGAAAAAAAAGGTCAAAAATAGGCCAATTTTTGGGTTTTTTTGGTTTTTTGATAAAAAAGGGGGTCTAGGGGGCTAAAAGGGAAAATATTTTTTTTGCATTTTAAATAATTTGCCCTACTCTACATGACTGTGAAAAAAAAACTTTTGCAACTCACTTCGTTTGGAAGATATCAACGGGGGCTAAAAAATGGGGGGTGAGAGGGGGGGTAATTTTTTTTTTCTCCCAATTCAAAAAGATACCCTCTATACGACCCTGCAATTGAAAACACTCTATCACGTCGTTTTCTGGTAGCACTTGAAAAAGGGGGGGGTCTGGGGGGCAAGGGGGGGTAAAAAAAAATATGCAATCAAAATCACTTGTACCCCTCTATACAACCCCCATAAAATTATTAGTCAGTATGGCTCTGCTTGGAAGCCCCCCTGGGGGGCGGGGGCCCCCCGGTGCAAATCTCAAAAAGTCGGAATTTTCCCGAGGTCCCCCAGGCATGAGAAATACATTTCCGCAAAAAAAACCATACCTCCCCCTCCACCATCAAGGAGAACAATTATGTCAATCAGTCAGTCAGTGAGTGGTAATCGAGCTTTATATAATAGAACTAGGTTGTATAAGTGCGCGAGCTGCAAGCAGCTCGCGTTTGTCCGTTACATGCCCGCCCCGCCATCAAATTCGTAGTCCTTATGTCCATGTTTGTCGAAGAGTATACCCATTTCAAATTCTTGGATGGGGGAGGGGGTTCGGGGGGTCTGGGGTGCAAAATCGTAATCCCCGACCTTATGTTTGTCGAAAACGATACCCATATCTAATTCTTGTATGGGAGAGGGGGTGCAGGGGGGACTGGGGTCCTGGAAAGTAACAGCACGGCTCGCTTCGCTCGCCGTGCTGTGCCCCTTGGTCGCATTGCGGTTCGCTTCGCTCACCGCAACACGACGCCGCCCGCAACAAGTGCCAGTTTGCGGTTCGCTTCGCTCACCGCAATTTGGCCCACCCCTGCCGTCATCAAATTCGTAATCCCCACCCCAATATTAGTCGAAAACGATACCCATTTCAAATTCTTGGATGAGAGAGGGGGTTCAGGGGGGGCCGGTGGCGTGAAGGGTGACGGCACGGCTCGCTTCGCTCGCCGTGCTGTGCCCCGTGGTCGCATTGCGGTTCGCTTCGCTCACCGCAATACGACGCCGCTCGTGCTGCCACACAGCAAGGCTCGCTTCGCTCGCCTTGCTGTGTGACGTGTGTCGTATTGCGGTTCGCTTCGCTCACCGCAATCCGACCCACGCCCTTCGTCATCAAATTCGTAATCCTCACCCCCATGTTAGTAGAAAACGATACCCATATTAAATTCTTGGATGGGGGAGGGGGTTCAGGGGGGGCCGGGGGTGGGGGATCACAGCACGGCTCGCTTCGCTCGCCGTGCTGTGCCCCGTGGTCGCATTGCGGTTCGCTTCGCTCACCGCAATACGACGCCGTTCGTGCTGCCACACAGCAAGGCTCGCTTCGCTCGCCTTGCTGTGTGACGTGGGTCGGATTGCGGTTCGCTTCGCTCACCGCAATCCAACCCACGCCCACCGTCATCAAATTCGTTATCCTCACCCCCATGTTAGTCGAAAACGATACCCATATCAAATTCTTGGATGGGGGAGGGGGTCCAGGGGGGCCGGGGGTGCAAGGTCACAGCACGGCTCGCTTCGCTCGCCGTGCTGTTCCCCGTGGTCGCATTGCAGCTCGCTTCGCTCGCCGCAACGCTCCACCCGAAAAAAAAGGTCAAAAATAGGCCAATTTTTGGGTTTTTTTGGTTTTTTGATAAAAAAGGGGGTCTAGGGGGCTAAAAGGGAAAATATTTTTTTTGCATTTTAAATAATTTGCCCTACTCTACATGACTGTGAAAAAAAAAATGTGAAAAGTCAGTCCGTTTGGGAGATACCAACGGGGGCTAAAAAAGGGGGGGTAAAAGGGGGGGTAATTTTTTTTTTCTTCCAATTCAAGAAGATACCCTCTATACGACCCTGCAATTGAAAACACTCTATCACGTCGTTTTCTGGTAGCACTTGAAAAAGGGGGGGGTCTGGGGGGCAAGGGGGGGTAAAAAAAAATATGCAATCAAAATCACTTGTACCCCTCTATACAACCCCCATAAAATTATTAGTCAGGATGGCTCTGCTTGGAAGCCCCCCTGGGGGGCGGGGGCCCCCCGGTGCAAATCTCAAAAAGTCGGAATTTTCCTGAGGTCCCCCAGGCATGAGAAATACATTTCCGCAAAAAAAACCATACCTCCCCCTCCACCATCAAGGAGAACAATTATGTCAATCAGTCAGTCAGTGAGTGGTAATCGAGCTTTATATAATAGAACTAGGTTGTATAAGTGCGCGAGCTGCAAGCAGCTCGCGTTTGTCCGTTACATGCCCGCCGCCATCAAATTCGTAATCTTTAGCTCCATGTTGGTCGAAAACGATACCCATATCAAATTCTTGGATGGGGGAGGGGGTTCAAGGGGGGCCGGGGGTGGGGGGTCACAGCACGACTCGCTTCGCTCGCCGTGCTGTGCCCCGGAGTCGCATTGCGGTTCGCTTCGCTCACCGCAATACGACGCCGCTCGTACTGCCACACAGCAAGGCTCGCTTCGCTCGCCTTGCTATGTGACGTGTGTCGTATTGCGGTTCGCTTCGCTCACCGCAATCCGACCTACGCCCACCGTCATCAAATTCGTTATCCTCACCCCCATGTTAGTCGAAAACGACACCCATATCAAATTCTTGGATGGGGGAGGGATTTAGGGGGGCCTGGGGGAGTGAAGCGTGACGGCACGGCTCGCTTCGCTCGCCGTGCTGTGCCCTGGAGTCGCATTGCGGTTCGCTTCGCTCACCGCAATACGACGCCGCTCGTGCTGCCACAGAGCAAGGCTCGCTTCGCTCGCCTTGCTAAGTGATGTGTGTCGTATTGCGGTTCGCTTCGCTCACCGCAATCCGACCCACGCCCACCGCCATCAAATTCGCTATCCTCACCCCCATGTTAGTCGAAAACGATACCCATATAAAATTCTTGGGTGGGGGAGGGGGTACAAGGGGGGCTGGGGGTGGGGGGTCACAGCACGGCTCGCTTCGCTCGCCGTGCTGTTCCCCGTGGTCGCATTGCAGCTCGCTTCGCTCGCCGCAATGCTCCGACAAAAAAAAGGTCAAAAATAGGCCAATTTTCGGGTTTTTTAGGTTTTTTAATAAAAAAAGGGGTCTAGGGGGCTAAAGGGGGAAATATTTTTTTTGCAATTAAAATTATTTGCCCTACTCTACATGACTGTGAAAAAAAATTTCTAAAAAGTCACTCCGTTTGGGAGATCTCAACGGGGGCTAAAAAAAGGGGGGTGAAAGGGGGGGTAATTTTTTTTTTCTTCCAATTCAAAAAGATACCCTCTATACGATCCCGTAATCAGAACCCCTCCATCACTCCTCTATCTGGTAGTACTAAAAAATGGGGGGATTCGGGGGGCAAGGGGGGGTAAAAAAGTATTGTCATAAAAAATGATTTGTACTCTTCTACACGACTGTGAAAAAAACCCTCTTACAGGTCACTCTGTTTGGGAGATATCAACGGGGGCTAAAAACTGGGGGGTGAGAGGGGGGGTAAATTTTTTTTTCTGCCAATTCAAGAAGATACCCTCTATACGACCCTGTAATTGAAAACACTCTATCACGTCGCTTTCTCATAGCACTTGAAAAAGGGGGGGGTCTGGGGGGCAAGGGGGGGTAAAAAAAAATTTGCAATCAAAATCACTTGTACCCCTCTATACAACCCCCATAAACAACCCACATCGCCGAGTCGCATTGCGGTTCGCTTCGCTCACCGCAATACGACGCCGCTCGTGCTGCCACACATCAAGGCTCGCTTCGCTCGCCTTGCTGTGTGACGTGTGTCGTATTGCGGTTCGCTTCGCTCACCGCAATCCGACGCACGCCCACCGTCATCAAATTCGTAATCCTCACCCCCATGTTAATCGAAAATGATACCCATATCAAATTCTTGGATGGGGGAGGGGGTTCGGGGGGTCTGGGGTGCAAAATCGTAATATCCATCCCTATGTTAGTCGAAAACGATACCCATATGAAATTCTTGTATGGGATAGGGGGTGCAGGGGGGACTGTAGTCCTGGAAAGTATCAGCACGGCTCGCTGCGCTCGCCGTGCTGTGCCCCTTGGTCGCATTGCGGTTCGCTTCGCTCACCGCAATACGACCACGCTCAGTCGGCCAAACAGCAAGGCTCGCTTCGCTCGCCTTGCAGTGTGACGACCCGCCCGCCGTCATAAAATTCGTAATCCCCACCCCAATGTTAGTCGAAAACGATACCCATTTCAAATTCTTGGATGGGGGAGGGATTCAGGGGGGGCTGGGGCGTGAAGGGTGACGGCACGGCTCGCTTCGCTCGCCGTGCTATGCCAAGTGGTCGCATTGCGGTTCGCTTCGCTCACCGCAATACGACGCCGCTCGTGCTGCCGCAGAGCAAGGCTCGCTTCGCTCGCCTTGCTAAGTGACGTGTGTCGTATTGCGGTTCGCTTCGCTCACCGCAATCCGACCCACGCCCACCGTCATCAAATTCGCTATCCTCACCCCCATGTTAGTCGAAAAAGATACCCATATCAAATTCTTGGGTGGGGGAGGGGGTTCAAGGGGGGCCGGGGGTGGGGGGTCACAGCACGGCTCGCTTCGCTCGCCGTGCTGTTCCCCGTGGTCGCATTGCAGCTCGCTTCGCTCGCCGCAATGCTCCGCCCGAAAAAAAAGGTGAAAATAGGCCAATTTTTGGGTTTTTTAGGTTTTTTAATAAAAAAGGGGGTCTAGGGGACTAAAGGGGAAAATATTTTTTTTGCATTTTAAATTATTTGCCCTACTCTACATGACTGTGAAAAAAAAATTCTGAAAAGTAAGACCGTTTGGGAGATATCAACGGGGGCTAAAAAATGGGGGGTGAGAGGGGGGGTAAATTTTTTTTTCTGCCAATTCAAGAAGATACCCTCTATACGACCCTGCAATTGAAAACACTCTATCACGTCATTTTCTGGTAGCACTTGAAAAAGGGGGGGTCTGGGGGGCAAGGGGGGGGGGAAAAAATTTTTGCAATCAAAATCACTTGTACCCCTCTATACAACCCCCATAAAATTATTAGTCAGGATGGCTATGCTTGGAAGCCCCCCTGGGGGGCGGGGGCCCCCCGGTGCAAATCTCAAAAAGTTGGAATTTTCCTGAGGTCCCCCGGTGTTGACCTATACATGTCCGCAAAAAAAACCATACCTCCCCATCCACCATCAAGGAGAACAATTATGTCAATCAGTCAGTCAGTGAGTGGTAATCGAGCTTTATATAATAGAACTAGGTTGTATAAGTGCGCGAGCTGCAAGCAGCTCGCGTTTGTCCGTTACATGCCCGCCGCCATCAAATTCGTAATCCCCACCCTTATGTTAGTCGAAAACGATACCCATATCAAATTCTTGGATGGGGGAGGGGATTCGGGGGGTCTGGGGTGCAAAATCGTAATCCCCGACCTTATGTTTGTCGAAAACGATACCCATATCAAATTCTTGTATGGGAGAGGGGGTGCAGGGGGGACTGGGGTCCTGGAAAGTAACAGCACGGCTCGCTTCGCTCGCCGTGCTGTGCCCCTTGGTCGCATTGCGGTTCGCTTCGCTCACCGCAACACGACGCCGCCCGCAACAAGTGCCAGTTTGCGGTTCGCTTCGCTCACCGCAATTTGGCCCACCCCTGCCGTCATCAAATTCGTAATCCCCACCCCAATATTAGTCGAAAACGATACCCATTTCAAATTCTTGGATGAGAGAGGGGGTTCAGGGGGGGGCCGGTGGCGTGAAGGGTGACGGCACGGCTCGCTTCGCTCGCCGTGCTGTGCCCCGTGGTCGCATTGCGGTTCGCTTCGCTCACCGCAATACGACGCCGCTCGTGCTGCCACACAGCAAGGCTCGCTTCGCTCGCCTTGCTGTGTGACGTGTGTCGTATTGCGGTTCGCTTCGCTCACCGCAATCCGACCCACGCCCTTCGTCATCAAATTCGTAATCCTCACCCCCATGTTAGTAGAAAACGATACCCATATCAAATTCTTGGATGGGGGAGGGGGTTCAGGGGGGGCCGGGGGTGGGGGATCACAGCACGGCTCGCTTCGCTCGCCGTGCTGTGCCCCGTGGTCGCATTGCGGTTCGCTTCGCTCACCGCAATACGACGCCGCTCGTGCTGCCACACAGCAAGGCTCGCTTCGCTCGCCTTGCTGTGTGATGTGGGTCGGATTGCGGTTCGCTTCGCTCACCGCAATCCAACCCACGCCCACCGTCATCAAATTCGTTATCCTCACCCCCATGTTAGTCGAAAACGATACCCATATCAAATTCTTGGATGGGGGAGGGGGTCCAGGGGGGCCGGGGGTGCAAGGTCACAGCACGGCTCGCTTCGCTCGCCGTGCTGTTCCCCGTGGTCGCATTGCAGCTCGCTTCGCTCGCCGCAATGCTCCGCCCGAAAAAAAAGGTGAAAATCGGCCATTTTTTGGGTTTTTTAGGTTTTTCTATAAAAAAGGGGGTCTAGGGGGCTAAATGGAGAAATATTTTTTTTGCAATTAAAATTATTTGCCCTACTCTACATGACTGTGAAAAAAAATTTCTAAAAAGTCACTCCGTTTGGGAGATCTCAACGGGGGCTTAAAAAAGGGGGGTGAAAGGGGGGGTAATTTTTTTTTTTTTCCAATTCAAAAAGATACCCTCTATACGTTCCCGTAATCAGAACCCCTCCATCACTCCTCTATCTGGTAGTACTAAAAAATGGGGGGCTTCGGGGGGCAAGGGGGGGTAAAAAAATATTGTCTTAAAAAATGATTTGTACTCCTTTACACGACTGTGAAAAAAACCCTCATACAGGTCACTCTGTTTGGGAGATACCAACGGGGGCTAAAAAAAGGGGGGTGAAAAGGGGGGGTAATTTTTTTTTTTTTAATTCAGGAAGACACCCTGTATACGACCCTGTAATTGAAAACACTCTAACCCGTCGTTTTCTGGTAACACTTGAAAATGGGGGGCTTCGGGGGGCAAGGGGGGGTAAAAAAATATTGTCTTAAAAAATGATTTGTACTCCTTTACACGACTGTGAAAAAAACCCTCATACAGGTCACTCTGTTTGGGAGATACCAACGGGGGCTAAAAAAAGGGGGGTGAAAAGGGGGGGTAATTTTTTTTTTTTTAATTCAGGAAGACACCCTGTATACGACCCTGTAATTGAAAACACTCTAACCCGTCGTTTTCTGGTAACACTTGAAAAGGGGGGGGTCTGGGGGGCAAGGGGGGGTAAAAAAAAAATTGCAATCAAAATCACTTGTACCCCTCTACATAACCCCCATAATTTTTTTTATCCAAGTTGGTCCGTGGGCAAGAAGGGGGGGAGGGGGGGGCTCCCCGGGTGCAAATCTCAAAAAGTCGGAATTTTCCCTAGGTCCCATGGAGGTCTTCTCTACATTTCTGCAAAAAAAACCATACCTCCCCCTCCACCATCACGGAGATCAATTCTGTCAATCAGTCAGTCAGTGAGTGGTAATCGAGCTTTATATAATAGACTAGGTTGTATAAGTGCGCGAGCTGCAAGCAGCTCGCGTTTGTCCGTTACATGCCCGCCGCCATCAAATTCGTAGTCCTTATGTCCATGTTTGTCGAAGAGTATACCCATTTCAAATTCTTGGATGGGGGAGGGGGTTCGGGGGGTCTGGGGTGCAAAATCGTAATCCCCGACCTTATGTTTGTCGAAAACGATACCCATATCTAATTCTTGTATGGGAGAGGGGGTGCAGGGGGGACTGGGGTCCTGGAAGTAACAGCACGGCTCGCTTCGCTCGCCGTGCTGTGCCCCTTGGTCGCATTGCGGTTCGCTTCGCTCACCGCAATACGACCGCGCTCAGTCGGCCACACAGCAAGGCTCGCTTCGCTCGCCTTGCAGTGTGACGTGTGCCAGTTTGCGGTTCGCTTCGCTCACCGCAATCTGGCCCACCCCTGCCGTCATCAAATTCGTAATCCCCACCCCAATGTTAGTCGAAAACGATACCCATTTCAAATTCTTGGATGGGGGAGGGGGTTCAGGAGGGGCTGGGGGCGTGAAGGGTGTCGGCACGGCTCGCTTCGCTCGCCGTGCTATGCCCCGTGGTCGCATTGCGGTTCGCTTCGCTCACCGCAATACGACGCCGCTCGTGCTGCCACAGAGCAAGGCTCGCTTCGCTCGCCTTGCTATGTGACGTGTGTCGTATTGCGGTTCGCTTCGCTCACCGCAATCCGACCCACGCTCACCGTCATCAAATTCGTTATCCTCACCCCCATGTTAGTTAAAAAAGATACCCATATCAAATTCTTGGGTGGGGGAGGGGGTTCAAGGGGGGCCGGGGGTGGGAGGTCACAGCACGGCTCGCTTCGCTCGCCGTGCTGTTCCCCGTGGTCGCATTGCAGCTCGCTTAGCTCGCCGCAATGCTCCGCCCGAAAAAAAAGGTCAAAAATAGGCCAATTTTTGGGTTTTTTACGTTTTTCTATAAAAAAGGGGGTCTAGGGGGCTAAATGGAGAAATATTTTTTTTGCAATTAAAATTATTTAACCTACTCTACATGACTGTGAAAAAAAAATTCTGAAAAGTCAGTCCGTTTCGGAGATATCAACGGGGGCTAAAAAAAGGGGGGTGAAAGGGGGGGTAATTTTTTTTTTCTTCCAATTCAAAAAGATACCCTCTATACGATCCCGTAATCAGAACCCCTCCATCACTCCTCTATCTGGTAGTACTAAAAAATGGGGGGCTTCGGGGGGCAAGGGGGGGTAAAAAAGTATTGTCTTAAAAAATTATTTGTACTCTTCTACACGACTGTGAAAAAAACCCTCTTACAGGTCACTCTGTTTGGGAGATACCAACGGGGGGTAAAAAAGGGGGGGTAAAAGGGGGGGTAATTTTTTTTTTCTTCCAATTCAAGAAGATACCCTCTATACGACCCTGCAATTGAAAACACTCTATCACGTCGTTTTCTGGTAGCACTTGAAAAAGGGGGGGTCTGGGGGGCAAGGGGGGGTAAACAAATTTTTGCAATCAAAATCACTTGTACCCCTCTATACAACCCCCATAAAATTATTAGTCAGTATGGCTCTGCTTGGAAGCCCCCCTGGGGGGCGGGGGCCCCCCGGTGCAAATCTCAAAAAGTCGGAATTTTCCCGAGGTCCCCCAGGCATGAGAAATACATTTCCGCAAAAAAAACCATACCTCCCCCTCCACCATCAAGGAGAACAATTATGTCAATCAGTCAGTCAGTGAGTGGTAATCGAGCTTTATATAATAGAACTAGGTTGTATAAGTGCGCGAGCTGCAAGCAGCTCGCGTTTGTCCGTTACATGCCCGCCGCCATCAAATTCGTAGTCCTTATGTCCATGTTTGTCGAAGAGTATACCCATTTCAAATTCTTGGATGGGGGAGGGGGTTCGGGGGGTCTGGGGTGCAAAATCGTAATCCCCGACCTTATGTTTGTCGAAAACGATACCCATATCTAATTCTTGTATGGGAGAGGGGGTGCAGGGGGGACTGGGGTCCTGGAAAGTAACAGCACGGCTCGCTTCGCTCGCCGTGCTGTGCCCCTTGGTCGCATTGCGGTTCGCTTCGCTCACCGCAATACGACCGCGCTCAGTCGGCCACACAGCAAGGCTCGCTTCGCTCGCCTTGCAATGTGACGAGTGCCCACCCCTGCCGTCATCAAATTCGTAATCCCCACCCCATTGTTAGTCGAAAACGATACCCATTTCAAATTCTTGGATGGGGGAGGGGGTTCAGGGGGGGCTGGGGGCGTGAAGGGTGACGGCACGGCTCGCTTCGCTCGCCGTGCTATGCCCCGTGGTCGCATTGCGGTTCGCTTCGCTCACCGCAATACGACGCCGCTCGTGCTGCCACAGAGCAAGGCTCGCTTCGCTCGCCTTGCTATGTGACGTGTGTCGTATTGCGGTTCGCTTCGCTCACCGCAATCCGACCATCGCTCACCGTCATCAAATTCGTTATCCTCACCCCCATGTTAGTAGAAAACGATACCCATATCAAATTCTTGGATGGGGGAGGGGGTTCAGGGGGGGCCGGGGGTGGGGGATCACAGCACGGCTCGCTTCGCTCGCCGTGCTGTGCCCCGTGGTCGCATTGCGGTTCGCTTCGCTCACCGCAATACGACGCCGCTCGTGCTGCCACACAGCAAGGCTCGCTTCGCTCGCCTTGCTGTGTGATGTGGGTCGGATTGCGGTTCGCTTCGCTCACCGCAATCCAACCCACGCCCACCGTCATCAAATTCGTTATCCTCACCCCCATGTTAGTCGAAAACGATACCCATATCAAATTCTTGGATGGGGGAGGGGGTTCAGGGGGGCCGGGGGTGCAAGGTCACAGCACGGCTCGCTTCGCTCGCCGTGCTGTTCCCCGTGGTCGCATTGCAGCTCGCTTCGCTCGCCGCAACGCTCCACCCGAAAAAAAAGGTCAAAAATAGGCCAATTTTTGGGTTTTTTTGGTTTTTTGATAAAAAAGGGGGTCTAGGGGGCTAAAAGGGAAAATATTTTTTTTGCATTTTAAATAATTTGCCCTACTCTACATGACTGTGAAAAAAAAACTTTTGCAACTCACTTCGTTTGGAAGATATCAACGGGGGCTAAAAAATGGGGGGTGAGAGGGGGGGTAATTTTTTTTTTCTCCCAATTCAAAAAGATACCCTCTATACGACCCTGCAATTGAAAACACTCTATCACGTCGTTTTCTGGTAGCACTTGAAAAAGGGGGGGGTCTGGGGGGCAAGGGGGGGTAAAAAAAAATATGCAATCAAAATCACTTGTACCCCTCTATACAACCCCCATAAAATTATTAGTCAGTATGGCTCTGCTTGGAAGCCCCCCTGGGGGGCGGGGGCCCCCCGGTGCAAATCTCAAAAAGTCGGAATTTTCCCGAGGTCCCCCAGGCATGAGAAATACATTTCCGCAAAAAAAACCATACCTCCCCCTCCACCATCAAGGAGAACAATTATGTCAATCAGTCAGTCAGTGAGTGGTAATCGAGCTTTATATAATAGAACTAGGTTGTATAAGTGCGCGAGCTGCAAGCAGCTCGCGTTTGTCCGTTACATGCCCGCCCCGCCATCAAATTCGTAGTCCTTATGTCCATGTTTGTCGAAGAGTATACCCATTTCAAATTCTTGGATGGGGGAGGGGGTTCGGGGGGTCTGGGGTGCAAAATCGTAATCCCCGACCTTATGTTTGTCGAAAACGATACCCATATCTAATTCTTGTATGGGAGAGGGGGTGCAGGGGGGACTGGGGTCCTGGAAAGTAACAGCACGGCTCGCTTCGCTCGCCGTGCTGTGCCCCTTGGTCGCATTGCGGTTCGCTTCGCTCACCGCAACACGACGCCGCCCGCAACAAGTGCCAGTTTGCGGTTCGCTTCGCTCACCGCAATTTGGCCCACCCCTGCCGTCATCAAATTCGTAATCCCCACCCCAATATTAGTCGAAAACGATACCCATTTCAAATTCTTGGATGAGAGAGGGGGTTCAGGGGGGGCCGGTGGCGTGAAGGGTGACGGCACGGCTCGCTTCGCTCGCCGTGCTGTGCCCCGTGGTCGCATTGCGGTTCGCTTCGCTCACCGCAATACGACGCCGCTCGTGCTGCCACACAGCAAGGCTCGCTTCGCTCGCCTTGCTGTGTGACGTGTGTCGTATTGCGGTTCGCTTCGCTCACCGCAATCCGACCCACGCCCTTCGTCATCAAATTCGTAATCCTCACCCCCATGTTAGTAGAAAACGATACCCATATTAAATTCTTGGATGGGGGAGGGGGTTCAGGGGGGGCCGGGGGTGGGGGATCACAGCACGGCTCGCTTCGCTCGCCGTGCTGTGCCCCGTGGTCGCATTGCGGTTCGCTTCGCTCACCGCAATACGACGCCGTTCGTGCTGCCACACAGCAAGGCTCGCTTCGCTCGCCTTGCTGTGTGACGTGGGTCGGATTGCGGTTCGCTTCGCTCACCGCAATCCAACCCACGCCCACCGTCATCAAATTCGTTATCCTCACCCCCATGTTAGTCGAAAACGATACCCATATCAAATTCTTGGATGGGGGAGGGGGTCCAGGGGGGCCGGGGGTGCAAGGTCACAGCACGGCTCGCTTCGCTCGCCGTGCTGTTCCCCGTGGTCGCATTGCAGCTCGCTTCGCTCGCCGCAACGCTCCACCCGAAAAAAAAGGTCAAAAATAGGCCAATTTTTGGGTTTTTTTGGTTTTTTGATAAAAAAGGGGGTCTAGGGGGCTAAAAGGGAAAATATTTTTTTTGCATTTTAAATAATTTGCCCTACTCTACATGACTGTGAAAAAAAAAATGTGAAAAGTCAGTCCGTTTGGGAGATACCAACGGGGGCTAAAAAAGGGGGGGTAAAAGGGGGGGTAATTTTTTTTTTCTTCCAATTCAAGAAGATACCCTCTATACGACCCTGCAATTGAAAACACTCTATCACGTCGTTTTCTGGTAGCACTTGAAAAAGGGGGGGGTCTGGGGGGCAAGGGGGGGTAAAAAAAAATATGCAATCAAAATCACTTGTACCCCTCTATACAACCCCCATAAAATTATTAGTCAGGATGGCTCTGCTTGGAAGCCCCCCTGGGGGGCGGGGGCCCCCCGGTGCAAATCTCAAAAAGTCGGAATTTTCCTGAGGTCCCCCAGGCATGAGAAATACATTTCCGCAAAAAAAACCATACCTCCCCCTCCACCATCAAGGAGAACAATTATGTCAATCAGTCAGTCAGTGAGTGGTAATCGAGCTTTATATAATAGAACTAGGTTGTATAAGTGCGCGAGCTGCAAGCAGCTCGCGTTTGTCCGTTACATGCCCGCCGCCATCAAATTCGTAATCTTTAGCTCCATGTTGGTCGAAAACGATACCCATATCAAATTCTTGGATGGGGGAGGGGGTTCAAGGGGGGCCGGGGGTGGGGGGTCACAGCACGACTCGCTTCGCTCGCCGTGCTGTGCCCCGGAGTCGCATTGCGGTTCGCTTCGCTCACCGCAATACGACGCCGCTCGTACTGCCACACAGCAAGGCTCGCTTCGCTCGCCTTGCTATGTGACGTGTGTCGTATTGCGGTTCGCTTCGCTCACCGCAATCCGACCTACGCCCACCGTCATCAAATTCGTTATCCTCACCCCCATGTTAGTCGAAAACGACACCCATATCAAATTCTTGGATGGGGGAGGGATTTAGGGGGGCCTGGGGGAGTGAAGCGTGACGGCACGGCTCGCTTCGCTCGCCGTGCTGTGCCCTGGAGTCGCATTGCGGTTCGCTTCGCTCACCGCAATACGACGCCGCTCGTGCTGCCACAGAGCAAGGCTCGCTTCGCTCGCCTTGCTAAGTGATGTGTGTCGTATTGCGGTTCGCTTCGCTCACCGCAATCCGACCCACGCCCACCGCCATCAAATTCGCTATCCTCACCCCCATGTTAGTCGAAAACGATACCCATATAAAATTCTTGGGTGGGGGAGGGGGTACAAGGGGGGCTGGGGGTGGGGGGTCACAGCACGGCTCGCTTCGCTCGCCGTGCTGTTCCCCGTGGTCGCATTGCAGCTCGCTTCGCTCGCCGCAATGCTCCGACAAAAAAAAGGTCAAAAATAGGCCAATTTTCGGGTTTTTTAGGTTTTTTAATAAAAAAAGGGGTCTAGGGGGCTAAAGGGGGAAATATTTTTTTTGCAATTAAAATTATTTGCCCTACTCTACATGACTGTGAAAAAAAATTTCTAAAAAGTCACTCCGTTTGGGAGATCTCAACGGGGGCTAAAAAAAGGGGGGTGAAAGGGGGGGTAATTTTTTTTTTCTTCCAATTCAAAAAGATACCCTCTATACGATCCCGTAATCAGAACCCCTCCATCACTCCTCTATCTGGTAGTACTAAAAAATGGGGGGATTCGGGGGGCAAGGGGGGGTAAAAAAGTATTGTCATAAAAAATGATTTGTACTCTTCTACACGACTGTGAAAAAAACCCTCTTACAGGTCACTCTGTTTGGGAGATATCAACGGGGGCTAAAAACTGGGGGGTGAGAGGGGGGGTAAATTTTTTTTTCTGCCAATTCAAGAAGATACCCTCTATACGACCCTGTAATTGAAAACACTCTATCACGTCGCTTTCTCATAGCACTTGAAAAAGGGGGGGGTCTGGGGGGCAAGGGGGGGTAAAAAAAAATTTGCAATCAAAATCACTTGTACCCCTCTATACAACCCCCATAAACAACCCACATCGCCGAGTCGCATTGCGGTTCGCTTCGCTCACCGCAATACGACGCCGCTCGTGCTGCCACACATCAAGGCTCGCTTCGCTCGCCTTGCTGTGTGACGTGTGTCGTATTGCGGTTCGCTTCGCTCACCGCAATCCGACGCACGCCCACCGTCATCAAATTCGTAATCCTCACCCCCATGTTAATCGAAAATGATACCCATATCAAATTCTTGGATGGGGGAGGGGGTTCGGGGGGTCTGGGGTGCAAAATCGTAATATCCATCCCTATGTTAGTCGAAAACGATACCCATATGAAATTCTTGTATGGGATAGGGGGTGCAGGGGGGACTGTAGTCCTGGAAAGTATCAGCACGGCTCGCTGCGCTCGCCGTGCTGTGCCCCTTGGTCGCATTGCGGTTCGCTTCGCTCACCGCAATACGACCACGCTCAGTCGGCCAAACAGCAAGGCTCGCTTCGCTCGCCTTGCAGTGTGACGACCCGCCCGCCGTCATAAAATTCGTAATCCCCACCCCAATGTTAGTCGAAAACGATACCCATTTCAAATTCTTGGATGGGGGAGGGATTCAGGGGGGGCTGGGGCGTGAAGGGTGACGGCACGGCTCGCTTCGCTCGCCGTGCTATGCCAAGTGGTCGCATTGCGGTTCGCTTCGCTCACCGCAATACGACGCCGCTCGTGCTGCCGCAGAGCAAGGCTCGCTTCGCTCGCCTTGCTAAGTGACGTGTGTCGTATTGCGGTTCGCTTCGCTCACCGCAATCCGACCCACGCCCACCGTCATCAAATTCGCTATCCTCACCCCCATGTTAGTCGAAAAAGATACCCATATCAAATTCTTGGGTGGGGGAGGGGGTTCAAGGGGGGCCGGGGGTGGGGGGTCACAGCACGGCTCGCTTCGCTCGCCGTGCTGTTCCCCGTGGTCGCATTGCAGCTCGCTTCGCTCGCCGCAATGCTCCGCCCGAAAAAAAAGGTGAAAATAGGCCAATTTTTGGGTTTTTTAGGTTTTTTAATAAAAAAGGGGGTCTAGGGGACTAAAGGGGAAAATATTTTTTTTGCATTTTAAATTATTTGCCCTACTCTACATGACTGTGAAAAAAAAATTCTGAAAAGTAAGACCGTTTGGGAGATATCAACGGGGGCTAAAAAATGGGGGGTGAGAGGGGGGGTAAATTTTTTTTTCTGCCAATTCAAGAAGATACCCTCTATACGACCCTGCAATTGAAAACACTCTATCACGTCATTTTCTGGTAGCACTTGAAAAAGGGGGGGTCTGGGGGGCAAGGGGGGGGGGAAAAAATTTTTGCAATCAAAATCACTTGTACCCCTCTATACAACCCCCATAAAATTATTAGTCAGGATGGCTATGCTTGGAAGCCCCCCTGGGGGGCGGGGGCCCCCCGGTGCAAATCTCAAAAAGTTGGAATTTTCCTGAGGTCCCCCGGTGTTGACCTATACATGTCCGCAAAAAAAACCATACCTCCCCATCCACCATCAAGGAGAACAATTATGTCAATCAGTCAGTCAGTGAGTGGTAATCGAGCTTTATATAATAGAACTAGGTTGTATAAGTGCGCGAGCTGCAAGCAGCTCGCGTTTGTCCGTTACATGCCCGCCGCCATCAAATTCGTAATCCCCACCCTTATGTTAGTCGAAAACGATACCCATATCAAATTCTTGGATGGGGGAGGGGATTCGGGGGGTCTGGGGTGCAAAATCGTAATCCCCGACCTTATGTTTGTCGAAAACGATACCCATATCAAATTCTTGTATGGGAGAGGGGGTGCAGGGGGGACTGGGGTCCTGGAAAATAACAGCACGGCTCGCTTCGCTCGCCGTGCTGTGCCCCTTGGTCGCATTGCGGTTCGCTTCGCTCACCGCAATACGACCACGCTCAGTCGGCCACACAGCAAGGCTCGCTTCGCTCGCCTTGCAGTGTGACGAGTGCCAGTTTGCGGTTCGCTTCGCTCACCGCAATCCGGCCCACCCCCGCCGTCATCAAATTCGTAATCCCCACCCCAATGTTAGTCGAAAACGATACCCATATCAAATTCTTGTATGGGAGAGGGGGTGCAGGGGGGACTGGGGTCCTGGAAAATAACAGCACGGCTCGCTTCGCTCGCCGTGCTGTGCCCCTTGGTCGCATTGCGGTTCGCTTCGCTCACCGCAATACGACCACGCTCAGTCGGCCACAGAACAAGGCTCGCTTCGCTCGCCTTGCTGTGTGACGTGTGTCGTATTGCGGTTCGCTTCGCTCACCGCAATCCGACCCACGCCAACCGTCATCAAATTCGTTATCCTCACCCCCATGTTAGTCGAAAACGATACCCATATCAAATTCTTGGGTGGGGGGAGGGGGTACAAGGGGGGCCGGGGGTGGGGGGTCACAGCACGGCTCGCTTCGCTCGCCGTGCTGTTCCCCGCGGTCGCATTGCAGCTCGCTTCGCTCGCCGCAACGCTCCACCCGAAAAAAAAGGGCAAAAATAGGCCAATTTTTGGGTTTTTTTGGTTTTTTGATAAAAAAGGGGGTCTAGGGGGCTAAAAGGGAAAATATTTTTTTTGCATTTTAAATAATTTGCCCTACTCTACATGACTGTGAAAAAAAAATTCTGAAAAGTCAGTCCGTTTGGGAGATATCAACGGGGGCTAAAAAAAGGGGGGTGAGAGGGGGGGTAATTTTTTTTTTCTCCCAATTCAAGAAGATACCCTCTATACGACCCTGCAATTGAAAACACTCTATCACGTCGTTTTCTGGTAGCACTTGAAAAAGGGGGGGGTCTGGGGGGCAAGGGGGGGTAAAAAAAAATTTGCAATCAAAATCACTTGTACCCCTCTATACAACCCCCATAAAATTATTAGTGAGTATGGCTCTGCTTGGAAGCCCCCCTGGGGGGCGGGGGCCCCCCGGTGCAAATCTCAAAAAGTCGGAATTTTCCTGAGGTCCCCCGGTGTTGACCTATACATATCCGCAAAAAAAACCATACCTCCCCCTCCACCATCAAGGAGAACAATTATGTCAATCAGTCAGTCAGTGAGTGGTAATCGAGCTTTATATAATAGAACTAGGTTTTACTGCGGCTCGCTTCGCGACCCGTTAAATTTAAACGCCATCATCAAATTCGTAATCCTCACCCCCATGTTAGTCGAAAACGATACCCATATTGGATTCTTGGATGGGGAGGGGGTTCAGGGGGGGTTGGGGGGTGGGGGGTCACGGCACGGCTCGCTTCGCGAGCCGTGCTGTGGCCCCCCACCCCGCAAACGCGGCTCGCTTCGCGAGCCGCGTTGCCGAACTACCACTGCGTGGCTCGCTTCGCTCGCCACGCAGGGGGAGGGGGTCCAGGGGGGGGTTGGGGGTGGGGGGTGACAGCACGGCTCGCTTCGCGAGCCGTGCTGTGCCCCCCCACCCCGGAAACGCGGCTCGCTTCGCGAGCCGCGTTGCTAAACCACCACTGCGTGGCTCGCTTCGCTCGCCACGCAGTGGGGGGGGAGGTTGGAGGGGGGAAAACTGAACGGCTCGCTTCGCGAGCCGTCAGTTACCACTTTCCGTAAAAAAAAAAAAAAATTTTTGAAAAAAGTCAAAATTTTCATACAAAACGCTCTTCGGGCGGACCCCCTTTTGGGGGGGAAGGAGGGGGAAATTTGGAAAAATAGGATTTTTCCCCGGGTCCAATCGAACAGCCCCACCGTTATCTGCAAAAAAAACCATACCTCCCCATCCACCATCAAGGCGAACAACTATGTCAATCAGTCAGTCAGTCAGTGGTAATCCAGCTATATATAATATAACTAGGTTTTACTGCGGCTCGCTTCGCGACCCGTTAAATTTAAACGCCATCATCAAATTCGTAATCCTCACCCCCATGTTAGTCGAAAACGATACCCATATCAAATTCTTGGATGGGGGAGGGGGTTCAGGGGGGGGGGGGGGTGGGGGGTGGGGGGTCACAGCACGGCTCGCTTCGCGAGCCGTGCAGTGGCCTCCCACCCGGAAACGCGGCTCGCTTCGCGAGCCGCGTTGCTAAACCACCACTGCGTGGCTCGCTTCGCTCGCCACGCAGTGGGGGGGGTGGTTGGAGGGGGGAAAACTGAACGGCTCGCTTCGCGAGCCGTCAGTAACCACTTTCCGTAAAAAAAAAAAAAAATTTTTTAAAAAAGTCAAAATTTTCATACAAAACGCCCTTCGGGCGGACCCCCTTTTCGGGGGGAAGGAGGGGGAAATTTGGAAAAATAGGATTTTTCCCCGGGTCCAATCGAACAGCCCCACCGTTATGTGCAAAAAAAACCATACCTCCCCATCCACCATCAAGGCGAACAACTATGTCAATCAGTCAGTCAGTCAGTGGTAATCCAGCTATATATAATATAACTAGGTTTTACTGCGGCTCGCTTCGCGACCCGTTAAATTTAAACGCCATCATCAAATTCGTAATCCTCACCCCCATGTTAGTCGAAAACGATACCCATATTGAAAACTTGGATGGGGAGGGGGTTCAGGGGGGATTGGGGGGTGGGGGGTCACGGCACGGCTCGCTTCGCGAGCCGTGCTGTGTCCCCCCCACCCCGCAAACGCGGCTCGCTTCGCGAGCCGCGTTGCCGAACTACCACTGCGTGGCTCGCTTCGCTCGCCACGCAGGGGGAGGGGGTCCAGGGGGGGGTTGGGGGTGGGGGGTGACAGCACGGCTCGCTTCGCGAGCCGTGCTGTGCCCCCCCACCCCGGAAACGCGGCTCGCTTCGCGAGCCGCGTTGCTAAACCACCACTGCGTGGCTCGCTTCGCTCGCCACGCAGTGGGGGGGGAGGTTGGAGGGGGGAAAACTGAACGGCTCGCTTCGCGAGCCGTCAGTTACCACTTTCCGTAAAAAAAAAAAAAAATTTTTGAAAAAAGTCAAAATTTCCATACAAAACGACCTTCGGGCGGACCCCCTTTTGGGGGGGAAGGAGGGGGAAAATTTGGAAAAATAGGATTTTTCCCCGGGTCCAATTGAACAGCCCCACCGATATCTGCAAAAAAAACCATACCTCCCCATCCACCATCAAGGTGAACAACTATGTCAATCAGTATGTCAGTCAGTGGTAATCCAGTTATATATAATAGAACTAGGTTTTACTGCGGCTCGCTTCGCGACCCGTTCAATTTCGACATCAAATTCGTAATCCTCACCCCCATGTTAGTCGAAAACGATACCCATATTGGATTCTTGGATGGGGAGGGGGTTCAGGGGGGGTTGGGGGGTGGGGGGTCACGGCACGGCTCGCTTCGCGAGCCGTGCTTTGTCCCCCCACCCCGCAAACGCGGCTCGCTTCGCGAGCCGCGTTGCCGAACTACCACTGCGTGGCTCGCTTCGCTCGCCACGCAGGGGGAGGGGGTCCAGGGGGGGTTGGGGGTGGGGTGTGACAGCACGGCTCGCTTCGCGAGCCGTGCTTTGTCCCCCCACCCCGGAAACGCGGCTCGCTTCGCGAGCCGCGTTGCTAAACCACCACTGCGTGGCTCGCTTCGCTCGCCACGCAGTGGGGGGGGAGGTTGGAGGGGGGAAAACTGAACGGCTCGCTTCGCGAGCCGTCAGTTACCACTTTCCGTAAAAAAAAAAAAAATTTTTGAAAAAAAGTCAAAATTTCCATACAAAACGACCTTCGGGCGGACCCCCTTTTGGGGGGGAAGGAGGGGGAAATTTGGAAAAATAGGATTTTTCCCCGGGTCCAATTGAACAGCCCCACCGATATCTGCAAAAAAAACCATACCTCCCCATCCACCATCAAGGTGAACAACTATGTCAATCAGTATGTCAGTCAGTGGTAATCCAGCTATATATAATATAACTAGGTTGTATAAGTGCGCGAGCTGCAAGCAGCTCGCGTTTGTCCGTTACATGCCCGCCGCCATCAAATTCGTAATCCTGAGCCCCATGTTGGTCGAAAACGATACCCATATCAAATTCTTGTATGGGAGAGGGGGTTCAGGGGGGGGCTGGGGGCTTGAAAGGTAATGGCACGGCTCGCTTCGCTCGCCGAGTCGCATTGCGGTTCGCTTCGCTCACCACAATCCGACGCACGCCCACCGTCATCAAATTCGTAATCCTCACCCCCATGTTAGTCGAAAACGATACCCATATCAAATTCTTGGATGAGGAAGGGGGGTCGGGGGGGCTGGGGTGCAAAATCGTAATCGCCACCCCTATGTTAGTCAAAAACTATACCCATATCAAATTCTTGGATGGAGGAGGGGCTTCAGGGGGGCCGGGGTGGGGGGTCACAGCACGGCTCGCTTCGCTCGCCGTGCTGTGCCCTAAAGTCGCATTGCGGTTCGCTTCGCTCACCGCAATACGACCACGCTCCGTCGGCCACACAGCAAGGCTCGCTTCGCTCGCCTTGCAGTGTGACGAGTGCCAGTTTGCGGTTCGCTTCGCTCACCGCAATCTGGCCCACCCCTGCCGTCATCAAATTCGTAATCTCCACCCCAATGTTAGTCGAAAACGATACCCATTTCAAATTCTTGGATGGGGGAGGGGGTTCAGGGGGGGCTGGGGGCGTGAAGGGTGACGGCACGGCTCGCTTCGCTCGCCGTGCGTGTATGCCCCGTGGTCGCGTTGCGGTTCGCTTCGCTCACCGCAATACGACGCCGCTCGTGCTGCCACAGAGCAAGGCTCGCTTCGCTCGCCTTGCTATGTGACATGTGTCGTATTGCGGTTCGCTTCGCTCACCGCAATCCGACCCACGCACACCGTCATCAAATTCGTTATCCTCACCCCCATGTTAGTCGAAAAAGATACCCATATCAAATTCTTGGGTGGGGGAGGGGGTTCAAGGGGGGCCAGGGGTGGGGGGTCACAGCACGGCTCGCTTCGCTCGCCGTGCTGTTCCCCGTGGTCGCATTGCAGCTCGCTTCGCTCGCCGCAATGCTCCGCCCGAAAAAAAAGGTCAAAAATAGGCCAATTTTTGGGTTTTTTACGTTTTTCTATAAAAAAGGGGGTCTAGGGGGCTAAATGGAGAAATATTTTTTTTGCAATTAAAATTATTTAACCTACTCTACATGACTGTGAAAAAAAAATTCTGAAAAGTCAGTCCGTTTGGGAGATATCAACGGGGGCTAAAAAAAGGGGGGTGAAAGGGGGGGTAATTTTTTTTTTCTTCCAATTCAGATAGATACCCTCTATACGATCCCGTAATCAGAACCCCTCCATCACTCCTCTATCTGGTAGTACTAAAAAATGGGGGGCTTCGGGGGGCAAGGGGGGGTAAAAAAGTATTGTCTTAAAAAATGATTTGTACTCTTCTACACGACTGTGAAAAAAAATTTCTCAAAAGTCACTCCGTTTGGGAGATCTCAACGGGGGCTAAAAAAGGGGGGGTGGGAGGGGGGGTAACTTTTTTTTTCTTCCAATTCAAGAAGATACCCTCTATACGACCCTGCAATTTAAATTACTCTATCTCGTCGCTTTCTGGTAGCACTTCAAAAAAGGGGGGTCTGGGGGGCAAGGGGGGGTAAAAAAAAATTTGCAATCAAAATCACTTGTACCCCTCTATACAACCCCCATAAAATTATTAGTCAGGATGGCTCTGCTTGGAAGCCCCCCCGGGGGGCGGGGGCCCCCCGGTGCAAATCTCAAAAAGTCGGAATTTTCCTGAGGTCCCCCAGGCATGAGAAATACATTTCCGCAAAAAAAACCATACCTCCCCCTCCACCATCAAGGAGAACAATTATGTCAATCAGTCAGTCAGTGAGTGGTAATCGAGCTTTATATAATAGAACTAGGTTTTACTGCGGCTCGCTTCGCGACCCGTTGTGTCAACCGCCATCATGAAATTCGTAATCCCCGACCTTATGTTTGTCGAAAACGATACCCATATCAAATTCTTGGATGGGGGAGGGGGTTAAGGGGGGGTGGGGGGTGGGGGGTGACAGCACGGCTCGCTTCGCGAGCCGTGCAGTGGCCCCCCACCCCGGAAACGCGGCTCGCTTCGCGAGCCGCGTTGCTAAACTGCCACTGCGTGGCTCGCTTCGCTCGCCACGCAGGGGGAGGGGGTTCAGGGGGGGTGGGGGGGACAGCACGACTCGCTTCGCGAGCCGTGCAGTGGCCCCCCACCCCGGAAACGCGGCTCGCTTCGCGAGCCGCAAAACGACCACGCTCCGTCGGCCACACAGCAAGGCTCGCTTCGCTCGCCTTGCAGTGTGACGAGTGCCAGTTTGCGGTTCGCTTCGCTCACCGCAATCTGGCCCACCCCTGCCGTCATCAAATTCGTAATCCCCACCCCAGTATTAGTCGAAAACGATACCCATTTCAAATTCTTGGATGGGGTGGGGGTTCAGGGGGGGCTGGGGGCGTAAAGGGTGACGGCACGGCTCGCTTCGCTCGCCGTGCTGTGCCCCGTGGTCGCATTGCGGTTCGCTTCGCTCACCGCAATACGACGCCGCTCGTGCTGCCACAGAGCAAGGCTCGCTTCGCTCGCCTTGCTGTGTGACGTGGGTCGGATTGCGTGGAGGACGAAGTCGCATTGCGGTTCGCTTCGCTCACCGCAAAACGACCACGCTCCGTCGGCCACACAGCAAGGCTCGCTTCGCTCGCCTTGCAGTGTGACGAGTGCCAGTTTGCGGTTCGCTTCGCTCACCGCAATCTGGCCCACACCCACCGTCATCAAATTCGTTATCCTCACCCCCATGTTAGTCGAAAACGATACCCATATCAAATTCTTGGATGGGGGAGGGGGTTCAGGGGGGCCGGGGGTGGGAGGTCACAGCACGGCTCGCTTCGCTCGCCATGCTGTTCCCCGTGGTCGCATTGCAGCTCGCTTCGCTCGCCGCAATGCTCCGCCCGAAAAAAAAGGTGAAAATAGGCCAATTTTTGGGTTTTTTAGGTTTTTTAATAAAAAAGGGGGTCTAGGGGGCTACAAGGGAAAATATTTTTTTTGCATTTTAAATTATTTGCCCTACTCTACATGACTATGAAAAAAAAAATCTGAAAAGTCACTTGGTTTGGGAGATCTCAACGGGGGCTTAAAAAAGGGGGGTGAAAGGGGGGGTATTTTTTTTGTCTTCCAATTATAAAAAGATACCCTCTATACGTTCCCATAATCAGAACCCCTCCATCACTCCTCTATCTGGTAGTACTAAAAAATGGGGGGCTTCGGGGGGCAAGGGGGGGTAAAAAAATATTGTCTTAAAAAATGATTTGTACTCCTCTACACGACTGTGAAAAAAACCCTCTTACAGGTCACTCTGTTTGGGAGATATCAACGGGGGCTAAAAAAGGGGGGGTGAGAGGGGGGGAATATTTTTTTTTCTTTCGACTCATGAAGATATCCTCTATATGAACCCGCAATCAAAAATCCTCTATCTCGTCGCTTTCTGGTAGCACTTGAAAAAGGGGGGGGTCTGGGGGGCAAGGGGGGGTAAAAAAAAATTTGCAATCAAAATCACTTGTACTCCTCTATACAACCCCCATAAAATTATTAGTCAGGATGGCTCTGCTTGGAAGCCCCCCCGGGGGGCGGGGGCCCCCCGGTGCAAATCTCAAAAAGTCGGAATTTTCCTGAGGTCCCCCAGGCATGAGAAATACATTTCCGCAAAAAAAACCATACCTCCCCCTCCACCATCAAGGAGAACAATTATGTCAATCAGTCAGTCAGTGAGTGGTAATCGAGCTTTATATAATAGAACTAGGTTTTACTGCGGCTCGCTTCGCGACCCGTTCAATTTCGACATCAAATTCGTAATCCTCACCCCCATGTTAGTCGAAAACGATACCCATATTGGATTCTTGGATGGGGAGGGGGTTCAGGGGGGGGTTGGGGGGTGGGGGGTCACGGCACGGCTCGCTTCGCGAGCCGTGCTTTGTCCCCCCACCCCGCAAACGCGGCTCGCTTCGCGAGCCGCGTTGCCGAACTACCACTGCGTGGCTCGCTTCGCTCGCCACGCAGGGGGAGGGGGTCCAGGGGGGGTTGGGGGTGGGGTGTGACAGCACGGCTCGCTTCGCGAGCCGTGCTTTGTCCCCCCACCCCGGAAACGCGGCTCGCTTCGCGAGCCGCGTTGCTAAACCACCACTGCGTGGCTCGCTTCGCTCGCCACGCAGTGGGGGGGGAGGTTGGAGGGGGGAAAACTGAACGGCTCGCTTCGCGAGCCGTCAGTTACCACTTTCCGTAAAAAAAAAAAAAATTTTTGAAAAAAAGTCAAAATTTCCATACAAAACGACCTTCGGGCGGACCCCCTTTTGGGGGGGAAGGAGGGGGAAATTTGGAAAAATAGGATTTTTCCCCGGGTCCAATTGAACAGCCCCACCGATATCTGCAAAAAAAACCATACCTCCCCATCCACCATCAAGGTGAACAACTATGTCAATCAGTATGTCAGTCAGTGGTAATCCAGCTATATATAATATAATAACTAGGTTTTACTGCGGCTCGCTTCGCGACCCGTTTTTTATACTTCCCCCCTAATATCATCATCAAATTCGTAATCCCCGACCTTATGTTTGTCGAAAACGATACCCATATCGAATTCTTGGACGGGGGAGGGGGTTCAGGGGGGGGCGGGGGGTAGGGGGTCAAAGCACGGCTCGCTTCGCGAGCCGTGCAGTGGCCCCCCACCCCGGAAACGCGGCTCGCTTCGCGAGCCGCGTTGCTAAACTACGACTGCGTGGCTCGCTTCGCTCGCCACGCAAAGGGGGGGAAAGGGGAGGGGGTTCAGGGGAGGTGGGGGGTGAGGGGAGACAGCACGGCTCGCTTCGCGAGCCGTGCTGTCCGGAAACGCGGCTCGCTTCGCGAGCCGCGTTGCCAAACCACCACTGCGTGGCTCGCTTCGCTCGCCACGCAGTGGGGGGGGAGGTTGGAGGGGGGAAAACTGAACGGCTCGCTTCGCGAGCCGTCAGTTACCACTTTCCGTAAAAAAAAAAAAAAAATTTTGAAAAAAGTCAAAATTTCCATACAAAACGACCTTCGGGCGGACCCCCTTTTGGGGGGGAAGGAGGGGGAAATTTGGAAAAATAGGATTTTTCCCTAGGTCCAATTGAACAGCCCCACCGTTATCTGCAAAAAAAACCATACCTCCCCATCCACCATCAAGGTGAACAACTATGTCAATCAGTATGTCAGTCAGTGGTAATCCAGTTATATATAATAGAACTAGGTTGTATAAGTGCGCGAGCTGCAAGCAGCTCGCGTTTGTCCGTTACATGCCCGCCGCCATCAAATTCGTAATCTTTAGCTCCATGTTGGTCGAAGAGTATACCCATTTCAAATTCTTGGATGGGGGAGGGGGTTCAAGGGGGGCCGGGGGTGGGGGGTCACAGCACGACTCGCTTCGCTCGCCGTGCTGTGCGCCGCTCGTACTGCCACACAGCAAGGCTCGCTTCGCTCGCCTTGCAGTGTGACGAGTGCCAGTTTGCGGTTCGCTTCGCTCACCGCAATCTGGCCCACCCCTGCCGTCATCAAATTCGTAATCCCCACCCCAGTATTAGTCGAAAACGATACCCATTTCACATTCTTGGATGGGGTGGGGGTTCAGGGGGGCTGGGGGCGTAAAGGGTGAAGGCACGGCTCGCTTCGCTCGCCGTGCTGTGCCCCGTGGTCGCATTGCGGTTCGCTTCGCTCACCGCAATCCAACCCACACCCACCGTCATCAAATTCGTTATCCTCACCCCCATGTTAGTCGAAAACGATACCCATATCAAATTCCTGGATGGGGGAGGGGGTTCAGGGAGGCCGGGGGTGGGAGGTCACAGCACGGCTCGCTTCGCTCGGCGTGCTGTGCCCCGAAATCGCATTGCGGTTCGCTTCGCTCACCGCAATACGACCCACGCCCGCCGTCATCAAATTCGTTATCCTCACCCCCATGTTAGTCAAAAACTATACCCATATCAAATTCTTGGGTGGGGGAGGGGGTTAAAAGGGGGGCGGGGGTGGGGGGTCACAGCACGGCTCGCTTCGCTCGCCGTGCTGTGCCCCGAAATCGCATTGCGGTTCGCTTCGCTCACCGCAATACGACCACGCTCCGTCGGCCACACAGCAAGGCTCGCTTCGCTCGCCTTGCAGTGTGACGTGTGTCGTATTGCGGTTCGCTTCGCTCACCGCAATACGACCCACGCCCGCCGTCATCAAATTCGTTATCCTCACCCCCATGTTAGTCAAAAACTATACCCATATCAAATTCTTGGGTGGGGGAGGGGGTTAAAAGGGGGGCGGGGGTGGGGGGTCACAGCACGGCTCGCTTCGCTCGCCGTGCTGTGCCCCGAAATCGCATTGCGGTTCGCTTCGCTCACCGCAATACGACCACGCTCCGTCGGCCACACAGCAAGGCTCGCTTCGCTCGCCTTGCAGTGTGACGTGTGTCGTATTGCGGTTCGCTTCGCTCACCGCAATCCGACCCACGCCCGCCGTCATCAAATTCGTTATCCTCACCCCCATGTTAGTCAAAAACGATACCCATATCAAATTCTTGGGTGGGGGAGGGGGTTAAAAGGGGGGCGGGGGTGGGGGGTCACAGCACGGCTCGCTTCGCTCGCCGTGCTGTTCCCCATGGTCGCATTGCAGCTCGCTTCGCTCGCCGCAATGCTCCGCCCAAAAAAAAGGTCAAAAATAGGCCAATTTTCGGGTTTTTTAGGTTTTTCTATAAAAAAGGGGGTCTAGGGGGCTAAATGGAGAAATATTTTTTTTGCAATTAAAATTATTTGCCCTACTCTACATGACTGTGAAAAAAAATTTCTAAAAAGTCACTCCGTTTGGGAGATCTCAACGGGGGCTTAAAAAAGGGGGGTGAAAGGGGGGGTAATTTTTTTTTTTTTCCAATTCAAAAAGATACCCTCTATACGTTCCCGTAATCAGAACCCCTCCATCACTCCTCTATCTGGTAGTACTAAAAAATGGGGGGCTTCGGGGGGCAAGGGGGGGTAAAAAAATATTGTCTTAAAAAATGATTTGTACTCCTTTACACGACTGTGAAAAAAACCCTCATACAGGTCACTCTGTTTGGGAGATACCAACGGGGGCTAAAAAAAGGGGGGTGAAAAGGGGGGGTAATTTTTTTTTTTTTAATTCAGGAAGACACCCTGTATACGACCCTGTAATTGAAAACACTCTAACCCGTCGTTTTCTGGTAACACTTGAAAATGGGGGGCTTCGGGGGGCAAGGGGGGGTAAAAAAATATTGTCTTAAAAAATGATTTGTACTCCTTTACACGACTGTGAAAAAAACCCTCATACAGGTCACTCTGTTTGGGAGATACCAACGGGGGCTAAAAAAAGGGGGGTGAAAAGGGGGGGTAATTTTTTTTTTTTTAATTCAGGAAGACACCCTGTATACGACCCTGTAATTGAAAACACTCTAACCCGTCGTTTTCTGGTAACACTTGAAAAGGGGGGGGTCTGGGGGGCAAGGGGGGGTAAAAAAAAAATTGCAATCAAAATCACTTGTACCCCTCTACATAACCCCCATAATTTTTTTTATCCAAGTTGGTCCGTGGGCAAGAAGGGGGGGAGGGGGGGGCTCCCCGGGTGCAAATCTCAAAAAGTCGGAATTTTCCCTAGGTCCCATGGAGGTCTTCTCTACATTTCTGCAAAAAAAACCATACCTCCCCCTCCACCATCACGGAGATCAATTCTGTCAATCAGTCAGTCAGTGAGTGGTAATCGAGCTTTATATAATAGAACTAGGTTGTATAAGTGCGCGAGCTGCAAGCAGCTCGCGTTTGTCCGTTACATGCCCGCCCCGCCATCAAATTCGTAGTCCTTATGTCCATGTTTGTCGAAGAGTATACCCATTTCAAATTCTTGGATGGGGGAGGGGGTTCGGGGGGTCTGGGGTGCAAAATCGTAATCCCCGACCTTATGTTTGTCGAAAACGATACCCATATCTAATTCTTGTATGGGAGAGGGGGTGCAAGGGGGACTGGGGTCCTGGAAAATAACAGCACGGCTCGCTTCGCTCGCCGTGCTGTGCCCCTTGGTCGCATTGCGGTTCGCTTCGCTCACCGCAATACGACCACGCTCAGTCGGCCACACAGCAAGGCTCGCTTCGCTCGCCTTGCTAAGTGACGTGTGTCGTATTGCGGTTCGCTTCGCTCACCGCAATCCGACACACGCCCACCGTCATCAAATTCTTGGATGGGGGAGGGGATTCGGGGGGTCTGGGGTGCAAAATCGTAAACAGAGCAAGGCTCGCTTCGCTCGCCTTGCAGTGTGACAAGTGCCAGTTTGCGGTTCGCTTCGCTCACCGCAATCTGGCCCACCCCTGCCGTCATCAAATTCGTAATCCCCACCCCAATGTTAGTCGAAAACGATACCCATTTCAAATTCTTGGATGGGGGAGGGGGTTCAGGGGGGGCTGGGGGCGTGAAGGGTAACGGCACGGCTCGCTTCGCTCGCCGTGCTGTGCCCCATGGTCGCATTGCGGTTCGCTTCGCTCACCGCAATACGACGCCGCTCGTGCTGCCACAGAACAAGGCTCGCTTCGCTCGCCTTGCTGTGTGACGTGTGTCGTATTGCGGTTCGCTTCGCTCACCGCAATCCGACCCACGCCTACCGTCATCAAATTCGTTATCCTCACCCCCATGTTAGTCGAAAACGATACCCATATCAAATTCTTGGGTGGGGGGAGGGGGTACAAGGGGGGCCGGGGGTGGGGGGTCACAGCACGGCTCGCTTCGCTCGCCGTGCTGTTCCCCGCGGTCGCATTGCAGCTCGCTTCGCTCGCCGCAATGCTCCGCCAAAAAAAAGGTCAAAAATAGGCCAATTTTCGGGTTTTTTAGGTTTTTTAATAAAAAAAGGGGTCTAGGGGGCATAAAGGGGAAATATTTTTTTTGCAATTAAAATTATTTGCCCTACTCTACATGACTGTGAAAAAAAAATTTTAAAAAGTCACTCTGTTTGGGAGATACCAACGGGGGCTAAAAAAAGGGGGGTGAAAGGGGGGGTACATTTTTTTTTCTTTTTAATCAAGAAGACACCCTCTATACGACCCTGTAATTAAAAACACTCTATCACGTCGTTTTCTGGTAGCACTTGAAAAAGGGGGGGTCTGGGGGGCAAGGGGGGGCAAATTTTTTTTTTCTATCAAAATCACTTGTACCCCTCTATACAACCCCCATAAAAGTTTTTATCCAAGTTGGTCCATGGGCAAGAAGAGGGGGAGGGGGGGGCTCCCCGGGTGCAAATTTCAAAAAGTCGGAATTTTCCCCAGGTCCCATAGAGGTCTTCTCTACATTTCCGCAAAAAAAACCATACCTCCCCCTCCACCATCAAGGAGAACAATTATGTCAATCAGTCAGTCAGTGAGTGGTAATCGAGCTTTATATAATAGAACTAGGTTGTATAAGTGCGCGAGCTGCAAGCAGCTCGCGTTTGTCCGTTACATGCCCGCCCCGCCATCAAATTCGTAGTCCTTATGTCCATGTTTGTCGAAGAGTATACCCATTTCAAATTCTTGGATGGGGGAGGGGGTTCGGGGGGTCTGGGGTGCAAAATCGTAATCCCCGACCTTATGTTTGTCGAAAACGATACCCATATCTAATTCTTGTATGGGAGAGGGGGTGCAGGGGGGACTGGGGTCCTGGAAAGTAACAGCACGGCTCGCTTCGCTCGCCGTGCTGTGCCCCTTGGTCGCATTGCGGTTCGCTTCGCTCACCGCAATACGACCGCGCTCAGTCGGCCACACAGCAAGGCTCGCTTCGCTCGCCTTGCAGTGTGACGAATGCCAGTTTGCGGTTCGCTTCGCTCACCGCAATCTGGCCCACCCCTGATGTCATCAAATTCGTAATCCCCACCCCAATGTTTGTCGAAAACGATACCCATTTCAAATTCTTGGATGGGGGAGGCGTTTCGGGGGGTCTGGGGTGCAAAATCGTAATCCGCGACCTTATGTTAGTCGAAAACGATACCCATATCAAATTCTTGTATGGGAGAGGGGGTGCAGGGGGGGGACTGGGGTCCTGGAAAGTATCACTGTGCCCCATGGTCGCATTGCGGTTCGCTTCGCTCACCGCAATACGACCACGCTCAGTCAGCCACACAGCAAGGCTCGCTTCGCTCGCCTTGCAGTGTGACGAGTGCCAGTTTGCGGTTCGCTTCGCTCACCGCAATCTGGCCCACCCCTGCCGACATCAAATTCGTAATCCCCACCCCAATGTTAGTCGAAAACGATACCCATTTCAAATTCTTGGATGGGGGAGGGGTTTCAGGGGGGGCTGGGGGCGTGAAGGAAGACGGCACGGCTCGCTTCGCTCGCCGTGCTGTGCCCTGGAGTCGCGTTGCGGTTCGCTTCGCTCACCGCAATACGACGTCGCTCGTGCTGCAGGCTCGCTTCGCTCGCCTTGCAGTGTGGCGAGTGCCAGTTTGCGGTTCGCTTCGCTCACTGCAATCTGGCCCGCCCCTGCCGTCATCAAATTCGTAATCTCCACCCCAATGTTAGTCGAAAACGATACCCATTTCAAATTCTTGGATGGGGGAGGGGGTTCAGGGGGGGCTGGGGGTGTGAAGCGTGACGGCACGGCTCGCTTCGCTCGCCGTGCTGAGCCCCGTGGTCGCATTGCGGTTCGCTTCGCTCACCGCAATACGACGCGACGCCGCTCGTGTTGCCACAGAGCAAGGCTCGCTTCGCTCGCCTTGCTGTGTGACGTGGGTCGGATTGCGGTTCGCTTCGCTCACCGCAATCCAACCCACGCCCACCGTCATCAAATTCGTTTTCCTCACCCCCATGTTAGTCGAAAACGATACCCATATCAAATTCTTGGATGGGGGGGGGGGGTTCACGGGGGGCCGGGGTTGGGGTGTATCAGCACGGCTCGCTTCGCTCGCCATGCTGTTCCCCGTGGTCGCATTGCAGCTCGCTTCGCTCGCCGCAATGCTCCGCCCGAAAAAAAAGGTGAAAATAGGCCAATTTTTGGGTTTTTTTTGGTTTTTTAATAAAAAAGGGGGTCTAGGGGTCTAAAGGGGAAAATATTTTTTTTGCATTTTAAATTATTTGCCCTACTCTACATGACTGTGAAAAAAAAAATCTGAAAAGTCAGTCCGTTTGGGAGATACTAACGGGGGCTAAAAAGGGGGGGTAAAAGGGGGGGTAATTTTTTTTTTCTTTCAATTCAAGAAGATACCCTATATACGACCCTGCAATTGAAAACACTCTATCACGTTGCTTTCTGGTAGCACTTGAAAAAGGGGGGGTCTGGGGGGCAAGGGGGGGGTAAAAAAATTTAGCAAT